>OY970818.1:4802500-6243850 GCA_963853775.1 Xanthia togata | reverse complement strand
GTATCCATAATTAATCAAGCTTTAAAAAAAGTTCGATTTAAAAAAAATGAGGTCAACACTGCAGGCAACTAAGTTGGGGTCGGTTTCCAGTCTAACCAGATGCAGCTGAATACCAGTATTTTACATGGAGCGACTGCCTGTCTGACCTCCACAACCCAGTTACTGGGTAACACGATAACTTTGGTAAGACTGGTTGTCAGACTTTCGGGCTTCTGACGACCCCTAACGGCTGTCAAAGATCCACGAATGAAAGCCGGGACCAACGGCTTTCCAAGGCATGTAGGGGTAAATGTAAAGATGGTCCAAAGGTTTAGAAAATCAATTTTTTTAATAATATCAATACCCGTCTTCTCTATTATCTACAAAATTACATCCCATATTTTGTCATTGAAAAATATGATTCCAAATATCGTTTTTTTGTCATTGCGTGACATGGCTTTAAAACTACAGAAATCGATGAAGTTATTTATTTATTTAACCATTTATGTACACACAAAAATAAACAGACAAGATTATAAGAACAGAAAAATACCGTTACCGTGCAAACTGTTTTTTTTTTCTTCACAAACACGTATTTGTCTACATCAGGGATGGCGAACCTCTGCATTTGCGTGCCTTTTTTTCCAAATACATATTGAATGTTGCCATGACGTGCCAACAAACAATCTTGACATAGTGAATCCTGGAAAAAATGTATTAAGTACTTTCATAATAATATCTTTATTATGTTAATTTTATATTTATTTAAATTAAAGAACAAATTAGTCTGACTTCTGCTGTTGCAAACTAAATGACTTAGGTTTCTGAAATGATGGTGTGCCCAAATTGTTTTGTTACGTGCCAGCAATGGCACGCGTGCCTATGGTCCGCCACCCCTGGTCTACATGTTTGGAAACTAGGAATAAATCAATCTGCCTAGCCTTTTCCCAACTATATTGGGGTCGGCTTCCAGTCTAAGAAGAATAATAAGAATACCAGTATTTTACATGGAGCGACTGCCTATCTGACCTCCACAACCCAGTAACTGGGTAATACGATACCCCTTGGTAAGACTGGTTGTCAGATTTTCGGGCTTCTGACGACCCGTAACGACTGTCAAAGATCCACGAATGACAGCCGGGACCAACGGCTTAACGTGCTTTCCGAGGCACGGAGGAGTCTCGTTACGTAAAGATGGTCACCCATCCACAGACCAACCCCGGCAAGCATAGCTTAACCTGATGGATCGACCCGTGCGGCAGTTATTACTTAGCCACGAGCTCCTTATAATTGAAATTAATTATTTCTTCATTATTTCAGTGTCAGTAGAAATCCCAGTAAAGAAAGAAACACAGAAGATCAAGATAAAAAAACCTGAAGTAGACCATGATTTTATGGTTTACACGAACGCCGTAACCATAGTCAAGAACTCCTATGTCTGTCCCTTTCAAAACAGAATCAGTATATACTATTGTTTCTACTGCCGAGACCAGTTCACAAACCCCAACGAATTGAGAGAACATACCCTCTCCCACGACCCCATAGAACTCTTCCAAAGCACCATGGAAAACCGGAAAATACCGAAAATAGACATCACTAGAATCGATTGTAGACTGTGTAACGAAAAAATCGATGATTTGGAAATGTTCAAAAAGCACATCACTAACGTCCACGGAAAAATGCTGTATCCCGTCTCTAATGAGTTCTTGAAATTTAAATTGTCTATGGATAATTTAATTTGCACAGAATGTAATGGCGCGTTCCCGTATTTCGATGTACTTAAAAAGCATATGATTGATCACTTCGGTACTTACATATGCGATGTCTGCGGCGCTTGCTTCCTGGAACGCAATTCACTCCGAACTCACATAAAATCTCACAGTAAAGTCGAAGAAAGTTTTCCATGCGAGATTTGTGGGAAAAACTTGAAATCTAAGTACAGTAGATATTTGCATGTTGCTACGGTACACGAGAAAAAGCCGACGGTCAATTGTTACAAATGCGAAGCCAGTTTCTTATCTTACGCTTTACGAAATCGTCATTTAATTGAGGTGCATGGGGATAAGCGGACGTTCGCCTGCAAGTTATGCGATAAGGTCTATAACAGGCGAAAAACGTTGATGGAACATAATCGCCGAAATCACTTAAAAGTGTACAGACATCAGTGCGACTTATGTGACCAACGGTTCTACCTACCCTCGAGGCTGAAAGAACACATGGCAACACATACTGGCGAAAGGAACTTCCGGTGCGAATTCTGTGATAAAAGCTACCCGCGATTACAATCTTTACAAGAACATATCCGGTCGCATAGCAACGAAAGGCGATACAAATGTGATATCTGTAATTCAACTTTTACGCAAAATGGTAGCTTAAAAAACCATATGAAATCACATCATCAAGGATACGATTTGGATCCCAATTATAGTTGAATGTATTGTTTTGTTTATAATTTATTTTTATTGTATTTATGTCAGTATTAAATGTGTATGAAATTAATTTAAAGACATTTGTATTTATTTTCGTCTTTCTGTATGACCGAAACTGAATTTCGGTTTAGGCCGAAATCGAAAAGCAGTTGAACGTTTTTCATTTGATCCATGATATGGTTTCGGCAGAAAGCACAAGCTGGTATTGGTACATCACTAGTACCTATCATATATAGATCCTATTTTGGCCTGAAAACGGTCTTAATGGAAAAAAAAACCAGTAGAACTTCCCGCACTCAACGCGCTTGACACTAAACAGCGAGAAAGTCAGAATAGTTTAGGTATAACGGAGACTGGGGCGTGCCTCGCCGCAACCCAAGGCATTGCAAAAATCCTCCATTACTTTCGTACATTTTCTATTAACCAACGCACACTGTAGGCGGGCCAGGCCGCACTGTTTTGTATGAAAATGCTGCGCTGCGGCCCGTTGCGGCTGTAATATGTGCTTGACTTTTGGGCACGTTGGTAATATTTTTTGGCTGTGAAGAATGCGCTGTGCTGCATCCGCCCTAGGGGCGCGTTTCACCTAGAGAGCAGTTACACTTTGCAAAGAAAGCAAAGATTCCATACGAATATGAACCTTATTTCTAAATGCATAATGCACTTACGCAAAGTAAAATCAAACTGCGGTCTGTAGATCTTGGCCTAAGTCGTCAATGCCAGTGCAGGGAATAGACCGGAGGCCGACAACCAGCTGCCCAATAGTGAATATCCAATCTTTGCAAAGTATGACCAAATATAAAGCAACAGGTACCTAATATTTTTTTTTTTTACTTATTTTGGTGCCCTGATTCTTTCACACATAAAAACATCACGCCTTGTTTCCCCGAAGGGTTGGGCAGAGGTCTAGCCACATTTCGCCAGTTATATTTAAGTCCCCTAAAATAGGCTCAAGCCTATTGCCATTAACCGGGCACAACTCCGGGCGGCTACTGAGAAATTCCATACAGAATAACACTATGCCTAACCAGAGAATCGAACTAAGACCTCATGCTCAGTAGTAGAGCTTGCGACCACTAGACCAACGAGGTAGTCAATATGATTATTTCCCCTCCCATTTTATAAACATATACATTGTATATATCTATATGTAAATATGTAGGTATTATCTTGTTTGAAAATAAAAACCAAAATGAAGCTAGTTCATAATCAAATTTATTTAACCTTATATGAATAACATAATAACAGATCTTTCAAAAATAACACTGTTTACAGCTAGCTGTCCTCCTTACAAAATAATACTATAAATAAGCTGCAGATTTTTCGTGGCTACATCAAATCAATCGTAAGTCCAAGGTAAGCGATACACTTTACCCGCACCTTTATTGGGTAGCAGTAAGGGTGGTTTCAGCACAACAGCTTAGATATTCACAAACATTGAACAGGCTGCCGTGTCGAAAATATGTCAATTACCTGATTTGCGTTGCCCCGACGGTGCCTGTCAGGGTTCGAACCCACGACCTGTAACTCGTAAGTCGCGGACCTTACCACTGGGCAACCACTAATCTGTATTCTAAAAGAGTCAAACTAAAAAAAAACACGGTTTTAGATTTGTGAACAGCGTTTAGAAGACTCCTCCGACAACATTGATTGATGTTGGATTCGGCACGGAAGCGCATCGAATAGTTGTGAATGGCTGTGCTGGTGTTACTATAGTTTCACCGAGATCGCTGTACCACGC
The DNA here is from genome assembly GCA_963853775.1 of Xanthia togata. Taxonomy (NCBI): domain Eukaryota; kingdom Metazoa; phylum Arthropoda; class Insecta; order Lepidoptera; family Noctuidae; genus Xanthia; species Xanthia togata. Next base: position 6,239,701 of record OY970818.1, on the reverse strand, counting down.
CTTAGGCATGCGCGACGGGGCGGGGGGCAGGGAGCCGTGAGCGTTGACGAATGAGCAGGCTGTACTGCTTTGCCGTCTCGCCGCGCATATACCTAAGCCGCGGTACAGTACAGTAGTTTTGGTCAAACTATACCGATATAGCAGTCCGCCTTTGTGCAGTATTTGTTTACTTGTGCAGTTTTATTAAATGAAAAAATAGCTGCATTGATAAATATACGATTTATGCGGCTATCGCTTGAGAACCACTTAACCTATTATGTATATGAGCTGCAGCCCGCGGCTTCGCCCCCGTGGACCCTGATTCTTTTTCTAAAATAATATTTGCCTAAGTTACTACTAACATCAGCTGCCAGTGAGTTTCGTCAAAATCGGTCCGTCAGTTTCGGAGATTAGCCGGAACAAATAGCAACAGACAAAAATTATTTTAAAAAAAGTTTTTTTTTGTTATAAGTACCGTTTATACTTTCTTAAGCATTTAGTTAAAAGCTGTAATTTTGACATTACAAACTTTATAGGTACCTATATACAGTATGGAAACCACATATATGCAATAAATGAAACCACATACTTGTTACCGCCTTTTCTGACGATACACAAAAAAATGGACGAAATCGGTCCAGTAATTAGGTCAAAAAGTAGAGTTCTAATGTTGATCATATTTGAACACTGTAGAATTGGATCACTAGGTCAATGATTCAATGAACTTGAATCCTTGAACATTGAAAAACGACTTCGAAATTTTGATTTCGTCGAAAATTGTCAAACTAGGTCAAGCGCCAGCACCGACAAAAATGCGCGCGTGCGTGCATAGTTGTCGCTCTTCCTGGGGTTAAGGTACTTATCTATACAGAGTGTTTACTCTTTTATAGAATTTATTTTTATTTGAAAAAAAAAAAAAAATTATTTACGGTTATTTATTTTATTTTTAATTTTGCTATACTTCTGTGGACTCAAGATTCAAGATTCAAGATTCATTTATTTGTGGAAACATGAGTACACATACATAGCATGCAAGTTATTAAATTACATTATGGTTTGAGATCAGTCATGTTTGGCCTTAATGGCGTACAAATATTTAAATTTCATTAATAAAAGTTATTGTATTAGATTAGATAATAACAAAATAGTAAATGTCATTTTTGAAAACAAATAAATTAAATATAATGGTCATAGTTACGTAACAATTATTAAATGTCAATTAAAATTATCATCATAGGTACCAATAATATGTTGCTTTATTTATGTCAAAGATGTATTGATAATATTGGTTACTACACGGCATTAGATGTTGTCATTAATAAATTCTAGAATACTGTAGTATGCTTTCCCTTCAAGCAGTATCTTTAATTTATTTTTTAATTGGCGGACATTAAGCTCCTTCCAACTATTTGGGAGTTTATTGAAAATTTTAGGGGCCATACAGAAAACACTCTTATGCATTAATGCTGTTTTCGATCTATGTAGACAGAGAATACTGTCATCGCGTCTACTATGTTTGCGATCGACCATTTCTGACTATTACTTGTTACTTGTGGTTTAAATTATTGCATATATGTGGTTTCCATACTGTATGTTCTCTGGCTTAGTTTTAGATGAGCATCTGGACTGAATGTCCATTTTTTTAATCTTTGCGAAACAAATTCAGACTTAGTAGTAATGAAGCATAGGTCCATAAATTTCTTAAACGTGAATTAAAACTTTTATGAACAAACCAGCTGCGCCCCGCGGTTTCACCCGCATGTCTCCATCCCTAGCGAAAATCGGTATAAAAACTATCTTTTAACCTAACCCAAGACATGGTCAAATTGCATCCAAATACGTTCAGACGTTTTGGCGTGAAAGCGTTACAAACACACTATCGCATTTATAATATTAGTAAGGATGACTTGGGCTCTCAATCCAGACGCTTTACTAGCGATCTACATTTGAGCTCTATCTCTCTGGTGTAAAAATATTCTTTTCCACGATTTTCAACATTTCACCGAATGTTGAAAAAATAACACCTTAATTTGGTTTGTCTACCGCCGCGCCGCCTTCACCGGGGCGAAACCGAGAGCTAGATGACGGCTCTGAAGTAGCGATACATACCACCGAAGAAGTTCATATCTATACACCGTAAGGACTATTTCTGCTTGCAGCGCACTGCCGCTATAGAACCGGGGCGGTAACATATGTGGTCATCGTGTTCACGGGATTTTGTTTTCAAACTGCTTAGATATGAAGTTCTTCGATATTACATCTGGCCCGAGATTGTGACGGGCCGATGTGCAATACAAAACATATTTGATTTTGTCCTTATACTGCCGTCGCACCGCGCCGTTCGTAATGTCGCAATATTGTCTTTGGTCTGTGGCCTTGACATCAACCAATGAACAACATTTTCAAACTTTTATTTATTGGTTGAATACGAGGCCTTTGGCAAATTTTGTATTAGTGTATTTTGTTTTTTTTTCTTTAAATGTGTGTTTTTTTTGTGCAGAATAAACAATTTGGCATACATTTCCATTGACGTCCAACGAGTTGGAGGTTGATATTTTTTTTTACAGAAAGGTTACTTTATTATAAGCACTCACGCAAAGTTTCAACACGCGGAGACGTGTACTTTTTGAAAAAAATATATATTGAAAATCAATTATTTTTGCAATATTTATGTCAATTCCTATCACAGATCATACCATTCCACCATACCATTCGGTAACATTTTATTTCATATTTATTTACGTAAATAATTATATTTTCAATAGCTTTCATGCACACATATATTTAACAGTTTATATTTAAATTACAGCGCTATTTCCATTGCGAGCTATTGAAATTATAATGTTTAGTGTTTACCGTCTTTTGCCGGCTTGTGCAACGAAACGTAAGACAGACAAATAAAAAATAAAAAAAATAGGTTAGGTTCAACTTATGTCAAAGAACGGAATTGATTGACCCCGACTCCACCTGGTACGAGTCTGACCTACCCCTAGTGTTTTTATAGAGCCGGAGGCACGTAGGGAGAGCGGAGGCGAGGATGGATGCCTGCGGTTTGTTACGCAAGGGCGTAGAGGCTGCTCTTCCCGCAGTGCCGGAGAAGTTGCAGTTTCAAAATAGATACAGAAATCCCTCTGAATCAGTGTCCCTCCTTTTTTTTTTGATGAAGTGGGTTCCCCCTTTCTGTAGGGGGGAACGTCCCTTCCCCCAAGGGGTCCCCTCTGGTTTTTTACACCTATTATTAATTTTAATCCCTAAAATGAGGGAAATTTCCTCATAATTAAAAATTAAAGAAAAACTCATAAAGGGGGGGGGCTCCGCAACTTTTCCTTTTAAGGGGGGGTAATACCGCTCCCTCCCCCCCACCCTCCTCCCACCCTGAATTCGTTGGACGTCAATGGAAATTCGTACCAACAATTTTTCTTTCTTTTCTTTCCGTTTGCTTGGTTTCTGTTTTGTGCAGAGTTCGGTTGCGCTGGTCACACGATTGCCATCACAGGAACTTCATCTCGTTTATCAGTGACGTCCCGGTGACGGCTGGTGGACATACGCCCTAATATCTATATGACGACATGTTAAATACACCTTACAATGAAATATATTTTGTTCAACGATAGCCCTCTACCCCTTCCGGCACAGGATGCTTTGTCTTCATATGATTCTTAAAATTCGTCACTTGAGTATAAGCAGACGGACAAAGCGTACATTTATACTTTTTCTCAGCACTATGAGACTGCAAATGCACCTTTAATGCCTTAGACCTAGGGTAGTTTTTCCCACAGAACTCACACCTAAAATTCCGTTCTCCAGTGTGTGACGTCATATGGTCTCTTAAAGCAGAGGGTAGATAGAATTTCTTGTCGCAAAGTGTGCATTCGTGTCGGAATAACTGTAAGTGAGTTCTTTGGTTGTGTTCTCGTAGAGTTTTTCGACTGTCGAAGATCTTGTCGCAGCCTTCGCACGGGAACATTCGTTTTTCGCCGTGGACATTAATTTTATGCCTATATCTCATATGGTACGAAATAAAAACCTCGTCGCATTTATTACAAGGGTAAGCTGGCTCGTTTTTGTGTATTCGTGAAATATGAAAACTCCTACTGTTTTTCGAACGAAATGTTTTGTCACATTCATTGCATGGAAACATTTGTACATCTTTTTTAGTATTGTGTGAGTTTTTATGAAAAGTCAAATGTCTTTCTTCGAAATAATGTGCGCCGCAAACGTCACAAATAAACGTTCCAAAGTGTTCGGCCATATGTTTTTTTAAAGCGTGGAAAAATCCTACATTCTTCCCACATTCAACACAAGTTAGCGTTCCAATTTTAAGTTTGAAAGGCATAAATTCATTCTGTACATCTTTGAATAATTTTATTCCATGGACCGTAGTGATGTGCTGCTTAAAACTATCGACACAGTCGATTTTTTCGTCGCACAGTCTACAGTCAATTCTATCGATATCGATTTGAATTAATTTCTTGGTGTCTAGTACATCTTTATACGTTTTCGGGTCGTGAGTCATCGTGTGTTCTCGTAATTGGTTCGGATCTAGGAACATTTCTCGGCAGTATATGCAATGGTAGTCGCTAAAAACGGTGATAAACGGACAGACGTAAGAGTTTTCGACGATTTTGACTGCGTTCCTTAGTATGTGGAGGTCTTTGTCCACTGTTACTGGTCGCCTGTAGAGTGGGGATTCGGCTCGGCGGGTTTCTGAAAAGACAAATTATTTTTGTTAATTCAAACATTCGAACTACATGTAAATGTTTACGGTTTCGACCTAGACTAAGGCTTTTAGACATCTGTTTGAGTTCTAAACTGTTCGGCGATCAACACTGAAGAAGCTTAGGCAAGGATGAAGAATTTGATACAGAAACTAAGCGACGGTAACCATTTTCCATCGTCCCCTCCTCCCCATAGATTTCCAAATGTTTCCCTCTATCGACTTTTCTAGTCAATCTGTCACCAACGAAACCATGTCGTCACACCAGCACGCATAGCAAATTATTTGCTTATCAAAATTATAGATTCACAATCAAAATCTGTCATTTTGTCTATACTTCCGTCGACAAAACCCGTTTCTATATTAGTTATGCTATACGTGCACACACCGTATTTTTAAGAAGGTTCACATTCTAAACTCAAACACAATCTGTCAAAAATACCTCTAATTTTTTACAAGTTCTTGACGTTAACTGTCGCTGAGACGAGATTACGAATGTTTTGAAGTACAAACTCAAACTCAAAGCATTTGGCAAGCAGCATCACTTTTGAATTGTCAAGGGGTCGGTCAGTCAAAAATATGAAGCTAGTTGCCCATTCCAAAGCGTAGTAGGTACCTATGGAGAAGAACGGGCAAGAAACTCCACGGACACTCTTTTAAATAAAAAAAATTGATACAAAATATTGGTTACATCATTCATTTTGAATTTATGCATGTGAGAACAATGTAGAAAGACGTGCACGTTCGTAAAAGCGCCCGTAATAAAAATAAAAAAGAATCATTCAAAAACTTAAAATAAATTAAAATAAGCCATGGCAGCTAAGAGATGACCAGTCCCAACTGACGGCGCCCGTTCACGAAAATGACGCATGGATCAGGAATTGGCCTTCAGAGCTTCCTAGGTCTGTTTGATAGCAAAAATATAAAAATCATCCTTCATTATTTTAAAATACTTCTCACCATCATTATGTTGCATCTGGTTAAGTTTTCTCTTCATACTGTTGAGTTGATCCAACATGTCCGTCTGGGCCGGGTCGACGGTGGCGCCCTCACGACGGCTCGGCGACAACTGCTCAACTGAGTTCTCTTGCAACTCTTCTACTTTTACTTGTATTGACACTGGAATTGAGAGGTCATTGTTTAATTAGGCTGGCAGATGATAAAGATGATTATGGGAGAGATTTGTAATATCACGCTTCTATTCCCCGATCATATAGGCAGAGGTGCATTGTACTACATTGTACAAGGTACAGACGTTAGCATGTCAACCTACTACAATCTGTCAAATTTCTTTAATAGTGTTTCAACTTTATCACTAAAGCATAAGGTTCAAAGTTGATTGGGAAAATTTGACAGTTTCGGGTAGGTTGGTGTGCTGGCGTCTATACATTATTTTGCTAGGTATGTTTAAGTCATTATAATTTTTATGGAAATTATTAACACTACTCAATTTTCTTATTTGCTTAATTAAAAATGGTAGTTTAAAAGGCAGTTTTCTCTTAGGTGACAGGGAACCTAAACCATATAGGAGGAAATTCGTGTAGAAGCAAAAGTGGGTGTATCAATAGGGAGGGATGATGCCTGGGTCAAAAAAAAGAAATTCTATTTAGCAGTCAGTCAGATAAACAAAAAATATTACCCGTATTTTTTTACTTAATCAATAATTATTAATAAAAAAAATACTTAGATAAAACGCATTAAAGTTGGGGAGTGGGGGTTGTTACGTCACAAGTAAGTATAAAATCTACATACAAGTGACGTCATGGCACATTTTAGCTCAATGTATCGCCGTAATCTTTTATAACGTAAAAAAATAAAAAATACGTCTACGTTATTTTTTCATGATTAAAAGACGGTCAAAAAATTTGTTTAGTCATCATCCCTATTGTATCATACGCCCCGAAAGATATACAGCATGTATCAGGAAGGTTTGGTCTTTGGTGTGTGTTGGATCATTTAGCTCCCTTCAAAATGGTTGAGCTGAATGGTGCTGATCCATGCGTCATGTTCGTGAACGGGCGCCGTCAGTTGGGACTGGTCATCTCGTAGCTGCCATGGCTTATTTTAAGTTTTTGAATGATTCTTTTTTTTCTTCTTTTTATTACGGACGCTTTTACGAACGTGCACGTCTTATTACATTGTTCTCACATGCATAATTTCAAAATGAATGATGTTACCAATATTTTGTATAAATTTTTTATTTATTTAAAAGAGTGTCCGTGGAGTTTCTTGCCCGTTCTTCTCCATAGGTACCTACTACGCTTTGGAATGGGCAACTAGCTTCATATTTTTGACTGACCGACCCCTTGACAATTCAAAAGTGCCTGTAAATGGTTTAATTGAAATAAATGCTTTGAGTTTGAGTTTAAGGGCGGGGAACAGAACAGACCATCAAACTGAACAATTAGCCCTATCGGACCAACCTCGTAATAGCAAAAAAAAAAACAACTGCCTCATACAAAACTACATCACATAAAACGTGTACCTTGGGTCTTTGATCACGAATGAGGGCAGCTGCCTTGAGGACACCCGCCGTCGTACTGGTATGGTCAAAAGTGCAATGACCAGACTAGGGATAATTTAGAGGAACCGTGGCATCCGTCGAAATACTGAAATACGACTGACCGGTGCTCTAGTTTTTTCCATCTCTTTTTATGGCGCTGAACCGTGGTGCGTTATTAGCCGCGAAAGCAGTAAGATCGATGCTTTCGTAATGTGGTGTTGGCGTAGGCTACTTGGAATCCATACTGGAGGAACTCAACATCACCAAGTGGCTATCTACAATATGCCAGGAGCGTGCCCTTAGCTTTTTCGGACCTATTCTGCGTTCACCTAAGCATGGTCTGGAAAGGCTTACGTTACTAGGCCGGGTGGAAGAAAAACCCGCTCAAGGCAGAACACCGGTGAGATGGCCAGACGCGATCAAGAGGGCTGTTGGAGGCATTTACCAAGCGGTCCACACTGCAGAAGACCGCATAGCTTGGAGACGCGTCGTCTGTGGTCCTGATCCTCAGCATTGAGGGAACGAACGAAGAAGAATACAAAACTTCAATACCTACTCAACCTAAATGTATGGGCATTTAGGTTCCATGTTGTTCATGTTGGTCCTATGGAGAAAGCACACCTTAACATGATCACACCTTCCTGCTATTTTAGGAGATAGACTATACAGTCTTGCTTCTATTCAAAGTATTATTTTACAAACAGACTTCAACAAAAGGATGATAATTATATGCAATCGGTGAGTTGGTTTTTCTCTATGGCAATAAGGAGATACAGATCGCGTCAAATAACTTCGCCGCTCTGAAGTTAGGTTGCGCATGCGCGCTTATGTTTTTTAAGTAAGATTGACTACTGTGCAGTCATTTGTAGCCTACTTCAGAGCGACAAAGTTATTTGACGCGACAGTACATACTTGTTGATGTGACAGTCTCTGCTTCCTGTTCCGTTGTGTCTTCAATGGGGTCAGTTACATGATCGTCATCTTCATTGTCAGAATCGTTAGCTGCTTTAAATGGTATGCCGTCAACCTCTTGTTTCACTTCTACTTCCATTTTGAAATTGTTTTCGTTATCTGAATTTGAGATAAAAACATAATAATTATTATTAAAAATGACATGACATGCTCACATGGGTTACAATAGGACTTCCACAATGCACAAAAATATTTAAATTGAAAGGAAAACAATAAAAAACAGGTAATGAAAAGCTAAGTTTTCAAAGCTTCCTCTCTCCTACTATTTTGCTGTACACTGACAGGGCCCATAATGATTGCTCACATATAACTTTTAGTGACCGACCGAAAATGGATTTTCAGCCGAAAAGGAAAAAGAAGCATTAGCTTTAGTAAAACGAAAATATGGCCGAATCATGCTTTTTTTGGCCGAAACCGAAGCTTCGGTTGGTCAATAATAATTTCAAGTTACCACCTAAGTACAAGATATTGTGGATTTGCATTGAGTATTGAAATTGAAGTTTGCAAAAAAATAATTAAGTAATCATTATTTGACAACATAGTATGGTTTAAAAACGACTGAAATATATGGTTGTACACACTCTTCATTCTGCTGTGCTATTTAGACTATAGAATTTAAACTAAAAATAATGTTGTATTCACTAACATGGTGGTACCAGGTGGCAGAAGGCCACCTACAAATACATCAGTACGCTTAGCATGACCACAGGAGAAACGAGTTTTGTCGACGGAAGAATAGAAAAAATAAACAATCACAATCTGTCATTTTGTCTATTCTTTCGTCGACAAAACCTGTAGAAAACCCGTTTTTATGGTTGTCATACTACGCGTACAGGGAAGCCTAATGTTCTTCTTACCATCATGGATATGCAATGTAGCACTGAGCAGTTTCTCCTCACAGAGCAGCACTTGTTGTCGGAAGGCGCGCGCGTCTCTCAGCCGTACCACGCACGTCGCGCAGATCACGCGCTCAGACTCCTCGCCGTCCAAGTGAGAAAGCTGGGAAGAACAGGAGTAAAATAAAAGATAAATACAACTCAAGATAGAAGTTAGTAGGTGTTGTGATTGCCAGTGTGACTGCTGAGTGATTAGGGGTACCGTACGGCCGATGAGCCGTGGCCGGTCTGAACATAGGCTCTGCGAACTGTCGCACATGTTCTTTCACTCACACTCGCCTCATGGTGACAACCATTTGGGTTCAAAAAAATGTTATGCAGCCTTCTGCGCAAAGTTCAGGGTGGCTATGGGTTAGGCAAAGTATTATTGGGTTTTATCATTAGGAATTATTAGTAGCAGATCTCTCCACTACCGTTGGTTGACTGATAGAGAATGCCTAAGGTATTAAGTCCACCTTTGTACTGTAATTGTGTACAAAGATTAATAAAATTAGTCAGGTTGAATGTATATAACGGTGTATATCCATGTTATCCATTGATGTATCCAATTTTGTTTGTGATAGGCATGGTGGGATACAAAAAATTGGAAACAAGGAAGGACATAGCTCTTGCTACCTCTATTTTTAAATTATGGCAAGATTTCAAACCCAGGTATATTAAAAGAAATAAAACTGTGTGTTCCCAACAATTATGCAGTGCCTAGTAGTAGGACTGCTTGCTTCTACTGGCTACAGCAATCTACTGGGTAAAGCCCCTATAACGCGTACTTTGCTTGTACTTAATGACGTAGCAGACAGCATGAGTTCACAAAAACCACGATGCACAGAATATGTTATGGTAAATAATAAAACTGTAATAAAATTATGGCCACACTATTGAATTAAGAAATTCTTGTAATTATAGTAATGATGAGTTCATAAATAAAAATAGAATTAAAAAAACAAAGAGCACTATTAGATATTAAGGATAGATGAACGATGCCTAAGAACCAGAAACATCACCCAAAACATGCTGGATTTTCGTGAATAAGCTCGTTCAATCGTAAACTATACATAATGGACCGATTACTTATCTTGTTATAGGCACAAGACTACTTGCTTCTGCAAAGCGGCCTTAGCAATAGATCCCGCTCCTAATTTGTGTGTAATACAAGAGATTCAAACTAACCATAAGTCCAAAACAATCGACAAACATGTCGGCATAAACTTCTTGCTGACCAGACCACTCGTATTCCACGTTCAATAATCGACACTTTTTGACTGCACCACAGCATCTGCACACGCCTGGGTCCACAATCGGACCCTTTCGATTATTCGTGCTCATTTTAAAGGGATATTCATAAAGGAATTATATTAATAAATAGCTTTTTCCACTTCAAACGACACCCATTCCCATTGATTTGACTTGACTTGACCTTTAGCAATGACAGATGGACTGACAGTTCATTGTTTGACAACAATTTGCCGCAGATAATAGATGTTGCGTTTTATTATCCAAATTATCATAATCCACAGCCCGAGGTCGCTTTGGGCTTGTGCCATGCCGGTCTCCACACCCTGCGGCAGTATTATCCAGAGTTAACTAGCGATGATAACAATTTCATTCTCACTCTCCCATCTCGCTGCCGAACGATATCAGAAATAATATTCAGCTTAATTGCATATTTGAAACTGCCATCTAGTGTGGAATAGCAAAGATAATTAGTTTACAGAATTGACCATACATGACTTATGAGAAAAAATAATTAATCTGACTCCAAAGGTAATACCAAAAAAAGTACGTATTCAGCCGTAGAAGCCGGATCCAAAATAATTGATAAGGTAACGTAAAAAGTGGTGAAGCCACATAAAAAAATGTTGAATGACATAACATCACGCTTAGATCACCGCATAGTCCGCTAGATATGATTATACACTTTTTATGTAATACGGGCTGGTATCCGCAACTCCACGTCAAAGCATTTTGCATACGGGTGGGAAAATCGGTTCAATTCAAAATATTTTATTTCACATAAACCTACAAGGGCACTTATGAAACGTCAGAAGCTAGGTGCACGGTTCCAATTGGTCGTTTCCTATGGAGAAGAGCAGGCAAGAAACTCCACGGTTACTCTTTAAAAAGTAAATGGTATTTATGGTTATTCGATCCACCCCAGCTCCTCAAAGAAGGCCACATATCTCTAAGTAGTCTGTGGAAGGCCAGCAACGCCTTGGTGTCACTGACAGGCTCACGTAGGGCACCTGGGTTACCGAAGTATTTTGCCCTGTATGTGGGGACCACCGGGCAGTTTAACAGCACATGAGCTCCTGTCATCCATGCATGTCTCGTCGTCATCCATGCAGGTTTTGCACAGCGGACTGTCCGTGACAGAGGTGTTTATTAAATGAGCCATGGCCAGTTACAGCTGCTGTAACTGTACGCAGCTAATGTTTCGTTAGTCGGAGAACTTGTTTCGTGAGGCGGCCATCGATTGTGTATACCCATGCATTCGGCCTAGAACACCGTGATGGACTCCCAATGGTGTGGCTATGTGTGTGTTTAAGTCCAGCACCTGTTCCACTACCTATTCTGGATCCGTTGGTGAAGATACGTAGCTCTGCGGGGCGCATACCCGCACATCGGTGATCTTATTATGGCTTTCATAATAGGAAACTCATTATTGAGTCCCTCAAGCAGCGCGGTGTGTTGTGTGTCTCTCTTAACCCAGAGATTATTGCATTAAGACGCACCGCCGTCACCACTGTCACTTCCTGCTGTATGTACAGATGGAGTGGGGGCAGTCCCAGCATGGCTTCGATTGCTGCAGTCGGAGTAGTTCTCCGTGGCCTGCGTGGCGATCACGGGCTGCACCCGTGGTTGCCATGCAGGCTAGTCCTTGCATGCGTTGTAGTTTGTTGGAAGCTGTAACCAGCTGAGCGCGAGGCCACCAGGCCACGGCCCCGTAAACGATCATGGGGCGGATCACTGCTGTGTACAGCCACAGTATGATTTTGGGGGATTAGCACCCCACTTCTTATCTATCATTTTCCTGCACTGCCAGAAGGTAATGGCAGCCCTGTTTGACTTGTTGTCTACATGACTGCTCTAGTTTAACTTACTGTCTAGAATGACCCCGAGGTACTTGACCTCGTTGGCCAACTGAAGTTCTGTATCGAACAGTTTGGGTAGGCGGAAAGGGCCTAAGGCTCGTTTTTGGGTAAACAACAGTTAATAAAAGTTTTAGTGGGGTTCACTGATAGTTCAAATACCCTGCACCAACTACCTTCTACGATACGTAGTGCTTGCTGAGACCTGAGTGTGAGGGAGGTGACAGACTCCCTTTACCTGAGACGAGGATTGCGAGGTCATCTGCATACCGCATTGGGTAATAGTGGTTGGCGTTGAGTTTAGTGACAAGGTCATTAATAACCAGATACCATAGAAGGGGGGACAGAACCCCTCCCTGGGGGCAGCCTCTGGCTATCTATCAGTCGTTTGCTTAACATGTATATAATCCAGTCCGTTAGTACCCTGTTCCTGTTCTACTCCATGTCTGGAGAGGGCGCTGCTGATGCTAGAGAAGTTGGTTTTGTCGAAGGCTCCTTCGATATCTATGAAAGTGCCCAGAAAGGTGCCTTTTTGATGAATCACGTCCTCTATCTGGCTGACCACTAGATGAAGAGCCGATTCGGTCTACTTACCAGAGCTATATGCGTGCTGATTACCATGTACTGATGGTTTTCAGAGCGCCGTCCCTCAGCTTCCTATCACATAGCCTTTCCAGAGTTTTTAGGAGAAAGGAGCTCAGGCTGATTGGTCGGTGAGATTTGGCATGTGTGTAGTCATTTACCTGGCTTGGGGATGAATATTACTTTCAATTCCTCAATCCTTGAACGTATCTAAAGGCCAGGCACGCTCTCATTAAAGGCATTAGTCTTATTACGACAGAAGAACCCCCCCGCTGTAGTACTAACGCGGAACACTCCATCAGGACCAGCTGTCTTAATACTAGATGGAAGCTCGGGATGGCCCAATGGAGTTCTCCAATGTGATCACCCTGCGTGCGTAACTCCAATCATTGTCTGATGGTGTGTGGGTTTCATCATGCCAGTCGATTACCTGCCCGAAGACGCACCCAGGGATGTGATTTTCAACTAGGACGCGTCTTGTTTCTTCAGGCGACAACGTGAGTGTGTTACTGTGTTATCAGGTTTGCGGAGGGACCCATTCTGTTGCGCCAATATTTTCCTTACCCTGTTTGCTTGCTGACAAGATTCAATGCTAGGTACCACAGAATTTTTGCCATCCCGAATTGCTCCTGAATCTGGTACATTCTTTGTGTTATAGAATTATACACATTTGTGGGCGTCCAAGTTACAAGGGTCCAGTTCGCGGCATTTAGTTTCCGAGGTATAAGAAGTTTTGTAAAGTTGGCAGAAAAAATTGCATTTCGCGATTTTAAGGGGTGGGGTACCTACTGCGCAGCGAGTGGCTAACTTCCGAGCAGCCATTAAGTTTGAATCGAACTATACCTGTAGCACCCATATTATAAACGTGCAAAGTTTTAAATCACACAAGATCCACAGTTTCTCTAATTGATTATTAATAAATGCTCAATTATCTACAATTTTATATAGTAAATTACTATAAACGATTTTTCAGAATTTCAACTTCAAATATCTGATAAAAAGATATGCACCTGTAAGCTACATAATTAGTGTACTTTTTATTCGTTAGTACCCGCGGGAAATAAAACTCACGCGGGCGGAGCCGCGGGCGGAAAGCTAGTACCTATATTACAAAATATACCTACTACCTACTACTACTCTATTGTTTACATTTTAGGTATTTTTTTAATGTCATGTGTATAGCTATTATTTAGATATTATGTATTTTTTTAATTTTATATGTAGGCATTTGTATAACAATATTCTCTTTACGACACTAACTTATAATTTTTACGCAATGGGGACAACGGATATAATTGGAAAAGTATATATTACAATACAATATTAACGGGGACAGCGTACGTGGACAACGGAAAGTCATTTTTATAATTTTATTAATTCCCTTAGTCCCCTCTAACGGGGACATCGGGAATGTACGCGAGTCTGCGGCGCGTGAGTCGCCGACGCTACGAAATGCTGCCATTTTAAATATTATACTTTATATATTTAGGACTATTTATTTTATTTTAGTCTTATTTTGTTATTTCTCTAGATATATGCTGCACCGGTTGAAATCATCACGTAAACGCCGGCTGTCACTGAAAACCAGCGCTGGGGCTCTGTCTCGCATAGGGTCCCAGCATAACGCTGAGCGATGGCCGTTTTGCGTGGATGTGACGCATATTTCCCCCAAATGGTTTTTTCGTGTTTTTTTCTTTGCTTGCGTCATGTGTACCGCAAATAAACGTAAATATTTTCTTACTTCTTTCTTTCTTTCACGCATATTTTATGCAAAATAAAGAAATTCTATTCTATTCCAGACTCCGGGCTGCTGAATTGTGAATTCATACACAGTTCAGGGCTGCCCCGTACAAAACGGTTGAACTTCTTAATTTAAAACTAACTGTGGTCCGAGATTTTATCTGCATCTATTTTTTTATACAAATATCCAGGATGAGGAGTTGCCAATGTCCTTCTCCAGGTCCTAGGGTATCTATCCGTCAAGCTTACATATCCATTCAGTGGTTTAGGCGTACAAAGGTAACCAGACAACAGACAGACAGCACCTACTTTTGCATTGAGGTATAATATAATAATTAATGGATAGAAACAACAATATCAACTAACAAGGTCAAGTTTTACCAATGTGGATTATTCAAATAAATGTTAGTCACCTGACCGGATCTTCACAGGACAGACAACAATCTTCTAAACTAATCCTAACTTTATATAAATGTATAATCTGTATCTTTTATCTAATATTATAAATGAGTACCTATGTTTGTTTGTTACGTTTGTCACGCTAAAACAACGGATTTGTCTGAAATTTGGCACATATGGGTAGACCATGGCCTGTTTGTTATCATATCACTATCAACACTATTCTTGAAGGTTGATTCGTAGACTCCGTGCGATACTAAGCGCGGATACAATGATGCAAATCTTAATTAGTTTTACCAGAGGTCGTCCAAGTTCGTGGTCAGAAATTAAACAAAAAAATATTGTGATTGTGAGAGTCCTTGTAAGTAACTAATGTATTTTTAGGGTTTCGTACCTCAAACGGAAAAACGGAACCCTTATAGGATCACTCGTGTGTCTGTCTGTCCGTCTGTCACAGCCAATTTGCTGCGAATTTATTGAAATTTGGTACACGTATCAATTTTCTGTGACTGTGTGTAAAATAAATGAATTTTGAATATGGTATTGCAAACTGTACTTGGTGTGACATATCAAATGAAAGAACTTGTAAACCTTATAATCTTTAAAAAAAATAGTAAGACTTCGTCTAAGACAACCATGGCTTAAATGGTTCTAAATTGTCTGTACTATCTTCGCCTTAAAGCTTTGCACCCAGCTTCCAATCACCCTGTCAATCACTTTTAACGATATTTAAGAGCCCGTATACGAAATTTTGCCGATTTCGCCGATTTACGTGATTTAACCGACGTGATTTTACAGTTAAAATACTCTATTTCTGTAAATTTTAATGAACAATATGAAAGATCATTTCAAATATGATCTAATGTCTGAGCTACTTTTTTGTTTTTATTATTTAGTTTTGATTAATTGACTTTATACCGGCGACTGTTTTGTGAATTTTTGCTGTAAGAGGTTAAGAATATCATATTTACGAATCGTTTTGACGTCTTAAGGGTATGAAAAAATTACAATGTGTTGTTATGAAAGCCTTCTATACAATGTATGAATCACTTTTTACCACTTTCATATAAAATGTTTGAGTAAAAAAATATTTAACTTAGTCAAATTTTGGCGAAAAAGGGCAACGAATTGCTTTTGATTTCGGCTACATGGAACTCTTATTCATAAAATTAAAACTACAGAAATAAACTTCAGTTCAATATCTATCCATTTCCTGAAAAAAAAATGCTTACAATTAAAAACAATTGGCATTAAAAATAAAATTAAAACAACCTAAATCGCGCTTTATAATACTCGACGCAAGCCTCGAGTCAGCAGTCCGCGCCAAGCGCTTCCAGAGAGTGGACGTATCGCTTTGCGCTCCAAAAATCGCACCGCGTCTACACGCAACCCACGACGCTGGCTACAGACAAATATAGCGCCACGTGAGTTTTTGATACTTTGGTAAGTTATTATTTTAAAATATTTTGTGATGATTTTAACATACTTTTTATATACCTACAACAAGTAAGTGTAGATAAGTGTTGATAACATTATAATAATAATTTTAAGTAGGTATCTTATTTCGGTTCATGTATTTTAATAAGTACCTACAAAACGTACTGTTTTTCAATAATAATATTATTATATATATATAATATTATTAGAAAATGATAATGAGGTCAAAATGAAGATCCAAGATGGCGGCTTCGAAAATTTTTAAATTTTTCGTCATGGGTGTCGTTTTCGTGGTTTTCGAGGGCGTTGAAAATTATAATGAGGTCAAAATGAAAATCCAAGATGGCGGCTTCGAAAATTTTCAAATTTTTAGTCATGGGTGTCATTTTCATGGTTTTTAAGGTCGCTGAAAACGATAACGTGGTCAAAATGAAAATCCAAGATGGCGGCTTCGAAAATTAAAACAAAATTTCGTCATGGGTGTCATTTTCATGGTTTTTGAGGGCACTGAAAATTATAATGAGGACAAAATGAAAATCCAAAATGGCGACTTCGAAAATTTTCAAATTTTTCGTTTCCATTGCAGCAAATATGACATTTGTGAGCTCCCTAGGAAACCATAGAAACGACATCATATTATTATTTTTCTTTATATTATTAATAGGAATTTCGTTCCAAAAGAGTGTTCTATGACACTTACACATTTTTCTGTTTGTTTAGTAGCTTTCCATGCAACAAATGTTATCATTAACTATTATGTTTTGTAACATTTTATATAAATGTCTGAAATCAAGAATTTAATATTCACAGATTCAATTATAGTCTGAAAGAGCAAGAACTTTAAATATGGTGCTGCAGAGCAAGAACTTTAAATATGGTGCTGCAGAGCAAGAACTTTAAATATGGTGCTACAGAGCAAGAACTTTAAATATGCTGCTGTTTGCTGGCCCAGACTTTCCATTGAAAACTCAGATCATCAAGAGGGACGTCCTTTCTGGGAAACAAAAATAAAAAATCGGCTTGTAGATTTTTACTTCAAGTGCATGCTGCCTGAAATTATCGACCCTCGAAAATGTTCTATGGAATGTGTAAAAGATGATATGATATAAGATACTATGGAACCCGAAGAAATACGTAGATTACCTACTTTTTAATGCGGGAAAATGTCTAATTCCCATACCCGTCCATCCCATCCATACGTTGATTTTTCAACTGTCTTTTGGACACTACATTAATTTCAGTCAATGAAAGGTTCAAACAGTTAAATGAGTAGGTACTCGGAATCTTGGTCTTTTTTGTACAATATTAAAAAGATTTCGCAAAAGCTCGATCTTGTCCAAATCTTTGGTGATCTCCAATTAAAATTAACTGTAGACTCTAAATCAGGCAGATCGACCATCTGCCTGATTTAGAGTCTGCAAATTTTCTCAGGTTTTTTTTTATCGTGTTTTCATTTTCTAGTCCTTTATTTCAATTTAAAATTACGGTATCTGTCTCTATTAATGTAAAAAAACAGTTAAAATATATAAAAACAGCAATGGATGTTGAAATTCTGTAACGAACTACGCGTGAAATCAGCTGTTCAACCACCGTGGGGTGGCGGGGAGGGCGTTCGAAAGCTCGCTGCGCTGCCGTTCGCTACGTACGTTTTGCCACGGTAGCGATACATTGCGTGTAAGTTAATAAAACAAATCAGGTTTATTGGATTCCCATAACGTTCATGAAATAATTTCATGTACAGTCACGAGCAATAATATGTAAACACTTGGCAAAATGCAAAAGCGATTTACTCGGGGAATTACGATTCAATCTGCCTAGCCTTTTCCCAACTATATTGGGGTCGGCTTCCAGTCTAACCGGATGCAGCTGAATACCAGTATTTTACATGAAGCGACTGCCTATCTGACCTCCACAACCCAGTAACTGGGTAATACGATACCCCTTGGTAAGACTGGTTGTCAGACTTTCGGGCTTCTGACGACCCGAAACGACTGTCAAAGATCCACGAATGACAGCCGGGACCAACGGCTTAACGTGCTTTCCGAGGCACGGCGAAGTCTCGGTATGTAAAGATGGTCACCCATCCACAGACCAACCCTGGCAAGCGTAGCTTAACCTGTTGGATCGACCCGTGCGGCAGTTATTACTTAGCCACGAGCTCCTTCCACGAGCGGGGAATTACGATTGCAACTTTGAAATACGACCTATTCCATAATAGTACGGGTTCCAATATACTATGTTCATAATAACACAAAATTACAATCCACACAGGAGGAGAAAATTACTTTTAAAAGTTACTAAGTGTATACATATTGGTGCTCGTGACTGTACCGGTCATCATAATATGATATACTGAAATCACCCCATCAGTCTGCAGAGGGCTGTCCCTTACACCCTGTATATTGCAGTTTCAATAGTATTACATACATAAGTGTCGAATTGGTAACCTCCTTTTTTTGAAGTTGGTTAATTAATAAATGCTTAATTTATACTACCAGACTTTTTATTTCAGTTGACAAAAATCACGAGGATAAAATACACCATATCAAAGGATCAAAACCATTTAATCGCCGTACTGGCCATCGACGACTCCGGACTTACGCACACACGCGTACGTTTGCTCGCGCATGTGTGCGTGTGCGCGTCTAATACCTAATTCGGCCCGTCGAGATTTCGTATACGGGCTCTTAAGAAAAAAGATGAAAATTTACCATCCCCTTATCTCCGAAACTACTGAGCCTACAATTTAGAAAAAAATGCAGAAAACAGTTCTATACAAGATTATATAAAACGTATACAGATAGTGCAATCCACGTTGACGCTCCCCACTCCGCGATTACTGTACTGTAAGCTGTACTTTATTACATAGCGGAGCGGAGCGGGGCGCGTCGTCGTGGATTGCACTATCTATAGAATGGTCTTAGGAGAACATGTTTTTCAACTACAATTTTAAGTTTGTTCTTGCGATAAACTCATCCCATCTACGGAACCCTTGCATTGTGTGGTCCGACACGCTCTTGGCCGGTTTTTTTTTTTAAATCAGTGTAGGTACACACAATACACATGAAATCACGCCTGTTTACATCTCAGTTTACTTTACGTAAGTAATACAATTGATGTCCACACACCATCGGCTGTAAACTAATATTACTTCACGCTGAATCCCCGAAGAGTAAATGTACATATACTAGGGACTTAAAATACTGGCTAGGTTTACTATAGGTACACCTCTGCCTTACCCTTCGGAAAAAACAGGCGTGATGTTATGTTAAACTTACAAATTCTCGTCAAGCTCCCTTGGACAGGCAGTCCTGCAACCTAAATTAATCTGCCTAGCCTTTTCCCAATTATGTTGGGGTCGGCTTCCAGTCTAACCAGATGCAGCTGAATACCAGTATTTTACATGGAGCGACTGCCTATCTGACTTCCACAACCCAGTAACTGTAAATGGGTAATACCTACGATACCCCTTGGTAAGACTGGTTGTCCGACTTTCGGGCTTCTGACGACCCGTAACGACTGTCAAAGATCCATGAATGCCGGGACCAACGGCTTAACGTGCTTTCCGGGGCACAGAGGGGTCGAAAAACGGAAGGTATCCACTGGCCGACGTCGGCAAGCGTTGCTTAACCTAGAATATCGACGCGTGCGGCTGTCAAAAGGTGACCTCCAGCCCTCATGATGGAAAGGATTAAAGTTTTGACCCAAACCGTTTGAAAAAGGCTAAACAGATGGTATCTTTCCCATCATAGGGGACGAGCAAATTCGTTATTTAAATCTTTTGAAAATAACAAAACCTTGTTAACTTGTGTTTGGCTAGGAATTGGGTAATCCCAATTACCTACGTCAAGATTTAATGACCTAGCTTATAGGACGATTAGACAAGCTATTAATATTCAAGAATACCGAAAAAACGGTTCAAGTACCTAACTTAGTGTTTTTATACGCATTTTTTATCGTAAAATCCTGATCAAAATAATCATTTCGGAATCCATAATTATAGCAAGAAAAGAATCAGTTTTGTTAAAAACATATGTGGCGATGCCAGTCCGCGAATCGTGTAGATTATTTTATATAATAGTACTTAATTAATATTAATTTATTTAAAAATGAAAATCAAATATTTTATCATTATTTTAAATGTGTTTATTCTCAATATGTATTCTTCAAAGTGTGATTTTGATGTGGAGGAAGGTACGTTACAAAAAGTGGTGTTTTGTTTGTGGTCCAAGATCTAGGTTTTGGTAGGTACATAAGTTAATACTGTGTACGGTTTTTCACGAACTAATAACGAAAAAGCTCTGCAGAGGAATATAATTATGGAACACTGTTTGTTTAGTCTAGTGGAAGCCGTAATTAAGCGCGGCTATTTTGTGGACGATAGGTAACCGAAGGAATAGTCTCTGTAATCTGTAAGTACAGGATTTTTATCTCACTAAGCGACGCGCGTTTTACTTGTGGTAACCAAGTGTACAGACACGTTGTGAATGTGTGCGTGAAAACGAGTAGGTAGCTTCAGCACATAACAAACACACACACTTCCGACTTCGCCATAGTCTCGCACGGTTATGGTGGCACTTCACATCACTATTCGTGTCATAGTTGCCCAAATAAAACGATGTGAAGTAAAGCTTCGTAGACTAGCGCGACGCGACACCGGCTATTGTTATACCGTGAAGTTTTCTTAGAAATTGTATTGTTCGAGTCGCATCGCGCCGTCGCGTCGCGCTGGTCTGCACGAGCCTTTATTCTATTCGCTTATATTTGCCCATTTTTCACAAATAAGACGGAGTCTGGATTTGTGCCCGATAAATGCCAATAGGTTGGCGAAATGTGGGTGTACCTACTATACGTCTTTGTCTACCCCTTCGGGGAATACAGCGTGATGTTACTTCTTCTTTCTCCTAGACCAGGGATTCCCAACCAGTGGGGCGCCCCTCGGGGGGGCTCGGGGGGCCGCGGCGGCTCTAATAATAAACTATAGATTGATTAAATTTTATGTTTTATGTTCGAAAAGTGCTGATTCTCAGACTATAATTGAATAAATTACTTTTGAATTTGTTCTTGATTTAAAAAGGTTAAGGGTAGTTTTCAAAACTCGAACGTTTTATAATATCTATTGTAGGTAGGCACTGTAAAATGAGCTTCAGCTTTAGGTACTGCATAAGTCTATAAAATAAAGTACTTCTGTATGAATAATCTAAAGAAAACCGAACCTATCCGAGGCGGCGTGCTACAATTTACTAGCTCACTCTGCTCGCTCTTCCATTCCACATTCTCTTGATTCTTCAATTTTTCTGCATAATGGGTCATACTCAAAAAGTGAACATTTAAAAATATAAATAATAAAACTGCACGAATTGGTACGAAACGTTATATTTAGTTAAAGTTAGATAATAAAATACTTACAATAATATCACTAGAGATCAGTCTTGGATATTTTAGGAATAAATCACGTTTTTAGTTTTTTTACGTCCACAGAAGAGATCGTGTTGTCTACAGAATAGAACAAAAAGGGCCTAATATAATCATATCAATAACATAAAGAATAGAAAATATGAAAAAAAAACTTAAAATGAAGTTCTCTTTAACCCGTTAACAAATCATATGTGACTCAGGTTGGCTGGACAAATCTTCAAAATAGCTTGCATTTAACTAGGTCAATAGGTCACTTTATGTGACGGCTAAACACCCTTATTTCAGAATTTGTGACGCTACAGAATCTTAGATAATCGATCGAAAACGTGTCCAGCCATCTTGAAAAACCACTTTTCGCTGGTCTCTCAATCTCGGTAACGGAAGTGATTTTGACGACTTTTTGCATATCAACGGGCATCACATAAATTTGTGACGGGCACCGAGCTAAAAGTTTTGTGATAAGTAGGGTGGTTTAGTAGAAAAATGCAAAAATCTGTGTCCAGCCATCTTGAATTTACGTATAAAACTTATGGCTGGCACTTCCGAATCTCAATAACGGGGGCGTTTTCGAATATGGTTCCTTTACTAATACTTGGTGACGCAATGTGTGACAGTAATAACGTTTGATTTATGGCGTCACATGTAAGGGTTTACGAGAAATCAATAAAAACTTAATGTCCAGCCAACCTTAGTTCAAGATGGCTGGACACATGTATCTCCACTGCCTGATGATCTACGACCTTCGAAATGTGTTCAAAATGTTGTGACGGGGACGATAATGATAACCTGAAATTGTGACGGAGAAACTTTGCGTAGTTTCAAAGATATTGACCATTTAAATTTTTCCATACAAACATCCATTAATATTGTGAGGTGACCATAATTTTACATAAATAAAGGATTTCTTTTTAATCGATTAATTGGCCGGTAGCATCCACGACTGCTGTGTATTTGATTTCCCCATGGGAATAAAAGGTTTTCCTGCAGTGAAAAGAGTAAGTATGTGTTAATTCAAAATAATAAATGACCACCAGCGCTGCAAGAGAGAGCCCACTTGTATTTCGCGTTTAGTTCATTTTCTTATGTAACTGAAAATGAGAACTAAACTCGACAGCCGGCAGTGTATGTACTTACTTTTCGAAGTGGTATCACTAATCAGATAGTTACTAGTTCGTAACTATTAATTAATCTGCGGTAAGACAACCTAAATAAGAGTTAAGATTCGACCAGTTGTCCTATTAGTACCAACTTTAAGCAATAGATGGTGACACCAACATCAGCTATCATGGCAGTATAGTTTGTCTTGTCCTCCGACGTTTTCTACCTAAGAGCATAAAGTTGAAAATCTATTAAAGACTACTGAGCGTTAGCGACCGGAACGAACGAAAACACTATGTAATCTTCAATAGATTTTCAACTTTATATCCAATAACATAAAGTTGAAAATCTATTAAAGACTACTGAGAGTTTACGTTTATCGTTTGTGACTTGGCTAGGGGGGCTGCGGTTTCGATCAGTTTGTCGCGGTGAAGAGATGTACCAAATGTACGGAACGGGCCAGCTAACGCGTGTCGCCGCCCGCCACCGCGCCCGCGCCCGCCGTCGTCGGGTACGCGGCCTTAGGACGGCGGTAAAACAACGTTGTGGTACAAGGCGGGGGTTACGGAAGTGCAAATGCGAGTTGATCATCGTAATTTTCGCCATTTGAAACGCTGCAAACATTATTTTTTCATTTAAATACCTTCAGAGCATTAGTTTAGTTCTCCTGACATAATATATACCTACTAAAAAGAATAGATATCTGCACGTAAATAATCAATAACATTTAAAAATTACACCCCCCCCCCCTTCCTCACTTCTACATTTTTGTCTTCTATTGATTTAAATATCTACAGTTGTTCGTATTAGTATCACCAATACACGGATTTTCGTCCATTAAAGAAAACACCTTAAAATATACTTGTCCTACATAAAACCTACAATATTGGTTACCCTACTGCAGTGTTTGTATGGGGAAATTTAAATGATCAATATCTTTGAAACTACGCAAAGTTTCTCCGTCACAATTTCAGGTTATCATTGTCGTCCCCGTCACAACATTTTGAACACATTTCGAAGGTCGTAGATCATCAGGCAGTGGAGATACATGTGTCCAGCCATCTTGAACTCAGGTTGGCTGGACATACCGGCGAAATACATCTGTCTCGCATGCGGGTTACCGCATGCGTCATCGCGCGTCAGGCGTCGATCGCGGCCGACCCGTATACGTGACGGGTGACTCACGCGGCTTATAACTCTATTTTACTACTAAATAAAGGTTAATATCATTTGAACGCAGTTTTAGTCTATGGCCTGACGGATATTCTCGTCAACAAAAGCATTTAAATACAAAAATATCAATAGGCAACATTAGAATAAAAGTTGAAACTGCAGTTCTCGTTCTTGTTCTCGCTACTTCTCGCGCCATCTTGTTTTCGTGTGGTCGAGTGCGCGCTTGGTAAAGAATTTCGGTATTTTTTAATTGTTTTTGTGTGTAAATCGACGGGAAGTGGTGTTATTTCGCTTATTAAGTAGTTTTTACATCGTGATAGATAATATTTGCACTAAATAATATCGTATTATACCAGTTTTGAACCAACCAAAAAAATGTAAACAAACCATTAGTGAAAAAAGTGAATATTGTGAATAAAAGAGTTTAGTGTGTGTTTTGTGCGTGTAATCGGAAGGTAAGTCAGTGTTTATTACTTATTATTAGCTAATGAATACTATTATATAGTATTATCACGAAATAGTAAAATAAAAACTATAAAACGAACAAAGTTATGTTCGACAAAAACCGGTATTCAAAGTCGTACAATTTTCGACAATCATATTATGAAAATGTTACGTAGGACTCTCAAAAAAACGCTGTTTTTAGATAGTTTATCTATTCCCATTGCTATTTACAAAATTTCGTGTACATTGATCAAGTAGTTTTATCAGAACAAGAAAAAACAGACACAAAAACATTTTCAGCCAGTTATCTGATAACATCATTTTATTATAAATACAATTCTCATAACACGAGCTTAGCTTACACTTCATAATATGGTCTGTTCATTCACGAACCCAAAAAATATTTACAATACGTAACAAGAACTCATAAAAACAAGCTGACGAGTGTTTTTTGTTATCGCGGTCGTAAAAACGTCACCCTGTCGGCGACCGGTACTTGACATAATTGATTTATGTGATTGACGTCATAGGCGCGCCTGGCTTAAGCGGTTAAGTTTTTATTGATTTCTCGTAAACCCTTACATGTGACGCCATAAATCAAACGTTATTACTGTCACACATTGCGTCACCAAGTATTAGTAAAGGAACCATATTCGAAAACGCCCCCGTTATTGAGATTCGGAAGTGCCAGCCATAAGTTTTATACGTAAATTCAAGATGGCTGGACACAGATTTTTGCATTTTTCTACTAAACCACTGTACTTATCACAAAACTTTTAGCTCGGTGCCCGTCACAAATTTATGTGACGCCCGTTGATATGCAAAAAGTCGTCAAAATCACTTCCGTTACCGAGATTGAGAGACCAGCGAAAAGTGGTTTTTCAAGATGGCTGGACACGTTTTCGATCGATTATCTAAGATTCTGTAGCGTCACAAATTCTGAAATAAGGGTGTTTAGCCGTCACATAAAGTGACCTATTGACCTAGTTAAATGCAAGCTATTTTGAAGATTTGTCCAGCCAACCTGAGTCACATCAAATCATAATCAAAAATGTTTACCAATTTCGTGTAAAAAAATTAGAAAAATTTGTCCACAGAACAGACATTATGCTTCTGTGGGCATATTAAAGAATAGAATATTAAAATATATTATCCTCGTCAGAATCGTCCCACATGAAATTTTTCGGCCGTTTTTTCTGTGGAGAATCTTCAGAAGGTTCAGAGTCGTCTGAATAAATTCTTATCTTCTGGGGCCTATGCCTTTCGTAAAATTTTTCGATAGAAAGATCTGGTGTCAGTCTATCTGAGAGTCCTGGAGAATTTGGCTCAGTCGGAGCTTCAGGAGTAGCTGGAGCCGTTGGTGAATCTTGGATAGGCAAACACTCTGATGAGGAGTCTAGTGATGCTGATCGTTCAAGGCAATCCGGTGACAAATTGTATAAGGATGAATCAGGAGTGGCCATGGTTCTAGATGTGCTAGGAATTACCGTATCCCTGATGTGGTTTATTTCGATTCGACCCATTTCATAATGTGGACATATCTGGTAAGGGGCACACACCAAGCAACTTAAACGTCTCGCGTGGATAAATGTTGGTTATACTCCATGTTAATTGATGAATTCCGAACGTACCTTTGAAAGGTCGTGTGGTACTAGCGTCTATTAGTTGCTGGATTTCAGGAACTAGTGATTCATTGATCCTATAAACTTCAATACCCTTACAATTGTTACCCAAGCATAACATCATCTCATCCAAATTAGCGATATCATGACCTCTTGCAACGTGGCTATCGCAAGTTCGTTTGATGCAACCACCGACTCCATCAGGTGCACCTTTGCCATGTCCCCTTTCGCTATAATGCCAAATGATTGAATCAACGCCAAATTCTTTGCTTAAGTATGATGCTATCAAGTGAAACATGGATTTGTTTCGATATTGTGTAGAAGGCCCGTCGCTCAAAATATGCAAGTTTTTCAAAGCTGGAGATAACTCTTTTATTCTATTTACCAATGCCTGTAAATGAACACAGATGAGAACTGGATCATGCCTTACATTTTCTGATACAGTGCAGAAGGATGTACTTTCTGAATAATTCTGTGGAGGCTCTAATTGGGTTGAGTAGTAGACAGAAGTGTGTAAGGATAATTGCATCTTTGAACCTCCAAAGTGAGCAGATTGTATTTCTTGACCGTATTTGCACTGATAATTTTCCGAAAAATCTATATGGAGAAGTCCATCTATCGGTGTTAATTGTGATTTTATATTTTGAATAGCCTTAAATTGATGCAATACATAAGCAACATGTTTCATAAAAGTGGGTAAATTTGAGTTTAATAATTCTACAAGAGCCTTTTTTGTAGTTTGTACTTTTTCTTTAATAGTTTTCTTGCACTGTTTTTCTTCTCCTTTTATAACGACAGTTACAGTTTTGGTCACCCATCTCTCGAAAGATATAGTATCGTTGCCAACAAACTCATTACACTCAATAGTTTTTTCTTTGCAATCTGAGCAATTTCGTTCCAAGCAGATTACAGCCAGGGCATTATTGCAACACAAAGACTTCATCAAAGAAGAAGCAGACGCATATGGAATTATTTTTGAATGATATAATGCTCGAATAATATAATCGTTATTTGTGTGTATGGCACATAGACAAGTGTTCCTAGCATCAACTTTGGGGAACAAAACCCAAAATGGTCTATTTCTTCGGAATGTTTCATAGGAAACAGACACACCAGTTTTATTTACAAATGCCTTATGTAAGTTCAGAAGGGACTCATTTAAAAGGCGTATTTGTTTCTTGATCTTTTTTCTTGTGATTGTGTCTTTTTTTCCAGATGTCAATCTACTGTGTTCATCTTGCAGCAAAAAGTCATGAATTGCTTTTCTTATCTCTTGAGTCTTCATCGTTTTTATTCGTCTTTTAGGACATTCTTTTTTCTTTTCCAGTTTACTTTTTGTTCTGATATATCTCATTCTATATTTGGCCATTTTAGACTCTAACTCAAGAACTTTTCTCTTTAAATAATTATTTTCTGCAACAAGCCGTCGTCTATTCCGTGTAGCTACCGCTCTGCCAATAAGGTACACGAGAAAACGAAGGACTTGATGAAGGTGTGTTCTCTTGCACATAATCACGTTCCCTTTTCTTAATTTTTTCCTTCTCACGTTTTTTTTTCGCTTTTTCCCTCCATATTTTTCTTATCTGCCTTTGTTCTCTTGGCGTGTAGTCGTTAACAGTCTTAATTTGACCTAGCTGTTTTTTTCTTTTATATCTCTCCCTATCGTTCCTTCTTCTTTCTTCGAGAGCTGTGTCATCCATTTTTGCGCGAGCCCGGCCGGCGTATACTAAGTTTTTTCTGCTCACGCCTTCGCTACTTTTTTTCTTCTTCGGATAACTGTCCTGATGGACTCGTTCGTGGCATAGTATCTACCTGGAACAAAAGACCCCAACCTTCATGCGCTGTAAGCAACAAAATGCATAAAAGCGGCAAAAATCAGAATGCAAAAAAAGTGATCAGAAAATATGAGCATATCTGGCGTGAAAGACAAAACGCATATGGAATCGCACAAAAAGTAGCCCATAAAAAAACAAAATAATCATCCAATTTGGCTAAAAAAAGGATTAAAAACACCCACCCACCCACACGAACACGCAAACACACATACATAAACACGCATTCACTCAAACACGCACACACACATTCTAATAAAAAATCTCCATTTTGAAATTGCATTACTAATTCACTTCTGTTGACATAGCTCCCTTCTGTAGACACTAAAGTCTACAGTAAAGATGTCTACACGAGAGACATATTTTGGTAAATCAAAGATGGCATCCTACATTACGAGGTTAGAATTTAAGCAATATGATATTTGCATACCGCGCCCAAACGCATATATTGTCTTAATCTTTTTATTTATTTGAAAAGGGTACTTACTGAGGTATCCTTGGCACAGGAAAGAAGCACTGATCTCGACCGAAAACTTGGGTAATTTAATAAAATTGGGATTTTTCACGTCACACGCACTTTAAGTTAAATTCCTAACCGAGCAAATGACAGAGAATACAGTGCTACCAACACAAAAAGCAGAATAATAACGATGCGTTCATCTTTGGCAAATTTTGACTTATTTTATATGTCTACAGACGTAGACTTAAAATCTGTGAACAAGATGTTTATTCGTTTTATTTCAAAATTTAGAATCATATATTTTATAAAACGTTGCGTTATGTATATTTGATAATATTACTGATGTAATGAAACGAAATAAAAGTATCTAAAGTATGTAATGTATTTTTAACCATCACTTAAACTCAAATATTTGTCATCCGAACAGTCTACAGAAGGAGATTTTTACACATTCAAAAGGATAAAATATCAGAAAAAAAATAGTATAGCGCTAGTTCTTAATGAACGATGATAAGTTTTCAAGACAAAATAACTATTAAATGTATTTAATCTTGGTATAATATAAAAATAACGGTTTTATGTTGCATGAACAATTTTTTTTAATTTTTTGGGTATAATAAATAAACCCATAAGTCGACAAAGTAACTAATTTTTCTGTATGTCAAAAGAAAAATGTAACGAATCCGAAATTGCACAACATTTTTCGAGCTCGCTGGCTCGGTCTTACAGTCGGTGACATCCATTCTCATAATTCTGCAAAACTCGACAAAATAACGATTACAAGAACATCTAAACTATTATACAGGGTGGAAGGGACATCGACGCGAAAACTGATACCATGGATTCAGTACATGATTCTGCACCCCCCTCCGTTGAAAATTTTAGTAGGTTGGTAATAGAAAAGTTCAATACCTACACGGTTACAATGTATGGAACAGCTGTTTTTTTGTTAAAATAACCGACGAAAAATTTCAACGCAGGGTGGTTCAGAATCATATACTGAATATATGGTATCAGTTTTCGCGTCGATGTCCCTTCCACCCTGTATACTAGGGGGAGCAAACATTTTCGAGCTCACTTTTGCTCGCTTTACATTCATAATCTTAGTGATTTTAAAATAAAGTTAGGGGGGCGCGTATGTTAAAAGTTTGGAACTTTGTGAGCCCCTGTCCTAGACGATGTGTCCCATTTCGGTCGACCTTCCTAGTCCTTCTTTTCCACTGAGCAAGATTATGATATTAATGTTCTTTTTCATGTGTTTAGTGACTAACCTGGTATCTGAGTTTTTATTCCGCCCACGGGCCTCTGACTTGGCTTCACATGCCGTCGAGATATACCTCACCGTTTTTGAATAAAGTGATATTAAACAATACGCATTATGAATCCGATAAGTCATCGGACTTGGCAGTCCGACGGTCACACCACTAGGCTATCACTGCTAGGGCGTGCAAACCCGGTTTTCCGGATATGCTAAAAACCGGAAGCCGGACAAAATTTCCCGATTTTTTAAAACCGGGGTTGAGAGACAAAACCGGAGTTGCCTCCGGTTTTCCCGTTATTGGATTACGTATTTACATTTTGATTTAAATCAACTTTTTTCGAACGCAGTCAAGAAATATTCAATATTGAAGTTGTAGCTGATGAGCTAACTCTTCAAGAGCAGCTTGATAAGGAATTAAATAAATGCAGGAAAACCCTCCAGAATCGGTCTGATTTCGACCTTGCAGGGTTTGTCAAGGTAGAGCAAGCCATGTATGAAAGCGGAGGCCATCGGGGTGTGTATCTCACAGAAGCTTACGACTATTTGATGTGCGTACTACCAACAAGTGTTGAGAGTGAGAGGGCCTTTTCGAGTGCTGGGTACTTTTGCAACAAAATAAGAAGTACGCTATCTGATAAAATGTTAGATGCACTTCTATTCTTAAGGACACAATACAAAGAACAGCGGTATCTTGGAAAAAAATATTATTGTTTATTTAAATTAGTATATGGTGCACAGTTGATTTGATCTCCTTTTATAGTCAAATATGAATTCTTTAATAATGTTGTTAGTAAAAATTGAGACGTATAGTAAAGTAATTGTGGTAGTGTTTAGAGTACTTAGATGATGAATGTGTTTTGTATGTCATGTTTAAAATATATTATTCTTGATAACAGAATTGTGAGGTATCTACTAAAGGGACCACAATCTTACTTGTTGTTTATTTGATCTCAGTTAGTTAATCTTTATTATTATTTTAAGTTCATGTTATCCAAACTATGAATGTGTTCTACTTGGTATTGGGGTAGGCATAAATGGTTGATTAAAAAGAGGTAAATAATACAATTTGTTTTATTTGTAGATTTTGTGGGTATCTAAGAATATTGTTTTCTTGTTAAAATTCTACTAAGTATAGAAACAATATGAAATTATTGCCGAAACCGGAGCTAACACCGGTTTCCGGTTTTGGGCCCTCAATACCGGAATTCAAAACCGGTTTTGGAGACCTTCCGGTTTTGCACGCCCTAATCACTGCCTATTTTACTAAATTATGTTAAGAACCCGGTCGACGGAGCTCTGGGGCCTTTTTTTTTTTTTTTTTTTTTTTTTTTTTTTTTTTTTTTTTTTTTTTTTTTTTTTTTTTTTTTTTTTTTGGGTGGGAAATCATCAAATGACTCCTCCCGCTCTGGGTGGAGCGGGAGGGCGTGTCAGACTCTTACTGACTAAAACCCACCCGTGTTCCTTCTCTTGCCTGTGCAATGCCAGGGGGCCACGGTATCCCTTTCGGACTTTCCCGCAACCCCGGCAGGCAATGGTCTCATCGGACCCCTTCACTCGCTGACATCTCTTTGAGGCGCGCGTGGAACACAACGCGCCGTCGACCCGGGCTTGGTCCTTACCGGACGGCGAGCTACCCATTGCTCACCGTCCGCAAGCCCGCGCCTACGGTGGCCGGGAATCCGCGATCGATTCCCGACGCCCGGGGCGTCTCCTCCTGCGGCGGCTAGGGGCGTGAGGGCGCGAAATTTGCCTTTCCCTCACGCGCTCCGCCTCCTCCTTCGCGAGCATTACTGCTTCGCAGAAGGAGGTGACGGCCTCCCATGCCCTCTCGCTCCGTACCATGGCCTGGACCAGGGCCGGACGCGAGAGATCCCCGCCACCGATCGCCTCCACCAGGACACGGCGGTGCTCTGCCCAAGCCGGGCATACCTCCACCGTATGCTCCACCGTGTCCTCCGGGCGATCCACGCAGTGATGACACCCGGGCGTTTCCTCCCGCCTTATCCGAAACAGGTACCTCCCGAAACAGCCGTGTCCGGTGAGGACCTGCGTCAGGCGGAAGGTGAGGACGCCGTGGCGCCTCTCCAGCCACTCCTCAAAGAGGGGACTTATCGCCGCAATAGTGGCGTGCCCAGCACTGGGTTGCGACAATCGCACTCTCCATGCTGCCATGAGATCCCGTCGGAGCTCTGTCCGCTGTGCCGCGATTTCTCGCGGCATCGGAGTCAAGCCCCGGCGTTTCGCCTCCTCGCGCCACTCCCAAATATGCGCGAGGACTTTTGCCTCCAGATCCCATGGCGGCAATCCGGCAAGGAGGCTCGCCGCCTCACCGGAGACCGTGCGGTATCCCCGGACCAGCCGGGTGGCCATGACCCTCTGGGACGCGTTCAACCGGCGGGCAGGCCGCCGCCTCAACGAATGCGCCCACACCGGTGCCCCGTACAGGGCCATGGACCGCACGATCCCCGCGTATAGCCTCCGGCAGGAGGCGTTTGGACCCCCTAGATTGGGCAGGAGCCGCTTCAAGGCAGCCCCGGCCCGGTCCAGTCTGGGAGCCAAACGTCGGAAATGCTCCACGAAGTTCCACCGACTGTCGAGGACGAGTCCCAAGTACTTCATCGTCGACTCGACGCCGATGTGAACCCCTCCTACCGTTATTTGGGAACCCGACGGTGGCGCATTCCGAGGACCATGAAAACACATGGCCTCGGACTTGTGCAAGGCCACCTCGAGTCCCAACTGCCGGATTCTGGCCACGATTGTCGCAACCCCGTGTGTCGCTAGTTCGACCGCCGCCTGGTGCGACCTCCCCTGCGCCAGGACCAACGTATCGTCAGCGTAACAAACGACGCTGACGCCATTGGGGAGGTCGGCGCGCAGCACCCAGTCGTATCCGATGTCCCACAGATGCGGCCCCAGGACCGATCCCTGTGGGACACCGCACGACATCTCTCGCCGGTTCCACTCTCCCTGGTGACCGGGGTAGATGATGGCCCTGTCAGCCAGATAGGCCTCGACCACACGACAGAGGTAGGTCGGCATCCGGTGATACCGGAGTGCCTCCCTGATGCAACTCCAGGGCAGGGTATTGAAGGCGTTGGCGATGTCTAGAGACACCGCCAAGACGACCCCACCCCGAGCCACCGCATCCCCCGTCGTGAGGGCTCGCACGCGCATGATGGCGTCCACCGTGGAGCGCCCCCTGCGGAAACCAAACTGGCTCTCCGCCAAATCCGGCCCCACCCGCACCAGCCGCCCGACGAGGCGGTCTGCAATGACTCTTTCAAAGAGCTTGCCCACCTCGTCGAGCAGCACTATGGGCCGGGAGCTCTGGGGCCTAAGTCTGCTATTTTTATAAATTCGTCATTCCAACACGATCCCATTGTCATTTTGCTAAAAGTTCGTAATCTGTTAAATTCATAATGGTCGATCATTGGTTGATCATTGTATACACAAACACGATACTCGTAAGGAATTAAAAGCAATGCTGCACAATGATGTTCTCATGGTAGGTCACTGATCAAAGGAACTGTCAATTTTTAGTACGAGATTACCAATACATGCCATTTCATTCAATGGAGTGTCAGTGGCTGACCATTAGAAATTCATAATGACGCCAATATGATAATAGATTACCAAACTTGTCAAAATCAACAATTATGAAATCAATGATAGACCATTTTGACACTATTGTAATAGCAGACTTGAGGCTCTGCTCGGGTGAAAAAAGATAAACATATCATCAAGGTATATCAACACTGTGAAAATTGAGAAAACGAATTTCCCTGATATGATACCTAGCTAAATCAATTTTACACCCCTGAATATACACTCAGCGTCACAAAAATCGCACCTCTCCGAAAATAAGTTTCAAGCAAGTCCCGCCATCAACGTATACATTAAACCCTATTAATATTGGTATCAATTGAAAGTATGTTTAACGACCTTTAAATTAACAACAGTTAGAATTCCTAAACACAACAGATCTCATTAGCGCGTAACGTTAAAGAAAATGTTGTCAAAATACGCATTACAACGGCCACTAATTGCACCTCCCTACAAGGGTATAAAACGGGCGACCCGGGTCAAATGTGAGTCATTCGCTATCCAACCTTTGAAGTGAACACACCTGAACAGCTGCAGCAAGAAAAATACCCCAGAAGAGGGATACCACTGCAGATGAAGCCGCTCAAGTCATTGCACTACTGCAATCAGGGATGCGGCAATGTGATGTTGCTCGGCAACTGAACTTGAGTCGTTTTTCCGTTCGACGAGTGTTCCAACGCTTCCAAGAGACTGGTGGCTATATCCGAAGACGTGGATCTGGAAGACAACGGTGCACATCCGAAAGAGACGATCGCTTCATTGTTTCAACGTCTTTACGTAATCGGTTCTCCAATGCTGTTGAGCTGCAACAACAACTGCGATCAGCTCGCAGAACTTCTGTCAGCGTCTCCACGATTAGAAGAAGAATGAAGGAGAAGAAAATTGCAGCTCACAGGGCTGCTACAGGGCCAAAATTGACTGCACAGCATAGGAGAGACCGGTTGCAATTTGCCCGTGACCATGTGAATTGGACAATAGACCAATGGAGGGCTGTACTCTTCTCGGATGAGACGAGGGTGTGTCTTTTCTGCAACGACAGGCGTAGAAGAGTGTACAGGAGGCAAGGGGAATGATTCGCACAAGCCTGTATTCAAGAGACAGTGGAATACGGGGGTGGCTCGTGCATGTTCTGGGGCGGCATGTCAATCGAAGGCAAAACGAACCTTGTGTGTGTTTCTCGGACTGGAAGTGCTCGCGGGCAAGGGTCGCTGACTGCTCCTCGGTACATAACAGAGATCTTAGAGGAGCAGGTTGTCCCTTATGCGGGTTTTGTTGGCAGTGGGTTCACGTTAATGCACGATAACGCCCGCTGTCACACCGCATTAATTGTAAGAGACTACCTGCAAGAAGTTGGGATCCCTGTTATGCGCTGGCCGGCGCGAAGTCCAGACCTGAACCCTATCGAGCACCTTTGGGATGAACTGAAACGGCGAGTACGGGCACGTGATCCTACCCCTACCACTCTCCAAGACCTCCAAGATGCCGTCGTTGCAGAATGGGACAACATTCCTCAAGAGACTGTTGTCACATTAATTAGGTCCATGAGAGAACGCATGGAAGCTGTCATCAGAGCTAGGGGGGGTAACACTAGGTTTTAAGTTTATTTTATGGACTTTTTTAAAATTTTCACTGATAAAATAAAATTTAAGTTTTTAATCATTTGCATTAGCGTGTTTTTTTTATTCCCTGGCAAACAAAAAACCAAATTTATTGATTTATTCTGAAATTTAAATAAATTGCCTTTCCAATGATACCTTATAGTCATATGTGTACCATTGATTAATGGGGTTAAAATGACTTTGAAGGGAATTCTTAAAGAGGTGCGATTTTTGTGACGCCGAGTGTATTATTATTACTTTCATCGAAATCGTTAGAGCCATTTTCGAGAACATGATTACAAGATTCAAGATTATTTATTAGTGGAAAACTGGAAACATGAGTACTTAAACCTTTTTTTTTTTTTTTTTGGGTGGGAAATCATCAAATGACGTCTCCTGCTCTGGGTGGAGCAGGAGGGCGTGTCAGACTCTTACTGGCTAAAACCCACCCGTGTTCCTTCTGTTGCCTGTGCAATGCCAGAGGGCCACGGTATCCCTTTCGGACTTTCCCGCAACCCCGGCAAACATGAGTACACCTAAAGAGAATTGTCAGTTAGTAGCCTTATTGTCATGTTCGGTCCTAGTGGCGTACAAATATTTTAATTTCCGTAATAAAAGTTATTGGATAAAGTATTAGGTTACATATGAATAAAATAGTTAATGTCAATTTTGAAAACAAATAAATTTAATATATGGTCATAGTTTTTACGTAACAATGATAAAAATGTCAATTAAAATTATCATCATAGCAATAATATTGGTCACTAAACGGCAATAAGTAGATGTTGTCAATAAGTAATCCTAGAATACTGTAGTATGCTTTCCCTTCTAGCAGTATCTTTAATTTATTTTTTAATTGACGAACTTGAAGCTCCTGCCAACTATTTGGGAGTTTATTGAACATTTTAGGGGCCATACAGAAAACACTTGTGCATCCTAATGCTGTTTTCGATCTATGTAGACAGAGAATACTGTCATCGCGTCTACTATGGTTGCGATCGACCACTTCTGATTGACGTGGAAATAAGTGTCGATTTGATTTTACAAACATGACAATGTCTAAAATGTAAAGACAAGGCAGAATTAATATTTTATAATTTTCAAAGTAGGGCTTAAAAATATACTAATATTGCTCATAATTAACCCTTCGTCTTCGTAGTTATCGGGTATAAAAGTTATGCATCTCGTCACAGGGTCACAATGTTACGACGGGCGAGGCAAGAATGGAACCTGCGTCAACGCATGCCAGTGCCTGTCTATGATCGGAGATGTCAAGAAAAGGGAATATCCCCAGGTCTGTTGTAATTTCCTGTTTATTCTTATTTGTACTATGCACGAGCTATTTATACTACAAAGCTGCTCTAGGCTGATCTGAACCTACTGAAGTCTCGTTCCTCGTAAAAGGTTCTTAAGCACAATTTAAATGTACCTATAGGTATTAATTCAGATATATAAATATATAATTCACATTTAAAATTGAAAAAAATGTTGGTTCCATACAGGGTTTATGCCAGCGGCTGGACTTTTAAAACTATAATAACTATAAATATTTTGAATTTGAATTTGGAAGCCTACAGTAAAACCGGCCATCATTGCCCATAGCGGATATCTTTGCCCGAACAAATTTTTCTTTAGTAAATAAAGAAAATCGACCGTTGAAGACATCTATCTACCCGCTATAAAATTGTGAAGTTTTGCACGCGCGGGTTAAACTGCAGTGGAGCCATAAAATTTACAATTCAAGATTTTAGTTAGTTTTAGTGTTCGGGCAAAGATATCCGCTATGGGCAATAATGGCCGGTTTTACGGTATTCGACGTAGAAGTTCTTTGAGCACCTATTTAATTTCATGGAAGCCTACTCAATTTAATATGACTTATTTGAATTCGACGACTGCGCGAAATTGTTTGGGGGCTAGAGGACGAGTCGAAAAAAAAATTTGTTTCAAGCTAATGTAACATTTTTCAGATCTGCTCTTTCCAAGGGAACACGCCCATCGTGTGTTGTACCGACTGCAAAAAAGTAAAACATATAAAGTAAGTAAGTATTTCACACTTTTATAATTTGCAATACACATTAGTTGACATCGCTCACAGATCAACCGATCGTAATAGGCAGTTGTATCTGTGTGTTTGAGTTGGCTATAGATATTAGCTACGGCTAGTTGCTATGCCCGATTGCGTACCGATTACCGTTGGGGTAAAGTAATTTAGTTTTTACGTGAATATCACGAATCGACAAACGTTCTCTTACCTGCGAGGCTACGACGCTCTCAGGTTAAATTAAGTTTACCTGCTTACCTACCTAATTATTTGTATTTTATTTTCAGTAAAGCCATAGTCGATAAAGCTGGAGGAATACATTTCAGGACGGGCAGAAAAGCTTATGATGGTACGTTCACGTTAGCTACTCGATGTTCTTGTTGGTACTTATGCGTTTTTAACTTTTTCCTCTTGATTTCTTTTCTTTAAAGACACGTCTTCTCCCCAGTATGTCTGGAGCACCTCGCCAACCTGCCGTACGAGGGCTGTCCGACCTCGGGTCTGGTGAAGCGCTGGCACCAGGAGGAGCAATGCTACAAGTACTCACACGGGAGTGCTCACGTGCCGTACGGGGTGTATGCCGCGCACATCGGGTACGACGCGAGGAGAGGACAGTTCCCACATATGGTACGTCGACGAACCCTATTACTAACGAAGGGTGTTAAACGGAAGCTTATTACTAAGCCTCAGCTGTCCGTCCGTCCGTACGTCTGTCTGTCAGCGGGCTGTCTCGTGAACCGTAATAGCTTAGGTAGACAGTTGAAATTTTCGCAGATTATGTATTTTTATGCCGCTATAACAACAAATAATAAAAATAAAGTAAAAAAA
This sequence comes from Xanthia togata, assembly GCA_963853775.1. Lineage (NCBI taxonomy): Eukaryota > Metazoa > Arthropoda > Insecta > Lepidoptera > Noctuidae > Xanthia > Xanthia togata. Next base: position 6,202,009 of record OY970818.1, on the reverse strand, counting down.
AATAGGGGTGTACAAGAAACATGTGTTTTTTTCGGCGTTTTTAATACCTACGGCACGGAACCCTTCGTGTGCGAGAGCGACTCGAACTTGGCCGGTTTTCTAAATGTACGTTAAAAAGCATAAAAATACTTTTTTCGTGCCATTTGCTCAAAAAAGTGACATTCTATGCCACAAAAAGCGAACATAACAATAGTCATTTTTAATCTGTTAAAAACAGGGAAAGAAAATTGTACTGAATTTCATTCATCCTCTAGGGGGAGAATGTGATTTATTTGGAATACTTACCGAAATTTATACTGAACTACATCTGTGTTTACCTACACCATTGAGTGTGTATATAAGCATAAGCATTATACATCTTTTTGAAAAAGGAATACGCATTTATTAGGCAGTTGTGATTATTATAAAATTACGAAAACTGACGAGGCCGTATGAGCTTGATTGATGCTTTTGCTTTTCCGAAAAAAAAATATTAGTCTAGGAATTTGCCGCGTTTTTGTTTTCTTCAAATACATAAACGTTAAGTTTATTTTAATTTATTTTTATAAATAAGTTAATGTTCTAAACATACCTATGTTACGATATTAAATTAAAGCGACAGTGACAGTGAATTGTCGGATTCCATCAATGCAAATGCTGCTGCAATTATAAATAATTTGTTTCCAACAAAATCCAAGGAAAATTATTTAAAAACTTATGAAGAATTTTCAACGTGGAGAAGTGCGAAAGGCCTATCAATTTCAGAATACAAATATTTAGCTCATATTATTATTGTGTTAATTTTATCGCAAATGGTACGAAAAGTAGAGTATTTTCCTCGGTGATAAAGCTCTCTTAGTCTTGGGTGAACTTAAAACGCGACAGAAGACACTGCTTTATCCCCTTGGTTAATAATCTACTATTCTATAACTAGTCTAACGGGTCAAGTTAAATTAGCTACCGAATGTGATGAGCACAGGGTAAAAAGGAAGATTTTCTAAACTTATAATATTACTAACTACACTAGATACTGGCCAGTACCGGCAGACGTTAACCTTGTAGTCAGCTGTACGTCTTTGAAATGAAGAGTCTTCTTAGCGGGTCAATTGCAGTATTTAATGGACTCGGCCCAGCGTTCGGTCATGTGTTTGGCCCCATCACTAGCGTCCATCAGTTCATGTCAAACTCAAACTCAAAGCATTTATTTCAATTAAACCATTTACAGGCACTTTTGAATAGGGATGATGCCTGGGTCAAAAAAAAGGAATTCTATTATGTCAGTCAGTCAGATAAAAAAAAATTGACACGTATTTTTTGCTTTATCCTAATAATAAAAAATGACTTAGATGAAACGCATTAAAGTTGGGGAGTGGGGGGTCGCTACGTCACAAGTATGTATGTATAAAATCTACATACTCGTGACGTCATGGCACATTATAACTCAAAAAAGAAAAAATACGTGAACGTTATTTTTTCATAGTCTACATGACGGACAAAAAACATTTTTTTAGTCATCATCCCTAATAAAGGTTACATTTATATCTAATAAAATATAATACAATAATAATTGTCAAGAATTCGGTCAGTCAACTCCACTGACATTCTTTTAAATAAAAAAAAAATATACAAAATATTGGTTACATCATTCATTTTGTAATTAAGCATTTTTTTTTTTTGAAGAGCTCGTGGCTAAGTAATAACTGCCACACGGGTCGATCCGTCAGGTTAAGCTACGATTGCCGGGGTTGGTCTGTGGATGGGTGACCATCTTTACGTACCGAGACTCCTCTCCGTGCCTGGGAAAGCACGTTAAGACGTTGGTCCCGGCTGTCATTTGTGGATCTTGGATAGTCGTTACGGGTCGTCAGAAGCCCGAAAGTCTGACAACCAGTCTTACCAAGGGGTATCGTATCACCCAATTACTGGGTTGTGGAGGTCAGATAGGCAGTCGCTCCATATAAAATACTGGTATTCAGCTGCATCCGGTTAGACTGGAAGCTGACCCCAACGTAGTTGGGAAAAGGCTAGGCAGATGATGATTCATTTTGAAATTATGCATGTGAGAACAATGTAGAAAGACGTGTAACGTGCATACGACAGTACATGCTGGATATGATATTAAGTGTCCCATCGTCTGTGGAACAGCCCCATACAGCACTCCACGGTGGAAGCGTTTATGCCCGTTCTTCTCCATAGGAACCTACTACGCTTTGGAATGGGCAACTAGCTTCATCTTTCTGACTGACCAACCCCTTGACAATTCAAAAGTAGGTGGTAATTGGTTTATTTGGAATAAATGATTTGAGTTTGAGTTTATGAATCTCCAGCTGAACAAGTTTTTCTTGCTTCGGCCAACCTGAGTTCGGACATATAGAATTTTTTTTTTCTAATTGATCAGACAGCTGTACTGCTGGGGAGTTTGTTGCACCACTTCTTCTTCCCAGCTAAAGCACTAGGAAGTAGTGAAGGGTGGGCGTTTTGGGGGACTGTCTTATGTAATTCTAACGTTCGAAGTGCTGATTCTCAGCCTACTTTGAATAAATGACTTTAGAATTTTGAAGTCTGTTTAAAGACTTCCAAGGTTACCTTTTTTTTTTTTTTTTGGTCTCGGGGTGGAAAATCCTCATGGATGTCCTCCGCCTGGGGCGAGCGGAGGGGTCTGTCAGACTCTTACCTACTGACTAAAAACCACCCCGGTGTTCCGACTCACACCTACGCCGGGGGTCGCGGGAACGAAAGAATCTTCCGCAACCCCCGACTGGTGCCAGCCCGCCGCAGCGGGCCCCTCCTCCTTCATCACCGGCGCACCAGAACACATGGCACGCCGTGACCAACCCAGGGACCAAACCAGCACATGGGCGCCAGACAGCCCCTTGTCTAGGCGCCCTTGGCCCCTCTTCGACGGGTCAGGTAATTGGCCCCGCCGTCTACCAATTTTCGGCCGCAGAGGATAGGGAGAGCGGCCTACGACCTACCGACACTCCTCTTCCCCTGCGGCCCCACCGCGTTCGCCATCGGACGGTGGCGACCCCGTCAAGGCCGCGGCAGGGAGGGAGAGCGCTGTACCGCAATACACCTCTCCAGCCGCGGCCCCGAAACCGCAGCCGCGATGCCCCCGATACACGACATCGCGGCCCGCCTCAGTTGCGATGTCGCCACCGCAACCTACACGTTGGCCGCTACGTCATGGGCTTGGGTCAAAAAGCCCTGACGAGCGGCCCCTCCTTGGGTTCCTCTTGGCTTCACCGTGGTTGGGCACCCACGGCTAATGAGCCCCCCCGCAACGACAATGCGGGAACCCTTCGGGGGGGTTACCTAAGGCAACTCATGTCCAGATGGGAGAAGAGTTTACTCCTTATTTTTTGTTTAGATCCGCGGAGATTCTCTAGATAATTAATATGACCCTGTAAAAAATAGAATAAAACTAATCGCTTTTAGTGCCCGTGTGACTGCTTAGTTTGTCTTGACTACACAATGGGTTGTGATGCAGTTTTTTTCCGGAGGCTTTATGTGTATTAATTATTTGTCTCCACCAGCGGCTCCACCCGCGTGATATCTTTATAAAGTATAGCCTATGTTACTCAGTGATAATTAGAGATCGGATACTCGGATGCATATTTACCTAAAGTTGAGATTGTTGGCTATTATGGAAAGCACTTTTGTATCGAAAAAATCGCAGGATTCTGGGATCGACAAATTTTGAGCTTTGATTATAGAATCGAATTTATATTTACTTACGTTTAGGTGTTGGCTATTATGGAATGCACTTTTGTATCGACCAAAAAAATCTCGCGATTCCGGAATTGATAAATTTTGACCTTTTTGACTATAAAAATGCTAGCTACTGTTGTAAAGTAGGTTGCCAAATTGGCACAGCTCACAGTGAAAAACAACTTGGTGCCTTGTTTTTCATTAATTTTTTTTTTACAGTAGGTAGGTATATAAATTTTTATGTTAACACCTTCACAAGAGACGACGATAAGACGTTTCCATACCATGTATCCGATTAGTTGTGTTGTGCTCTCTAGCCACGCCACCGTATATTATTGTAATAAGACATAACCCATTTTTATGTACGGCTGACGGTCATGACGTACATGCAGTGTTTGTGAATGTACGACTTTTAATTTAAAAGAAAAAAGTAAATTAATGTGGCGTTGCTGCGGAAAATTCTCTGTAGCCACGCCACCTGTAATCAACATTTGTAGATACAATTTCAGCTATTTCTCTGAAGTTATATAATGTACGATCGCTGTGTATTATGTACATAATACACAGCGATCGTACATTATATAACTTTATACATATATAGTACATGTGATAAGTATGAAAAAATATGTTAACTCTAAAGTTTAATTCTAAACTCACAAATTGTCCCATAGTGTATTAAACTAATGTATTTTAGCGATTACTTCAGATTGATAGGAAAATTTAAACGAAGCAGATTTCTTAGAGAAATTATTTATTATAAATCCGTGTTATAACACTGGTTACAAAATATTTTACCTTTATATATATAATTAAAAAAAAATAAACAGAAAATCACTCAAAGAAATAAAAATATGTAAAAAAATACATTACACCAGATTTACAGCGTATTTATGTATCTACATGTTATTATATTATTGTAAATTCCAAAAAAGTCCGAGTTAAATAGGTTCTGAAAATATATATATAAATGGGAATTAATGTTTGTATTTTTTTTAACGCGAATCACTTTATTAATCATGTCGTCATAACACTCCCATTCTGAATTACGACGGTAACAATATGTTTTATAATGACCCAATCCTCCATTTTCGTTCGAAGTATATCCTATTACTGCTCCAAGTTTAAAAATTTTGTCAACAAGCAACATTTCTAAAGGAACATCGTCCAAAGATATATTTAAACCCAATTAAAAAAATATGAAATTGTCCGAAATGACATAATTTGTACATACTTTTCCATTACAAGCCCTTACTTTACAATCAGTTATTGTTACATCTTCAATCATAGATATTGCTGAATTGCTCAAGGAACTTACACCATGGTCAGATAATGTAAGCAAATTTAATGGTAGAATACAACATTTTCTGGTTTCAGTTTGTTCACAGACTGAACAAATTTTTGACACAATGGCACTGAAAATTTCATCATATAGATTTTTTCCTATCACAACATTACAACCGCAATCAATCACTTCTAGATTTCCTTGAACTGACAATGCGTAATAATTTTTAAGAATTTCGGTTCTCATTTTTAATGGATTAACTGAAACATCTTTATGTCGCAATGTACTAACCAGATTAGAAAAAGGCTTATTTAATGAACTAATAAACGCTGAAATATTAACGTAGTCTGTACAAATTACTACCAAAGCAGAGTACAGCATCAAACGCACAAGTGTTATTAACTACAACTTTGTCAATACCAGAAGAACAAATGTTTCCATTTGGCAAAGTCTCTATTTTACTTTAGGTTTGACTTTGTCAATCAATGGTATGTGTTTTTGATTCTCTGTTTTATTCCGCCAGTTTTCTTCAAGTTTAGGATTTTTAGTAAAGACTGATTCTTTAGTAAAATCATCTTTGTTATTAGTCTTGTCAGAAATTATTTCCGAATCAGTTTTAGCATAATTGTCAGTTTTTACACTATCCAAACAACTGGAGAGGGCTAACTTTACTTCCCCTGATAAGTATTCCGTATGTTGCATTATAAAATCGTCTACTCTCATTGTGCCACTACGACTACGTAAAAGTAACTTTTTTGTATTTTTAAAGTAGCTTTCTACATTACTACTACTTGGAGCATTATCTAAAGAGCACTGAAGATACTGACACATAACGTTTGACCATAGTGGTAATCGAAATATCAGTTTGCGGAAGCTATCTATAAATCTTGGTAAGTAATAAATATTTTCAAATCCTGTGTTTTCACTTAAATCACTACATATTGCCTCGGAGTCAACAATTTCATTATACCAAGTTATAATACTGCCTTCTACAGCCAAATTGTCCTCTTCAACTATACTGTCTTCTTGAGGAGTACCGTCTGTTATATCAACGTCTAGAGGTATCTCATTTTTATCTCTCAATTCTTTTAATTCCGCATTGGCTGCATCGCATTTGCTTATGCTGCCGTCCGTTAACTTTCTGTCGTATTTATGAAGTGCTACAATAATTAAATTTTTGATGATTGTCTTAGCTGTTGCATAACTTGTACACGATTTCAAACACATTAAATATCTCACATAGAAATGCTTAACACGTGTATCTACGAATTTAAAACATTGTAGACCATATAATTTTTTTACAAAATGAGAGGTATCTAGTCTTACTAAACACGTAAGATTGCAGCGTGCGTGCAATTCCAAAACTTCGTAACAATGGTTTAAATATTGCCGTGTTGTTGTAAATTTTGTGAACGCGTTCACTGCAGCTCCTATTAAAGCCGCTGAGTCATCGCATATAACTTGTGTTGGCCGCGTCATTGTACCAATCCATTTTCTTAGCCATTGGTATATATTATCCATAGTCTGAGTGGCCGAAATCATTTGCGCAAGAGGGACAGAACTGTTTTTTAACTTTAAAATAATGACATAAAAAACAAATGTTTACTTTTGTATGTATTCAAGGGATCAGCAGGAGGAGACAGTTTTTTGAAAATCGACCCAGTTGCGTCTATACTTAAGATAGCCTGTGAGTGTAAAGAATGCTGTTTATATAACTGCAACTGCAGCTCGGTCCAATAATGAACAAAAAATGGATGTATTGATACATCTCTAATTACGTCTTTAAACGGGTATGTAAAGGACATCATCCACAGGGATAATATAACAATTTTATGAAAGCGTTTCTTACTCTCGTTTCGGTATTTTATATTTTGAAGAGATTTTAAATTTGGATTAAAAGGTGGATCCCGCGTCTCATTCTGCATTGATAGATTTGCTAATTTATTTCTTAATACAATCGGGTACTGATTTTCTAATTGTGGAATTAATTGTTTTTTTTTATGGGCTGTCAATTTGTTTTTAACTTGACAACTGTGAATCATATCCTTATCAACTCCATCAAACGAACATTCGAGTAAAACATTCCTGTCATTTCTTCTTGTAATGATAAGTATTTTGCCATTACATACTTTACAGGTACCTCTGCACTTTACATGATAATCGTCGGTAACAGAATTATTTTTGAAATTCCAAATGCATATAATAGTAGTGCTTTGCCAAATCCACTCTTGAAAGATACTCGTCCATTTAGATTTAGGCATGTATCTTCTACTTTGCTATTTGATTGCAGGTTTCTTTGGATCATTCCTCTTCCCGATACGCAATTCAGGCTTCACCTCATGCCACAAATCTAATTCAATTTCAAAAGATTCAGAATCAACATTTTTAATGCTTCCGTCACTGGAACTTGAATCTTCTATTATAATATTCGAATCGATACTGCTGCTGATGCTACTTTCTTCATGTTTTAAATCACCAAAAAAATTCAGAAAATGTCTTTTTACAGAAAGATATAAAGCTTTTGGTATCATACGATATGACAAATCCTTGCTCACATCTTAATAAACACTGGACTCACTGGAGGGAAAGTTTTTAATACTATGAAATAACTCTTTGTATTTTAAAAACGCGTCCTTTTGTTCCTCAAGACACACTGACACAATTTTTTTTCGTTTCGTGGCCATTTTACTCTTTAATTTACAAAGAACTCAAGACTTTAAACTAGCAGGAGAAGCAATTCAAAGCGAAGTAAATGATTTGTAACATTTTTTCACAACTACCGTCATTTTATATATTTTTTGTAAAACTAATAGTTTTGCTACAATGCGCTTAAAAAAATAAAAACGATTCAATATAAAATAAAACCATTAAATAAATAACATACCGTTGAATAATAATGCACTTAAGGAAAAAAGGTAGTTTCCTATTTCCTATGATTCACTCATACAATGTCCATTGACTTAAATTTTATAACGCCTACGTATTCTTTATTAGCAATAAATCCCACGCTGATGTAAGGATTTTTAATTTATGTACAAATTGTAATATAGTAGAATACTAATAACTTACATAAGTATATAATTTACGACGACCTCGATGGCGCAGTGGTATAGGCATTTGGCCAGAGTGCATATGTCCTGGGTTCGATGCCCGGTCGGGTCAATTTGGTAAACGAACTTTTCTAAATTGGCTCGGGTCTGGGTGTTTGTGGTACCTTCGTTGGTTCTGATTTCCATAACACAAGTGCTTAAGCTAAGTAATTGGGGTCAGCAGATCAAACTCAAAGCATTTATTTCAATTAAACCATTTACAGGCACTTTTGAACAAGAATTCGGTCAGTCAGAAATATGAAGCTAGTTGCCCATTCCAAAGCGTAGTAGGTACCTATGGAGAAGAACGGGCAAGAAACTCCACGGACACTATTTTAAATTAAAAATTTGATACAAAATATTGGTTACATCATTCATTCAATGAATATACTTATGATATTGTCTGATAATTATATATTCATTTATATTTAAGGTTTTTTTTTTCATTTCATAGTATGTACATACAGCATAGCATTCGTACATTGGCTATATTCAGAACACGGATATAATAAATAACTTCTATTTATGAAATCTGTTTAGTTTTATTTAAATTTTGTTGTCAATCTGAAGTAATCGCTAAAATACATTAGTTTAATACACTTTATGGGACAATTTGTGAGTTAAGAATTAAACTTTCAAATTAACATATTTTTTCATACTTATCATATGTACATAATACACAGCGTTCGTACATTATATAACTTCAGAGAAATTGCTGAAATTGTATCTACAAATGTTGATTACAGGTGGCGTGGCTGCAGAGAATTTTCCGCAGCAACGCCACATTAATTTACTTTTTTCTTTTAAATTAAAAGTCGTACATTCACAAACACTGCATGTACGTCATGACCGTCAGCCGTACATAAAAATGGGTTATGTCTTATTACAATAATATACGGTGGCGTGGCTAGAGAGCACGACACGATTAGTTTTGCATTCCCGGATTTTATTGAATTCCGGGATTTAAGTTAAGATAAAATAAATTAAGAAGCCACTTTCACTAATTTCTTAGCCAAAAATTAACTTTAGCTAAATATGCATCCGAATATCCGATCTCTAGTGATAATATAGCATTAAATACCTGCTAGTGAAAGAGTTTTTAAAATCGGTCCAGTAGTTTCTGAGATTAGTCATTACAAACAAACAAACGTATGAACAAAAAATCAAATCTTTTCTCTATAAAATATTATTATAGTTTAGACAACATAACATCACGCATTTTTTCCCCGAAGGGTTGGGCAGAGGTGTACCTATAGTACACCCACATTTCACCAGTTAAGTTTAAGTCCCATGTAATACGGGCGAGCCTATTGCTATCAACCGGGCACAAATCCAGACTCCGGGCTGCTACTGAGAAATTCCAGATAGAAAAACCCAATAACACTGCCCGGAAATCGAACAGAACCACTAGACTGCGCCGAGACAGTCCATGTTTTGACATGTCGCTGTACTAGTAGGGGAAGGGTGTACGAGATGATTCACTTAAGGGAGAATGCTTGTAGTTTAAACGATATTCAACTTAATGCAGATGTAAAAGCGTTTATTTATAGTAAATTTATTTGTCTATCTGTTGTCACACTCAAAATGTATGTTTTTTAGATCTACTATTATTCTAATTCACATTTTTTTAAACCCTACCAAAGGTGTCCAAGATGATTCCTACGGTAGGGGCAAGATGATCCTGGGGATCATGTACCCCCAATTTTGCGAATATTCTAGATTTTAGTATAATTCAATAAAAAATAACTTAACACAGAGTAATTTATTTATTTAAAAAGAAACAACATCTTAATTTATTAAATTAAACTCAAAAAATTAGTAAAATTTTTAAAAAATAACAATCAAAATTAAACGCAAAAAATAAATCTTTATACATCTAAACGTCGCTTTCCTGCAGGCCTAACATGACACACGCGATAGTTACTCGCTCTCGCGCGAGTAATTTTTGTCTATTTCGGTCACTTTCTCGTTTTCTGACAGCTCTTCCATACAAAATAGTCGACTCCTTCTGTCAACATTGATGTTTTCTCGACAAACCCTAACATGGCACCTTAGTTATCTCGATTTTTGACAATTCAACACGAGATAATCTCCGATTTTTCTATCATTTAGTCGTATTTACTCGTCGTCGATTTTGACGACGAGAAGAGTAGACAAAATTATGGTACAAAAAAAAACTCCAAAATAACATGGCAGTTTCATAATTGTACTAATTAGTCATCATTTTATTTTACAATATTATATTATAATGAAAATACTTAGTTTTAAACTACTATTTATATTGGAACGATGTGTTTTATATGGAATTTTTCGTTTTTTGTATGGAAAATATAAAAAAATATTACCAAAATGATGAGTGTTAGGGGTTTATGGGCTTCATAAAGGGGGTCGAAATTTTCATTATTTTTGCGATAGGACACACCGTTTTCGAGATATAAGCAAAAGAAAAAAAAAAGACGGTATTGTTTTTGCACCGTCGAGGTGTTGGTGTGAATTTTAGTTCATTTTTTAATCGTTATTAAATACTTAGACAATCAAAATTTGAGGTGAAGAACGTAAAATTCTGAACAGCAAAATTGCCATTTTCACTAAATTTAATAGCTCAGTGCCGTCAAACTAAAATATAGTTAAGTTGTCACTTTAGTCTATTTCAGAATGGAAAATCGTCAGTTGACAAGAATAATCAAAACTTTGGTGATTTTTAGTCTAGTTTAGAGGCATTTGTGACAAAAGAATCGGCACCATTGAATTAATTAAACGGAATCTCAAGCCGATGTTGCTATCATAAAAATAATTTGTTTCTAATAACTTGCAACATCGGTTTCTCGTCGCGAGATATAGAAGTGTCAAAGTGCCTTTTTCGAGTTAACTCGTCGTTTACGGTCATGTTAGGGATTAGAATGACGTCAGAATCGTAGACAAATTTCGACAAAACGAGATAAAGAGCTTTCTCGCGCTTGTCATGTTAGCCCTGCTGGAGTTGTTGTACACAAAGCACATGTGAATTCATCAGGATCATCGCTATCTATCCCTGCACATACTCGATGTCCCCATCTTTAGCATAAACCAAATTTTATACATTTAGGATGCGTTTAGGGGGGGGAAAAGGGGCAAGATTCAGTAGCACGAAGAGCTATATCTGGATGTCGCTGACGGAATCCTCTCAGCCAATCATATCCAGCTTTTTCTCTGTGGAAAGGGTGTTTGATATTGTTTTTAAATATAGGCTATAACGTAATCTATTAACATAAAGATGGTGTACAAGACGATCCGCACTGATCATCTTGTACACCAGTAGCATAATCATCTCACCCCAACATCAACTTTTCTATTCAATGTTCGATAACATAACCTATAAGTTCTTAACTGTTACCATGCCATTAAAGAAACAAAATAGAACAATAAACAAAGGTACTAATACAACAGCCTTCACAATAGACTACCTAGAACACATCTGACATAAACTTAAAGTCAGCCTTACCTTAGAATAACGACACGTAATTTTTATTTTTTTCCACAAATAATCTCTTGGTCACTCACAAAGCCACTGCGATTCACTGAAGCATGGGAATATCGGGAACTACGTTTTACCAATGAAAATACAACTAGATGTCACTGGTAGTTTCGTTGCAATTCAAAAGGATCATCTCACCTCAACGGACCATCTCGTACACCTTTCCCTACGTAGGTACCTAGTAGGTTTAGATTGCACTAACTAAACTAGCAACCCGGGCCCCCGCTTCACAAATCTACACTAGTAAGTATTTGAAGCAGGGGCCCGGGTCGCTAGTTTTAATAAACTATCATACAAGCCACGAAAGTTAACAACATGATTTTAATCGAGTTTGTAATATTGATACAATCCTAACTGGCTGAAATTTAATATGCACCCCGGAACTGTTTGTACCTACATACTAGTTAATAGCTTGATTGATGATTCGGACTCGTTCGGAGTTTTACGAAATACAATACCTACCGTATTGTAAAATGGTAGATGGTAGTGATGGTGGATACTCGTAGCAGGCAGTGGTGGCCCAGAGGTAACAGCCGCGAGTTACCAGTGAGTTACCAGAAAGGCAATTTACTTTGAGTTAATATTTTCATCACCATTGCTCGCAAAACAGTGAAGGAAAACAACGTGACGAAACCGGCATGTCGACAATGTAGACATGTGACATATACCAACCCGCACTGGGCCCGCGTGGTGGATTACGACCCACTTCTCAGAGTAGTCGGAATAGGAAACGACGAACTCATCTAGCAATTTTTTTTTTTATTTTTTATATGACGTGTAAAAGTAATTTCAATATCCTATTTACAGAATAAACAATTTCATTTCTCCCTCTCACATATGGAGTCTCTCTTTGTGTCCCAGCAGTGGGCACATTTTAGGCTGATGATTATGCTATTGTAAAATGCTAACTTCTTCAGCTTTATTTAATTAATTCATAACTCAGCGTGCTTAGTACCTGGGTTGTGGAGGTCAGATCGGCAGTCGCCCCTTCAAAAATCTTGGTATTGGTAAGCTGCATCCGGTTTGACAGAAAGCTGATCCCAACATAGTTGGTAAAAGGCTGGGCAGATGATGAATCAACTCAGCGGGTCGTTGTCCACTGATGGATGTAACCTATTACGAATCAAATCTAAAACAGCATGTTTGGCATATATTGGCACTTCCGTAGTAAAATGTTTGTATAAATCTCCAGGCGCTGCTGGGTTACGGAGGGGACATGGACACGGCTCACTGGCTGTGTGGGGGATCCCTCATCAGTGACAAGTTTATTCTGACGGCTGGACACTGCATCTCTAGTGCTGTGCTGTAAGTTATAAGCGGTTTCTTCATTTCAATCAAATATTAGTGTGTTACCATCTAGTTATCTACTAAAATGTGTTGTGTAACTCAACAACAACTACCTACGTCATTGATGTATTAAAAGAGGTAGATACGGGACTTAGTCACAGCGCCTGGTCCTACTCAACTACGGGATTGCCCGTAGTTGGCACTCAGTCGCGCACGGAACATCGTAGATCACACAGCTCAATAATTTCAGTTTTTTTTTAATAAATACGCATCAAAATGACTTCTTGTGCAGCTAAACAGTGCTTTAATAATGCAAGAAAGAAAAATAAGACACATGGGATTACCTACCACTCGTAAGTACAGCCAAAAATGTTAATTTGTTGAAAATTACAATAATATTTTGACGTTTGCTTCGCCATATTTGTGAGAGCGAGATAGATATTAAAAACATGCGTAAAAGACACGATACGCACACAATGCGCGAGGTGCTAACGCGATTTCGCTCACACGTTAGCGTCGTCTCCTATCTCTATCCTCGTCTATCGGTAACTGTAGCTTTGCGACTGTGAGATGACACTGATCACAGAGGTGTGAGTTTCGGTGCATGTAGTCGTGCGCCGAGCCCAAGTTTACTGATTGCGATGTTAGCGCGTAACATATCTTCCTCCTTTTAATACATCAATGACCTACGCGGTCAAAATAAAAAATCCACTTCCTCTCTCCTACTTTGCTGTGCCCGATCGGGTCCACAGTGATCATTTATTTTTGCTAAACTTACCACCTAAGTTCACATGTGGGGAAGCAATAAAAGTATTGAGTATTAATTACGCAACACATTTTCGTAAACGATTACGACAATTGCGTTTCATTTTGACAGTTCAAAAACATTCATTGCGTTATTTATGTTGTTGAGCAGATTTTTTTTTCGAACTTATGAAGCAATGGATTAGCAATTTGTTTCAAAACGTTTCAAATTCCGATTGATCGTGTATTACGTAATTAGGGTACTGGTCTTTTGGTTGCGAAGATACAGCTAGTCAGAGATGAGTATATAAATATTTGTTTTCCAAAAAGTGAATAAATCCTATAATAAAACTACTTACATAATTGAAAGAATCGTAGTTACATGCGCGTTTGCGATGTTGTTATTGACTAGGCTATATTAATTATTGTGCATCTACATAGTTAGTTAGGTACTTCATACTAGACTAGCTACTTAGACCATCCTATACAACGCCGTTCAACCGAAGTATCTATAAAAGTAGGTATCACTTAAATCACATTTTAACATTTTGTCAATCAACTTCTTGTTTCCAGAGGTAAAGTCCGTTTCGTGGCGATGGGCATCCTGAAGCGGACGGACCCGCCGGAGCGTTGGCATCGGTACCACGTGGGACGTATAGTGCCGCATCCGGAATACCACGCGCCCTCTAAGTACCACGACATAGCACTGCTTGAGACTAACACTAGGTAAGGTTGATTGGTTCCTTATCTCTGATGAAAAACCGAAACAGAGGCAAAGGTCAAGCTCTCATTTAAGAACCGGATTTGGTGTGTGTGTGTGGTGTCGCACCAGTATCGTACAATCCAGCAATTAAGTTGTGGAAGTCATGAAATTTTGAGGAACGTTGACGCCCACTTTTTTTCTTGAGTCAAATTAAATTTGCAGCGAGTCTTAGTTGTCCCGTATCCCCCATTACTGACGCTCGCCTTTCGATCTTTATAATGTACATCCATTGTATTAGGCATCGTGAGAAAATAGATATTAATAAAATAACTCTATACCTACACATACCCAAGAAGGTTACAACACCCACAGTATTGGTAACCCCGGTCCCCGACGTGCCCCAAATAGGCAGTCGCGTCATGTAAAATACTTACTGGTATTCAGCAGACGATGCTTTGAGTAGACCGTATATATGTCGCAGTCATCTGGTTAAATTAGCCAGCTAATTGGACGCCTAGGCCGTTCATTAAAAGCCGGCATCCAATTGGATGCTTAAGCCGATAGTTACGTTTAACATCTTGGCGTATTGAAAGTCAGCCTCTTGAAGATGACTGGCCAAGACTCAGCCAAGTGATTCAAATGGTGAAAAAAATTCTGCGAACAACTTGGAAATAGCGCTCGCCGGCCGCGGTTGGTCTTAGTTCTAACCTAACCTAACCTATTTCACCCAGTTTAACTAAATGACTAAACGACGTTCAGCCATCTGGTTAAACGTTGTGCTCAATGCCTTGGCTGGTTGTCTTTCAGCTATTTAATTGGATCATTTAATGAACGCGCTAGTCATTCAATCAAATAGCAGATTCAACCTACTGCGATATTATATACTTACTTAAATTGTCAGAATGAGTACTTACGATTCCCTCGTCTATCTTTCCAGGGTGACATTCAACCTGCATGTGTACCCAGCTTGCTTGAACATTGACGATCAGTTCCTGGGAGTGGTGACTGCTACAGGATGGGGGGCGCTGGGACATAATATGCAGTTAGCTGATACGCTTCAAGCTGTAAATAAATTATATGTTTCGTTTTTTCCTTCTCCATGATATAGATAACCTGACTGGAAGCCGATTCGGACGAAAAGTTCTATGCTCTTGATATAAGGGTGTGTTTTAAATAAAACATCTATGATTTGTGTAATGAACTTACAATTGCTAGGTACGCTGTTTCGTAGCGAAAAACTTAACAGTTAGTTCAAGGCCCTAATTCCGAAGGATCGCATGGCCCGCGAGGAAGTTCCTCACATAGAATTTCAATTTAGTACAATAGATATATAAATAATGTTGAAAAATTGCTTTCACGTCGTGAAATGAACATAATATCGTATTGCAGGTATCTCTCCAATCATTCTACGAGGAAGCGTGCGCAGTGCACTATCCGCCGCACAGACACCTGCTGACCGGCTTCAACGGCACCATTCAAATGTGCTACGGAGATGAAATGGGAGGCAAGGATACTTGTGAGGTGGGTTATGTACCTATGTGAGACAAAATATTATGCTTTATTGTACACCAAAATCTATCTTTATGTTATTTTTTTGGTATATAAGTACTGTAGGTAATGAGGAATGACGGGGAAAGCTTATTGTAGATGGCGTGATCATAGCTAGGTAGGTACGATTATAGACAGAAAAGACATTTCGAGTTCATTCATGAGTTTGGTTTTATTTAATTAAGTATTTCGTTATTTTCGGTGATTTCAATATACTATACCTGAAGATTCTGCTTGCTATCATCTTAACACAATGTGAGGATCTTTTCAATCAATCTATTAACCACTCTCCAATTTCTTGTTTCTCCCACAGGGCGACAGCGGTGGTCCCCTTCAAGCCAAGCCGTATCTCTCCAAATGCCTACATACGGTCATAGGAGTGACCTCCTACGGCCGTAACTGCGGCTACTCCGGCCAGCCTGGCATATACACGCGGGTGAAGTTCTATGTGCCTTGGATTGAGAGTATAGTGTGGCCTTGAAGTAGATGCCAAGATTTAGGAGAAAAAATTGTTTTGAGGTGAAGTTTGATAGTGAAACTTGTAGCGAATAAATCGTACAATACGCGCCACGAAAGATTAGATTTAACCACGCCTCTCGCGCTCTTCCGCCGCCCCGGCACCAACTTTATACCGCTAAAGAGACCTATAAATCGTCTACTGCGCAAGTCAAATCACGTGGTCAAGTCTCATCTTTAGTTGCCACTAAAGATGAGACTTGACCACGTGATTTGACAGTATTGTACCATATTGTATTAAACTAGTCGTTCATCTACAGCCCTGTTAGCCAACCAACAGACTCTGTCGCCAACTGGGCAGCTCTGGAAAGAGAGAGGTGGAAGAAGAGAGGTTTTTGCCCAGCAGTGCGGAAATACGGGCTTATTAAAAGTAAATTACCTCTATGGTCTACGTTAGACTACCTGTCTCAGACCAAGAGGTTCAAATTCCAGTGGGACAACATTTTCTGCTTAGTTTGGTTGGTCTACCACCATCTTATCTGAGTCTGCCATGTCACCATAACAACAATGTTAACAGCATGGTTGTGTTTCGGCAGCTAGAGGTAAGATAGCCAGTTCCTCTGTGGTTGAGGATTCCGGGTGAAGCTCGCTTCCACCTTCGGCCTGATCTTCACCATCAGGTGAGATGCAGGCCAAGAACTTCCCCGTAGGTAAATTATTAGGTATAGTAGCTTCGGCCCGGGACTTCCTCCGCTTGTTTCTTGTTTTAACATAAAATGAATATCCTATGATACTCGGCTATTATGTGTAGCTTTCTAATTTAAGAAAATATATAAGAATTTTTTAAACGGTACCCTAATTACGTAATATACGATCAATCGGAATTTGAAATGTTTTGAAACATATTGTTTATCCATTGCTTCATAAGTTCGAAAAAAAAATCTGCTCAACAACGTAAATAACGCAATGAATGTTGTTGAACTGTCAAAATGGAACAAATTTGTCGTATTCGTTTACGAAAATGTGTTGCGTAATTAGATAGCTGATTAGTAGGTGCTTTCAGAGATAACATGTACAGTCACGAGCTTTAATTTGGGACCCACCTAAGGTTGAATATCGTGTAGCAAAATTTCGCCATTTAGAGCTATTATGTTAACGCTGTCACTGCAGAAACAATAAACGTCATAATGTTTACCATCGACAACTTTACGTTTCTAGGGGCTAACGTCAACTGGAGCGAGGGCAAACGATCATTACCGATTTCCGAGTAATAATTACTTTTTGGTCCTGTGATCCCATAAGAAAAAATAAACAAATAAAAACGAACAAAATTATATTGTCAATATATGATAGCTAGTCAACTAACCCGCTTATTCTTCAAACCTATATTAGTTAAAAAGTTTTGTCTCTTTCTCAAACATAAATATCAAAGTGACGGACCAAAACAACATATTTAAAATAAAATAGGTTTAAAGGCCGTTTATGATTATGGGGGCTTAGAAGATTTCAGCTAAAATATTGATTAATAAAATCTTTAGAAAAACAAAGTTATTTATTCTTTATATTTATTAAGACATTTATGACACAAACCTCAATCTTAACACAATTATATAGAAAGCATGGTTAGCGGTGCACAAAATAAACACATCACCGAAGGCTACGACTAAATTAATTTAAATCTCTCCAGTAATTTTTTTATCATAAATATTCAAAACCGCGTATATCCACCTTCATTGTCAATCACAGCCTGGAGCCGGTTACGCATGGATCCAATCAATTTGTCACATATGTCAGTACCCCTTAAACTTTCCCAGACTGTGAGGCAGTGATCCATAAGTGCTTCTCTAGTTCTTTCGTTTCTATTTGACCATTTTTGAACCATTAAGCCCCATAAATTTTCTATAGGATTTAAATCGGCACACTTTGCAGGCCACGGAATACGATTTAAATTTGCTCTATTATTGTCGAACCAAGTTCTAACGATTCTTGCCGTATGAATTGTTGCGTTATCTTGAACAAAGTTTATTGGAGCAACATCTTCTTGTGGATAATATAGTTGCAATGTTGGAAGGACACTCTCGTCTAATAAATCGACATAATCTTGAGCAGTGGCCCTGGGTGGTAAATTTATTAGTTCTCCAATGCCGGCTGAACTAATCCAGCCAGACATGTTAACTGTAATGCGACCAGACGCGTTGTTAGCTATGACGTGGTCTTCCGTGTATCGCGTCCTGTCAATTCGCCACAAATGTAGTCTGCCCGTTTGGGAAGATTGAAAAGTCTTTTCATCGATGAAAGCCGTCGTCGTCCAATCAAAATTTAGATACTGACGTGCGAAAATAAGTCGAGCAGCTTTATGGGCATCCGTCAACGCAATTTTTTTTGCAGGCCGCCTGTGATGCAGTCCCATAGCTTTAAGATGCCTTCTAACTGTTGAAGGGTGGACTTCAAACGCTTCCGCAAAATGCCTCGTTGGCGTAAATCCATTCATCAGGTATTGCCTTTGCATCAAGCGGCTCTGCTCTTGTGTTATAACTTGCGGGTGATGGTTGTTTCGTCGTAAGTCAATAATATTTTCCTCGTTCCCGTGGCGTCGAACCCAGCGGCGAACTGTGTTTCTTGTCACATTTATTCGTCGCGATATCTCGTGAATGCCTACTCCTTGTTCGTGCAAATCAATAATTTGGAGCCTTATTTGGTCACGATTAGCCGCAAGCATTTTATTAATTCGTAAATTATATTTTGTGAAAATATCACATTAAACTATTTTCTTAAATGACACTGACACGACACATGTTCGTAATTAGAAAATCGTAATGATAGCTTTTTGCAACGAGGTTATCATTTCATAGGTCGATTAGATAAGACATTTTTTTATGTCTTAACTTGACATTCAACATTTCAACCTTATAGCAAAGTTTCAAAGTTTCGACCTTATTGCATTATGATTGTTCTAACAACATTTAACGGAAATGGGTCCCAAATTAAAGCTCGTGACTGTACCTAAGCAAACAATTATACCTCTTAATAATAATTAGTTATAGTTTTGGGCCCAGCCCCCTCTACGTGTTGTCCATTTGTACCACGGAATAGATGAATACTCGTAAATTTGTGCTGTACGTCCCTGCATGATATACGAAGCAAAATTATAGTTCATTGACTTGCAAACCGTGAAAACGGTTTTGTGGAGCATAGTTTTAAGAGTCTATAATACCTCAAATTGCTTAGCATGATCCTCCGTTAGGTATATCGAAAATACTGCAGCATTAATTTGGAAATAAATATAAGTATGGTAAGGATTAGTTAATGTTAAGTATTATGTTTGACGAAAACACGATTCCATAAAATATTCTCTACGGAAAAAAAATCCAGTTACTTACTTCTGTCTCTGGTATTAAAAAAAAACTTTTCGTACCACTTGCTCAAAAAAGTGACATCCTATGCCACAAAAAGCGAACATAACAATAGTAATTTTTAATCTGTTAAAAACAGGGAAAGAAAATTGTCCTGAATTTCATTCATGTCTAGGGGGAGAATGTGATTTAAATTTGTAGTTTATACTGAATTACATCTGTGTTTACACCATTGAGTTTGTATATACAGCATTATACATCTTTTTGAAAAGGGAATACGCATTTATAATGCAGTTATGATTATTAAATAAAATTACGAAAACCGACGTGGCCGTATGAGCTTGATGCTTTTCCGACAAAAAAATATTAGTCTAGGAATTTGCCGCGTTTTTGTTTTCTTCAAATACATAAACGTTATGTTTATTTTACTTTTAATTGTCATTATTTTTAATAAATGCTTATCTCATATTATTATTGTGTTAATTTTTTCGCAAATGGTACGAAAAGTAGAGTATTTTCCTCGGTGATAAAGCTGTCTTAGTCTTGGGTGAACTTAAATCCCTCGCTACACTCGCGATTTAATCGTCACCCGCGACAGAAGACACTGCTTTATTTCCTTGGTTAATAATCTACTATTTAATTAGATCGTGAAACTGCATAATAACTGAAATAACTATAAAACAGATACTATGTAGGTATTTCATATTTTTTTAATTTGCGGTATTTTCACCGTTGAAAGAAATTAGTTTAACTATTGGCGCCTTGGAGACTTCTCCCCGTCGCCCGCAGTCTCGCTCTCACTCAGTCCGCGAGCGAGGTAAGAAGTGAATTTGAGCTGTATTATGGACTCTTAAGTAGGTACAACGCTAATGTAAACTCTTTATATAAATAATTAAATACAGGAAACCGTAATAAAGCTAGCAATCAACTAATTCATGCGCGAAAAACAATAACATGGTTTCATTTGAGGAACGTATGAGGCGAGGGAGCGTATTTCCATACAACTCAGAGGAGACCTGCGCAATCAGCGCCATTTTGTTCAAGAAGTTTGCCGGCTATTGTACACTGACAGCACTTTCATATAGTGCGTTTCATCAAATAGTTCGTTTGCCGTAATTAAATGACCTCTGAGAATCACTTTCAAAATCAGTGATCTTTATTCTCCTTACGATAAGGTAAAGGACTGCATAATTCACTAATTCAAGACGGACCTGCAGGACGCATTTTTGGTTACATTTAAAATGGACACTTCGTAGACAGCTTATGTATTTGTAAACCTGCCATTACTGTGATTCTCGTGTAATTTTAGTACTTATTTAAATAAATTAGTTATAATACAATTTACTGCATTGTTTTTATTTCTTCTTATAAGTACTCAGAACCTGAGACGTCATTGTTGTATAAAATATGTTTTCAATATAGGTGGCTTGTAATAAAATCAGCCGTATTCATTACAACCTAGAAATTGGCCAAATGAGACAAATAAATACTTTTCATGCTGAAAGTGACTACATGAAGGAATAATATTTACATCGGTAATTTCATTTTCCGTATTTTACTTATCCATTGGGATACATAAATTTTGAGGTGTTCACACTTTTGCCTTGTTATTTTTTCTCTCCTTTTCTACCATCGATTTGAGCCTTTCTATTGCCACTCTCGTCTTAGGTAATAGGGAATGTAATGTTATGACGTTATTCATTAAAACCTCCCAAAGTTTTACGACTGTTATCTTAGACTAAGGAAGACACTACTCTCTCTCACTGCACAATATCACCATAAGGAGGATGCCACTGCTTCATATGATTAACAAAATCATGTTTTTCTTGGAACCCCGCGCCGCATTCCATGCACTTATATTTATAAACTGTTAAAGTTTCATGAGTCCTCATGTGTTTATTCAACGACCTTGTATGCATGTAAGCATTTTTACAAATGGGACAAATGAAATTTCGTTCTCCGGTGTGTCCACGCATGTGCTGTTTTAATCTCGACTCTACGCCAAAGCATTTAGAGCACACTTCGCATTTGTATTTCTCTGTGTGAAATCTTGTTAGATGTTCGGTTACCGCTCTTCGGGTCGTGAAAGTAATTTTACAGACATGGCAAGGGAAACTTTTTGCAATTCCATGGACTTTCTTCAAATGTAGTAATTTGGCGTAATGTTCTTTAAAAGTTTGGGGACATTTGGGACATTTTTTCAAGTTAGCTCGGGCTTTTCCTTTGTGTACGATATCTGTGTGGTATGTCAACTGACTTTTCTTGATGAAACTTTTGTCGCATAGTTTACAAGTGAAAGGCTTTGTCAAATGAGATTCTTTATGTTTCATTAGCAGATGTTGGTATAAGAACCCATCTCCACAGTTTTCACATACCACTTTGCCAACATGACTGTTCATATGACAGTTCAATAAGTTAAAATTATGAAAATCTTCGTTACAGATGTGACAAACGAACCTATTATCTATAAGCTCTAATTTATATTCTGTCATGCCGTTGCTAGATAAAAAGAAATGTTTACCATGCCTATTTTTAAGATGATCTCTAATCGTGTTGAGATCCGAATAGTTTTCGTCACATAACCGACATTTTAGTTTCGAAATATCTACTTGTAAGCATCTTTTGCCTTTGGCTACATACTTTTCGAAGATAACTTCTCTATTTTCGATTTTGTGGGTTGTGGTATGTTCTAATAAGGATGCCGGTTCTGAATGGTGTTCCGTGCAGAAGAAACATTTAAAGCTTGATCCCCTGAATATAAAAGGTCTAACAGTTGTACATTCAATAAACGTAGAAGCATTTTTTCTTTCTGGAACCGTTAACTGCCAAATACTTGTTTCAAGCACGGGGTTGTCGCCTGCGAAATGAAATAGGTAATTTTAGAAAAATAATATTGTAACTTGAAAGAACCACTAATAATTATTAGAATACTTACTAATGCTAGAACGTATGCTTATAAACTTTAAGGGTCTGATTGTTTTTTTTTTTGTAGTTGAGCTTCTCTTCAATAAATGAAACCATAATGAAATTTTTGTACTCATTTTATACCCAATAAAAATTATAACTAAGCTTAGTTCTACAAGAGATCCATTAAATCAGTCACACAGCAGTTAACTGTCATATAATAATACTGGTATTTATTTGTTTAAACATTCAAAAAAAATTCAAAGAAAATCTCCATGGCGCACAATTGAGCCTACATGGCCCAGTTGGGCGCCAATTTAAATGTCAATACAAGACATTATGATAATAATTAACGGTAGTGAAACAATGTACTATAAACGTAAATTAATTAATGACCAGAATAATCGAAAAAGGTCCTTGGGTGCCATTCCTTTACGTGTCTATTAAAGTCGTTCCTATTAGGAAACCCGTTCCCACAAACTGAGCAATTGAATTTAATATGTTGTTCTCCCTGAACATGCGTTCTCATATGCAGTTTCAAACTCTTCTGATGCCTGTAAGCTTTCTGACAAAGAGAACAAATGAAATTCCTTTCTCCAGTGTGAGAAACCATGTGTTTCTTTAAAGAGGTGATACAGCTAAAACTCTTCTTGCAAACTTCGCACTGCGTTTTCTCGGTATGCAACTTATTTGTGTGCATTGTTAATGCTCTGCGGCTTGGAAACACAGAATGACATACTTCACATTCAAATGTAAAGGTAATCCCGTGTGCTTCTTTCAAATGCTTCAACTTCCGAAAGTGTTCAGTGAATCTTTCGGGGCAATGTGGACATCTTAACATTCTCATTTTCGTCGTCCCTTCGTGAGCCTTTTCTATGTGATATTTTAAGTTAGAATTCGTTGTGTATACTTTGTTACATTTATTGCAAGGATACCCACCTGGTAGGTGGATTTCTTTGTGCTGTATCAACCGCTGATGAGTCATAAATCCTGCTCCACAAGTTTCACAAACCGCATTACTGAAATGTACATTCATATGCCTGTTTAGGAGTATAAAAGTCTGAAAGATCTTGTTGCAGATGTGGCAGGCGAATTGGCCATTTTTGGAAGACAGATCGTAAGCTACCAATCCGTTTCCTGATTCAGTGAAAGACTTTTTATGTTCTAAAGCCAAATGCTTTCGTGTTTCATCGAGGTCCTTGTAACTTTGACCACAAATTCTGCATTTTAACTCTGATATGTCTACTTTAACTGTTCGTTTCCCTTTCGGGAGGCATTCTTTGAGAATGATAGCATTTTCTGGTGTCTCATGTGTCAGCGTGTGTTGTAGAAGTGTTTTTATCTCTGAATACTGTTCTCTGCAGAAAAAGCATTTGAAATAGTATCTGCAGTAAACGAATGGTGTAGCCGTGGTATTTTCTAGAAGTATCGACGCGTTCTGTCGTTCAGAAAGTGTGAGCTCCCAGATACTCGTCAGTGCTCCTTGTCGTCGTTTCGCTTCGGTTCCTGAGGAGACAAAATGTTCATGTTTATTTTTCTTTTTGTTCGATTGTTTGTTTGTTCACCAATAGAGAGTATGTGCTACAGAGTCAAGGTACGGGTGGTGTGAAATAAGAAATCCTTCATCAACAAAATATGGTACTGAGTTGCTGTTGTTTTTAGCGTAGTGTTGTGTGCAAATTATCTAAGCTTCGAAGAATATCAATACAAAAATTAAAGACATTCCGATATAAAATACTGTTTATTGACATTCTCACACACATAACTTACTAATTACTGAAAATAATGTAGGTACACTTTCAATTCATTTGAGTATTATAAATAAATTCATGTCCAGGCCATAATAATATATAACTAGTATGACTGCTATTAATGGGTTCTCTACATATAGTAGAGTTCCTATTACTAGTCGGTGCATCATTAATTTATCTATGTGTTATTTATCTTAATATGGTAACTGCGATATCTTAATGCTTAATATTTATCGATGCTCAATCATGATTCTCTCAAGTGGGACATTAGCTCCCAAATGTAAAATTAAAGTTCAGCAGCACATATTGTATTAACTACTTATTTATATGAATAAAATAATATATATTGCCTAAAAACCCGTAGCTATCGTTAAGTCAAACAGTCGTATAATTAAAAGAAAACATTTTTGGACAAAACAAAATGGTGAAAATTAATCGCATCGTTTAAAATTTGTTGGTAACTAGTTGCTTTTACATTAACGGTATCCAGTTTACCACAACCAACCGTATAAGGATTTTGAATCGTAGCGAAAGCTCATCTAAGGCCGGTATTCTAGAACCATCAAGCATACATCTGGATATAAAACTAGTATGTGTTGCGTATCGCTTTCTAAAAGGCTTAAGTCACACGGTGACAAAACTCACGTAAGAGCCCGCGCAAACTGTGCGTCATGTCGCTGCAACAAGACGCAGAGTTGTCATTTGCATCTGCGTCTTGTTGCTACGGCTAGACGCAGAGCTGTCGATTGCATCTGCGCCTATTCGTTCCTACGACAGACGTCGTGCACGAAGCGATCATTTTCTTTGAGTATTCAACGCGGTTCCACGTCTAATTTTAAAATATTGAAATCGAACGTGTCCATGTTGAAATGCGCAATAAAAAGACACGTGCACTTTCTTCAGCCCTCAAAGCAAGACTGACGCTGCCCTGCCGCATGCGACTGTCGTCAGGTGTGCGTAAGCACCGTGCATTTAGTTGCTGCGACAATTCGCGATAGTATGTCGCTGATTCGTTGACCAAAATCAACAAAAGCTGATCAAATGTCTTGAGATGAGATTTAAAAATAGATTAATTTCAATACGCTTTCGGAAACCGTTTGTTAAGGTCTCAAATTGTCGCCTGACGCAGGTCCTTACCGGACACGGTTGTTTCGGGAGGTTCCTGTTCGGTACCAGGCGGGAGGAAACGCCCGGGTGTCATCACTGCGTGGATCGCCCGGAGGATACGGTGGAGCATACGGTGGAGGTCTGCCCGGCTTGGGCAGAGCACCGCCGTGTCCTCGTGGAGGCGATCGGTGGCGAGTATCTCTCGCGTCCGGCCCTGGTCCAGGCCATGGTACGGAGAGTGAGGGCATGGGAGGCCGTCACCTCCTTCTGCGAAGCAGTAATGCTCGCGAAGGAGGAGGCGGAACGCGTGAGGGAGAGGCAAAATTTAAGGTTTTAGTCAGTAAGAGTCTGACACGCCCTCCCGCTCCACCCAGAGCGGGAGAAGTCATCTGATGAATTCCAAATCAAAAAAAAAAAAAAAACTCTATTGTCAATATTTACGTGATTATTATACGCATTGATGCGCAAATTGATCGTCTACCAAACGCAATTGAAGCGATTGACAATATTAGGTACTACAAAAGACATTGATGGCAATTAATCAATCGCAATTGATCGTTTTGGGGACCCCTTAGTGCTATAGTTTTTTAATACAATATAACTAGGGCCATAAAATAGTTATGCGGCATACCGTAGTGCGTTACTACGGCATGCCGCATGTCTATTTTATATGGAATCGTATAATTCCAACGCAAAAACTTACGGCGGGCCGTCAACCGCTCCAGTTGACTCGAGACTGCGGTGCACCGTGTCGGTTGAATATTGCGGTGTGCCGCATCCCCTCTACGCACTGTGCGGCCGTTGCCAGCAGGGTGGTCAACTTTCGCGGCCAACTTGGAGCACCCCGACTCAACAATTTTTACGAAGGCGTTTTCCACTATAATATAAATAAGTAACTGCAGCAACTCCATCGACCTCCATCCTGTGCAATATTTCAAGAAGCACTGACCATTGCGGCATACCGCAATTGAACCGAGACGATACGGCTAGCCGGAGTGCGTACCGTGGCGGCAGACCGCGAGACATGCGGCCTGCCGTAGTGCGTTGAAGGCCTAAGATACTAGTAGGATATCTGAACGGCAATTACCGTATTTTTAGGAACGTTCGTTTTCTAATCTCAATCTATCAAAAATAGGTAGATACCTCAAACTTTTGACATCGATTGTGGCTGAAATGAGATGGCTACTACATGTAGAACGTTTTGAACTACGGGAATTGGCCTGCGGTACCTATTCTGCTAAAGGTGCAACAATAGTTTTCGCGAATTTTGTACTTTTTTATAAATACTGTGACTGTTTCAACAGCGCCTCTATAAAAGAGTTCTCGTTAATTCACTGTCTATATTGAACTGAATGACAAAGACGCCTATTTAACTATATTCAATTCATAAGTTCACTTCCAAAATTCTTAACGATAGTCTTAAACTGCCACTGTGGATGCCACTGCTTCATGTGCTTATTATAATCATTCCTATTATGGAACCCGCTTCCGCATTCCGAACACGTGAATTTCCAGACAGGACCATGTACCCTCATATGTTGTCTTAAAGTTCTTTCATGCATGTATGCCTTCTGGCAAATCGCGCAGAAGAAGTTTCGCTCGCCCGTATGTCCGCGCATATGCATTTTTAACAAAGATTTTGTTCCGAAACACTTTCCACAGACTTTGCATTGAATTTTTTGCGTGTGTAACTTCGTTGTGTGTTCTGTTAAAGCTCTTCGCGTTGGCAAGACTGCCTTACAAGCGCTACATTCAAATGTGAACGAGATCCCGTGAACTTCTTTTAAGTGAGTCATCTTTCTGTAGTGTTCTGCAAATCTTTCTAAACAATGTGGACATTTGAGTGGTTTTATCTTCTTAGCGTTCGTAACTTCGTGTTTCTTGAATAGATGGTAACGTAGTTTTAGCTTTGTAGGAAACACTTCCTGACACTTATCACATTTATGGACTCCTGTTTGATGTACTATTCGGTGGTTTATTAAACGTTGGTGCGACATAAATCCTAAGCCACAGGTCTCGCAGACCACACTGAAATGAACGTTCATATGCCTGTTGAGAAGGAAGAATGAGTTGAATGTTTTTGAACACTTGTGGCAAGTCAGCTGACCGTTATTCGTATTCAAATCATACGCCATTAGTCCATTTCCTGCTGAATTGAACTCTTTCTTATGTACTAGTGTTAAATGCTTTCTAATATCGTCGAGATCGGAATACTTTTGTTCGCATAGCCTGCATTTGAGACCTGATATATCTACTTTGATGACTCTCTTCCCTTTTCTTAGATACTGCTTTAGTAAACAGCATCTTTCTGGAGTAACGTGGAAGACAGTGTGCTGCAAGACGGAATGTATTTCTGGGAAGACTTCATTGCAATAGAAGCATTTAAAATTCGCTTGTTGGTAAAAGAAAGGCTTGATGGTGGTATATTCTAAGAACGTAGCTGCGTTTTGTCTCTCTGATATGGTCATTTGCCAGATACTCGTCCTGGGCCCCGTTCGCTGTCTTGCCGTCAGTCCTGAGGAAAATAAAATAATGGCCTTTTTAAAATGGCTTCTGCTAACTAGCAACAATATCAACATTATTTTAAATACGAACCTAATTAAATAGTTTGTTTTGCTTTAGACACCGTCGAGTCTAAGGTATAACGGCACAGGAATCTGTCTTGATTAAATAAAAAAATGAGTTCGTAAAAAAGCAGAATTTATTAGATTTTTCATATCTTTGAATTTTCGTACGTATAAACATAACGAATAAAATACTAATAACTATTACAATGGAATGTAGCAAAATCAGAGAATTTGTTTAAAGTTAAGTGACGTGCGATTAAAGCTTTCTAGGAGTAAGCTTTGTTGGGCCCATGAATGTTCCTTGGGGCACGCCAAACATATTTAATCACTGATTTCGTTAATTACTACGGAATATTAAACTCTTTCACAATACTCAATGCACGTTAGTAACATGAGCGACAAGATTGTTATGATCCCCACAGTTAAGACCACAAATAGCACACAATCCGACTTCATGGGACCTGCAATGGTCTCGAAGGTTCTTACTCCTTGCATACGCCTTCCCACAAACCTCACATTTGAAATTCTTCTCCCCTGTATGTATAATCATATGCCTCGAAAGACAATACTTGGAAAAAAATCTCGAATTACACATTGGGCACTCATGATTCCTCTCTTGAAGATGTACAGACCTTATGTGGACGAGAAGATGGTATTTCAAGTCGTATTCCCGACCACAAGTGTCACATCGATACAACCCAGTTGATTGATTATGTGCTATACGCAAGTGTTTCGTTCTTTGATAATTTGAGTTGAATCTTTCGGGACAAATTGGGCATCTTCGCGGAAATTGCTTCAGATGCACTCCTTTGTAGTGCAGTGACCTTTTTGTAGAGTTTGTGAACACTTTATCGCATTTGTTGCAGGGAAAGCTCCCTGATTCGTGAATCTGTAGATGTCTTTTTAGTAATTGCAGTGATATGAATACAGAGCCGCATATTTCACAGCTGTAATTGTTGAAATGTTTACTCATATGGATAATTAGGAGCCGTAGTTTAAGATACTTTTCTCCGCATACTTGACATTCGAAATTCTCGCCTCCAAGTTTGTAAGGTATTATATTATCTTGCAAATCCGGCTGTATTTTCTTGCCATGCTCCTTTAAATGTGTTTTCAAGTTCTGCAGATCAGGTAGTGGTTGCAAACAGATCTTACACTGGAGATATGTGACGTCGACTTTAAGGTGTTTGTCTCTAACTCTATTATTTAATGCTCGTTTCATTTCTTTGATTGTATGTTCGTTTATACTATGGTCTTTCAATAGAATAGCGTCTAGGAAGGGTTTAGAGCAGATGACGCATTTGTATTTGTTACCCGCATGTACAAATGGATAGACATAAGAATTTTCAAATATGATTAAGGCATTCTGTTTCCAGGTTTCATAGTCAACGTTTTCGCTTCGTTGTCTCGTTGGTGCACGGATATATCCTTGTACAGTTTTCACATTGAATGTCACCGAATTTTCTTGCTCATTATGGTTTTTCCAATCGACATTATTTATAGAGACTGGTTCTTTCAACAAAGATATGTTTTCTAACTTGACGTTGTTTTTCTTAACTTCTTTCTTTTTGCCGATTTTCTTTTTTTGTTTATTTTTAATGTTATGGTTGGCGGTAATATCTTGAGTTTCATATTGTAGAGTATCTAAAGAAATTGGATATTTGAGAACTGTGAGTTTAATTTCTGTTCCATCTTCATCTTTCAGAGTGATCGTGGAGTTTGATTTCTGGATGATACCTTAAAGAAAAAAATGAATTGTTGTCATTTTCACTATAAAGGATGTCTTTACGATTTTTTTTAAGTAGCTCACTGAAAAAAAAAAACTATTAGGCTTTACCTAAAAGCCTAATAGTTTTATTTAGTTAAGAAAGAAGATAGTTATCTAACTTACAGAAATCGAACAGAATATGCTTTGTTCATATTGCACAGAAGAAAATTAAAAAAAGTAGGTAAATTTTCGCAGTTATGTAAACAAAGAAAATGTTTTAAAAAATATAATGTTTTGGAAGTCGGTGCCACCGTGTTGTCTATTTTTATTCATCAGTTTTTTTAATGGGTTTAAAAAAAATACAAGTAATCAATGTTTTTAATATGTGTATCTAATATACTATGCAGTCCATTTCACATTTCTTGCTTAATATAAATAAATATAAATGTCGTGCAAATTTAAAATAAATTCAACTATTTTGCGTGTTTTTACGGTCAACGTTCTACGCATTTATTTCTTGGTGTCCGTGGATTGGTTTAACAAAATGTGTAGGCATTGTTACCATTTTGCAAAAACTAAGACTTAAAAATATCATTAAAATTATATCTAGCGCAACATGTCTATGACGTCGTATTTAAGCCCTAATTCTTATAAGAATACACTCTGTTAAAATACTGCCAAAGTTAGCTCTTCTAGTTAGAGTATTGTAGGCGTCTATTCTTTAAAAAATCACTCTTTAGATTTAGAACTACCTAACTAATATCATGCAAACGCAAATGGTCCTTCAGATTCTTCCTTCTCAAAAACGCCATCCCACAAACGTCACACTTATGATTCTTCTCCCCAGTATGTATAACCATGTGACGCTTCAAAGACTCCTTATTACAAAACCTTTGGTGACACACATCGCACTGCTGATTCCTCTCCTGGAGATGGACAGAACGCACGTGACAGACCAAATGATACTTCAGATTGAATCCTCGACCGCAAGTCTTGCATTTATGCACTCTAGTCTCCTGATTATGGACATCTTGTAAATGAATAGTCCTTTTGTAATTCGAATTGAACTTTTCTGGACACATTGGACATCTTCTAGGACACTGCTTTAGATGCACGCCTCGGATATGTAAAGTCCGTTTATAAGGAGTGCTAAAAACTTTATTGCATCGATCGCAAGGAAAGTTTCCGGAATCATGCACTTCTAAATGTTTCTTCAAGAGCCGTAAAGTCATGAAGACTGATCCACAAATCTCGCAGCTATAATTATTGAAGTGTTCACTCATATGTATAACTAAAATTCGTACTTTTATGAAACTCTTTTCGCATATAACGCATTTGTAGGCATCGTCTACTGGTTCAAGATTGAACGGGATCATATTGTCTTGAATTTCTAAATCCATTGGCTTTTCGTGTCGTTCTTTGAGGTGACGCTTCATTTCGACAAGGTTAGGAGGTTTTTCTGAACATATCTTGCAGGTTATATCACTTACATCTACTTTTAGGACATTTTCTCTTCTATTATTAACAAGTCTCTTAAGAGGAGCAAAGGTGTGAGAGAAGTGCATGTGCAGCTTCAATTCATTTAAGTCCAGAAACGGTTGCGAGCAAACGAAACATTTGAATTTATTGCTGCCATAAACAAACGGGTAGACCGTTGAAAATTCAAACACAGCCAGAGCATTCTGCCTGATATCTGGAGTTTTCTTCACTTTTGGTTTCACAGTTTGGACGGATATAGTCGGCGTACTATCAATATAAGGCGATGGTGTAGTCCCTAGATAAACAGGCGATGGACTGCGAGACGGAGAGAAATCTCGTGTTGGAGGTGAAGAGAAGGCTTTAATACTCTTTTGTCGGAATCTACTGAAGTCTATTAATGTCCCGAGAGGTCTACACAAGCTTCGGTCGTAAGAAACTTGGAATAACGGGATGACTCTTCGCTTCGTATCAGGTATTTCGGAGTCCGTTCCTAGAAAAACAGAAACAATAATTGTAGTAGTCTTCTTGCTGTCTTGTTGATTATTTTAAGTTCTTAAGTGAGAGTTAGCGTACCATTTCCCATTATGTTATCGTTGAGTGTAAATAAAAGTTTAAGTTTAGGTAAATCACATTTTATTCAGTTCAGATCAATTCGATCGTTATGTTTAAATCAGTAGTTTTAGTAACTAAAATTGAATAATAAATAAATGGCGTTTAGGCCTAACGACTCATTCTTAATTAGTAAACAAATGAACGTTACGGTTGACACGATTTTAAGTGGCTGAGTATAAAATATTAATCTTTTCAACATAAAACAATGAAACAATTATTGCCTATTATTTGGAAAGAAAAAATTTATATAAAAGGAGATATCGACAAAATCAGTCATCATACGGAAGCCACTAACGAAAATGAAAATATAAATCACGAGGCAAACGCATCTTTATCAAACTGCCCTGCATTGGGATGATGTATCTTCGTATGATGCTTTAAACTACAATTTTGGATGAAAGATCTTCCACAGATCGTACAGACGAAACGACGATCATTCTCGTGTATTCTCATATGCTCTCGAAGCGTGTATTTTCTTGCATAAGCTTTTTTACAGATGCTGCATTGGTACTTCCTTTCCCCTCCGTGCTTAACCATGTGATCCTTTAGCTCAGATTTGGAATAAAACTTCCATTCGCAAACATCACAGGAAAACCTTTTTAATTTCAAATGTACCGTTCTCACATGCACACCTAGCTTACCACTGATAGTGAAAACTTTAGGACACATAGTGCACTTGAATTCTTTTAACTTCAAACCGTGGATGGAAGAAATATGTTTATTTCTCTGGAAGTAGTTTCTAAATGCTTCAGGACAATGTGGACACCTATGTCTTTTTACTTTCATATGTACGGTAGCGTAGTGTTCGTTTTTAGCGTTGGTAGACCTAAATACTTTGTCACAAATATCGCAAGGAAACGATCCGGTTTCGTGCGAGAACGCGTGAGTCCTCAAACGTTCTGGTGTTATGAAACCAGTGCCACATTGCTCGCAAATGAAATTTTGGAAATGTACGTTCATATGCTGGTTAAGAGACTTGAATTCAGTGTATTTTTCTAAGCAGAGGGCGCATGGGAAGTCGTTGACTGTAACTTTGAACGGAAGGACACCATCCCCAGATTTCGGATCCAAATTCTTCTTATGCTTTTCTAGCAGATGCCATTTTAGGGTCGGGAAATCTGGGATCAGGTCGTCGCAGAGCTTGCAACCGATATCAGTAATATCTACTTTGACTAATTCGTACTTCTTCAGTTTCGACAAAGCGTATTTGACTTGCGATGTCGTCAGAAAACCGTGTTCTATGTTATGAACCCTCAATGTTGCTGGGTCAGAGAACTGTTGATGGCAATAGAAACAAATGTATAGATTTTTCATCCATTTGAAGGGGCATATTTTCGTTGATTCCAGCAGTATGATTGCGTGCCTTGTCCTAGCTTTATGGTCGTCGGTAAAGTTTTTCTTTCGTTCTGCGATCCGTGCCTTGAATTCAGTATTTCCAATATTTTCTACCTGGCAATCTTCGTCAGATAGTTCGTCACCTAAAAATGAGAAATGAGTTTTGTTATCTTCTTTGTATTGTTTTTCATGCTGTTTACTTCCAATTATGCTTCACTTATTATACCCACGACATGCTGCATTTAATTGCTTATTTATTTATTTATATATATATAAACGAAGGTCCCGATATAAATTAAGCAGATAATATGTAAGGATCGTAGCTGGTGGCGTTCTGTCAGTAGCTTATGTTTACGCGCATAGGAAGAAGGCGTGACTTTTGTATATAACAATTCTCTTTTTTCATTGTCCACGCAACCGTACGTAATTAAATAAGAGCAACCATCCGTTTTGCACAAGGAATCCGGACGTCAGTGAGTAAAAATATAGGTACCTAGCTTTACTGATTTTTCTACTATAGTAGTATTTTTGAAAAACAGACTGGCCAAGCCACGTAGCTTTATTTTGAAATAGATATACCTAGAAACCTTGTTAATTAAGAATAAGCTATATAAATACATTAAAAATTTCACGCAAAAGTAAAAACAAAACGCCAGAAATATGATACATTATTTATTAATTCTAAAACACATCTTTCAAATGAGCAGGGTGATGTACCCTCATATGCTGTTTCAAGCTACAGTTCTGAATGAAAGACTGCCCGCAAACTGGGCAAATAAACCGTCGATCATTGTTGTGTATCCGCATATGCTCTCTCAAAGTCTTAAGTCTCGCGTAAGATTTCTTGCAAACATCACATTGATAGATTCTCTCCCCTCCATGCTTAATAGAATGCTCCTGCAACTCGTAGTTCGTGAAAAACTTCATGCCACAAATTGAACATACATGATTTCGCTCTTGCAAATGTTGGAAACGAATGTGAGATGTCCTACGGCTACATAAGTCGAAAACTCTCGGACATGACGGACAAGGAAAAACAGCAGTCTTCTCTCCGTGTATAGTGTTTAAATGTTTCAGTCTATGCTTGTAAGAGGCGAATTTCTCGTCACATATAGGACACTTGTATCTCTTATTTGACCTATGGACTTTAGCGTTGTGTGCGTATAACGAAGCGTAAGATGGGAACGTTTCTGTACATCTTTTGCAAGGAAAGTTTCCTCTTTCATGAGTCCTAGCATGGTTCACCATTCGTTGAGAAGTCGCGAATCGTTTCCCACAAGTTTCACAAATAAAATGTTCGTAATGATCATTCATATGTTTGTGTAGGCTGAGAAACATTTCGTATGTTTTCCCACAGATTTGACAGCTGTGTTCATCTTTGCTTAGTTTGTATGGAAGCACGCTATCTCCGTAAGTACAGTCTATAATCTTGCCATGTTCTACAGTCAGGTGGATTTTGAGTTCAGCATAATCCCCAATTTCTGTGCCGCACATTTTGCAAATGGTCGTAGCGAAGTCCATTTTTAGAGGTTCGTACTTTCTAGGCTTTAGTAACTGTTTTACTTCGGAGTGTTGTAGTTGGTTGTGTTCTCTCAACTTCTCTGGTTCTAGGAAAGTGTTTTTACAAAAGAAACATAAGTAAGTTCCTTTTCTATACTTGAAAGGGTACGCGGTGCACGATTCCATGATGATGGCTATATTATTTCTGAAGATAGCCCGTCTCTCGTAGCCCTCTCGTGCTGTAGAGATCATTGGGGCTCTGTTATTCTCAGTATCAGATTCCACTTCCAGCTTTATCACTGTTTCTTCAGTTTTTCTTCCTAAAAATAGAAAAATTCCGATATAGGTTCTTCATGTTCATTCCATTTTGTTATCCTTTACATATTTCGTACTACAGCTACTTAGGCAATTGTTGGTATACTGATGATATTCTCATATCATGTTTTACTATTTATGTGAATCATATCGGTTATTGGGTTGAACATGCTTAGTAATGATATTATTAAATTTGAAATAGAGGTCCTATGAAGTGATTTCAAACTCCGGATATACGATGTTGGTAGGCATTTACAGTTTGGAATGTACGTACTCCAACAAAAACAAATACCATTCAAATAATAAATCTTTATTCCATCATTCCAGAACATAATTTCATACAACATTACATAATTTATTACCTACAATATTATTTGTTTATATTTACAATATTATGAACAAAATACATACAAAACGATTAAAACAATAAAAATACCCAGAGAAGTTTACAAAAAATATTATTGGACATAAAAATTAAAATTAGAATCGCGAATTTCAATTCATCTTTATATTATTTATTTTATATGAGCTTCTTTACCCGTGGAGAATTAACGATCGTAAAATTGGTATATTATGTTAGTACAGATTAGATATCTTAGTCTTTTTTAAAGGCTCTGCTGTAGGATGGTGTGTTCTTAAGTGACTTTGCAAACTACATTTCTGAACATACGCAGTATTACAGTACTGACAAACAAATCTCTTATCATTATTATGTATTCTCATATGCTCCCTCAAAGTTTTGGTCCTAGCATACGCTTTCTTGCACACCTCACATTGATACTTTCTCTCCCCTCCATGTTTTATCATATGACTCCTCAACTGAGCAGCTGTCACGAATTTGTACGAGCAAAAGGTGCACGCAAATGATTTAATTCCCATATGAACTTGTTTTATATGTTTGGTCCTTTGATTACACATCGCGAAAATTGCTGGACACAAATTGCAGGGATACTCAATTTTTTTGTCGTGTGCCACTTTTAAATGCCTTCCTCTGTCAGCGTAGCTTTTGAAAGTATCTTTGCAGTAAGGACACCTGTATCTGAATTCTGGTCCGTGTTTTTGTGTTGTATGATTATTTCTCAAGACACGTGTGGCGAAAACTTGGTCGCATTTAGTGCATTTAAATTGGGCCGTGGGTGCAGAATCGTGGATGAGTAAATGGGATTTCAGCCTGTGCACTGACGAGAATGCTTTACCGCATTGGAAACAGATGCAATTTGGATAGTGCGTGTTCAAATGAGAGTTCAATTTAGAGAAAAGAACGAATGTTTCATCACAATGAGTGCACTTGTATTCTTTCCCTGCCAGATAGTAAGGCGTGACTCCTATACCATGTTTATTGATTATTGGTTTGTTATGATTTTGGAGTAAGTGTTCGCAAAGATGATCTAAGCTCGTCATTCGCATGAGACATAATTCACATCGTAGCTCAGTAACTTCCATTTTGACGTTTGCGAACGGTCGCGCCTTACGGAGGGCTTCGATCCTGTTAGGGTGTACTATGGTATGCTCCTTTACACCACTGAAATCTCCGAAGGAGAGCGGGCAGTATGCGCAAGTGAAGGCCCCTCGTCTCCACCTAAAAGGACAAGCGTTGGAACTTTCGAGAATGATAGCGGCATTATCTCTGTGATCGTTATACTTGCGTGTCGGCCTCCATTTTACTTTGAGTTCGACGGGCCCTAAAAACAAAAAGAAAATAATCACTATGAAGCGCAGTATAATGTCACATTTGATGAGGAATTTGCTGTCTGAGGTTTGTATGAAAATAAATGAGATGCCGGAAATCGGACGAAAAGTGTCACGCGTCTATCAAAAAAGCTTACGGACTGATCTAAATGTTAACAAGCTTATATTTATTATATCCAATATTTGTTAATCAACGGTGAAAGATAGAACCTAAAATCATGTTGTAAAAATTGTCAGTAATCTAAAATTCCCAGATCATCAGACAGTGAGATTTTTACTATCTTATTTATGTTACAATTAGACAATCCATTTATATTATAATAATAAAATTATCTTTGTATTACTTTTCTAACCTAACCTAACTTATAATACAAATGTTTTTAAATTATCTCGCTCTAGGGCACAACGGACGAAAAACTAAATCAACCACTTTCTGACCCATGCGCCTTATCTAAATGCCTCAGTCTTGAACGGTAGTGACTAAAATGTTGATCACAAACTGGACACCTATATCTATCTTTTCTTCCATGAGCTGTGACCAAATGCCTGTTCTTCGCTGCACGATTAGGGAATATCGAATCGCATTTTGGGCAATTGAACTGTCCAAATTCGTGGGTGACGAGGTGGCTACGAAGCTTGTTGCGTCCCGAAAATGCTTTGCCGCATGAAGGGCAAACATAGCTTTGGTAATGTTGGTTCATGTGCGTGAATAAAGTCATAAAACCTTCACATAGTAAGCTGCAATGAACGCATCTGTATTCTTTGCCAGTTAAAACGAATGGTATGACACCATCCGAAAAATCCGGGTCAATCATCTGTGAATGCTTCTCAGCTATATGTGTCTTCAAATTGTCTAAATTTTGTACATTTTCGCTGCATAAACTACATGCTAAATCTGTGATATCGATTCGAAGAGGAAACGAGTTTCTCACAGCTGGGTTCTCGAATATTTCGAGCTTCCCATGAATAACTGAATGGTCTCGAATTTCCGGTACGTTTAAACATATCTTTGGGCAATAAGCGCACATGAATTTCCCTCTATGCAATCTGAATACTACTGCATTCGAGTGCTTTATTATAATAGCTGCATTTGCTGCGTCTTCTTTAATTCGGCGTTTTCTCTTCCAAACTATTGTAGTGGACTTTCCTGCTGCCATTTCTTTTTCTTCTATCGCCCCTAAAAATAGAAATATACGTTTGTAATCTCCAAAATCTCTACTTCGTTTTATGTGTTCTTATATGCCGCAGTAACTTCGATTTGCTAACAAATATCGAAGGACAGTTTGGGCAGAAGTGTCGTTTCTCAACATTCGTATGAGTTACACGTATATGTCCTGCTCTTTTGGAGCTGGTTTCAAAACTTTTGTCGCAAGCATTACAGTAGTATTCTTTTCTCTGTTGGGCGTGGGTTTCTACTAAATGTTTTGCTCTCGTATGGTAGGTTGTAAAAACTTCGGGGCATCTCGGGCAAGCGTAGCGAACGCCTTTTCTATGGATTCTCATTATATGACACATTCGAGACGCTCGTGTTTCTAAAACTTCACCACATTCCCCGCAAGGGAAACTTCCTTTTTCGTGTGACTGTACGTGTTTTCTAAATCTTGATTTTGAAACGAAAGCTTTTCCGCAAGAATCGCAAATGTAATTTTGAAAGTGTGTATTCATATGCTCGTTCATTTTGGCGAAAGTCAGGAATTGGGCGAAACACAGCTGGCAGGTGAAGCCTTCTTCGTCTAACTTGAAAGGTAGGACTCCATCACTGTATTCTACGTTCAAAGTCTTGCCGTGTA
The DNA here is from genome assembly GCA_963853775.1 of Xanthia togata. NCBI lineage: Eukaryota > Metazoa > Arthropoda > Insecta > Lepidoptera > Noctuidae > Xanthia > Xanthia togata. Next base: position 6,163,586 of record OY970818.1, on the reverse strand, counting down.
TCAATAGGTGATCTTTTAAAGCGTCAATACTATTTAGAAGCCTGCTGCACAGCCTACAGCTAAGCTCAGCAACATCGACTTTGACCATATTATTTTCTTTTAACTTCGAGAAGATTCTGTCACTGGGTAAGTCGTTTAGATGATGAGCTTTGACATGTGAGCGAAGAAGAGGTACATCAACAAACTTAGCGTCACAGTATGAGCAGTAAAAAGCGCTATGGAACCATCGAAAGGCCCAGGCTGTCGAATATTCTAAAAGAATCATTGCGTTTCGACGCATCATGGTTTTGGATATTCTTTTCTCTGATTCTTCGGGGAGCTGGTTGTTGGCGCGTCGTCGCCTTCGCATCTGGCGATCGCTAACGTTTTCCTTCAACTTCCTATTGCGTCTAACTCCTAGATTCCCCTCCGCTTCGTGAGCGGAACCTAAAAGCAAGAAACACTACGTTATTTTGTTAATTTCTCGAAGTACCAGCTCCCCAGAACATGCATTTGGTGCTAAAGCTACATTTATATATCATACTCGTTGAAATATTTTTGGGTAAGTATCCTGCACATCTACCTACTTAAGTTTTTGGTCCATTGGTAGCAGCACGGCTATTCAATATTTAGTCCCGTTTAGGTCGGTACCTAGGTTAGACAAAGTGATATTGGGCCCTACCAATTCCGGTTAACAAGTTTGATAAGTGCTGAAAGTCGTGTTTTGTTTAAAAGGTCTACATGAGCAGGTACCTACTAAATGATAGTTATGCCATTCATGAAAATCCTTTGTTGAATACGTTGCCTCCAAAAACCAATAATAACAGCAAAAAAAAAAACAGTTGATACAATTGTAAAAGTTTATTCAAAAAAATAATACTGGAAATAGTAACGTAAGTAGAACTAAGACAGTCTATACTAAATCTTAATATCAGTAGGAACTAAATCAGTCAAATCATGCGGGTTAATCGAAGGCAACCTTTGCGTTCTCTGCTTAAACACTGGCCCGCGCCATTTGCCATTCACATCCTGGTGGGTCTTCAAATGCGTAGTCAACGCCCTATTCCTCGGAAAAGACTTGCCGCATACAGAACAATGGAAGTTCTTCTCCCCTGTATGGCGAACCATGTGTCTTTTCAACTCATAGTTGGTCCTGAATTGCCATTCGCAGTAACTGCAACCGTAGTTCAATTGTGGAGGGAAATGGACCGTCCGGACGTGTATGGCGCGTTTTCCGCTAGTTTTGAAAGACATCTCGCAGTGGGCACAGTTATAGGAAACTTCCCGCTCGCTGTGAGCGTTTTTCATATGACCAATCCTTTCGTAATAATTGTCGAATCTGATGTTGCAGTGCGGACATTCGTATCTGGGAGCTTTAGGGTGAACTGAGGCCTTATGGGAGTCCCTTGCTGCTCTCATTATAAAAATCCTGCCACATTTATTGCAAGGAAACGATCCAGATACATGGACTTCTAAGTGTTTTCTCAGTCGAGGTGCTGTCATGAATCCTTTGCCACAAGTCGCGCATATGTAATGTTGGTAATGAATGTTCATATGCTCGTACAGTTTTAAAAAGTTGTTAAATTTTTCGGGGCAAATGACACATCGCCAAGACTGTTTGTCTAAACAAAATGGTAATATTCCATCAGGGTGGTACGAGTCGAAATCTAAGCCATGATCAATGACGTGTTCTCTTATTTGTGTGGCATTAGTCAGTGGCAGAGCACACAAGGAACAAACGGCGTCAGTAATATCGACGTTGATTAGAGGCATTTCTTTGAATTTGCTATAAATATCCTTTATGCTATGACTTTGGGAGCAGATTCTGACATGGTCTCTAAGCTCGGAGCATTCGGTAAAGTTATCTTCGCAGTAGGCACATTTGAATCTGTTTTTCTTCCATCTGAAAGGTAGAAGTGACCAACACTCAAGGATGGCTGAAGCATTATTCTTGGTGATAATTCTCGCTTCGGCTCTAGCACTTCGGGTATATTTCGGCTTGGGTAACTTTTCTATTTCGTAATCGCCTTCATTTTGTTCGCTCGTTTGCCAGCGTTGTCCTAAAAATAGAAAATTTTCGTCAGATTTCTTCGTAATGTTTCCGTGTCCACCTTCCTCCGTTCTTCTCGGCTTAGGATTGGATTTTCCGATTCTGTTTTATTACAGTTTGTCACAGTGTTAGTGATAACCTTTTTTCGTGTTCATTTAAAAGTGAGCCTGATTTTTTCACCATTGTAAGAGCTATTTATGTTTAGCTCGAGCTGACGCGAGAAAGCTAAAAATCTTTGTTAAAATGACTATAATCTACAAGTAATTTACATGGGAGGACTGCATATCTCAGTTACTGGGTAACACGATACCACTTGGTGAGACTGGTTGTCACTCTTGGGCTTCGGACTACCCGTAACGACTATCAAAGATCTACGAATGACAGCCGGGACAAACGGCTTAACGTGCCTTCAGAGGCTCAGTATGTAATGGATGGTCACTCATCTACGAACCGAATGCGGCAACCCGTGCAGCTGTTATCATTTAGCCATGAGTCTGACTTTGCTAAAATAACTAATGCTTATAAAATTGGAATAAAAAGCAATGTAAACTATAATCTCTTTATTGGACTTACTGGTATTGCTTACTTCTTAAACGATACTTTATAGTTGTATAATATTTAAACTAAAAAATAAATTACATACGTAATCACTACGTAAAGTCTAGAATACGTTTTTGAATTATGCTGAAAATGGAAAATAATCATTTTATATTGAGATTTGTGAAACTACCGTCTTTAAAATATGTTTTCATTTTTTAAACTTGGAAAGTACGCTTGAAATTCGACTTGAAGTTGAGTTTGATCAGAGGGATGAAAACAGTACTTTTCGTACCGGGAAACGATCTTCCCGGGAAGCCATCTTCCAACTTTTTATACAGCCACTCTGTTAAATCGCGGCGTTAAATTGCAATTAAAAATATTAACAACAATTTTGTAACATGACTATACTTATATTTTACTTTTCACTAAATTATTATTTAATTTACACAGATTTGAGCTAAATATTTATAATCATCAATGCTAAAAAATACTGGCTGGTAGAATGCCACAGAAAAAGAAACATAAAAGGCGGAAAAGGGGCAATTCGATCTTCAGTTGTTTTGTCGAGTGCTAAGTAATTATGTATACCTACAGATATTTGTTTAAAATGAGTTCATCAGATTCAGATATGGATTTGTTTAACTAATTAGGTTTTTATTTACTTTCCTCATATTCGAAATGAAAAGCAGTGTTTACCTCGGGTGAAAGACCTATTGGCGACCTCGCGTGTATAGGTCCCTTTCATCCCTTGTATAACAATCTACTATTGTCAATAAAAGGATGATTGTTGTAAAGTTGTAGATAGTAAATGTTTCTGGAAGTCATTTATTGAGGACTATGATAAATGATTATTAACAATACTGTAGAAAATAGTTTTAAAACATGGTAAATTAAAGCTCTGCTCAACTTGAGCACCATGGAAGTAATTTTGCAAAAAAAAAAAAACCTTTCTAATTAGGTACTTTAAATTCTTCTCATTATTACTAAATGAATACTATTATTATTAAAGTCTCGAGAGGACAGGCAGTGTTTTATTTATAAATACAAAGTTTTTATGACTAAGTACGTAGTAAAGAACAAGCCATTTTCAGCATATTTCTGCATAGCTCATTATTTTGAGCTTTAATATTATTGCATTTTAGAGAGCATCTTTTGCGTAAGTGTCATGTTTGTTGCGTTATTTTATCCTTCATACTTTTGTATAGGTACAACCTTTTTTATAAGATGGCGTATTGCGCTACCGAAACTACCCGCAAAACTGGATATAATTTTTTTAAACTAACGCCATCTATCGTACTTTTAAATGCAACATTTATGTAGCATAAATACAATGTAGTAACATTTTTATTCAATTCCGGTACATGCAAATGTACATGTACATGCCAATCATATACTGGACACGGAAAAATTTAGTTAAATATAAATCGATCTAATGAACCATTTGCATAAGTTTCATTTTACATATTGCATCAAATAATATACATAAAAAATATGGAGACAAAAAATCTCAATAAAAATAAAATCAGTCAAAACTATTCGATTAAAATTGAAATGGGTCTTAATGGAATAATCTAGTAATATCATACATGGAAATGCTTTTTCGCGATGTGCTTATCCAAAGACAACTTAGAGGCGAACGCTCTAGAACAACTACCACATGGATAACTATATTCTGTCTCTTTCTTCGTCCTATGAGCTTTTACATTATGGTGGTACTTCTGCGAACGGGTCTTGAAAGTCATATGGCAAGTCGTACATTCATACATTTCGGCCCCAGGTTTGTAATTATGGAACTCCATCAGATGTCTCTTTCTGAGCTCCCAGGTCGCGAATCTAGGCTTTTCTTTGCAGTAAACGCACATGTAAGGTAGTGTCGTGTGCTGGGTTTTGATGTGAATGTTGCGTTCTTCTAAAGTAGTGAATGTAGCAACGCAACGACTGCATGTGTATTTGTTATCATGGGGTATCTTCGTATGGGCTTTCAATGCAGATTCTGTTATGAAACCTTCTCCACAAGTGTCGCAAACATAATTTTGATAGTGTTCTGCTGTATGTTTCTTTAGTGAAATAAAGTCTGAGAACTGGATCTTGCATATAGCACATTTCCAGTTCGAACCATCGTTAAGTTTGAACGGAAGTACACCTGGTTGGACATCAGCGTTCAGAGGCTGTTTATGATCATTCTTCAAATGTATCACCAACTCATCTAAAGTATCGATGGGTATAAAACAAAGTTTGCATTGCAGATCTGTTATGTCAATCTTCAGAAATTCCTTGCGTATTTTCCTACTGAAGACTAGCTGTATATCGAAATTCGCATGACGAGACGCCATATGAGCTCTCAGACCAATCGGATCATTTGATTGAACCCGACAGAAGACGCAGTTGAAATTCTGGCCCCAAGTCCTAAAAGGACAGGCGGTTGAACATTCTAAAATAATCTCAGTATTGCTTTTATATTTCAAGGCTTTTCCAAAACGAGGGTTGTAGGAAGACTTGTAACATTTAAAGTTACGCTCGTGTTGCCTTAGACCATGATCTGACAAAAATGTGGCTCCACACTTTTCACAAGTAAAAATCTTCATGTGTGTCCTCAAATGGACGTTGATTTGTGAGAATTTAGGAAACGTTTTATCACATTCGAGACACGTCCATCTTCCCGAAGGTCCTTGTCTATAAGGTAGTACTCCAAAAGGAACATCAAAGTTAACTTTGATTTTGTGGTCTCTAGATATGTGGTTCATGAAACTGTCTATATTCGGAAGTTCTTGGGAACACATGGTGCATTTTAGATCAGTAATTTCAACTTTTAGGGCATCGTAGACTTTATAGAAAGCGCTGTTGTAGTCAGCACTGGAATGGTCGGCTTTCATATGTTCTCTTAACGCAGCCATTGGCTCAAACTCGTCATGGCAGTACGAACAGACAATCCTATTAAAACGTGTCTTAAAAGGGAATGCTGTCGAATGTTTAAGGACAAGAACAGCGTTTTGCCTTTGCGGGTTCTGTCCAACGGACCTTTCAAACAATCTTTGTTTCGGTTTACTTTCAGTCTGATTAAGTCCGTCAATTTCCTTTGTGGACCCTAAAAAAGAAAAGAATTTTCATCATTATTATATTCTAGTACAGCTTCTTGTCTTCGGAAGGAAGAATGGCATCCCGGCTTACATCGATTGGTCATTTTATGCTTCTAGAGATATTTATGTGGGAATATAAATAGTGTTATAAATATTTGTATGTGACCTACTTCTGTATAAGTTAATGAAAATGTTCGTTAATTAATGAAGACAACTACCTCAGAAACTTCAAACATCAAAATGCTTTTTGGCCACATGTTTGTCCAAGAACAGTTTTGTCGTAAAAGCCTTTGGGCAACTTGGGCATGGGTAGCTAAGTTCGGTATCTTTTTTTATTCGATGTACTCTCGCCATATGGTTGTACTTCCCCGATCTTGTCTTGAAAGACTTTTGGCATGTCGTACAGTCGTACTTATCAGCTCCTGTTTTATAGTTATGAACTGCCATCAAATGTTTTTTGCGAACCTCCCAGTTTGCGAAGCGTGGTTTATCCTTGCAATACACACAGACGTATGGCAATGACGTATGCTGTGTTTTCACGTGCAGATTCCTTTCATCTAGCGACGAGAATGTGGCGATACATCGGCTGCAGTTATATTTGTTCTCGTGTGGTATTTTAGTGTGAGCTATCATTGCAGACTCAGTGATAAAACCTTCGCCACAAGTATCACAAACGTAGTTCTGGAAGTGTTCCGAAGTATGTTTCTTTAGAGAGACAAAATCTTTGAACTCGTTCGGACATATTGTGCATTTCCATATTGAGCCATCGTTTAGTCTAAAAGGTAGGACGCCGATCTGTGCGTCAGTGTTTATAGGTTGTTGATGATCGTTCTTTAGATGGTAAATCAAACTGTCGAAGGAGTCAATAGGCATGAAGCATAGTTTACACTGAAGATCTGTTATATCAACGTTGAGGAAGTCTTTCCCTAATTTCTTATAGAAGGCAGCTTTGACGTCATAATTCGCGTGAATTGTAACTACATGCATACGTAGACCACTGGGATCGTTACTTTGGACTCTACAGAAGACACAATTGAAGTTACTTTTCCATGTCCTGAAAGGACTAGCTGTTGAACATTGTAGAATAATTTCGGCATTCGATCTAGGTTTTAGAACTCTTCCATTTCTAGCCTTGTAAGCCGTTCGGAAGCACTTGACTTGTCGATGATGGTCTTTCAAGGCATAATCTGAGACGAAGGTCGTACCGCATTTGTCACAGCTATAATTCATGAAATGGGTAACAATGTGTCGATTGAACGCAATGAAAGAAATGAAGACTTTGTTACAATAAACACAGGTCCAATGGTTATCAGAATTCTGCTTATAAGGTAGGACACCATATCGGGCATTGAATTTCACAGGCTTATTGTGTTCCCTATATAAATGGCTCATGAGGCCGTCAATATCTTGTATTTCTTCAGCGCATATTTTACATTCTAGGTTAGTGATATCTATTTTGATTAAATTGTCCCTTGCTCTGTAGAATACGTTTTTGAAACCTGAATTGATATGTTCTGTTTTCATGTGGTATCTGAGATCTGTAAGGGTGTTAAATTCTTCGTGGCAGTAAGAGCAGAGAATTTGACTAAAACGAGTTTTGAACGGATAAGCGGTTGAATAAGTTAGTATAATTTCAGCGTTGCGCCTTTGCGGCGTCTGGTAAACAAGGACTATTTTCTTTTTTGTTTCATTCTCTGTCTCACTACGTCCGTGAATTTCCAATGTGGTCCCTAAAAACAAAAAAGAAAATGGTCAGTGTCATACCGTAGCGACAAACTTTATTAATTAATTTAACAAAACAACGAACTAACATGACCAAAAACATAAAAGACTATAAGTACCTTTTCGATTCATCTTAATTTTTCAGAGGTTATGACGGTAGATATGAATGCGAAAAAAAATATACACATGTTTTTGTTATACAAAGTTTTATTTCTTCTCGAAAAACTGACAAAAACAACATTGATGGCGCACATTATAGCCGCATCGGGCCGTATACAAAAAAGCACTGTGCGGACATCCGGTAGTGATTAGTGTGCGATGATTCATACAAAATGTAAGTACAAAAGTGATTTTGGAAGATTTTTGTATTGCGTTGCGGCCCGCCTAAATCTGCGTCAGCCTTAAATGTCAATAGTAACATCAGGATGAGTGGTCTTCATATGAGTCTTCAAGCTAACTTTTTGTGCAAACTGCTTTTCACATAAAATACAGACGAATCTCTTGGATTCACTGTGGATCCACATATGCTGCGTCAGACTGTTCTGCCTCATGAAACTCTTGGAGCAAATAGTGCACATAAACTGTTTCTCTCCTGTATGTCCGCGAGAATGGTCATCTAACCGTTTCTGTGTATTAAACTTGAGTCCACAGCAAGCGCATTGGAATCCTTCATCAGTGTGTGAGAGCTTATAATGTGTATAAAAATACTTTCTTGAGGTGAATTTTTCTTCGCAATCAGGACAGTTATAGACTATCTTTTCGTATCCATGTTCTGCTTCTAGATGTTTCTGCTTCTGTTCCCAGGATTGGAATCTGTCCCCGCAGACTATGCAGCAGAAAGTCCAGCATGGTTTTGACGCCCTAACATGTGCCTTCTTTTGCTCCAGTGTGGGATATTCTGTCCAGCACTTCCTACACACGTGTTTCGTAACTGCATGGATGCATTTAATATGGTACTTTAAAGCCTCGTGTGAGAGGTAGTTACGGCCGCAAGTATCGCAAGTGAACCGCTGGTAATGTACGATCGTGTGACGACACAACTTGATTAGAGTGGGCATTTTTTTGCCGCAGTGATAGCAGCAGTAATTGTTATTCACCAACTTGTAAGGTTGCAAACCCACATCGAATTCGAGGTTTAATTTCCTTGCAACGTCTGAATGTGACTCTTTTAAATGCTGAGCGACATCATCGATTTTCTCACAAGGTTGGAAACACAGTCTGCATTTTAGGTTACAGATATCAACTTTGAGGTATTCTTTTAAGCTACTCATGTGGTGGAATGCCGTGCCGATGGTGAACTCTTGGTGGTGGACGTCGAAGTGTCTTCTGAAATGCGTGGGGTCCTCATAGCCTTCGCAGCAGTAGACGCAAGTGATAGCTTTCCCTCGCAATCTGAATGGGTACAGGGTCGAATATTGCAATACAATCTCCGCGTTCTCTTTCGCCCATAAATGTGGTTCTAGAAACAAAAAGAAAATATCGCAGTGACTGGTCGGCTCACTTTTCTCTTTTAACGGACACTTAGAGGTATTCGTTGTTGTGTGAAGTTCGGGTCAAATTAAAATGGTTTTATATGTGTAGGTTGTGTTTGTTGTTGGCTTGTTGGCATTCCAATCCAGGTAAAAATATTTTTTTACTTGTGTACTCATGTGTATTAATTGTACCTAATCATAATTTTTTTAAAGCGTAAATCAAAACTAAAAAAAAAACCGGTCAAGTTCGTGTCGGACCACGCACAAATAAGGGTTCCGTAGTTTAGATGAATTTATCCCAAGAACAAACTTAACATTTTATTTGAAAAACATGTTCTCATGTTTTTCAAACTGCAAATTTAAGATGGTTGATTATTACTCGTTAATCTATAAAGCCTACTTAGCTGTGATAGTTTTCCTTTAAACTTCGTTATACAGGGTGTTTGGCGCATGGACCGACACAATTATTTGGGGGATTGGGAGCGTCATTTGGGAGGTTTCACCCAAAGACCCCATGTCCTAAGTGTCACGGTTATTGAGATGTTTTTTTTGTTTTTTTCACAAAATTACCCGAAATCTCGCCTTTAAATAGTCATTACTTTTTTGTTTATTGTTCTAATTGCACGAAATAACTTTTATTGTATTCTGCAATGTATTCTTATTCTAAATAAATAAAGAACTTTTTTAAATAAAACTATGTTCATAATTTTTGGAAAAAATCTAAAAAAATCATATCTTATTAACCGTGACACTTAGGACATGGGATCTTTGGGTGAAACTTCGCAAATGACCCTCTCAACTCCCCAAAAAATTGTGTCGGTCCATGCGCCAAACACCCTGTATATAGGTGCTACTGCCTTGACATTTGAATTTCTAACTACAACCGTTTAGTTGGTAGAGGGGGGAGACACTTGACTCTAACGAAAATTGGAACTTAGCTTGATAAGTCACGAACGGTTTACTTAATCCATAAACAGTCTTGGAAACCCCCTAATATTTTTAAATGACCTATCCAACGATATCCCACATTATGAGGGCGAAAAAAAAAATTATCATCCCCACTTTACATGTAGGGGAGGTACCCTAAATGATTTTTTTTTTTTCAAAATTGTATTTTACCACTTATTCGGCGTCATTAACGTGTATACTCATGCCAAATTACAACTTTCTAGTACCAATACTTTTTGAGCTAAACCGCGGACATGGCGAAACTATAAGGGTTCCTTGTTGACTACGGAACCCTAAAAAAGGGGGGAAAAGTGAAATAACTCAAAATGAAAAGGGGACTTTCTGGATTCTTTTTACATTAGGGTCCAGTTTCCCCCCCTGAGGGTGATTCTCTCAGGGGGTATAGTGGAATAAGCCTATCTATTTTACTTTACCCGATGTCTCAATATAGAAAATTTGTTAAATAGTGGACAGTTTATTGACATTACAATTAACAACAAATTGTGTCTAACTCAAGTTTAATATTTCACAACAAAACAACAGTTTACTTAACCAAAATATAGTTGATCATTAAATATTATTATAATGTGTCATTCTTGAAATCGCAAAAAAAAGAACGCAGTAACTCCATAGATTTATGGTCTCGTACCTCGACACAATGTAGGGAACACCTGATTATTTTCACGATTACTGGGTTGGTTAATTTTAAAGTTGTTCATAATGATTAGCAGAATCATCACCACCATTTAGGTTTACAGTTCTTTTTTTTTTCGAATCTTTTAAATAATTTCTTTCGATTATTAACAAAAACATCTTAAATTCATAGAAAAAAATTGGTCCGCTAACAATTTTGAGCTGGCGGACTTGTTCACATAATTGTAGGAACCTAACACATATTTGTAAGTAAATTAACATCTTTAACGTTTTTAATTAAAAATACCTAATACAATAAGATCTTCCAAAGCTATCGAAGTTTTTTTTTTACAAGTACAAATACAACATCACAGTTTAATTAATATAGGTATGAAAAGATATTAAATTCAATTTGATTGATTCTAACAATCAAAGAAATGTTAGATCTTGAAAATAAACCGAGGATAGGATCCATTCAAGAGCGGATCCAGGATTTGTTTCTGGGAGGGGCACATGGGCCAGCTAGATAAGAACTGTCTCCCATATCTGGTATTGCACTATGATGTTTTTGGGATTAATTCTTTGTCAATGATGATATAGTAGCCTACTTCTTCAGCGTTCATTATTGAAGAAATTTCTTGATACGCATTCAGGCCACTCCATTCAGAAGATTCGATTTTATTTTACTTAGTTTAAACGAAATTATCAAATAAAGCTATAGATAGTGCAATCCACGACGACGCGCCCCACTCCGCTTCGCTCCGTACTTAAGTACAGCTTACAGTACAGTAATCGCGGAGTGGGGCGCGTCGTCGTGGATTGCGCTATCTGTAAGTGCCTATTACAGCCGCATTGGACCGCAGCGCATTGCATTCCATACTATATTATTATTCATTCATTAATAAATGCGAAAGTAACTGCCCGTCTGTTTGTTACGTTTTCACGCCTTAATTGCTGAACAGATTTGGCACACAAGTAGTCCATATTACCGGTTGACCATGTACACAAGTGTTAGAACATAGGATACTTTTTATCGCGATAGTACGTTCCCGTGGGATAGTTTCCGACCTCCATGAGAGCGAAAACGCGGGTGAAAGCAAGTACAAGATACAAGCGGGTTGCGGTCGACTTTAATGTGTGATGGTTCATACAAAATGTACTTATGGAGAACTTTTGCAATGCGGTGCGCCCAATCGTGCGTACAGCCTTTAGTGTGCGCATATTCGTCGCAAGCTGTACTTTGATCTAAGATTTCCTACACCACCCATTTATCTTCAGAAATCTCAGGATGGTGTCCCTTCATATGCGCCTTATAACTATGTCTTTGATTGAACTGCTTTTTACAAGAACTGCACTCAAACCTCTTAGAGTCACTATGAGTCCACATGTGTTGAACAAGATTCTTCTTTCTCGGAAAAGATTTAGAGCACACATTACAATGAAACGTTTTTATGCCTGTGTGGACTAGCATATGCTGTTCCAAATATCTTTTGGATGCGAATTTCCGTCCGCAAAGGGTGCAAGGGAAGTTGGCTTCAGCGTGGGTCGTATTAAAATGCCCTCTGTAGGCATTTCTTGTTGTAAAGCTTAGACTGCATTCAGAACAAGAATAGGACTTTCTGGATTGCCCATGAGCCATTACTAAATGTCGTTCTTTGGCAGGCCATGTCATGAATCGCTCTAGGCACACAAGACACTGATACATCCAACAGCCGGGAGAATTGATTGTATGCTCCCTCTTAGCTTCTAAAGAACTGAACATCTGTTTGCATTTCCTGCATATCCTCTCGGCTGCTATGTGCGTGAATCGAATGTGGTGCTGCAAGGAGCTGTTCGTCGTGTAAGACTTGCCGCAAGTGTCGCACGTGAAGTTCTGGAAGTGTGACGACATGTGACGACTTAGCTGTCGCAGGCAAGGGAAGTTTAGATCACATATTCCGCACATGAGTCTGTCTTGTAAGAATCTGTAGGGATGTAGTCCTAATTGGAAATCAAAGTTGATTTTGGCGTCATGTCTCTCGTTTAAATGTCGTGCAATATCCTCAATTCTTGCGAAGGATTCAAAGCAGATTCTGCAGGCCATTTCTGTGCAATCGATTTTGAGGTAGCACTCGTAGGCAATATGAGCGAAAGCTGTTCGGACTTTGAAGGAGAAATGTTCTTTCTTCATGTGCTGTCGAAACAGCGTGGCGTCAGTGTAGCTGTCACCGCAATATACGCACATGAGGGCTGTGTCCGGCAGTCGGAAGGGGTATACCGTGGCATTGAGGACGATAGTCTCTGCATTCCGCCGCGCGATGCATAACGGACTCATCTCGTCTAGAACAGACAAATGCCTTTGGTCATATTTTTGGTGTGCTCCTTGTAAATGTTATTGATGCATAATAAATACTTAACTAAGGGGATAAGTGAACATGTTATTGCTTTGGCTTCAGTTAGGTTGGTAATTTTAAACTCAGTTAAGAATGATAATCTTGGACGTATATTCGTGTTAGTTTGTTTTAGGATACCTTAGGTGCCTAAATGATGATGACCTACTGTCTACTACTGAAGTAGCCCCGCGAGTTTTATTAAAATTCAAATGGTAGAAAGGTATTCTAAGGATTTCCGGGAGGTTTTAAACTAATTCTTAGGAATAATTTACGAGGAGAGAAGGAGAAAGAGAAGCAGACCTCCAATAGTAATAAATTTATTAAATACTATTTAAATTCAAATGGTAGAAAAGTATTCTAAGGGTTTCCGGGAGATTTGGAACTTATTCTTGGGTGTAATGTGTGTGAAGGTGAGAATGAGAAGCAAACATCAAATACCTAGTAATCAATTTATTAAATACTATTTAAATTCAAATTGAAGAAATGTATACTTATGCTAGCCACGCACGTAAGGATTTAATGCTTGCGCAAGTCTAACGTGACGTGTGTTCGAAGAAATTTGCGCAAATTTCGTCCAACATACGTAACGATTTACTTGCGCAAGATTCCCGGAAGATTTTGATCTTGGGTATAATTTATTAGGAGTGAAGGAGAATGAGAAGCATACATCAAATAGTAATCAATTTATTAAATACTATACCTAACTACAAAATATTACAAAATAAGTAACGAAATATACCAACGTTTTTAATTATTTAAACTATGCGAACATTTAACAGATATTTTGGATACAAACGTTTATTTAGAGCGTATTTGGGCAGATGGATTTCAAAACAGTAAGTATCAGAACTGTATGGTCATATTTATGGGTGTGGTACAGATCATCAACCTGAACAACTAATCAGCCGTCCCATATATTTGGGTCCAGTACAGACGCCAGCACATCAACCTACAACAATCTATCAAATTTCTTTAATATATTTTCAACTTTATCACTAAAGCATAAGGTTCAAAGTTGATTGGGAAAATTTGACAGTTTCGGGTAGGTTGGCGTGCTGGCTGGATATTTTATTCGCAATTACGATGTTTCTCTCATGAAGAAGTTGTTCAGTAAATGGGGTTAAATATGACCAATCTTTCTGATACATGTGTGTGATCAATCGAACAGAATTTTATTGGAACAATAGAAGTTTTCAGCTATTCTGAAGAGATTATGCTCTCTCAACAAACGATTAATGATATACAGCTTTCAGAAATCCAGAAAAGTTACTCAAAATCCAAACACGTTCTAAATAAGCACCAGTTACAAATTATATTAAGAAAAAAAAAAACATTTTACTTTTCCGTTCAAGCTATAAAAAATATAGGAAATAATAGCTTAACACTTTCACTATCTCAAGGTAATTGGTAATCCTATCACCATACGTCCAAAAACAACATTGCATCGAGATGTTGTTTAAGATCATTTCCTAATTCTAGAATACCGAAAATTCGTCTATCATCTTCACATAACCATTACATATTATTTTCAAAAATGCATTACATGCAATGCACGGAGACGTATGAGCTTCAGTTCCAGCTAATAGTGCTGGTTTAAAACTTTGAAACAAACAATAGAGAACTAGTTCTATTATTTAATTTTGGTTAATTTCGCTGGAATATTGGATAAAAAGATAACTACTAGTGCACTACATGTCATGCACAGACTTAAAGGACTATACTTCAGTGCATTACATGAAATGCACGAACAGTGAGACAGACTTATTGCTTTATTTAACTATTACAATAAAGAAGAGAATGATTAAATTTTTAATACCAAACAAGGAATATTTCACAGTACTTTTTTAATAAATCACCAAAATCAATCAAAAATTAAAATGTGTTATTTAATATAAACTTACATGGGCACTTACGAAATGTCGGGAGCTAGGTAGGTGCACGGTTACAATAGGTCGTTCGTTAGAGTCGGCAAGAAACTCCACGGTTACTCTTTTAAAAATAATAAGGACAGTGTAGGCCATCTTCAAGTACCAGGTACTTAAGAGGGCGCCCAAAGATACACTAGCACCACTCCTTTGAAAAAATATTATTTCGGCCACATTCCTCTAGATCGTATTTTGTTACTTCGTGTCTAATTATGAAACTTTATAAAAATGTATTAGAACATTCTGGACACACTTACCGGGGGTCCTTATTAGCCGTAATTCATAATTCCTTCTCAGTCACGAGATAATAAAATAGGAATGTAGACTAACCACACTCTGTTTGTTAACCCAAATAATGCAACGAGTAACTGACCCGTTATTTCATTAATAAAAAACAAACTACCCTACAGCATTGACCTTGAAAAATGTTGCAATATGAAACATTTATCGAAACCACAAAAGGGTTATAAACCAAATAATGCAACGAATAACTGACCGATTATTTCATTAATAAAAAACAAACTACCCTACCGCATTTACCTTGAAAAATGTTGCAATATGAAACATTTATCGAAACCACACAAGGGTTATAAACCAAATAATGCAACGAGTCACTGACCGATTATTTCATTAATAAAAAACAAACTACCCTACCGCATAGACCTCGAAAAATGTTGCAATATGAAACATTTATCGAAACCACAAAAGGGTTATAAACCAAATAATGCAACGAGTCACTGACCGATTATTTCATTAATAAAAAACAAACTACCCTACCGCATAGACCTCGAAAAATGTTGCAATATGAAACATTTATCGAAACCACAAAAGGGTTATAAACCAAATAATGCAACGAATAACTGACCGATTATTTCATTAATAAAAAACAAACTACCCTACCGCATTTACCTTGAAAAATGTTGCAAAATGAAACATTTATCGAAACTCAAGGGTTATAAGACAGATATCGATGCCAATGACAGGTGATTTCATTTTGTATTGCGTTATTAGGTACAAAGAAACGTTTTTAGAATAAAGTCCCATATCACACAAAACGAAAGACGATAGCGCAAAAAGGGTAACATTTTGTTACGTAACAAAGGTATCTTGGCGGTCAAAATGTTACACTTTTTCGGTCAAGCTCTCATTCACCTAGTGTGCAAAAGCGAAAGGAACTTCGTTGAAACTTCGGAACCGGGTGGCGTAAATACAAACGCGGATGCAACACTGACAGTAGTAGTAACGCAGCCGCGTCCGAATGAATAAAGTATTACAAACACGATTTCACCACAGACATTTGAAAACTGTCTGCAATGTGATCGACTCCGAAAGACATTTTTTTTAACAAAAACGACTGCAATACAGTTCATTAGTACTCGCTCTGTCTACACTGCAGGTATAAAACTTGCTTGCGATGTAATGAACCTTGTCCTAATACTAAATACGAGTAGCTTGCCTAGCTGCGAGCAGCTTCGACGTAGGAAGCAGTTGGTTGGTCAGTTTATAACCTAACCTAACCCATTTCACCCAGTTCACAATTTTTACACGGCTTATAATCTAACGAAAATAATACTATGGGTGTCCTTGTCTGCGTTGTATCCGCATTTACATTGTCTTATACAAACAAATGTGGCTGCACTACAAACCGCCATGTTGCAGCTGGGTTCGAGCGGACTAGCCATGCGCAAGATAATGCAGCATAGACTTATGGGTGTCTGTGTTGCATCCGCCTTTGTATATACGCAACCGGGTGTCCCACGACACCTCTCGTTTTTTTTTTTGTCACAGAACCATTTCATACGCTTTCTAACGCCATATTTAAGTCCGCCTTTCTACAGTAATTTTTTACGTGTGCATAAAGTTTTAATAAATAAAATAAATAAATATTCATACCCTAAATTGATGAACAATAACCACACAATAATTCAAATAATTCGATAACTGACTGCGGCGAAGCAGAAGAGAGTAATGCTTGTACAACAAGACGGGTGGTATTTAATATAGAATCAACTTTTGAAGCAGGAATGAGCGAGGCGGATGGCACTAGCGTGATTGAGAAAAAGCCTAAGCCTAGATGCTGTGCTGATATTAAGACACCTACCCCTTGATTCCGAAAGGATCTAAAACGAGAGCTATCGCGCTTGAATTAGCCGCTAGAAGCGCTACTGTAGCGTAAGGTCTCTAGAAATGTCAAATGTGACTGAAAGCTCACTGTTAGCGGGATTTTTACTTCATGATGACTGTTGTAAAGAATGTGCCAGTCTGGATTTATTATAGCTAAGTTGATAGCACTTGGAGGAAGTAATATTTGTCTGCTACATAATTGTCAATTTTATTAACATTATAATGTATATATTTATTTGAATTTATCAAATATTATATATAAAATCAACATTACCAGTGGTCGAAATTCGACCATAATTCATTTAAATTTTAATGAGATAGTTCATTCATACTAAGTCCATGCTGCCATGTCATCATTCATCTTTAACAATGGTGTGTGTCAAAATCATGGTAGTATGTTAGTTTATTTTTATTAATTAAATTTATTTCTTATGCTTCTTATATAAAAATATTAGCTTTCAGCACTCCTTCTCCATATAAACTTTAAATAATGTGCCAAATTTCATACTCCTCCGTCCTCGTAATTTTTCGTAAAACCTTACAAAGTTTTTGCTTCACGTATTATTATACAGGGTGTCCAGTAAATAGCACGACATACTGCAGGGGGTAATAGCTTGGGTCACTACCTATCAATACAACACAATGTGCAACACCTGTATAGATATGAAGTCATGGGTCTTTAAACATATCAAATAAAAGTACTGACAGGACCCTGCTCGCCAGTGGCACCAGCTGATTGGTGAGCCCAAAAACGATAGCCCTCATTGAGTCATAGCGCACCTTTTAACTAATATTAAAATAATTCGAGTTATTTTATGAATATAGAAAAAAAAATCACCGATTCAAACTAAAAATCGCCTAAATCCGGATGATAAGACTTCATATGAGTTTTAAAACTGACTTTCTGATTAAACTGCTTATCACACATCTTACATTCGAACCGTTTAACCTCACTATGTATCCACATATGCTGTCTAAGCGTAGACTTCCTCGGAAACGTTTTAGAACAAATATCACAAGAGAATAACCTCTCATTGGAATGGACGACCATATGCCTGTCTAAAACATACTTCGTATCGAATTTTCTATCGCAACTCGGACAGTCAAAATGCTCATCCGTATGCACAATTTTAAAATGAGCTCTGAATTTGTTTGGTTTCTTGAAAACAAGTCCGCATTCGGGACAAGGGTAAACCTTTTTCGGTATACCGTGCGCTTGCTCCATGTGGCTGCGTTTTATCTTCCATGTACTAAATCTGTCGCCGCAAACCGAGCATATGTGCTGCCGACACTGTCTGGACACCTCAAAGTGCCTTTTCTGATCTTCAGTTGAGTATAAAACTACTTTACATTTCCTACACCTTCTCTGTTTCGGTACAAAAGGGCAGGAGAACTCGAGATGTTTTTGCAAAGAGGTGGCAGACGCGAAAGATTTGCCACAAAGTTCGCACGTACATTGGAAGAAGTGTTTCTGGATATGTCGGCTCAAACTCCGAATGTTGGAGGATTTGTCGCTGCATACGGCGCAGGATAACTTGTCATTCTGTATATTAAAAGGCTGGAGGCCTATATCATGATTTAAGTCGACGCTTTGTTTGTGGACTTTGTTTAAGTGAATGGCTGCGTCTTCGATTTTGTTAAAGGTTTCAAGGCATATTCTGCAGTGTAGGTCGGTGCAATCTGCCTTTATGTATCCTTCGTGGAGGTGTGAGAATGCGACCCTGGCGTTGACCACTTCGTGATCGTCATCCATATGCTTCCTGAAGCGAGAAGGCTCGTCAAAGCTTTCGCAGCAGTAAACGCATACGATTGAACTCTCCGGGAGCCTAAACGGATAAGCTGTGATATATTGTATTACGGTCTGGGCGTTCCTTTTTGCGATGTGCATCGGATTTATTTCTAGAACAAAAGAGACATTGGTCACTTTTTTGTGTTAGTGCTACTTAATTTCACTAATATACAGTCCCATTGTACTTCGCTAAAAACTTTTATTCGTATGCATAAAAGAGATAAAAGAAAAGCATAGAAACCGGAAGAGTCTGCCTCGTCGGTCTAGTGGTCGCAACCGCTACTGCTGAGCAAGAGGTCCTGGGTTCGATTCCCAGGTTGGGCAAATTCTTACTGGGTTTTTCCATCGGGAAGTTCTCAGTAGCCGCCAAGGAATTTAGAACTGTACCCGGTTGATGACAGTAGGCTCGCCCCCTATTACTTGAAACATAACTGGTAAAATGTGGGTGTACTATAGGTACACCTTTGGCATGATGTTATGTCTACAAAAACGTCAATTTGTATCCGTGTTTTGCAACAAAAAAAACTACCCTCTAAAAGACACGCATTTCAGGATGCCTCGCCTTCATATGAGTCCGCCAACTCACGCGCTGGTTGAACGTCTTATCGCAAATCTTGCACTCGTGTTTTTTTACGTCACTGTGTATCCACATATGCTGTCCTAAAGTAGACTTCCTCGGGAAAGCCTTAGAACACACTTGACAAATAAAATTCCTCTCTCCTGTATGAATGACGATGTGTTTCTTCAAATTCCTGTCAGTATCGAACTTTCTCTCGCAGTAAGAGCATTCAACGTAGTCATTCGTGTGGGTGGTTTTGAAATGCAACCGAAGGCTATCCCGTTTACTAAAAACTAAGTGACACTCTGGGCAATTATAGGTCTTTTGCGGCACGTTATGCATCTCCTTTAGATGATTCTGCTTCATATTCCAAGTAATAAACCTTTCTGCACAGATATTACACACGTGTTGGCGACATCTCATCGATTTTTCCAAATGATTCATTCGTTCAGTTGCCGATGTAAATATTTTTCTACATTTTCTGCATCGATTTTTGTTATTTTTATCGGATTCTGTGCCGCAGTTGTATCTGAGATGGCAGTGTAGAGAGGTCAATGACGCATAGGATTTGCCACAAGCATCACAAGTGTATTGCACGAAGTGTGTATGCGTGTGTTTACTCAACAAAGCCAAAGTTGAAAATTTCTCCGAACAAATCGCGCATGAATATTTATCCTTGTAAATTTTAAACGGGTGCATGCCTAGATCATGTGTTGGATTTAGGTTTTTATTATGTTTTTTGATAAGATGGTCTGCGGCTTGTTCTAAATTAGATAAAGCTTCAAAGCAGATTCTACATTTAAGGTCAGTGCAATCGACTTTAACGGATGCTTCGGCAACGTGCACGAACGCCATTCGTACTTTGAAGTCCTGATGTTCTAAATTCATGTGCTCCCTAAAGTTCGCGGGGTCTGGGAAGCTATCACAGCAGTACACGCAAACCATGGAAGATTCTGGCAACTTGAAGGGGTAAGCTGTTGTATACTCTATCATCGTTTTGGCGTTCTGTCGCGCGATGAACATCGGATTTAGTTCTAGAACAAAAAGAAACGTCCCATCACTTATCCTGCGTTGTGGTATGTCGTAACGGTACTAAGCTAATTCTCCACAATGTTACTACTAGTGATTAAGATCAAATAAAAACTTGCTTACTGGAGACAACCCAAGATAGATCCCAATTATGGCATGTTTGAAAATGATGTCGAAGGTAAACGACTGTGTTTTCCTTACGCCCATTTCTAAACGAATGAAGTGAAATAAAATGAATGAAAACATTCAAACAAGATCATAACTCAGGCTATTTAAAACTGGCAGCTTTTGAACTTTTAATCAACCTATGTACATTTTGCAACTAGATCCAAAACCAATCCAAAATGTAAACTTATCTCGTAAGGAAGTTTTTTAATGTCGTCCACCACGTTAATGACATTTTGATATGCAGCAAAAATAAATGCCTTTGGTAAACAGAAATAAAAAAAGTATTTTGTATCCTAAATGAACCGACGCGAAGCAGGAAGTCGATAGATAATTAACACGTAGAAAAGAATTGCTTAAAAGCAAAACTTACAACAAAAAAAAACCCTCGATATTACATCGAAAAACAGACTGGCCCTAGATTACAACGACTAGTTACCATAACGAAACTACCCTCATTTAATATACTTTGGAACTATTAAATAACGACATCATATAACTAATATAAAATTTTCAACATTATTCGGTTAAAACGGAAAACATTATTTTAAGATTATCATTTTTCCCCTCAAACTCCTCTAATTCGGGATGGTATGATTTCATATGAGTCTTCCAACTCACTTTCTGATTAAACTTTTTATTGCACAGTTTACATTCAAACCGTTTATGTTCCATATGTATCCACATATGCTGTATCAAATTCTTCTTTCTCGGAAAAGATTTAGAGCAGACTGTGCAAGGAAAGAGCTTCTCCATTGTATGAGAAACTCTGTGCTCTTCCAAATTCTTTTTGGTAACGAATTTCATGCCGCAGCAAGAGCAGACGTAATTATCATCCGTGTGATTGAGCCTAAAATGTGTCCGATACTTCTTCCGTTCATGGAATATGTGTCCACATTCCGGGCACACGTAAACTTTTTTTTCAACTCCGTGGCTTTCAGTCAAATGTAGTTGTTTGGAATGCCAAGACATGAACCTCTCTCCGCAGACACAGCATAAATGTGACCAGCATCTTTGAGACTCCAGCAAATGCTTCCGCCTCTCTTCTATTGAGCTGAAGGTCTGCTTACATTTGCGGCATATCTTTTCGGCGCCAATGTGCGAGAATCTAATATGACTGCGCAGTGCTGTGTTTGTCGCGTAAGATTTTCCGCAGGCTTCACAGGTGTATCTCCAGAAATGGCTCTGTGTGTGTCTGCTGAGCTGCCGTAAACATACAGCTTTGTAGTGGCATATCGCGCAGAATAACTTATTGTTCTCTAACTTGAATGGTTGTAGCCCTAACGCGACGGTTAAATTAAGAGGTTTCTTATGATCGGTGTAGAGATGGTCAGCAATTTGATCCAAATTCTGGTAGTGTTTGAAGCAGAGTCTGCAATTTATATTTGTGCAGTCAACTTTAATGTACCCTTCTGAGCAATGGACGAAAGCCATTTTGGGGTTAAAAGTTTCGTGTTCTTCGTTCATGTGTGTCCGAAATACATCGGGCTCGGGGTAAGTTTCGCAACAGTAGACACAAACCATGTTGTCTTCGGGCAGCTTGAAGGGGTAAACGGTGGAATATTTCACTATAATCTCGGCGTTCCGTTTTGAGATGAAATTCGGGTCATTTTGCTTCTCTAGAACAAAAAGAAATGCCCAGTCATTCAACTGCCCTTCTGTTTTCCTTCTTTTTTGGTGTTGATGATTCTTTCTAAGATTATGACACTTAATGTTATGGTTAGATAAGGTTTAATTTCCATGTGTAAGGTTGAGAGTAATCAGAAAAGAGTTATAGAGTTATGTAGTAGTTAAACAAATACGGTCGAATATTTCAATGACGCGAGATGAAGATCGAAAATGGACCACCAAGATTGGTTAAGACATTGAGACGATTTTCAACGTGTAAATTTTTTGTAGGTAAATTAGTTTACTTAGGGGGCTTGTGTGCAACAGTGGACGTCTTTCGGCTGAAATTACTTTTTGAGCTTATTTGAATCCTTTAGGTACTACATGCATGTAAAACAAAATATAGTGGATTAACTTACATTTTAAGTATACCTAAACTATAGACCCACTATAATCATTCGCGTTTCTAGAGTTACACTCTTCTGGCTCTTTTTGGAGTACGCCAAAAAGGTGTCTCAGCTCAGCTCAAATGTAGAAATTTTGTGAACATTTTAAACATCTTATCTCCTAAAACTAAATATTATTAAAAAAAAATATATCGTTGAATCGAAATCGGACGCCAGTTATTTATAGCAGCGGAACTGAACGTCAGGAATACTTCGTTTACTTAGGAATTAATCTAAGGTACTCCGACCGACTACACAGCCTGGTTTAGAATCGTATTCAACTACAGAGCACTGAACCGCTGCACCGTCCAGACGGAGAAAGACGTGCAAGAAAAAAAAGTGGCAACTTTGTCATATACTGCCTTCGAGGCCGTCAGTTCTTATGGTTAATCCTTCATTTGTGTCGTAGTGCTTTTAAATAGTGATAAGCTTATTTTGAATGGAATATGCTGACCATGTCACGTCTTACAGCGGCCGCTGCCGAGGCGACTCCGTGCTCTGAGTGTACTTAACACTATACCCGAAACCATGTGGACTTTTATCGTGAAGAATGCCTTAAAATAGTAAAAAAAAATGTGTATATCTTTGGCTGGCATTGTCTACAGAGATATAGGTACAAAATCTTATATTCCTCCTAGCTAAATCTCAAACATCGACCAAATCCGGATGGTAAGACCTCATATGAGTCTTCCAACTAACTTTCTGATTAAAAGACCTATTGCACAAAGTACAGTGAAATCTTTTATGTTCACTGTGAATCCACATATGCTGCGTCAAATTTTTCTTCCTAAGAAATGATTTGGTGCAGGAAGTGCAATGGAAGAGTTTCTCTCTCGTATGCAACAGTTTATGACCTTCCAAGCGGCTTTTGCTCGCGAATTTCACGCCGCAGAATTGACATACGTAGTTATCGTCAGTATGCGTAATGACGTAATGTGATCTATATAGTCTATATTCCGTGAAAGATTCCTGGCATACTGGGCACGTGTGGGGCTTGTTTGTGTTCTCTACATTGTGGACTTCGCTCATGTGGGCGCATCTTAGCTTTTTGGAGACGAATCTATGGCCACATACGTTGCAGCAGAAAGGCCAGCATCTTTTGCTCGCCAAAACATGAGCGCGGCGCTCCTCAATATTAGGGAAGGACTTTCTACATTTAGTACATATCTTTTCCTCGGTATGGCTGAAGAGGATATGCTTCCTCAGATTATCTCGACTAATGTAAGATTTGCCACAAGTCTCGCAGGTGTACTTGTGGTAGTGTCCGCTGTTATGCCGAGACAAGCATCTGAGTGATGGGAACTTTTGGAAGCAGGTGGCGCACACCCACCGTTCGGGGCCTAATTTAAAAATCTGTAACCCGATCTCCGCGGTAAGATTTAAATGCTTGTCGTGTTCCAAGACGAGATGTTCAGATATAGAAGCTAGGGAGTCGATTTTTTTACCGCAGAGCTTGCAACCTAAGTCTGTGCAATCAACTTTGAGGTATTCCTCTGTCCCCATGGTGTGTGCGAACGCATGTTTGACGTTGGGTTGGTAGTGTTCGTTTTTCATGTGTTCTCTATACGCCCCCGGGTCTTCAAAGGCGTCGCAGCAGTAAACACACACCATTTCATTAGCAGGGATCCTGAATGGACAAGCCGTAGTGTACCTCAAAATGAGCTTAGCGTTTTGTCTCGCTTCGACCAACGAATCGAACTCTAGAACAAAAAGAAATGGTCCTTTGTCACATTTATTTTGGTAGGAGACGCGCTTTGCCGCGCATGCGTGAAGCTGTAGTGCTGCGTAGTCGTTTCAGTTTCTGCTTAGAGTACTTTAAATGCCCATAAGTGTTTAATTCACCTGTCATTTAAATAAAAAAATAATTTGTACTATGGTAAGTAAATGAAGGTTATATCGTAAATCGGCTAAACCGCCTGCAAAATGAAGATAAGGCTGCATCCGGGTAGAGAGGAAGCCGACCCCAACATAGTTGGTTTATAGGAAAGTTGAAAGTTTTAATAGGTGCGCTTGCACATTTAAGTGTATGCATCAAATCGATAAGTTACCAACAGTATTTAAGTTACCAGTAGTATAAGAAAACTCATAGGTAAAAATAATAGAGAAGATTGGTAATTCATTGTAATTTTAATGTGAAATATTTGATAAATTATAATACAAATTCCATGATTAAGCGTGATAAATCTTAAAATTATCAACTACCCACATTCTACGAGACCGTTACATCGGACCAGACATTTTTTCGAATCACGACATTTTTAATTTCTTCTATGGCCGCCACTGCGGCCGGTATGTAGCGGCCAGCACTGTTCTAGGAAACCATAGCTATATTAGTATATCGGATAGCGATCGTCTGGCCATATTTACCGCCGGGCACTGTAACATGTTTTTATACAATTCTGGAGATGTAAATCGAGCTCTACAATAAATTCGCTTCAGTAACTCATACATTATGTTTCGCAATATGCCGTTTCAAACGATAAACTGACAAAAACTTCAAGCCGCAATGCTTGCAAACCGCACAGTCTTCAGAATGGTGTAGTTTAAAATGGTCATAATACGCATTTTCCGTCGTAAATTCAATATTGCAGTCCACACAACGATATGTGCGTTTCGACTGACCGTGTGCAACTTCCATGTGCTTTTTTCTGGTCTTGTAATCAAGGAATCTTTCTTGGCATTTCGGACAGCAGTACGGCATGCAGGATTTCTGCGTTCGCCTATGCTTTTCTTTCGCTTCCATTGTCGGGAACACTTTCTTGCATCTTTTGCACGATACTTCGTAGATCTGGTGCTTGGATCTGACGTGTCTTAAGAGGCCAGTCGTTGCTACGTAGCTGCTGCCACAAACGTGACAAACGTAGCTTAAAAAATGCGTGATCGTGTGACGGTTCAAGTGGAAAAGCGACGGGAAGTTTTTCTCGCAAACTGCGCAATTATAAACGTCTTTTTGCAGTAAGTAAGGCATGACGCCGAATTTGCCTGCAGGATCAGTTTTCCTGCCATGTTCGGTGTCTAAATGAGCCAAAACCGTTTCTAGGGTCGGAAAACAGGTGTTGCATAACCGACAGCGTAAGTTAGTGAGATCTGCTTTAATAAATTCCGTTTTTGGGAGGTGATGAAATGCGACTTTGATGCTAAAGTAGTCATGTTCTCCGTCCATGTGTCTTCGGAACTCGTCAGGGTCTTCGAACAACTCTTGGCAGTAGACACAGAGTATCGACTTATCGTTCACTCGGAAGGGGTAAGCAGTTGTGCTACTGATTATTGTCTCGGCGTTTGCGCGCGTCGCATCATAGCTTTCCGCTAAAAAAGAAAAAGTTCTTTGTAGACCATTGTGTTGTAAAACTTCTTCTATCTTCTAGATATTTGGGAATCTTGAGGCTGTGAGTAAATCTTCTAGGATACACAAATAGAATAAATGTATATTTATTCTAGGAGTGTTGTTGAATAAAATGGTAATTTTATCCACGGGTGATAACTGCGGAACATAATGTCAACTGAAGCCAAAGTATTGTAAAATATTTGCTTAATTTTGTTACGTTTGTGATCAAAACGCAATGTAATCATAAATCGCATAAATTTTATCTTTGACATGGCATTTTAATTTATCTTTCGACAGTATAGATATTATGTTAATAGTAGTGTTGAATACGCTATTTAAAGACTTGCAATCCAATAACATTATCGATTATGCCTTACTTATTCATACGTCAAATGTTCAATGCTATTTATTTGTTAAGAATTTCTAAATGTATGTATTTTACTTCTATAGTCGTCGCGTTTTAACATGGAAATATCGGTAATTGCCCTGTCCCTAATATCTCTCCGTAGGAACCCAAACAATGAACTATGTATAGAATTTTGTTATTGGAACATGCGATAGATAGATTCAGGACGATAACGGACTTTATTACAGTTTTTGAAACATAAAATGTTAGAAAATTTAGATGCGTCAATGACCGCTATTGCCACGCTGAAACGCGATAACTATAACAGTAATAGTGTTTAATATTTTAAGGATGAATAGTACTCATGAATATTAATAACTTTTACTGTAGCACCAAGTCTAAA
Organism: Xanthia togata; assembly: GCA_963853775.1. Taxonomy (NCBI): domain Eukaryota; kingdom Metazoa; phylum Arthropoda; class Insecta; order Lepidoptera; family Noctuidae; genus Xanthia; species Xanthia togata. Next base: position 6,137,074 of record OY970818.1, on the reverse strand, counting down.
ATATCGAAAAGCATAGCAGATATTTCATACTGAAAGTTATTTATATTCTTCAGTACGTAGTTTCATCAATCTACCTAGCCTTTTCCCAATTATGTTGGGGTCTATTTCCAGTCTAATCGGATGCAGCTGAATGACCCCCACAACCCAGTAACTGGGTAACACGATACCTCTTGATAAGACTGGTTGTCACTTTTGGGCTTCTGACTACCCGTAACGACTGTCGAAAATGAGAATGACAGCCGGGACCAATCGCTTAACGTATTATCTGAGGCACCGAAGTTGCAGTAGGTACCTACACGCCTTAAATTATTTTACACTATTAGTGTTAAAAACTATGTGGGTACTTGAAATATAACGTAGTTTATTTTATAATTAATCGTAAATATTGAAGGTTTTAAAATATTATTAATTCATATGTAAATATTTGTTATAGAAAGATATTTCAGGCAAGGAAGTCCGAGATTAATTATAACTGGGAATTAATCCCATACAGATTAATTTATCACATTATAATTTTATTAGGTTCACGGTAGTTTTAGGAAAAACTTAAAATCTATGTGCAAATATGTGTGAGATGTCAAAGATTAATAGTAATTTTATTTAAAGAGGAATAATTTATATAATAAAAATTAAAAAAAAAAACAAATTACTATTCATTTTTGAGTTTTGAAGCATTGGAAATTGCGTGAATGAATTGAGGAGTAGATAATATTTCATATTACATACTTTTTAAATAATAGCAATATGAAATATGAGTCAAAAAACACTGTTTTTTATAATTTTTATTTATGATTTCGTTCACACTATTTCAATTGCTGAAAGACCAAAATGTCTACATATGGATATGTATCTATTTTAAAAAAATCTTCAGAATATTATCGTATTTGAAATATCTATATAATTAGAGCTTATTTACATTTAAAACTTTACAACCAAACTTATAAACGTTGAAAAACATTTTTTTTATTTGTCAGCAGAATTTCATTGATTTCTTCCAAGTCAGGATATTATATTGTAAAATATTATTTAAAAAAAAATGTTAGTTATAAGTAGTCTAGTGTATATATTTTTATCGTATGAATAATTTTCAACTTAACAATTATTTCAACGTTCATAAATAAGACATACAATAACTTACCTGCAGTCACGAAATGGAGGGTAGAACCCAATTTATTAAGCTGGTATTCGAACCCAGGTATGATAATCTTCGTTGCTAACTCGCTGCGCTGCACATTGTCATATTTTGAAGACCTAGCTATGGTCACTATAGCTTATTCAAAAAGTAAAATACAAAATGTAAACAATGAAGAAGGAAGGATAACCTGACAAATTACGTAATTCTAGTTCTTCTTGTGGTGTTTCTTCCACTAAAGCCATTGAGAAAAGTTGATGTCTAACTGCTACTTTGTTTTCGCTTTGTCTTATAAACATTAGTTATAAATACATATTTTTTTGTAATTGAAGCTATACATAGGTTCCATACTCAAAATAGCAACGATTTTTTTTTTAAACAGTTACTCGGATCTCTCATATATTGATTCGTAAATTCGTTTACAGACATTTCATTTGCACAAATATCTAGGAACAGCTATTAAAAGGTGATACAATATTTAAACCGTACGGGATTCGAACCCGCAACCCGTCAAATCATGTTTGGCTTGCTTATTTTGTGACATGAAGACAAACTAACTGATTAATTTTACTTTTATTTTATTTATTCGGGAAGACAATCAATTGTACAGTGAGGATTCTATAATTAATAAGCTACTTTCCTTATCCTATCCTTTTAATTCTGGCCTAAATAAAAGCGAATGTTGCTGTATAGGTACTAATCTTTCTGAAGAGTCCGAATTAGTATTAGCACACATGAATACAATGGTTCACTCAGCATTTTAGGGATGAAGCTACAAGTACGCGCCAGGCTCGACTTGTCGGGCCAATTCAGTGAGTGTAACGTAGTCAGAAGATATAAGAGTCACGCGATAGAAAGAGAGGAAACTTCACATATAACTGTTGGCAATTAGCGCTGTGCGACCTGAATTGCACTTTATTGTGTCGTAGTAAGTCGTTTTTTTTATTTAAATGATTTTACGGAGTGAACAATCTGTAAATCAATCAATCAGAGGCCCTAGTGTGAGTTTATTTTAACCATTTCGACTTTACGTATCGACCGCGTTCGGCGCTCCGACTGGCAGCCGGCCGGCCTTCACCAGTGAAGGTCCAATCGGAGCGCCGAACGCGGTCGATGCGTAAAGTCAAGATTGTTAAAAGAAACTCGCACTAGGGCCTCTGTATTCATCTGTGGTATTATAACAACTCTTGTAGGAACCTTACCCAAGAATAATTATTTTTAAGTAAGCCCTTATCACTTGTAACTCCTGTACAAAGCCTATTATAAAACATAACCCTCGCTTGGGCTTTGCCGAAGCCGGATAGAAAGGTATAGAAAAGATTTTTAAAATATAAAATTACAGTTTTTTTTTTTTAATATTCTGTTGAATGAAGTGTACCTAAATGCTGTAAAGAAGAACACAGACACATGGCAAATATTACACTAAATACTTATACAACAGCTCTGTTTATATTCGTTTTGCAAAGTCAGATGACAGTTCAACCAATATGACGTCTTGTCAGTAGTACAAGAGGTGAATCATAGATGGCGCTGTTAGCAAGTTTGAAGCACTTCATAAATTGAGCCAATGGGATCATAGGAAATCACAGAATTCGGTCATTTACGTGAATCTCATTGGTTAGTGAGGGTCACGTAATGACCAATGAGAATGGCCAAAAGAAAAAATGCATGTTTGTGAATTGACATGGGATGTAATTACCTTGAGCTTTTAGAAAGCAGGGATTTTTCTGTAAATGTTAAAATTAAAGGAATTTCGTCCATATTAATTAATCTTGCATCATTTTATTTGCAAAACGAACCCTTTTTGTGAGACATATCCATATGTTACCTTAAAACGAGTCATGCATTATGATACTTAATGTATATTCACAAGTTATGTACTGGAATTTAAAAAGTGCTTGTTTAATTTGTTTTTTTTTTTTTAATTTGAGGTAATTCAGGATGTTCTAATAATACATTTGAGGTAAATCAGAAAGTTATAGCTAAAGCGCAAAGGTTTCCAATTTATATGATTTCGGAAAAATGACTACTTATTAACTTATTTTTATGACATTTTCAATGAAATTAGTCATTTTAAAATCAACTTAATTTACATTAATATAAAATTGATGTATAAGTGTACCTAAATAACGTCAATTGGAAACAAGGGTTATTTCTATAGCTTCCAAACTGTGCTTGTGGCATTTTCAAGCAAGTGCAAGAGAACTATACACGGTGAGTGCTTCGACATTTCCCTCAAAGGTAGTTTGATAGGAAATGTCGACCCCAGCCAGTTAAACTAATAAATGCCCAATTTGCAGGATAAATTATTTCATTACTCAATTACGTATATTAAAATTCAATTATTATTATTTTATCAGAATTAGGAGTAACCATTTAAGTATAGTTCAACTGATATAGGTGAACCAACCGAATACACAATAGATATGTGTGTATGTGGTGTATCTCTTGGCGCAGCCATGAGGCACACATATACACTATTACTATTAATGCTTTAAGATTATTTTCATTTTATTATTTTGTTATTGTGTTTCACGACCTGTGTCCAAATAAATATTATTCTTTCTTTCTTTCTTTCTTATCTCCAGTACATAACCTGTAAATTGAAAGGTTGGTAAGCAGAGTTGCTAATGATAATGTATTGTCAATGGTAATTTTAAAAATACAATGGGACTATCTTATTTAGTTGAGAAGTTCCTATGGCCATCTTCAGGCTCCATCATCAGACCAGCTACATGGTACCAGATTATTGCGTTGTAGCGGTTACACCGCCACATACGAACTACGCATGAAAGACATGACGTTACACAAATCCTGCATCGCGCAATTAGTTTACCGCGCGAACGACATATATAAGACTATCCATCATCAACAGCTGGGCAGTCGGCCCGCCAGACACAACACCCGTCTGGTTGGAGGATCCTCCCTTTTCTATGGTGGATGAGTTAACTTTACACCCTGTTTCTCATGCTCCTAAAGCGTTATCACCAAAGTTACATAGGTATGCCACATATTTTCATTCGCACATTTTTTTGATGGTACGGCAAGCATGTTTTGGATGTGGAGCTGTGGCGCAAACTATGCCCTACGTCTTATCCCGGACTCTGTGACCTCTGCGTTGCCACCGACGATGCCGTGGATGTGGCGAAGTTTTGAGCCAACTAAATTTGTGTGACACGAAGAAGTTTATTTTTTTAATTTTTATGTGAAGCTTGCGTTTGTCTGAAAACTATCTCAACTGATGGTAAGCGATTATGTGGTCAATGATGTAGCATGCTTTCTTATAATTTCAGGTTTCTTTATAGCACAGGCCCCACATACCTAAGACGCGGTACAGCGGTGAAACTATAACTCTTTAACAGATTTAGAAAAAAAATTGCGAGCGGACAGCCTATGACCAAAGTTAGGACAAAGATATTTCTTATTCTGGTAGTACGTTCCCGTGGGATAATTTCCGAGCTCCAAGCGGGCGAAGTCGCTGGCAAAAGCTAGTATTACATACCGATTATTCTACATATCTTCAGCAACTCAACTTTCCAACCATTTAAGATCACAAAACAGATGCCTACCTTTTTTCTTCTTCTCAGTTTTAGCGGCCACTTTGCTAACGCTAGCTTTCACAGGCTCCTTTTTCACAGTCTTAGTTTTTTTTGTGGGCACCGACTTAGTTTTGCTGGAAGATTTTCGTTTTGCTGTTGCCTTAGTATTGTCCAGGAGGTCTAATAAGTCTACGGATTCCTTTTTGGGTATTTTACTTGCTAATTTCGTGAGGGGTTGGTCATCAACTGAAATTGGAAAGAGAGTGTGAACTTTTTGGTATAACATAGATGGCTGGCTATAGTTGGATCTTCATTAATGTATTTTGCACACAACAACTTCACTTCACAAGACACGTGAGGGGTTGGTCATCAACTGAAATTGGAAAGAGGGTGTGAAGTTTTTGGTGTAATGTATATACGCTATAATCATTGGATGACAAATAGCGTGATTTGCCAATTCTTTGTGAGATCTGCATTAATGTATTACGCAGACATTTCACAAAAAAAAACGGAGCATCTTGACATAATCTCGCCGAAATTGATCCGATTTTTTGGCTCTTGTTGTAGCAAGCCTGACTGCTGATCAGCACTAAGGGCGTTCATCCACCGCCGCCGTCACCGGGCCGTCACCGAGGACGAGATGACGGCGCCAAAGTAGCGATACATATATTTACTATGGCCGCGTGTCCACCGCACGTCCGTCACCCGAGCGCCATCATTCTGGCCGCCTTAGTTATCGAGTTCGGCCGCTAGAACTCGGCCCGACATTGTGACAGGCCTATGTGCCAAGCAATACAAAACACGATTGATCTTATCCACACACTGCCATCGCTCCGCGCCTTTTGTTTTTTTGCGAGGTTTTTGTTTTAAATACATGCCCAGTCACCGGGACGCCACATTCAGTTCGAATTCTCGTTTTTCAGTGACGTTCCGGTGACGGCGGCGGTGGACAAACGCTCTATGAATTTGGAAAAATGTTAACTGCATCATTGGTCTAGTGGCTCCAGCATAGAATGCTTGATACAAGCTCCTGGTGGGGTAGTGTTAATGAGTATTTTATTCTCTGTAGTAGCTGAATTCTGGATTTGTGTTCATTTATTGGTAATTGGCTCGCACAAACTTAAAACATTAAGCAAAACTGGTAAAATATAGCCATACTTTACACCTCCACTGCCTATTCCTTTGGAGAACGCGTTTTATTAAGTAATATGAATTTACTACTCACGGTCATCGTCGTCATCATCGAAGCCGCATCGGTCGTCAAAGTCGTCATCATCACTCAGTCGCTTCTCTTGTTTCACTCGCTCCAATTTGACGTCCGAGTCTATTGGCTCCACGAGAACTGTGAAAAAGAAAAATTATTTAGTGCCAGTTTTTCAACCGTCGTATTTTAAATACCAAATGGGTACAAGTTCTATATCTGCAGTATTTGGATTGACCAATCACAGCAGCTGACATGATTTTAGACAATTATTTTCTGATCAAGAGACATCATCAGGAGTTCGCACCAGTGTAGCCCGGGAAATTGAAATTTTCTTGACATTTTTTGCAATTTACAGATCAGTATCAGGTTATATTTATGTTGATCAAAATATCATTCTCGACCGTATAATGTAGGTATTCATAGAATTATAATTATTAAAATAACTATTACATACAACGCTCCTTTAGGGCTACCAAACCACAAAAATAAAATGTCTCATGTGCCTGAAATAGGCTGTTTTACTCTATATGAGAAAAAATCTAAAAATATATTATTGAGATAGCTTAGGCAAAAAGCAGTCGGAAAACGATAGTTTTAGTTAATAAAATAGCAAAAGAAATTTTAAAATTCAGTTAAAGGTTTCAGCTTTTTTAATCTGTCTCATAACACCATTAGATAGTAGTCGCCATGTTATTACGTCATACGGCTATGCAAACTTTAGAAAGTGTTAACTATCAAATTTATAACTTAAAAAATATCACTGCATTTGTTTACACAGCCAACTGACGTCATGACCACAGAGCAACATGGCGTCCACTGCGTCCAGCGTTTTCGTCAAATTACGCGCTAAATTTGAAAATGGCACTTAAAGATTGAATAAAAAATTTGTGATTTTTTTAGTGGTTCATTAGCACTATAGAATCTAATTGAGAAACTTTTCAAAAATAGGTGTAATACCCTGGTTCACAAAGAGGTCAATTTTTTCCCCTCCACTTCATCTGCAATCGGCTTTCTTGGCCATAATCAGATAATGTGGTGAAATTGGTGAAGTTTCAAATAAGTCTGGTGTGTACTCGCGATGGGCATGCGTGTATGTCCAGTTTCATACATTTGGCCACATAAACAAAGCAAGAGAAGTATGTAAGGATCGTAGCAGGTGTTCTGTAGTTTCTGCCTACTCCCATGAGAAGGCGTGACTTTATGTATGTATTAAATAATTTTGTGAGAGGTATTCCACTGAATACTCTCTATCTTTAAAAGAGTAGTTTCTAATCTCTCTGATCTGGTATTAATATTTGCCAGCACTTCAGCCTTGTAATGTCTTCTTCATTGTTTAACAACTCCCTAGCTAGTTCGTTTTTTTAAGCCTATCTTAAGCTTCGCTTGCCGTGGTCGGTCCGTGGATGAGTCCATGCCTTGAAAAGCACGTTAAGCCGCTGTAAGTCTTGCATTTTTGACAGTCAACAGGTCACCCTGTTGACTGTCAAAGATGGCCAATAGTCTGACAACCAGTCTTACCAAGGGAGTATAGTTTTATCCTGTAACTGGATTGTGTTGCTCCATATTCAGCTACATCAGTGGGGCGAGCACGCATACCCAAGACGTTTGTGACAAGACAAGTTTTGTTATGTCTTACAAATTTCTCCTAAATGCTAGCACTGGTAAGACTGGAAGCTGAATTAGTTGGGAAAAGGCAAGGCAGATGAAGATTCTTGATGTATATTTTTTTCGATATTGTCGACTATTTCGAAAGAGAATGTTACCTTCTAGTTCCGGAAGCGTTGAGCTGCTAGCATCCAAGTGTTGCATAAAAGTCTTCTCACACTCAAGCACCTGCCGCTTAAAGTCTGAAGCGTCCCGCAGCCGAGATATACACAGCTCACATATAAGACGACTGTTGCTGTTTGGACCACCGGATTGGGAGTACGCAATCTAGTAAAGAGATCAAATTATTTAAAATAAAATGTTGCCGGGTTTTAAGGGTGAACACAGTTATCCGAGCCGAACGCGTCGAACGAATCGACCGACGTCAAAAAGAACGCTAGGAGCGGTCTTCCGGATTCGGGCGATTCGACGCGGGAAGGAGTGCGAGGTTTCATAGAATTTTGATATAAAGAAGCATCTGTATAGCAGTGTAGCCTAGTGTTGTGACCGTCGAACTGCCAAGTCATAGGTCTCGAGTTCGAACACAAGGCACGCTCTCAGACTTTTCGGAATCATGTGCGTATTGTATAATTATCACTTGCTTCAAAAACGGTGAAGGAAAACATTGTGACGAAACCTGCTGCCTGAGAGATATTTCTCGACGGCATGTGAAGCCAAGCCAGAGGCCCATGGGCGACTACAAAACTCTGACACCAGGTTAATCACTAAGCACACGAAAAGAAGATAAAGAATTCTAAAATTCGTTTTGTTCGGTTCGTACGACGTGTTCGGCTCGGACAAGTGTGCGTTCACCTTAAGTTACAAGGCAGTAATGCTATTTTGTAAAACTCTTCCCATGAAAACAGGTGAAGTAACTGTGGATAAACTTTCCATTATGGGCCGTCGAGTTGGAAGTTCATTTTTTTTTTAGGTTTTAGTGACAGAAACGAATCGCTGTAAATCCGACTCCACGCAGTCTTGTCTGCTCTACCCCTAGAGTGTAATTTAAAATCGCGTAGGCGCGGAGGGGCGAGGCGGCCCGCGAGTTGAGGAGCAGGTGGTTGAACACTCGCCGACGCAGCTGAGGCTGTCCGGCGAAGCCGGCCAGCAAGCCGAAGCTGCGGTGGCGAGCGTTAAACCCATCTGCGACGAAAAACTCGCGTGGGATCGCCAGAGCCCCGCAGCGCCGGAGCCGTGACAGAAACCATGGCTGCTGCATGTTGCATGCTGTGTGCTTGCTTGCATCCTGCATGCTTTGCATGGAAATTAGTGTTTTAACCTAACCTCAAAACTTTAACCATGGATATCTCCATAACCATGGGGCTGCGAGGGGTGGGGATGGGACAGAAGGCTATTTTCATTACGAGCTATTAAAATTATAATGTTTAGTGTTTACCGTCTTTTGCCGGCTTGTGGAACGAAACGTAAAACAGACGCAAAAAAATAGGTTAGGTTCAACTTATGTCAAAGAACCGAATTGATTGACCCCGACTCGACCTGGTACGAGTCTGTCCTACCCCTAGTGTTAGAGCCGGAGGCACGTAGGGAGAGCAGCCTCCGCCTGCTGTAACTGGCTTGTTGGTCGCCGAAGGCGGAAGCTGCGGAGGCGAGGATGGATGCCTGCGTTTTGTTACGCAAGGGCGTACAGGCTGCTCTTCCCGCAGTGCCGGAGAAGTTGCAGTTTCAAAATAGATACTGAATCAGTGTCCTTTCTTTTTTTTTTTGATGAAGTGGGTTCCCCCATTCTGTATGGGGGAACGTCCCTTCCCCCAAGGGGTCCCCTCTGGTTTTTTACACTTATTATTAATTTTAACCCCTGAAATGAGGGAAATTTCCTAAGAATTAAAAATAACTCAAAAAAAGCCCCCCCCCCCCCTTTTTTGAGTTATTTTTAATTCTTTTCTCCGCAACTTTTCCTATTAAGGGGGGTAGTACCCCTCCCTCCCCCTCCCCCCACCCTAAATTCGTTGGACGGCAATGGAAATTCGTACCTAAAATATTCTGTAATTTGTTAAGATTTTTGTACTGAACAAAAACACGTGACTGACTGGGTAGGTTTTAGACTCTACATATCACCAGGGAGGAAGGGGGGGTTAATAAGTTGCTAAAAAATCCACGTGATTAATGGATGACCCCACAACAGCTCACTTCGAGTTCAATTTTCAAATAATAATATTATGATATAATAATAATATACTGGTGCCGATTCTCTTGTACACTGAACTAAACTAACTAAACTATCACTAAAATTCCTTACTTTTGGCTATGAGAATCTTAAAGCTATTCTGTAGTAGTCTCTAAATTTAAAAATTGTTTTGACACAACTAAATTGAATTTGACAATTTATTTATTTATTTATTACTTCAAGCACAGAAATTGTACAGAGGCGGACTTAATGCTATAGGCATTTTCTACCAGTCAACCTTTGGGTGATGCAGAGACAAACAGTGGTAGGTGCAATTACGAGAAATTGAGGAATATTTTTAAAGTAGTTATAAAGATACACATATACCTATGACAAACTATAAATAATCTATGTTTTCAATTCAATATTCATATCTCTCAGTTGTATTAACAAGTACCTACTAGCTTTTTTCGCTTTCTCCTTTCGTAGTCAGTTACGTAGGTGGCTTAAGGGACATTGGATAATTACTCCTTCGAAACCAGTTACATAGTAGTATAAATAAATACTTCATGGAAACTAGTTACGTAGACGTATAAAAAAAGCCTTCATGGATACCAGTTACGAAACCCCGGTTTCCTTGACGGCCGAAGCGATTATAAAGGGGGTCGAAATTTTATTATTTTTCGATAGGACACACCATTTTCGAGATATAAGCAAAAGAAAAGAAAAAATTCAGTAGTCTTCGATCAAATTGATTGATTTTAGTTCATGACAACTAATAATATTCCACACCATTTTCAGTGGCAAATGGTCAGAATTAGTTAGACAATTAAAATTTTAGGTGAAAAACGTCAAATTCAGAATAGCAAAATTGACATTTACACTAAATTAAAATCTCAGTACAATCTTAGTGCTGTCAAACTAATATATATATAGTTAAGTTGTGCCACTTTAGTCTATTTCAGAATGAGAAATCATCGTTTGACAGGAGTAAACTAAATTTTGTTGATTTTTAGTCTAGTTTAGACACATTTGTGACAAGAGAATCGGCACCATTATATAATATTTAAGACGAAAGCATCCGTGAAATTCAATTTTTCTGCAATTTTCAGGTTAATATCAGATTGAGAGTTGTATTGATGATTCAAATTATATAAATACATATTTTTTACAGTCACAACTTAAAATTTGATCAACACAACTTGCTTAAGTTAGAAAATTTGAATTTTGCGGGCGACCTTGCATCCCCAAATCGAAGGGAAATCAACAAAAAAAAGGATATCAATAAAAAGCATTCTTGATTGACAAAATCACTCTTTGTGAGTAACGTTTTGAACGTAAGCAGGATGGATATTTTCATTAAGGGCATTGCACTCATGTCGTTTCATAAATATTGGTCATAGAGTTGTAGCTTGTAGTCAGAAAATACAAGGGCAAACCACCAATTATTTCGATTTGATTACCTTGGCGACAACAAAGGGGCTCAAGACCAAGGGAAGCTTGAATCTTCCGATCAGAAAAAAGCTATACAATTTCGGTAAAGATTAGTAATATGTACACCATATGTACACAGTCTCCAGTAAAATCATACAACTGCTCGATCGATTTTAAAACCCGACCAATGAGTGTAGTCCCAATCAAAAAGTACGAATTCATAACAAAACACAAGACTTCACAAATAGGTCGGGTTATAAAAAAACTTGTTCTGAACCAAGAAAATGGATGCCGTGGCGTCTTCACGAAAATGGATCGATAAATAGACAAGTTAATACTTACTGAAACATTGAGGGAGTCTGAAAGCATTTCAGCATACACCTCACGCTTTCCCATCCAGAAATATTCAGTAGAAATGTCTTTGTAGCACCCCTCCGTTAGGCAACAACGACAAACACTTGGGCCGGCTCGCCATTCCGTAGTTTTAGCTTCCATTGTCACGTTTTAAACTTATTTTCACAGGAAATATATTTAACATAATAATTATTAACAACTAACTTAGAATTTTAGGCGAAATTAAATTAAAACTACTTATTTTCTTGAAACTAACGCAAGGCGAAGCCATCGGGCGTATGGCAGGGGCACAGTAGTGCGCTAGTGTTGGGCAACGCAACGGGTATGCGCGCGCATTTAATCGTTTAAGTTTTTTTACATTATCGATTTTTTGCATTAACATATTCTTGTTCAACAAACTGTACATACATAACATTAAATCGCAATTTGATAAAATTTAGACTGTCCATTACAGTAATTTTGTTGTGTGGAAATCTGAAACTAAAACTAAACTTGAACAGCTTCCGTACAAATATTGAATGTGCAGTGCAATTTCGGAGTTTGGATTGGTCGTGTTTTAATTCGAAGCAGAAGAGTACCTATTTGTCTAAGTAAATTGGCACGATAAACGCCTGAAACGATACAATATTAACAATGAGGGGTTTGCTTGAATTTACGATGGAAGAACTTATTTCCACTCAACTACTTATTGCCGAAACATTTGACAAAATGCATAATCAAATTGAAAACAATTTGGCAGAGTTGGCTGAAGTAAGAGAAGTGTGCGACCAAAAATCCATTGATGCTCTTCATCTATTATGGAAAAATTTCGAAGATAACAATCATCTTTTGATCGAAGCTCAAGTTAAAGGAGACGACTACTTTACCGCCAAAATTTTTGATAAAGCCAAAGAAGCGTATTTGTTTGTGTTGCCTGTATTGCGCCAGTTTCTCCATGCAGAAATCCCGCAAGAAAATAGCCCAGCGAAACGTTGTGTTGACATTCCACGATCGCAACGAGACATTCTCATTGACCATCAGCGTTTAAGATTCACTACCATAGAAGAAGAGATTAAAGGTATAAATATAGACAGCATTCACGAGACAAACACAATGGAGGATTGGCAAAAAATTCTCGAACGAAAGTGGAAAATAATAGAGACATGCCATAAGATAATCCGGGAGAAATACGATAGTATGTGGCCCGAACTGACATACGAACTGGATTACGTGCGATACAAAAACATGTATGAGACTACATACTCTCTATTTAATTACAAGATTGACGCTTTTCTTTATCCTGTCGTTCATGTAATCCCGCATATTGGTATACCAACTTGGAGGATGTTTGACAACGCTTCTGATATCCATCCTTTTGCTGTAAATTCAGTTGCTTGGGCCAATTTTGACGGTCTTGGTGATGTGATACGAAACAACAAAATAACGGAAGGAGAAAGACGGCAGCTCTTGATAAGAACGTTCTTGACATATCAGAATTATGAGCATATGACGCCGGATGAGTCTGACTGGGAAGTGGAAGATAATCAAGAATTTCACAATACTTATGAAGAGCCTTTGCTGCTACCGCTGGTTCATGAAATTGATTAAAATCATACACTGGGATCGAATCAATGAAAAAAAATCAAATATCCTCTTCTTTATCCGATTGCGATGATTCCCAAAAGGAGGAATATGTTTTAACAGCAATTAAGAGTTATTAAGACTGTCTGTTTGTTATTAATCTGATTAATCTAAGCTAAATAATTGTAAAAAATTGTCTGAGGGTTGGAAGTGATGTGCTACACAACACAGGGTACAATTATTGTAAAAGGCTGAGAGGGTAAAATATTTACCTATTTTTATGGGATGGAGTATGAATAACATGATGTATTTGACTATAAACTATTTTCTTCTATGTATAATTTAGACGACTGATTTTTATCAGACTCAGTAAGTAAAAGACCCAGTTTTTGGAGCATGCATCAAATGATCAAAATGTTCATAAACGAGTAAAATTCGAGTTTTTGGTAGGCGGGTGTTGTTCAACCTTAAAATCACGGCATTCCCTGAAGGTGTAGGCAGAGGCACCTTATTTCACCAAATGATTGCGTTTAAGTAACTACAGTGTAACAAGCTCTAACATCTGCATAAACTGATATCAGTAGGTATTAGTTTGTAATATATACAATAATCTTGGTGGTGGTATTTTCCCCCTTTAGTCATATTGTAATAGATTTTAAGGGGAAGCCCTTTTATTGCAGATGGGAAGTCTAGGCTAGCGTAGGTTTTTAGACTGAATGTTAGATATTTGTATACGAAATAAATATTTTATTGATGTATTTTAATATAAAGAGTAGAAATAGATTTATACATGTAATCGCTATAGGCGGAAGCTATTGATATACTGAGTAGACCGTATAGATATAAAATATGAGTACCTAGTTTATAATATATAATCAGCACGCTCAACCCTTAATATCTCTGAATGTTAGTTTGATGTTCATGTAATTAGATACAAATAAAAATATCTACTCGATTTCAATAAAATGCGATTCGCGCAATAACAGATTCCAATAAAACATTGTTATCTATTATCATGTTTACTTGAACTTTCAATAAAACTAATTGCAATCAATGGGATTTTAAGATTTTTATTCAAATCCACTCGTAGCATAATCAGCCTATAATGTTCCCAAGGCTAGGACGCAGGCCTCCTCTCTGTGAGAGGGAGTGGGCCGTAATCCAGGTCGCAGCCGTTTCCACTGGGCCACTGAATCAATGAAATATTGATTACGAAATCATGAACAGCAACCGGCCGTTAAGCAAGCCGCAGCAGACGCACCGATCATACACCGTCAAGGTTCTTCAGCCAACGTAGAGAACTAAAGATAAAGATAAAGATATTTATTCGTCGGATATGGTACATACAAGTTGTTTAAGTGAAGTAATTATGTTCAGGGCACATCCGCCGCTAAAAGCGGCATACGAATATTTACATGGTTAAAACCTAACTTATTTATTACTTATATTCTAATAACAATACCAAACGCTTAGACTATAGACACAAAGACACACATTTACATTTAGACATTTAGACTATTAAAATATAAAATAAAATTAAACACAACAACAACAATATTTGTAGATATTATAAAACTAAATAAATCTAATATGTATTACTCTTGTAATCAAAAAATTCTTTCAGTGTATAAAATGTATTTTGGAGAAGCCACGCTTTTAGATTTTTTTTGTAGTAATTAAATGGTAGTTCTCTTATTACTTTTGGAATATGGTTGTAAATTTTTATGGACATAAGGTAGCTGTTTCTGTAGTGGAGAGCGCTGTTACAAAATTGGTTTTTTAGCTTGGTGGGGTCCCTTTTTGTAAATCTATTGTTTTCGGTTACTGTGGAGAAGTGTGAATTCTTCCTAACAAATATGGCTATTTCTAAAATATAAATAGAAGCTAGCGTTAAAACCTTTAACTTTTGAAAGATTGGTCTACAACTCTCGTATGGAGGCGCCCCAGTTATTGCTCTCAAGCATTTTTTTTGCGCTATGAAAGCTCTTTGGAAATGTGACGAGTTACCCCATAAGAGTAAACCGTACCTCAATACAGACGCTACATAGCCGTGATAGGCGTTGAGTGCAGCTTCTTCATTCGCTGTTTTACGTAGTTCTCTTAGTGCGTATACAAATCTGTTTATTTTTTTACATAGGTTTTCAATATGTGTTCCCCAATTACAATTTTCATCTAATGTTAGACCTAAAAATTTTATACTATTTTCTTTGTTAATTATTTCGTTATTATGGTTTAGATGAATTCTATTATAGATAAATAGAGAGCGGCCTGCTGACTCCTTAAAAGCCCGGTGTAGTGTTACGCACACGCCTCTCAGATGATCTGAAAATGTGTAGGGACCTACCACCTGCTTAAATGGCAGATCATTGGCTTAAAGAACGGATAAATACGTGTATTTATCCGTTCTTTAAGCCAATGATCTGCCATATAGTGTCATAGTTAGTAGTTAGTGCCATATAGTCACTCGTGAGTGACTCCAGTCTCTCTGTCCAAATTGTAATTGGAGGCTTAGACGAGCACCGTGTGATTTCTGCAAGTAAAATGTTTAATTAGATGTAATTATAAATACTAAACAAAAGGTAGTAACCGCGCCATCTATTATTGAGTAGCTCAACCACCCAAAACCCGTTGAATTCACCGAAACCTAAAGTCGAAACCGTTAAATTTTATATCCGTAAAAATAAATACATCACTAAGCATTCCTGTCAAAGTCAAAAGTCGATAAACATTGTCATACGTCAAAACAAAATGTCACCAACCAAAATGCTAACTCAAATGTAAATATTTATTAGAAAATTGTTATTTGATATTAAAATGAGCACTACCAGCCGCCAGGGTCCTATCGTGGACCCTGGTTTATGCAGATGCTGTGGTGCTTTGAAGAAATGTCGTTTGTTGAACGTGGAATACGAATGGCTTGGTCAAAAAGAGGTGTATTCAGAGATATTCGTAGATTGCTTTGGGTTACTCGTAAGTTTTTAATTTTCATACTACTTAATTATAGGTTTCCCTTGATTAAAAATATAAAGAATACGCTATGATCTGTTCCTCGCGGTGTACTGAAAGGCTACTAAGGGATTTTTTATGTCTTTGAAATAACGCGCATTCATCATCTAGGTACTAAGCATTTTCACAACTATGTTGAGGTCAGCTTCTAGTTTAACCGGATGGCTGAATACCCCGCCCTTAAAACGACCTACTGACCCCCTTATTTTACATAGAATGACTGTCTATCTGACCTCATGAACTCAGTTACTGGGTAACGCAATAACTAAGGCGTTATTATAGTACCTATTCATATTCTCCCCAGCTATCTCATTTGGAGGGCGAGGAGTCTGAGCGCGTGATCTGCGCGACGTGCGTGGTACGTCTAAGAGACGCGCGCGCCTTCCGACAGCAAGTGCTGCTCTGTGAGGAGAAACTTCTACATGCTAACATACAGGTGCATGGAGGTAAGAAAAAGAACCGATATTTTGTGTTTCCAAAAATATGTGTAAAATCCGGCTAAGTGCGAGTCGGACTCGCGCACGAAAGTTTCCGTACCATTATCTATAAAAACGTCAATAAATCATGTCTGTTGTGTCATGGGAGCCCGCCTTAAATATTAATTTTATTCTGTTTTTAGTATTTGTTGTTATAGCGGCAACAGAAATACATCATCTGTGAAAATTTCAACTGTCTAACTATCACGGGTTCATAAGATACAGCCTGGTGACACACAGCGAAGTCTTAGTAATAGGGTCCCGTTTCAGCCTTTGGGTAGAGAACCTTAAAAATTAAAATACATTTAAAAAAGAGGAAGATAGTAAAAGTCATAAAATTTGTTTAAGTTTTACAGTTTTTTGTTGTTGTGTTCACTGCAACTTCAAAAATTACTTCTTCAGTAGTCATTCTAAAAACAACTTTATTTAAATTTTATTAAAGTTGATATTTGTTTAAAGTTGAAATAATGTCAATTGGTAACAAGTATTTGAATAGAGTTTATGAGCAAAGTCTTTTACCAATTCATGGTTTATGCCTATCTTAAGCACTGGTGTCCCTTGACAGCCTTTTTTTTTTTTGGGTGGGAAATCATCAAATTACTTCTCCCGCTCTGGGCGCAGCGGGAGGGCGTGTCAGACTCTTACTGACTAAAACCCACCCGTGTTCCTTCAGTTGCTTGTGCAATGCCAGGGCCCACGGTATCCCTTTCGGACTTTCCCGCAACCCCGGCAGGCATCGGCCCCATCGGACCCCTTCACCCGCTGACATCTCTTTGAGGCACCCGTGGAACACAACGCGCGACCTGGGCCTGGTCCTTACCGGACGGCGAGCTACACATTGCTCACCGTCCGCAGGCCCGCGCCTACAGTGGCCGGGAATCGGCAATTGATTCCCGACGCCCAGGGCGTCTCCTCCTGCGGCGGCTAGGGGCGTGAGGGCGCGAAATTTGCCTTTCCCTCAAGCGTTCCGCCTCCTCCTTCGCGAGCATTACTGCTTCGCAGAAGGAGGTGACGGCCTCCCATGCCCTCTCGCTCCGTACCATGGCCTGGACCAGAGCCGGACGCGAGAGATCCCCGCCACCGATCGCCTCCACGAGGACACGGCGGTGCTCTGCCCAAGCCGGGCAGACCTCCACCGTATGCTCCACCGTGTCCTCCGGGCAGTGATGACACCCGGGCGTTTCCTCCCGCCTGATACGGAACAGGAACCTCGGTAAGGACGCCGTGGCGCCTTTCCAGCCACTCCTCAAAGAGGATCCCTTGACAGCCTGGAACCTCATAATGTGTATATGAATGTCAGAGCTTGCTCCAAAACAAGGCCATAGGTGGGTAAGAGGTTAGACGGTCTGCCAGTTATATATAAGGTGTATCTATTCATACACGAAATATTTTAGGAGATATACCTATAGCTCGTAAAGTAAGATAAAAGCAAAAAAAAATAAAAAAATTACTTGACACGTATAATAAATACTGGTTCCTTCTTATTTTTTAACATCCATTACGCTAGTTTACGTGGGCGGCGGAATTTGAGACGGCGCGCGGCTTTTATGAATGATCAAACAGAAACACGTGCCCACGCCGCGCGGGCGCCTGCCTCCCCGCCCGGCGCCCGCGCTTCGCTAGTCCAGTCCTGTGGTTGTGTCGCTCGCGCGCGCTCGAGCTGACACGCGTCTCGGGGAAAATTCTAAATAATGCCTAACTACAGGTATACCAACCAGGAGTACCAGAACATGGTGTTGTGCTACAATGAGGGTGGAAATGTTTTGCTCACAGCACAAGCCCCCTTCTTGGAGCGATTTGGGAGAAGACCATCACTGCAGACCATTCTTGGAGCTGAACAGCGGTACATGGACTATGGGGTCTACATGCCACCAGTCGCCATGTTATTACGTCATACGGCTATGTAAACTTAGAAAGTGTTAACTGTCAACTATCAGTGTACCTTTAATCTATAAAGGCTTTTTATTTATTTTCGTAACCAACGTAATTTTTATTGAAATAATACCATGGAGGACGGTTTTGTAAAAGGAGACAACACAAAATAACTTAAAAAATATGACTGCATTTATTTACACAGCCTACTGACGTCATGACCACAGAGCAATATGGCATCCACTGCGCCCAGCGTTTTCGTCAAATTACGCGCGATATTTGTAAATGCAAAATTTAAATGCATTTTTAGGGCACTTAACGATTGAATTAAAATTTTGTGAATTTTTTAGTGGTTCATTATCACTATAGAATCTAATTGAGACACTTTACAAAAATGGGTGTAGTACCCTATTTTAAGTTCTATGTGCCATTTCACGCCGCGGCAGCGGCCGGCGAGCGCTACTTCCAAGTTGATCGCTTTCTATAATATCATATTTGGAAACCCAATAAAAATCCATCGACTTTTTTTGCGTGGTCACCCTCCTTTATTTGATTTGTTCTATGCCACCGCCACGGTTCACAACAAAAGCAAAGCGACATCAATGCCTCTACCGGTGGACAATCTAACTATTTTACGATATGATCACTAATGTTTGGCCACATCATGAAATAGTCGTGCGATTAGCTGTTCATATCGTTAAACGTTGAGTATTCAAGGATCTGGCCAGGCCACATCATGATGTGACCAGTGGTCGATGTTAATTTCATGAAATGATCAATTTTAAGATCTGGTCACGACATATACAATATGGAAACCACATATATGCAATAATTGAAACCACAAGTACCTAATACTAGTCCACAGAAGTATAGCAAAATCAAATATTTAAATAAAAAACCGTAAATTAAAAAAAAAAAAAACAAACAAAATAAATTCTATAAAAGTAAACACTCTGTATAGGTAAGTACCTTGACCACAGGAAGAGCGACAACTATGCACGCGCGCGGCATTTTTGTCGGTGCTGGCGCATTGATACCTAGTTTGACAATTTTCGACGAAATCAAAATTTCGAAGTCCTTTTTCAATGTTCAAGGATTCAAGTTCATTGAATCATTGACCTAGTGATCCAATTCTACAGAGTGTTCAAATATAATCAAAATTAGAACTCTACTTTTTGACCTAATTACTGGACCGATTTCGTCCATTTTTTGTGTATCGTCAGAAAAGGCGGAACAAGTATGTGGTTTCATTTATTTCATATATGTGGTTTCCAAACTGTATACTAAGGCGTTTCGCTAGTTAATTTTGTTTGACCTTCTGTATGACATGTTTTGCTATATGTTTAGTTATTACAGAAGGACATCCCGACGACGAAGTGAAGAATGAAACAGCAGTGAAGGTGGAACTTGAGGAATGTACTCCAAAATCTCCAGTTGATGCTGATAAGTCACCGGATGATGAGATGGCACAGGATAATCACATGGATGATGGTGTGGACGTTGTGGAGGATGGTGAGTTTAGAAATAGATATGTCGGAAATACATCACTGATTTGAATATTTGGGGTCAACAGTCTACAACGTTATGCTCGACCGGCCGGAGTTAAGCAGATTTGGTCGATGGCAGTCAAGCAGTGAACACGTTCAGCATCTGTCGCGCGTGCCGTATAGTCGTGTCGTGTACCTACAGAGTGTGAATTGCTAAACTGCAAATGATTTTTCTATTGCGCAATAACCAATAGGCACTACCCACAGAACGCACACAGTAGTTAAAATATTACTGATAATAACGAGAGACGTACCCCTATCCGTCAGATACAATAAGATAGCTGGGTTTAAAAATATAGTATCTACATACTACAGACATTACATCATATACTGACATTTTGCATTCATTAATATTATGTATTATACTCCTTTATTGATTTTGCATTATTATTTCGCGAATCGTTCTAAAACGATTAGTTTTCTTTAATTTTCATATTTTTCAATGTTATGACACTTACGTCAGGCTGTCAAGCTGTTTATTGTTTCTTCTTATTTTCTCTCATAGTTTTCTTACTGGCTTAGTCCATGAAGGAGATATATTTGGGAACACGAAGGCTTGGATTAGATGAGTTTGATTATTGTATCTAATCGGAATGTCAATTAAGCCAACGGATTTACTTTTAATGCTTTAGATTTAACGTAACAATCTTCCTTCAGCACCTACATACATTTTGTATGAATCATCGCCCACTACAGGCGGGCCACACCGCGCTTCTTTATATGGAAATTCGAAGGGCTGTGGTGCGATGCGTCTGTAATGTGCACTTGACTTAATGTTCCACACAGCTTTGTTTGTTTCTTTTGGAGAAATATAGTACCTACTTACAAAAAAATATATTATTTCTCTTCATCATTCCAGATGCAGAAAGCCTGAAAAGCGAACCAAGAACAAAACCAATCAGAAAGTCGTTGAAGAAGAAGAAGCTCAAAATTAAAGCAAAGAGTTCCAAACGCAAGAAGACAGGCAACGGTCAGTGTGTTAAAGAGAAGATCAGCAAACGACGCACTAGGAGTCAGGAGTACCCGGAGGTACAGGAAATAATAGGTATTTATAACATTACATAACATCAAGCATGTATTCCCCGAAGGGTTGGGCAGAGGTGTACCTATTGCACACACATAAGTCCCAGGGAAGGCATAATAGGGATGATGACTAAAAAAATGTTTTTTGTCCGTCATGAAGACTATGAAAAAATAACGTACACGTATTTTTTCTATTTTTACGTTATCAAAAGATTACGGAGATACATTGAGTTAAAATGTGCCATGACGTCACATTTTTTTTTTTTTTGGGTGGGAAATCATCAAATGATGTCTCCCGCTCTGGGTGGAGCGGGAGGGCGTGTCAGACTCTTACTGACTAAAACCCACCCGTGTTCCTTCTGTTGCCTGTGCAATGCCAGGGGGCCACGGTATCCCTTTCGGACTTTCCCGCAGCCCCTTCGGACTTTCCCGCAGCCCCGCCATGACGTCACTTGTATGTAGATTTTATACATACTTGCAACGTATCAACCCCCACTCCCCAACTTTAATGCGTTGTATCTAAGTCATCTTTTATTAATATGATAAAGCAAAAAATACGTGTCTAATATTTTTTTATTATCTGACTGACGGACTAAATAGGATTTCTTTTTTTTGACCCAGGCATCATCCCTATTATTTATGTCAGTTAGATATTTTGATTTGGGATAATAGACCTTAATCCTGTGGGATTGGGCTCAGTTTCGATTCTAGCTGAAATTTCTATGAGCTTTGGTGTAGCTTCAAGGGTGCAGAGGAGAGGAGAGGGAGTAAAAAAATAAAACACCCCTCGGGTTATATTTTTTATTACCTGGCTGTGTTAATGTTGAAGTGTTATTGAGATGTTCTGTCAGAAAACCCAGGAGCAGCCTGAAATTTAGCAGTGGCCCTCCTATTTCATGAGACCTTACCTACTATAGATTGTGAAAACTAAGTGTATTACACCACTGCCTCACTTTGGGTAAAAGACAATGTTTTGCGATATAATTTGGTACTTGTTTCTCTTGCAGAACCGGTGCTCCCACCTCAACAAACACCGAAAAAACACATCGATACGGAACAAAAATCTTTTGCCAACACTATCGCCGTAGTCGAGAACTCATTCGTCTGCCCTTTCGACACTTCTTTTAGCGATTACTACTGTATCTACTGCCGTGAAGTCTTCACAGACCCCAACAGACTCAGAGAACACACCCTAACCCACGATCCAACAACATTTAAAGATCACATCGCAAATAAAAAGTTACTCCTAGTCGATATTTTCAGAATCGATTGTCGACTATGCTCAGTCACAATCGATAATATCGACTTACTAAAAAGTCACCTCACTACGAGCCACGGAAAAAAATTATACGAAATGTCAAATGACTTTTTAAAATTCCGTCTGACGGTTAATAATTTGACGTGTACAGAGTGCGGGAGTAGTTTTAGTTTTTTTCATGCTTTAAAGAAACATATGGCTGAACACTTCGGTACTTGTATCTGTGACGTCTGTGGCGCACATTATTTTGAAGAAAGAATGTTAGTTTTACACCAGAAAACTCATCAAAAAGTCGAAGAATCTTTCCCTTGTAAGGATTGCGGGAAAATATTCAAATCCAAACATAGTAGGTACTTACATGAAGCGAAGTTACACAAAAAAGAACCCGCTTACCAGTGTTACAAGTGTGATGAAGTGTTTTTTTCGTATTCCTTAAGGTATCGCCACATGATCGAGTCGCACGGCGAACAGCGCATGTTTCCTTGCGAGCATTGTGACAGGGCTTATGACAGTCGGAAATCTTTGAGAGAACATAATAGGAGATACCATTTAAAAATATTTAAACATCAGTGTGACCTGTGTGACAAAAGGTTTTACCTACCATCTCGTTTAAAAGAACACATGGCAACACATACTGGGGAAAGGAATTTCCGGTGTGAGTTTTGTGGGAAATGCTACCCTAGGTTAAGGGGACTAAAGGTCCATATGCAGTCTCATAGCAATGAGAAAAAATTTCGCTGTGTTTTGTGTAACGCTTCATTTACACAAAATATAAATTTGAAGAATCATATGAAAAGGCAGCATCAGAGCTTGGATTTAGAGGATGGATATCCTGAATAGGTACCTGCCTTTGAAAAGATGGCTCTTGTCAAAACAACTCGATCGCATAACCTACTTTTTTTGAAGTCGGTTAAAACATTTTATGTCGGCCCGCGCTATATGAGAATAGCTAACGCCGTGGTAACAATATAAGCCATTCAGCAAGTTGTTAGGGGGTCTGTCCACTTGTCCAGTGTGCGCTCCACGTACATTTCAAGGGGAATGCACTGGAGCCGAAATGGTCTACGTAGCCCTCGAAATTCAGTCTTAATTTTTTTTCAATTTGCAAGCCAGTGTCAAAATCAGTGTTACGTGGGTCAAAATATAATTCGCGACCGTATGAATATGTATTTACAGAATTATTATCAACAAAAGTTGTTGTTTTATCGTATTTAATAATTAGGTATTTCATGAAATCATGACGATTGATGATTCTAATGATAATAACACCTCGACGCGACCTTCCGATGTGTGTGAATTGTGCAGACGCCAGCAGGTCAACCTACCCGACACTGTCAAATTTTCCCAATCAACTTTGAACCTTACGCTTTAGTAATAAAGTAGAAAATCTATTAAAGAAATTTGACGGATTGTAGTAGGTATGCGCTGGCGTCTGTAAATGAAGAAATAATAGCAATACAATGCTGGCCTATATGAGTCTTTCTACCTCTTAGCTAAAGTATAGGAAAAGCGTTATGTATAAAAACGATGCAAAATAGTTTAGATTATAGAATAATCGTTAAATAGGAAGGGAAGAAGTTAATTTGAATAATAATACGAATGGTCCTAGTTTTGGGACCGGCAACAGTAAACTTAAGGAAGTTAGTGATACACAATGCTGTTCAAATTTGTACGAGTCTGGCAACACCAATCTTAGGGAATTACCCACCATAGTGATGTGCTTACTAAATTATTATTTAATCGATTTATTTCGAATTGATGATCTGAAATATTGTACTGTTAATTTTAAGTGTATTTATATTTTGTAAATATTTTGGTTTGTAAATCATGACATTTATTTTAAGTTTTTATTATTTTATTGAATGAACTATAGAAAGTACTTATTAAGTTGTAAATAAAACAAAATTATTATAATGTTTTATGAGAGAATAAAATCATGACTATCTATTTGAATTTGCAACATTTCGTGTTCTCAATTTCATTGAAACTATTGAATTCGAATTGTGACCATTTTTCAATAATTAAAACCTCATTTGTCAGTAGCAGCCCGGATTCTGGATTTGTGCCTGGTTGATTGCAATAGGCTCGCCCCCTATTACATGGGACTAAAACATAACTGGCGATATGTGGGTGTACTATAGGTACACCTCTGCCTAACCCTTCCAGATTACAGATACTATGTTATATTATGTAGATTTGCCTACAAATAGTTAACAAGGTTTGCGTGTGGGATATTTGTGTCTGTAAATGCACCCATAAAACAAGACAAATTTGCTAGAGTGGGGAAGGTATCGATGTCGATATAATTTTGTTCCAAGTCTTCCATGAAATATCACAGGCAACACTTGCCACAGCATAATGTTAAATAATCTTAAATGTATCACAAAAGCGAAACACATAATATTAAATTACATCATTTGCCATTATGTTTTTGTTGGTATAATGGAGCCAACAAAAACAATGAAAATTATACTCAAGCAAAAAATAAAAACTAGATGTTATCAATAATCTACATCGTTTCAGTCAATGATATTAGAAGTAAAAAGACGTAGATAGGTTACCTACCTAACATTCTATCTTCAAAAACGGCACTATGTCACACTATTATATGACACGTGGAAGTAGGAGGGCATGTCGTAATTATCGAGAGCGAAAAAGAGACAAAACGAAGAAAATGTGGCTAGTTAGCCAACTTTTGACGTGCCACTTGCGGAACGGTTATAACCTATCTACCTCTTTTTACATATAATATCATTGGTTTCAGTAATTAGTAGTTTAATAGAATGCTAGAGTAATTGCTTGGATGTGTTATGTTGTCTGTCACATAATATATAATCTACCTTTATTAATAATAAACGGCGCGCAATGATTGTTGACATAACGGTCCCGCATGACGGGGACCTCGTGAAAGCCGAGAAAGATAAACAAATATCTTGATTTGGCTCGCGAGGTTGTCGACATGTGGGATGTGGACCTCCGATCATTGTGCCGATAGTCGTGGCAGCCAATGGCTTAATAGCCAAGAGCCTCGACCAACACCTGAGGAGGCTCTCGTTGGGCAGCTGGATCAAGGGCTTGATTCAGAAAGCGGTACTTCTGGACACGGCTCGCATTGTTAGGAGGTTCCTCTCTCTGACTGCCGCGGCGGTAGCTTGGACCCTATTCACGATAGCGATGGGCTACTGTTTTTTTTTTTATACAAAAAAAAATATATTTAAAATATAATTTATAAGTATTTTAATGAAATAAAAGAAAATAATAATACCAGCCTATTATTATTCCACTGCAGGCCAAAAACTTCTTCTCATATACAGAAGGCATGAGCATTGATCAGATTTCAAACTTATGCAACTATGAAGTCCAGGGCCTCAAGTCTGCTATTACAATAGTGTCAGAATGGTCTATCATTGATTTCATAATTTGTTGATTTTGACAAGTTTGGTAATCTACTAACATATGACGCCACATTATGACTTTCCAATGGTCAGCCACTGACACTCCATTGAAAGAAAAGGCATCTATTGGTAATCACAGAGTACATTTTATATTTGATAATCTCGTACTTAATGAAAAATGAATGACTGACTTAGGCGGTAATCTGCTAAAATTTTGACAGTTCCTTTGATCAGTGACCTACCATCAGGGACTGATATCGATACCCAAAATATATCGATATTTTAAAGAAAATATCAATAACAGAATCGATAACTGGGATAAATATCGAATTTTATATCAGTTACTTAAGTATCGGTATAAAATTATCGATACTCAGTATTGATATCAGGCTCCAATGCGACGTTGCGAGATCGCATATTCACGCCACCGTACAACGTGGCGCCGGCGTGCGATCTTGGCGCGAAACGGAACGGCAACAGTGTAGTAAGCAGCCGGAGCGCGTGTACCGCTGACCCGCTGTAGTAGTATTTACTCTAACGTTTTGTATACAAATATTTGAAAATCTAGTTTTTCGGTATTTTAGCTGTACAAACAACAATTTCTAACTACCTACTGTTAGTTTTACATAATATTTACGTATAGGATGATTGCGCCGGTTGGCGACCAGTTAGTTGAGTTGCTAACTTTGAACGAATCAAAATATACGCCATTTACACGCAAAATAGTTGCCGACTATGTAAATTGGTTCTAAATATAGTCTAGTTCTGAAATAAAATATAAAATATCACGTTTCCATTCATAAATTATGAAAAATTATGGAAAATGTGCAAAAATAACCGAAATGCTAGATAACGACCACTTTGTTCAGTTGACGACCAGTAGTACGCTAGATTACGACCACTGTTAAAAACATAAAAATAAAGTAATAAAACCACTTAAAAGGATAAAAAATATTATTTATTTTTCACTTTAAATCAAACATAATTAAATATCTAATAATCATCAACACAAATAGTATTAAATCATCTGATTTAACGTTTTTTATTAAATTAATCAAATAAAATAAAAAATAAAATCGTTGCGTGAATTAACCTGGTAAAAAATTTCGATATACCTTTGGAGCTTAAAACTTATCCAGTTTTAGGGCATAGAGTAGCCACTTTGTCCTGTTCACACCAATTTATCCTGGACGATCTTCCTTGAAGTGATTCTTTGATAAGGACATGGTTTTCAAAAAAAAAAAAATGACCGTATCCAGAAGCTCCTGCTTCTTAGTTGGGAATCCGCACTTGGCAACGGGCAAGCTGGCTGGAGTTCCAGTCATAAGAGCTAGCAAGGCTGCGAGGGCGTCATCTTGAAAAAAAAAATACTACTTATACTAAATCAAATAATCACATGTGCTCGAATACTGAACATACTTAATGTAAACTTTAGTTTGCGGCCATCCTTCTTTTCGTACTACATCTTGGTGGTCGCAAACTAGCATCGTAATTTTCTAACTGTATCACTTAGCTACCACCTTTTATGACCAATATTTGTGGGTGAATTAAATAAGTTTTATCAAAAAAAACGTGGTCGTTTACTGAATAATTGCATGGTTAGGGTTTTACAACACCAAAACCCTAAATTGTGTAACCATACATAAAACATTGAGAACATAATAAGCAAAACAAAATAAAACTGTGCGAGTCAGAATACGACCACCTGGTCGCTTTCTAACGTATTGTAGCGGTTACACCGCCACATACTAACTACGCATCAAAGACATGACGTCACACAAATCCTGCATCGCGCAATTAGAGTTTACCGCGCGAACGACATAGATAAGACTATCCGAAATCAACAGTCGGGCAGTCGGCCCGCCAGACACAAGACCCGTCTGGTTGGAGGATCCTCCCTTTTCTATGGTGGATGAGTGAACTTTACACCCTGTTCCTCATTCTCCTAAATTGGTGACCCCGAGTATGAACGTCAACGCAGCCTTCGTGCAACTACTTCAGCGTGACGTCATCATCATCACTCCCGCAAGCTTTCGTGAGGCGAGTCACACAGACAGCCAGCACCCTCGGCTTCAACGAGTATCCTGACCACCAGCATGCAGCGAACGCGCATTCCTGGTCATCACCCTCAGCCTAATCACCCCGACTCACTGGGGAATCAACGCAATCATCTCAATCAGCGCAATCACCGCTATCACCTCAATCACCGCAATCACCTCAATCACCGCAATCACCTCAATCACCACAACCGCCGCAATCACCGCAGACAGTTCCGACTCACCGCGAACTGTGCGGCACCCGGTTCCGACTCACTGGAACCTTAGCTGGCACTGTGAAGCATCGCAAGATACAAGACTCAGCCCACTATCGACCTCCGGTCTCCGGAGGGGAGTGATGTAGCGGTTACACCGCCACATACTAACTACGCATCAAAGACATGACGTCACACAAATCCTGCATCGCGCAATTAGAGTTTACCGCGCGAACGACATAGATAAGACTATCCGAAATCAACAGTCGGGCAGTCGGCCCGCCAGACACAAGACCCGTCTGGTTGGAGGATCCTCCCTTTTCTATGGTGGATGAGTGAACTTTACACCCTGTTCCTCATTCTCCTATCCTATCCTATTAAAATATGCAATTCAGTAACCGACCACTGGGCTTTAATTTAATATAAGGAAAAAAAATACTTAAATGCAATTAAACAATTGAAATCACTACATCATTGAAGTACCCACGTTTCTAATTTGAGTAAAAAACTTAAAATAAGTAACAAAACTTACCTTCGAACGCCGCGCGCCTTGCTATTTTTTTGCTTTTGCGCAGCATGTTCACAAACTGAGTCAACACGTGAATTGAACGTAATTTTTCTTTGTTTTGGGTCAAGCGATTGATATAAAATTTAGTAAATTTTTATTATGTAACTATTCAAATAATATTTAAGACATACTATTTATTTGTATGTCCTAAAGAAAGGTTATTATCCTTAAATAAAGAAACCTAGTCAGGCAAGTGGTCGGTTACCGGAGGTGGTCGCGATACCGGCGCACTGACCCTACCTGTTATTGTCGCGAATCATACATATTTTGATCAAGATACAACCTGACACAATGACCCTACGTTGCTGTGTGTGGCCGATGCGATGGGGCGTAAAAAACAAAAAAAACTAATTATAGGTATTTTAATGTAAACAAAACCAGTTTGAAATCGAAATGCCTGGTGTGCAACAAGGACTTAAACGTAAGTTTTTCACTTATTTACCTTATTTCATACTTTAAGATAGTATTTGTTACAGCTGTTAATAGAAAGAAAATAAAGCGACGTATGTATGACTTCTATGTACCTATAACTCGTGCGCGATAAGTTCAGACCCGCGTGAAATGCTACTACCTTGCACTTTCCCGATTACTCTCATGTTGCCATTTTTAGGGTCCATAGTCAACAAGGAACCCTTATAGTTTCGCCATGTCCGTCTGTCTGTCTGTCTGTCCGCGGTTTAGCTCAAAAACTATTGGTACTAGAAAGTTGTAATTTAGTATGAGTATACACGTTAATGACGCCAAAAAAGTAGTAAAATAAAATTTTGAAAAAAAAAAACAATTATTTATGGTACCTACCTCCCCTACATGTAAAGTGGGGATGATATTTTTTTTTTCGTCCTTCCCGTAGTGTGGGATATCGTTGGATAGGTCTTTCAAATATTAGGGGTTTGCGAAGACCGTTTTTTGATTAAGTAAACCGTTCGTGACTTATCAAGCTTTAAAGTACCAATTTTCGTTAGAGTCAAGTGTCCCCCACACTTGACTCTAACGAAAATTGGTACTTTAAAGCCTCTATCAACTAAACAGTTGTAGTTAGAAATTCAAATGTCACGGGAGTAGTACTTATATATAACGAAATTTAAAGGAAAGCTATCACACTTAAGTGGGCTTTACAAGTTTACGAGTAATAATCGACCAACTTAAATTTGCGGTTACAAAAACATGTTCTCACATATATTCCGTATAGGAGAACATGTTTTTCAATTACAAAGTTAAGTTTGTTCTTACGATTCATTCATTCCAACTACGGAACCCTTCATTGTGCGTGGTCCGACACGCACTTGGCCGTTTTTTCGTATTGCCTAAGGTGGGAAATGAACCCACGGTTTGAGATGCGACTGCGTTCATGTCTGGATCAAATAATAAGTAACTGTAAGGATGCAATATGTGAGGTTATACCACCGGGACTCTCAGATCACGAAACAGCTCAGATGATATCCATACAAATAGGGAAAAAAGTTCCACCTCTACGTTTTTGCACAATTCACAAGCGTGATTTTAGCGCTGAAAATAAAGAAAAGTTCTTTGGCTATATGAAAAGTTTAAAATGGACAGACATTTTTTCTAATCAGTAAGCTAACAGTGCGTCACTTTCACGATACACTTGTCCTGTTCTTTGATTTGTGCTTCCCTAAAATCGATATCAAAATCAACCTAGTAAAAAAATATACGAAATGGATTTCCAAAGGTATTAAAAAATCAACTAAAACCAAAAGGAACTTGCGTTTTAGGTACTACTTCTCATCTGACAAAGAAAGTAAATTAAAATACTTAAACTATAATAAATTACTTAAAAAATATATACAAAAAGCACAAAAAATTCATAATACAAATTACATAACTAGGGCTAAAAATAAATGTAAGGCGTCTTGCGACTTAATTAAATATAATTCTAATAATAATCAAATTCAGGAATCAAACATTGAGGAGGTAGAAACTGAAACCGGACCAATAACAAGCCCCACGGACATTGCCAATTATGTAAATGACTATTATATCAATTTGACGAACTACGACTTTGACATTAATACTAATAATTATGACATTGATCCTATTAATTCCAGTATGTTTTTAATGCCCACTAATGATGGTGAAATACAAAAAGTAATAAAATCACTCAGGGATACAAATTTAACAGGTTCAGGATCAAATACCTACAAAAATTATAAAATACATAGGCCTTATTATGACAGCTATTAAACGAATACATAAAAAAGGCAACAAAAAACT
The DNA here is from genome assembly GCA_963853775.1 of Xanthia togata. NCBI lineage: Eukaryota > Metazoa > Arthropoda > Insecta > Lepidoptera > Noctuidae > Xanthia > Xanthia togata. The sequence continues at coordinate 6,106,454 of OY970818.1, read as the reverse complement.
TGTTGATAATTACAGACCGATAGCTCTATTGCCTATTTTAGCGAAAATTTACGAAAAGGTCATGCATACGCGATTAATAAATTTTTGCGATAAGTTCCAAATTTTGAAACATGAACAGCATGGGTTCCAAAAAAGGAAATCGACAACCACAGCGGCATTTAACTTAATTAAACTAGTTACTAAAAATATAGACCAGAAAATACGGACAACTGTTGTATTTTTTGACATGTCAAAAGCATTTGATTTTGTAACGCACGAGCTGCTACTAAAAAAATGTGATAAATATAGAATACGCGGTAAGGCAAATGCATGGTTAAAAAGTTACCTTACAAACAGATTGCAATTTGTAGAAATTACTGTGGATAAACCAAATCATAACGGTGAACTAAAATTTAAATTCAAATTAGGTTACAATCGCACAGGCGTTCCACAGGGCAGTATTTTAGGCCCCCCACTTTTTCTGCTCTATATCAATGACCTGACAGAAGTAACTGATCATCCCTGCATACTCTTTGCAGACGATCTGTCCGTAATTATCCCTAAAACTACAGAAAACTATAATGAGGAAATAAATAGTACCGTGAGCAAAGTAATAACTTGGATGGAAAAGAATAACCTTAAACCAAACATAAATAAAACCAAATATGTACAATTTCGTAACAAAAATTGGAATAAAATGGATTTAAACATCACTTTTAAAGATAAAAAATACAACAATCAGATAGTATGACTTTTCTTGGGATATTACTAGATGAGAAGTGTTCCTGGATGGGTCATATTGATATGATATGTGGAAAACTCAGTAAGTTTGCTTATGTTTTATGGCGTATATCTAACCTAATAAGTAGACAAGCCACATTACAGGCTTACCATGCATAATTATGTTGGTTCAATACTACACACTACAGTATACTGGTATGGGGAAACTCGGTGCATCTCGGAAGAGCTTTCGTCGCACAAAAAAGGTGTATACGTGCGATTTGTAATGTAGACCCACTTACATCCTGTAAACCACTGTTTAAAGAACTTAGAATACTTACATTAACAGATATTTATATCGAGGAAATATGTAAATTTACCAAATCTCACCCTGATATGTTTGAAAAACTGGGAGATAAATGCAAGTTAAAAACTAGATACGTATCCTAATAGATTAATTATTCCTCAAACGAAAACAGAGCTATATAAGCGAAGTTGCTATCCTATGTGTATCCAAATATATAACAAGATTCCTAACCAAATTAAAGAACTTCCAATGGTCCGCTTCAGAAGGGCTTTACACAAGTGGCTTATTGAAAATCACTTCTATACTGTAAAAGAATTCCTTCAGTTTAAATCTAAATGATATATTTGTACCTGTACCAAAAATTTGCATGTCATTATGTTATGATTAAATAATGTTAAGCTACTATATATTATACTCCATTGCAAGAACTTTTGTAACCATATTTATCTGCAAATAAATCGTTGACTTTGACTTTGACTCTTAACGCTACAAAATTTTAATAAATACTTTAATCAATGCCTATTATTTGAGGTTATTGTAATAATATATTCAATTTCCGAATTTAATGATTTATAATTTTCATGGTGCTTAAGGTGAATGGATAGTGGTAGACCGCGTAATTCAAATTTTCTTACGTTTTTGCAATTTGCAGGTTTGTGTCAGGTTGTATCTTGATCAAAATATGTATGATTCGCGACAATAACAGGTAGGGTCAGTGCGCCGGTTTCGCGACCACCTCCGGTAACCGACCACTTGTCTGACTAGGTTGCTTTAATTAACGATAATAACCTTTCTTTAGGACATAACAATAAATAGTATGTCTTAAATATTATTTGAATAGTTACATAATAAGAATTTACTAAATTTTATACGAACCGCTTGACCCAAAATAAAGAAAAATTACGCTAAATTCTCGTGTTGATTAAGTCGTGTGTGAATGTGCTGCGCAAGAGCAAAAAAATAGCAAGGCGCGCGGCGTTCCAAGCTAAGTTTTGCTACTTATTTTAAGTTTTTTACTCAAATTAGAAACGTGGGTACTTCAATTATTTATTGATTTCAATTATTTAATTGCATTTAAGTCAATTTTTACCATATATTAAACTAAAACCCAGTGGTCGGTTACTGAAATGCATATTTTAATAATACGTTAGAAAGCGACCAGGTGGTCGTATTCTGACTCACACAGTGTTATTTTGTTTTGCTTATTATGTTCTCAATGTTTTATTTATGGTTACACTATTTTGGGTTTTGGTGTTGTAAAAGCCTAAACTTGCAATTCTTCAGTAAACGACCATGTTTTTTTGATAAAACTTATTTAATCTATCCACAAATATTGGTCCTAAAAGGTGGTCGCTATGTGATACAGTTAGAAAAGTACGATACTGGTTTGCGACCACCAAGATTTAGTACGAAAAGAAGGATGGCCGCAAACTAAAGTTTAGCTTAAGTATGTTCAGTATTCGAGCACATGTGATTATTTGATTTAGTTTATGTAGTTTTTTTCAAGATGAAGCCTTCGGAAGCAAGTCCCTAAAAGGAAGAAAAAGACTTGGAGCATTGGTAAACAGTTTCAGGGATATCACATCCCCCTGTCTCACTCCTCTGAGCAGTTGGATGGGGCTCGTTTTCTCATCCTGGTTCTGAATAGTCATTGTGGCAGTGTCATACGAGCATCTCAACACTTCGATATGGCGCCAGTCAATTCAACATCGTTGCAGAGAGGCCAGAACTGCCCATATTTGGATGGTGTCGAATGCTTTGTCGTAGTCCACAAATGCCAAACACAGTAGCTGATTATACTCCTCGATCTTTGCAGTACTTTCTCAGTACAATTTTCCGAACAGTATGGATGTGGTCTTTTCGAAATCCGGCTTGTTCTGGTGGCTGGGTCGTCAAGTCTCCTGGTGAGAGAGTTCGTGACGATTCTCGAGAACAGCTTGTATTCGTGGCTCAGAAGTGAGATGGGTCTATAGTTCTTTAACAAGGTTTTGTCACCTTTTTTGAAGAACAGAACCATCGCACCGCTGCTCCACGCCTCGGGCGTTATACCCTCATGGATGACGGAGTTAAAGAGACTCTCTAGCTCTCATGACTGGAACTCCGCCCGCTTGCCCGTTGCCAAGTGCGGATTTCCAATTAAGAAGCAGAAGCTTCTGAATACTGTCAATTTTTTTTTGTCATTAACCATGTATCAAAGAATCCCTTCAAAGAAGATCATCCAGGACAAATTGGTGTGGATCAGGACAAAGTGACTTCTCTATGCCCTAAAATTTGATAAATTTTTAGCTCCAAAGGGATATCGAAATTTGTACCAGGTTAAATCGCGCAACGAAAAAGATTTATTTTATTTTATTAATTTAATAAAAAAAGTTAAATCCGATGATTAAATACTATTTGTGTTGATGATTATTAGATGTTTGATATAAAGTGAAAAATAAATAATATTTTTTATCCATAAAAGTGGTTTTATTACTTTATTTTTATGTTTTTTAACAGTGGTCGTAATCTAGCGTACTAGTGGTCGCCAACCGAAATAAGTGGTCGTTAACTAGCATTTCGGCTATGTTTGCACTTTTTCCATAATTTTTCATAATTTATGAATGGAAGCGTGATATTTTATATTTAATTTCACAACTAGACTATATTTAGAACCAATTTACATTGTCGGCAACTACTTTGCGTGTAAATGGCGTATATTTTGATTCGTCCAAAGTTAGGAACTCAACTAACTGGTCGATAACCGGCGCAATCACCCTACGTATTAAGAGAATTATTTATAATCATATTTTGATCAAGATACAATCTGATAATGATATGCAAATTGCAAAAAAATAACAAAATTTGAATTTCGCGGTCTACCACTACCCATTCACTTTAAATGAAAAATTAAAAAATACTATAGTGTAAAAAATACAATTTCATAATCATTTTATTTTATTTGTTTAAATAAATGATTCAGTAAAACCACGTTTTAATTCATCATAATGATGCGGCCGCGGTCGCGGGTAAAGTTATTTATTGGTATTATATCGGTATTTTGGTATTAGTATCGATACTGATAAAGGCATAGTAAAGTATAGATATAAGTCTACTGAATAAAAATATCGGTATCAATATCGATAAAGAAATACCCAGATATCAGTATTTATATCGATATTTTGATATCGATAACAAAATTTTACCGGTATGCAGTCCCTGCCTACCATGAGAACGTCATTGTGCAGTCATTTCTTTTTCGATAATGCTACGTTAGTATAGAGATATGATGCGACTCAAAACAGCATAACTGTAATTTTTGTCAGCGCTCACGTTAATATTCAGGCTAAGCGTATCCTGAGACGCAGGTGACCCAGCACACCACGGTACAGATTTTGCTGGGTAGGGCAGGCGAGGCAGACAGGCCTCGGGCGCATACTGCGAGTAGAGAATACAATCCCGGGATCCCGGCCGTTTCCTGACCCCCGAAAATCCCGGGACAGTACTTGGCTAATCTCGGGATTTTCGGGATTGCCACAAACAGGTCTAGTTTGCATTTCGTAGTCGGTTGCGCCTTGACAATGACCTTGTCTAGATTATATTAATAGACCAGCCACTTCACTCAAGCTACCTAAAACAAGAAGGCAAAAGGCTGGAAAAAAAAGAAAGGTTAAGGCTTTAAAAAATTGTCTCTAATAGCATTTATTACATAATGCCAAAAAAACAACCCTTAGATATGCCGTACGATGCGTACTGCACAGGTACAGCCCTAATAATATATTTGTCGTACAACTTAGATAGAAGTGACTTCCCCGATCGGAATACTACAATATAATACTCTTAAAACCTATTTTTTTTAGAAATAGCTCAAGTTTTTTTTCATTTGAGTTTAATTAGAAACCACATAGTCTAATCCTGCGACAGCCCGGGGATCCCGGGATTACGCATAGAAAGTCTCGTAATCCCGGGATTAAAAAACATGCTCGTGATTGTATTCTCTAGCTGCGACACAGCTACACAGACACATTCGCGTCGATTTCTTAATTTTTAGTTCGAATTGTGACCATCTTACAATAATTAAAATCTGATTTGTCAGTAGCAGCCCGGCGTCTGGATTTGTGCCCGGTTGATTGCAATAGGCTCGCCCCCTATTACATGGGACTAAAACATAACTGGCGAAATGTGGGTGTACCATAGGTACACCTTGTAACCCTTCGGGAAATACAGGCGTGATGTATTTGAAGTGTGTATTATGAAGATTCGTCTACAAATAGTTGACAAGGTTTGTGTGTATTTGTGTCTATAAATGCACCCATTGATATAGATAGTGCAATCCACTGAGACGCGCCCCACTCCGCTCCGTTCCGTACTAAAGTACAGCTTACAGTACAGTAATCGCCCCCTGGTACGTTAGGAACGAGATCCTCCATCTCGACCTAAAGATCCCCACAATCCACCAATTTCTCAAACGCAATTCCAAGCGTTTCTTTGAGTCCGCCGCCAAACACCGCAACCCTCTGGTTGTCGAGGCCGCCAATTATGTCACGAGTAGAATCAGTCAGACCCGCCGCCCAAGGCAAATCCTTACCGACCCAGACGACCCCATAACCCTCCTCCAGGAGAGCAATAGGGCCACAAGTACAGTGCACAAAAAACACAGACACCGACCCGCATTCCGACCTCGCCGCCGAGGTCCTCCGCGATCGCGACCCGCCCGAGTAAATAATACTCCCCACCGACCCTTGCTCGCAGAAGCGCCAGCCCGCGTTTTGCTGAGAAATGTAGTCTTAAATTCCCCGATTAATAATAATGAATCATCTTTGATCCAGCCTGTCCCAACTTGCTGTCCTCCCCCCAGCGACGCCCTAAGCCGAGGTCCGTACCCCACAGGGGGTGCCCTTAGCGAGCGTTCGCCTAGTTTTAATTTAGAATAGTTTTGCCCCTGGCTGGAGGCTTTAAGTTAGTAGCTTAAGGCAGCCGCAGGATTGACCGGTTAAGTAGTCATCACCTCAGAGGTGAGCTACGAGATGACCTAGTTAAAAAAAAAAAAAAAAAAAAAAACAGTAATCGCGGAGTGGGGCGCGTGGATTGCACTATCTGTACAAGAGGATTTGCTAAAGTGGAGAGGATATCGATATACTTTGTTCAGTCTTCCATAAAATATCACAGCAATACTTGCCACAGCATAATGTTAAATAATCTTAAATGCTTCACAAAAGGATCTGGTTTTATTTATTTATATAATAATTATACTGTAGTTTTTTAAGTACTTATTTTAATGATAAAGCAATAAATACATTTTATGTAAAACTTACTGTTATTTTTATTTAATACGATATCATTATTCGTAGTATGTCACTCGTGGCTAAACAGTAACAGCCGCATAGGTCGATCGAAGGTGAAACTACGATTGCCGCGGTCGGTTCATGGATTGGTGTCCATCCATTACATATCGATACCTCTCCGTGACTCGAAGAGCACGATAAAACTTTGGTCCCGGCTGCTGTCAATCGTAGATTCATTCGGGTATTAAGTTCTTTTTACTTTTTTGTTGGTATATTGGCATGTGCTAGGTGACACATAGAAAATTATTTAATTTAATGTTTCGTGTTGTGCGTAATGTAGATTATTTTGCATAAGTACTACAGCATAGAATCAACTTTTTGTAACTATTCAGACAGCTGCAGCTGGGGAGTTTGTTGCGCCACTTCTTCCCAGCTAAAGCACTAGGAAGTGGTGAATAGGCGTTTTTGTGGGACTGTCTTATGTAATTTTGACGTTCGAAAAGTGTTGATTTCTCAGCCTAGTTTGAGTAAATGACATTTGAATCTATGACAGTCATTACGGGCACCCAGAAGCCCGAAACCAACGGGTCTAGGTATAGTGTTACCCAGCAACTAGGTTGTGGAGGTCAAATAGGCAGTCGCTCCATGTAAATTACTGGTATCTGCTACATCTGGTTAGACTGGAAGCCGAACCCAACATAGTTGAGAAAGGGGAAGGTGGATGATCTTCAATTATGTTGGGTAGTTGGCCTGCAATATATTATCCTATCTACATTTGTGGGAGCTGTAAATGGGATCTCAAGCCCCAAGCGCGCAGTACGGTTTTCAATGCGGCAAACAAAAACCAACCTTGCGTCAGTTGAAATAAAATAGAAAATAAACGGACTGATATACACGATTAAGATTACTTATATTCGACTTTATTTTAAAAGGCTCAGTGTTGACATTTGTTTGTTGGAGAAAACGGCGCTTTATTTGGCTTCGCCAGGTCTGATCATGTAGAAAACGGGAAATTAAATGAGATACAATAAAATACATTGTTGGAAAATTGAATTGTATTTACAATATTTACAGTTTTCTATAGCGAAGATATTATGTAACGTTTTCTTAAATAACTAATAAATAAATATTTTATTAATATAATACTTTTAAATTAATACAGTATATTTTTTATAATTATTCTTACTTTTCTTACACAATATGGGTATAAATTGTAACTTGTAACAGTATAAATATAATACAGAAATATTTTAATAGAACAAAAGCCTTTGTTCTATTATTAAATTTGTGAGTTTCTTTTAACCATCTTGATTTTAGACATCGACCGCGTTCGGCGCTCCGATTGGTAGCCGGCCGGCCTTCACCAGTGAAGGGCCAATCGGAGCGCCGAACGCGGTCGATGCGTAAGGTCGGGATGGTTAAAAGAAACTCACACGAGGGCCTCAGGCGAGTGTGGGTGTACTATACTAGGTACAGCTCTGCCTAACCCTTTGCGCCAAATGTTTAATATTTTGACATTTTAGCTTTCATTATATTCTTCAACAAATGTCCAATAATGGCCCAACCTTTCTAAGATATATTTATAATATAAAATTAGCTTTTGAAAAAGATCCATCAATAATTCAAATCAGTCAGACACAGTGAGCAAGCATGTTGAACAATGCTCGTGCCTTCTCTGTATGAGATCAGACGTTAGCCCTGCATACCCATGCGGCCGATGAATTATGGCCTGTCCGAACTTCGCGCAGAAGGCTGCGCAATATCATTTTTTAGGAACCAAATGGTGAAATGAGGCGAGTGTGAGTGAGAGAACATGCGCGACAGTTCGGAGAGCCTGTGTTCAGACCGGTCATGATTCATCGGCCGTATTGTACATGTTGATATTATTTTCATCATCAAAACTAGTTCCATTCCATGGTTAAGCAAAGTGTTATTAGGTTATTCTAACCTGAGATTCTCAGTAGTAACATTTGAAATTTTCGTCGTCCCCAATTACATGAGACTTAAACATAACCACAGAGGAATACAGAACTCCACATTTTAGGTATAAAGCTACAAGTACGCGGCAGGCCCGTCTTGTCGGGCTAATTCAGTGAGTGTAACAAACTCAGATCTAAGAGTAACGGGATAGAAAGAGAGGCAACTTCTAGGTGAATATAACTGTATGTAATTAGCGCTGTGCGACCTGAATTGCACTTTATTGTGTCGTCTTGCTACGACACAATAAAGTGCAATTCAGGTCGCACAGCCGCTTTTTATTTAAATGATTTTGCGGAGTGAACCATCTGTATTAATCTGTGACATAACTGACAAAAATGTGGATGTACTATCGAAGAACTTCATATCCAAGCAGTTTGAAAACAAAATCCCGTGAACACGATGACCACATCTGTTACCGCCCCGGTTCTATAGCGGCCGAGCGCTGCAAGCAGAAATAGTCCTTACGGTGTATAGATATGAACTTCTTCGATGGTACTTCTACACTTTTCACTTTTACATCCGCCAACCCGCTCCGGGCCGGTGGATTACGGCCCACTCCGTCTTCCAGAGCCCTGTGGCCCTGCAGTGTGGCATTATATTATAGGCTGATTGTGCTACACTTTTACCTACCCCTTTATATCTACATCCTCATCTCATACTCGGGATGCTGGCTCTTCATATGGCCTTTCAGACTACAGTTCTGTATAAAGGCCTGTCCACACACATGACACCGGTACCTGCGATCGTTGGTATGTATTCTCATGTGGTCTTTCAAGGTCTTTAGTCTGGGATAGCATTTCTCGCAAACTTTACATTTAAAGTTACGTTCGCCTGTGTGGGTTGGCATGTGGTTGTTTAGGGCGAATCGTGTGAAGAACTTTTGGCCACAGCACTGGCATTCGTACCTGGAATTAGAAAACAAAAGGTTAAAAATTTGAATAAAATTGACACAAAATGTAACAGGATTTATCTATACAAGGTGGAAGGGACGTCGACGCGAAAACTGATACCACGGATTCAGTAAAATTTCATGATTCAGTAAAAGTTCGAAAAATTTCAACGGAGGGGGTTCAGAATAATGTACTGAATCCATGGTATCAGTTTTCGCGTCGATGTCCCTTCCACCCTGTATTCCTACTACTACTCGATTTAGTTCCCAAACATGTAAACAAATATGTGTTTTGGAAAATCAACCCATAGTTAATTTAAAAATAATGTAAAATAATTATACACACATTAAATTCAATTGCGCTACAACTTAAAACATTTTTATTGTTTTTTCAATAGTATTGTCATTCTGAAATCAACTTAATTTTTTCTTTCATAAAGTTGATATTCGTATAAGTGGCAATAATATCAATGGGAAATATGGATTCGTATAGACTCGAGATCTAGTCTATACGAATCCCAATGTATTTTACCTGAAGTCTTTGAGGTGATCTTTCCGCCTGTGAATGGTGAGCGTTCTTCTTGTGTCAAATATTCGCTCACACATCGTGCAGGAGAAACTTAGAGGCTCTTCGCCATGTACCTGGCAACAAATAACATAAATGTCAAATAACATAAACGGATGCAGCTGAATATTATATGTTTTGCTGGAGCGACCGTCTATCTGACCTCCACACACAACACAGTTACTGGTAACACGATACGCCTTGGTGAGGCTGGTTGATTGTACTGCTCTTTTCGGGCGTGATAAAATATTATTTATTGTACATAGTTTTGGTTTTTATATTTTTTATTATTATTTTATTGTTTTATCTTTTTTGTAATCCCCTATAGTGCGATTTATGTAAGTCCGTAGGTGTGTCCGTGGCATCACAGTGGGCCCTGTCAGAAAACCAGCGCGGTGGTATTTAATTATTATTTTTTAAATATCGCCGTGTTATGCTGAGATAGGGGCCTTTTAGCCTCGCACAGGTCTTTTTTTTTTTGTTAGTTTTGCTTTAAGCTCCCTTTTTATTTTATTTTATATAATTTCGTTCTTTAAAAAAAAAAAAATTATTACTGTTTGTACTTATTTCCTGAGCGTGTCCCAAATTAAATATTTTTCTTTCTTTCTTTTATTTTATATGATGAGCATTGTAACGTTAATGCATGCCTACTAACCAGTGTTTAACATGTTAGCAAATAAATAAATAAAAAAAATTATTGCGCAAAACCTGAAAATAGTTAGTGTTAAGGAAGCACACTAGATATTAAGTTGATTATTGTTAGTAAGTACATCTACACATGTTAAAATTGCATCAAGTCAATCATGTGTAGATAATAATCAAGTCGGGACATGAATTCCAGTAAGTAGTTCCAAATCTGAAAAGTTTTGGTCCGGTTCAAACATGTAAACTTTTATAGAATGTTTCGTATCAATAATCCAACATGTAATAGATATGAGCGCCGATGGTCAAACTGTTGGCGGGCGGCGGCGTCGGCAGCGTGACCTTTATATGACTACTTTTATTTAAGAAAATAAATAAAACAAAAATTTACATAAACTTAATTAAGATTTATTATAAGTTATTTTTTGTGGAATCTTAAATGTCCGCAAAATTGGTACCTTGAATTTCGTCTCTAATCTAATCTAATAGTAATGTCAGAGTTTCGTTGTTTAAACGTCTAGGTACCTACGTCTTTTTTTGGGTGGGAAATTATCAAATAACTTCTCCCGCTCCGGGCGGAGCGAGAGGGCGTGTCAAACTCTTACTGAATGCAACCCACCCGTGTTCCTTCACTTGCCTGAATGTTGCCAGGGGCCACGGTACATCCCTTTCGAACTTTCCCGCAACCCCGGCAGGCATCGGTCCTATTGGGCCCTTCAGTTGTACTGACATCTCTTTGAGACGCGCGTGGAACACAACACGCCATCGACCCGGGCCTGGTCCTTATCGGACGGCGAGCTACCCATTGCTCACCGTCCGCAAGCCCGCGCCTACGGTGGTCGGCAATCGGCTTGTGATTCCCGACGCCCAGGGCGTCTCCTCCTGCGGCGGCTAGGGGCGTGAGGGCGCGAAATTTGCCTCTCCTCCGTCGCGAGCATCTGCTTCGCAGAAGGAGGTGACGGCCTCCCATGCCCTCTCGCTCCGTACCATGGCCTGGACCAGGGCCGGACGCGAGAGATCCCCGCCACCGATCGCCTCCACGAGGACACGGCGGTGCTCTGCCCAAGCCGGGCAGACCTCCACCGTATGCTCCACTGTGTCCTCCGGGCGATCCACGCAGTGATGACAGACGGGCGTTTCCTCCCGCCTTATCCGAAACAGGAACCTCCAAAAACAACCGTGTCCGGTTAGGACCTGCGTCAGGCGGAAGGTGAGGACACCGTGGCGCCTCTCTAGCCACTCCTCAAAGAGGGGACTTATCATAGTGCTCAGCACTGGGTTGTGACAATCGCACTTTCCATGACGCCATGAATACCCACCGGGGCTTGCTGTGCCGTGAATTCTCGCGGCAGCGGAGTTACGCCCCGGCGTTTTGCCTCCTCGCGCCACTCCCGAATGTGTGCGAGCACTTTTGCCTCCAGATCCCATGGCGGCAATCCGGCAAGGAGACTCGCCGCCTCACCGGAGACCGTTTGGTATCCTCGAACCAGCCGGATGGCCATGACCCTCTGGGACGCGTTCATCCGGCGGACTGGCCGCCCCGCCTTACCGAACGCGCCCACACCGTTGCCCCGGGACATGGACCGCAACGCTAAAAACAAGGTACCGTTTACAAATCTCACCTCAACCAAATGCTTCAGCTTCTGCGGGTAGGACATCAGTTTGACGTCACACTTGGGACAGTACACGCGCCCCTTCTTCCGATGCACGCGGTCTATATGGAGGTCCCTATTGTACTGCGCCTTGAACACTTTGCCGCAGTCCGGACATGGGAAGTCCCCTTCCTCGTGGCGCTGCTGATGCATCATGAAACGGCCTTTGTCGACGAAACCTGGAAACAGAAATAACCCCATAGTACTTGAGTATATTTTCATATTTAAATTAGTGAATTGTTGGCGAAATGTGGGTGTACTATTCTGTTTTTAGTATTTGTTGTTACAGCGGCAACAGAAATACATCATCTGTGAAAATTTCAACTGTCTAACTGTCACGGTTCATGAGATACAGCCTGGTGACAGACGGACAGCGGAGTCTTAGTAATAGGGTCCCGTTACACCCTTTGGGTACGGAACCCTAAATACGACCGAGCCTTACAGTAGTCGCATATGATTTGTAACATCTGACATCTTGGCTGATGAATATTTGATATAAACAATATTCATAATTATCACAATCACCGTTATCGTCACCATCATCCCGTTTACAACTTCTCGGAAAATGGGTAGGTACCATCTGATGGCCAACTCTAGCACCGCGCGCGCGCACTTCGCGCCACTTGCACTATCCCACCGCTGTGATTGCGACAAGGACAACGCATCGCTCCCGCCATCTGATGGCGTGAAGACAAAAACTCAGTTCGAACTCAATCAAAAGTCCGGCCGAAACCTAACCGACGCGCACGGTGAAAAAACACTAAAATATATTGAAATACAACTGATAGTGATACAGTGTGGTGATGTCCTGGCTCCCAGCATCCCGTGAGTACCTGACCTCTTGCAATTTCTCATTCTTTAGCCTGTTTCTGAGTTGGAAATTTCAAAAAGCGTCCTTGGCTATACGCGATACTCAATCACGTCAGTTTTCACGAAATCGCTCCCACAGATTGCAGGAAAGCGACATTGCAGAAAACCGAGAGAAAAGATAAAAAAAAATAACTCACCCAATCCACACGTCTCACAAACATAATTACTGAAATGCTCATTCATATGCTTATTCAGAGCATGGAAATAAGGAAACAGTACATCACATAAAGCGCACTTCAACTCATCCCTCGTTAACCGGAACGGTAACACCGAGTCTTTATAATTAAAATAATACTTCTTCTTATGTACACCAGATATATGTCTTTTAAACTCTTCCAAATCATTGATTTTCACACCACATAATCGACAATCGATTCTTGTCAAATCGATTTTCACCATTTTCTTGTGTTCCGTTACTTTGAACTTCTTCGGGTGGTGCATCTCAGTCGTATGGTGCCTTAGTAACGCGGGGTCGGAGTACAGTTCTCCGCAGTAGTAACATAGAAGGTGGTTATGCCTACATTTAAAGGGGCAAACGAAGGAGTATTCTACTATAGTTAGTATGTTTGTCTCTGTCATGTATGTTGAGTCTCTTTCACGCATCAGTTGTTGGACTTTTGACATCGGGAGTTCTGCGGACAAAGAAAAATACAAATAAACTGTCATATTTTATCGAATTGATTTATGGATAAACCCTTAATAAATGTATATTTAATGTAGCACAGATTAATACAGAATAAAAAGCGACTCTTGCTACGACACAATAAAGTCCAATTCAGGTCGCACAGCGCTAATCACCTCCAGTTACATTCACCTAGAAGTCGCCTCTCTTTCTATCGCGTAACTCTTAGATCTTTTGACTACGTTACACTCACTGAATTGGCACAACAAGTCAATCTCGCAGCGTACTTGTAGCTTCATACCCACGGATATCGAGGGATATGCCTTGGAGGCGTGGCACGTGGCGCCTCGATATTGCTAAATTGGGCTTATGTTCGAACGGCGGCTGTACGCTTCATTCAGTCGCTTTGCAATCGCGTACAGTGCACTATTGATGCGTAAAAAACCAAAATGCCGAGTTGTGCAGTAATAATTTGTAAAAATAGGTCTAGTACCATCAACCTGAAGACGAATGGCGTGTCCTACCACCGGTAAGTAAACATTTAAGTCACTGTTTAATATTTTAAATCAATTTTTTAATCATTTACTAACTTACGTCCGGAGCGATACGAACTAGCCCGAATCTTCCCGAACGGAACGAATGTTTTGGATTTAGAGAGGTGCATCGAGTGCGTGCGGCTGATTTTATCGACATGCGTATTATTGCAGTCGAATATTTTTTTTAACTCAATGGATATTCTCATATTACATGTATAGTATAAGAGTTAAATTAGTTATTAATTTAATGTTGTTTGAAGCAAATAAAGACATTGTTATTTCAATACAGTTACTCGTGCATAGCATAATATTTAACAGAGAGCGTTTCCTTTAACCAGTAATGCAATATTTATAAAAATATTCCCATTTTATTTTAGTAAAAATAACCCATATTTTCGGATAGGTATATAAAAACAAAAGAAATTATATAAAGAAAATTAAACGAAGTTATAATAATACAAGAATGTGCTAAAATTTAATATCGATAAAAAATGTCGACCATCGCATTCGACTCCCTAATTGCATGCGTGTGCATTGAATGTTCGCAAATTGCTGCAAGTGTTTACAAGTGAAAGCCCCGCCCATTCTATGTATGTGTGCTATTAGAAATTGATTTAGTGTAGCTGCTAATGTTGTAATTATTTTGGTGGGAGATCAGCGGTGGCACAAGGATTCCTTACTATTCCGCAAAAAAAAAAGCAAAGGCATATCTCTGGATATCTATGTTCATACTCAATTAATTCATATTAATTTAGTCACAATAATAAATATATTCACTGGATAATCATTTTACATACACATACATAAACTCACGCCTTCTTCCCATGGGGGTAGGCAGAAACTGACCTGCTACGATCCTTACATACTCCTTTTGCCTCGTTTACGTTCATACATCTGGTCATACACGCACGCCGGTTGCGAGTACTACGCACCTGTCCTTTCTGAAGAACATCACCAATAAGGTCAGTATATGTCCTCCTAGGGCGTCCTCTCCCGGCGTTTCCATTCACATCTGCCTTGTAAATACATTTTGTTAGTCGCCTTTCATTCATCCTCTCAACATGACCAAACCATCTCAGCATACCCTTTTCAATTTTTGTCACTACATCTTTTAACTCACACCGTTGTCTTACCACATCATTTCTCAGCCTATCATTCATATTTATATTATTTATATTCATAATCATTTTATACTATACTATATTAACAAACAAACAAACAACATAATATCCTAACTAAACTAAAACTATTCGGCATCGAAAAATTCTTCCGCATCGCTGATATGAAGTGATGACTGTTAATGTACCCAAGAGACTGGCTGACTGTGAGTCACATTTTATGTACAGTATTTTTATTTCACTAAGCGACGCGCGCTTTACTTGTGGCCACCAAGTGGACAAACCCTGAAGGTGTCCATGAAGACGAATACCGTCAGCACCTAACACACACATACACACACACTTCCAACTTACCTGTCTCAGACGGTACCGACCGAGAACTCCTGCGCTTACACTTGCTAACCACAAGTAAAGCGCGCGTCGATTCGTGAGATAAAAATACTGTAGGTTAATGTTTATGTCATCTCTTTTTTCTTAAATAAATTTTGTGAATTCTTAAATAGGTAACTACCGCGTGATTTACTTAAAAATAAGTACTCCGGTCGAATTTGAAAGTAGTCCGAGAAAACCGATGTCGGTATGTCACAGAACATAGTATTATTTGTACAGTCAGCAATGAAGTAAAAATAAAACCATAATAAATAACTAATTAATTTTAATTTTCCTTAGCTTGCAACTATTTCGGACAGTGACTTTATGCGGCTTCCATCTCTATTAAAAAAATAAAAATAAAAGTCACTGTATTAAAGTCGCAGGGCTTGACGGAACGGGCGCGGTGTCAAACAAAGTTTGACAGTTTGGGCTTAATGAGAGCTATGATGAAAATGAAACCGAAATAGAGAGTTCTATAAAATATACCCGATAATATTGGACGACTACAACGAACCTAGGCCTTCAACGTCAGGGGAAGCCTTTACATTTTGTCGTCTGTAACAATGATAATGGAGAATCCGATAGTGATTGATTGTTAATTATGTCATTTGTTTTTGATTAGTACCAGAAAAAGGATTTTTCTTTCATTCTTTTCATTTCACCTAATTATGTATAATTCAATAAAAGAATAATAATTAAAAACTAAATTTCATTTATGTATAAAAAAGGTGGAAATCGGGCGTTTATCCCAAAACACCCGGTTTAAACCCACCTGGGCTTAAACCCGGGTGGGTGGATTGCCCATCTAGAACGTAAACACTTCACGGAAGGTCATTAAACTGCATCTTTGCGATAACGTATACATTTTACATTTTCAAAATGTGTATTTATTTTAATAATATATAGGAAATACCTAAATTAGCGCGCGAACCGCCCATTCTTTATGCCGCTCTATCCCAGTCATTTGCGGCAAAAACTCGGTGGCCCCTTAAAGATTACCTCGTTCAGTAAACTGAGTTGTGGAGGTCGCAAAGGCAGCCGCGTCATGTAAAATACTGGTGTTCAGATGTATCCGGATAGACCAGAAGCCAACTCCAACATAGTTGGGACAAATCTAGGCAGATGATAATTTATAACGAATACCTACTTCTTGAATACGTCTTCTCACAGTGTTTGCAGACACATTATGAGCCGCGGCCAACTCGCGTGCTTGTATAGAACCCTTTTCTTTTAAACTTCTAATAATCTTGGCATCCTGTTCTAGAGACGTTTTTCTCGGTCTTCCAGTCCCTTTTAATTCGTTTAGATTTCCTGAATTGGCCCATCGCCGAAGCCACAAGTACACTGTTTTACGCTGAAATCATAACATCATGCCTGTAGTCCTCGAAGGGTTAGGCAGGGGTGTGCCTATACTACACCCACATTCTCTATTTTTAACCCCCGACGCAAAAAGAGGGATGTTATAAATTTGACCGCTATGTCGTTCTGTTTGTGGCACCGTAGCTCTTAAACGGGTGAACCGATGAGAATGCAGTTTTTTTTTATTTGTAAGCATGTTTTCTAGCGATGATTCTTAGACATGTTTTGTCAAAATCGGTTCAGCCGTTTGAAGATTATCAGTTTTTTTCTAGTTGATGAATGAATGTCAGCGTCTTCAACAGGTCTGATCGCTTTGAAATTTGGTATTCTGTTACTTCAATGATATTAGTAGGACATAGTAACCTTGAACTGATGCTACAGCATCACCTGGAATTTGCAGGATACCCAACTCCCTTACCAACTTACAGCACAGGTTTGGGCTTATTGGAATGGTCTCAATGATGTTATAGATAGATGATGAACAGGGTCTGGTGATGGAGTAGGAAAGAGAAATTAGGAAATGTTTGTGTCTGGGGTTTTTTAAATTTTAATATAATTTCATTCTGAAATCATTCGACGTTTTTAAATGAATAATTTAGTCTTATATCGTGATATAAGTTGAGGCCTCGTCTCAGATGGACGAGGTCGTGGTTTCAAACTCGGGCAAGTACCAATGTGACTTTTTCAAATTTATATGTACTTTCTGAGTTTATCTTTGACATTACTGAAATCGGTGAAGGAAAAAGATCTTGAGGAAACCTGGACTTAGGTATAGTTAATATAAGTCTGAAATGGCCAACCCGTCTTGAGCAAGAAATGAAATGAAATTGTTTATTCTGTAAATAGGATATTCGAATCACTTTTACAGGTCATCTAAAAAAAAAAAAAAAATTGTTAGATGAGTTCGGCGTTTCCTATCTGACTACTCTGAGAAGAAAGGCCGAAACAAACTAAGAGGGCACAGTCTCTTTTAAAGTCCAGACATAATCTTGGTCAGGCCATATGAGGACCATGTAGAATAGTCTGAGATGGTCTTTTGAGAAAAGAACCACACAGATTTGAGTGGACCTGTCCTGTAAGCATTTGTCAGTAATCGTGGAGCTCAACTCAGAACTTAAGGAGCTCAACTCGACGAACAATACTAAAGAAAGGACATTTGGGTAGGCCGCATAAACTACTCAAACTGCCAGACCATCATTAAAACTAACCGAGAAAAAAAAAAACGGTCAATGCTCGTTCCTTCTCTGTATGAGAAGTGGCCTTTGCCTTGCAGTAGGAAAGTACTAGGCTGGTATTATTTAGTTGGGATTATTTACGTTGGAACACTGGGCAAAACTCACGACCCAATGGTCCTTGCCAACAAAATGGCGACATGGCCCAGCCTGACGGACATTGGGGAATGAATTGGACTCCTTCGATAAGGTCTGGCCCTTAGTAACTCTTGACAGAGAGCAGTGGAAGAAGAGTTAGGCCGTTGCCCTGCAGAGGGTTTATGCAAATTGTTATTATTATTACATGTCTGTAATATATTACAGACATGTAATAATAATAACAATTTGCATTGTCCTACATAGAGTAAACGGTCAACTTACCGTAAGTCCTAGTTCCGTGGCTATTTCTGTGACTGTGTACCCCTGGTCTTTTAGGAGGACAATCCTGCTGCGTGCATGTTCTCCGGTATGCACACTGTGCATGTTATTTGGCGTTGCTTTGTTAAGTATCACTTGGTCTATGACAACAATAGATATATGTAACCTTTAATAGGGATGATGACTAAGAAATGTTTTTTGTCCGTCATGAAGACTATGAAAAAATAACGTACACGTATTTTTTCTTTTTTTACTTTATCAAAAGATTACGGCGCTATGGTTGTGAAACGCGCGGGCATGACAATGTTCTTTTTTTGAAAATGAGATGCATAATGAAATTCAGTACAACATTATAACTCACGTTTGGATGCTATTATGGTTACTATGACACTGGGTGTTTTAATGTTGGCAATAAGATAACTGTTTCAGAAACTTTTATAGAGGATTTATAGCATGGGCGTAGATAAACATACTTGTGACGTATCAACCCCCGCTCCCCAACTTTAATGTGTTGTATCTAAGTCATTTTTAGGGTTCCGTAGTCAACAAGGAACCCTTATAGTTTCGCCATGTCCGTCTGTCTGTCCGCGGTTTAGCTCAAAAACTATTGGTACTTGAAAGTTGTAATTTGGCATGAGTATACAAGTTAATGACGCCGAAAAAGTGGTAAAATAAAATTTAAAAAAAACAATTATTTAGGGTACCTCCCCTACATGTAAAGTGAGGATGATAAGTTTTTTTTTTTCGTCTTTCCCATTGTGGGATATCGTTGGATAGATCTTTCAAAAATATTAGGGGTTTGCGAAGACCGTTTTTTGATTAAGTAAACCGTTCGTGACTTATCAAGCTTTAAAGTACCAATTTTCGTTAGAGTCAAGTGTCCCCCCCCTCTACCAACTAAACGGTTGTAGTTAGAAATTCAAATGTTACGGCATTAGTACTTATATATAACGAAGTTTAAAGGAAAACTATCACACTTAAGTGGGCTTTACAAGTTTACGAGTAATAATCGACCAACTTAAATTTGCGGTTGCAAAAACATGTTCTCCCATATATTCCGTATGGGAGAACATGTTTTTCAATTACAAAGTTAAGTTTGTTCTTACGATAAATTCATACCAACTACGAAACCCTTCATTGTGCGTGGTTCGACACGCACTTGGCCGGTTTTTTTATTAATATGATAAAGCAAAAAATATGTGTCTAATATTTTTTTATAATCTGACTGACGGACTAAATAGAATTTCTTTTTTTTGACCCAGGCATCATTCCTATTATACAATGTGGAGCAGGACGCTTGACATTCCTCAAAACCACATAAAGAGTATCATGTTCTTTACCCGTATACAAAAAATCAATCAAATCCAATGAATACTTTAGCCACAGGAAATTATTTTTCATTTTCTTATTTTTCAACATGATGTAGATCTGAGTCCGTAATAATAGGTAAACATTGTAAGGTCAAGAACCTGTGCAAAAGGTACGATTCTATCCTCTACGTCTCAATATGCTTGAGAGACAGAGAAAGGTGTCATACGATTCCACTCTGACGCACCCCGCCCAGTCACACAAAATAATACTACAATTTGAAAGAAAAAGAAATATTACTTACGCAAATTATGCATTAGTGGTGCATAGACAATTGCGAGTGTGTGTGTGAGCGGAATTTTTTCGGCAGTCTCGGGACTCGGTCACAGTCAGTGCAGCGGCGCCCTTTGAGGGAGCGCACACGGCTACTTTTTTTATCACGAGACGAGCCGCGCGCGCATTGTTGTGATTTTGCGAAAAAATTTAGTTGTTATTTGTGATTAAAGACGATTTAGTGTGACTTATTGTTCAGTGTTAGTTTAATATTAGTTAGTTAATTAGGTATCGATGTCGCTTGTGCATAATGAACAACGGTGGAAACCTTGAAAATTTATAAATTTGACTATTGATGTAAATTCTGATTGTGATGTGATATTATGTGATTCAACCAGTGATCTTTTAATTAACAACGCGCAACTTAGTGAGTTTATGCCGCTAATTTGTTGTTCTCCGACTAAACTACCTACCCACGTCCACCTACGCCCCGCACCGCAGCGCAGGCGCCGCCCCCCGCCGCGACCCGCATCGGGCCGCGCAACAGGTTAGTGACTTTTCGTAGATAAAGCGTGTTTACTTTTTATGCAGTCGATTCTGCTATTTATTTTGTTTGAAAATTGCAATTTTTCAATTTTCCTTTAACTACTAATCTTCGTATTTTAAAATGTTTCTATGGACTAGTACTGTGCTCGTTTTAATTTAATGTCGTAAGTCCAGATCCACATTGTATAATATCCGTATACCTACATAGAATTAGGGACTTGTCAGCCTCGATGCGTTCAGTGTCCTGCGGTCTGTTCAACTCGAACATTTATGTTATGTTCTGTTCGATTTGACCGGACCGTGTGACATGACCCATAATGGATAGGAGCAAAACTCACTATGCATTCGAAATTGCGCTATTACCACGATACCGTATACGATTTTGGGGGTAAGATATATGTTTAATGTTTTGTAACGTCGTGACTGTGACAAGAAGGCTTCCACTCAGCTCAGCTTCATGATGGTGTGCTATAGGGGACCCACAGCAAGCTGATTTTCGGTCAAAGACAATGGTCTCGCCCCATTATGTATGGTTGGAATCAGGCCCCCATGCACAATGACATTATAAGTACGTCAACACATAAATGTAAACGCATGTGCAGATAGCGCCCTCCACGACAACACGCCGCATTACTGTACTGTAAGCTGTACTTTAGTACGGAGCGGAGAGGAGTGGGGCGCGTCGTCGTGGATTGCACTATCTATACAGTTAAACTAGAAAAGGTATGCGCTCCGGTGATCTTCGTGTTTCCGAATTAGCACGAAGATCGCGCCACAGAGTAGCCCCCACAGAGGTGATTTAGGGGCATGAGGAACAGGGTGTAAAGTTCACTCATCCACCATAGAAAAGGGAGGATCCTCCAACCAGACGGGTGTTGTGTCTGGCGGGCCGACTGCCCAACTGTTGATAGGCTTATCTATGTCGTTCGCGCGGTAAACTCTAATTGCGCGATGCAGGATTTGTGTGACGTCATGTCTTTGAAGCGTAGTTCATATGTCGCGGTGTAACCGCTACATTACTCCCCTCCGGAGACCGGAGGTCGATAGTGGGCTGAGCCTTGTATCTTGCGATGCTTCACAGTACCAGTGGAGGTTCCAGTGAGTCAGAACCGGGTGCCGCATAGTTCGCGGTGAGTCGGAACTGTCTGCGGTGATTCCCCAGTGAGTCGGGGTGGCGCTGCGTCACGATCCAGTGAATCGGATGTGGTATAGCACCGGGTTGTGGCTGACTGCTAGCGTCGACCAGGAGAGGGTAGAATGGGCTCTGCTTGTGAGACCGGCCGAAGATGCAGGTGCTGAGCCAAGGTTGCTGATGAGGCTGAGGGTGATGACCAGGAATGCGCGTTCGCTGCATGCTGGTGGTCAGGATACCCGTTGAAGCCGAGGGTGCTGGCTGTCTGTGTGACTCGCCTCACGAAAGCTTGAGGGAGTGATGATGATGACGTCACGCTGAAGTAGTTGCACGAAGGCTGCGTTGACGTTCATACTCGGGGTCACCAATTTAGAGGCATGAGGAACAGGGTGTAAAGTTCACTCATCCACCATAGAAAAGGGAGGATCCTCCAACCAGACGGGTGTTGTGTCTGGCGGGCCGACTGCCCATATATGTCGTTCGCGCGGTAAACTCTAATTGGGCGATGCAGGATTTGTGTGACGTCATGTCTTTGAAGCGTAGTTCATATGTCGCGGTGTAACCGCTACAGTGAAGCTTCTAAGTTTTGCACTACCGCGCTTTTAAGAGGGAACAGGGCCTGCGATTCTCCATACAAATGTATTCCCCTGTTTTCTTCCTGAATAATGCCTCTAGAGCAATATTTTTTTTTTCATAAAATCAAGGTCTGCTGTAGACACGTCCCTGTTATTGCCTTTTTTCAGCAACTCATTGGTAAAGAAAATATGACCCTCCAAAAATTGAAAAAATGCTCCATTTTTACCGCCGTGATTAAAGGACTACCAGACAAATTCGAAAAGTTTTTAACATAAAATAAAATGATAGGAACCTAGACATACTCTTTCTTAAAATTTTAATGTAAAAAATAATTGAATCGGCTCAGTTTTCGAGGAGAAAAAAGGGGAATACGAAAAGTCGATTCGTAAATTTTTTTTGTGTTATATTCAGTCTGAGCTGTCCCTATCGCACTCTACGGAGGCAGTTTTGAGGAAAGACGACGGCAATAGTTTCTCCAAATACCTATTTTTTCAAATTCCTCGCAGCCCCTGTTCCCTCTTAAGTAGTTCACCTATCATTGGGCGTTTGGATGGAAGTTTTCTCTCCGTCAGGTCGTTATTTGTCAACAAAAGTTTTGAAAAGTTTATCATGATAATACAGAATAGGCGAGAATACCGTGGAATTTGCAAAGTGCTTGGTCAACTAAAAATACACCGTCGTGCCATGGACACGGTGACGAAGAAGAATAGGGAAGCACTTCCATGGTTGTAACAGCTTTATATTAGGTCTCATCAACGGCGTTCGTATTTCCGCAGATAGACGATGATTCCCGAAGCGCATACTTTTCTTGAGTTAACTGTAGATTTCTTTCTTTCAATTGTTTTCACCTCAGTTTATTTATGAAATGAATTTGTTTGTACTTACTTGGTTTAGGCATTGGTGGGGGCGCCACTTTTGGTCTAGGTATTTGTTGTTCCTGTTTAACCGGCTCAATCTCTGCTGACTCTATTAGTGTTCTAGTTTGTTCCTTCTTTTGTGTAACGTGGTGCTTCAGAGGTAAATCATCAGGGTCTACTTCCATTTTGTCAGGTTTTAGGTCGTCATCTGAAATAGGTTTAGAAATCATTGTTTTTTTAAACATAATAAAGTATTTAATTATGTTTAAAAAAAAACTATTTTACTGATGATGATCACCACAATATTGTTAATTTGATGAGCTTTTTTAAATTTACTGAGCATTTATGAACCCGATACCTGATAATTTAATTATTCTACAGACCTCTGGCAATTTTAAATATCTGTGGCGGCATCTACTTCGCCACATAAATTACACATCACAATCTGCTTGCGCGATGCAGGATTTTGCGCAAAATCCTGCATCCGCAAGCAGAGTTTACCGCGCGACTAGCATAAAAATAATATATACAAAGTCCCGATATCAATGGTGAGGCAGTAGCCTACCAGACACAACACCTGTCTGGTCAGAGGATCCTCCCTTTTCTATGGGGGATGTGTGAACTTTACACCCTGTTCCTCATACTCTCTATATGATGCGTCATGTTCGTGAACGGGCGCCATCAGTAGGGACTGGTCATCTCTTATCTGCCACGGCTTATTTTAATTTTTGAATTGTTTTATTTTTATTTTTTATTAGGGACGCTTTTTACGTACACGTCTTTCTACATTGTTCTCACATGTATAATTTCAACATGAATGATGTAAACAATATTTTGTAAGAATATAATTTTTTTTTAAAGAGTGTCCGTGGAGTTTCTTGCCCGTTCTTCTCCATAGGAACCTACGCTTTGGAATGGGCAACTAGCTTCATATTTCTGACTGACTGACTCCTTGACAATTCAATAGTGCCTGTAAATGGTTTAATTGAAATAAATGCGTTGAGTTTGAGTTTGATAAAAATCAATGAATTGTCAACACATTATTAAATTTTTTACTTTAGTTCCTATTTGTGTAATAATAATAATGTTTTTTTTTTAGTAAAATTATATTAATCTCACAAATACATTGCAAACTATACTTTTGTATAATTTTTAAGCATTTTTATTTTTTTTGTAAATGTGAGTATGGAAGAGCTGTTTATTATGTCATTTAAGATGTGTGTCGACTTGAAAGCACATGGCAGTTGAGAGTATGTTATGTGCTTTCAAGTCACTTAAATATCTTGCTGATGGTGGTGAGTGTGTTGGATCATTCGGTTCCCTACAAAATGGTTGAGATGGATGGTGCTGATCCACGCGTCATGGTCGTGAACGGGCGCCGTCAGTTGAGACTGGTCATCTCATATCTGCCAGGACTTATATTTAATCTTATATTTTGAATTGTTTCGATTATTTTTTGTACATTATTCTCACTGAAGCAACAAGAATAATGTACCCAGGATTTTGTAATATCTATATTTAAATGAGTGTCCTTGGAGTTTCTTGCCAGTTCTTCTCCATAGAGATTTACGTTTTGGAATGGGCAACTGCCTTCAACTTTCTGACTAACTGACCTACTCCTTGACAATTCAAAAGTGCCTGTAAATGGTTTAATTGAAATAAATGCTTTGAGTTGGAGTTCTTACCTGGTGCATCAGCCAATGCATCTGCACAATGTTCATCATCACTCTCAGATTGTATTGTTCCTGGTTCATCCTTTACAACTATGTCAACATTAACCTTGGAATTCCACTGGCTTTCCATCTTTGAGTCTGGAAAGAATCTATATTTAATGTTCTGACTTTATAATAAGACAGCACATGCCCAGAAATTACATTGATAACACAATGCACAGTGAGAATGAAAGAAACCAAACTCAAAAATTCAATTGAGTTAAATACTTGAAGCTACTCCTAATACATGGTCCAACATATTACGAGTAGTTTCAAGCATTTAACTCAATTCGCTGAAATTTTGAGTTCGGTCTATTTCATTCCCACTGCGATAAGTTATAAGTTAAAGTTGCTTTTATTTTCCAACCGACTTTACACAGGTTTGAAATAAATGAATGATCTGTTGCGAGAGAGGGCATCGCCAAATCAATGAGCAGTGCAGACGTGCTGTTACGTTCAAATTTCACAATTTTCTTTTTAAATATCTGCTAAATTTAATTTTCCTAATAGAGAAAGATGATCAATAGAAATTAGTTTTTTTTTTATACGTAGCTAAGTTGTATTTTGGCACAGGCCTTTCTAGCACCAAGTCGATAATGATCAGTGTTGCCAGCACTAAGCATGGTGTCTTATTGCAGCCAAATTTTCAAAGTAAACAACAACTAACCGTCACTCCTTGCATCATATATCTTCATCTGTAAGAATGCCTCCTCACACCGCAGCACTTGCCGTCTGAAGCTCAGTGCGTCACGTATCCGAGTGACACACGTCGCACAAATCAGCCGTTCTGACGGTACGCCATCTAGGTGAGATAGCTGAGGATATAAAAGAGAATGAGTTAAATAAATAAAAAAAGTTTAATAAGTCAATTAAATGTGTGACTTTGGTGGCTGGGTAGTTTGCTCCAGGTTTTGAGGACAGATAGAAGTTACCTCATTCGATAGTAGAGTTAAAACGATATTGGGGCTAATTGAAGCCAATACATGACCTGAAGAAACCACAGTTGAGTAGCTCAAGATACATTCTTATAAGGATGTGTAGGTTTATTATCTTACCAGTAAACTGAAGCAATCCATTATCATATCCGAATAAACCTCTTTTTGTCCCAAACTCTCATATTCAATGTTTAAAACACGACACTTTTTCATATTTCCACAACATCTACACAAGCCCGAATCGAATAATGGACCTTTGCCCTTTTTCGTAGCCATTTTTTTATATTTTCTGTACCGGGGGATTTAATTCATACTGTTTAGAGTACAGTTGACATTCAAAATGTGATAAAACGTAATATTTATTATTGTTTTAATTTAGAAATCAACAAATTATGCCTTTCACAAGTACAACAAAAATCGGACAATTCGACATCGACACTTCGATTTGACAAGTACCGTGTGTGTTGCCAATGCACAGACAACAACTTGCCAAGACAGTTTTGATTTTGAAAAAAAACTATTCAATAATAAAGACAAAATAATAATACTCCTTTAGCGCAGTTGTCACGTTGTGTTACTTTCTTTACAATCACGTACAAATAAAAAAGAAAAAAAAGAAATCCGTTTGAATTTGATTTTATTCTCTTGTTTTATAGCTTTTCACGATTTCTGAACGAATTTGTAAAGATCAATATTTTCTAATAAAATGTCAAATGTCATCTGTTGTTTTTAAATATCTTAATAATCGAAATAGTTTTAGCAAAAATCATGAAAGAGAAACATTTTTGCCGATGTTGTTTATCAGAAGAATGTTACAAAGACATGGCCAACACTTATTATATTGGGAGTAAAACAGAAAACTACTTTGATATGTTGTTGAATATTTTTAATATTAATGTAAGTTTATTTCTTAAATATTGGCTAGAAATAAATCCTTCTGTTTTGTTTTGAGACACAGTTCCAACAGCTGTTCCTAGTACCTCAATAATTGTTGTTGGATTGCGAATACCTAAAATAAAACTTTTTTTTTATTCAGATAATAAATCACGGTACTGAAAGATGTCTTATTTGTGAGGAGTGCGTCTCAAAGCTTCGGGATGCTGCAGCCTTCAAGAAAAAGGTCCTCGATATTAACGAAATTATAAAAAACAACATTTGCTGGGATACTAATGTCATAGAAATAGGTAAGGAATGTTAGAAATAAGAATAGAATATTGTTCATTATTACTTACTGCAGGTGGCTAACAAATAAAGCTTGTCAAAATTTTAAAATAGTATACCTCTAGCTAGGGTTTGCAATATTAAGAAAATGTTTCAAACAACAATTTACTACAACATTGTTTCTGTGGTCTTCTGTGCCTACAATATTTTTTGTGAGACAAAAATGAACTCTGACACCCAGCCTTAAACTCAAAAAAGCATTTATTTCAATTTAAACCATTTACAGGCACTTTTAATTGAAAAGGGGTCAGTCAGTCAAAAATATGAAGTTGTCTATTCCATAGCATAGTAGACTCCTATTATGTACTTATCTTTTAAGTCAAAATTGTACTCATTTTATGTCCAATGTTACAATGTAGAACCACTTGTGCGTAAAAAGCATCCGTAATAAAAAGATAACCACAATTCAAAAATTAAATTAAGCTGTGGCAGCTAAGAGATGACCAGTCCCTACTGACGGTGCCCATTCACGAACATGACGCATGGATCAGCACCGTTTAGCTCAACCATTTTGAAAGGGCTTACCAAAGGGTATTATGTTACACAGTTCCCCTACTCATAAAGCCATTCACATTCATAGTCAAAACTTTACTCACATTTCCCTCATTCCTCATTGCTAACAAAATAACATTTATCACACGCATTTTCGGGTTGATCCTCGATACGGTGCACTGCCGCAGGGTTAACTAGACATCGGCCGAGCGCCGCCTGTAGTGTCAGGTTAGCTCACAAGAGTCCATAGACTACAATAAAATTATATATTGCGAGAGTCGTTCGACCCCCGCTCCGACGCGCGCACGTAACATTCTGTTCCTTCCGCGGTTCTCGCTCGCTCCTGCCAGAATTTGTGAAAATGATAAGTTACAGATAATGCAATCCACGACGACGCGCCCCACTCGGCCCACTCCGCGGTTACTATACTGTAAGCTGTACTTTAGTACGGACCGGAGCGGAGTGGGGCGCGTCGTCGTGGATTGCACTATCTATACCTAAATATTGTGTGGCTAAGGACGTAGTTTTGTGTTATTAACTTTGTTTTTCGTACATTGTCGTCTTTCACTGGTTTACCCACGCCATTATACATTTTGATAATTACAGATACGAAGATAGAAGATGAAGAAGCTGGTTATTTTGATGACTTTGACGATAATGTCAGTGATAAAGATTTTGTATGGGAAAATTTTACTCCAAATGGCTCCCAGAAAGGTAATAAACAAGCAACTAAAGCTTGGCAGAAAAGGGTATGACGCGGTGACAAATGAAACTAAATATTTTACTTAATGCAGACCTATGACGAAGGCAGAAGGTTTTGATTTGAGTCACCCACAAGCAGCGTTTTTTGTTGCACATTTATTTTAACAATTTATTTTCCATTCGAAGTGACCTAACTGCGATAGTGGCGCCCTAATTTTTATTTTCATTTAATTTTTTATTTAATTTTTAGGGTTCCGTAGTCAACAAGGAACCCTTATAGTTTCGCCATGTCCGTCTGTCTGTCTGTCTGTCCGCGGTTTAGCTCAAAAACTATTGGTACTAGAAAGTTGTAATTTGGCATGAGTATACACGTTAATGACGCCAAAAAAGTGGTAAAAAGAAAAAAAAAATAAAAAAATTAGGTTACCTCCCCTACATGTAAAGTGGGGAAGAATTTTTTTTTTCGTCCTTCCATAGTGTGGGATATCGTTGGATAGGTCTTTTAATAATATTAGGGGTTTGTGAAGACCGTTTTTTGATTAAGTAAACCGTTCGTGGCTTATCAAGCTTTAAAGTACCAGTTTTCGTTAGTCAAGTGTCCCCCCCGCTCTACCAACTAAACTGTTGTAGTTAGAAATTCAAATGTCACGGCAGTAGTATATATGTATATCTCACGAAAGGAGAATGCCAAGTTGTCCTTGAAGACTCGGCCAGAACCGACAAAGATGAACTATATATCATTAAAAAGGAAAATAATTATAGAATTTGATAGTATATTTAGTTTTCTATAAGAAGTACACCAAAAAAAGTTATAGTTCTTTAAAGTTGTCCACTTAATACTTCTAATTTTAACGATAACAACAAATAAACTATTAAATTATTAATTAAATAATGATTTTTGGCACATATTATCCTCGCATAATATATTTTTTCATAGTAAATATACATAATTATAGCATACATTATTTTAAAATGTAGGTATGGAAAAAAAACACATGGAATCTTTTTAACAATTTATTATTCATCAGAATCTCTTCAGTCTCAATTTCAAACGAGTATCGTCGCATTCGAAAGGCATTTACTCCACAATTAATGCAGCGAATCATGGTTAGTAGACTAAAGGTCCGTCCGTGTGAGAAAAGCCAGGTCAACAAGTAGGCAGGTTCAGACGTTCGGTTGGGCGAACCGGGTCAGCGAGTAATACAGGTTCAGGTGCAGTTTCAACAGCCAAGGTAGTCGTAAGAGGTAGAAAAATTCCAGAAACACAGCAATATACAACACAAAACTCAAAAACACGTAATCACTTCGACGCTCGTGATAAAACGAGCAGGAGAAGTAGTAAAACTTTTTGACAATCATCAATGACAACTAAAAAAACAAGATCAAGTGTTGCCAGCACTATAATATTCTAAATTGTATAGAAAATCAAATTAACTTATTAAATTGTTATAAAATATAACTAAATACTATTTATTATATTAAGAATTATGAGTTACGACTATGAGTGACGATATGTAATAAATTCACTTACGTAGTTTCAGAATGATATTAATGTAATCGATTTGCAAGTGCAATTTCATATAAAATATAACAATAATGACCTAACATTAATCCAACAAAATATAAGAAGTATCTATTGCAACTTTGATAACTTTGAAGCCACACTCTCGGATCTTAATTCAGAAATTGACGTTTTATTACTTACCGAATGTCGCCTCAACACAAACAAACCCGTCCCCTCTTTAATAAACTATAATCATTACGCTACTACGTACAATTGTAATCAAAATGATGGAGTGGTCATTTACGCTAAAACGAAGCTTAATCCAGTTTTTATTGAACATAACCTGGATAACGCGTCGTGCATACAATTAAACATTTGTGGGAGTACTATACTGGGAATATACCGGTCACCATCACATCAAAATGCGTCTAATTTTATTACCTCACTTAATACTCTATTAGACACGATAAAATGCAATCGGAATATTATAATTTCTGGTGATATAAATATTAACCTAGCTATAAAACAGAATGAATCCTCTTATGAATGTAGTAATCGGGCCTCTTACCTTAACATGTTGTCCTCTCATGGTCTTTTACCAGGACACTTAATCCCTACGCGGGAAAATAGCTGTCTTGACCATTACATTTTAAAGATTGACAAAACCAAGCTATCGGCGAGTATTGCAGTTTTAAACACTACTATAACTGATCACGCCTCGGTCTTCATGAGCATATCTAAAATTAAAGCTAACTACCGTTCTCCAACCATCAAGACCTTCGTTGACTTTGAAGCAGCTGCAGAAAAGCTAATAAACAAAAATCTATCCAACTTATTATTTAGCGATGACCCTAACTTTGTAACCGAACATTTAATTAATAAACTTAAATCATCCCTGGATGATAGTGTCAAGGTAACGAGGATCTCCAGCAAACAACGCATTGTAAAGCCCTGGATCACCAGTGGTTTATTACGCTGTATTAGGAACAGAAACAGAATGCAGCTAAAATTAAGGTCCGATCCGTATAATGTAATATTAAAAATAACATTTACTAGATACCGTAATTATTGTAACAAATTAATTAAAAAATTGAAACGTAAATATGAATCTGAACTACTAAAAACTAATATTAAAAACTCTAAAGCCCTATGGAAATCTATCAAGCAAATAGCGCATCTTAACACGTCTAAAGTTGAAAGCTGTGAATTACTCAATACTCGAAGTTCTCCTATAGAGTCGGTAAATTGTGTCAATAGTTTTTTCGCATGTGTCGGCAAGCGGCTCGCAGAAAGCATCCTCAGTGGATCCACGCAGCCAGCTGAAGGTCTAATATCTACTCCAAAAACACAACTATCTTCTTTCGTACTTCTGGAGACTGACCCAATGGAAGTTGACAGTGTTATATCAAACCTGAAAACTGACAGTGCCCCCGGCTGGGACGGTATCCAGACTAAATTCTTAAAAATGGTTAAACCACTCGTTGCTCCCATTATTAGCCATCTTGCTAACCTCTGCTTCAGAAAAGGTATATTCCCGATCTTACTTAAAAAATCTATTGTTACACCCGTCTACAAGGTTGGTGATAAAAGAGATATCAATAATTATCGACCACAGTTGCGCGTGAGGCGGTGTTTTGTACGCACGTGCTTATCGCAAAACATTCCGCCTAGTGTACTGATCACGTTCGGTGCGGGTGAACCCGCTAATAGTGAGAATGGAAGGAGGTAGTACGGATGAAGCAGCGTTGACTGATAAAAGCGACACTGAGGTTATAAATGAGTGCGAGCGAGAGATGATGACGATGACGAGTACGGTGGATGTGGACCAACAAATTGATGCAAGACTAACGGAGAAAAGATCTAGGGAAAATAGTGAAGATAGTAGTGAAGAAGGTTTTACTACTGTTAGCAGGAGAAGACCAAAGAAACTCATTAGAAGTAAATCAAATGGAAACTTGAGTACGCATATATTCGAATTAAATAAACGTTATGAACTTAATAATGATGCGGCTGTGGAGAATGATGACTTAACAAATAATACGTTTGAAATATGTTTGACCTCATTACAAGTTTTACCGAAACAGATGGCCTTGGCTAAATGGTTAAGAAGCGGAAATATACAAAATATAATTAGAATTAAATATAAAAGCCCCTATAAGGTATTCGTGCAGTTTGATGATAAAAAACAAGCTGAAAAATTATTAAACTTCCCTAAAAACAAGGATCTAGACATTAGGGCTCAATTTACTGATGAAGTTAATCTATCCTATGGATTAATCAAAGGTGTTGAGTTAGAAATGACAGATAAGGAAATGTTAGACTCCTTCAATACCTCATGTGAACTTGTGTCTGTCAGAAGACTAAAACGGATGAATGAAAACGGTAAATGGATTGATAGCGAGACCGTAAGGTTAGGTTTCAAAAGTCAGATTGTGCCAGAGTATGTATAATATGTATATGCATATGGATGTAGATTCAGGGTTGACAAATATGTTTTTCCTGTAACCCAGTGCTCAGGATGTTGGAAGTTTGGACATCATAAAAAGTTTTGTCCAATTAATAAGAATCTTTGTCCAAAATGTGGAAAAGAACACATCAATTGTGAGACAGAAACATTTAGATGCTTAAATTGCAAAGGCCCACATATGGCTATTAATAAAACATGTCCATTTTTTATAAAAGAGAAGAGGATTCGTGTTCTAATGAGTTTAGGAAATACTACCTACAAAAATGCGTTGGAAACGTATATTCAACAAAAAAGGCAAAGTACCAAGCAGGTTTCACTAGAATTCGAGAATGAGT
This sequence comes from Xanthia togata, assembly GCA_963853775.1. Lineage (NCBI taxonomy): Eukaryota > Metazoa > Arthropoda > Insecta > Lepidoptera > Noctuidae > Xanthia > Xanthia togata. The sequence continues at coordinate 6,073,933 of OY970818.1, read as the reverse complement.
CCTCGAAAATGGAACATATATTTATAAACACGGATGTGAGTAATCCCACAAATATTAATTCCAATGAAACGTTTACTAGTGAACAGACAGAAAACTATAAGCGGAGCAGGTTATGGATGATGAACAGGTTGTTTTAGAAGAAAGACAGGAACAGCATATATCAGCAGCAAGTAAAAAAAGCGAAAAAATACAAAAAAAAGGATCAAACATTTCAAAAAAGAAGAATAAAAAAAATTTGAATGATAATAATATGTCGGTATCTACGGAAAGTCTAGAAGTTACCCAAAATCAAGAAGAAGAAAAAAGAAGTGCGAAAGAGAGAAAATTTCAATGGAAGTGAATTTGGCAAAGTATTATGGAAATTGTGTTTTCTGAAGAGCAGGTTCTAATGGAAAAAATGGTGTCGATGTTGAAAGTTATATGTGAGGAAATCAAATTATTTTTACTTAGTAGTTTTATGGACAGAGAAGTTATTAACAATTTTTTATCTAAGTATCATGAATAGTACACAAAAAGAGATCTCGTTAAATATATGTCAGTGGAACTCACAAAGTTTAAGGCCCAAATTAGGTAGTTTTGAAATATTTTTAAATCAGGAAAAAGTTCATATTGCTATTTTAAGTGAAACATGGCTTGATCCAAGTGTTAACTTTAATATGAGTGGATACAATATATTTAGACAGGATAGACCGGATTTTTATGGAGGAGTTGCTATTATAATCCATAAATCATTGCATTCCCAAATAAGTCCTATTCATCTATCAAACCCAGGCATAGAAATTATTCACATCAAAATTCTAAATTGTATAAGTTTAAAAAATATAATATCAATTTACTGCCCTTCTTCTGTAGTCACGCGTGCTGCCGACTGGGATAGTCTGTTTAATTTAGAGCTCAGCAATACTTTGATTGCAGGGGATTTTAATGGACACCATACAAATTGGTCGTACAAAATAGATCAAAGAGGAACTCAATTGCTAGAATCTTCCCTGGAAAATGGCTGGATTTCTTTAAATAATGGCGAACCTACAAGGGTAAAGTTGGTAAACGGATTGGTTAAGAGGACTTCACCTGATATTACGTTTGCATCGTCTGATATATCGATAAATTGTGATTGGAAAGTATTCAATGAAAACCTAGGGAGTGATCACCTTATTATTAAAATAACACTTAACTATTTAGAATCAAGAGAGTATATAAAGAAACGCAATTATAAAAAAGCAGATTGGAAAGCGTATAGAGAAAACCTTCAACAACCATTTTCCGATATTTATAATTTTGAAGATATTCAAGTCTTATATGACTATTTTGAGGATCACATTAATCTATCCGCCAGTGAGAATATACCGGAGACAAAGATCTGTACCAATGTGGCAGCTAGTTTTAAACCTAAGGAGTATTGGCACCCATCATTGTCCAGAGCAGTAGCTAAACGAAGACTAGCTTTGAGTGCATTCAGACGTAATCCTACACCTGATAATCTCAATATTTTAGAGGATAGAACCGTAGAAGCGCACAATCTGATAAGTAAAGCTAGATCAAATAATTGGAAATCATTTTGCAGCAGTATTAATGAGACTACTTCTGTGTCTGAAATGTGGCGAAAGATGCGTTGGTTCAAAGGATATAAACAGTCAAAATCGTTTCCTTCAGAAACTAAACAAAATGATTTATTATGTTCTTTAGCGCCAGACTCAGCAATAAACAAACAACCTTCTTTCACATCTAGTAATCATTTATTGGAATCACCATTTAGTATACAAGAAATGAAACATTGTTTTAAGAAAAAAGATACTGCTCCGGGTAAGGATGGAATAACTTACTCCATGATTTACAATCTACCTTCGGTTGGCAAAATGTATTTATTAAATATGTATAATAGGATTTTTATATCTGGGCATGTTCCACGTCAATGGAGGGAAATAAGCATTGTTCCCATTCCAAAAATTTCCACCAGTGCTGATTTAGAACCAAAGCTTAGGCCGATATCTCTCATCTCATGCGTTTGTAAGATATTTCACACAATGTTAGTAAAGAGATTAGAGTGGTATACCGAGAAAAATAAGTTTTTATCTGCTGGTACGTCTGGTTTTAGGAGGGGACAATCCTGCTTGGATTGTCTTGCAAGACTTGTCACTGATATTCAAATAGGACTTTCGAATAACGTTCCTACTATAGCTTGCTTCCTGGACATAGATAATGCATACAACAATGTTTTAGTTGAGAGTGTCGTGGATACGTTAGATAAATTGAATGTTGGTTCCAATATCTGTAATTATATTTGGGAGTTTTTAAGTGCAAGATGCTTAATGATGAAAATATATTCTGGGGAGACAGTTATTAGTAGATGGACAAATAGGGGGTTGGCTCAGGGGGACCCACTTTCCCCGTTACTGTTCAATTTAACCACGTATAAGATTTGTCGGGACATTGAAGACATTTCTATACTGCAATATGCCGATGATTTTGTATTTTATTTGAAGCACAGAGACATACACTTTTGTGAAATCAATTTACAATTGGCTCTCGATGACATGATAGCTAAGCTTGATGAAGTAGGTTTAGAACTTTCCCCTAATAAATCAAAAATATGTATTTTTACCAGAGGTCGAAAAAGGAACAAAATAGATCTTAAAATCAATGAGCATTTAATAAGCACAGTTGAACATTTTAAGTATTTGGGTATGTGGCTTGATCGATCCTTATTGTGGGGTAAACATGTTAATGAAGTAGCTGAGAAGGTATTGAAATTTTTGAAACTTTTAAAAGTCTTAGCGGGTTCTAAATGGGGAATGCATCCAAAGTATTTACGTACCTTATACATTTCGGTGATTCGAAGTAGACTCGACTATGGTTGTTTTTTGTTCGGGAATTGTGCAAATGTTCATCTATATAAATTGGATAAAATACAGAATCAAGCTGCGAGAATAATCGGAGGATTCATCAAAAGCAGTCCCATTCATGTAATGGAAAGCGAGCTGTGCCTACCCCCTTTGCATAATAGAAAATTATATCTTTCATATAAATACTGCTTGAAAAGTATGTCCTGGTCAAACAGTATAATTATGCGACTTCTTGCAGAACTAAACGATCTTGTGCAGATGAGATATTGGCAAAAAAAAAAGAAACCTTTACTTATATCGGTACTCGATGAATGTGAATCTTTTCGTGTACATTCCTCTGATCCCTTAGATATGTTTTCCCTAGATGTTTGGGTAACCAGAATTAAAATAGATGAGATTATTATATGTAATTTAGAAAGTGTAACAGGTCCTAAAAAATCTTTAAATTTTGCTTCTCTTACATTTGAAATTATTAAGGAAATTCACGATAAATACCTAAATTATAAAAAATATTTCACTGATGGTTCTAAGTGTAAAGATGGTTTGGGAGCAGCGTTTTATGACGTTGATAGAAACAATTCAGCTATGTACAAAGTAAGCACTAATGTGTCTATTATGACGATGGAACTCATTGCAATTTATGAAGCCATTAACTCTGCTTATAACTCGGGAGATCGGTATTTGGTGATTTTCACAGATAGTAAGAGTGGTCTGCAGCATTTAGCTCGTTGTGCCTCTGGTTTCAGAGGTATTTCGATAGCTTACTCCATATTAAGTAAGGTTATAGATCTTACAAACAATGGCATAGTGCTTAAATTGCAATGGGTTCCATCTCATGTAGGTTTGAGAGGTAATGAAGAGGCTGATAGACTAGCAAAATTAGCGGTTATCCAAGGTCAAGAATTTAGTATATTACCTAATTATTCAGAACAATTATGTAAATGCAAAATAATCTGTTATGATAGGTTTAAGGAGTACTTTGACGAACGAAGTAAGGAAAAGGGTATTTGGTATCAAACTATACAGTGTCAGCCTCCTCGAATACCGTGGTTTGCTATCAAGGAAATGAGTAGATATCATATTGTTCTGTATCATAGATTACGCTCTGGTCACTACCCATCCCGCAAATTTGGCTATTTGATGAAGAAAGTGAATTCTCCCAATTGTGAAACATGCGGGACGGTTGAAGATGTTCACCATCTACTTATGGAGTGTACTAAGACAAAGAAGGAAAGAGAGACACTGTTGAGCAGAATAAAAGTAAATGAATATGATATTGGTCCTTATGTTAAAGTTTTAGCGCAACCTTCACCTGGGATAGCAAACCTACTTATTGATTTGTTTAGACATTAATAGTATATAGTGTATTTGTAAATGTAGTTTATAATAGTTTAAGTTATGATGAGGCTGGCATGCCACTGTGGACAAAAGCCTCCTAAAAATTTAAGATTAAAAAAAAAAAAAAAAAAAAATTATCGACCAATCTCAGTATTGTCAGTTATCTCAAAAGTTATTGAAAGGCTAATCAACTCACGCCTAATTAATTATCTCGAAAAATTTAAAATTCTATCCAGTTCACAATTCGGATTCAGAAAAGCAAAATCTACAGAAGATGCCGTCTCAGGATTGTCCTCATTGGTAACTCAGTGTCTAGACCGTGGAGAAAACTGTGGGTGTCTGACAGTCTTCTTAGATCTAAAAAAGGCATTCGACACTGTTTCTGTCCCCATTCTTGTGAAAAAGATGGAGTATATGGGTATTAGGGGTATGCCACTAAATATCTTAACTGATTACCTAAAAGACCGTACGCAGCGCGTAAAAATTGACAATGTCACTAGTTCCGACACTAAAATTTAGTACGGCGTGCCCCAGGGTAGCGTCTTAGGCCCCACATTATTCTTGATATACCTTAACGAATTAACTAATCTCGAAATTGAAAGAGGACAAGTATTCTCATATGCGGATGATACTGCCATTGTATTTAATGGTACTTCCTGGAACTCCGTTTTCGAAGCTGCTGAGCATGGTCTCCATAAGGTTGCAAACTGGCTCAAGTCTGGCCTTCTTACCCTAAATATCGCCAAAACAAACTACATTTGCTTTGCTATAAATAAGCGCACACTTCCCCCCCCCCCCCCCAAACTTGGTATTGAGGATTCATACCTGTGACTTCTCTTATACTACGCAATGTGGGTGCGAAGAGATTGGATGTGTTAAATCCACTAAATACCTTGGAGTAATCTTGGACCACCGACTTTCCTGGCACCCTCAAATTGAAGCTATAAATGATAGGATCCGTAAACTCACATGGGTTTTTAAAAAGTTGAGACATGTCACCTCTCAAGACCTCCTAAAGCGTACTTATATTGCATTGGCACAAACAGTTATGTGTTATTGTATTCCCATCTGGGGTGGTACCACTAAAATAAAATTCCTTGAAGCAGAAAGAGCCCAGAGATGCTTGATAAAAACAATGTTCTTTAAGCCATTTAGATTTCCTACTGACGAACTATATCTAAATCATAAGATATTGTCACTTCGAAAACTTTATATTATCAACTCAGTACTTAAACTACATAAAGTATTACCTTACGTTTATATAGCTCAAACAGGTAGAAGAAAATGTGATGTGGTTATTGCTCCTCGCTGTAGAACTCTTTTTGCCAGGCGTCAATTTCAAGCCCACTCTGCCTATCTATATAATAAGCTTCATAACAAATATACAATATACAACCTTCAATTCCATGAATGCAACAAAACTATCGTTCACGAGCTCGAGCGACTTGTGTACTGTGATATAGAGAACTTATTATTTAAATACGAATTCTAGACAATATTCGTGACTTCTAGTGGTACTTCCCGATCCCAAGATATTACATCGTAGGGCTAGAAGTCTCCTAATTAGGAGTCAAATTCACAGAGGCTATATGAGAAATAGTATGTTCTAACTATCGTAAAGGCACACACACACTCTCACACGCACATGTACACACACTCACGACACACACACACACACACATAAAGAGAAGCCATACCAGTATTTCTAACTTTTCATTTATTGTGTACTTGTTTGTAATTACGTATAATAGTTTAGTTATCTAGTTACCTAAAAATATGTTGATCCGAGGGAGGAGCAGAACCACCCAACACAAGCATTACTACATGCTTCCTGGGAGGTTCTAGACACAGAATAATATTTGTACAAGAAAGTTACAGAAAAATAAACTATTTTAATTTAATTTTTTTAATTTAATTTCGTATCGATATTATTTTATTTTCGTATTGGCAACATTTCTAATTGAAATTGCAGATAGGAAACGTGTTGAAAAATTGAATAACTATTTAAAATGACTTTTAAACGGTGTACTTCTACAGATTTTATTTATACTCTATAATTCTTACTGTTTTATATTATAAATTATCATAAATATTAAAAGTCTGTCGGACGCTACATGATTCGAGCCGATTCTTGTCATTGTCCTATAAAGGAAAACTATCACACTTAAGTTGGCTTTACAAGTTTGCGAGTAATAATCGACCAACTTAAATTTGCGGTTGCAAAAACATGTTCTCCCATATATTCCGTATGGGAGAACATGTTTTTCAATTACAAAGTTAAGTTAGTTTCTACGATAAATTCATTCCAACTACGGAACCCTTCATTGTGCGTGGTCCGACACGCACTTGGCCGGTTTTTTTTCCAAACTCTTGCCTATCTGTATGTATAGATAGACCATCTAGGGGTTTATAAATCGCACGGGACGATTTAAGGTTAAGCTACGCTTGTTGCGGTCGGTTTGTGGATGGGTGACCATCTATTACATATTGAGACCCCTCCGTCTGGCAGGCCCAGTCGTTACGGGTAGTCGGAAGCCCGAAAATCTGATATCCAGCTTTGCCATGGGGTAGCGTGTAACCCAGTTACTGGGTTGTAGAGGTCATACAGGCAGTCGCTCCATGTAGAATACTGGTATTCAGCTGCATCCGGTTAGACTGGAAGCTGACCCTAAAATAGTTGGAAAAGGCTATGTAGATTGATTTATTTTATGTATAGACCATCTATTGCGCGCCCTTCCACAAATGTGTTTGCAAGAAGCTGTGGATGAGTGGAGAAGATGTGTAATTTTAAATTAGATTATTGTCAACTTTCACTAACGCAGCGTCACCTAAATGTATTGCAAATACAATACATTAAGGTGTGTAATTGCGTAAACATTTTCGGTAAACGATTAAGACTAATCCGTTTCATTTTGACTCTTTAACAACATTAATTGTGTTATTTACGTTGTTGAGAAGATTTTTTTTCATGAAGCAATGGATTAGTAATCTCCTTCAAAATGATTCAGATTGTGATTGGTCGTGTATTACATAATGACGGTGCTGGAGTGCAATGTTATAAATTATATTTTCAGGACAAGTTTTCGTCATGACATTAGAATCAAATGGTGAAACACAAAATAAACAAAAAACTATTACGAAGCTTAAAAAAACCAAATCTTATGAAATAGATATTGAACGAGATGAGATTACTGACAAAAGATCACATAGTACAGTTGGCACCAAAGCAAAACATAAAGTGATAACCTCAAGTGTACTTGGTGCCGTAGATAAAGATAAAGCTGAAAACCATAAAACACTTGGTGTCATAGAAAAAAATGAAGTTGAAAACGTGAACATTCTTGATGATGATATACTAATTAACAGCGCAGAAAACTTCAACACTTTTGACACAAATGGAGATGACAGTGATGATATGGCTATAGAGGGTTTGGATTCTGAAGAATACTATAAAATAGTTAAAAAATCAACGAATATTACTAAAAGGAAAACTGCAGAGAGGATTGTGAAGACTAAAGCCGATACAGGTATGTAACTCTTTGCTTATCTATGGATAGATCATATATCATTATTATTGTCTGTCTGTTTGTTAGTTACATTTTAACTGCTAAACTACTGAACCAGTTTAGATATCGTCTGTTCCAAAAGCATCTGATGAAATGTAATCAAATGGATCAGAAAATGTAACTGATACCAATGTGTAGTGCCACTTACAAATTGAGTGCTTTATGGGTGATTTTCAATTACAATTTTATAATGTTATTCAAACAATAATTATGAAAAAGTGGTGAGATATAAAGTTGACACCTTCTAAATACAGATGAATGAGTTACTGATTCCCTTTAGTGAGTGATTGCTTAAGAATTTAACCTGAACAGGGTTTGTTTACACTTTCATCAGATAATCTAGGAACAGACTGTAGATCTTGAACCCTGCTGAAGAGCTCTGAGTAGAGTTAAAAATAACAACAATTATGGACAACCCTATTATGGGGAGAACCGATGGATCACATTAGTCTTGCACTATCACAAAATATTTACTAATGTTGCCACGTTAATAACTTTTAACAAACTTATAATTATTTTCCAGCGAAACAAAACGACGGAAAAGTGAACAAGACCCAATCCAAACGACGAGAAATGTCTCACACAGAATTAAGTTTAAAATATAAAAGCGAAAACACACTGAAACTCGTTCAAAATTCAAATCTATGCCTCTTTCGTTCTCTCCGAAATAAATTTGGTTGTAATTACTGTCCATCGAAGTTTCACGATTTTATTCAGTTAAGGGAACACTCTGTTACTCATAAGAACCCAGCAATGTTACATATTAAGCGATTAAGGGGCCTCTCATACAAGAACGCAGAAATCACTGATTTAAAGTGTAATCTATGCTCCGAAAACTGCTCAGAACTACAAAAACTCACGGACCATTTAAAAAAAGAACACGAAATTTCATTCCATGGAACAGAACATTATCTAGTGCCATACAAATTACAAGATGGCTACCAATGCGTGTTGTGCGAATTAAAATTCAACAGTTATTTGCGATTATCGGTTCACATGAACTCGCATTACACAAATAATGTTTGTGAATCGTGTGGAATATCTTTTATCAATCGAATAGGCTTACGGACCCACGTCCAATCTCAGCATAAAGAAAAAAAATGTTCGCGTTGTCCCGCCATTTTCTTGACAGTCTGCGCAAAAAGTAAACATTTGAGACAAGTGCATGGAATAAGGAATACGAAGCGATATTGCAATATTTGCAACAAAACCTTCAAATATACTTACATGCTAGATGAACACAAAATTCAAGAACACGGAGTCAAAAGACCACCCGAATCTAGATGCGTTGAATGCGGAAAAACCTTCTTATCGCCATTTAATTTGAAAACTCATGTGCGTTCTGTTCATATTAGGGAGCGAAATTATCCTTGCACGAAGTGTGGTATGAGGTTTTTTACTACATGTGATCAGAAAAGGCATGAAAGAACCCATGACGATGTGAGGTCGTTCTGTTGTAGTTATTGCGATGCTAAGTTTAAGTCTAAAGATTCTTGGAGACGGCATTTGAAAAGGCAGCATGGACACGTGTTTGGAGAGGCGACTACGATGTCTTGTTAGAAATACAAGTTACAGTATTGAAATAAAAACAAATTTATGCTGTCATAAATTGTGTTTTATTTGACCTAAACCATTTAAATTCTTTTCAAAAAACATCGGTAAAAAAAAGATAAAAAATATTTCTCAAAATTTGGCCCAGTTGGGCGCCAAGATACGGCACAATAATAAATTCGCACCGTCAAAATTCGCGCTGTGCATATGGGCGCCGGCAGGTTTATTTTCAGGGAGGCTCACGAAGCGAGCGATCATTTTGGCGGTTCACCTCGAATATGTTAATTTATCGTTTGTCCATCCATACAAAGTGTAACTCCAACGTCGATTCATGCGAAGTGGGCTCGAAAATTTTAAGATCTCGCCTCGAATATCTTAAGTTATATATTATTGTGTTAGGCGTTTTATTTCTTTAGTTCTAAATGTTTTAACGCCTATATTTTATTCTGAAGCCAGGGAGGTGCAAGTGCACCCATTTTCACCCCCCCCTCCCGGCGTGCGTCATGCGTTTTGGATGTATACGAATCGAAAATAGTACCTAAATAAGGCCGACCTACGACGCTCAATAGGCACGAATATAATAATATATTCTTGGAAATTAGACCAGAAGTGACTTTTTTTAAAAGAATTTTAGAAATACCTACAGGAAATGATTGAAATAAGCAAATCAGACTAACGAGAATTTAATAACAAGAATCGAATAACAAATTAACTAAACGAAAAAAAATACACAGACACAATAATTAGAAATGTAACCGACAGAGTGACGTTCTAACGATGTTGTTCCCACGACGATCCAAGTGAAAAAAGGCCGGTGCTAGTGCCGCACCGCCTTATATAGGTCTTCCCCCTCTTCATATCTTCCTATCTTCTACACGGTCTTTCCTGACTGGAGACCGTCCTCGGACTCCTTTAACTTCTAGCTTCGAAGATTTGTCTCCAACGTTGGCATGGAAGGTCCCGATTCTTCACTGCTTGCAGGTGCAGTGCTGATCGGCATCTCCAGCTGCTTCTGCGTGCCAGAGGTGCAAGGTTCTGGTTCCTCATCAACTGGCTCAGCCTCGTCAATGGACTGTTCCGACTCCTCGTTTTCTGCAAAAGAAACAAACAGACCACACGAGAATCAATTTTGTAAAATAACAAACCATCCATTGTAAGCTGTTGATAAGATAGCTCTTTTCAACACCACACATTTTAACATCATAATAACTTTGGGCTAGCCTAGCAAAGCCTACGCACATTAGGTGTGAAACATACAAATATCTAAACCACCCGGGGCGAGACTTGTCGGAAGATCGCCACCTCACGACTCGTTAGAGACCTACGTGAGGCATAACTTTGCGTGTGTGAATCGGTTCACATACAAGCATGTTTCAAACCATTCCCAGACATATCATAGAAATGCTTATCAGCAAGCATGTATTCCCACTAAACACGATAGTCAGGCACCAACTCATAGTCAAACTCTACGTGTACCACAGCTCCAGGATAACATGTCTGAGAACACCACTCCAAGACCATAGGTCCGATAAAGCTACTCCAAGACCACACGGGTCCGATACGGCTACTCCAAGACCGTAGGTCCGATAAGGCTACTCCAAGACAGTATCCCTTCGTGAGCTGTTCCCAAGGTATGTTCCATATACTAGGTAGCATGTCCGATGTGCTCCAAGACAGAGGCCCATCCAATAATATGAAACCATACCTCACTTGAAGTGTATCCGTCAAATTGAGATAGCATGTCCGATGCGCTCCAAGACAGGCCTATTTCAAATTGCAAGACTAGACTTCCCTTCAACATCGTTCAGTATTACCAATCCCAACAAAAAATCACTCATTAAGTTAATAGAAACCTCTTAATTTACAAACAATGACATCAAATAAGTCATATTCAGTGAATTGTATCACTTACATAAAAATAATCAAAACTCATTACGCTAACTCATTACACAAAAACGTAACACTCACCGCTAAAGAAAGCAGAACACACGTCGGGAGTCCATTCCCCTTGCCACGGGATCATGTATTCCGCAGCTGCTTGTGTAGACTTGCCATACGAGCCAGCCAAGAGGTGCAACTCATAGCGACCGTGTGGGAGTACCTTCGCCACGCGATAAGGCCCTCGCATGCACGAATCCAGCTTCCCAGTAGATTGGGCCTGTTTTCTCACAAAAACAAAAGAGTTCAGTTCAAAAACACGAGGTCGCTTTCGCCCTTGATTAACATAGGCGTCCTGATGTGCTTGATTTAAACGGAGACGTTCAGATGCTCTTTGACGACTCATTTCGCGAAGAGCTTCCCGATTAGGGTTGGAACCTTCCAAGGCCACATCGCGAACCAAGCTACGAATAAGTGGCGTCGCAGCATCAATACCTATCAATAGGTTCAAGGCTGAATACTGAGTTGTTCTGTGTTTTGTGATATTGAGAATCAACTGCAGTTTCCACATAACACTCGGCCACTTTTCTTGTCGATGGTTGCACTCAATACGAACCATGTTCAGCACAGTGCGACAATATCGTTCTACCTGCCCGTTAGAGTGATGCATTTCAGGGGTTATAAGGTGAGTGTCGCAACCCATATCTTTGACCCAATCTAAGAATTCGGTACCCTGAAACATGCGACCTCTATCGGCTACTATTAGTTTAGGAGTTCCGAAGAGGGAGATCATATTGGTGAAATGGCGATTTAGTTCGTCAGCGTCTTGTCGGTACATAGGATATAACAAACAAAATTTAGAAAACGCATCTATAACTATAAGAACATGGCGATAACCATCGGCTTCGGGAAGAGGACCTAAGGAATCTAAATGGATAGTTTCGAAAGGTAAATCTGGTTTTTCCCAAGAGTGGATGGGCTGTAGAGGGGCTCGGGGGACTTTCTTATGGGAAAGACACACTAAACAGTGTGTTACATACTTTTGTACAAACGCCCTCAGCCCTGGAAACCAGAAGTGTTTCGTGATAAGATCAACGGTCTTATCGACACCGGGATGATCATGTTCATCATGGAAAATTCGTAACAGGCTAAGTCTGTGACCTTTTGGGATATAGCAAAGGAATTTGGGATTTTCACCAGTAGGTGAGAACTTTACATAAAGAATGTCGTTTTTGAAAATATAACGGCTGGAGTCTAATTGGCCATCCGCCAATTTTTGAATAAGAGACCGGGTCTCCTCATCGGAAGCCTGAGCAATCCGCGCCCAATTCAGAGGTTTCTGAACAGTGCACACATTGACTGGATTCCGACTAAGATAATCGGCATGGGACAGAAGGCTTCCTTTCCTGTAGTCTAGGCTGAAGTCAAAATCTTGGAGGTATACCCACCACCGAGCCACTCTTGGCAACAAATCTTTCTTACGTTGTGTAAGCTTCAATGCGTTACAGTCGGTGACCACAGTGAATCGTACACCCACAAGATAATGCCTGAAATACTGAAGAGCTTTTACCACCGCAAGAGTTTCAAGCTCATATGAGTGGTATCTGCTCTCAGCTCCCTGAGTAAGCCTACTGAAGTAGGACACCACTCGCTTACGATTACCTTCATGCACTTGCATCAAGATTGCTCCATACCCAATAGAACTTGCGTCTGTGTGAACTTCTATGGGTAATGAAGGGTCATAAATTGCAAGTACTGGCTCGCTCGTTAGACATTCCACAATGTACTTACGAGCCGCCCGTTGTTCAACTCCCCAATTAAAATGTGCTCCCTTTTTAGTGAGTGCCGCAATACACGCAGTTTTCTGGGCAAACCCAGCGATATACCGCCTGAAATAGCTAGCTAAGCCCATGAATTGTCTAACCTGCTTTACATTTTGCGGTTCGGCTGAGTCAATCAAAGCCCTCACTTTTTCATGACTCGGCTTAACCTGACCTTCGGAAATTGATCTACCCAAATATTCGATATCTGTGGCCAAGAACGAGCACTTTTTCAAATTGATGGAAAACCCAGCTTTAGTCAAAGTGTCAAGAACCCTTTGTAGTAGAACAAGGCCTTGATCAATACTTCGGCTCATGATTAGAATGTCATCTATGTAGACGAGGATATCACCAGATTCAATTAGTTTGCGAAGTGTTTTTGTGATTATACGTTGATAAACTACTGGAGCATTCGCCAAGCCGTAAGGCATCTTCAAATATTGATAATGCCCCTCTGGCGTGACAAAACCCGTAAGCGGAACTGAGTCCTGGTCTAATCGAATTTGATGAAATCCAGTTGCCATGTCAAGGGAACTGAAATATTTATTATGCCCTAAACGATCTATATAGTCATCTATACGTGGTAACGGAAAACGATCTTTAATAGTTATCTCGTTTAATTTACGAAAGTCCACACACATCCTATCTGTGCCGTCTTTCTTTTTAACTAAAAGAATCGGGCTTGCGTAATCAGACTCCGACTCTTCTATAATTCCTTTATCCAACAAGTCCTTAATAATATCACGGACACGAAGAGTCTCAGCGTGAGAAAGTTGGTACGGCCGATAGTAAATAGGAGTGTTGGTATTAAGTTTAATGGACATACAACCTGTATTTACAGTTGATGTTGCAGTACCGGAAATAAAATACTGAGAGAAATTATTCATTATTTCTAGCAACTTATCCAAGTGACCGTCAACTAGGGGTGTATTGATTGGAATTGAAGTCTCAGATTGTATGTTCATTACCCTATGCAAGTTATCAACGCTTCTTGTAAGTGACTGACAATCTTTAGTGCGAACGTACCTAACACCGTCCCTATTAAGAACATCCGTTCCTACTATGACCGGCGTGTTCATATATTCGGCGGACACAACAAACAAATCTACCTCGAGGGTTAAACCGTCAAGTTCAATAGGTAACGTCACGTAACTTGTACTCTCTACCTCTTGGGTACCTAACCCCTTCAAAACACGAAGCGCTGGCTTACGTGAACAATTGAAATGCTTAAGCAGCGAAGACGAAATTAAAGATATAGTGGACCCACTATCAATCAAAACATCGACCGCTACGTCCTGTATAATTGCTACAACAACATCACTATTTTTGGTGTTTACAAACTCGTTGCAGAAGTTAACACTACTTTTGTTTGCAGCTTCCGATCTTTGCTTAGCGAAGCAATTTTCGGCCTTATGACCCGGTTTCTTACAAAAGCTACAAGTTTCGGATCTAGTCGGTACAAAACCAGACGTAGGGTTAGTCGTAGGATTATTAGACGAAACGCTTGGCGGTTGATCAGTTCTCGGTTTCCTAGAACACATTGCCTGTCTATGTCCTGATTCGCCGCAAGAAAAACATTTAACATCATTTAGATTACGCTTCCGAGAAAGATCTGTAGTTTGTTTATCTCTTAGAGAACGAAACGCGGAACTTTTCGACGTACTAGTGTTGTTTGGCTTAACGTAGATTGAAAAGTATTCGACCAAGTGATTAGGTAACAGCTTGGCGTTCGTCGCTGACGCTTTTATGTTGGGATCGGTGATACCGCGTACTATTATCGCCGAAATTAGCTCGTCACTAAGTCCCCGCACTACTCGTAAACGGAGCAATGACCGACGCACGTAATCCGCATACGTAGAATAGTTATCGGAATTTTTGGTCATTACGTCATATAAAATATTCGCGACGTCCGGTACTCTAGGGCACAACGGTTTAAATTCCTTTTTGAAGTTGCTCCACGATCGGTCATTAGTTACCCATTCGTTAAGCCATGATCGAGCGTCACCTTTCAAACAATTACCAATACGCGACAAGCATTCGAAATCACTCCAATTGTTTAAAACTTTAGCGCGATCGACCTCCGCACACCAATCATCAATATTATGTAGGGTAGGATCAAAATTTGAAATATAAAAATTCTGAGATCGGCCCGCAGTATTAATTGACCGAATAGCATCCACGATACGATCGGTTACCGTAGCTTGTGTTGAATTCGAATGATCATTCACGTTCCTAATCAGATGGTCCGACACCTGTACCGACGCCTGCTCAGATAATCGTAACGGCGGAGTTCTAGAACGAGAACGTGAATAACGACGGTAGTTATATCCGCGAGCCGGTGACGTAATATGTCGAGACGCAGTCTCTCCAGGCGAAGGTGAAACGAGACGGCGGCGACGCTCCGGTGGTGACGAATGACGCAAGCTACGCGATTTTATTCGACCTGGCGATCGTACCTTATTATGTTCTAGCGACGGTGTTCGCTGGCGCCGCGATGCCCGTCGGCTACGTACACTATCAGACACTAAAGTTTTATCACGATCACACGAACGCACTGGCAAGGGTGAAGCCCTCGTTTTGTCTTCAAGCGCTTTAAGGCGAGACATCATCGCTTGTATCTCGAGCCGTAACGTGTCGTTTTCATTAGGGGATCGCTCGCGGTACCCACTATTTTGCCGCGCCCGACTTTTGCGACGCGAGTCGCGACGGTCGTGAAGAGGACTATAGTCGCGACGCGAGCTACGAGTATTATCGCGGCTGCTGCAGAGACTGCGACTACGATCGCGTTTGCGGTCTGCCATCCTAACGTCCTAACCCAAGACACTGAAAACAACAGACCAACAGACTAACACACGATCAAACGTATACCAGTAATAACACTCAACACAAGTAACCACACACAAGTAAAAAAAATGCAGCGACAGACCACAACGGAAAAAATAAATTGACACAAAAAATAAAAATGGGGGTATTTGTGATTAAAACCAAGCGAAAAGTGGGCAATAGAAATGGGAAGAATCCCACTTCTGATCTTGGAAATTAGACCAGAAGTGACTTTTTTTAAAAGAATTTTAGAAATACCTACAGGAAATGATTGAAATAAGCAAATCAGACTAACGAGAATTTAATAACAAGAATCGAATAACAAATTAACTAAACGAAAAAAAATACACAGACACAATAATTAGAAATGTAACCGACAGAGTGACGTTCTAACGATGTTGTTCCCACGACGATCCAAGTGAAAAAAGGCCGGTGCTAGTGCCGCACCGCCTTATATAGGTCTTCCCCCTCTTCATATCTTCCTATCTTCTACAATATAATATATTTAAAGCGCAATATAAAACTAAACAGTTCTAAAAGTTACATAAAATAAGCAGCTATAATTAATAAACAATAAGTTTTTAAATTACTGGTAAAATAAATTGTAGTAAAAATAGTTCCTACCTATTTGCTAGGATGTTTTTCAGATGGCACAGTGGGAATTCAAGGCGAAATTCGAAACCCATAGAAGAAAAATTCTGACTTGAAACTATCGGTCTGTACTTTATATACAAAACATTACAAAAAGTTAAGTCTATCTAAAAGTTTATCATACATCGAAGAACCCAAGGTTAAAATTATAATTTTATGCCGCAAACAGACTTGTAACCAGGGACTGATATCGATACCCAAAATATATCGATATTTTAAAGAAAATATCAATAACAGAATCGATAACTGGGATAAATATCGATTTTTATATCAGTTACTTAAGTATCGGTATAAAATTATCGATAAAATTATCGATACTCAGTATTGATATCAGGCTCCAATGCGACGTTGCGAGATCGCATATTCACGCCACCGTACAACGTGGCGCCGGCGCGCGATCTTGGCGCGAAACGGAACGGCAACAGTGTAGTAAGCAGCCGGAGCGCGTGTACCGCTGACCCGCTGTAGTAGTATTTAATTTAACGTTTTGTATACAAATATTTGAAAATCTAATTTTTCGGTATTTTAGCTGTACAAACAACAATTTCTAACTACCTACTGTTAGTTTTACATAATATATTACGTATAGTATGATTGCGCCGGTTGGCAACCAGTTAGTTGAGTTGCTAACTTTGAACGAATCAAAATATACGCCATTTACACGCAAAATAGTTGCCGACTATGTAAATTGGTTCTAAATATAGTCTAGTTGTGAAATAAAATATAAAATATCACGTTTTCATTCATAAATTATGAAAAATTATGGAAAATGTGCAAAAATAACCGAAATGCTAGATAACGACCACTTTGTTCAGTTGACGACCAGCTGCAGTACGCTAGATTACGGCCACTGTTAAAAACATAGAAATAAAGTAATAAAACCACTTAAAAGGATAAAAAATATTATTTATTTTTCACTTTAAATCAAACATAATTAAATATCTAATAATCATCAACACAAATAGTATTAAATCATCTGATTTAACGTTTTTTTATTAAATTAATAAAAAAAAAATAAAAAAAATCGTTGCGTGATTTAACCTGGTAAAAAATTTCGATATCCCTTTGGAGCTTAAAACTTATCCAGTTTTAGGGCATAGAGTAGCCACTTTGTCCTGTTCACACCAATTTATCCTGGACGATCTTCCTTGAAGTGATTCTTCGATAAGTACATGGTTTTCAAAAAAAAAAAATGACCGTATCCAGAAGCTCCTGCTTCTTAGTTGGGAATCCGCACTTGGCAACGGGCAAGCTGGTGGAGTTCTAGTCATGAGAGCTAGCAAGGCTCCGAGGGCGTCATCTTGAAAAAAAAATACTACTTATACTAAATCAAATAATCACATGTGCTCGAATACTGAACATACTTAAGCTAAACTTTAGTTTGCGGCCATCGTTCTTTTCGTACTACATCTTGGTGGTCGCAAACTAGCATCGTAATTTTCTAACTGTATCACTTAGCTACCACCTTTTATGACCAATATTTGTGGGTGAATTAAATAAGTTTTATCAAAAAAACGTGGTCGTTTACTGAATAATTGCATGGTTAGGGTTTTACAACACCAAAACCCTAAATTGTGTAACCATACATAAAACATTGAGAACATAATAAGCAAAACAAAATAAAACTGTGCGAGTCAGAATACGACCACCTGGTCGCTTTCTAACGTATTATTAAAATATGCAATTCAGTAACCGACCACTGGGCTTTAATTTAATATAAGGAAAAAAAAAACTTAAATGCAATTAAACAATTGAAATCACTACATAATTGAAGTACCCACGTTTCTAATTTGAGTAAAAAACTTAAAATAAGTAACAAAACTTACCTTCGAACGCCACGCGCCTTGCTATTTTTTTGCTCTTGCGCAGCAAGTTCACAAACTGAGTCAACACGTGAATTGAACGTAATTTTTCTTTGTTTTGGGTCAAGCGATTGATATAAAATTTAGTAAATTTTTATTATGTAACTATTCAAATAATATTTAAGACATACTATTTATTTGTATGTCCTAAAGAAAGGTTATTATCCTTAAATAAAGAAACCTAGTCAGGCAAGTGGTCGGTTACCGGAGGTGGTCGCGATACCGGCGCAATGACCCTACGTTGCTGAGTGTGGCCGATGCGATGGGGCGTAAAAAACAAAAAAAAAATTATAGGTATTTTAATGTAAACAAAACCAGTTTGAAATCGAAATGCCTGGTGTGCAACAAGGACTTAAACGTAAGTTTTTCACTTATTTACCTTATTTCATACTTTAAGATAGTATTTGTTACAGCTGTTAATAGAAAGAAAATAAAGCAACGTATGTATGACTTCTATGTACCTATAACTCGTGCGCGATAAGTTCAGACCCGCGTGAAATGCTACTACCTTGCACTTTCCCGATTACTCTCATGTTGCCATTTTTAGGGTCCATAGTCAACAAGGAACCCTTATAGTTTCGCCATGTCCGTCTGTCTGTCTGTCCGCGGTTTAGCTCAAAAACTATTGGAACTAGAAAGTTGTAATTTAGTATAAAAAAGTAGTAAAATAAAATTTTGAAAAAAAAAAACAATTATTTAGGGTACCTCCCCTACATGTAAAGTGGGGATGATATTTTTATTTTTTCGTCCTTCCCATAGTGTGGGATATCGTTGGATAGGTCTTTCAAATATTAGGGGTTTGCGAAGACCGTTTTTTGATTAAGTAAACCGTTCGTGACTTATCAAGCTTTAAAGTACCAATTTTCGTTAGAGTCAAGTGTCCCCCGCCTCTATCAACTAAACAGTTGTAGTTAGAAATTCAAATGTCACGGGAGTAGTACTTATATATAACGAAATTTAAAGGAAAGCTATCACATTTAAGTGGGCTTTACAAGTTTACGAGTAATAATCGACCAACTTAAATTTGCGGTTACAAAAACATGTTCTCACATATATTCCGTATAGGAGAACATGTTTTTCAATTACAAAGTTAAGTTTGTTCTTACGATTCATTCATTCCAACTAGGGGTAAGGGTTCCGCCCTTCATTGTGCGTGGTCAACACGCACTTGGCCGTTTTTTCGTATTGCCTAAGGTGGAAAATGAACCCACGGTTTGAGATGCGACTGCGTTCATGTCTGGATCAAATAATAAGTAACTGTAAGGATGCAATATGTGAGGTTATACCACCGGGACTCTCAGATCACGAAACAGCTCAGATGATATCCATACAAATAGGGAAAAAAAAAGAAAAAAGTTCCACCTCTACGTTTTCGCACAATTCACAAGCGTGATTTTAGCGCTGAAAATAAAGAAAAGTTCTTTGGCTATATGAAAAGTTTAAAATGGACAGACATTTTTTCTAATCAGTAAGCTAACAGTGCGTCACTTTCACGATACACTTGTCCTGTTCTTTGATTTGTGCTTCCCTAAAATCGATATCAAAATCAACCTAGTAAAAAAATATACGAAATGGATTTCCAAAGGTATTAAAAAAACAACTAAAACCAAAAGGAACTTGCGTTTTAAGTACTACTGCTGTATTTTTTGACATGTCAAAAGCATTTGATTTTGTAACGCACGAGCTGCTACTAAAAAAATGTGATAAATATAGAATACGCGGTAAGGCAAATGCATGGTTAAAAAGTTACCTTACAAACAGATCGCAATTTGTAGAAATTACTGTGGATAAACCAAATCAAAACGGTGAACTGAAATTTAAATCCAAATTAGGTTACAATCGCACAGGCGTTCCACAGGGCAGTATTTTAGGCCCCCCACTTTTTCTGCTCTATATCAATGACCTTACAGAAGTAACTGATCATCCCTGCATACTCTTTGCAGACGATCTGTCCGTAATTATCCCTAAAATTACAGAAAACTATAATGAGGAAATAAATAGTACCGTGAGCAAAGTAATAACTTGGATGGAAAAGAATAACCTTAAACCAAACATAAATAAAACCAAATATGTACAATTTCGTAACAAAAATTGGAATAAAATGGATTTAAACATCACTTTTAAAGATAAAAAAATACAACAATCAGATAGTATGACTTTTCTTGGGATAGTACTAGATGAGAAGTGTTCCTGGATGGGTCATATTGATATGATATGTGGAAAACTCAGTAAGTTTGCTTATGTTCTATGGCGTATATCTAACCTAATAAGTAGACAAGCCACATTACAGGCTTACCAAGCATAATTATGTTGGTTCAATACTACACACTACAGTATACTGGTATGGGGAAACTCGGTGCATATCGGAAGAGCTTTCGTCGCACAAAAAAGGTGTATACGTGCGATTTGTAATGTAGACCCACTTACATCCTGTAAACCACTGTTTAAAGAACTTAGAATACTTACATTAACAGATATTTATATCGAGGAAATATGTAAATTTACCAAATCTCACCCTGATATGTTTGAAAAACTGGGAGATAAATGCAAGTTAAAAACTAGATACGTATCCTAATAGATTAATTATTCCTCAAACGAAAACAGAGCTATATAAGCGAAGTTGCTATCCTATGTGTATCCAAATATATAACAAGATTCCTAACCAAATTAAAGAACTTCCAATGGTCCGCTTCAGAAGGGCTTTACACAAGTGGCTTATTGAAAATCACTTCTATACTGTAAAAGAATTCCTTCAGTTTAAATCTAAATGATATATTTGTACCTGTACCAAAAATTTGCATGTCATTATGTTATGATTAAATAATGTTAAGCTACTATATATTATACTCCATTGCAAGAACTTTTGTAACCATATTTATCTGCAAATAAATCGTTGACTTTGACTTTGACTCTTAACGCTACAAAATTTTAATAAATACTTTAGTCAATGCCTATTATTTGAGGTTATTGTAAAAATATATTCAATTTCCGAATTTAATGATTTATAATTTTCATGGTGCTTAAGGTGAATGGATAGTGGTAGACCGCGTAATTCAAATTTTCTTACGTTTTTGCAATTTGCAGGTTTGTGTCAGGTTGTATCTTGATCAAAATATGTATGATTCGCGACAATAACAGGTAGGGTCAGTGCGCCGGTTTCGCGACCACCTACGGTAACCGACCACTTGTCTGACTAGGTTGCTTTAATTAACGATAATAACCTTTCTTTAGGACATAACAATAAATAGTATGTCTTAAATATTATTTGAATAGTTACGAATTTACTAAATTTTATACGAACCGCTTGACCCAAAATAAAGAAAAATTACGCTAAATTCTCGTGTTGATTAAGTCGTGTGTGAATGTGCTGCGCAAGAGAAAAAAAATAGCAAGGCGCGCGGCGTTCCAAGCTAAGTTTTGCTACTTATTTTAAGTTTTTTACTCATATTAGAAACGTGGGTACTTCAATTATGTATTGATTTCAATTATTTAATTGCACTTAAGTCAATTTTTACCATATATTAAACTAAAACCCAGTAGTCGGTTACTGAAATGCATATTTTAATAATACGTTAGAAAGCGACCAGGTGGTCGTATTCTGACTCACACAGTTTTATTTTGTTTTGCTTATTATGTTCTCAATGTTTTATTTATGGTTACACTATTTTGGGTTTTGGTGTTGTAAAAGCCTAAACTTGCAATTCTTCAGTAAACGACCATGTTTTTTTGATAAAACTTATTTAATCTATCCACAAATATTGGTCCTAAAAGGTGGTCGCTATGTGATACAGTTAGAAAAGTACGATACTGGTTTGCGACCACCAAGATTTAGTACGAAAAGAAGGATGGCCGCAAACTAAAGTTTAGCTTAAGTATGTTCAGTATTCGAGCACATGTGATTATTTGATTTAGTTTATGTAGTTTTTTTCAAGATGAAGCCTTCGGAAGCAAGTCCCTAAAAGGAAAAAAAAGACTTGGAGCATTGGTAAACAGTTTCAGGGATATCACATCCCCCTGTCTCGCTCCTCTGAGCAGTTGGATGGGGCTCGTTTTCTCATCCTGGTTCTGAACAGTCATTGTGGCAGTGTCATACGAGCATCTCAACACTTCGATATGGCGCCAGTCAATTCAACATCGTTGCAGAGAGGCCAGAACTGCCCATATTTCGATGGTGTCGAATGCTTTATCGTAGTCCACAAATGCCAAACACAGTAGCTGATTATACTCCTCGATCTTTGCAGTACTTTCTCAGTACAATTTTCCGAACAGTATGGATGTGGTCTTTTCGAAATCCGGCTTGTTCTGTTGGCTGGGTCGTCAAGTATCCTGGTGAGAGAGTTCGTGACGATTCTCGAGAACAGCTTGTATTCGTGGCTCAGAAGTGAGATGGGTCTATAGTTCTTTAGCAAGGTTTTGTCACCTTTTTTGAAGAACAGAACCATCGCACCGCTGCTCCACGCCTCGGGCGTTATACCCTCATGGATGACGGAGTTAAAGAGACTCTCTAGCTCTCATGACTGTAACTCCGCCCGCTTGCCCGTTGCCAAGTGCGGATTTCCAATTAAGAAGCAGAAGCTTCTGAATACTGTGATTTTTTTTTTGTCATTAACCATGTATCAAAGAATCCCTTCAAAGAAGATCATCCAGGACAAATTGGTGTGGAACAGGACAAAGTGACTTCTCTATGCCCTAAAACTTGATAAATTTTTAGCTCTAAAGGGATATCGAAATTTTGTACCCGGTTAAATCGCGCAACGAAAAAGATTTATTTTATTTTATTAATTAAATAAAAAAAGTTAAATCCGATGATTAAATACTATTTGTGTTGATGATTATTAGATGTTTGATATAAAGTGAAAAATAAATAATATTTTTTATCCATAAAAGTGGTTTTATTTTTATGTTTTTTAACAGTGGTCGTAATCTAGCGTACTAGTGGTCGCCAACCGAAATAAGTGGTCGTTAACTAGCATTTCGGCTATTTTTGCACTTTTTCCATAATTTTTCATAATTTATGAATGGAAGCGTGATATTTTATATTTAATTTCACAACTAGACTATATTTAGAACCAATTTACATTGTCGGCAACTACTTTGCGTGTAAATGGCGTATATTTTGATTCGTCCAAAGTTAGGAACTCAACTAACTGGTCGCTACCCGGCGCAACACCCTACGTATTAAGAGAATTATTTATAATCATATTTTGATCAAGATACAATCTGATAATGATATGCAAATTGCAAAAAAATAACAAAATTTGAATTTCGCGGTCTACTACTACCCATTCACTTTAAATGAAAAATGAAAAAATACTATAGTGTAAAAAATACAATTTCATAATCATTTTATTTTATTTGTTTAAATAAATGATTCAGTAAAACCACGTTTTAATTCATCATAATGATGCGGCCGCGGTCGCGGGTAAAGTTATTTATTGGTATTATATCGGTATTTTGGTATTAGTATCGATACTGATAAAGGCATAGTAAAGTATAGATATAAGTCTACTGAATAAAAATATCGGTATCAATATCGATAAAGAAATACCCAGATATCAGTATTTATATCGATATTTTGATATCGATAACAAAATTTTACCGGTATGCAGTCCCTGCTTGTAACCACGGGGTTACAAAACTTAATGTTGATTAGCTTTAGAAGATTCAACGAGTTTTGTTTTGATACTATTGGGTTTGGATACATGCATATCATTGGGAATGGGCATCTGTCCGTAAGTATCGACTCCAGGACCAATACCCATTTGCATTCGGAGAGTTGGGCGATTTTGTGGGGTCAGCGACGGCATGAATTTGATTTCACAGTTATGGAAGTGGAAATCGCTGTAAAAAAAAACAGTTTGTTTTTTTAGTATTTTACATCCTAAAAGATTTCCCAAGCACGCGCTTCGGGAATCATCGTCTATCTCCGAAAATACGAACGCACGATGATGAGATCTAATTACAACCATACGAATACTTGCCTATTTTGTGTTACCATGATCACAAGATTACAGATTAACCGCTCTAAGCAAAAAACTTTTCGCCACTTTATAAGTGAGAATTAATGACGATCTGTAACCGGAGTAGGTAGCCCGACAGGGCGAAAACTTTATACAAACGTGCATTGAAAAGTACACTACTACAAAGCGCGACAGTATAGAAGCTTTGCCTCTGTGGGGGGGAAACACGAAGACTACCGAAGCGCATACTTGCTCTGTACTCTAAATTACTTTGGGATTAAAAAATAATTAAATCCGGTAGCAAATATAGTAGGTTGGCAACTCTACAGCGAAAGATAATTTTAAGTTTATGAGCGTAATAATCAGTTGTTAGCTTTGTTTTAATTTAAACTGGCATCGTGTTTTGGTAACTGAATTTAATGTTAAGCGAACACTTAATTGGATCTGGCGTTGTGTGGTCCCAGTTCTAACCTCACCTACTTTTCAGCCATTTTTATTTACTACTTCATTTTTAACCAAGGAATCGAACCCGCGACACGCAGTGCAGCAGTCAATTCTTTTAAAACGTTGCCTATAATACAATGTTTGCTAACCAACTATTAATATTATTTAGTCGCCATGTCATTATGTGTAGTACAGACGCCAGCACATCAACCTACTACAATCTGCCAATTTACTTTATAGATTTTCAACTTTATAACTAAAACATAAGGTTCAAAGTTGATTGGGAAAAATGGACAGTTTCAGGTATGTTGCTGGCGTCTGTACCTCGTCTATGATTTCAATTAGCCATGTTTAATATGTTCGCTACCTAAAGTAGCAGCCATTATTTAGTGTTTATAATTCCTTGCATTTTGAAGCTCATCTAATAAAATTATTGCTAAAATATTTAAACTCTGCCAAGTTTTTTTTTTAGTAGCAAATAGTTGCCTGGATAATAATTGCTCTTTTTTACATCAATCAATCTGCCTAGCCTTTTCCCAACTATATTGGGGTCGGCTTCCAGTCTAACCGGATGCAGCTGAATACCAGTATTTTACATGGAGCGACTGCCTATCTGACCTCCACAACCCAGTAACTGGATAATACGATACCCTTTGGTAAGACTGGTTGTCAGACTTTCGGGCTTCTGACGACCCGTAACGACTGTCAAAGATCCACGAATGACAACCGGGACCAACGGCTTAACGTGCTTTCCGAGGCACGGAGGAGTCTCGGTATGTAAAGATGGTCACCCATCCACAGACCAACCCCGGCAAGCGTAGCTTAACCTGACGGATCGACCCGTGCGGCAGTTACTACTTAGCCACGAGCTAAAACTAAATATTTGGTGTTACGATATTATTTATTGCATTTCAAAATCAATATTTTAGTTCACTAGATAGTTAGCTATATTTATTATTTCCATACAGTAATAATGCCAAATTCATGAAAATAGCGAAATATTTGACAGCTATTTGCGATGTTGCCCACTTTCAGTATGTTTATACTGAAAGTGGGCAACGACTCAAATAGCTGTATGTGCATCTTACATGGAGTAAACTCCAGTCGTGCGATGGAGCTGGCACACACTTTTCTACATGGTATGGAAATAGTTATAAGAATAATCTCACACATACCCAAGGTTTGGGAATTTGAACGGATAACGCGTCATCCCCTCAATAGATTTGACGTATGTCTTCCATCGACACTTGAGCAACTCATTCTCTTGCAAAGAGCAAAGTACCCGTCGTTTATGGTCGCTAATTTGTCGCTCAAATAGAGGCAATACACTCTCTTTTTCACTTTCACTTGCCAGTTTAAGAACTTCTTCTAAAGTCCAAAGAGAAATAGTTCTTATTACTATGAATAAATATACGTTTTTGACATGAATTTTCACTATAGCAATATAAAGCTTTATTGAAAATGCATGTCAAAAACAAGTGCACGCCACGAAAGAAGGCCGGGGGAAAAATTGTAAAACTTTTTTTTTTGCAATGACATAGACACTAGCGCCCCGTGTCAAATGGACTTCAGTGGAACAACAAGAGTGCTGTTGGTAATTTGTGCAGTTGTTTTGTGAAAGATCTTTTAGTGTTCGACTGACGTTGAAAGGGAGCCCCCCTTTTCAACTTCAGACGATCTTTGCAACTGTGTAGGTACAAAATCAGTTTCATCAAATAATTCCCATGCCGTAATGTTGGCTACACTGTTAAATTTTAACAACGGACCTATTACTGTGCGTTTGCACTGACGAAACATCACAACAAAACATGTTCAAATCTCTAGTTCCTGTCAAATATTGTATGGATCTTTGACATAAACTAAAGATTTCAACATGTTTTGTTGTGAATGTTTCGCCAGTGCAAACGCACAGTTAGGTAGCGCTGCTAGAGTGCGTTTCATCTAATAGTTCATATACCGTAATATTGGCTCCTCTGTTAAACTTTAACAACAGACCAATTGGGTAGCGCCGTCGTCACAGTTGTAGGACGAACAGGAATACGCTACGGTGCTACCTAATTGGTTAACAGGATCATGAGGCATTGCAGCTTTGTCTACGATAGCAGAAAGGAAGGCCTTAGCCCGTTGGTCTCGTGGTCGCAAGCTCGCTTGCTGCGTGGGGTCTAGGGCGAGCAAAGTATTATAGGTTTTTCCAATAGGAATTTCTTATTACAAGCTCGGAATTTGGGAGTTGGTAGTGTGACAACCCTGGGAAACCACGTTAATGCTTTGGTCCTGAACCTAATCTCTCCCCGGTCCTTTCGGATTGCTGTCCCGTTGGAATACTACGGAAAACAAAAAGAGAGTGCACCCGTGTCTGCGCACACACTTGTGCACTTTAATATCTCCTGAGTACTTGCTTAGTCTTTGTTGAGACTGGTCGCCATAACCGAAATTCGGTTGCGAGGATATTTATCAGGTAATGCTGTGCACTCATACCCTCTTCGATCTCCTTGGGAAATATTCTCGGGATATGTTTACATTTAGGATAAGTAATGTGGCCGCCTGTGCCTTCCATTATTAAAACGATGTTATTTTAAATTTCAAAAGCTAAAACGTAAATATAAAATAAAATAAAATGAATAGCAAACAGTATTAATTGAGTGTAAAAAATGCATTATTTTAGAAATGACATTATGTTTTTTTTTTTGAGTACTCTGCGCACTGACCTCCATATATACAAGTACGCTGGACCTATGATCAGCCGAGCCATAGTGGGGCGATTTGATTTTCGCCATTTTGGCGCTGATCGCAGAAGTGGGTGGGAACGGAACTAATAATAGGGATGGGACAGTAATATAAAATACATCGATAAAAGGCTTTTCCGACCATCAGGTAATACTATTTCTATGTTTCCGACAGATACAGATATTTCGGCCAGGTTGTTTATACTAATACTGGTACTTGTTGAAAGACCTACACTGTCCTCCCATACCTAATAACACTGTTATTTGAAAATATTGTAAAAACCAATTATTTTTAAAAGAGTAACCGTGGAGTTTCTTGCCGGCTCTTCTCCATAGGAAACGACCAATTGGAACCGTGCACCTAGCTTCTGACGTTTCATAAGTGCCCATGTAGGTTTATGTGAAATAAAATATTTTGAAATTTTGAATATAATAAAGCTGATGAGTTTGTTTGGTTGAACGCGCAAATTTCAGGAACTGCTAGACCGATTTCATAAGTTCTTTCACCGTTGGATTGGTACGTTATCCCTGAGTGACATAGGCTATGTACCACGGGAGAAGTTGGGGCAGACTGCTAGTCTTAGGATAATCCGAAGCCAGACTAAGGGGGTACTTAGTATGTGACTAACTAAATCCAAAAATACATAGGGAACGCTTTTTAAATATAAATGAGGGTTTCTTGGGATGGAGTGGAATAGGTAAGGTATTTATAGAAAATAAAATGAGTTATGTTTAATAAAACAGTCATCGGAGAAGTGCTTTGAACAGATGTAATCATATTTTTTCGGACGCCAAGTAGGCTTTTCAATGTTTTTCAGCCATAATTCCAGTCTTCTTTTGTCAGTCGGAAACCTGTGAATTATTTTAAAATTATATGTAAATACATATAATTTTAAAATAATTCACAGGTTTCACACATTCATAATAAAAATCGGTCATCGGCGATTTCCGTTCTTGAAAGTAAATAGATATCGTTAGGAAAAATATCGATAACTTTTATCGACAGGTAACTTTTGCAGCACTATAAAATTTTGTGGTTTATAAAAAACCGGTTATACAAAGACAAATATATTGTTATTACTTAAAATTAGTTAAGTGACAGATTTTTAAATGTCTAATAATAACTTGTGGAATGCAATCCCACTTCCTTTCTGGTAACGAGTTTTGCATAACAAACACTCTTTCATAGTTTACCTATGAATGACCACCACTTAGTTATGTTATCAACTAAATTAATACGACACAACAAAGAAGCTTAATCACGTTAAACCTCCAAAAACACGGGAGACAATTCAAACGAGACAGCGGCCATTTGCAAGTTTCGTCAGATTTAGTTCTCTTCCCACGCATTGGGGGCGCTTCAAATAGGCACAATAAAGAGCTGTCATTTCATAGGGTATCGTAAGTCCAGCGTACTTGTATATATGGAGGTCAGTGACTCTGCGGATTCAATACAGAAGGAGTTATTTAAAAAGTATTAAAGGAAGGAAAAGAGTTTTTAATCATCTGCCTTTTCTTTGTGCAATGTTGAAAATGTATGGAAATACGTGCTCGTTAATAACGTTACCGTGGATGGAATACATTTCCATACACTTTACTCACCTGTGTTACGTACACGTGGGCGTGGACGTCCACGATAATATCATCACGTTAGAAATTATAAAAGCGCACAATGTGGCCGAATCCTGCTAGGATTGGTGTAGCACAGTTTAAATTTTACATTTTCAAATTTTGCGCGTAATTTCACGAAAATGCTGGACGCCGTGGACTCCATATTGCTCTGTGGTCATGACGTCGTTTGGCTGTGTAAACAAATGCAGTGATATTTTTTAAGTTATAAATTTGTGTTGTCCTTGTCTCCTTTTACAAAACCGTTCTCCATGGTATTATTTCAATAAAAATTACGTTGGTTACGAAAATAATAAAAAGCCTTTAGGTACGCTGATAGTTGACAGTTAACACTTTCTAAGTTTACATAGCCGTATAACGTAATAACATGGCGACTACTTTGTAATGGTGGTATGAAACAGAAAAAAACTGAAACCTTAAAAATTAATTTTAAAATTTAGTTTGCTATTTTGACGTTTTCTGACTGCTTTTTGCCTAAGCTATCTCAATAATATATTTTTAGTTTTTTTCTCATATAGAGTAAAACACCCTATTACGTAACACCCGATCAATCATAATCTGAATCATTTTGAAGGTTGCTAATCCCATGCTTCATAATGTTCGAAAAATTTGTCTGCTCATCGCAATGAATGTTGTGGAACTGTCAAAATGAAACAGATTGCGATTGGTCGTGTGTTATTTATGGTGCTGGCTGGATGCTCGCGAGAATCTACCGGATTTGAGTGGCAGAGATCCTTGGGGGGCAGGTCCTATATCCAACAGTGGACGTCTTTTGGCTGAATGAATGATGATGTTGTTAGCTGCTGGCCGTTGCACCACCGCTGTTCCGCATAATGAATTTGACAATTGCGACTCCACGTGGTACATACCTACTTGTTTGCCCTACCCCGTGAATTTTTTTAGAGCCGGAGGCGCGCAGTGGGTTCAGCCTCGACGTGTTTTTTATGGAATTTTTCACTTTTTGTATGGAAAATTTAAAAAAATATTACCACGTGTTGAGTATTAGGCCTCGGCCTCGAATTTTGCGGGCAGCGGAGCGGCGGCGGCGGCGGCGTGGGAGCGGTAGGATCTTATGCGTATAATCAAATGGACCGGTTCTCGAAAACAGCGGCGCGGGGGCGGGCAACGAGCGGTGCACTCCAGTCAAACGGTGACCACCCGCGCCGCCGCCGCCGCCGCCCCGCTGCCCGCAAAATTCGAGGCCGAGGCCTTAGGGGTATAAGGGTTTCCTAAAGGGGGTCGAAATTTTCATTATTTTTGCGATAGGACACACCATTTTCGAGATATAAGCAAAAGAAAAGAAAAAAATCCAGTATGTTTTTGCACCCGAAGTCGAGATGTTCGTGTGAATTTTAGTTCATGACAACTAATAATATTCCACACCATTTTCAGTGGCGATTAAAAATGATCAGAATTAGTTAGAAAATTAAAATTTTAGGTGAAAAACGTCAAATTCAGAATAGCAAAATTGTCATTTTCACTAAATTAAAATCTCAGTACAATCATAATGCTGTCAAACTAAAATATAGTTAAGTTGTGCCACTTTAGTCTATTTCAGAATGGGAAATCATCATTTGACAGGAGTACCTAAACTAAATTTTGGTGATTTTTAGTCTAGTTTAGACGCATTTGTGACAAGAGAATCGGCACCAATGTACCTACTTAATAATAATGGTAGTTGTTAATATCTAAAAGTTTTTCGTTATGTTTCTGAGTAAAATTCTTTATTTTATACCTACACTTTGTTGACACCCTCTCAACCCTTAAAACTTGTGACGTAATTTATAGTTGAAGTAGGAAACCCGACAATCTAACAAACGTTGGTTTACAGAGTTCAGATAGCAGTCACTGCTTAAATATTATATTCCGTTTTACATGTCTTTGTATCCAGCCATCTCTGAATAAATTACAAACCTACAAATTGATTAAATTAAATACAGTTTTTGTAAAATAAAACAAAACACTTAGGTAACTTTAACAATAACATTTATTTCCAATTATCGTAGTAAAAAATATCGAATCTAACAAAAATAAAAAACTTACATAATACTTAGATATTTTTTCTTAATTTAGTGCATAAGCTTAACTGCCTACGTAACAAAAATACAACAAACAATATAAAATAATTAAAAACATAATACAAGCACTAAAATATAAATGTCGCCATTTGCTGCTTTTTGCTAAAACTAGGTAGGTACCTACGACACGAGACGCGTCGCAGCGTGAGCGCGGCGTATTTTGCAGCGTCAAAAAGCGAAAGTAAGTAAGTAGGTACCTATAAATGCTATAGACCTACGCGTTTTTCAAGTCATCATGACATCGCAGAAAATGACATTAAAGTGACGTTGTCGCGTCACATAAAAGTTACCAATCTTTTGATGATTGCTTCGATGACGATGATGATTGCTTAAATTAAATAAGTATAGTTTTATGTACAGACGCCAACACATCAACCTACTAACAATCTGTCAAATTTCTTTAATTGATTTTCAAATTTATCATTACTGTATAAGGTTTAAAGTTGATTGGGAAAATTTGACAGTTTCGGGTAGGTTGACCTGCTGGCGCCTGTACTAATAATAATAACTAAATCAAACCTTTCTATAAACGCATAAACATAGTGACATAAACCGTCTTAAATTTTATCGGCAAACAATCATATTTATTTCATAAATGTAAAGAAATTAGGAATATTCTAAATACCAGTATTTCTCACTTTCACGTGAAATATTTTTGTTTAAAATATAACTGAACATAGGTACCTAACCTACCGGTCACTCATGCACAGTTCTCAAACTCACAATGTGAGAAAGTATTTTTGCAAACGAGGATGCTTTCGACAGGATTTGCTTTTTGCCGAAGAGTTGCACAAATTATATTATTATTGTGTAAATAACCTCGTGCAATAATGTGAGAACAATGACCGGCCTACCTAAGAAAATAAGTTTTAAAATTCGAAACTAAACGACTTCTCCAACGGCTACTATGTCGCAGCCGGCACCATTTTCAAACTAAGAACTCAATTCTTTTTTCCTGACTTGCCCACTACATTAATGTTGGTTTTCTTATCTCTGGGTTCATAGTAGACAGTCTTGCGAAGTACTTGCTTATCATCAGGGATAGGTAACTGTCCAAACCTGTCAATACCGGGACCGCTCCGCAAATGAAACCGATGATTTACTCGATTATTTACGGTTTCTTTTGGGTCGAGCGTAACTACGTTCTTGAAGAAGTGCAAGTCCCTGGAACAAATAAGTTTTATTTAAGTCCAACCTATAATAGCACTGTTTAAGTGGCCTCATATATACAGGGAAGGAATGCGCATTGAATTTCAAGCTTAGTCTCATAATTAGTAATGTGATCGGCCGCGAGCGTCTTGTCGTTCACCGTGCTAACGCGCCTGTCCCTTCACCCCATACCTTCGATCAATAATAGCACTAGATTGATCGAAGCCCCATACTGTCAAAATGTCTTTGCTAAAGGTGCAGGTATTATGTGCTGTTAAGGCATCTTTTGATGTTCACTGCAACTTAAAAAAATACCGGTAGTACTCTAATGATGAAGGTAGATATTACCGGTAGGTTTTCACCTTGGTCCTTATATTTTTGACACTCTAAAACGCGCGGGCGTTTTTAGTGGAAAAACTTTAAGTCCAATAAGTGTGTTCATGGTCGCGAATCATATGTTCAACAACCATACAACCTGACACTGATCTGCAAGTGCAAAAACTGGCGCTTTCGCCTTAAGAGGCCGTGCACGAAATCGACTGATATTGATCAATTTTGTTCAGTAGTTGTGAGAAAGGGAAAATGATTTAAACAAAATTATTTGTTATTTGAAAAGTCGAGTTCTTTGTTTTGCATGTGGCCGAAAGGAACTTTTCAAATACGTTAATTAATCATGGAAAATCACAAATATTCGCAAAAAGAGACTGACGTTCGATCACTCTTTTACCAAAAAACTATTTATGATTTTGAACATTTATAAATATTATCAACATCGTTTTAAATGGTCTATTTGGATGTGGCTGAACCACTTTTTTCAACTGCGATACAAAATATAGCAGAAAAATATGTTGAAAATATATATATTTTTTGAAACCCTTTCAGTAATGTATGTTTTCCTATTGTTTAGCAAACCATATCTAAAAATTTAAAAATTACACATTAGTCATCAGCTATCCTTGAAATACAATCAAAATTGTATCTGTATATCTTATATATAAAATTCTCGTGTCACAATGTTCGTTCCCGTACTCCTCCGAAACGGCTTGACCGATTCTCATGAAATTTTGTGAGCATATTGAGTAGGTCTGAGAATCGGCTAACATCTATTTTTCATACCTAGAAATTACTTAAAAATTATTTATATAAACAACGTTTGCCGGGTCAGTTAGTAATAAATAAAAATGTTTATTTCAATTAACATACGTGGTTTACATTATATAATTGGGCGACTCCTTTTAAGCAAGGAAATGCTTGTGCTAGGAGAATCCGCTCTTCCACATATCTATGATTAAGAATATACAATATCTTCACTAAGTAACGGACTTTCCTGTGGCTGCCTTAGCTTCTACACTCTAAAGCCTCCAGCCAGGGGCAAAAACTATTCTAATTATAAACTAGGCGAGAGCTCGCTAAGGGCACCCCCTGTGGGGTACGAACCTCGGCTTAGGGCGTCGCTGGGGGGAGGTCAGCAAGATGGGCAGGCTGGATCAAAGATATATTATTATTAATAATCGGGGAATTTAAAGCTACAGGCTCAACGTCGACGCGGGCTGGCGCATCGTTGAGTAAGTAAGGGTCGGGGGGGGGGGGGGGGCACGAATGATTTAGCACCACGAAAACTATACTTTTATACAAGACTTACACAGACTAATGTTTCAATTATTTCAAGTTCTTTTAGAATTAGATAAATTATTGACGAAAAAGTATTTTTCGTGCACGTAGCCTTAAACAGTTGTATACTCGTAAACACCATTTTTTTATATATTTTATACTTACTTGGTACAAGGGAACTTGAACGGTATTACCGGCTTCCTTGTATTCACGAATTCACCCCAACGGCACTTGAGCTTTTCATTATTATAAAGAGAATAGCCTTTCGTATATTTATATTTGTGAATCTTCTCTTCAAAAAGAGGAAGAACTCTTGCCTCCAGTATGTTCTTTAAAAAACCTGTGAAGAATAAAGGCTGGTACAGATTTGTAACGCTCCACGCGATGCGCGTTGCGATAAAATTGACATGCAGTTATGTTAAAGAGCATATAATGGCAAATTGGGGAGTAAACCGCAAGTGTATTTGTATTTTTTTTTTCAAATTTCTCAATTTCAAGTGTTGATTTCTGATTTTTGCACAGAGATTTAAATCGCTTTTGTGGAGGAATCTGCTCGCGGCATTCAAGGTGACCCAGACTATGTTTTTACTTTTCTGTTAGGGATGTAGCAGCTCATACTTACTTAAGACATACAATTATTATTAAAAGAACGCATACGGCCGCTCACCACCGTGCGCCCGCGCGTACCATCTACGAGTATACTACTAAACTCTTTGGCGCGTACTATGCTAGCCAAGGAGAAAATAATGTGCACCAGCCGGCTGTATCATCACGCTTGCTATGCGTATGGCATTACACCAAATAATCATAGTCTTAAGTTTATTAAATATGTAGGTACCCTATTTATTCTAATATATTTTCATCAGTAGGTACTGTATACAACATGTCCCAAAATTCAACGATAAGCCAGCACCAGAGGATGGACCTACTAATGACTACTCGAGAAAAAAAAAGAAAAAAAAAAATACCTCTACTTTTTTTTAAATTACTTAAAAAAATGCAAATTCTTCGAAAATGTATACCCCTTATGACACTTTTAACTACCATGACCACAATTTTTCAAATATTTCAGTTTTTTTGTTTGTATCGGCAACCTAAGTAGTACTTCTATTCACCATAATCTTTGAAAATTACAGAATTTTCGTAGTTTTATACAAAAAAAACAACCAAAAAAAATTATTTCCCTAAAATTTTGAAAAATTTTAACGTTCAGTACACTAACTCATCGTAGTGTAAAAAAAAAAATCGACACTACTATGGCAAGTTTTTTTAAAAATTAGCGCAACTAACCTAGATTTTAAAATGGTATAATACTTTAGGAAAACTAGCCACAAAAAAAAATAATGACACTTTTTCTAATCAAGAACCAAATTTCATAAGTTGTTGTTAATAGTAATCACTTCTACTATGTGCCCAAAATAGATTTTTGTTGTTGGAAAATGTTGAATGAATGAAACAAATGGTGTCAATAAATGTAAATTTATTGCATTATTAATAATATTATAATAAATGTTCGAACTGTTTACCACCGGCATTAATACAGGCACGACATCGCCTTAAAAAAGATCGTTTTATTCGTCGTGCATATCTTCTACTATTGATATGATCCGCAGCCTGAGTGATTTTTTGGCGAAGGTCGTTCAGTGTTGCAATGGGTTTCGAGTAGACTCTGTCTTTGAGACAATCCCAATAGAAGAAGTCCAGGGGGTTTAGATCGGGTGAACGGGGTGGCCATAAAATAGGACCAAGTCGCCCTATCCAACGCCCTGGATACTCTTGGTTTAAGTATTCTCGCACAGGACGGGCATAGTGAGCTGGGCAACCATCATTTTGAAACCATATGTTTTGTGGATCACTAATGGGGATGTCTTCTAATAATACTGGCAAGTCATTTTGTAAAAAGTTCAAATAACTATTGCCATCCAAGTTTCCTTGTAATTCAAAAGGCCCAATCACTTTTCCGTTTAATATGCCCGTCCCCTATGGACGGGCATATTAAACGGGGTTAGCCTTAGGTTAACCTTGACTCCTAATAGAACTAATAATAACTCCTAATAGGTTAACCTTGAATTGATATTGGGATTTGTCTTGTCTCATCAGGTGCGGATTTTCATTGCTCCAGCTATGTAGGTTGTGAAGATTTAAATAGCCATCTCTCTTGCAGGT
The DNA here is from genome assembly GCA_963853775.1 of Xanthia togata. Lineage (NCBI taxonomy): Eukaryota > Metazoa > Arthropoda > Insecta > Lepidoptera > Noctuidae > Xanthia > Xanthia togata. Next base: position 6,037,838 of record OY970818.1, on the reverse strand, counting down.
TGATTCATCCGACCATAGAATATTATCCAAGAATTGGGGATCTTCTCTGTGCTTTTGCAGCATCACACGGCAAAATGCGACTCGTAGTGGATAGTCCCGCGGTAATAACGTCTGCACACGCCTGTAGTGATATGGGTGAAGTCTGTGACGTTTTAGGATTCGATGTGCAGTACTTTTTGGGATTCCCGTAGCTATTCCTATGGCACGTACCGAGGTAGTTGAATCATTTTCAATTTCATTGAGAACTTCTTCGTCGCGTTCCGATCTAGGTCTTCCAGCATTTCTCCTGTCAGATGGTAAACGGCCCTCCGAAAACGCTTGATGCACATTAATAAATACTCGATAATTCGGGTATCTTTGAGCATTTGGGTACCTTTCTCGATATAATCTGCTAGCAGCGCTACCATTGCATCGGCACTCTCCATAAATGAGGTGCATATTAGCGTATTCCAACGGTGTGTATGGTAGCGGCATGATAAACGCTAAACAGTCCAAAATACGCCAAAAGTCCAATTCACAAAACACAGTCCAGTTCAAAATAATGCCAGGTTAGTACAGTTTGCAGATCACTTAATCCAGTCCAAAAAGCCAAGCCAAAAGTCGTTAGTACGAGAGTCACATCAATTGAATACGAAACGGTGCACAGTAAACAAAGAAGCAGAGCGTACTGACTTTGTACTTTGTAGAGAACAGCAACATTCCTACCTGCCCTATTGTTATTTAACAACAAACATCTATCTATCTCTCTCTAACGTATAATCGCTCTCTATCTATCTCTCTCTAACGTATACTATCTATCTCTTTCTGACTTCTGAACTTCACTGACTACGCACATGTCCCTTCCAAATTCTAAGAATTTGCGAAAGAAATCTGTTTTGGGCACATACACACATCAACACGGTCTAGGGATATTTCATACTCAATTAAATAACTCGAAAAATACTGGCCGCATTGGAATCTTTTATACACCGATTTGTTTGTAATTTATCTCAGACTAATTCCAAATTAAAATTTTTGAAAATTCTTTTGTTTCGGTGGCATAAAAATGTCTTGATGTATAGGAGAGGGAATTTTCATTTGTGCGAAATTTAGAAAACAATACGAATTACGTTTAGTTACAGTTTTTTTTCATTTTTAAACGAAAGATAAAGTTAAAATTGAGGTATTGTAGCCATGCAACGCCGACATTTGACGAGGGCGGAGATGTTACGAGCTGTGGGAATGCTGGAAGCTGGATCTGTTCAGCGTAATGTTGCTGAGGCCATAGGGACCCATCAAAATGTAATTTCAAGATTGTGGACACGCTATCGTGCCACAGGTGAAGTAGCGGAGAGGCACCGGGGGCCAAGTCCCATCACTACCCCCAGACAAGACCGATTTTTGCAAATTACTGCGCGAGCTCAACCAAATGCAACGGCGACTCAATTGGTCCAAAGGCTGCGAGTGGAACACCAAGTGCTTGTGAGTGACCAAACTGTAAGAAGGCGACTGCATGAAAGCAATCTACGCTCTCGTAGACCACTCCGGGTCCCACCTTTACGGAGAGGCAATCGTGGACGACGATTAGAATGGGTTCGGAACCACGTGGACTGGGGCCGTGAGCAATGGTCCAATGTGCTGTTCACGGATGAATCCAGGTTCGGCTTCCATCCAGATTCACGAAGGACGCGTGTTTGGCGAGTTCCTGGACGATGGAGCCGTCTCCAGAACCCTCAGGAAGTTCACCCATACCAAGGAGGAACAATTATGGTTTGGGCAGGAATTCGTCTTGGAGGACGGACGGATCTCGTTTGGGTGCGGGGCAATATGACGGCAGAACGATACGTCCAACAGGTGCTGGGGCCCGTAATCTTGCCCCACAGAACACAAATGGGGCAAGATTTCCTGCTCATGCACGACAATGCCCGGGCACACACGGCGAGAACGGTAGCAGCTTGGTTACATACACATAATGTTAGGGCCTTAGACTGGCCTGCTCAATCGCCAGATCTAAATCCCATTGAGCATGCGTGGGATATGCTGCAAAGAAGAGCTCTGAAGGAAGTTCCTGAAAATCTGGCTACAGAAGATCAACTTTTTGCGCACCTCAGAAGGACATGGGACAATATTCCGCAGCAAGACATTGACAACCTTGTTCTGAGCATGCCGAATCGTTGCCGATGTGTTATGAACATCATGGGCGCTTTCTCAGACTACTAAATTCAAGTTTATAAACACAAATTAAATGATTTTTCTATTTTTTTCAGTTTTTACTCACAAATTAAAAGTTAATTCATATACGGTTTCCGTCTATGCTTCATTTTTTTTCCATAAAATCCTGAAATTTTAATCTAAGTACCTTAACCATTATAAAAAAATGGTAGAATATTATATAACGTATCTTTTAAATATATACATGTCATATAAATAATTAACACATTGATAGTAATTCGCTTTTTTAAAAATATCCCTAGACCGTGTTGATGTGTGTATAAGTGATTACTATTAACAACAACTTATGAAATTTGGTTCTTGATTAGAAAAAGTGTCATTATTATTTTTTTGTGGCTAGTTTTCCTAAAGTATTATACCATTTTAAAATCTAGGTTAGTTGCGCTAATTTTTTTAAAAACTTGCCATAGTACCTAGTGTCCATATTTTTTTTTACACTACGATGAGTTAAAGTGTACTGAACGTTAAAATCTTTCAAAATTTTAGGGAAATAATTTTTTTTGGTTGTTTTTTTGTATAAAACTATTAACTATATTATTACTACTAATGTTTAACCCTTGGTATACATTTTCGAAGAATTTCCATTTTTTTTAAGTAGGTAATTTAAAAAAAAGTAGAGGTATTTTTGTTTTCTTTTTTTTTCTCGAGTAGTCATTAGTAGGTCCATCCTCTGGTGCCGGCTTATCGTTGAATTTTGGGACATGTTGTATAAGCAGCGGTTTCTAATATATGACACACATCGTTATCGCCTTTTACTTACAATACGCAACCCCTAAAGGTATAAAGACTAAAAAATGTTTTTGTCTTTCAATAGTAAAAATATTGGACACGTATTTTTTTTTACGTAGGTAACCACTACCTACATAATCAAAAGATTACGGGGCGGGCGATACACTGAGTTAAAATGTGGCATGACGTCACTTGTATGTAGATTTTATACTTAAGTACTTGTGGTAGCGAGCCTCCACTCCAATTGTTTTTTTTTTTAATTTAATATGATATAGCAAAAAATTCGTGTCTAATAGGTACTTATTTTTTTATTGTCTGACTGACGGACTAAATAGAATTTCTTTTTTTTTTACCAGGCTTCATCCCTATTGTCCAAATGAAATAAATTGGAGTTAGGCCGTTTGTCCACGGCACCGTGAACGGGACGTCAACAAGAACGACGATACCACAGACTACTTAGAGATACTACGTATGACGATACATTTATTATGGCCACGTAATCTCGTTTTTCGTTGACATCCCGTTCACGGTACGGTGGACAAACAATGTCAAGTTCTGCCTGGGTTTGAACAAATGCACGACCGATTACGATACGATTATCGTACGTAAGGTTGAGCCGTTGCTACTGATCTTGTTTGTAATAGATACTGTCTTTCATACTAAGGCTGTCTGCTTTGGGCGGCCGGACGTCCGATACATTTACTTTTAACTCTTCGATAAACGTTCGTCCTTGTCACGTAGCGGGTGGCCGGCGGCCCAAGTAATGGTCATACCTTCATCTACGGTAATCGGAACTGCAGGTCGTTGTAAATGTCTACAAGCAAGATATTCACGACGATCCATGCTTATTACGATACTAAGAATAATCCCTTAAAATTACCTACCAACACCTTTTTTTTTTTTTTTTTTTGGGTGGGAAATCATCAAATGACCTCTCCCGCTCTGGGTGGAGCGGGAGGGCGTGTCAGACTTTTACTGACTAAAACCCACCCGTGTTCCTTCTGTTGCCTGTGCAAGTACTACGAGTATTCAGAAAAATATTGACACTGACTGCCAAGTTTATTTTTTAAATAATCTAGTAGTTTACAAAATTATTTAATTTGTCTACAAATATTTGTCAATATTTTAGTAATAACTAAACGTTGCCGCTGTCAAAGTAACGTGAGAACCGTAGATCAGATAGAGAATCATTCTCTTTAGGGGGAGAACCGAAACAGATTTTATTTACTAGCATCCACAGAGTTCGGAAGAGAAATCAAAGCATTTTGCCTCTGAGAGAGACAGAGACAGGAAACCCATAGCTTAATGAAATATGCAAACTGTAATGAAACTGGAATGCTGCCACAATGTCAAAAGGTTTACCCATTGACTTAAAAGTTTGTCGTTGTTGTTGTTTTGTTTGTGTTTTTTGAGTCAATGGGTTTACCAAATAATTTTATTTGTCTATATTTTATTATTTGTCAATGTTTTAGTAATAACCAAACGTTTCCCCTGTCAAAGTGACGGCAGAACCGAAACAGGTTAATGTATTGTCAATAAAAGCATGAAAAGAGTTCGAAAGAGAAAGCAAAGCATTTTGCCTCTGAGAGAGACGAAGACAGAAAACCCGTAGCATAATGACATAACTGGAACGCCGTCACAATGTCAAATGTTCATCAAATTGTACGATTTAGATTATCACAAAATCATGGATAATTAATTGAAATACAATGAGAAGCTAATTATTTAATCGTAAAAGTAGTTTTAAGGAATCAATGATGGATACAGAGATAATGGTGGAGGCGTTGCCTATGCTGGGGATGTGCAATTTGTGTTTAAACGAAGGTGCGGTAAAGAGTATGTTGATTGGGCATAAGCACAATGGAAAATCGGAAGTGTATGCTGAGATGTTGGTGAAATGCTTTACAATAGACGTAAGTAAAATCTAAATAATTTTCAAACCAATAGACAGAATTTTTTGACGTTTGTCTGTAAAAAAAAATAACAAAAACTTTTTTTTAAACATGGATGAAACTTTTGCCGCTGTGCCGCCCGCTTATTCGATTCCTATTAGAACGTGTACTATACATACAATTTAAAGATTACATATTATAAATTATTCTATTCAACTTAGTAAAGGTGTTGCCCAAAACAATTGGTTTATGAAATAGGCCCTTATGCTTCATATGTATAGTTGTTAAAGTATGTACTATTTATGTTATTTATAATAATCTCCGACCAAATAAAAAACCAAAACATAACTTAAGCATGTGTGCACTTAGTGAGGTGTTGTTTTATTGTAAATGTGTGTGTGTGAGCGTGTATGCACAGTGCGGAGATGTAGTTTTGGCATGCTTCACTGTATTGTTTGCAGCGCGATGTCTTGGTTTTTTATTCGGTCTGAGATATAATATATTGTTTACTATAACAGGCTGTAACTGTCCCACTGCTTACCAAAGGCCTTCTCATTCAAGGAAGAAGCTGGGGCCCTACCACCACCTCTTTTAGCAGTATTATTTTAAGCTTACTTGAGAGTGGGAAAGAGATGAAACTAGACTTTCTGTATAGCTCCACTTCTTTCTCGCACTGAAGTAACATCAAAATAATTCTGTTTAAAGTGGTTATGGTTGGCCCCCTGATCTCTGACTCACTATAATTACTCATTGCATGTTAACAAGTTTAGTTATTTCCATTGATTTTACACATATTATATATTTATTACTAGCTTTTGCCTGTGGCTTCGCCCGCGTTAATGTCTCAAAATATCCCACGGGAACGTACTACCGGGATTAGATACCTAATAACCGAGGAAAAGGTCATTGACTCCTACCGCTGCGCCCGCGTTGCCGTCAACCATAATTATTTTGTTACGCGTAATTTTGAATCTGTGATATTTGATATCTTAGTATTTATTTAAATGATAAAATGTCAAGGAATGTTTTAATCTAAATGAAATGCCCATTATAAATAACTTATTTTATTGGATAAGGATTAATATAATACCAGGAAAAATAGCTTCGGAAATAACAATGAAATTTTTATTAAATTTTGAAAGGTATTAATGGTTACTGTAACTTTTTAAGAATAACCATTCTTTAGAATATATTTTTTTACGGTTTACGCGGCGCACGCCAGTAAATCACCCAGTCGGCATGATGTTTTCCGACATCTTCAACAATAATCGTCATATTTCAGACAATTTACGCAAAACCTTCATTATTTTTTTATTTTACGATGGGTATGCTCTTGACTCTAGTCTAGGTCAGAGGTGACAGATACAAAGTCGACGATGGAGTGAGCTTACCCAGAAGAAGCCTGTTCACTCTTACTTTGAATATATTAGGGTTGTATGCGTTCGGAAACACAGACGCAGGCAGAGAGTTCCACTCCTTTGCTGTGACGTTTGAAAACGCTTAGTGCGAGTTGGTGGAATATCAACTTGGTAGGGATGGTAACCTGCAGTGCGTCTAGATTTCCGATGGTAGCAGGGGGCCGGTGGAATGAGGTTGTGGACTTAAACCTTCCATATGAATCACTCCTTCCATTGGTGAAAATCCATTCGGTAGTTTCTAAGTTTATTGCTTTCAGACAGACAGACGCCTCAGGGGACTTAATATGTAAGGGTGTCTTTTTTATAATACTTAACTACTACTTTCTAAAATTTTTTTGGAATTTGCACGTCAGTGCCATGTTGTATGATTCACGACTGAAATTTGGGGGAATGCAGTGCCCCAGCCAAGTTGAGCAAATCCAAACATACAGTCACGAGCTTTAATTTGGGACCCACCTAAGGTTGAATATCGTGTAGCAAACTTTCGCCATTAAGGCCCGTATTACAGAACGTCACTCAAAACTCAAGCATTACTTAAATCTCGTTTAAAGCCTTTTGATTGGTTGAAACTAGTTTTAAGTAATGCTTGAGTGTTGAGTGAGGTTCTGTAATACGGGGCTTAGAGCTATTATGTTAACGCTGTCACTGCACAAACAATAAACGTCATAATGTTTACCATCGACAACTTTACGTTTCTAGGGGCTAACGTCAACTGGAGCGAGGGCAAACGATCATTACCGATTTCCGAGTAATAATTACTTTTTGGTCCTGTGGTCCCATAAGAAAAAAGAAACAAATAAAAAAGAACAAAATTATATTGTCAATATATGATAGCTAGTCAACTAACCCGCTTATTCTTCAAACCTATATTAGTTAAAAAGTTTTGTCTCTTTCTCAAACATAAATATCAAAGTGACGGACCAAAACAACATATTTAAAATAAAATAGGTTTAAAGGCCGTTTATGATTATGGGGGCTTAGAAGATTTCAGCTAAAATATTGATTAATAAAATCTTTAGAAGAACAAAGTTATTTATTCTTTATATTTATTAAGATATTTATGACACAAACCTCAATCTTAACACAGTTATATAGAAAGCATGGTTAGCGGTGCACAAAATAAACACTTATCACCGAAGGCTACGACTAAATTAATTTAAATCTCTCCAGTAATTTTTTTATCATAAATATTCAAAACCGCGTATATCCACCTTCATTGTCAATCACAACCTGGAGCCGGTTACGCATGGATCCAATTAATTTGTCACATATGTCAGTACCCCTTAAACTTTCCCAGACTGTGAGGCAGTGATCCATAAGTGCTTCTCTAGTTCTTTCGTTTCTATTTGACCATTTTTGAACCATTAAGCCCCATAAATTTTCTATAGGATTTAAATCGGCACACTTTGCAGGCCACGGAATACGATTTAAATTTGCTCTATTATTGTCGAACCAAGTTCTAACGATTCTTGCCGTATGAATTGTTCTGTTATCTTGAACAAAGTTTATTGGAGCAACATCTTCTTGTGGATAATATAGTTGCAATGTTGGAAGGACACTCTCGTCTAATAAATCGACATAATCTTGAGCAGTGGCCCTGGGTGGTAAATTTATTAGTTCTCCAATGCCGGCTGAACTAATCCAGCCAGACATGTTAACTGTAATGCGACCAGACGCGTTGTTAGCTATGACGTGGTCTTCCGTGTATCGCGTCCTGTCAATCCGCCACAAATGTAGTCTGCCCGTTTGGGAAGATTGAAAAGTCTTTTCATCGATGAAAGCCGTCGTCGTCCAATCAAAATTTAGATACTGACGTGCGAAAATAAGTCGAGCAGCTTTATGGGCATCCGTCAACGCAATTTTTTTTGCAGGCCGCCTGTGATGCAGTCCCATAGCTTTAAGATGCCTTCTAACTGTTGAAGGGTGGACTTCAAACGCTTCCGCAAAATGCCTCGTTGGCGTAAATCCATTCATCAGGTATTGCCTTTGCATCAAGCGGCTCTGCTCTTGTGTTATAACTTGCGGGTGATGGTTGTTTCGTCGTAAGTCAATAATATTTTCCTCGTTCCCGTGGCGTCGAACCCAGCGGCGAACTGTGTTTCTTGTCACATTTATTCGTCGCGATATCTCGTGAATGCCTACTCCTTGTTCGTGCAAATCAATAATTTGGAGCCTTATTTGGTCACGATTAGCCGCAAGCATTTTATTAATTGGTAAATTATATTTTGTGAAAATATCACATTAAACTATTTTCTTAAATTACACTGACACGACACATGTTCGTAATTAGAAAATCGTAATGATAGCTTTTTGCAACGAGGTTATCATTTCATAGGTCGATTAGATAAGACATTTTATGTCTTAACTTGACATTCAACATTTCAACCTTAAAGCAAAGTTTCAAAGTTTCGACCTTATTGCATTATGATTGTTCTAACAACATTTAACGGAAATGGGTCCCAAATTAAAGCTCGTGACTGTACAAAGGCACAGCTGAACTATATTTTTCTCGAAGCCATTTAAGACATTTTCAACCCTTTATAGAATTAGAATCAGCTCAACTGACTGCCTCGTTGGTCTAGTGGTTGCAAGCGCTACTGCTGAGCATGAGGTCCTGGGTTCGATTCCCGGGTCGGGCAAAGTGTTATTGGGTTTTTCTATCTGGAATTTCTCAGTAGTAGCCCGGAGTCTGGATTTGTGCCCGGTTGATGGCATTAGGCTCGCCCCCTATTACATGGGACTTAAACATAACTGGCGAAATGTGGGTGTACAGACGTCAGCACATCAAACCTACTACAATCTGTCAAATTTCTTTAATAGATTTTCAACTTTATCTCCTAAACATAAGGTTCAAAGTTGATTGGGAAAATTTGCATTTTTCGGGTAGGTTGACGTGCTGGCGTCTGTACCTAGTTACCTACGCCTGTGCCCCAACTATCTGAAACAAGGCGTGATATGATGTTATGTTACATTACAGGTATCGCTACTCCAACTGGGTGATACAAAGCGTCTTATATGTGAGCTGTGTATCAGTAGGTTACGGGACTGCGTGCTGTTCAGGGAGCAAGTGGAGACGTCATTCAATAGGCTGGAGACTACATTTAAGTTGCACAGTAAGTTCACACTGTTATATTAGGTACAGTAAAACCCGGCAGTGCCGCTAGCGGTACTCTATACACCTCACGGATAAAGTGCCGTTAGCGGCATAACAGTGCCGTAAGAATTGAATTGTCACTATCACTGACACTGTCACTTGTTGTTTTGTTCGATTGTTGAGGTTAGTTCGCTGTAAAACACCACATTCGCAAAACATTACATTTTCTTGTTCAGTTCTAACCGTAACCTAACTTTCAGCCGTTTTCATTTGCTAAGCCAGTGGGTTATGGCTACACTTAAGTAGAGCCGGCTAAAGATGAAAGAAATTAAGGCCGCTTTCCGATTAGAACATAATCGCTCACTGCGCTGACATCGATAATTGGCGTTCTGATTAAGATATCACGATTATGACAGCTGAGGGCTGTCAACAATTCGGAACGCTCGTGAACGCACTCACGGTACTCGCTCAACGTCAAAACTTGCATATCATATTTCTGTGTATATTTCTTCTTCTTCTTTGGTTAGGTGGCAAACGGTAGCCGGAAACACAATTTCGAAAATGCCACGTTAGTTTAAAGATAAGATGCGAGTCAAAACAAAACAGCACAACTGTCATTTTTGACAGCGCTCACGGTGATATTAGTAAAAGGCATGGTCGGCGTTATCGCAAGATGGCGCATGTCATGACGTCATCTATGACGATTCAAGACAACGTTATCGTGCCCACGATAATACGGTACGGTTGTTAGCACGCTCAAAACGGTTACAGTGTAACTCGGAATGCACCCTTACGTCAGCCTTTCCTCAGTGGAGGGGAGGGCGTGTCAGACTCTTACTGACTAAAACCCGCCCGTGTTCCTTCTGTTGCCTGTGCAATGCCAGAGGGCCACGGTATCCCTTTCGGACTTTCCCGCACCCCCAGAGTGTGTCACACCTGTCGCTAACTTTAACTAACTGATGTTCATGTTTTTTTAAGACACTCAGCGGGTTCCGTGAGGTTTTTTTTTTGAAATTTTCAGATGATGATGTATTTCTGTTGCCGCTATAACAACAAATACTAAAACAGAATAAAATAACCCCCCGACCCTTGCTCCCCCCCAACCCTTGCTCGCAGAAGCGCCAGCCCGCGTAATGCTGAGAAATGTAGCTTTAAATTCCCCAATTAATAATAATATTAATAACTGTTTGATCCAGCCTATCCCATCTTGCTGTCCTCCCGTCAGCGACGCCCTAAGCCGAAGTTCGTATCCCACAGGGGGTGCCCTTAGCGAGCGTTCGCTTAATAAATCATAGTATAGTTTATGCCCCTGGCTGGAGGTTTTAAGTTAGTAGCTTAAGGCACCCACATGATAGTCCGGTTAAGCAGCTGCGACCTCAATCTGAGAGTCAACTGCGAGATGCCATATCAAAAAAAAAAAAAAAAAATTAAGGTGGCTCCAATACAACAGACATGATTTTTATTGCCGTTCTTATAGATAATGGTACGGAACCATTCGGGCGCGAGTCCGACTCGCACTTGGCCGGTTTGTTTTAAATTATAACATTATGTTTATAAACAAATCTTATTGAATAACATCGAACCCGACCTCTGAGTCTGAGACTGGTGGTCTTAATACTAGACCACAGGGGCGGTTAGGCGATTTTATATATGCAATTTTTTTTTTTTTTTCAGAGGGAGAAAAACATGAGAACGATGGCATTAAAAGAGAGATAACTCTGAATGTAGATTTTGATGATGACTACAATCACGATGTTGATGATGATGACGAAGATGAAGACGATCCAGGTATGTCGAACTAAAACAGAGTTTATTATTAGATAGACCATAGATTTTGACGGCACGGTTGGCGGAGTAATTAAGTGATTGACTGCTGCGCTGCGTGTCGCGGGTTCCGACCGTAGTTGTTCCGGGTCTGGCTGTTTGTGTATATGAGTTTAAATGTTTGTAAGCGCACCCACAATACTGGAGATATTCCTAGTGGGGCAACAGTTTAAAAAAATAAAAATAATAATGGTAGATATTACCAAATGCGTGCGTTATAATTTCGGCTCGTTAAATTTAACAAAGCGAAAAACCGGCGACATTTTTTTTTATTTACAAAACAGAGTATTAAAAAAAAAAAAAAAAAAAAAAAACAATCTAAAATAATATTTTATTTCACATAAACTGGCACTTATGAAACGTAAGATGCTAGGTCCACGGTTACAATATATTGTTTCCTATAAGAAGAGCCGGCAAGAAACTCTACTGTTACTCTTTTAAAAATAATTGTCTTTTATTTTATTTCTTTTATTCTGGGTCTAATTAAAATAGCTAGCAAAACTGCAGACATGATTTAAACACGAAAAAAAAAAATATATATTATGTTGTTTTTTGGGGCATCAACGACCGCTTATAGTGTTGTTACTTAAAGTATGAGTCGAGAAAATCTGTTTTATTGTGTTTAAACATCGATACTGCGATACCCATCACGGCTGTGAAGGTGAAGGTTACACAAAAAAAACCTAATTTTGATAACTGATATTTTTATGGCTCATATTTAAAAATAGCTGTTCCATACATTTTGATCGCGTAGGTATTGCGCATTTGTAGGTAAAAGCAGATTAAAAAAAAAAAACATGAAATATTTAAACGCAGGGAATCCAGAATCACGTCTGAATCCATGGTAACAGGTTGTGCGTTGATGTCCCTGCATTAATTCAATGAAACATAATAACAAAACATTTATTTACAGAAATAAAACCTTTAATCAAAACGGAACCGGACGAATGCACAAGAAAAACCAGAAGCAGAACTGTGAAAAAATTAACAAAGTGTCCCGTGAAAAAGTTCCACGACTTCAGCGAAACGGAGACCATGTTAAAAACGGGATTATTCCCGTTCAAAATACGGAAAAACAGAACTTTCTCTTGTTCCATATGTCCTGAAAAATCCACGAATTTAGACGACATCAAAGTTCATATAGTTGACCACAACAAAACTAACTTACATTTGGCATTTAAAAAGATGATATTTTCGAATTCGCAACGGTTTTACAAGTCAGGAACTAAATTGAGATGCAAGATTTGTACCACAGACGTCGCTACGTACGAAGAATTAAGGCTACACGTAGAAGATTGTACGCGTTTAAAATTTTCCAACCGCAAATGGAACAATCTACCCTTCAAATTAGAAAAAGACCAATTAGACTGCCCGGTTTGCAAAAAAACGTTTTTGAACTACGTCAGTTTAAATACACATATGAATGTGCATTATCCTAATTATATCTGCGAGAACTGTGGCAAGGCTTTCGCCTCAAAAGCTAGGCTAAGAGGTCACATGAGGACCCATGAAGTCGGTAACTTTCCTTGTCGGTATTGCAACGCAACATTCGACAGAGTAACGAAGAGAGAAAACCACGTTTCAAAAGAACACAAATCCGGGATTAGATACGCTTGCAAACGATGTAATATATCTCTCACATCATTTTACGCACGACAAAAACACTTAGCTGAAGTCCACAATGAAGAATTGAAAAGATATAAGTGTAAGGCATGTCCCCAGAGTTATATTACACCGGGCCATTTGTCCAGTCATGTTAGAAGGGACCATTTGAACGAACGCAACCACAAGTGTGATAAATGTGATCTTGCGTTTTACACAAAAAATGCTCTGAAAATGCATATGATAAAGCATGACGGGGAGAGAATACACACTTGTCCTATTTGTCAGAAGTCTTATCAAAGAAAGAAGACATTAAGGGAGCATTTACGAATACATAATAATGATAAAAGGTTCGTTTGTCCTGTGTGTGGGAGGGCGTTTACACAGAAGTGCACTCTTAAAGGTCACTTGAAGGTCCACGAGCGGAAACCGGATATTGACGACCGTGTGGTTCAGCCTTTACATTCGATTTAGATTGATGTGTTAAAGTTAAACAGAAAGGACAGTGGGTGCAGGTCGCCTAACATAGTCATAATTAGTCTATAATGTTTCCACTGCGGGACACAGGCCGTGTCTACCACGCGGGCCCAGTGCCGGATTCCTCACGATGTTTTATTTGATATGTCGGAATAATTTACATAAAGCAAAGTGCCACGCGCCTGGCTTTGAACCTACGACCTCGTAACTCGCGCACTGCTCAACAACACTGGCAATATGTAAAAGTTTCTTAATAACGTTATTCATGCAACCGCTGAAGCCCCGCCACTTTTGTAAGGATATAACTGTCAAGCCCCGCGGTTTTACATCAGCGTCAAGGGCAACCGTCGCTTATTATGGCCGCTTTCCGAATTATAACATAATCGCTCACAGTGCTGACATCGATAATTTGCGTTCCGATAAGATACCACGATTATGACAGCTCAGGGCTGTCAACAATTCGGAACGCTCGTGAACGCGCTCATGGTACTCGCTCAACGTCAAAACTTGCATATCATATTTCTTTGTGTTTATACCACACATTTCTTCTTCTTCTTTGGTTAGGTGGCGAACGGTAGCCAGAAACACAATTTCGAAAATGCCACGTTAGTTTAAAGATAAGATGCGAGTCAAAACAAAACAGCACAACTGTCATTTTTGACAGGGCTCACAGTGACATTAGTAAAAGGCATGGTCGGTGTTATCGCAAGATGGCGTATGTCATGACGTCATCTATGACGATTCAAGACACAACGTTATCGTGCCCACGATAATACGGTACGGGTGTTAGCATGCTCAAATTAATTACAGTGTAACTCGGAATGCACCCAATATGCGACGGCCGGGGGTTACTGTCATTTATAAGCGACGGTGTGGACTTATCGGTAAAACTCACTATAATTAACAATAAAACAGGTTGTATGTTATATCGAATCCACGTGAAACGGGATGAGAATTGTATTTAAATACCTATGTTATATTCTAAGGCCCACTAACATCGCAAACTACTACATACGTTTAGTGCTAAAGCCGATATCAGCATGTCGATTCCCGTAACCACTTCACCGTGAAAACATGTGAAGTGAACGTGGAGAGAGCTGTCAATGTCATCTCACCCTGTTGGAATGACAACTCACTTCACCTAAGTTTTCACGGTGAGATGGTTACAGAATAGCACTGCAGACGCTTCACTGGAGTCAATATTAATTTTTTGATGTGTAACATATTTCCTCTCGTGTGATTGTTTTCGTGAAAAGGGACGGAAGTGTTTAACGCGCTATTTGATTTGACCAATGAGCGCGCGCGGTACAAGACTTGGCCGTCAGATAGTACCAACCCATTTTCCGAGAGGTCAAGCCGTGTCAGCCAAGATGTTAGATGTTACACATCTTATGCAACTACTGTTAGGCTCACTCGTTTTTTTTTTTTTAAAATCCACTCCCACGACATCTATCAAATTATAGATAGTGCAATCCACGACGACGCGCCCCTCTCCGCGATTACTGTACTGTAAGCTGTACTTTAGTACGGAGCGGAGTGGAGTAGGGCGCGTGTCAGTGGATTGCACTATCTATACCGTATTTATTTTTGGGGTGTTCAAAACATCGTTATGTTTCTATCAATCGCGTACAGATGACAAAGACAGAATGATGTATCAATTATGTGTAACACTAAACGCATTTAGTGATTTGTGCTTTTATAGCAAACAAATGACTTTGACTTTGTAGTGGAAGCGGGCCTGACATAAGTTATGAATTATTAAACATATTATAAAAAAATGTAAAATATAATAATATTGTTAACTTTAAATACTGTTAAATATTAAATGACCACTTATAAGATATGCCCGGGCGTTAATATGACACATCGAGTTTAATGCAGGCCACACACGTTACAATATACTTGAGTAAAATTTTACTTGCACGTGCGTGTGTGGGATGAATAGGGATGATGACTAAAAAAATGTTATTATCCGTAATGTAGATTATGAAAAAATAACGTACACGTATTTTTTCTTTTTTTACGTTATCAAAAGATTACGGCGATACATTGAGTTATAATGTACCATGACGTCACTTGTATGTAGATTTTATACATACTTGTGACGTATCAACCCCCACTCCCCAACTTTAATGCGTTGTATCTAAGTCATTTTTTATTAATATGATAAAGCAAAAAATACGTGTCTAATATTTTTTTATTATCTGACTGACGGACTAAATAGAATTTCTTTTTTTTTCCCCAGGCATCTTCCCTATTAGCACAAGTTTCCGGGCCATTCGGTGTCACGCAGAATTGTGCAAGTTTAAACTTGTGCAAGTTTACACTTGCGCAAGTATATCGTAACGTGTATGGCTACCATAAGCCTAGGTTCGTACGGGCGATTGTTTTTCGCGCACTGCATTTTCTTCGCACTTCTTAGCGCGAGTGTTTTTTTTTTTGACATGCTGGGATGCATTCTGTTGACTTCTCAATGCTTGGCTCAACACCGTGACTTGAATATCTAGTGCGCGATAAAATCCCGCCGCGACAGAGAGGACGCTATACAAAGCCCAATGAAGAACGTTTAAGATGTATGAACGTCAACGCAAAAGGAGTACTTATATTTTTATTTATTTATTTATTATATAAATTTTTAGAAAATAAACAGTTACACAGCAGAGTATTTATTACACACAATTTGAGCTACAGAGTGAGTAACCCATGACATTTTCCACATATTATAAAGAAAAGTACAGTAAAATTACTTATTGTGTTAATGATAGAACTAAAAACTAACAGGCATGCAAACAAAAAAATTAAAACAAGAAATTATAAAGATTCACTCCAAGAGTTAAAAATAAGTATTACGGATCAACATCCAAAATAGTTTTACGAACCAGCTATCTAATTACGCAACACATTTTCGTTAACAATTACGACAAATTTGTTTCATTTTGACAGTGCAACAACATTCCGATTTATTTAATAAAAAAAAAACCATTTACAGGCACTTTTGAACTGTCAAAGAGTCGGTCAGTTAGTCAGAAAATTGAAGCTAGTTGCACATTGCAAAACGTAGATCTCTATCGAGAAGAACGGGCAAGAAACTCCAAGGACACTTGTAAATATAGAAATTGCAAGATCCTGGGTACATTACTCTTGTTGCTTCTATATTATTGTGAGAACAATATTTAAAAAAATAAGCCCTGGCTGATAAGAGATGACCAGTTTTAACTGACGGTGCCCGTTCACGAAAATGACGCGTGGATCAGCGCCATCCAGCTCAACCATTTTGTAGGGAACCGAATGATCCAACACACTCGCCACCATCAGCGAGACATTAAGTGAGCATGACATACTCTCAACTACCCTGCTCTTTCAATATATGTTATATTGGAGTACAGGCTTCTAAATTTTAATATTGGAAGAGCGAAGATGTCAATATTTTCAAAGAACTTATTATATTGACCAGTAAGACGACGCGACGTAGGGAGGTAGAGTATGTAAGGATCGTAGGCAGGTGGCGTTCTGCAGTTCTGCCTTATTATATTTATTATGAGCAGCCGAAGTTTTTCTTTAAGCCCATGTGTCATATTCACGTCTGGGTCCTTTCCCCAGTAAGGTCAGTTTCGACTACTAGGAGTGATGTATGAAGTAAAATATTTCAGAGTGCCACACTTTGTAAAATAAGCCGGTTTTTAATCAACTTTTTTCACTGAGCGCACTGTTGGATTTTCAACTCTCGGCACGTATTAATACAGAAGGTTCACTCCGCAAAATCATTTAAATAAAACCGGCCAAGTGTGTGTCGCACCACGCACAATGAAGGTTTCAGTAGCTAGGATGAATTTATCGCAAGAACAAACTTTAGTTTTTTGCAACCGCAAATGTAAGTTGGTCGATTATTACTCGTTAACTTGCTGCGATAGTTTTCCACCACCATTTAGCTGGCGGGACGGAAAACTCTTAACAAAAATAGCACTTTAAAGCTTAATATTTCGCAAACGGATCCCTGAATCTAAAAATGGTTTTCACACACTCCCAATATTTTTGAACGACCTTTCCAACGACACTTTTATTTTAGCACTTATTTTGTCGGCGTGAGACGATATATGTATACCCATGCCAAATTACAGCTTTCTAGTACCTACATAGAGTCTCTGAGCTAAGCCGCGGACAGAGAGAGAGATAGACAGACGCGCTTGGCGAAACTATATTTGTTCCTGGTTTACTACGGAACCCTTTTTGACTATTGCTACGACACCATAAGGTGCAATTCAGGTCGCACAGCGTTATATTCACCTAGAAGTTGCCTCTCTATCGCGTAATTCTTATACCTTTTGACTGCATTACGCTCACTGAATTGGCCCGACAAGACGGGCCCGCCGCTTACTTGTAGCTTCATACCTAAAATGCGGAGTGCTCCTTCTGTACTGTTCTGTGCTCTCGGACTGAGCCGAGCGTACACAATATTGGACCCTATGCATCCCATGCAATAGGAAGCGAGTCTATTGCCATCAACCGGACACAAATATTTTTGGTTTCATACAATGTATCTTGTGAATAATTTAAATAAACGTTTGAGTTATACAAGGTTTCTGGTTAATCGATCTATTCCTGCAAGGAGGTTGTAGGACTGGTTATTATTACTTATGAGTTATACCAAGTCCTTTTTGATTTTTGTCATTTAATTGGAACTCGTTAATTAGAATGATTTAAATGTATTATGTTTCAGTCTAGTATTTTCTAAGGTGGACAGACAGTTCTAGTTTTGTTGATAATGAATGTTTGTGATGTCTTTTAATTGAGAAAAAATAAAAAATTGACTACAGCCAATACGTTTTCTTAAATTTATTTTTTCTCGTTCACTTTTTCTCAGCGGCTTTTTGGTCTAATTCATCGATAATATCCTTCCCTACAACCTCCTAGCAGGAATAGGTCGATTAAAAGATAGCTTGATCTCTGCGACAGCTGTCAGGGGGCGTCCATAAATTACGTGAGGTGTTTTTTTTAATTTTCTGTCCCTCCCTCCCCCCCTGGTGAGATGTTGTGAGATTTTATTCAACCCCCTCCCCCATCCCCCAATCTCACATGAGATTTTTCAAAATGTGGGTTTCTTACGTAAACGCGTTGAATTGTTATTGTAAGAAGAAAAAAAAAATTGCTTGGTGCTTTTATTTACGACTAGTTAAGACTAGTAATCAATATTGCTGAGAAGTTTAATTATAACAATATATATTCTATTTTAACATCGAGTCGCGCGTTCGGCTGACAGTGGCGCGAAAACAAAGGACGGGCTACACTGTACCGTAAATTCAGATTAAATTGAGCTATTTGGTATAAAACAAATATGGTGGTTTGACAGTCAGTAGATGTATAACGTCGAAGTATGAATTAAATTATTTTCTTTCGAACGAATTAGTGAATGATCTTATTCGTAAAATCTTAAGCATATACAATCTGGATTAAATGGACCAAAATAGTTTTTTTTTTTTGTTTCAATCAGAAAAAAAAAATGCGTGATATTTGCCGAGACCCCCCCTCTCTCCAACGTAAGATTAGATGAGATTTGACTCGACCCCCTCCCCCCCTTAAACATCTCACGTATTTTATGAACGCCCCCTCAGTAAAATCACCGAATTTCATAATTACAGACAGTAACTGTCAATGTTATATGTGGTTCAATCGAGGCTTAAAAAGTTGATAAAAAATCGGCGATAAGGTTGTAAAAATAATGTGCAATATAAGAAAATCGTCCTAAAATTGTACCTATAGTAAAATTATTATTATTATTTATGTAAATTCAATGTTTTATTTTTAATTATATCGATATTATTAATATTAAAATACATAATGTTTTATTTAATGTTTGTTTTTTTTATTTTCCTATGCATGCATTACCTGATAGTAAGTGGCGCCCCCCTATGAACTCAAACTCAAAGCATTTATTTCAATTAAACCATTTACAGGCACTTTTGAATTGTCAAGGGGTCAGTCAGTCAAAAATATGAAGCTTGTAGTTGCCCACCCATTCCAAAGCGTCAGGAGAAGAACGGGCAAGAAACTCCACGGACACTCTTCTTCTAGATCAATCGTTCTGGGGTGAGGCTGTGTTAACTGCTACTTATTTAATTAATATCAGTCCCACAATAGCACTGACGTTAGACACCTTATGAGTTAGAAATTATACATGTAAGAACAACGTAAACGTGCACGTAAAAAGCGTCCGTAATAAGAAGATAAAAACAATTCAAAAATTAAAATAAGCCGAGGTAGATAAGAGATCACCAGTCCCTACTGACGGCGCCCGTTCACGAACATGACGCATGGATCAGCACCGTTTAGCTCTACCATTTTGAAGGGAACTTAACGATCTAACACACACGCCACCACCAGCGAGACATTTGAGTGAGCATGACATACTCTCAGCCGCCAGGGCACATCAAGTCAATGAAAGACGTACCCAGTAAATGGTAGCTTAATATAAGTGCTCACACATGTGCTATGCAATTATACAATACTAAGAGATTGAATTGAAGAACATCTGCAATACCAGAGAGACATCCAGAGAAAGTCCTCCTCTCGGTTAGAGAGAGTGGACGGTAATCCACCACGCGGACCTAGTGCGGGTTGGTTCTGTTGCCTGTGCCATGCCAGGGGGCCACGGAATACCTTTCGGACTTTCCCGCAACCCCGGGCAGGCAATGGTCTCATCGGACCCCTTCACTTGCTGACCCAGGCTTGGTCCTTACCGGACGGCGAGCTACCCATTGCTCACCGTCCGCAAGCCCGCGCCTACTGTGGCCGGGAATCGGCATACAACCTGACCCTGTCCTGCAAATTGCAAAAAACGCATCATCATCATCATTTAGCGCATCCCCCTTAAGGTCGTCGGTCCATCTGGCTGGGGGCGTCCCACACTACGCTTGCCGATACGCAGTCTCCACTCCAGGACTCATCTGCTCCATGGAACACAACGCGCCGTCGACCCGGGCCTGGTCCTTACCGGACGGCGAGCTACCCATTGCTCATTGTTCGCAAGCCCGCGCCTACGGAGGCCGGGAATCGGCGTATGATTCCCGACGCCCAGGGCTTCGGCGGCAGCGGCTAGGGGCGTGAGCTTCCTCTCCCTCACGCGTTTAACTTCCTCCTTCGCGAGCATACTACGTTGAATACACCGGTTCTCGTCCTCCTTTGCGAGCATTACTGCTTCGCAGAAGGAGCTGACGGATTCCCATGCCCTCTCGCTCCGTACCATGGCCTGGACCAGGGCCGGACGCGAGAGATCCCCGCCACCGATCGCCTCCACGAAGACACGGCGATGCTCTGTCCAAGCCGGGCAGACCTCCACCGTGTCCTCCGGGCGATCCACGCAGTGTGTCATCGCTACGTGGATCATGCTGCGACCCGGGCTCTGAACAACCCTTGTTTCTAAATAGATAATAAGTATACTAACATATTTCTTCTAGGGTTATCTTTTTGTTTACTAACCCATCCGAAATTAAAATTATTTTATTTGTTACTTACATCAAATAAAAAACGCTTACTGACATTCGTTTATAGTTATACGAATATGAACCATAACACAAATCGGTAAGGTTCGTATTCGTACGAAACGCTTCGAATGTCACTAAAAGGTTTTAACGACAGAGGTTGGTTAAGAATCAAAGATGGCGGGAAGAAAACAATTTAATGTGTTATAAATAATTTATTTTAATTTACATGGTTCTTCAGAATAATTGTCTCAATTCATGTTTCTTTTAATTAGAGACAATTTGCTACGTCGTTGGTATAGTGGTCGCAAGCGCTACTGCTGAGGAAGCGGTTTCCCGGGTTTTCCTTCCGGAATTTCTCAATACAAGAGTAGATTTGTGCTGGGATGGTGGCAATAGGCTAACCTATTACATGGGACTTAAATATAGCTGGCAAAATGTGGGTGTACTATTTATACACGTCTACCTAACCCTTTGGGGCATACAGGGGTAATGTTATACTATGTAAATCGCTGCCTTTAGCCTTACCGAGTATTCAGTACTATGTGAATACAGGGCAGGGGACAAGAGGTCGTTCCTCACGCCCTCTTACGGGTAAGACGGAACTAACACCATGCGTTCGCTTCATATGACGCCTCAAAGAGTCTTTACTAGCAAACGGGTTGTTACAAAAAGCACACGAGAACTTTTTCTCCCCAGTATGAGTTACCTTATGCCTCAAAACGTCAGACTTTGTATAAAAAGAATTATGACAGATGTCACATTCGT
Source organism: Xanthia togata (assembly GCA_963853775.1). NCBI lineage: Eukaryota > Metazoa > Arthropoda > Insecta > Lepidoptera > Noctuidae > Xanthia > Xanthia togata. The sequence continues at coordinate 6,016,348 of OY970818.1, read as the reverse complement.
GACATTTCTCCTTCAAATGTACACTTTTCAAATGATTATTGCACAAACTCTTAGTTATAAATACCTTTGAACAAATATTACATTTAAATTCGGGCTTTTTTAAACCATGTTTTTCTACTAAATGTTGTACTCGAAAATTCTCTTGGAAAAATCTTTCGTTGCAGTATGGACATGGAAAACGCAGCTTCCTTTCATATTTCATATTATGTGTTGTAATCTCATGGTTTCTTTTCTCAACTTTGTTAGTAAAAGTTAGATCGCACTGGCGACATTTCAGAGGCTTATGAGATCTTGTCTTGTGTAAATTTAAAAATACTAAATTTGAAAATCCTGCCCCACAAACATGGCAGACTTGCTTCTGAAAATGTTTATTCATATGTATGTTTAAGAGGCGAAAAACTGAAAAGTTTTCCGTGCAAAGCTGGCAGGATAACTCTCCGCCAATTTTGAACGGTACTAACAAATCCTCTTTTAATTCGAATTTAAAATTGTGTGAGTCGATTAAATGCTCCCGCAGTGTGCCTAAACTTTGCAGTGACAGATCGCATATTTTACACTGTAGGACAGAAATCTCGACCTTCACAAGTCTGTTCTGCTGGTCAATTATTTTCTTTTCTATATTTTTTAGAGTATGTGTTGTGTTAGTATGTTCTCTTAAAAGATTGATATCTGAAAACGGCTCTTTGCAGCAGAAGCATCGGTAGCGACTCTTATTCCATTGGAAAACGAATATTGTTGAGTTTGCGAGCAGTTTTAGTGAGTTTTCTCGTAAAATGGGTCCGTTTCCGCGCCTCTCTGCTATTTTAGACCAGTCCTTTTGAGATTTCATGCCTGTAATAAAGATTTTCATTATTGTGCGACTGAAATCCAGCATAAATAAGCAAACTGTTCTGCCCAAATGCAGCGCCACCTACCGAGTCCAATCGTGAATCTGAACCATCCAAGGACCCAGGCCACGCAAACAAACAAAAAATGTCATCAAAATTGGTCCAGCCATTTAGGAGGAGTTCAGTGACATACAGACATACATAAAAATTATATACAGTTATTGGTTATACGTCGGCAATCTATTAAGAGGATGTAGGAGGTCATTTACAACCAAATGGTCCCTTTTGACTCCTATGCGAATGCTAAAAAAAATCGAGTCATTTGACATTTTATATTTTTATTTTATACATTTTGAAACATAACTTTTTTAACAAAAAACAAAACGACTTAAAAAAAAAATACACTACATAGTGAAAAATAACTTTGATTTCGGAAGTCAGTGTCTATGGTTTTGTATTTTTGTTTTTTTGCCACCGACTTCCGAAATCAAAGTTATTTTTCACTTTGTAGTGTTTTTTTTTTTGGACGTCGTCGGTTTTATTTTTTGTGAAAAAGTTTTTATTTTTCACTTTTTAGTTGTGGTACCTACACTAAACCCCTATAAAAATTTGAATACCATTACCTGCTATGTTTACAGTGACAGGAATTATTAGAATATCGTCCACATATACTAGGTGGGAAAAATACGTATTATTGAAGCTATCACAAAAACCCCTCATCTTGACCAAACTTATATGGGACCACCTCTGAAGTATGCCCTACCAAACACAAAAATAATCATCAAAATCTATTCATAATTGGCGGAGTAATCGCGTAACAAACATACAAAAAAAAAAAACATACAACCGAATTGAGAACCTCCTGCTTTTTCAACCGACTTCAAAAAGGAGGAGGTTATCAATTCGATTGTATGTTTTTTTTTTTTTTTTTGTATGTTTGTTACGCGATTACTCCGCCAATTATGAATTGATTTTGATAATTCTTTTTTTGTTTGGTAGGGCATACTTCAGAAGTGGTCCCATATAAATTTGGTCAAGATCTGATGAGGGGTTTTTGAGTTAGCTTCAATAATACGTATTTTTCCGATCTAGTATATGTGGACGATATTCTAATAGTTCCTGTCACTGTAATTTACATAGCAGGTAATGGGTATTCAAATTTTTGTGGGGGTTTTGTGTAGGTACCACAACTAAAAAGTGAAAAATAAAAACTTTTTCACAAAAAATAAAACCGACTTCCAAAAAAAACACTACAAAGTGAAAAATAACTTTGATTTCGGAAGTCGGTGGCAAAAAATCGAAAATAAAACCCCCAAGACACCGACTTCCGAAATCAAAGTTATTTTTCACTTTGTAGTGTTTTTTTTGGAAGTCGGTTTTATTTTTTGTGAAAAAGTTTTTATATCAGTTGAAAACTTCAAATTACTCTAAAATGGTTGAAATAATTATGGAGTTAAAAAAAAAAACTCTTTTACACAACAAAATTAAATGTATGTTTTAAAACTATGTCGATTGTCGATGAAGTCGGGATTTCCTATACAACTGCTCTGAGAAACAGTTTCTCTAAAGTCTCGTCATTCATAGATCTTTGACAGTCATTACTTCTGATATTCAGCTGCATCGGGTTAGATTGCCGAAGCCGACCTCAAAATAGTTGGGAAAAGCCTGCAGATTGTAGGTACATAATCTTGGTCAGGTCATAAACTTACCTATGTCAGTTTTCATTTTACATTTCTTCAATCTGGTCTCTCTCTTGTGCACATAATGCTTTCTCTGTACAGAATCCAATATAGCGTCGTTCTGCAGTTCCATTTTAAGATTTGCTAAGATTTCTGTGAAATAATAAAAATAATTGCGGGCGGAACTGTTCAGATGTTACTGGTAGGTATCAATATCTAAAGGGTGCACCACACATGATCTGCTTTCTAATTACGCAATATATTTTGGTAAACGATAAAGACAAATCTGTTTCATTTTGACAGTTCAACAACATTCATTGCGTTATTTACGTTGCTCTGCAGTTTTTTTTTTCGAACTTACGGAGTAATATCTGTTTCAAAACGATTCAGATTCGGATTGATTTTGCATTACGTAATTAGGGTACGGGTCGACATGATTGGGCACATGCCTGTTCTTCTCCATAGGAGCCTACTACACTTTGGAATAGGCTAGCTTCAACTTTCTGACTGACCGACTCCTTGACAATGTGCCTGTAAATATTGTATTTTTAATAAATGCTTTGAATTTGAGTTTTAAGAAACTTACCATCGTCATCATCATAGCTGTTATCACCAAACTCCATCACATTTGGTGATTCACGCTTTATTTCTTCCAATTTTACTTCATCACCTGGCAGTTTAGTTTCTGAAATAAAATAACAATTATTATTACTTTATCCGTGTTATCCCATTGCAGGGCTAAAGCCTGTTTTATAATATTAAAGCAGCTAAAACTAAGCTCTAAGTCAAGGCACAGAATAATACAGAAGGCGCACTCCGCATTTTAGGTATGCGGCGCAGTTTAGGTATGCGGCTACAAGTATGCAGTTTAGGTATGCGGCTACAAGTATGCAGTTTAGGTATGCGGCTACAAGTATGCAGTTTAGGTATGCGGCTACAAGTATGCAGTTTAGGTATGCGGCTACAAGTATGCAGTTTAGATATGCGGCTACAAGTATGCAGTTTAGGTATGCGCCTACAAGTATGCAGTTTAGGTATGCGGCTACAAATAAGCAGTTTAGGTATGTGGCTACAAGTATGCAGTTTAGGTATGCGGCTACAAGTATGCAGTTTAGGTATGCGGCTACAAGTATGCAGTTTAGGTATGTGGCTACAAGTATGCAGTTTAGGTATGCGGCTACAAGTATGCAGTTTAGGTATGCGGCTACAAGTATGCAGTTTAGGTATGTGGCTACAAGTATGCAGTTTAGGTATGCGGCTACAAGTATGCAATTTAGGTATGCGGCTACAAGTATGCAGTTTAGGTATGCGGCTACAAGTATGCAGTTTAGGTATGCGGCTACAAGTATGCAGTTTAGATATGCGGCTACAAGTATGCAGTGGGCCCGTCTTGCTGGGCAAATTCAGTGGGCGTAACGTAGTCAGAAGATATAAGACTTGAGAGAGGCAACTTCTAGATGAATATAACTGAAGGTAATTAGCACTGTGCGACCTGAATTGCACTTTATTGTATGGTAGCAACAGTTGCTTTTTAGAGTTCCGTAGTCAACTAGGAACCCTTATAGTTTCGCCATGTCTGTCTGTCCGTCCGTCCGTCCTCGCTTAATCTCTGTGACCGTTAGCACTAGAAAGCTGAAATTTGGTACCAATATGTATATCAATCACGCCGACAAAGTGGTAAAATAAAAATTTGAAAAAAATGTTTTATTAGGGTAGCCCCCCTAGTCCGAAAGGGATACCGTGGCCCCCTGGCATTGCACAGGCAAGAGAAGGAACACGGGTGGGTTTTAGTCAGTAAGAGACTGACACGCCCTCCCGCTCCACCCAGAGCGGGAGACGTCATTTGATGATTTCCCAACAAAAAAAAAAAAAAAAAGGTTAGCCCCCTATATGTAAAGTGTAGGAAGTGTTTTTTTTTTTTTTTTTTAAAATCATTTTTTGATAATGTCAATAATTTCGGAAATAATCGCTCCAAAAGTAAAAAACAATCTGTCCCCCCCCCCTCTAACTTTTTCTAGGAAAATCATTTTGAACTTGATGGAAACAACAGTTTTTGTACAAAAAATTGTACAAAATAATTTCTGGACTAAGTTTGTAGTATAATCGTATATGCAAGCAGGCTAACTTATTGCGACGGACGGGAAACTACGGAACCCTACACTGAGCGTGGCCTGACACGCTCTTGGCCGGTTTTTTATTTAAATGCTTTTGTGGAGTGAACCATCTGCATTAATCTGTGGTTAAGGTCTTAAAGTTGCCTATCTGAATCATATAAATTGAAAACTAAATTTAAGCGCTCACCTCTTTCTTGGTCAAACTTCAGGTCCTTGATAATTTGAAGATAATGTTCTTCATTCTGTAACACCATCTGTTTAAACGTGGTTGCTTCTCGCAGCTTGGCAATGCAGGCCTCACATATGAGATAAGTAATTAGGTTCATTCCTTGGTGGGATGCCTAGAAGATATTATAAGAACTAGTATAATAATCTTGGTAAATACCTGAGTAAACCAGTTGGCCACCTCACCAAACAAGTTCTAACTAAACAACAGCTGAGAACAGTTACAGCAGCTTTAACTGACCCCGGGTCATTTAATAAACACCTCTTTGTCATAGGAGTCACAGACAGTGCCTCTGCCGTGCAGGACCTGCATGGAGGATGACTAGACAGCAACTCAGCAGCTCATGTTTTTCTTAACTATCCGGTGGCTGCCAGATACAAGATACTTTACCCTCTGTGAGACTGTCAGTAACACCAAGGTATTGCTGGATTTCTTAAGGAAATCCAGCAATAAATTGGTGCTGGGTGCTTGGTGTTGAGCTGGAGTGGATTGAATAATCGATTTTCTCACCCGTAGCCAAGATACTCACATTGACTTGAGAGTTGCTGACAGCAAAGCAATACAGGCTGTATTGCCTATTACCTAAGTTTTGTTAAATAAGTTGACTTCTTCTAACTATCTTACTTGACTTACTTTTTTATGATGATGCATTCAGTACAGGTTGGAAAAAGAAATCAACAAAGGGAATTATTAAGAAGCAGACGATAAAGTAATTAAGGAGGACTTAAATCCTATTATGTATATTAAAATGCGAAAGTGAGTTTATTTGTTACGCTTTCACGCTAAAACGGCTGAACAGATTTGGATGGAATTTGGCACATGGGTAGACCATCACCTGGATTAGGACATAGGATACTTTTTATTCGGATGAAACCGCAGGGCTCAGCTAGTAATAACAATAAGGCAAAACAAGTCAAAACTACATAATTTAAAACATAAGTGTCACAGAAAACATCATTCTATAAGCATCTGAAATGAAACCCGATTGGAATCTCACTTGAATATCAAACGTAGTCCTCAGCATTTCCACATAAACTTCTTTCTGTCCTGAACAGTAATATTCCTCAGAAATATTTTTAAAACAGCCGCCCTTCAAGCAACAACGGCAAATGTTTGATCGTGTTAAATCAACAGCGTTATTTGACCATATATCCATTTTTAATTAAACAAATCTATGCTTTACACTTTCTGGTTTTGTTTTTGGGTATTATTTAATTGATAAAACTGTCTATTTCTTGATTATTTTACTTCAGATTTCATTCCATCGATCTATTCTGGAAAACGTAATTGACAATTTGACTGACGGAAGGTTGACACCTTGTTGACACTTCAAAATGACAGCGACAGCTGTTTTTTTTTTTTTTTTTTTTTTTTTTGTGGCTTCGCACGGTTTGTGCATTTAGCCAATGTCAAGTTAAATTTCGGAGCAACAAAGGTAGGGAAACGAAAATAATATTAAATTAAAACGGGATTTAGGATAGGACGATTATATAGGATCAGTATATTTATAATGAATAATGAGCAAATTACAATGACTAAAATTTACAACTTAATATTATTTAATGTAATGAATGAGACTATACATTTATATATAGGAAAGCTATTTGTACAAAGTAAAGAAAGTATTGAGGTAGGAAAAGGAGTACGGAGGGACAAGAGATTACTGAGAAAAGAAGAACGGTCATATAAGGGACAGGAGAAAAAAATGTGATTTATGTCGCCTACGTCTGTACCACACAAACAAATGGGGTCGTCGATGATATGAAGTTTGGCAAGATGAGCTGGGGAGCAAACATGACCCAGTCTCAACCGTATAAGAACGGATGTCTCCATCTTGCCAAACTTCGCCCTGCTAAACCACGGTTTTTCCGGAACGTCGGGTTGAATAAGCGAAAAATATCGGCCCTTTGATTGGCTCCCGATATCCCAAGCTACCTTCCAGGTATCCCGAAGAAAAGTTAATGGTAATGTCACGAGGTCAATATTAAAGTTTGTATAAGGTACTAAATCCCCACACTGCACCGCATCACCGGCAAGTGTGTCAGCCACTTCATTGCCATGGATTCCAGCATGGGCCGGAATCCACGCAAATTCCAGCGTATTACCCTCAGAGATGGTTCTGAACGCAAATTCTCTTATTAAATATATGATAGAAAACTGTGATTTGTGTTCAAAAGGGGATTTATTGATGGCTAGAAGAGCACTTTGAGAATCGGTAAAAATTATAGTTTTTTTGAGCTTAAAAACACGAGTATATTCTATGGCTTTTAAAATACCGAAACATTCCCCGGTAAAAACAGAAGTCTCCGGAGGCAGTTTTATTTTTTGTACGATGTTGTATTGTGAATGGTAAGTACCTATCCCAACACAACCCGTCGGAGAGCGCTTGGCAGCATCCGTAAATATATGTTGGTATTCTAAGTGTTCAGCCAGAAAATGATTAAAACTTATATGACAATCGGGATCTGATTTACTTGCACAGATAAATTTAATGATGGGGCTGAATTGCAAACCCTCATAACTACTGTTAAACATGGGAAGTTTATTGGAACGGTGAATAGGAGAAGAGAGTGAAAGGATTTTTTTATAACTTACAACTAAACAAGGAGCACGTTTATGGGACCAGTAATCAGAAGATTCAATCTGCAACACTAAAGAGTCTAGTTTAGGAATGAGAGGATGAGCTGAGAACTGAAAAATCCGGAACAAATATTTATCCGATAGGAATTGCCTTCTAAGATATAAAGGGGCTTCCCCGCATTCAACTTGGAGTGCAATAATGGGACTTGACTTCATGGCACCCGAAATAATGCGTAATGCTTTAGACTGGATGCGATCCAATTTTTTAAAAGCCATAACACTACCAGGTTCTAGAAGGAACAATCCATAATCCAACGTGCTTCTGATAATTGCGTTATAAATAAGTTTTAAAGAAAATGGATGTGCGCCCCACCACACACCAGAGAGGCATCTAAGCATGTTTAGGTGTTTTTCACATTTGTTAACAACATAATCACAATGAGGAACACCACTTAATTTACAGTCAAGTATTAAACCTAGATATCTGAATTTATCTATAACTGGAATAGGTATCTCCTTATAAAAGAGGTTTACCAAGGGAATATTTCTCTTCCGGGTGAATAAAATAGCTGCGCTTTTAGACGTGGATAAATCCAAACCATTTAGATGTAACCATGACTCCAGAGTAGATAAAGCATAATTGATAGCATAGCTAGCTTGTTCAACAGATTTATTTGAAGAATATAATAATAAATCATCGGCATATTGAAGAACTTTAACATGGTTAGATAAGGATGAGTCTAAATCAAAAGTGTAAATATTGTATAGAAGGGGACTGAGCACAGAACCTTGTGGGAGACCTCTCCATACAAGACGGGACACCTCATGATCTCCTATTATCATGATAACAGAGCGTTCAGTCAGGATTTTAATAATGAAATTTGACAAATTCAATGGAACTTCTAAGGCTTTTAATTTATTTTGTAAAACTGATAATACAACATTGTCATACGCTGCATAAATATCAAGGAAAACTGCAATGGTGGAATGGTTATTGGAGAGAGATAACCGAATATCGGATGTTAAAATACTTAAACAGTCAGTTGTACTTTTACTTTTTCTAAAGCCTTATTGTGATTCTGCCAGAAGACCTTTACTTTCAACATACCATTCTAGGCGATTTTTAATTAAATGTTCTGCTAATTTCATCAGAATTGATGACAAGACTATGGGACGGTATGAAGAAACGTCAGATGGGGTTTTATTTGGTTTAAGGAATGGCAACACCATTTGACGTTTCCATTCAACAGGGATGTTTCCTGTAATCATGATAGAATTAATAAGTTTTAAATAATAACTGAGGACGTCATCATTTAAATTAGCAAAAAAAGAATATGGGATGCCATCTATGCCTGGTGCAGAGTCCTTAGTTTTATGAATAACACCCTTTAATTCTGTGAGAGTGAATGGAAGATCTAGCGTCGTATGAGTGTCTTGGATATTTGATACGAGAGACAGGTTCTCCGGAACCCAAGGTGGAGCTAATTTATCTAAAAATTCACTGGCTAAAGAATCAGGGATAGGAGAAGGGTTGTTATAAATGGACCTAAATCTACGAATATTGCGCCAAACAATCGTTGGGTGAGTATTCGGTGAAATTGATGAGCAAAAGTTACGCCAAGAATCAAATTTTTTCTTCTTAAAAAGTTTATAAGTTTCATGAATTAAGTTTGTAACGATTGCAAAATTAATGTCAGACATATCATGGTTATAATTGTATTCGGCCTCTTTACGTTTGTTAATAAGTTCTGTGCACTCCGAATCCCACCACGGAGGTGAGGGAATTGTACTAATATTGTTATTTTTTACAGGAAAAACTTCATCTGCCGCTGCAATTAATATGAGTGCTAAAGCTTCAGCACAACTATTTTCATTGCCATCAGAAATAACAGGCAAAGAGCAAAGCTTACTGTCAACAATGTTTCTAAATTTGTCCCAGTCATTATTATTTCTATTAGGTAGTTTATGTTTTAAGTTTGATCTTCTTAATGGTGCATTTGGTTTGGAAAGGGGATAAGAAATAACTATTGGAAAATGATCGCTACCATAAGTAGAGGTTAGAGTATGCCAAGTTAATGAAGATGCTAAGTTAGGAGAACAAATAGAAAGGTCAATTGCACTTTGGTTCTGATTGGGATCTGAACGGCGTGTGGCAGCACCTGAGTTCAAGATGCATAAGTTATGTAAGTCTATTATATCTAGTAATTCATCGCCATAACAATTAGAAGTTGAACAACCCCATGATTGGTGATGGCAATTAAAGTCCCCCAATATTAAGAATGGCTTTGGAAGAAAAGAAAAAAGATTATTCATCTCTTGAAGAACAGAAGAGGAAGGGTGAGGAATGTAAATAGAAACAAAACAAGTGTGATTCACATTAATAGCTACAATTGAAATTTCCTCACTATGAGGAGGTAATGAAATGATAGAAAAAGGGATAGAATTCTTGATAAGTATAGCTACTCCACCATACCCATCAGATCTATCCTCTCTAATGGTTAAATAACTGTTAATTTTAAAAATATGAGTTGGTTTGAGCCAAGTCTCTGATAAGGCAAAGACAAATGGCTCATATTTGTTTAGAAGATATATAACATCACTCTTTTTGTTTACTAGACTGCGGCAGTTCCACTGGATTATTGTGGATGTGTTGTCCATTATGAATGGATTGAGAAACATTGAAAGATGGGGCAACGTTGGACGGTGAAATGTTGAACTGAGAAAGAAGATTGTGTAATGCAGAAAGAAAATCGTTTATGGAAAAATTAGTGTCATTTTTTTCATCATTATGATTGTTAGAAAAAGCACAACCATTTGAAGGTTGGGGAATGTTGAAATCTTTAATAATTGCATTGTGAGCCTCTTTATTATATCCTTGTACAGATTTGGGAGGGGAGCGTGGTTTGAGGAAGACAGTCTTTTTATAGCTGCTCGAAGCAGGCATTCTATTAGGTGAAGAGATTGATGGAGTATGTGCAAAGTTTTTGGAAGGAGAAGATAAAAGTGTATCAGCATACGATTTAGTTACTGGCGGATATACTTTTGCTGCTTCAGCATAAGATACTGAACTTTGTGCCATGTATGTTTTAATTAATTTTTGCCTAGAAAATTCTGGGCAAGACTTATTAGTGGCGTAGTGAAAACCAGAGCAAAGGCAGCAAGATGCACTTTCTTGTTCTCTTTCGCAACTGTCCCCTGTGTGGCCTTGGCCGCATTTATAACAACGAGGTTTAGACCTGCATTGAATTTTGGTGTGACCAAAACGACAGCAATTGAAACACTGTACAGTAGGGAAAATATATAAGTCTACAGGTAATGCATTATAGCACATAAAAATTCTTTTTGGAAGAACCTGCCCATCAAATGTAACAACTATGGATTGGGATGGTTTCCAAGTGGTTGCACCATCAACAATGGTTTTAAAATTTAAGCGTCTCACTTTTAAAATTGGACCACAACCAATTGGTACTGTTATATTAGCAATAACCTCCTCCGGAGACCATTCCGCAGGAACACTACGCACTAAACCCATTTTGGTAACATTAAAAGTAGGTATAAAAGCTTTGTAATGATATGTTTCAAGACTATTAGGTATGTATAATAAAGGAATTTGCGTCCAGGAAATTCGAAAATGAAAGGGATATTTTATTGCGTCCGATTTTTTTGACGCTACCATTAATTATATTTTGGAAGGCGTTGTGTTTAAGGAACTTGCCAAATATGATTGGGTGCAGTGTCGTTCCATCATCTGGTGCAACTACAGTTTTTTGGACATGGACGACAAAGGGCGCGCTGTCAGTTTTGTCATAGGTTTTCCGACCTATCTGAGTGGGAACAACTGGGGATGTAGCAGGAATATTATGAACTTCAGTAGATACAATTATTTCTGAATGGTTAGGTTCTGATGCAGTAAGTGTAGAGTCCGTGCAACCACAACCCGACGACACGGAACCGTGGTTTTTACGGATACGACGGCGTTTATTGCAGTGCTTGCAAACATGCGCACGGCTTCGTTTAAGATGACGAGCCGAGGACGACCCATCGGTATCCATCCCCGATTCATTCGATATGATTGTAACAAAATCGCCAGCCGGGGGAACGAAATCCCCCGGATCAGGCGGGTCTTTCATCTCCTATTCCTTAATACAAATATTTTTTTAAAACTTACCACTACCGAAGAAAATATACAAAACTAAAACTAAGTAAAAGAAAATAGAACACAAACTACGACTACTGATCTTATATCACAGGTTTTTTTAAATTAATAAATTTTATCAAAAAAGACGCGTCCGCCAAGTTAGAAGTTTCCCGCGCTTTTTTTCAGCGACAGCTGTTAAATGTTGGCAGTGGCAGGAGGGTGCGTTCATTTATTGCAAAATAGCTTAGCTTTCACAGACTACATAGGGATACTTTAGCTTTGCAGGTATTTTTAGAATTTACCGTGACACGCGGCTAGGTTAATTAACCAGCCAGCACCCTATTTCCGTGAAGCCCATGTAACAGCCTGCAAAGCCAAAAAAAAGAAGAAAAATAAATTTTGATTGATTTGTCTTGTCTTTATTTTCACTACAACAACGACTACAACACAAAACAGTGCACAAAGTACTTTTTTTATAAACAGTGGCACTGGCTTAACACAAAGAAGACTTTAAATCAAAAGAAACCGGTTCATTTATTCCGTTTTTTTTTTAGATTGGTTTTGTAGAAACCATGTCTGGAGTATCGACGTATCCTGATTGTTCAATACCAAGGGAAACGCCTCTTTCGATCACTTTAGACAAAGGTATTGTACCTATAGTACACTGCACAGACTACTTAGAGATACTACGCTATATTACCTATATCTTTGGTGGCCAAGCCGATGCCTCGCAAAATTACCTACTGCTTGAGCTTTCGCCGAGAATGCGGTGGAGGTGGAGCTCGAACACTGTAAGAATTTATCTTCTACTTGTCTAAAGCCGTATACAAACTGATGTAACATGCAATACAAATTCTAATGTAAACATCTATAAAAATATCTTTATTTGAAAACATTGTAAGAGCCATTAATTTTTAAAATAGTAAGTATCCGTTTAGTTTCTTGCCGGCTCTTCTTCATAGGAAACGACTAATTGGAACCGTACATTATAGCTTCTGAAGCTGATGCTGATTAAAATATTTTGACTTTCTATACATAACACACAAACACTATTAGAAATCAAAGTCAGTTTTCGTGTCTGTCCGTATTACCGCGTTGTTCCTCTAAGCGACTTTTGGCCAGGAATAAAACGCGTTACGTACAGTATGCGCAAAACTTTTTGAACTCTCGGAAGTTGCACGCGAGTGGCTGCGCAGTAAGTAAAAAATGTTTCACAGCTTACAATAAATGATTTTGCACTCATCTGTGTCCTGCGCGGTTTAGTACTCGGGCCTACGTTCAGAGGGCTCATAAAGTTTTGCGAGAACTGTACTTACGTAACAATATAAAGTCCATTTCACGAAAGAAGTCCCGCGGCAATAAGTGGAACTAATTACCTATTATTATATGTAGGTATAGTTACCAACATTCCGACAACAACCCTCCTACCTCATACAGCTTTCTCTACTTAAGATTGTGGATTTTATTAACCAGTGCATGAGATGTCGAGATAAATAAATATTTATGAATCGTCTCTTACGACAAGTGGCGCCGCCTCTGCGGGACTTCTTTCGTGGAATGGAGTCTACTTATAATTTTCTATTCTTCACCACAGTACAATTTACGTTTGTTACATTTTATATTATTTTAAGCGCCTCAAACGAATAACTGTAAAGTCAGCCGGATGACAAAAAAGTACAGATGTCGTATGAAATTGCCGTTTTGTACTGAAAAATTTAAATTAGTTTTTTTTTTTAAATTTAACGTAAGTACTTATACTTATTTATTTAATCAAAATAATTACCATTATTATCAATACATTGCTGCCATCTAATAGGAAGGTCATTTATGCCTTTGCGATAGAACTCTCGTGATCTAGATTCGACAAACTGTGTGAAAGCATTTTGTGCTGCCTCCTGAGAAGAAAACTTTTTAACACGTAGAAAAATGTCCAAATCACGAAAAAAAATGGTAGTCCGTTGGAGCAAGGTCTGGCGAATACGGAGGGTGAAGAATGGTTTCTAATTGAATTTCCTGTAGACTTGTAGAGTTAAGCTCTCCCGGAGGCACGGTGCGGCTTGGCACAGCAAAGGATTTTCAATCTTATTATCTCACCATTGCATCCGTGCGAATTAGGGTCACTGGTTCTATTATAAATGATTCAAGCTCGCGTTCAATTTAATATTATACCTACTGACTCATCGCGTCGAAGCACTGCGCGTTTGATGTCCAGACCAGACTATGGGACTCCGTTACAACGTGTGTAACCTACGGCAAATTCTTGCACTGCACGGTACATATAATACGGCCGATGAATCTTGACCGGTCTGAATACTCTCCTAACTTTCGCGTATGTTCTTTCACTCACACTTCACACTCGCCTCATGACAGCATTTGGTCCTAAGATATGTTATTGCGCAGCCTTTTGGAGAGGCCATGATTTTACCGGCCGTATTGTAGTTATAGCATCAGCCTTAATAGTTATTTATCCAACATGTGAGGAAAGTTCGTTTTTCCAAATGAACTTGATCACATGATGCATACAATTTTTTCACCACTCCCAGCAAGAAAGAATTCAGTCATCAGTTGAATTCTTCAGTCTGGCTTCTATCACAGGCTTCTTTATTTGAGTGCGTTCAAAAATTATAATCCTAAAGACGATGTAATTTTTTCAATATTTTATTAAACTTTTTTAATGTTTCTGAACTTATACACTTACAATAATTTGATGAAACATAAAAAAACATTAAACTTAACTTATAAATATTTCTATTATAAGCATAAAATAATTTATTTTTTAAAATATCTAACTTAACATAAAAAAATCAGGCAAGGTTAGTTTCTGAACGGGATCATTACTTTCCTCACTGTTCAAGTTCAAACAGTGAGGAAAATCCAACTTTCCTCACTGTTTTCGTAGAGGAAAGACACTTCTTTCGTGCGGGAGTGGTGAAAAACTATTTTCGTTCTTTTCCAGATACCATTGAAAAGGTCGGCAAAGACTACAAAGTACTGCCTTTGTTCGAGAAGTTTATTTTTGAATTCAAATACAGACGACACTACTCACTGCAAACAAACAAGTTCTTGCATTGTCGCTGGCGGTCTTACGTGGAACATTATCATGAGCGCGTGTTTGCGCCGTTTAGTTTCGTTGATATAAGGTACAGCTTGGCAAAAAAGAGTGGAAAAGATTAGGGCGCCGCTATCGCACTAGGTCACTTCGAATGGGAAATAAATTGATAAAATAAATGTGCAACAAAAAACGCTGCTTGTGGGTGACTCAAATCAAAACCTACTAGCTCTTGTCGGCAATTAGTGCTATCATCATAGGCCTGCATTCTGCATTAAGTAAAATATTTAGTTCCAAATGTCACCACGTCAGACTCTTTTGTCGACCTGTAAATCGTTGGTCTGTCATATTTAAATCTTTGACAGTCGTTACGGGTAGTCAGAACTCAGAAGCCCGAACGTCTGACAGCAAACTAAGGCGCCATCTCCACGGACGAGGGAATCACCGCCGCGATTCCCTAGTCCGTGGAGATGGCTCCTTAGTTTGCTGTCATTCTAAAGTTGACTTCAGAATGACGATTGAAAACTTACAAAAAATTATAAAGTTGAATGAAAACTGAACTTTATTTATGGGTTTAAAAATTATTTTTTCAAAATCACTATTTTGTATACATGTTTCGACACTAAATTGCGAACACAATATGTATATTCTCACAAATCCTTTTGGCGCTAATGACAGACTTTGACACTTTTTATAGTGATTTAGATCCACTTACTTATCGCAAAGTGGTGTCTGGTAGTAGATATTTGGAAGACTTTTATTAAAGGCGCTCCTCCGGAGGCATGGCGCGTCCTGGCACGGCAAAGGATTTTCGAAAGCGGAAATGATTTTGAATCTTATTTTAAATCATACTTTTAGCACTCAAATTTAGTTGATATTGTCACAAGAGGACGACTACCGTGGGAAGCTGCGGTATTCCGCGAAAGGCTTCGGCATACCTGTCACCATTTGGTTCCTAAAAATGTTCCTGTTTACCGTGCCATGCCGCGTCTTACTGCCAAGTGAGTGCTGCCGCCAAAGTCCCACCGTGTCCATTTGGGCACGGCAAACTAACTTAAGTTTCATGCATTAATGCATGATGATTATACAAGTTGATAGAAAGATGCTCAAACCTTTTCATTTGTTGACTGGACCACATAACATAAGACCACGCCTGGATTTCCCGAAGGGCAGAGGTACACCAATAGTCCCTACACCCACGTATTTCGCCAGTTTAAGTCCCATTATGTATCTAATAGAGAGCGAGCCTATTGCCACAAATCCAGACTCCGAGCTGCTACTGAGAAATTCCAGATGGAAATACCCGAGTAAATTTTGCCCGACCCGGGAATCGAACCCAGACTTCGTGCTCAACAGTAGCGCTTGAGACCACTAGACCAACGAAACAGTCTTCTTCTTTTCGTGTGGTTAGTAAACTAACCTGGTGTCAGAGTTTTAAAGCCGCCCATGGGCCTCTGACTTGGCTTCACATGCTGTCGAGAAATATCTCTCAGGCATGCCGGTTTCCTCACGATGTTTTCCTTCACCGTTTTGTGAGCAAGTGATAATTATATAATACGCACATGAATCCGAAAAGTCAGAGGTGCGTGCCTTGGGTTTGAACTCGAGACCTACGACTTGTCAGTCTGACGGTCACACCACTAGGCTATCACTGCTTAAGGAAACGAAACTCATTGAAATCATTTTGTCGCACGTAGTTAGTCCTTCAAGCGAACTGTCCATAGCGGACGGAAAAAGTTTGTTAATAATTACCGGTAGGTTGGTATTCCATTGAAAAATTATCAGCAATGGACTATTTTCTTCAAGAGTATGCCTCCTTATGGCTAAGTAACAGAATAACCGCAGGCAACACAAACATTATAACGGCTAAGCCTCCTTGTTGGAAAAACAATATCAGTAGGTAGCACTTTCATTTCTTTTTCTTTTTTTCTTAGCATGCGCGTGGCATCTACTGGATCCTGTAACAAAATCAAAGTCATTTAATCAAACTAGGCAGAGAATCAGCACTTTTCGAACGTCTAAATTACTTATGACAGTTCCCCGAAACGCCCGCCCCCCACCACTTCCTAGAGCTTTGGTTGGGATGTTAGAAGAAGACCAACGAGGCCGTCCGATTAGACAACTGACTTGAATTATTAAATTTATACTTATTTTCATCACATTTCAGAGATTTCCATTTCTACAATTGCATGAATAGACTCCAACCGGAGAAAAGTATTCACAGAATTAAAGAATTTCCTTTTAAGATGAGCTTAGGACCGGGGGTCGATTTCTACGGACAGATGCCCATACCACAAGACATGATGATGAAACGAGGCCTGTCAAAGCCTAGGGCTAAAGGAAAGATTTATCCTAAGAATACAAATGAAAGTCAAAATGAAATAAAAGACAAGAAATAATTATAATTAGGTATCGTAGGTATATTTTTTATCTGTTGTATTTGTCCTGCGTAATTAGAGTAAGAATTTCACATCCATTCGATACGCTTCCGTGCCGAATCGAACATCAATCAGCCAATCAACGTTAACGAAGGAGTCTCGAGAGAACTCGAAAATTTTGACAGTTTAAAGCTTCGTGCAGACTAGCGCGACGCGACACCGGCTATTGTTATACCGTGAAATTTTCTTAGAAATTGTACTGAGAGTCGCGTCGCGCTGAAGTCAAAGTCAAAGTCAAATAACTTATTTCAATTAAGCACAAAAAAGGCACTTTTGAACGTCAAAATCTACAAAAAAAAAAAAAAAAAAAACTGCACAAGCCATAACCCAAATAGACGACCTCCGACTATTAAGGCTCGTGCAGACCAGCGCGATGCGACGGCACGACGCGACTCAAACAATACAATTTTTAAGAAAACTTCACGATATAACAATAGCCGGTGTCGCGTCACGTTAGTCTGAACGATACTTTATTGTTTGCTGTCGCGGGTACGGTAAATCAGATAACACACGATCAATCACAATCTGTTTAATTTTGACAGTTCAACAACATTCATTGCGTCATTTACGTTGTTGAGCAGATACATTTTTCGAACACATGAAGCAATGGATTTGCAATATCGTTCAAAACTATTCAGATTGTGATAGATCGTGTGCAGTTTATCGAAATTTAATATTTTCGACACGATAGCCTGTTGAATGGTTGTCAAAGCTATGCTGAACTGTTGGTATTTTTGTCTAAGGGGTGCTACATACATACTTGTCGGATCGGTCATTCGGTTCGGCATTTGTTGGATAACGAAGTAGACCCGAAGCAATTACTATACATATTCAGCTTTCATTCCAACTACTCGGCACAATTCAAGCTAAGCCGAGCGGCTTACCCCAAACATATTATGTAAATTTGCACTTATTCTATTTATCCGCCTGACTAGGCGACGACTGTGCGAATCATGCTGAGTCGAACAAGTGTGTAGCAGTCCTAACCTAACCAGTCACAATTAATGGGTGAATTATTATATTTCTTATAAAATAAGCAGAGTAGCATGTCGTCGCAGTTGAACATTTTTATTTGTTATTAATCTATTGGATTCTTTTACAAGAATCTTTTGGCGCGTGACCAAAATCGCCGCCATCTTGTTTTTTCAATACAATTTCTGTGAAAATTTCACAAATGTTTACCGACAACTCCCCCCCTGTCAATGTCATTCATTCAGGCGCCAAAAGGTCTCTGTAGCCTTGTTTATGGTGGTAGCTATTTATGTATTTTTTAGTTTTTAATTTTAAACATAGTTACTAATAAATGTACTTACTTATTATGTTAGCACACATGTGCTTTGTTTGATTTTTAAAGTATAGGTACTGGCTTCAAAATATACTAACGACCCTCCCACAGAGCATCATATAATGGTGACCCAAGTGGTGACTTTAATATTAGTTAATGCAATACACACATAAACCTTCCGGACTAAATTCTCCAAATGATGGCGAAAACCACATCAATATCCTCCGCTGGCCCTGGGGTAGAGCGAAGGAGAGAAGGGCGTGCCCTAACTGTGCGTTTGCACTGGCGAAACATTCACAACAAAACATGTTGAAATCTCTAGTTCCTGTCAAATATTGTATGGAACTTTGGACAGAAACTAAAGATTTCAACATGTTTTGTTGTGAATGTTTCGCCAGTGCAAACGCACAGTAGTCAGTAAGGCTTCCACACCACCCTCCCAGGTCTTGCGTTCAGGACCCTGTGGGAGGTAAGATTAGGTAAATCCATACTAATAATAGGGGAGTATGAAAGGCTCATTTCATACCCCTATTATTAGTATTATATTACTTGTAAAATATGCGGCATACATAAATTACCATTTTTTTTTACGTTAACCTGGAAATTTGTTTTTCGTTACAGCTCCAAGAGACCGTAGATCTAAGTTTTTGATATCTATTTCAACTTGATGCCTCCTTGGGTTTCTGAAAAAAGGGTCTGGACAGAAAACGAAGTCAGCCTGTAGCGGTTACACCGCCACATACGAACTACACATCAAAGACATGACGTCACACAAATCCTGCATCGCGCAATTAGAGTTTACCGCGCGAACGACATAGATAAGACTATCCGAAATCAACAGTCGGGCAGTCGGCCCGCCAGACACAACACCCGTCTGGTCGGAGGATCCTCCCTTTTCTATGGTGGATGAGTGAACTTTACACCCTGTTCCTCATACCCCTAAAAGCCTTTAAGGGTTTCAATTTTTCATATTGAGTTACGGAACCCTAAAACAGATTTGTTATTTACCTGTTACCTTTTCGTTTTATAAAGTCTGAACGGATTTAGATTAGGATATACGATACTCTGAATCCTGGTAGCAAGTTCCTGTGGGATATTTTCCGACATCCACGCGGGAGAAGCCGCGAGCGAAAGCTAGTAAATAATACATTTATTTCACTATCAAAGTAAGTACGACAAAAACTTATGAAGTACAATTTAATTATGTGTTTGATAGTTGTACGGCAGCACATGATTGATGATCCCAAACTATTATGTTCAATAAGGTTCTAATTATAGATCTGGATAAGACTGCTTTATCCTTTTGAACGCCATTGTCATATAATATATAACTTAAATTATATATATTATGTTACAAGCAAGCGCGTGCCCTGTACGCCAACGACACAAATATGTGACAAAAAATGCGGTGCACTTTATCACGAAATAAGCAATTAAATCATTACTTTTGTGTGTTTTTATTTGTATATGAATGAACGAATGAAAGGCACCGATTCCAGCGTGGTTTAACCGATAAATCGAATGAACCCCAAGATTTGCACTAGCCCATGAAATCTCATGTTTCATGGGACTACAAAGGCCATCGCATGTCTAGGAGTAGACCGGGGGGCGCGGTAATGGTAGGGAAGACGTGCCCTCAGGATAGGAAAGGATTTACGAGCCGTACCGGATATGCATCCATAAGTAAGCAATGGAATAGTGGAGAGACGGGTGATTTTTATCTGTGGAAGGGCATCTTTTTAAGTTCAGGTTCAGGTCCAGCTTCACCGATGCATCTACTTTTTGTTGTTTGCTGCGTGTCGCGAGTTCGATTCCCGCACGGAACAAATATTTGTATGACCTACAAGTAGTTGTTCCGGGTCTGGCTGTTTGTGTATGTGAGTTTAAATGTTTGTAAACGCACCCACGATTCAGGAGAAATTCCTAGAGGGGCAAAGTTTAAAAAAAAAAAAAACAGCCTTCGTCTTAGGATTTCGCTGCTATCCGTTTCAGGTTTAATGTAAATCTCGCTAGCAGTCTTCTTATGCTTATCTCGGTCTTCAGCCGTGTCCATCCAAAAAAAAAAAAACCTTGTCGAAGTGAGTCATGTCCTGTTTGAGATTGCCATTACATGAGTAAATAGGTCAGCCAGCTTTCTCGGATTTGGTCTTGTATTGCTTGTTACAGGTGTGGTTTTCGGCGCCTGTGCGTATGTGCTAGCACGTTCTTGATGCGTTTGGTTCAATACCTACTTACCTTTCACAAATGTTTACCAGCAGCGCCTCCCTATCAACGTCATTCGAGCGCTAAAAGTTACTTGAAGGACAGACTGCGAATTCTAAATGGGAGATACCAACTGGTACCAAGCTACAGAGAATACTGGTAAAAAAAAGTGAAACCTCTCGAGCTTTAATTTTTTTTAATAATTCGGATGAACGCACCCGTAACATTATTGATTGTCGATTGTTGTGAATGACTTAACAAAATGGAGTGTGTACAGTGCAAGGTCCAAGCTAATTGCTTGCTTCTTGCCTATTATTGAACTTGCAATTTTTTTTGGGTTATTTGAATACGTAATACTAATAGTAGGACTCTTGAAATATTTGTACAGTCACATCCAAAATATGTTTGTCACCTATATGGCATTTTTTTATTCGTCAGAGGGGCAATTCCTGTATTATTAAGAACGTCCGCCATCTTGTTTTTTCAAAACAATTTCTGTTAGTATTTCACAAAATGTTTACCAACACGGGGGGCGTTGTTGGTAAACATTTGTGAAATTCTCAATGACAGATAGTCACGAAAAGCGACTAATTTGTGTACATAAAAAGATATAGATGTAGATGATCAAAATAAAACTATTAAATTAATATGGATCAACTTTATTTTACGAAATAATTAAACAAAAAATATTAAACAGCCACATTTTTGTAGATTACACACTTTTTGTCACCAAAAAGTAGTGTAAAAGATTTATTAAAATAAAATTAAGGAAAACGCGCCATTTTAATGCAGGGTTACCATACGTAAAAATGTCGCGTACGTCATAATTGACTGAATACAATCTAAAGTGGAGTACATGATTTTAAATATAGAAATTATTCTTAGACTAATATTTTGTACATTAATACCTACGGGGTAGCTAATATATGAATTTTGTGAACATCGTAAATTACGCAAACAGGTTTTTAAAATGCCATGTTTAACTTCGATGTTTAGATAGGTAACATTAATAATTAATTTTAAAACAGAAAACAATTTACGTCTTGAAGGCATTTCCGAGCAAAATTTAAAGCTTGCAGAAGCTAAAAAGTTTTTATTACATACATATCTGTTGCGGATTTTAAAAAAAGTTACTAGACAGGATGTTTTTTTTTAACGCTACATTATGGCGAAGGATTTAGATATCGATGCCAAGGAGTTTCTTGTCGAAGATGAACTCTCCAAGCGCGGCATGGCGGTCGAGGAGTTTCTTGAGCGTGGAGGTCTTGCCCGCGATGTCGCGTTGTCCCTTGTATTGTTCCTCCAAGAAGTCACCAGTGAGGTAGTCAACCAGCTGTGAATTATATTGGATGATTAAAAAGGTGTATATGGTGTATTCGTGGTTTAAAGGCTCGTGCAGACAAGCGCGACTTGTCACGCGACGCGACACCGGTAATTGTTCTACCGTGAAGTTTTCTTAGAAATTGGTTTTGTTAGTCGCGTTGCGCCAGTCTGCACGAGGCTTTATCCAATCAGATAAGAAAGAATATGCAATATTCTATTGTTCTTATCTGGCTGCATCAGGTTAAACTGGAAGCCGACCCCAACATAGTTGGGAAAAAGGCTAGATAGATAATAGGTGAATAGGTGGAAGGACTGTTAGTGATTATCTTTATGACCATTATTGGGAAGTCCAAACTATCACTGAACTTCGAATTTAATGGACTCATGAATGTCATGTTGGATCTGTGCCGCTACGAAACTTGTTTTTCCAGTGATAGCAAGTAATGTTCTCAAAACACTTGTAATCTTCAACTATCAATAGGTATACTTTGTCAAAAATATATAAACATCCTAATTGAGGACTTCCTTCTTTTTTGAAGTCGGTTAAAAACTACATTTACTCTGACATAACCTAAAAACCGTTCTCAAAACGTCACTTACATGGTAATCGTTGAACTCGCTGTCATCTTCGCATGACTTGATGACGTTCCTGATGCTCTTGGTTACTTCACTCTCCATACGAAGGGCGTGCTCTAAAGCTTCCACTCCACCCTCCCAGGCTTTGCGTTCAGGAGCCTGTGGAGATAAGGTAAATAAATAACACATACTCCAATTTCAACAAAAACTTAATAAATGAAGTTCAATTTATTAAGGTGTTCGATGGTTCTACGGCAGCCCATCATTGATGATCTACCAGCTCGCAAACTAAGAGGTTCAATAATGTTCTTTTAGATGGTAGCTCAGGATAAGACTGCAGCATAAAGCAGTAGTGAGGAGTCTGTCACAATTTCTTGCTGGGTTCTAAAACAGTTTTCTAACTACGCAACATATTTTCGTAAACGATAAAGACAAATCTGTTTCATTTTGACAGTTCAACAACATTCATTGCGTTATTTACGTTGCTCTGCAGTTTTTTTTTTTTGAACTTACGGAGCAATGGATTAGCAATCTGTTTCAAAACGATTCAGATTCGGATTGATTTTGCATTACGTAATTAGGGTACTGGACTGTGTACTTATGCCAACTAGACTTTGAAGTATATATTACTAACTTAAACCCGCGGCTTCGCCTGCGTGGATGTCGGAAAATATCTCACGGGATTGTATTACCACTAACCTAATAACCGAGGAAAAGGTAATTGACCCTTACCGCTGCGCCCGCCGCCATCAACCATAATTATTTTGTTACGCGTAATATTTCTGTGATAAGTATTCATTAAATAATATGACGTCAAGGCATATTTTAATCTAAATTAATTAATGCCCAATTTGACTAAATTTTTATTGGATAAGGATTAATAAAATACCGGTCAAAATAGAAGTGGTTACTGGGTCATTGTTAGAAGATAATTATGCCATCGCGGATTTTTTTGTTGAACGTTTTAAGATAAATTATTGTTCGTGTGTCTTGTTAACTGTGGTGCGTGTTAATTGTGTTAGTGTCATCGTAATGTGCATACATATACACACATAGGTATCATCTACCCGCCGTGTGTCATGTATGTACGTACGAGACGCGCATGATTCACGTGCTTACGAGGAAACCACGACAAACGTCTGGACGCGCACGCACACCGTGGGATGGCAGGCAGGAGTAAAAAATGATAAATGATATATTATTATACGCCAGGAGCGTGCCGCGTAAACCGTAGCTCTCAAGTCAGCATGATTTTTTCCGACATCTTCAACAATAATCGAGATATTTCAGCAAATTTACACAAAACCTTAATGAATTATGCAACTAAACTCTTCATCATGAATCACTCCCTCCAATAATAAAAATAAAAATAATAAAAACCGTTTGAAAATCTGTTCCGGTAGTTTTTGAGTTTATCGCGAACAGACAGACAGACAGACGCGCCGGGGGATTTTGTTTTATAATAATAATATGTAAGGATTGGAGCGACTGCCTCTGACCTCTACAACCCAGCTACTGGGTAATAAATAACTTAGTAAGACTGGTTGTCAGACCACTAGTAGAGATGTTACTGCTAATAATATGTTTTACTCTCAGCAACTCACCCTGACTTGTAACAAGGTAGTGACGTCAGTAGTAAGTTCTCCTCTCATGAGCAGGTATTCGATCAGCTTCATTGCATGCTCGCGCTCTTCAGATGCCGCTTCGAAGAACATCTTTGCAAAACCTGGACGGTTGACCTGGAGACACAAATTAGAATTTTAGATGAAAATGGAGAAGTGTATTGAGCCTTAAGGAACAAGAAAGCAAGGTTTTTTGGACTTCGCAGGTCAGTATCAGGTTGTATGTTGATTAAAATATTATTCGCAACCATATCAAATAATATATATATATTTACAAAATTATAGTTATTAAAATTATCAACTCTTCAATTTACAACCTAAAACTGACCTGAAAATTGCATACAAACGTTAAAAAAACCGGGAGGTGTCGGTGAAATGAAACCTCTCAAACTTGAGACCTTGTTGAGGTTATGTTTCTAGTGTGATAGGTGCGAAGTAAGTACAGTAGGTATTTACTTTCGCATCTATCACACGATAGGCACGATTATCGGTGAGAACTTATAGCTAAAGCTATACACGGATCTTTTGGCACGTGGCCAAAATCGGAACTAACGCGGTCATCATGTTCTTTCCATACATTTCACAAATGTTTACCAACAGCGCCTTCCTGTCAACGTCATTTGAGCGCCAAAAGATCCTTGAAGGACAGAGCGCGATTCTAAATGGTACAACAGATGAATAAAGATGTTTCAGTCCGCAAAATCATTTAAATAAAAAGCAACTCTTGCTACGACTCAATAAAGTGCAATCCAGGTCACAGCGCTTATTACCTACAGTTGTATTGAACTCTTTACCTACCAAGATTACCAGTTGGAAAAAAATTGGAACCTCATAATATGAGGTAAAAAAGATTAGAGCTTTTTTTTAATAATTTGGTTGAACGCACCCGAATCATTATTGATTGTCGATTGTTGTGAATATTTTATTATGTTGGTAGCGGCATGACTAACAAAATGGTGTGTGCAAGGTTCAAGCTATTGTACATTGACCTTAAATAGCGAAATAGGAAAATGTAAAACGCAAGATAATTAATTCTTGCTTATGAACATGAAATCTTTTTTTGGGATATTTGAATAAGTACTTAATTAGACTCTTGAACTTTTAGATTCGTACAGTCACAGCCAAAATATGTTCGTCACCTTTAGGGCTATTTTTTATTTGTCTGCTCATTCCACAGTAGGTATTCTGTTACGCGTCGTAATGTCGATACCGCTTCTTTTAAGTAATTAGACATAGGTTTGTGGTTAGTTTCAAAAGGTATTAGATAGATAGAATATTCTTTAATAGGCTCGTTTCCACAAACATTAGACACCGCTTAAATTAATTCCTGGCTTGCGTGCAAACACGCGATGGGAACTGTCATTATAAAATAATAAATGATTACGTACCACATCCTTAGAGAAGTGAGCTCCCATGGCCAGGTACTGCAGCGACGCAGCCACTTCCATCTGGATCTGTTGCCTCATCGACATACGGCAGTTCCGGTGCATGGTCACCCATTCCCGGGGAATGTTGACGGGGGTCACATGGCCTGGTGGACAAGGAAATATTATTCTATAAAATTATAACAAAACGTTTCCCCGAAGAGTTAGGCACAGGCAAGTAAGAGTGTCCTCGGAGGTTCTTGCCCGTTCTTCTCCATATGAACCTGCGGCGATTTGGAATGGGCTTAATCTTTCTGACTGACCGACTCCTTGAAAATTCAAGTGCCTGTAAATGGTTTAATTGAAATACATACTTGTGTTGTCCCATGTAATAAGAGGGGAGCCTATTGCCATCAATCGGGCAGAAATCTAGACGACCAGGCTGGTTATTCTGAGAAATTCGTAATAGAGAAAACCCAATAACACTTTGACCCGACCCGGGAATTGGACCTCATGTTCAGCAGTGGCGCTTGCGGTCACTAGACCAACAAGGCAGACAAATTTATATATATAGTTAGTAAAATTATGTGGAAAAATACCAGCTTTACCAAAGGGGTAAAGTGTTACCCAGTAACTGGGTTGTGGAGGTCAGATAGGCAGTCGATTCATTCAAAATACTAGTATTCAGCTGCATTCATGAAGACTGGAAGTCGACCCAAACATAGTTTGTAAAATAATACGCAGATGATGCTGTGAGAAAAAAAACGAATACCGTAACCTCATGTTTTTTTAAACGTTTAAAAATAAACATATTGTCGTTGGTTAGCAACACAGTTTCGTTTTTGGACTTCGAACCTTCGTTGTAAGGTCTTTTATTAGGTACCTACCCCTTATTGGTGGTAGCGACGTTGAGTTAGATATTCTTAATTTGATTTTTTAAACAAAGAAATAGGTAGGTACTTATTTATTTTGTTTTGAATAGTAAACTTCTGCGAATATCTATACAGTTTTGAAGGTTTGTTTTTCTTCATTCGTCGTCAGTAACTAAATGTAAAATCATGACGTGTTCCCCGAAGTCATTCTCAAAACTTTATCATGATCAAACCTCCGCGGATAATTTGACTTGTAACGGTCTTATTTTATTCGACTTTTGGCAAAAATAAAGAAACAGAGTTCAGTGGTGGTGCGGACTCTAGTTTCTTTATTCCGTTTCTTTGCGTCTTCCGATTCTTTGTCCGGCGGAAAATTATGGAACTAGCACCTTGTCTAACGGACTTGAGTGATGGCGCGGACTCTTATGATTTCAGCAACACGATATACAAGAAAAAGACAGTAATAGTGCTATGTAATACAGCTTAGTTTTACTGTAAAATGTTTTGAAATCCATTGAAATATTTTTTTAATGTTTCTTTGTTTCTTCCATCAATAATTCTTTTTAGGCAGGAAGGAATTAACAAAGGAGATTCAGGAAGCTTAAATCAATTCATTTTTTTTTACTGCGACTTAAGTTTTGATAACAAAAGAGGCGCACAACAATGAGTTTCCTTCGTCATCAATTTATTCTAAGAAAAAAGGTCAATAGTGGGTCAATACGTCAATAGTGGGTCAATACCTCAATAGTTTTAAAATGGCGGCAAAAGGAACAGTGACATTGACAGGCCGTTGTTTGTAAACATTACTGATAGGTATTTTCACAAAATATAAACCTACAAATAAAAAAAAATACAAATCAAGATGGCGGCGTTAGTTAAAATTTTGGCAATTTTGACCTTGTACGTTTCATGACTTTAATTTGCATTATTTGCCAGGTGTTTATGACATTGATGACTGCAAAACATGTTAACTTAATTAATAACCTTGTATCGTTGCAATATCTTATTTTAATGTAGACTCAATAACAACTTAGCAATTCAAAAAATAATAGATATGTAACGAAACGTTCTATAAAAAGCCAAAGATCTACGCGTCAATATTCCGGTAAAAATAATTTAAAAAAAACTAGGAAGTTTTTGAGGCAAAAAGTTAGGTACGAGTAACCTATTAAAAAAACTAAAAGATATTTCAAACCAACGCTTTATTTAGACTGATAATATTCTGCTGATCCACACAAAAAATAAAACGATTTCTAACTGTCATTCAACAAGGTAGCCGGATAACTACGAGTGAAATATTTACACCGCACCGGGTGTAAACAGTCGAAGTACAGACGCCAGCACATCAAACTTCTACAATCTGTCAAATTTCTTTAATAGATTTTCAACTTTATCACTAAAACATAAGATCAAAGTTGATTGGGAAAATTTGACAGTTTCGGGTGGGTTGACCTGCTGGCGTCTGTATAAAAAGAAAACTACACGTGAGAAAAATAGCTCTAGCACTTTAGCCACATTGAATGAGAAATACAAGTATCTAACATAACATCACGTCATAATTTCGCCAGTTATTGCCATCAACCGGGCACAAATCCAGCCTTCGGGCTGTTACTGAGAAATTCCTGACGGAAAACCCAATAACACTGCTGCACACTCAGCAGTAGCGTTTGCGACAACTAGAACTATAGCAGGAAAACGTGCAGAAGGCAAGCCAATCAATTATTTAGATGAGTCTTATGTCCATAGAAACTACAAGCCTAAGAAGTTATGGCAAGGTCCTTCAACTAGTGGTGCAATTGAAAATGTTTCAACCGGGAAAAGGTACATTATAGTTCATGCTGGATCAGAGAAAGGCCCCGTACCAAACTCTTTGTTAGTGTTTAGTACTAAATCAAAAAATGCTGATTATCACCATGACATGAATGCTGAAAATTTTAATAAATGGTTTAAAGAAAAATTTATACCAAATTTGGAAGAACCAAGTGTAATCAAAATGGATAATGCTAGTTACCATTCGGTAATTATAAATAAGGTTCCGAACACACAAACACGTACAAGTAATATAAGAGAGTGGCTTCGTGATAATGGAATTCAATATGAGGACTACCACACGAAAGCAGAGCTGTTGTGTATTGTAAAACGAAATACGCCTAATCCAATATATGAAGCTGATGAAATTTTAAATCAATGTGGTCATGAGGTGTTGAGACTTCCACCCTACCATTGTGATTTAAATGCGATCGAGCTTGTGTGGAGTTTGGCAAAACGTAAAGTGGCTAGCAAAAATATTGTGTCATGTATGTGTACTATCGAAGAACTTCATATCTAAGCAGTTTGAATTGAAAACAAAATCCCGTGAACACGATGACCACATCTGTTACGGCCCCGGTTTAATAGCGGCCGAACGCTGCAAGTCGACATAGTCCTTACCTACGGTGTTTATAGGTAGATATGAACTTCTTCGATGGTACATGATGACTGCCTCGTGGGTCTATCAGTAGTTTCTATAATTGGCAAGTAGTACATATAACAGGATACATAATACAGGTTTTGGGAAGGACAAAGGACCTACATAAGTGGTGGAGGTTGGGTTTCAATCGTTTTTTTTTGGTCAGTCAGAGAGTAACTTTTACGATAGAATAGAATAAGATAGTATTTTCATTCATTCCATCATTTTTTATAAGTATATCCACATTTCTATAGTTACTCCGTCTTAGTCAATTTCTAAATGTAGTGCGAAATATCATTTTGAAACTTTGTAAGCAGTAAATATTTCGTAACTACTTCTGGCATCATTTCAAAAGGGAATGACATGCCGTTTTCTGTTTATTTATAAACGGAACACTTACTAATGACATTTCACACTGGTTTTTTTATGTTTTATCACAACAAAAAGATAACAGGAACAAATATGAAACTGGCTTAGTTAATTTAATGAGCTTAGAATGAGCATTTTTGCCCAATGGTTAAACGTTTTATTACACATTTGCAACCATGACACGAGCGAGACCGACGGGATTTTATACTGTTTGTCTCGAGTCTTGTAAAACAATGTGTCAGTGTGTCGTTAAAATTATAGAAATTTTTCAATCACTGTGGTCCGAAAGGCTACTGCTAAATTCAACACATTTAAAAACCATTTTAAATCCATATTTCGCCACCCCCAAAATACACTGGTAACACCTTAATATATGCCGCCAAAACCATAGACTAGGAGGTTTTTTTTTAAACTACGAGGCAAAGCAAAGGCGCGAATTTAATTAAAGTTATTTACTGTGGTTTACTTTCGTAACAATAAATTCATTAACTATAATTAGTGAGTTAGTCATCTGTTTGACAATCACAAATAGGGTAATGAACGAAGTAGGTATGATTCCGCTTATGTTTTGTGTTCCAATATTTATGTTTCCGCTTTTATATGTAAGTATGTAATCTATAATTTATAGTTTTCCTTAAAACTAATTTATAATTTTCCTTATAATTAATGGCATGGTATTTTATGCAACCGTATTTTCCTGCACCACGCCTGCTTTATGTGTAATGAATGAGTGATCTATTTTTTACGATACATTTATTACTGTTTTTATTTGTGTTAAAAGTATCAATGCTATTATTATTAGAAGGTTCAAAAATGTAGAAAAGAATTCAGTGTTTCAGTTCTGAATTGAAATGGAGTGCTAAGTTTTGTTTAGAGGGGTTTCTGTCTCCAACAAGTTTCATGTCACAAAAATGAACTAAAACGCTCTCATGTTCAATGCTGTGATTGATTCACAGAAATATGAATAGCCAATCGATTTCCTTGACACGAGATGTGACAGCAGCGTGAAATGAGCTTGCAGTGAGATGTCATTTTCTAGGGATTGACACTGTCACTCACTTCACCTAAGTTTTCACGGTAAGATTAAGTTCAATAGGCTTTCAAAACCGTGGCAAGATGCGTTCATAGACTAAATAAAGGTAGGTAGGTAAAATAATCTAGGTAGGTATTTAAACTCTTAACATAGTTGTAAGCAATGATGTATTACTTTGTTGCAAGTAACAGTTGTTTAGATATCTAATCGCCTTCAGATAACTTGCATGTGTTTCAAGACACGTCCGTTTTATCTGACACTCAGGTCTCTACGTGACACTTGTTATTAGATCGAGCGGATTAGGTGTAGACTGGAGAATGACGCAACTATTTGTATCTTTTTAATACTTTCTTGAGAGTAAAGTATAACTATCTATTCTAAAAAGCACGAAAGAAAGCCCTATTTCGCGTGTGTTGCCAGAATTACAATACAACTATCAAATATATAATGCTTGGATTATACATAGAGTACTACAGGCAACATTTGGCGCCTTACAGGAGGACGGTGTTGGTAAACATTTGTGAAATTGTCACGCAAATTGCCAAAAAAACAAGACAATAAAATAAAATTGTATCGTCTGTTTGTAATGTCAAAATAACAGCTTTTTAACTAAAAGCATTTGAAAGTTTATACGGTACTTATAAACAAAAAAATTTTTTTGTTTGTCAGTTTGGTCCGGCTAATCTCCGAAACGGCTGAACCAATTTTGACGAGACTCTCACTGGCAGATAGCTGATGATAAAAGGAATAACTTAGGCTACTTTTATTTTAGAAAAATAATTAGGGTCCATGCGGGCAGCAGCTAATAATAAAACAGTGAAACAGTTTCACTCTTCACATTAACTTTGTATGGAGTATTCCTAACAAAGGTTTTTTTACTCTTATTTTAAATTGCAGTGTCATTTCTTATTGATGAATGTAGGCTTCCTGAAAATGGAGGGCATTTGTCGAGTGTTCCGTACCCTTAAAAGTTTACGAACCCCTGGACGCTTAACATGATCTCAATAGAAACGGGTTTTGTCGACGGAAGAATAGACAAAATGACTGATATACAATCACAATCTATAAAGAAAAAAAGAAAGAAAATACGTTTATTTGCGGTAAAATATGACGCAAGCAAAGAAAAAAAATCAAATAAACCATAAATAAACACGAAAATAACAATTTAGAGGAAAATATGCGTCACATCCACGCAAAACGGCCATCGCTCAGCATCATTCAATCAATCTGTCATTTTGTCTATTCTTCCGTCGACAAATCCCGCAGAAAACCCGTTTCCACGGTTGTCATGCGGGTCTACACTAACGCCCAGTTTAGTTATTGTGTGATGGTTACCAATCGAATCCATCACGTTGTTATTTATTATAGCCCGAACGTGATCTATTGAAGCCTATCACTCAAGCCAATGACACTTGATTTTATATCTTTGTACGTGTTATTGAATGACTGTGTTTCTCCTTTGTCTCTAACCCCAGCGCCGGAGCTTCAGAGTTGCAAATTAGTGTTGCAACAGAACTCTGCTTCCGCTTCCGCAACTGCAGAAGTTCCGCATGTTTTTTCACTTCCGTTTCTGCTTCTGGTTCCGCAAACTTTATAACAGAACTCTGAACGGAAGCGGGGAGAAAGCGATGAGGAGCGGGAGTACAAGAAAGAAAAAAGACTACCTCTTCATGAGGATCCCCTTATGTGGTGGAATGGAAATGCGCACAAATACCCCCATATTTTGCCAATAGTTCGCCAATACTTATCAGCTCCCCCCAGCAGTGTAGCCAGCGAGCAATTATTTAGCGGAGCTGGTTTAATATATGAAGAACATCGAAATAGGCTGAAAGGTGAAAAAGCGGCCAAGTTACTCTTTATTAAATATAACTTGCCGCTGTTTAATTTTGACTACTAAAATAGAAATTTAATAAAAAAAAGTTTTAAATGTACAATTGTGCTTTTTTTTTCATAGTGTTAACGCTTCTGTTTCCGTTTTCGCTTCCGTTAAGATTTACTTTTGACATCTGTTTCCGTTTCTGCTTCCGTTATGCCAGTTCCGTTGCATCACTATTGCAAATATCTACAAAATCCTGAATTGTAGCACGGTTATTCGGCCAATAACTGGCAGCATGTGGGTGTACTATAGGTAAACCTATGCCTAGCCTTCGGGGATTACAGAGATA
Organism: Xanthia togata; assembly: GCA_963853775.1. Taxonomy (NCBI): domain Eukaryota; kingdom Metazoa; phylum Arthropoda; class Insecta; order Lepidoptera; family Noctuidae; genus Xanthia; species Xanthia togata. Next base: position 5,984,037 of record OY970818.1, on the reverse strand, counting down.
TTGTGTTATGTGTAGGAGCACAAATTTGAATTTGAACACATGTGTTGCACTTTGCCATTCCGTCTTTGCAGTCTCCAAATAATTGAAAAGTTTGAAGCTTTGTCTGGGGACGCGCGACGGCTTGAGATTGGCAAAATATAAGTTAACTCCCCAGTTTTTCAAGTCTTAACGATGATGTACACCACAACATACATATAAAGACAAACATTTATAAAAATAGTGATGGCTTGTGACTGTCATTTATTATAATTATAAAATGTAAGTAGGTAGGTACGAACACTACACTTACATGAATATAAAAAAGTTAAAATTCAATAAATCTATAGGATTTACAAGCTATTTTTCTGTCACTAACGATTATCTAATAAATTCATAAAACGAAGATAATTTAATTTTTCATGGCTTCAATGAACAATTAGTAGAGAACAATGAAAAAGAATATTGTAGTGTACGTAAATAGTTTCTTGGACCTTGGAACCGCTGTCAATAAAGTGAATAAATCAATATTATTTCCATGGAGGTTTAAATTTAAATTTGTGAAATTGAAATGATGATTAGTTTTTATAGCAAGAGCCGCATGCACCGATCCATTCAATCAATCTGCCTAGCCTTTTCCCGATTATGTTGGAGTCGGCTTCCAGTCTAACCGGTAGCAGCTGAATACCAGTATTTTACTTGAAGTGACTGCCTATCTGACCTACAAGCCCCAGTTACTGGGTAACACGATACCTCTTGGTAAGACTGGGTCAGACTTTGCATGCATCGATCCATTGTAATAATTCAGTCATCCGGCCATTGCAAATAAAAATATATTGTCATGTTCATCAAAGAAGCGTCTGAAATATTTGATGTTTATGACGTCAAATACAACAAATCGTGTGTACTATAAAACTGTTTATTTTAAAATAGGTAGGTACCTACACAATAGAAAATAAATTTTATATAAGTATTAATGACATTATCTCAAGTTTGACATGTCTGATACTAAATTGTCATAGTCTACGACCGATATCGGTGGAATATTTCGACATCCAAGATACATCGATAAAGATATAGAAATATCGAGATGTAGGTACACTAATTGTCTTTGTCTAGATTGAAGTACAATACTTTAAGGGTATTGGGAAGCACTTATGAGTTAAGCCTGATTAACTAGCTTCAACTTTCTGACTAACTGACTGACTCTTTGACAATTCAAAAGTGCCTGTAAAGGGTTTAATTGAAATAAATGCTTTGAGTTTGAGTTATCGAGCGATCAAACATAGAAATGTTAACGCAAATGACTACGCAAGAAGAGAGAAGAGACAATATTTGAAGTAGGCACTTTTGTGGGATTAGTAGTGAAGTGAGTTCACAATGGCAGCTAGGGTTGCCAACCCTACTATATAATATAGTATCCAGCTTTACTAGAGGCCTAAATAGTTAAATACTATATTAATTTCTAAAGAACAAAATATAGGAGGCGAAACTACTATATTTTTATCTCAATACAAAATGGGGAAATGTTTGCAATAAGGCCAGTATTAATCTCTTAAAAGTTGAACTAAAGGTATTTTGTAACCTTAGTTAGTTAAATAAATAGATAGTTAAAAAACAAAATCTGTAAATAAATGTTTATACTCATGGTAGCAAAAAATATGCACATTTTAAATAAGTAATAAAAATGTTTTTGAAATATACCTACTATATTTTTACTGGCAATAGCTTCGAAAATACTATATTTGATATAAAAAAGTTGGCAACCCTGATGGCAGCCCGAAGCCTGGATATGCGTCCGGTTGATGGCAATAGACTCACGCAAACTCAAAGCATTTACTTCAATTATACCAATTAGGTAGGGTTGGATTGTCAAGGAGTCGGTCAGGCAGAAAGATGAAGCTAGTGATCCATTCCAACGTCTAGCAGGTTCCTAGGGAGAAGAACTCTTTTCAAGACACCTATTGTTACAAAATATAGGTCTCATGAATATTACATGGGGCTTATAACTGGTGAAATTAACTGGTGAAATGTATACTGGAAACTTCTGCCAAGTGCCTTCCTCTTCAGGACTAATAGCCGAGAAGTATTTTTTTTTAAATGGTTAAAAAAGATTGCATGTAGCGGAGATGAGAATGTTGAGGTGGATGTGTGGTGTGACAAGAATGGATAAAATAAGGAATGAGTATATTAGAGGAAGTCTGAAAGTTGCGCCACTTACAGAAAAGTTGAAAGGGAATCGACTGTCTTGGTATGGGCATGTGATGAGGAGGGAAGAATCGCATGTGACTAAAAGAGTGATGAATATAAATGTTGAGGTATGGAAAGGGAGAGGAAGACCAAATAAACGATGGATGGATTGTGTGAGGAGTGATATGAAGGAAAAAGGTGTAGATAATTGCGTGACGGTTGACAGGGGAGAATGGAAGAAGAAAACGTGTTGCGCCGACCCCAAGTAACATGGGATAAGGACAGGAAGATGATGGTTCCAAATCCGCTTGGACACTTAGTTCTTATCGGTGGCTTTCATCCTTGCCGACGTCTGAGCCATCTTGTTTAGGCAGGTACTTGTTATGGGGTACTTATGGGACATCCACATAACATCAAGACTGCATTCCCCGAAGGGTATCTATAGTACACCCATATTTCACCAGTTATGTTTAAATCCAATGATGAAAAAGCGGGCGAGACTATATTTTTTTCATTTACTAATTGACTGCCTTGTTGGTCTACTCGCAGGCTCGACTGCTGAACTGCCCAGGTCGGGCAAAATGTAATTGGGTTGCAGTAGCAGACCGGAGTCTGGATTTATGCCCGATTGATGATAATAGCATAAGCATAAGCAGCCTATAGTGGTCCCATTGCTGGCACATTCCTCTCCGTGAGAGGGAGTGGGCCGTTACCCACCACGCGGGCCCAGTGCGGGTTGGTGGATAAAATAGGCTCACCCCTAATAGAAGAAACCCACTCGGCTATAAGAAAAAGATCCGCATGCCTGGTATTTTGAACATCCCCATATTTTTGGATAACTAACTACAAATTTGTATCTAGAACGACGATTTGATGACTCGTATGAACCTTCCGGTGAAACATTATTCGAGCCAGTTTAGATATGGTTGAATTGGGCGGGGACGTAGTTTAAATAAATTTCTAAAATACGAATTTTCTTGACCGCTCGACTCCGCCGGGAGTCACCCGAAACTGTCATACAAATTTGATATCATTAGAATACGAGTAACAACATAATTAGCCTTTATTGTTCAGTTAATTACTTAATACTCTCTGATATCCCAGAATTGATAATGTTATGAAAAGTCTTTATTCAGAGGTTTGCGGAAAAGATTAGGAGCAAGCCTTACTATAATTATTATCACTCTACAGAAATGGCGTGATCCTTCAAATTTCATTTTGACAGTTCAACAACATTCATTGCGTTATATTACGTTTTTGAGCAGTTTTTTTTTTCGAACTTCTGAACCAATAGATTAGCAATTTGTTTGAAAACGTTTCAAATTCCGATTGATCGTGTATTACATGATAAGGGTACAGTCCTAGTATTTCGCAAACGCTGGGACACTTGATATCTTGTCCTGTGTGCGTTTTGCCTGCATGTTATAGCATCTGATGCACCCTACTTATCTTCTTAGCTAATTTCTGGGCTGTCTCAATTTAAACTGCCATCGACACGCTGAAATAAAGAAGCATTTTATGTAACATTTTCTTTGTTAGTCATCTACCACGTGGTTGCCAAAAAGTATTACGAAATAGAAAAAAAAAAATCTGGAAATTTTTCACGGTAGGTACATAACTACAATATCAATACATATTGGTTTTCATTGAAACCGGCCACTAGTGAGCATGTGCGGACATAATCGATGGCATCATTTATTATGATGAAATAATTTAGGTAGGTTCTTAATTATTATATGAATTTGTCTAGTACCCTAATTTCGTAATGCAAAATCACTCCGAATCTGAATCGTTTTGAAACAGATTGCTAATCCATTGCTCCATAAGTACGAAAAAAAAACTGCAGAGCAACGTAATTATCGCAATGAATGTTGTTGAACTGTCAAAATGAAACAGATTTGTCTTTATCGTTTACGAAAATACGAGTATGTTGCATAATTAGAAAGCCGATTATGACTGTTTTAATTAATTGCAAATTGACACTGTAAGGTTTATCTAGCTGACTATAATATTATTAATTGACTTCCCTATAATTTCTGTTTTGTTTTGTTGACAATGTTTTGTATGTATTGATATTTTAATTAATGTAATAATTTGCACGCCATAAGGTAGACTGTAGCCGATCTTATTAATTTATGAACATCTTATACCTGTACCTACATTCATAGCAAATAAAGTTCTGATTCTGATTCTTATTGTACGTTACAAAATAATTTACGGGTCATTTCAGAACATGACGGGAGATTTTCATGCACATTAGATAATCAGTCATTAATTTGATAGTTTACTGCGCTATCACAGTTGCATCTGTCACCAAGTCGAACAAAAACAAACAAAGGTACTGCAATACCATCGTTTTCTCGAACCCATCCGGACCCTCTGAAACTTCCTTATGGATAAAGCTAGAAGCCTAAATTTTCAGTTACCAAAAGGGCATAATATAAGAAGGTATAATCCCAAATTACATTCAATTTGGACTTCTAGTTTAAGAACTATTGCAAGTCAAAGTACCTTAATTTTGTCACAGACACACTCACTTACCGATCATCAAAATTCTAAGGTACCTACTTCTAGCAGACACACCAGCTACAATATATGACAAAGTTTTTGAATAGATGATCCATAGATAGGTAGAGAATAAATTAACCGACATGGTTTTACAATAGACCTACAACTTTTTGCGGTAGAAGAACTGCGTTGTGAGACTTGCATTTTTGTAGATGTTACTTTTTTGCTGGGGTCTACATTTTGCGCTACTGCTGAGCATTGAGTGCGATTCCCAGGTCAGGCAAAGTATTATTGGGTTTTTCCATCAGGAATTTATCAGTAGTAGCCCGTTGTCTGTATTTGTGCCCGGTTAATGTATTGCCATCAACCTGGCTCCCCCCCCCCCCCCCCCCCCGTGGGGGGGGGGGAGCAAATAGGACTTAAACATAACTGGTGAAATGTGGGTGTACTATAAGCATAAAGAACTCTGTCTATCCCTTCGGGGAATCCAGGCGTGATATTATGGGGGCGTGTTTGCATGCAAGTCAGTGTAACAAAATATTTTATAGAGGAAAGATTTGATTGTTAGTTTGTTTGTATTGAAGAGGCTCCGAAACTACTGGGCAGATTTGAAAAATTCTTTTACTATTAGAAAGCTTAGTTTTTAGGGAGTAACATAGGCTACTTTTTATCCCGGGAAAAATAACGGTTCCTGCGGGAAAGACCACGGGAGCGAAGCCGCGGGCAAAGTGCTAGTACCTACTTAATATTTTTATTTATACGCCGCCGGTGCTGCCAGCCGACTAATATTAGTTCATAAATCTGCAATTTTAAACAAAGATAATGATTAATCATCACTTTGTTTGTAAGCTTGAACTTTAAACCTGTATCATTGCAATGCTATAATAGAGTAACTCATAATATAGATATAGCCGACAGATAACGCGCACGCGTAGTCGCGTAGTGTGTCCTGATTCTATGCTCTATCTGTCTATGGTACGGTACAAAGACACTAGCGCCACTGCATTGGCCGTGGCCGTTGTTAGGTTAGTTAGCGTTTAGCTAGCGGCTGGCTAGGCTACACTTTAGGCCAAAGTTAGTTGAACGGCTTTAGGCAAAAAAATACATTTTTAGCTAGTAGTCGTGTTTCCCAGTAACTGTGTTGTGGCTTGTGAAGGTCAGATAGGCAGTTGCTCGATGTAAAATAAAATTCTGCTGCATCCGGTTAGACTGGAAGTCGACGATAAAGTTCTTAAAACTTTGAGGGATACTAAACACACAGGGATAAAAAAAACTTCGAAACTTCTATTTTATACGTGTCCTTGAATGCCTTATTATGGAAGTACTGATGTATCTAAAAAGGATAAGTATAAATAAAACTATATTTGATGAGAAATAGAGCAATCATGCATTAATTCAATAGTGCAAGGAAGTTAATTAATAAAATGGCAGAGTTGTGCCTGTTTAATAACTCAACTCAGCAGTATATCAATTGTTTACAAATATGATAATACAGCCATCCATCCATTTTCATTTTTATTGAATCAGTGTAGTCGGTGGATAGGCTGAGAGACATGTTTTAAAGTTTTTACTCAATCTGTGTGATTACTGGTGACTGTGTTACTCTTGCAAACACAGGTGACTATTACCGCATACAATAGATTACTGTGCCATTTGCATATTTTTTTTAAAGAAGTTATTTAAAATCTTGATGTTTTTGTTGTAAATCCAACAGTGCTTTTATTTAGGAACTAGCTGCTACCCTAATTCTTTTTCTAAAATATAAGTAGGCTAATTTACTATCTATCATAAAATAAAAGTAGCCTAAGTTACTATGTATTATAAAATAAAAGTAGCCAAAGTTACTACTTATCATCACATCAGTTATCTGCCAGTGAAAGTCCCTTCAACATCGGTCTAGGCGTTTCGGAGATTAGCCGGAACAAATAAACAGACAGGCAGACAAAATTTTTAATAATTGGCTTTTTGTTGTAAGTACCTATTGTAAAAACATTCATATGCTTTACTTTACAAACAGATATTTCATATTTATTTATTTGTATAGATCCTTTTAGATGTTTCATAGTGTTATTGAAAATGGGCATAGCCTTTACTAATTATTATATCTTTAGTTTCTCCCAAGCTTATTGCTCCATAAGCAGAGTATATTGATAATGTTGTTTTTTGTTTACTTTTTAATTAATTCATGCCTGGTTGATGTCAATAGGCTTGCCCCCTATTACATGGGGCTTAATCATATCTGGCGAAATGTGGGTGTACTATATGTACACCTCTGCTCAACCCTTCCTGTTTGCCTGATGTTATGTTTTTAATCAATTCAGCAAACTTTACTATATTCATAATGAAGAAACAGCTTTATGTTATTCTTTTATTTTACATTTATTATGCAAAATAATTATGTTGTATACCTTTTAGTCTATGCTACATAAAATTTATTTATTTATTTAGCAAAAAATAAGTACTTTAAATGTTAATATCAGAATAAACAATTAATGCAGTGCATTATCTTTTTGCAATGTGAAAAAGGTCAATGTTATGGAACAGTCAAGTTAAAAGTTAAAAATACAAAGGAAGTTATTGTTATACACTCAAATTTAAATATTTTGATAAAACTGTGGTTCCCCAGATAAAAATGACTTAGAGGTTATTTTATTTATCATTAGTAAACAGTCATTTTGTAGAACATGACCTCTAGATAATATTATTGTCGCTTAATTTTTGTTTTACCAAACTAAGTGGCGGTAGTAGTAAAACAAAAAACATCTGTAACTGTTATAAAAATAATAACAAAAGGAATTGCGTTTGATTTAGTTTATATAAAAAAGCTATCCTAACAAAGGTTCATGTATGTCAAATTAAGTTAATTATTCATACAAATAATGATAATGAGGTCTTCATTATAAATCTTTGTAAAAGACCTGACAAAGAAAACCCTAGTGGGTACTTATCTAAATCCATTCAAAATTAGATGAAAAGATATTCTAACCTTCCGAAACATAAAACACCACAAACAAAGAAAAATTTCTACTCACATTGTGTAGCAGAAGCAGGGAGGCATACAGCCAGGAGTCCGGCGACAGCAAGGAGGATAGCCTTCATCTTTTATTTTTTAAATTAAATCACAGATACTTTGACAAATTATGTTATGAAGAGCAGTTCCGTAACGTACGAGTACTCGCGAAAGTCTAGCCTTTACACACACTGGCGTAGAAGGCGACTTATCAGAACGCAACAAAATTGGAGAACAATAACTATTCAGGTTGATGCCTCTGATTATATGAACACAGAACACTTAAACTCCTATGAAAATAATGAACTGCGCAGCGATAACAGAACCATCTAGTGTTGACAAGTGCTTGGAGAATGCCACGTTAGAGCGAGATACAAGATACCACCGGCCGTTGCACAACAAAAAATCCAATAAAAGAGGTTTCGTGTTCCGAGCCGACTCATGGAATATTTTCCGACCTATTTCTGCTTATTAGCTGTAAAGGCGTACTTTTTATAGTTTTAACACCTGTAAAATTATAAAATATCATATTTCCAGGCAGCATAATGAGGGTAAAATTGTGTAAATACGGTGAAAAATAGAAAGAGGAAGAAATATTTGGAAACGCAAAACCTCAACATTCTAAGTATGACAGCTTTAGGGGGCTACTACGTCATTGATGGGATCGGATTGCGGGGGGATGCGTAGAGACGGACGAGGAAATAGTAATACCAGCATTCCACACTTGCTACTTTTAAATGTAAAATGAAAAGCGAAAAGAACGTGTTTCATTCATTTTTATTTTAGTTTAAATTATTTATATATTATGTAAAGCGTATAATTTGTATTTTAAACAGTGATCTTTGTTTATTTTTTGAGTTTTTCTACGATTGTTCTCGAAATAAAGGTAATTTATTTTTTCTACATAGCTACCCCGTGTTCAAGTGCAGCCAACTTCACGTGACAGATGAACGTTTTTCTATTTTATTATCGCTTTGTCGTTCGCTATCAATCGTATTGCGTTTGTATAAATTTTAATTACGTGTACTCTCCGTCCGACGGAGCTTTATCAGTTTAATATTCATTGTTGGAAGACGCCTTCTGCGCCAGTGTGTGTAAAGGCACTTTCGACGGAACAATCTTCATTGCTGCAGAAAACTTTATTCGTCTCACAATAATTTGGTGAGTCCCTTTTACTTTTTAACTACGACATTTTTTATTGTTTGTTTTAATTTTCTGTATGTTTTTTTGTTTTTATTAAATCCAGAATTTAAAATTCGATTTTAGAATACATTTTGTTTTGATTCGGTGATACGGGTTTGAGAAACATTGTAATTTTTTCTGTCGTTAAATAATTCGGTCGGTGGGTCGTCTTATGTGTATTTATTTAATAAAACGATATCCTCGACGTTTAAAAGAAACAAATACGCGGATAATCATACAATTGCCTACATTTTTATTTACATGTCCAAAGTAACTACGCCTCTTTGTCATTTGTTTATCAAAATATCATGGCAAACGACAAACTCAATGACAAACGACAAAATACGAATTATGCAAAAGAAATAGGTTTCCGAAAAGTTCTACACATGAGCATCCATTACCTATTTCTTTGTTTATTTTATCTGTAGGTAGGCAGTATTTTTTTTTTATTAATTGTTTTTTTAATCAATGCTTGTTTTTATTATCGTAATAATCTACAATCTTAATAATGTAAATATTGCCGATTATAAGATTGTTACATCGAAATCAGTACCTATTTATCATAATTTGTTTGATTCTATTGCTTGTAAATACACTAATCATTTCAAGATAGTAGGTAATTATTTTTGTAATGTCTCTTTAGACAATGTTGTTTTTGTGATGTCTCTACTAAATGACTATTTTATTTTAATTTATTTGGGAAAACAGACAATCATACATTGTTTATAACATCTAGATCTACAGTATGCTATAAGTAAATGTACAACCACTAAGTATCCACATATTACTTGCTTAAAAAAACAGATATGGTAAAATTACTTAAAATCAATAATTGACAACAATACAATCATTTCATAAACTAAATATAAAAACCAAATAGTAGATGGATACTTAAATAATTTAAAAAATTGAGCAAGGCGCTTAGTATGTTGTTGTTTTTTAAAAATTAAGTCTTTAAGTAAACAATAATCAATATGTACACATATTATAAATCGAAGTTGCTTTTCGTCTGTCGGCCCCAGTCTCCTCTTCCAGAATAAATTCTAAAGAGATGGTAATCTCTTATAGAATTTATTCAGGAAGGTTACTGTGTACAATAAATTAATATCCAACCATATACCATTGACTTAAATATTACCTTAAGAAATCATTGTCTAATTCAGAAATCTCTATGTTTGGTCAAGTCGCATAAACCTTGCGCAGCAGGGCCGGTTCCCTAGTTGTTAAAATAGGTGTCTTATCAATTAATTATTTGGGTCAATCAAAAACTCGCAATAATAAAGCTATCAGCTGATTAATGTTTGTGTCTTTTACTAACAATTATCTATTATTATCTGAATTGGAGCTGAGTCCTGTGACCTGTTTTAACCACGACATAAGTCGAGGTTAACTATGTATATAGTTTCATACAAAAATTACTTAACCGAATACTAAGCCCATGTTCGCACGGATGTAATAAAATCGCGGTGATTTTTTATCGCCCACTGGATTTTTAACTCTCGGTGTTGAGCCGAGTGTTGAGAATCCGACGCGTTGGGACGCACTCTCGTCCCAGCGGGTTGAAAAAACACTGTTGGATTTTCAACTCTCGGCGCTAAGCAGAGCGTTGAAAATCCAGTGCACGAAAAAAAATCACCGCGATTTTTTTTCGTGCCGTACGATCTTGGGTTTAAACAGGACTCACTGGTATTAATGTTAATAAATTCAGCATTTCAAGGTAATTTCTATCTGTGGTAATTCTTAACAAATACACTGTTTTGCTATAACTTCTAGATTATGGAAAAGTTCATTTTCAAATTCCTTATCAATATCATGATATTTTCATCATATTAATATTGACAAGGTGTCATGATGGGCTCACATTTTAGACAAGACAAAGAATAATAAAAATTCAACTTTATTTAATTGTCTGTATAAATCTGTCCATTTGATATATTTTTATAATGAACTATACAATAAAACCTACCGCACACAACAACAATAACTCACTGGCTGCTCGCAACTTAATGCTGTGGGTCCCCCATAGCACAGCATTATGCTGAGTGGAAGCCTTCTTGTCACAGTCATGACATATGTTTATATTGTTGTCTGTTCGTATGCACGTGTTTCTGTGACAAATAAACCTATTTTTCTTTCCTTCTAGCCATATGACATTTGGCAATAGTGTGAATTTCTGCTGAAAGAATTTTCGGAATTGGATCACTACTTCCAGACTTTTCCTCCTACATCAAAACTTACAATGTTTTCTCTTTTTTATAATACTAGACTTATACTTCTGCCCGGGACCTCGTCCTCGTGAAATTTCGGCTCCCGTCCCGACCCACCGCGTCACATCCCATCGCCCGCACGTGCTATTACTTCGTTTTCGCTCAGTTGTTTCTGACTTTTATTCTTTTTGCTCGGCTGCTAAGGGTTTTTGCGGTGATGTTACATAGTCTATATAACTTCCTCAAGAATAGGGCTATCTAATGCAAACAGATTTTTTTTTAAATCAGACTAATAGTTCCGGAGATTACCTACAAACAAACTAATTTTACCTCTTTATAATATTAGTGTATAAGTGAATACAGGCTATAAAAAGATCTGTCACAAGTCATTGTCTATTCCATTCTCTAAAATGAATTTTTATTAGAAATAGAAATCAATCATTCACTTTAAATGTCCATGTACAAATAAGATGGATTTTATTTCAAAAGTCCCAAAATATTTTACCCAAACGGTATGCACAATTTTCGGATAATTTGAAGTTATTATTATTATGGTACCAATATTACAAGCAGGTACGCTAATCGCGGTAGGTAGGTACGTTAATCTGAGCATACAAAATTACAGAATTAACAGTGAACATAGATAATTTAGAATTAACATTGAATATAGATCAACTGGAATTACGATAAAACATTTAGGTTCACGTTTTAAAAAAATAAACAAATTAACTTTTTTTTTATTATCTTCTCCAGAATCAGAATAATGAAGGTCATAATCTTAGCGGTCACCTGCCTCCTGGCCCTCTCCGGCGCCTACGCCGCTGACACATGCTACCAAGATGTGTCCCTGGACTGTGGACAGGCATCCAACACCCTTGGTAAGTTGATACCACTTAGAAAAAAAAATAAGTGGCTTGAACGGAACAACATCAATTTTGGGACATGCTGTATCTTAAAAAGCGGAATTTTACAAAATAATAAATAATTATGGTACAAATCTTAATTATTTAATAAACATTTTTTTTAAACTACTTATTGATGTTGATGCTCAAAGATTGTATCCAGGTTCGCAACCGCTATTTTTTTTTGACTCAGTGGATTTTCGACTCTCGGTATTTAGCTGAGCATTGAGAATCCAACAGAGCGCAACCCAGCGCGTTTAGAAAACACACTGTTGGATTTTAAAGCTTAGCAGAACGTTGAAAATCCAAAGCGCGAAAAAAAATTGCCGCGATAAAAAAGCCCGTACGAACCTTTAAATGATAGGAATGTGTGAATTTGGTCACAGATTACATAAAATATGGAGAGTTAACATTTCGAATTTACTATAGCTCTTAACTCATTCATTACTTTGTGTTATTGATTTCATCACCATTGCTCTAAAAACGGTGAAGGAAAACATGAGGAAACCGGCATGTCCTAGAACCTAAATGTCTTCGAACTATTATTGTTTAACTTATTTATCATATGAATCATGATTAAAGTGCTGAAAATCCTTTTGTTTGCAGCGTATTTTTGATTTGATGTAGGCAAAAGTTAAGTCTGTGCATTATGTAATCTTTGGCCCAAATGTTTCGTTTTGTAGAAAGATGTTCATAATTATACCGGCTAGTGTTTTTGATCCACAAAAGGCATCGTTCTAGTTTTGTTAATGTTATATTATACTGATTCTAATGTCTTTAGGTTAACATTTCTTTCAAACATCCTGTTTCCGCTTTCAAACTATTATTTACATGACACTTACAACGGCGCAAGGATCTTTTGGCGAGTGGCCTAAATTAGAACTTACGCCGCCATCTTGTATTTTTAATACAATTTCTGTGGCAATTTCACAAATACTTACCGACAACGCCCCCCTGTCAATGTCATTCAGAAGCCAAAAGATCCTTATAGTACTCTAAAATTTATTCTGTTCATTTATGTATGTTTATCCTGGTAAAAAAAACAGTTCCTCTCTCCTTAACATTACATAATATAGTTCCTTGCTCTTGTTTCATGTTTATAATTTTATATAAGTATATATATATTCATATAAATATATTTATACAGCCTGTATATTTATATGAATAAGTTTATGCTTTATGTATGTATGTATTTATTGTACGATGGTACACCGCTGACTACCTGCAGTATTGTCTCCTGTTACCTTTAATCCATCCAAAGTTTGTCAGTAAAAGATCGCTTTAAGCGATAAGACCGCCCAGTGTGTCACCCTATGTAAAATTTCTAAAATGTCTGTAATTTTTATGGTGTACTATAAAGAGTATTCTATTTCTATCTATGTATATATTTCTTCTTACGCATCGCTTTATATTTCTTTCAGCTTTTACACGAAACTGTAAGTAAAAGAAATAAAATAGGGTCGTATTAAAACAAATAAATGTATCATTCATTATGTATGCTAACTTGGAAACGCCAAAACGCGGAAACATATTAACCTTTTAATTTCGAGATTCTAATCCGCTTTGGGTGTTTGACACTTTCACTGTCCACAAAGTAGAAACAATAGTTAAATAATCAACCTGAACCATACATGGTTCATAGGATGGGGAAAGGGTTAGTAAAAATGTGAAATATACTACTATTTCAAATTTTAAAAAATCCTGGCTTCAAAATAGTCCGGATATTTAACTTTTTCATCTTCTTTTTTCAGTAGTCATTGAAATATTTTAATTAAAAAAAAAAAACCTCTTTGTTCGAAAAGTCTGGACTAATAATAAGGCCGGACGGGGCCAAAAAGCCGGTCAAATTCGGATGGATGGTAACCCTTATCAGTTATCACACTATTTCTCCAAAGGGTAGGTAGGAGTATAATTCATGGACAACTCTTATCTGCCATGTAAAAACCCCATGTTATAGGAGCCATTGCCACCTGGACTAACCCAGTCTTGATCGAACCGAGAACCTCGCTCATTAGTCGCATTTGCGACCACCTGTGTCAAAGGCGGTACTAGAAAGTTTCTTTTGCAACGATAACTTTCATGTTCGTCATATTTTCAGTTTCATTTCACAAACTCTTCTCATCTTTATTCTATACTTCTTCATTTCTTTTGTGGGGTTCAAAAAACGTTGGCCGGTGTACCATTTTACCATCAGAAACTACAATACATTGTGTTGTTACCTCGTTAAGTCATCTATGTCGATTTTCATTAAAACAAATTAATTAATAACTACACTTTGACTTTGCAGAATTATGTAAGTACTATCTCAATAATATGCTCTGTAATTTGTAATACAAAGTAGATGCTTTTTTAAACTATTTTTTACGTAGGAAGAGTTCGAGAACGTTCTAGTAATTCCTACAGTAAAGGGAACAAAACCTTTCTCACGAAACTTCACAAAACGAAACCTATAAAACTCATCCTGTGTGAAAAATTGTCAAGATTTGAACTTTCTGTTAAATGAATAATTTACTGACGGAGTAGCAAGCAATTTTTTCATTTTGGACATCAATCAAATCAAAACTTAAGTCATTCGACGGTCGCCAAAGTCATAACTTTGCTGTATAACCTGGTCGCCACGAGTTACATGCTCTCCGACTCGTGGCTTCGGAGAAATTAAATGAATTAAGTTGTTTAGAGCATGTCCCATGTGGCGACGGACGGAAACAAGCGACGACGCTCGCGGTTGTCGCTTAACGCAAGTCGTGTAGGCCGTGAACGAAGCCTAAGTCAATCGGCAGTCGTCAATCAAAACTTTGATGAGGCGTTGCGCCGATTGTCCAATTCAAATTATTTTATTTCACATAAACCTACAAGGGCACTTATGAAACGTCAGAAGCTAGGTGCACGGTTCCAATTGGTCGTATCCAATGACAGGCGTTTCTTTCTTTTATCAAACGCGTTGCAAAAAAGTTGATAGCACTCCATTTTGTTTGCTACTCTGTGACCAAATCTCTTGTAGATACTCTTGCCTTCGAATTCTGAAACGAGACTCAACTTTAAGCCCGGAAGTATTTGTCTGCTCTGTTGGAAGTATTTCCGTCGCTACGAAATTTAACGGTGACTTAAAATTGAGTTGCGTTTGACAATA
Source organism: Xanthia togata (assembly GCA_963853775.1). Taxonomy (NCBI): domain Eukaryota; kingdom Metazoa; phylum Arthropoda; class Insecta; order Lepidoptera; family Noctuidae; genus Xanthia; species Xanthia togata. The sequence continues at coordinate 5,968,932 of OY970818.1, read as the reverse complement.
AATTCAGCTACCCTTCTTCTGTTTTTAGTGAATGAGCATAATAGTTTAAAAAAAATACCTGTTTAAGTATTGTTCATAGCATCATGGCTGCATCCAATTCAAAGTCCATGTATTGATGTCATCATATTTCATTTATTTTAAAATACACGACCACTCGAGTTATGAAATCAAGTTCTCTAATCTTACCGTGGACACTTATGTGAAGTGGGCTGTCACTTCATTCTTCTTTTTGAGATTTCACTACCTATTAAACCTTTCGGAAACTCCGGTCGTCATTGACGACTTAAATTGTCTTGATCTCAAAAGCGCATGAAAATAAAATCATTACTTATCGCTTGTCATGTTTGATTTGTAAATTCAAGTCGTTGTCTATCCCTAAATACGGTTTTCCGAAGCTTGAGACCACTTTTAAGTTTCCATCAAGAGTAAAAAAACGCTTGAAGCCCATCACAGACGTAGCTATAATATATATAAGTACATTTTTTTTGCGTAGTTGTTGGTGCTTACTAGAAATATAATTATAGCTCCGTCAGAGGTCACTCGAAAATTACTATGGAAAATACATCGTACTATGTCTTGCTATAATATATATTATAGCTACGTCTGTGGTGGGCTTTACTGTGGTTCAAAGCTTTGAAAAATCTATTTATTAACATTTTGCACTGCTATTTATACTTACTCTGCTATAAAGCCTTTAAAACAGTGGAAATGAAGGTAACAAAATGAATGCTTCAACCTCTTTAGTCTTTTGTCACACAAGCACAATACAACTGTCGTTACATAGACAAACCACAGTCGCCCCGCACCCAAGCACTCCATTTGTTACCTACTCCATCTTTAGTAAATAAATCTGGCAACAGCGCTTCCGAGGTGTAACGCTGTCTACGGCGAGTACGGTCGGCACGGCAACGTCGCGACAGAGATGCAGGCGTATGCCAACTTGCATCTGGAACGTTCCTACGAGTATTTGCTTTCTGCTGCGTATTTCAACAACTACCAGACGAACAGGGTTGGGTTCAGCAAACTATTCAAGAAGCTTTCGGATGAGGCTTGGGAGAAGACCATTGATATCATCAAGCATGTTACTATGAGAGGTAAGTTCTAGCAATATGAATACAGAAGGGACACTCCGCAGTTTAGGTATGAAGCTACAAGTAAACGGCGGGCCCGTCTTGCTGGCCCAATTCAGTGAGTGTAACGTAGTCAGAAGATCTAAGAGTTACGCGATAGAGATTGCGACCTGAATTGCACTTAATTTTGTCGTAGCAAGAGTCTCTTTTTACTCAAATGATTTTGCGGAGTGTCCCCATCTGAAATAATCTGTGGTTCTAGTCAAGCACCCCAATTGCGTAACACATTTTCAATTACAAAGCACGTGTTTTGACGGAAATCCCGAATCCATTGCTTCGTAAGTTTGAAAAAGTCATCTGTTCAACAACGTAAATAACGCAATTAACGTGGCTGAACTGTCAAAATGAAAGGAATTGCGATCACGTGTGTGTAACAGTAACACAATTACCCCACAAATTTACATAATCGTAATGTTAGTGGTTGCAGTATAAGTACCGTATTTAATTTAAAAAAAAAAAAACAATATCTGTCTAGCCTTTTCCAAACTATGTTGGGTTGGATGCAGCTGAATACCAGTATTTAACATGGAGCGACTGCCTATCTAACCTCCACAGCCCAGTTACTGGGTAACACGATATTGGATTTCCTGAACCTTATTTATAATAATACTCTCACAGGTGACGAAATGAACTTCGACCAGCGCAGCACAATGAAGGTGGAACGCAAGAACTACACTGTGGAACTCCATGAGTTGGAAGCGCTCGCCAAAGCCCTGGACACGCAGAAGGAGATCGCAGAACGCGCGTTCTATATCCACAGGGAAGCTACCAGGAATAGCCAACATCTGCATGACCCTGAGGTAGGCATAACCATTGTGAAAAATTACCCATACCCCGTATTTCGCCTGTCACAATAATTTACCTCTAACACCAGCCACCTTATTGTAACGAAAATAAAGATCACTGATTTTGACAGTGATTTAATATCAGAGGTGAAAGGACTAATAGGGGGGGAGCCTATTGCCATCACGGGGCGCAAATCTACCCCTGGGCTGCCACTGAGTAATTCTTAATGGAAATACCAATAAAACTGTCCAATCTGAGTATCGGACCCAGGACCTCATGCTCAGCAGTAGTGCTTGTTACCAGATATTGATATTTATATGTTAAATCTTTCAACCCAGGTCGCCCAATACCTTGAGGAAGAATTCATTGAAGACCAATCCAAGAAGATCAGAGAGCTCGCCGGTCACACCACTGACCTCAAGAAGTTCATCACTTCCAACCACGGACAAGACTTGTCTCTGTCCCTGTATCTCTTCGACGAATACCTGCAGAAGACTGCCTAAATCTAGCGAGGCAGATAAATATAGTTTTAATATAGATGACATCTGTTTCACTCTTTATCTTAAATGGCTTATTAGGCGTTCAAAAGTATCTTATTAGTGTTAAAAAAAAAAAACATCACTGTTAGGCAAAGGATAGAAAATACAAAAAAGCCCTCGCACTTTGTATATTTTTGAATATAAATAATCCTTTAATTACTTTAAAATCTATTGGATCGATTACGTCACAATTTAGGCGGCTTATAAGCTTTGCAATCTGCCTAAAAAAGACGCTATCATGGAAAAACACGCCAAGAGTGAAACTTAACCTTTTACTCCACTAAATATTTAAATCAATCAGTTTTTGTATTAACATATTAATTTTACCTTTGTGTACAAAATTAGGCTGTTATATTGTGATTATACTTTCAATTAAGTTAACCCCAATTATATTATAAGCGATATAATATTATAAAAGTAAGTTGTTAAGCAAAACGTGTGTAGATTATTCACTTATTTACAAATAAACATTTTCATTTAAAATTCATTTTATTGTTGTTTTTGTTATCCTTATTTTTATTTATTTCCTGTTTAGTAGGAATCTTCCTTTTGGTGACCGGGAATGGTTAAAAATTAATAAAACATCAACATACCTGTATGTTTATGATGTTTGATCCCTATATAGGCGCGATTTAAGAGCCCTGACCTTGAAAGCGCTGAAATCGATTCTTGGGTCTGTTTGGCGGGGGAGTGAAGTGCGGCCGGAAGACGGCCGGCAGCAGCTACTATTTGTTAATATAATAAATTTATTGCGACTATCTGTCAATATAATGAATATATTGCGACTACGTCGATATAATAAATATATTGTGACTAATAAATATATATTGCAACTATTGGTCAATGAGTCGCAATCCCTCGTTATGCCTGAATGGAACATACGCGAATCTTCCCACTAGCTTCGCCGTGAGCTCTAAAACCGTGCAAGTACCTGAATCCCTTCTTTTGGGTATCACCGTACACTGGACCGTAAAATGGACTGAAACGCACAAATGAAAAGCAATCTAAGAAAATAAAAATATTTATTTTACACAAAAACTTAGGTTAAAGTAAAAAAAAAAATAACATGTTTTCTTCAACTAACTCTTTGCTGACACCTTTTTTAAAATAAAAACATTTCATTATGAAAACGAATGATTGTACTTAATTAAAATAACACGACTTTTTCACTACATGAAATACTGAAAACTTGGTGTAAACTGGTGATTTTGTTGGACATAACCAACATCGGTGAAGAAAAAATTGTAAGGTAACTAGGGCCTATAGGTAATGTAAGTCTGAAATCGCCAACTCGTCTTGAGCAAGCCCGAGGATCCACGCTCTTGCCTTCTCTGTATGAGAAGAGGCCTCTGCCCTGCAGTGGGACAGTAATACGTATGACGTTGGAGTCGGTTTCAGTTCAACTAGTTAATTATAACCACGCTTCCCAACCCGGAGGCGTCACAGACAGAATTCTAGGCTCCGTACAATGCTGCAAGAGACACGATACCTGCGAAAACAGTATGTTTATGTTACAAAAAAAAATAAGAAAATAATATACAAGGTCATATTATAGCAGCTAGCGTGGGTTACAGGTTCACAGACATGGGTACAGAAAGGAAAAAAAAAAGAAAATAGATTTGATATTCTTTTTGTGTGCGTTAACCCAGCCAGATAATGTCGAAAATCGTCATCTTAGTGCAATAGATAGTCAGAAATACAGCTTCTGTAATTGGTAAGCAGATTTTTAATTTGGTAAGCTGATAGTTTTTTAATTTTTTGTTAAAAACACTTCCGCTGAAGTAACGTTACCCCAGCCAGATCTTTTGTTTTCTAATTGATATTTGAAATAAATTTTATCTAAATAATTAGATATAAATTTGAAATAAATTGTACAACTTAATTTGTATTTGCTATGGTTGCGAAGATATTTAAAATCTAATTAATTTGACCCTGTATACACAGAGTCAAATTAAAATTAGCTAGCGAAACTCGACAGACGTGATGGTTGTCGATATCTAAATATAATAAAAACCCGTTGACCCTGTGGGTGAATATCTATATCGCCACATGCGAACTACATATCAAAGACCTGACGTCACACAAAATCCTGCATCGTGCAATTAGAGTTTACCGCGCGATCGCCATATATACAAGATCCCTACTTCAACCGTTGGCCAGTTGTCCGCCAGACACGACACCCGTCTGGTCGGAGGATCGTCTCTTTTCTATAGAGGATGAGTGAACTCTGTTCATGCGTCTAAAATCAAATCTATAAACTAAATCTAGCATTAAGTGGAATGACCGCTCACTTCACCTACGTTTTAACGGTCAGATTTCTACAGAGTAGATTGGTTGTGTCCTAACACTAGGAATAATAAAGGCTCTCTCTCTGCCTATCTTTTTTACAACTATGTTGGGGTCGGCTTCCGATATATCCGGATGCAGCTGAATACCAGTATTTCACATGGAGCGAGCCTATCTGACCTTGAAAATCCAGTTTACTGGATAACACAATACCCCTTGACAAGACTTGTTGTCAGACTTTCGACTTCCCGTAACGACTGTCAAAGATCTGCGAATGATAGCCGGGACCAACAGCTTAAGGTGCTTTCCGAGGCATAGAAGGTTCTAGGTATGTGATGGATGTTCAACCATCCACGGACCGACCTCGGCAAACGTTGCTTAACCTTGAAAATCGACCGATGTGGGTGATGATATTATTTAGCCGCAAGCACCTCTGAAGGCTGATAATGTATATTATTTAAAAAAATGCTTACCTGTTCTTCAACACTGTATACTTCTTTTGGTACAAAATTCTCAAAGACTTGATCCAGTAATCCCACATATTCATTTCTGTATTTCTTTTCAGATTGATCAATACATTCCCTTGTTATTTCATAAGATACTGCTTTTCCTTGCAAAATGTTCTGGACGTGTTTCAACTAAAAATTAAATTAACATTTATTTATTTAGACTTCTCGCCCGGCAGTAGGTTCCTATGGAGAAGAACGGGGCAAGAAACTACATGGACACTCTTTTAAACCCAACAGCATCCTGTAAACTATAGCTGACAGGTGGGACAGCCCCATACTGGGATATTGGATACACCTACATGCCACTGTGGCGTAGTAATGAATAGTTTGTGTTGTTTTTCTGGTAGATGTAAGTACTAACACTAGTTTCTAAGCCGTGTGTATACTAATCAAATGGACTATATAAAAGCCACATGTATGCATATGTGACCTTTTAAGTCAGATGTGCTCTTTTTATGTACAAAAACTGAAAAAGTGGCTCAGTTGTGCCTTTTGAGCTTACGGTACATTTGTTTATCTTGTTCCTAAAATTGTATAAAAAATATTGGCAGATGAGCCTTTTTTTTCTGATTCCGAATATGTATATAACTCAATTTCAGAAAAAAATGTTAGTTGTGCCCCTTTTCCTTCAGACGGCAGTATATTTTATGTGTCCGAAATAAAAGAATTTAATTTAATTCTAATTTTAATCAAACCTCAGGACGAAAACCGTACTATGAGGGTTTTTTTTCAGAACTTTCTCAGTAGCAACCAGTGGCGGCTGCGCCTTAGGTGCGCTCGTGCGCCGCACTACCATTTTAAACCTTCTAATATACAGCTACCTTCTACCCATACCATACTATCAATACAGTATAAACCTAAGGTATACACTTTCAGAACAACGATCTATACATATAACTATCCATAATACTACCTACCCTACACCGAAATTACTTTTATGATAACATGGTTTTGTATTGGAGTTGAGAAAATCAAGCTGACCTATTTTGATTTCTACTGCAAAAGATTTAAATCTTATTTTTGCTTGAATAAAAACGGCCCCGTGCGCTCGCTAAGGCGCACGCAGCGAGCTCTAACAACTTCTATGAAACAAGATGTAAACCGCCGGGCGCGTGAGACGGAAGATGCTTAGAACAAAATGTATGCATTATTAGGATAGCTAAGTGCGCCGCACGCGACCGAAATTGCCGAAAGAATACGAAAGATTCTCGGGCGGCGGGGTAGCGGGGACACCTCGCTTTCGCATGCATGACCCGAGGCCTTGACCTACGCAGTACGCACTTGTTATTGTTACTTTTCGCGCGCGATTGCAGAGTAATTTTGTACCTGCGTAATACAGTACTTATTATCTAAGAAAATAGTGAACATTTTGTGAGTAAACATGAGTGTAAAATACAATATTGAGTAGATACAATTTAGACTAAAATGTGTTGTGTGTGTGTAAAGTTTTGTGTCGTCGCCTGCATCTCATCACTGCGCCTCGCTATACCTGCCAGTTTCCCGTATACCACGAGGCATGTCTATAGGGTGTCCTAGATATTTTATTTGAAGATATTCACTAAACCCATGCAGTGCACCACCTGTTTTCTAAGGCACCAGCCGCCACTGGTAGCAACCCAAAGTCTCGTCCCATATAACATGGGACTTATACATAACTGGCGAAATGTGGGTCTACCAAACACCTCTGCTTACCCTATCGGGATACACAGGCTGTGATGTTACTATTTACAAATACTACAATAAATGATATTCATACCTCTTTAAAATCCGGGCCGCACCAATAGAATGATGTCCTTATAAATGCTTCGAACAGTTTTTGTGAATCTCTCAAACTTAACAACATATTTTGTAGACGACTTTCCAGCACTGAAATAATAAAATAAATAAAAACTGGAACGTTCTTTAAACGTTGATGGAACTCACACACACATTAGGATGAAGGCGGGAGAAAGATCATCATCTTTCTCCCACCTTCATCCTAATGTGGATTATTCCACTTTGCCCCACCTATGCGACAAAGAAAAGAAAGAAAGATAAAACGTTTATTTGCGGTACACAAGACGCAAGCAAAGGAAAAAACAAGTTGGGGGAAAATATGCGTCACATCCAGGCATAACGCCCATCGCTCAGCATAATGCTGCGCGACTCTATGCGAGACCGAGCCCCAGCGCTGGTTTTCAGCGACAGCCGGCGTTGACGTGATGACGTCATCCGGTGCAATATATAGAGAAATAACGAAAAACACAATAGTTAGTCCTAAACAAATAAATATAATATTTCAAATGGCAGCATTGCAAAGTGGAATGAACGAAATTTTGTCATCCCCTATGTCCCAATAATTGATTTTGGTTGATCAAATTACACTCATAAACTCTCGAGTTCACTTTTCCCCACTAGCGCTAGCACTGTTGTGTTTAATAAATAATAATAGTGCAATACGACCGTTAAAACTTGGCCGGTCTGAACATAGGCACTACGAAGTTTCGCACATGTTCTCTCACTCACACTCGCCTCATGACACCATTTGGTTCCTAAAAATGTTAGTGCGCAGCCTTCTGTGCAAAGTTAGGAACTGCCAAGTTATATCGGCCGTATTGTAGTAGTAACATTAAAAAAATCTAATAGAGACTATTCGTACGAGATCAGGATGGCTCTGAAGCAGCTTAAAAACCGCAAGGCGTCGGGTAAAGACGGAACACCTTCCGTCATGTTGTTTTTAAATAAAGATTCATGCACACACGTCAGTCACGTCAACGTCATGTCGCCCATCAGTCACATCCATTTCGGGGTCGTGTGTGAACAGATAAGTCAGTCAGTCGTAACAACGGTATATACAGGGTGATTGGAAGCTGGGTGCAAACCTTTAAGGCGAAGATAGTACAGACAATTTAGAACCATTTAAGCCATGGTTGTCTTAGACGAAGTCTTACCATTTTTTTATAACCTAATTTTTATGTTTTTTTTTCGAATATTCCCAAAATTTTAACTAAACTGCTTGTTATTGGCCAAATTAAATGATAAATGAATTAATTTTTATTTTATTTAATTAAAGTAATGAGTAAGCAATCTAGCAAAATAAGTTTTAGGCTTCTTTGTCGTTAGACATTTTGTTTACAGACATTTTAAGTTCACAAAAATAAATTAAAATTCATAAATACTTGTTGTAAACCTTATAACCTTAAAAAAAATAGTAAGACGTCGTCTAAGATAACCATGGCTTAAATGGTTCTAAATTGTTTGTACTATCTTCGCCTTAAAGCTTTGCACCCAGCTTCCAATCACCCTGTATATAGCTATATCCATGTTTGGTTCGAAGCAATACACGTTTTGACTTGCCGGTGACGCGACGTCGACCGAGACGCGCCGGTCCTGAAGTGACTGATGTGTGTACCCAACGATCTACAACTTCTCAATCAATCTGCCTAGCCTTTTTCCCAACTATATTGGGGTCGGCTTCCAGTCTAACCGGAAGCATCTGAATACTAGTATTTTACATGGAGCGTCTGCCTATCTGACTTCCACAACCCAGTAACTGGGTAATACGATACCCCTTGGTAAGACTGGTTGTCAGACTTTCGGGCTTCTGACGACCTGAAACGACTGTCAGATCCACAAATGACAGCCGGGACCAACGGCTTAGCGTGCTTTCTGAGGCAAGGAGAAGTCTCGGTATGTAAAGATATCCCATCCACAGACGGAGAGCTACGAATGAAAGCTGGAACCGTAAAAACCCTCAATATGGGACAGTAGCCATTCCGAAAATAACATTTTACCTTTGGTATCACACACAGCTAGGACATTAGCCGTGAGCCTAGCGGGGGGTAACTCCTGGCAGCCATACTGGAAGATGGACGCCCAGTCGACGCCGCACACGCCGCCGTCTCGAACGCTGTACATTATGTTCTGTAGGTGACGGTCGCCTACGCCTGGTATTAGGAAAATAATTTATTTAGCTTATAGAACACGGTTTTTTTTAAACATACAATTTTGTAATTTAATTTTAGCAAAAATTATGTTAACCGGGCCCAAATCTAATCTCAGGGCTGCTACTGAGAAATTCCATATAGAAACACCCAATAACACTTTGCCCGACCTGGGAATCGAACCCAGAAATTCATGCTCAGCAGTAGCGCTTGCGACCATTAGACTAACGAGGCGGTCAACCATGCGATAATTTGTAAAAAATATGCAGCAAACTAAATTGTGCAGTTGCCGTCGAACAATTTTTTCTAACTGAACAGATAGCTTTGGTGCTGGGCAGTTTGTTGCGCCACTTCTTCTTCCCAGCTGCAGCACTAGGAAGTGGTGAAGGGTGGGCGTTTTGAGGAACCGTCTTAGGTAATGTTGACGTTCGGTAAGTGCTGATTCTCAGCCTAGTTTGCTTAAATGACTTTTGGATTGGTTTAGAACCAACTGACAATGAACTTGGTAATTAATAAACATGATACAGGTGCTTACCGAAAAGCCAATTTAGGATAGTCATAGAACCCAAAGTATCCTCAAATGTTCGTTTTTTCGTTATAAACTCTTTTACACAGGAACAGTTGTTTTCTATTGAAGATCTGAAATATTATAATACAAGGAAATTTAAAAAAAAAAATACATTTATACCATTCCCCCTCTAAAAAACTGATTTTATTCACTAAAAACAGTGAAATGTATTACTGTACTGTATTGAGATCGAGGAAAAAAACACCGAAAAAAAATCGTTTCTTGTAATTTTCTTATTTGTTGTTATAGCGGCAATAGAAATACACAATCTGTGAAAATTTCAACTGTCTACCTATTACGGTTCATGAGATGCAGCCCGCTGACAGACAGACGGACGGACAACGGAGGCTCAGTAGTAGGGTTCCGTTTGGCGCTCTTCGGGTACGGAACCCTAATAAAAATCACTCTGTATATTTCGAGGCCAGGCTTAATGATGATACGACCGTACGAGTGAAAAATAAGTACTTACCTCAGTATATAGGGTGTGACTTTATCACACATAGCAGTATATTGCTCCATAGCCAGAGAAGGCGCTAGTATCAGCTTCTCATAGCCCGTCTTGTTTACTGCAACTGAAATTATAAATTAACTTCGTAGGCTAGTGACTGAAAACTGTACAGTAACGAGCAATAATATGTAAACACTTGGCAAAATGCAAAAGCGATTTACTCGGGGAATTACGATTGCAACTTTGAAATACGACCTATTCCATAATAGTATGGGTTCCAATATACTATGTTTAATCAACACAGGAGGAGAAAATCACTTTTAAAAGTTACTAAGCGTATACATATCGGTGCTCGTGACTGTACATGGGTTCACTATTGAGTTCCCTAACTTTTTTATCCATAATCTAGTGCCATTTTTTTTTTGTCCTAATCATCATTTGTCCTAATGATAACTTGCCCGAACTGAATGTCACATAATATAATATGCCATAAAATTTAAATACCTGAATAAAATATGTCCTAAATTAGTTTGTCATAAATATTACAATCAATAATATACAAAAGACTTAAAACCGTTTTCAATAAAAGTTATAAGTACTAAATACAAATTATGTAATGCTTCATTTTATGTACTTAATTAAATATTATCTGATGTTGTATTACAATTGTTTATTATTTTATCACATCCAACTGATACAATACATAAAGTAAAGATGTAAAAGCAATATGGCTTTTGTCACGGCTCCGGCGCTGCATGTATTATCACTCAATAAAACATTTGATTGTGAACATTGTGGTTTTTATTTCCCTGTAAGAAGCATGCAAACAAGCATGCAGTATGCAAGCGAGAATGCAGCGCCTACGCGATTCTAAATTACACTCTAGCCCTACCCGGGCAGACTGGGCACGCCACTATTGCGGCGATAAGTCCCCTCTTTGAGGAGTGGCTAGAGTGGCGCCACGGCGTCCTCACCTTCCGCCTGACGCAGGTCCTCACCGGACACGGTTGTTTCGGGAGGTTCCTGTTTCGGATAAGGCGGGAGGAAACGCCCGGGTGTCATCACTGCGTGGATCGCACGGTGGAGCATACGGTAGAGGTCTGCTCGGCTAGGGCAGAGCACCACCGTGTCCTCGTGGAGGCGATCGGTGGCGGGGAACTCTCGCGTCCGGCCCTGGTCCAGGCCATGGTACGGAGCGAAAGGGCATGGGAGGCCTTCACCTCCTTCTGCGAAGCAGTAATGCTCGCGAAGGAGGAGGCGGAACGCGTGAGAGAGAGGCAAAATTCGCGCCCTCACGCCCCTTGCCACCCGCAGGAGGAGACGCCCTGGGCGTCGGGAATCGATAGCCGATTCCCGGCCACCGTAGGCGCGGGCTTGCGGATGGTGAGCAATGGGTAGCTCGCCGACCGATAAGGGTTGACTGATGGGACCGATGCCAGCCGGGGTTGCGGGAAAGTCTGAAAGGGATACCGTGGCCCCCGACAATGACAGGCAACTGAAGGAACACAACAGGGTGGGTTTTAGTCAGTAAGAGTCTGACACGCCCTCCCGCTCCACCCAGAGCGGGAGAAGTCATTTGATGATTTCCCACCCAAAAAAAAAAAGGTTAGGGCAGACAAGACTGCGTGGATTCGGATTAACAGCGATTCGTTTCTGTAAATAAAACCTAATTTTTATGTTGTTTCAGGACTATTCATTTTTATTATAAATGAGCATTCGAATTACACATTATTTATTACAATACTTAGGAATATAACTTTATTTCATGCAAAATTCGGAGATTCAATTATTATAGTACTCGATATTATAACAGAATTGTTTATAGCAAACTTTTTATGGATAATGATTTTCGGACAAACAACTTTAGAAGAATGGGAGTACCTTGTACATGACATCTACCGCGTGTAACAAGCACCCTGTCCGACCCATGAGGTTGTTGTTAAGAATCATAAAGAGTCTATTAATTTGGTAATTTTCTGGAAAAAAGAAAAATATAAAATCGCCACTTTTTTTGTTCAGTGGGCAATTTAACAGAGTTAATACGCGGGTGGATTTCGTTTAGCGGGTGACTACAAGTTTAACTTTTTTTTTTTTTTTGTGTAGGGCTTCTCGTAGCTCACCTCTGAGGTGATGACTACTTAACCGGACAATCCTGCGGCTGCCTTAAGCTACTAACTCAAAGCCTCCAGCCAGGGGCAAAACTATTCTAATTAAAACTAGGCGAACGCTCGCTAAGGGCACCCCCTGTGGGGTATGGACCTCGGCTTAGGGCGTCGCTGGGGGGAGGACAGCAAGTTGGGACAGGCTGGATCAATGATGATTCATTATTATTAATCGGGGAATTTAAGTCTACATTTCTCAGCAAAACGCGGGCTGGCGCTTCTGCGAGCAAGGGTCGGTGGGGAGTATTATTTACTCGGGCGGGTCGCGTTCGCGGAGGACCTCGGCGGCGAGGTCGGAATGCGGGTCGGTGTCTGTGTTTCTTGTGCACTGTACTTGTGGCCCTATTGCTCTCCTGGAGGAGGGTTATGGGGTCGTCTGGGTCGGTAAGGATTTGCCTTGGGCGGCGGGTCTGACTGATTCTACTAGTGACATAATTGGCGGCCTCGACAACCAGAGGGTTGCGGTGTTTGGCGGCGGATAAGTTTAACTTATGACCCCTGTTGAAAATGTACCAAAATTTTAATCGAATTGAGATAACGGCCTGTTCAAAGACATCAATATGGTTTATTCCAGTGACATTAACTGGAATCAATTTTATTTTGTATTGTAAAATGACATACCATAATTCAATTTAACAAATAACTTTATATGACATGATAGTAATTATTTCCTATTCCTTATTATTATTTTATTGTACTTTTTTACTACGTACCTACTAGTATAATCTGACTAAATATGACTTCATGTGTGTTATTGTATTTTGTTTATTACTGTTAACAATAATTGGACATCATAACAACTGCTAGACCTGTTTTTTTTCTGAAATGTATTGTATTGACTATGTAAATATGTTAATTTAATGTTCATAAATTCAACAGCAAACCAACATTTTACGTTGCAGGGTTCATGTACAAAAACCGACATTAATATATTGTAAAATGTGTGATGTGCATGAGAGCAAATAAACAAAAAAATAATTTTGGTACTAAAAACATTTACAAAAAAATAAATAACCGACTCATAAAAAAACACTACGAAGTGAAAAATAACTTAAAAATAAATACATTACGGAAGTCTGCGTCTTTGGTTTTATATTTTCGTTATTTGCCACCGACTTCCGAAATTTAAGTAATTTTTCACTTTGTAGTGTTTTTTTTGTACGTCAATTGTTTTTTTTTTTTTGTAATCATGTTTTTATTTTTCGCTTCTTAGTGGGTCAGTTTTTAATTTATCCAAGTTATAATAGCGTAATGACCACTGCTCATCACCTTTTACTAAATATTGCTTTTCCCGGTGCAGGGACGTTAATCGTTGAGGAGTTCGCCTGGTACTTACTTCACTATAAGCTCTACTTCTCCATACGAATTATTTATAAGTTCAGTGATAAAGATTTTTTTTTATAATATACGCCCCATAAAACCTGAGCATAAAACCGTTGTAGTGGTTTGACTGTGGGGTCTGGCGAGTCTTTAAACATTAACTTAAGACTTAGGTAGGTAACACTTTAACAATATATTGAAACTAAAAAAATTGTGACGACCATAAATTGCTTGACAACCATATTACAGTAATCGAATCGCAACCCGTGAAATATTTATTATTGAATAGTTCCGGTGGCCATCTGTGGTCTTCATCATCAGTTACACTTCACCAAATGGTGCTTTCCGAGAGCAATTGCACGACTTGCCATAAAAAATACCCAAATGTGCATGTGCCTATAATATTTGAAGAGTTCCCTCGATTTCACCAGTGCAATGGGGCCACCTTGGAAGTATACCCTTTCAATAAAAAAAAAAATGTGGAAAATCCGTCTATAGGTACAGGGTGGAAGGGACATCGACGCGAAAACTGAAACCATGGATTCAGTACATGATTCTGAACCCCCCTGCGTTGAATTTTTTCGTCGGTTATTTAAAAAAAAAAGGGATTTAGATTATTATTTTTATTCCAAAAAAATAGTTTTTTGGAATAAAATTTATAATCTAAATCCCTATTATGACTCATATAAAAACCAACATTTTCTCAACCCCGCCGAACCTAACCTAATCCAATAGAGTAATTCCCAAATTATAATAAATAATGTTTATATTTTTGACTCATGATTAATAGACGAATAAATATTATGCCTTAAAAATGTATGCAACTCCAAATTAGACCAAATGACAGTTATGCTAACCTTTGCATTATGCCAAAGTATTATTATGCCACAGTATTATTATGCTAATAAATGTTGTCATCATTGAGCGTTAAAACTGGCAGATAAAAGATGACCAGTCTCAACTGACGGCGCGGCGCCCGTTCACGAACATGACGCGTGGATCAGCACCATCCATTTTGTAGGGAACCGAATGATCCAACACACTCGCCACCATCAGCGAGAAATTAAGTGAGCATGACATACTCTCAACTACCCTCCTCTTTCAAGTCAAAATACAACATAATAACATAGTAAACGACTCCATGGTACTCACAAAAATTGAAACTATAGTTTGCAATGTATTTGTAACCTTTATTTACCACCAAAAGAAAGAAAATCAATATTATCTATTGGAGTATTCAATAATTAAAATTTGGTTAAATAAAAAATAAACATTATGTTCGTAGTCAGAAAAAATAAAAAAGGGGAAGCAACTCTATTTATTCCAAAAAACTTGTTTTTTGGAATAAAATTAATAATCTAAATCATTGGCTAAGCATTGGTTAAGCATTTGCTTTATAAAATTATGCTTCATTATTATTAAGCCAACAGTATTTATGGCAAAATATTCATGCCTAATAATATTATGCGTAATGATCATTATGCTGAATTTCGTTATGCCAATGTAAATTATGACAATATATAATTTTGTTTTATGACATATGACAATATAGTTTTGTCATTAGTAAACCAATAAAAATACTTACCATTGATATCATGTTTTTCTTCCATTAAATCTCTCAGTCTGATATGGTCTTCCAAATATTCAATAAGGGCTGAATCATCGCTCAGAGGAGTTACCTGGAAAATCATACACAAATAATTTTGCCGTCAAAGAAATCTTCAACGTTAAAAGGAACCAATGGCGCGCGGTCAAAATTAGAACGTACGCCGCCATCTTGTTTATTCAATACAATTTCTGTGACAGTTTCACAAATGTTTATCAACAACGCGCCCTTGTATATGTCATTAACCGTCTCTGTGTTCTAGTGGTCTACTACCTGTATCAAACCCAGAGGACTGTTATGTTCGGTTTGGTTGGTGGTAGGTCTTGTTCTAAGTCCGCCTGGCTAGCTACCACCATCTTATCTTAGTCTGTCGCCATAACAACAATGTAACAGCATTGTTGTGTTTCGGCAGTTAGAGGTAAGATAGCCAGTTCCTCTGTGGTTGAGGATTCCGGGTGAAGCTCGGTTTCACCTTCGGCCTGATCATCACTTACCATCAGCACGCGCATGACAACCATAGAAACGGGTTTGTATATTCTTCTGTCGACAAAACCCGTTTCTATTGTGGTCATGGTAATCGTGCTGGAGAAATGCATACTAAGAACTTCCCCGTACCATAGTAGCAAAAAAAAAAAAAACTGGCACCAAAAGATCCTTAGTGCTACAAGGTTCTCTAAAATACAAGTAATTTGGTTAGCAATGTCACCTGCCGTTATCGCAATTTATCTGGGGTCACCGCAACATGTCCCTTTCTTCCACACTTCTCTATCAGTCGTCATCTCGGTAGTCACCCCTTTCTAGCCATATCATCTTCCACACAGTCCATCCATCGTTTCTTTGGTCTTCCCCTACTCTTATAGCCATCGACATTCATGCTCAAAACTTTCCTCACGACATTTCCCTCATTCCTCCGCATCAAATGCCCATACCATGACAACCGATTTCCACACAACTTTTTAGTCACCCTTTAAAACTTCTTCGATAATCATTTCTTATTCTATCCATTCGCGTAACACCACACAGCCCTCTTAGCATTCTCATCTAATCTATTCATTCATCCATTTTGTGGCCCAACATTCTGATCCAACTGAACAGACAGCAGTGCTCTGGGAAGTTTGTTGCGCCACTTGTTCTTCCCAGCTCTAGGAAGTGGTGAAGGGTGGGCGTTTTGTGGGACTGTCTTATGTATTTTTTACGTTCGAAAAGTGCTGATTCTCAGCCTAGTTTGAATAAATGATTTTTGATTTTTGAATACTTACATCATAGCTCCTAAGTAGTAATTGCCGGACCCCAGTTGATACTCGGCAAGATGGCTGACACCCTTTGAACCGACGCGTCGCGCTACATCGGCTCCCCGCTCTTACATATGAACCAACAATACTTACATTATAGCTCCTAAGTCCTCGTAACTCCCGGTTCATATACGGCAAGATGGCCGCCACTCTCTGAACCGACGCGTCGCGGTACATCGGTTCCCCGCTTTTACAAATGAACCGACGTGTGGCGCCGTCCGATAGCAACGCTTTTAGCACGCACGGACGACGGATGGAGTCCGTGAATACTGATATCTGGAATATAATATCATGCTTGTAGTCTCCGGAGGGGTGAGAAGAGATAAATTTCTGCATAGGGGCCTCGACACGTTGAGGGAGGGGAGTGGGTCAACAAACTGTGCGGATGGGGGGGATGTGACGTCACATGTATAAGCCCAGGGATGCATGGGCGATTTTTTATGGCGCACTTGATTTCAACTCTCGTTTATTGAGCCGAATCCAGCAGAGCGCATTACAGCGCTTCAAAAACACACACTGTTGGTTTTTCAACTCTCGGCGCTTAGCACAGCGTTGATCATGCAGTGCGCGAAAAAAACGCCCGTGCGAACCTGGGCTAACTCTAAACGTCGACTCTAACGAAAAACTTCAAAATATTACTATAATTTATCTTGTAAAAACATCGTGAAATCACACTTATACGAGTATTTCAATAAACAAGAGATTGTTTTGTTTTTTGCAAATGTGTTTGTTGGATTCCTGGTAAAACAAAGAGCTAAGCAAAAAAAAAAAAAAAAAAAAAAGAGGGTGTGTGCTTATGACCACACGATAACTAACGACTGATACCGAGTATACCCGATTCAGCGTCACCGACCCGAGCGTTACGGTTCAGTTTCGTTCACTGTTCAGAAAAAGCGCAATGTGCGTCTAAAGAAGTTTTCTTCAAAACATTTAGTCTGTTTATAACAATAACTTACTTGCTCCGCAAACTTCACGACATACACGTTGGGGGGTAGTCGCAGTAACCTCTGTAAGTGTACCCTTTTGCGTGACAAGATGGCGGCGGAACACAGATCCGGACAGAGCTGCGATAATCTTAGTGTGGTTCGCTGAGGTTTTGAACGTAGTTCCTCTATTATTAGTTTTAATTCAGTCGCTTTTTTATCTGAGAAAACAGAATTTTTAATTTAAAAAATAAAATGTAGTGAAAATATAGGTTATCGACGCGTATGCTGTAAACCATGAATTTTATTCAGTTCATGATTCTAGACCCACCAGCCATTGGTTCGTGCATTTGATAGTCGTTACGCGATGCGACGTCAGAAGCCCGAAAGTCTGACAACCAGTCTTACCGAGGGGTATCGTATTACCCAATTACTGGGTTTTGGGGGTCAGATAGGCAGTCGATCCAAGTAATGTATTCAGCTGCATCCGGTTAGACTGGAAGCCGACCCCAACATCGTGGGGAAAAAACTAGGCAGCTGTTGATGAATAGTACAGCCAGCACGTCAACCTACTACAATCTGTTAAATTTCTTGTTCGATTTTCAACTTTATCACTAGTGCATAAGGTTCAAAGTTGATTGGGCAAATTTTACAGTTTCGGGTAGGTTGATAATTTCGGTCATACTCGTATTATCATAAACAGTTTATTTTTTATTGTATTTAAAAATCGATAGTCGAAGCAGCCTTAAGCCAATGTAAATACAAATACATACCAATTTCAGTCATATCTTCCAAGGCATAGAGTTTGTTTTTCATTGTATTTAACGATTGATAGTCGGTGCCTCCGTGTATAGTTTCAAAGAGCCTGGTTTTCATCCTGTTGAATATTGTGTTCCATTCTGTTTCATCTAGAACTGAATATTTTAAACTGTTAAGGTACCATTCCGTACTTGACCGCAGTCAGCAACTGCACGCGAGGTGTCGCGGCGTCATGTCGCTGCAGTCATGATTCTGAACCCGACCGCAGGCGGCAGCAGCCCGTATTCCAGTCGGTAAATAGAAGATAGGAAAACGTGTTATCACTCGTGCGTTGGCGGCACTACTGTAGTGCTATTCTGTAACCATCTCACCGTGAAAACTTAGGTGAAGTGAGTTCTGAGTGAGCTGTCAGTCCCTAGCAGCAGGTGGAATGACAGCTCACTTCACCTAAGTTTTCACGGTGATATGGTTACAGAATAGACCGGCTGGTCTGCGGTCGGGCTGCACGTGTCGCCTGTCACTCGCCCGTAGCTGCCAACGACGTGTCACTAGATACGGAAGGTATTTCATAGAAATTCATAGAAACCAGTCGTGTCGCGGCGACACGTCGCACAATAGGCTAAAATGGACAAAAATCTCGCACAGATACAAATTTAACTGTAACCCATTAACTTTTGTTTTGAACTACTCAGGATAACCCATTTTAACAGTGGAACTGCGACCATTGCAAAACCACAATTAGGTACACAAGTTCTGAGCCCACAAATCTTCAATTTAGGTTTCATGGGTTTAGGGTTTGTGGGTTTTATAATTTTCCGTAATGTCCGAGCAGTGGGTACGCAATAGGTTGGTTATGCTTATGTTTACTTACTATTTCTCCGTAACTCACTACAATACTGTAGCAAAGAATAGTTAGCATCACAGATTAACTGAAAATACTCCTTACAGACATCTAAGTCTGAATCCTGCAGCTTTTCCAAATAGTTCTCATTTAAAACGTTTACTGGTAACACTGCTAGCACTTTTTTTAGTATGGCAATACTGAAGAAGTCTAGGCGATGGAAGACGCGGTATATCTGAAAACAGAAACAAGATCATAATGAAAACATAAACGCAATATCACGGCTGTTATCCCCAAAAAGTTAAGCAGTACCTCACCTACATTTCGCCAGTTATGTTTAAGTCCCATGTAATAGGGGGCGAGTCTATTGCCACCAACCGGGCACAAATCCAGACTACGGGCTGCTACTGAGATATTCCAGATGAAATAAACACAATAACACTACCCGTCCTGGGAATCGAACCCAGGACCTCATTGCTACCACCAGACCAACGAGACCCTGAAAAATCTGTAGTGAATTTACACCTCAAAAGTACAGTACATCTAAACATCTTGTATATTTTACATGGTATAGTAATAAAAAAAAAAAGTACTTTATTAAACTAATGTTGGGTGAATCAACAGTAATACAAAAGTAGTTAGTCTGTATACCGCAAAGAAAAGTGAGCCGTCTTGAACCTATAAGAAATAAGGGTTGGTATGGTTCTTTATCTAAATTAAATAACATCACATAGCATCACGCCTTGTTTCAAAGGGTTGGACAGAGGTGTACCTGGAGTACACCCACATTTCGCCAGTTATGTTTTTTAAGTCCCATGTAATAGGGGGCGAGCCTATTGCCATCAACCGGGCGCAATTCCAGACTCCGGGCTGCTACTGAGAAATCTCTGTTGGAAAAACCCAATAATACTTTGCCCGACTTGGGAATCGAACCCAGGACCTCATGCTCAGCAGTAGCGCTTGAGACACTAGACAAACGAGGCGGTGACTAAATTAAATATGAATGTATTATACACATAAATCTTCCTAATGAAATGTTCTAAACCCACATCTTAATCAATTGTCTTTTAGAAAATTTAAGAGCATTGAGGGATTTACACATTTGTATGGGCCTGTAAAAAATTTGTTGCCTTAACCTCTACAATTGTCAGTTCCTTGATTATTTTTACAATGCAACAATTTGTTTTGCTGTACTGTATAAATTACCTGATCAAGTAACCCCTTAGCGGTTTCATCGCTTATAGTAGTTTCAAAGTAGGCGAGTCTATTCAACAGAATAGAAATCAACAAGTTACAATCTGTAGCTAAATTATGATCCAGAACTTTGTCAATAATCTCCGTCATTCGCAGAATAATCTCATTTTGCGTTGATTCGTCTGAAAATATAAGTTTGAAAATATCATCTCGTCATATCATGTAGTACTTACTGAGTTTATCTTGGACATTACTGATATCGGTGAAGGAATAACATCGTGAGGAAACCTGCACCCTAATTACGGAATACACGATCAATCGGAATTTGAGTTGTTTTGAAACAAATTGCTGATCCATTGCTTCATAAGTTCGGAAAAAAAGATCGGCTCAACAATGCAAATAACGCAATGAACGTTGTTGAATTGTCAAAATGTAACATATTTCTCGAAATGTGTTGCGTAATTAGATAGCAGGTTTGTTTTATAATTTTTGATGTGAAATGTTTCCTCTCTCCTATCTATGGGAGTGACTTCGTAAAAAGGGACGAAAGTGTGTAACAGGAAGCCAGGGAAGCGCACGCTATTTGATTTGACCAATGAGCGCGCACGGTGCTAGAGTTGGCCCTCAGAAACGACCTTGATGAGGCCCCGCCCCTTTAATGTTGCTTATTACCAAGGTGAGATGTCTGAAACTTTCTCCACGGGATCAACATCGTAATTGCAAAAATAAAAAATACTGTCCTATACATTTGGGCCGAGTAGGTATTGAAGTTTTGTTATATTTATTACCCCTAATATGCCACACATAAACTACAACATGCTTACCATTTTCCACCCACAGTTCGTCATAGTATAACATAGCCGTTTCGTATATAGATTTTAAAACTTGTGCATTGTTGGATGATATCACCCGACCCTTTTCACGAATTATTTTCGAGCTTACAGCTTGCATTACATCGTCCAATTTAGTTTTTGATATCGCTGAAAATTAAGGTTAATTATAAATATTTAATACTAGCTGCTCCCCGGTTTCACCCGCACAAGTCTCGATCCAATAGGAATATCGGGATAAAAAGTATCCTATGTCCTAACCCAGGTCATGGTCTACCCATGTTCCAAATTTCAACCAAATTTGTTCAGCCGTGTTAGCGTGAACGCGTAACAAACAAACAAACAAACTGACTTTTACATTTAAAATATTATTATAGTTATGATAATAACAGTCTGTAAATAACTGACTGCGCGGCAGCAAAGATTAGATTTTTTTTTTCGCGTGTATGTTTGTATGTGGGATTCTATATATTTTCGAAGCATCCTGACGGCTGGATGGATTTTATTTAATATACAGGGTGATTGGAAGATGGGTGCAAAGCTTTAAGGCGAAGATAGTACAGACAATTTAGAACCATTTAAGCCATGGTTGTCTTAGACGAAGTCTTACCATTTTTTTTTTTATAAGGTTTATAAACCGTATTGATACAAATTTTCTGAACTTTAAATGTCTGTAAAAAATGTCTAATGTTCACAGAAGCCTAAAAAATGTTTTGCTTGATTGCTTACACATTACTTTGATTAAATAAATAAAAAATGAACTCATATATCATTCAATTTGGCCATAATTATGCAGTTTACATAAAATTTTGGGAATTTCCGAAAAAAAAAACAAATATTAGGTTAAAAAAATTGTTAAGACTTCGTCTGAGACAACCATGACTTAAATGGTTCCAAATGATCTGTACTATATTCGCCTTAAAGCTTTGCACCTATCTTCCGATCACCCTGTATAATGTCATGTCATGGTTTCGGTAGACTCGTCTAGGTCACGCGATAGTTATACGAGTAGGATGGGTTTTGTTCTTATAAAATCAAAATGGCGGATTTTAGACGACAATAAGTAAAGCCATCTATAATTTTATAATCATGGTAATACAAAATAGACAAGTACTTCTATGGTTGTAACAGTTCTGTATTAGCACAGATTAATACAGATTGTTCACTCCGCAAACTCATTTAAATAAAAGCGACTCTTGCTACGACACAATAAAGTGCAATTCAGGTCGCACAGCGTCTACCTAATCACCTACAGTTATATTCACCTACAAGTTGCCTCTCTTTCTATCGCGTAACTCTTAGATCTTTTGACTACGTTACACTCACTGAATTGGCCCGACAAGACGGGCCCGCTGCGTACTTGTAGCTTCATACCTAAAATGCGGAGTGCGCCTTCTGTACTAGTCTGTGATATTATCATCGCGCGTTCTTATTTCCGAGGATAAACGATGATTCCCGAAGAGCATACTTTCTCTTGGACAGCTGTAGGTATCGTGTTTTGTTTATAAAAATGTGTACTTACATTTCAAATCGTGATGCAGATGCAGAATCAACTTTTGCATTGAAATATAAGTATCGAATGACGACTGCGAGGCACACCGAGTTGTTACTTTTTCTAGAACAATATTATAAGAATTAACATAATATAACATCACGCCATTATTCCCCGAAGGGTAAGACAGAGATGCACCTATAGTATATCTACATTTCGCCAGTTATGCTACTTATCAATATCTCAATTCAATGAAATCACCAAACGACTGGTTGACACTTCCCGTGACACAAGGGCTGGTTTTTACCTTGGCCAGAGACTAAGCATTGCCATACGAGGTGGCAATGCCGCCAGTTTCTTGGGTACATTAACAGTCCATAGCGAAGCGGAGGAATTTTTCGACGCCATATTATACACTCGAGAGCAATGAATCCGGGTCACTTAAAGAATCCTAAAAATCTCGGAAACTAAAAATGCTAGGTTAATGCAATAAATTGTATTTAATAGACAATGTAATACTCCTTAAATGAAGGTATTAAAACTTCTTAGTTAATGTAAAGTTATATCATAAAAAAATCAAATTTGAAAAAGGGCCACTTTCGAAGATGGAACTACGAAATTACAGCATTTGGTTTTGCTTTTGTTTGTAATCTGTCATTTATGTGGGTACATAAACCATGTTGATAGTGCTCTATATTCATTATTCAAGCTGAAATTATGTCGCTTACGCCTGAAGAATGCACCAGAATACTTACAATGCTGGAAACCGGCCGGAGTCAGCGCGATACAGCCAGGACTGTCGGTGTGTCGCTGTCAACAGTACAAAGAGTTCTCCGACGTTACGAAGAAACTGGTTCTAACCTACGCAGACCAGGAACGGGCAGAACCAGGTGTACCACAGCACGAGAAGACCGATACTTGGTGAACACCATGCTTCGAAATCGCTTTCTTACAGGAACTGAACTCACAAATCAGTTTCGACGCCTCGGAGGAAGTAACCCAAGTGCGTGGACAGTAAGACGTCGGCTTGCTGAATCTAACTTAAAACCCCTTAGACCTGCAAACGGCCCTAAACTGGAGCGTGGGCATCGTATTTCAAGACTAAGATATGCCCAGAGCCACGTAAATCGGAGTATTGAAGATTGGTCAAAAGTTATGTTCTCCGACGAATCAAAATTTATGCTCTACAAGCACGATGGAAGACACAGAGTGTATCGAAGACCAGGGGAAAGATTCAAGCAAGCATGCATCGAAGAAAAAGTAGCCTACGGTGGTGGGTCTGTACTTGTGTGGGCCGGAATTTCTTCTGAAAGTCGCACAGAGCTGGTGATCATAGAAAACGGCTCTTTAACTAGCGAAAGATATGTGGAAGAAATCCTCAATGATCACGTTGTTGGTCTATTTATGGTCAATTTAGGTGAGGATGCTATATTTATGCATGACAATGCCCAACCTCATACAGGTAGGATTGTGAATGACTACCTTCAAGAGATGAACATTACTCGTATGGAGTGGCCAGCGCGCAGCCCGGATATCAACCCGATCGAGCATGCTTGGGACGAGCTAGGCAGATGCGTAAAACAACGAAACCCTCACCCAATCACGCTTCGTGAGCTCAAAATTGCTCTCACAGAGGAATGGGAGAATATTCCCCAAAATCGTATAAGGAACTTGGTGTACAGCATGCCAAACCGCGTAAACGCAGTAATGGAAGCACGAGGAGGCAATACGAAGTATTAAAATTCAAGAAAATCGTAATAAAGTTCAAAAATTTCATGTTTCCTATTTTTGTTTTAAGGAGAGATCAGCAGTTTTTTTCTTTATGTAATTTTGTGTTAATAAAATGTATGGTGACTCATATTTTTTTTACTTTCATTTAAGGAGTATTACATTGTCTATTAAATACAATTTATTGCATTAACCTATCATTTTTAGTTTCCGAGATTTTTAACATTCTTTAAGTGACCCGGATTCATTGCTCTCGAGTGTAGATTGTTAATATTTATGGTTAAGTTAGGATAGTAACATATATTTTTATTTTTATTTCGTTTATTTATTTTAATGCTTACATTTTTAAATATTTTTATAAAAATCATTAAAAAAATGTTATATTTTTTTTTTTTATATAAATATAAGATTAGAGAGAGGTTTAGGTATAAGTTGTTATTTATGTACAGTTCGTTTCAATTCTTAATTAAAAAAAAAAAATATTATGCAAAAAACATGCCACATTACCTGCAGCTTCCAATGCCTTCTGTAGTGAATTCAAGTTATTTTCCTTGAGACTTATAGTCCTGTATGCTTTCACTCTCTCTTGGAGCCAGGGAAGGATATCCACGTCTAGTAAACACCTGGGAATCAAATACATACAAAGATTGTAAATAGTTGGACAACTGACCACTACCGCCATGTTTTGGGTTATTGGTTGGTTGGTTAGTTGTGAGTTGTTGTAAATGTATTTTGTACTCTTTATACGTTTTTTTTTCAGGGTGTGGGGCAGCTGCAACAGTGTCTTAAGCATGGTTGCGAGTCGCCTGGACTGTATACGTGGGTCACTGTTGTGCCGTCTCTCATGGGATGTCGCGACAGTGACCAACCGTTGTTTCCTGAATGTTTTCCTTGTTTTTGTGTAGTGTCTGTGTGTCTGTTTCATAGTCGTAAGTTTTACTAGCAATCTTTGTTGAGTCTTGGTTACTTGAATAAAGAAAAATTCTATTCCATTCTATATTCGATTGGCTGACAATCCGCCTTTATATGAAACAAGATGTGTCCCAAGCAGTTTAGCCACGAACCGACCGCGACAAGCGTAGCTTAACCTTCGGCTCGACCCGTGTGGCACTTATTATTTAGCCACAACCCCTCACTCCTAAGTCGATATAAAAAGTGTATCCTCCCGCTTTTTAGGTATGAAGCTACAAGTACGGGCCAGACTCGACTTGTCAATTCAGAGGGCGTAACGTAATCAGAAGATGTATAAGTTACGCGATAGAAAGAGAGGCAACTTCTAGGGGAATATAACTGTAGATAATTAGCGCTGTGCGACCTGAATTGCACTTTGTTGTGTCGTAGCGAAAGTCGCTATTTATTTTAAAGATTTTGCGGAGTGAATCTTCTGTACTCGTAACATTATGTATTCTGTGATCTTACTCTTTATTCCTGTCGATGCATTGCAGAGCTAAAACCGGCAGCTTCTTCTCATTAGCTTGTTGACACCATAACAGCTCGTCTTTAGTGAAAGACACGCGTTCTTGACTGTTCGAGTCCGATTGTTGGCTGTAGTACGCTGATCTGCAAAAAATGTAAATACATTTATGCCTATTGGCCTAATAGGATAGGACTCATTAGCCACTATCGCATATTTTGTCACCAAATACATTGGATAACTGTCCCTATGTAAATTAACTTACAGTTGGTATTTCTAGAGCGAAAATCCGTACTATCGAAGCATAGCATAAGCAGTTTGAAAACAAAATCCCGTGAACACAATGACCACATCTGGTACCGCCCGGTTCTATAATGGCCGAGCGCTGCAAGCAGAAATAGTCCTTATGGTGTATAGATATGAACTTCTTCGATGTTACCTTGCCGTAACACAGTTTGTGACTAGCGCGGTAAGTAAATATTTTTTATCTGTATACGGCCAATTAGTTTATTTGTTCAAACATACTCGTAGTTCTAACATCAGTTTTTTTTTATTTTGTTTAGTTGAAATCCAAAGAAAAACGTATCATTTTAGCGTACGAAATGATTAATAATTAAGGATGATTATTTTTTAAGAATGCGTGTTCTTGGAAACTTATTGTAAGTACTTATTATGATTAATAATTAGTTGTGGTATACAATGTAATTACGTTGGAAATAAAATTCTATTCTATTAATGTTCCATAAGATGGTGGTGGCATCTACATCGCCACATGCGAACTAAGCATCTCACTGACGTCACGCAAAATCCTGCATCGCGCAAGCAGGGTTTACCGCGCGCCCAGGATACATACGAGGTCCCGACATCAATTGTCGGGCAGTAGCCCATCAGACACAACACCCATCTAGGTGGAGGATCCACCCTTTTCTATAGAGAATGAGTGAACTTTACACCCTGTTCCTCATAGCTCTATAAGATGTTTTCCTTTATGTATCTATCCATATGAATTGAAGAGGGTATTGCTCGGATTTGAACCCACAACATCGTGCAAGAGAGGCAAGGTCTTAACCATTGGCTCATCGCGACATTTTAATTTAATGATGATAATTATATAAAATAGGTAGAGCTACGGTTGGGGCGATTGTTCCATCGCGATTGTGGATTGGATCTTTACCTACCAAGACCCCTACGTGTCGCGGAAAGCACGTTAAGCCGTTGGTCCCGGCTGTCATACATGGATCTTTGACAGTCGTTACGGGTCGTCAGAAGCCCGAAAGTCTGAAAACCAGTCTTACCAAGGGGTATCGCATTACTCTGCAACTGGGTTGTGGCGTGGCAGTCAGATAGGCAGTCGCTCCATGTAAAATACTGGTATTCAGCTGCATCCGGTTAGACAGGAAGCTGACCCCAAAATAGTTGGGGAAAGGCAAGGCAGATAATGCTGAAGTAAATACCTAATCATAAGTCGTGCAGCCCACTCCGTGAGGCAGTCAGTTGCATTGATATTTCCAAATAGTTTCGCCTCATTCTGATGCCATTGTATTGCTTCTATCACCTGGAATACATAAAATAAAATAACATCACGCCTGTATTCCCTGAAGGGTTTGGCAGATGTGTACTTACAGTACACCGTCATTTCGCCAGTTATGTTTCAGTCCCCATGTAATAAGGGGCGAGACTATTGCCAAAAGCTGGGCTCAAATTCAGACTCCGGGTTGCTACTGAGATTCCAGATGCAAAACCCCGATAACACTTTGCCCGACCCGGGAATCGAACCCAGGATCTCATGCTCAGCAAACGTGGAATATTTAGAAAGAAAATATTGAAATAAAAATTCTGCAAAAGTAAGACGGACATCCTAACTAACATTATAAATGCGAGTATGTTTGTTTGTTACGCTTTCACGCTAAAACGGCTGAACAGATTTGGATGAAATTTGGCACAGGGTTCGACCTGGATCTGGAGAAGGACATAGGCTAGTTTTCATCCTGGATCGCAGACGAAGTTGCGGACAACAGCTAGTTTAAAATAAACATACAATAATACAATGTTCAACGTCAACATAGCCAAAAGCCTCATATTCTACAGTAAAATTATAAAAGTGACAGAATTATATCGTTTAAAATGAATAATATACTTACAGCGGATGTAACAAAGTCTCTTTTCGGCCACCTTTCAGTTTGTTTCAACCAACTTATTCTGTTCTGAGTAACTTCTTCAGGATAGTATGACGCTATCATTTTGTTGAACCAAAGTCCGTCATAATCTGTTGGAGGTAATTTGAACTATAGTAAACGCCGAAGTTCGTGGTAGGTAAGTACGGTCGTAAGAAGTGAGACCGAGACGACACGATACTCAATATAAAGTTTATGAAATCTTAATTATTTGCCGTTATAATTACATTATGACCGCGAGTTGACGTTTGCTATATTCAATTTTAAACTAAGCGCGGTGGTAAAATGTGAGAGCGAGATGACACGAGACTCGTTTCTGAAATATTTGCCGTCCTACTTACACATTTGATGACCACGAGTTGACGCTTAGTATATTCATATTTTTCCCTATAGCGACGTTTAGTATTATAGATTTTATATGACATCACAGCTGTATTCTCCAAAGGCGTAGGCAGACAGGTATAGTACAATGACATTCGATTATTTTGTAAGAACAATTCCAGATTCTGGGTACTTATTTTTTCCAAGCTTATCCAAACACAGTTTGCCTTTTTTTTTGGGTGGGAAATCATCAAATGACGTCTCCCGCTCTGGGTGGAGCGGGAGGGCGTGTCAGACTCTTACTGACTAAAACCCACCCGTGTTCCTTCTCTTGCCTGTGCAATGCCAGGGGGCCACGGTATCCCTTTCGGACTTTCCCGCAACCCCGGCAGGCAATGGTCTCATCGGACCCCTTCACTCGCTGACACTCTTTGAGGCGCGCGTGGAACACAACGCGCCGTCGACCCGGGCTTGGTCCTTACCGGACGGCGAGCTACCCATTGCTCACCGTCCGCAAGCCCGCGCCTACGGTGGCCGGGAATCCGCGATCGATTCCCGACGCCCGGGGCGTCTCCTCCTGCGGCGGCTAGGGGCGTGAGGGCGCGAAATTTGCCTCTCCCTCACGCGCTCCGCCTCCTCCTTCGCGAGCATTACTGCTTCGCAGAAGGAAGTGACGGCCTCCCATGCCCTCTCGCTCCGTACCATGGCCTGGACCAGGGCCGGACGCGAGAGATCCCCGCCACCGATCGCCTTCACGAGGACACGGCGGTGCTCTGCCCAAGCCGGGCATACCTCCACCGTATGCTCCACCGTGTCCTCCGGGCGATCCACGCAGTGATGACACCCGGGCGTTTCCTCCTGCCTTATCCGAAACAGGTACCTCCCGAAACAGCCGTGTCCGGTGAGGACCTGCGTCAGGCGGAAGGTGAGGACGCCGTGGCGCCTCTCCAGCCACTCCTCAAAGAGGGGACTTATCGCCGCAATAGTGGCGTGCCCAGCACTGGGTTGCGACAATCGCACTCTCCATGACGCAATGAGATCCCGTCGGAGCTCTGTCCGCTGTGCCACGATTTCTCGCGGCATCGGAGTCAAGCCCCGGCGTTTCGCCTCCCCGCGCCACTCCCAAATATGCGCGAGGACTTTTGCCTCCAGATCCCATGGCGGCAATCCGGCAAGGAGGCTCGCCGCCTCACCGGAGACCGTGCGGTATCCCCGGACCAGCCGGGTGGCCATGACCCTCTGGGACGCGTTCAACCGGCGGGCAGGCCGCCGCCTCAACGAATGCGCCCACACCGGTGCCCCGTACAGGGCCATGGACCGCACGATCCCCGCGTATAGCCTCCGGCAGTTTGCCTGACCTGAGAATCGAACCCAGGACCGCAGATACGCTTGCGACCACTGACTAGTACATTGACACACAACTTTATGAGCCATTACCCTTCCATTACTTCGCTGTAGTTGGGTTAAAGCAAGTGAAAATTTTGTAGGTGATAATCAATCCACTTCTATTTTTCTACCATTAAGGGCGGATTTTATTTTTCAATTTAAATTGGGTTCAACTTCCTAGGTTATACCCTGTCCAATAAAAGAAAATAATCGTCAAAATCAGACTACTCCGTAATAGAAAGCTACGCATAAAAAAATGAAAATTCGCGTCATTTTGAGACCTCACCTTTTTTCGTCGGTTAATAAGCAAATATAGATGACTTACCAAGTTTTTTGTTTGCTCCATCAAAATATTCTCTTAAGGACATGGTGAAATCTTCATTTTTAGTCCACAAAGGAGGCAAACTCTCTTCTATTTGCCTTTTATCTTGAAGCCTCAAATCGTCCCAGTTTGATAAAGATCCAAATACATTAATTAATCCTGAAAATATGAGATGTTAACGTGCTGCAAGGATATTTTGGCACCTAAATGACATTTATTGTTGATAAAAATTTGTGAATTTGTCACAGAAATTTTATTTAAAAAACAAGATGGCGGCGTAAGTACCAATTTTGAAAACTCGCCAAAATAAGCTTGTAGCGTTGTACAGTACAGACCTGTTAATATGATACGTCGAGCGTTAGAAAATGACTGTCACACAGAGACTAAGTGAAAGAGACAACGCTATATAAAGACGGACTATATCAGAAACACTGTGTCATATTGACTGCCGGGTATTTTTTATAAGAATAGCTTCTTCTCCTTCTTAGCGTATCAATGGCGATTAGTTGTATAGTAGATTAGTTGAGGTGTCCGTGGAGTTTCTTGCCCTTTCTTCTACATAGGAACCTACGCTTTGGAATGTGCAACTAGCTTCATATTTCTGACTGACTGGGGTCAGTCAATCAATTGACAATTCAAAAATCCCTGTAAATGGTTTAATTGAAATAAATGCTTTGAGTTTGAGTTTTTCAGTACGCGGGACACCATGACGCTTTTAAAAATTGAGTTAGTGCTGATTTTATCAAAGTTTTTTTTAAACTTTTATGTGTGTAAAATTGACGTTTTAGTATCGAAAAACAAACCCTGTTTGTGACTTCCCCTAAATAAATTAAAGGTTACCTTGTAATGTAAATTCTTCATCTCTCATAGCTGTATCCGAATCTTCTTTAAACATACTGTAACAATAATAAGTACATAATCAGAAGCCCGAAATGCCAACCAGTCTTACAAAGTGGTATCGCGTTACACAGTAACTGAGTTGTGGCTGCATGCGTTATGCTGTTGTACAAATACATTGCAAACTATAGTTTTGTATAACTTAGACGAATTTTTATTTTCAATTTTTGTAAATGTGAGCACCATGGAGTCGTTTACTGTGTTGTATTTTGACTTGAAAGAGCAGGGTAGTTGAGAGTATGTCTGTATGTATGTCTCGCTGATGGTGGCGAGTGTGTTGGATCATTCGGTTCCCTACAAAATGGTTGAGCTGGATGGTGCTGATCCACGCGTCATGTTCGTGAACGGGCGCCGTCAGTTGAGACTGGTCATCTCTTATCTGCCAGGGCTTATTTTTAATCTTATATTTTTAATAGTTTTTTATTTTTATATATTTTTTTACATTGTTCTCACATATAGAATCAACAAGAGTAATATACCCAGGATATTGTAATTTCTATATTTAAAAGAGTGTCCTTGGAGTTTCTTGCCCGTTCTTCTATATAGATCTACGTTTTGGAATGGGCAACTAGCTTCAACTTTCTGACTAACCGACTCTGACAATTCAAAAGTGCCTGTAAAGGGTTTAATTGAAATAAATGCTTTGAGTTTGAGTAGAGGTCAGATGGGCAGTCGCTGCATGTAAAATACTGGCATTCAGCTGCATCCGGTTAGACTGGAACCCGGGTCGGGTTCCAGTCTAATCAACATGTTGGGTCAAAGGCAAGCAGATGATAATTAATGTAATTGGCAGATTGTCGTTTGATTTCAGTAAAAATACATACATTAAGAGGGCCCTTACCGACCCGTCTATCGACAACGCGAGCATTTTCGAAAAGCTTGTTGTTTCATCGAGCGCACGTGAGAACTGCTAACAAGCAAGTGAGAACGCGATAACATTGTACGAAAATCTTGTGTGTAAAAATTTGTTTCACGAAATACGTGTTTTTGAGTAAGCCTTACAAGTTTTTGAAATAAATGTTCGTCATTTAAAATCTCCATTACATGGGAAAGGTTTCTATGCAGATGTTTTATTTAATTTTACTATTTATGAGTACCGTATGACCGGCCAAAGTTGAGGTAAAATTTGTGCAAAAAAGCAGATTTTTGGAGGCTTGTACTGAATTTGGTTCTCAAATTTTCTCAATTTTGCTTTCATAGAAGCCTAGGTATAGTGCACAATATACATATTAGTTACAAAATATAAAATAAAGATGTGTCAACTGTTACAACGCCATAATCACGTACGAGCGTTTGTATGAACAGTATGACGGGTTGGCCGCTCTTAACAAGAGAGCGCAGAGTCGGGTATGTTGGCGATGTTAGGAAGAGACCTCCAGCACTGACGTCTTTCAGATGATCATGATGTGATTAAGGACTTAATAATAAAATACTAGTGAGCAGTGGTGGCCCATTGGTAAGGACCGCGACCTACGAGTTGCAGGTTCGAACCCCAA
Organism: Xanthia togata; assembly: GCA_963853775.1. NCBI lineage: Eukaryota > Metazoa > Arthropoda > Insecta > Lepidoptera > Noctuidae > Xanthia > Xanthia togata. Next base: position 5,936,586 of record OY970818.1, on the reverse strand, counting down.
CAGGCGCTTAACTTTGTGTATATTATGTCATCACCACTGCTCTCAAAACGGTGAAGGAAAACATCGTGAGGAAACCGGCATGTCCTAGAAACAAACATTCGAAGACATGTGACATCTACCAACTCGCACTGGGACCGTGGTGGTGGATTACGACCCATTCCCTACTGTTTCCCAGCAGGGGGATCAATTTAGGCTAATTATGCTACGTCTGTAATGTTGTGTTCCGTTTCCCAAAAAAAAAAAACCGGCCCAGTGCGTGTCGGACCACGCACAATGAAGGGTTCCGTAGTTGGAATGAATTTATCGTAAGAACAAACTTAACTTTGTAATTGAAAAACATGTTCTCCCATACGGAATATATGGTAGAACATGTTTTTGCAACCGCAAATTTAAGTTGGTCGATTATAGCTCGTAAACTTGTAAAGCCCACTTAAGTGTGATAGTTTTCCTTTAAACTTCGTTATATATAAGTACTAATGCCGTGACATTTGAATTTCTAACTACAACCGTTTAGTTGGTAGAGGGGGGGGGGACACTTGACTCTAACGAAAATTGGTACTTTAAAGCTTGATAAGTCACGAACGGTTTACTTAATCAAAAAGCGGTCTGCGCAAACCCCGAATATTTTTGAAAGACATATCCAACGATATCCCACCCTATGTGAAGGACGACAAAAAAAATTATCATCCCCACTTTACATGTAGGGTAGGTACCCTTTTTTTTTTTTTGTGGGGGAAATCATCTAATGACTCCTCCCGCTCTGGGCGGAGCGGGAGGGCGTGTCAGACTCTTACTGACTAAAACCCACCCGTGTTCCTTCTGTTGCCTGTGCAATGCCAGGGGGCCACGGTATCCCTTTCGGACTTTCCCGCAACCCCGGCAGGCAATGGTCTCATCGGACCCCTTCACTCGCTGACACTCTTTGAGGCGCGCGTGGAACACAACGCGCCGTCGACCCGGGCTTGGTCCTTACCGGACGGCGAGCTACAAGGGTAGGTACCCTAAATAATTGTTTTTTTTCAAAATTTTATTTTACCAATTTTACGGCGTCATTAACTTGTATACTCATGCCAAATTACAACTTTCTAGTACCAATAGTTTTTGAGCTAAACCGCAGACAGACAGACAGACGTATATGGCGAGTTGACTACGGAACCCTAAAAAAGTACTTACCTAAATACAAATTCATTTCTATCCCCACTCCGAAGCTGTAGGTCTTCATATAATATATTAGTATACAAATACCCTTCACTGTTTGATATAGCTTGCTTCAATTCTTTCACCGATTCGTTAAATCTGAAATGGAAAAGATGACATCAAATATTCAAAAGAGAATATCACATAAACCTACATGGGCCCTTATAAAATGTCAGAAGCCATGTGCACGGGTCCCATTGGTCTTTCGTATGGAGAATAGCAAACAAGAAAATTCATGGAACCATTTACTCTTTTAAAAATAATTCTAATTAATTGTGTTGTTTAGAAGAACAACGCGGTCACAGAGTCATGAAAAGCGACTTTCGCTGTGCATGAGGTCCTGGATTCCATTCCCGGGTCGGGCAGTGTTATTGGGTTTTTCAATCTGGAATTTCTCAGTAGCTGCCCGGAGTTTGGAATTGTGCCCGGTTGATGGCAATAGGCTCACCTATTACATGGGATTTAAACATAACTGGCGAAATGAGGGTGTACCTGCTACAGGTACACCTCTGCCCAACTCTAAAGTAGTAAGTTGGTCGATTATTACTCGTTAACTTGTAGGGCCTACTTAGCTGTGATAGCTTTCCTTTTCATTTCGTTTTATATACTACTGCCGTGAATTTCACATACCCAAAACCAACCATTTAGCTGACAGGCAGGGGGACACTTGACTCTAATAAAAATTTGCACTTTAAAGCTTAATATTTCGCAAACGGATCACTGAATCCAAAAATTACTTTGATACGCTCACTCTATTTTTGAAGGACCTTTCAAACGACACCCCACACTATGAGAATTATGAGATCGACGAGAGAAAACAAAAAAACACGATTTTACGTGTAGGGAATTATTACCCTATTAAAGATTTTACTTTACCACTTTGTAGACTTGATTAATATGTATACCCATGCCAAATTACAGCTTTCTAGTACTAAGTGTCTCTGAGCTAAGCCGCGGACAGACAGACAGACGGACATGGCGAAACTATAAGAGTTCCTTGTTGACTACGGAACCCTAAAAAGCGGATGAACGTTAATTCCAATACTTACAGCGTGCCGGTTCCGCGTTTTCGTTTTATGAAGGTATTTTAATTTCATTAAACGTTATTACTTATTGATTAATTTACAATTTTATAAAATAGTTTCTTAGAGCAACCTGTACTTTGAGAACTAGCGCAGGGGTCATTTGCCGGGATGAAATTTAATAAAAGAGGGAAAAATGAAAGAGGGAGCCATATGTCGGCGAGCGTTTGAAAAAATATGTTTTTAAATTTACGAATGATTTTATCTTATGAAATGAAATTGTTTATTATATAAATAGGATATTGGAATCACTTATACACGTCGCATTAAAAAAAATAGCTAGATGAGTTCGGCGTTTCCTATCTGACTGCACTGAGAAGAATGACCGAAACAAACTCAGAAGTCACAGTCTCTTTTAATTTAAAGTCCAGACATAATCTTGGTCAGGCCATAATTATGAGGACCATGTAGATTAGTTTCTGAAATGGTCTTTTGAGGAATGAACCACACAGATTTGAGTGGACCTGTCCAGTCAGTGCAAGCATTTGTCAGTAATCGTGGAGCTCAAACTTAAGGGGCGGGCGGAGCATGCGTAGTTCATGCCACCAGTGTGTATTTATTCCGATTACAGATTACAGAATATCTAGGCTCCCAAATATATATTTTGAATGGACACTGATAAAAAGACGAGATATTAATGAGGAATTTCAAATTTCTATAGAAAACTATTTTTTCTCATAACTCGTTATAGATATTCTGTAATCCAATCGGAATAAATACACACTATCTTAAGAATGTGTGATTGATTTAGGGACCGTACAACCCCGGTTAGGAGTTAAGCTTTTCGAAGGGGTATGCCGTTTATGAGGTTACCTTTAAATGATGTAACCCCTTGAATAGGTTCTATGCTTGAAACCTAGTAAAAGGGTTATCTCTTCAATATGGATAACCCATTGAATGGGTTCTATACTTGAAACCCAGTGAAAGGGTTACATGGTAACCCATTCAATGGGTTATATTCATGAAACACAGTGAAAGGGTTACCCCTTCATTATGATAACCTATATAATATAAGGGTTTTGTTAAAGTTATTCAATAAAATTTTGCTAAGTACGTGATGGGTGGGGTGGAGCGAACACTACGCACCATCCACCATCGCTGGCGTACATTGCTTTTATTTAACTAGACATCGTAGGTTTGTAGATTTCGTTTACACGTGCTACCTACATTACAGATTTATATGCCTACATAGTAAGGTGGTGTGTACTTCTAAACCTTTAGGCCTCGTGCAGACTAGCGCGACGCGACGGCGCGACGAGACTCGAACAATACAATTTCTAAGAAAACTTCACGGTATAACAATAACCGGTGTCACGACGCGCTGTCGCGTTGCGCTAGTCTGCACGAAGCTTAACGCGTGCTATTTCATTTTGCAACCTATGCCCATCATCGAGAGATCATATTACATTGCTCCGAGTCGGAATGTTACGCTGTTATTTTTAAGTGAGTTGAAAGTATAACCCTTTTGAATGGCTTACATTAAGCCATTCAAATGGGTTACCCACATCGTATGGGTTTTTAACTAACTGCTTAGAAAAATCCTACAACCCTTTCAATGGGTAACCAAAATGGTCCCTGGTTTGATTTACATATTATTTTGGTATTACGTTTGTATGAACTACGCATCGCATGCTCCGCCTACCCGTTAAGGAGCTTGACTCGACGAACAATACCAAAGAAAGGACATTTGGGTATAATTTTTTATTTAAATTATAATTTTTATGATTACTGGCCACTAACCATACCCGTGTGTTAACTTAAGGTCGCCATTGTAGCGGCACGTTGTATAATTTTGTCGGTGTCGTGTGAACGTGGAATCGTTCAGGGTCAAAATGTCCAATTCTCAAAATGTCCAACAGTGTCAAAATGTCCAAATCCTAAAATGTCCAATTCTCCGAATTTTGGCGCGTTTTCGCGTGGAATGAAACAAAAATGAATATCACTCGAGTGATGCTTCTGATGTCGGCTTTACTCACACCACTTACCCTATAATACTGCTTATATCCTTAACAAAGATCCTGCAAGCATCTAACACTAAGGGAGTCAGGCAGAACGGCTCCCTCTTGATGATGTCAAACAGTTGTTTAGCTACGACCGAATCCAGGTCGAAACGACGACCCGTGCCTTGCAAGCATTTCATCATTTGAACGCATAACTCTTGACATACTAGAGAATCAGTCTGAAAAAAATATTGAATGAGTTAAACATGACATAGTATGTACAGTACAAATGTCGTGATGGCCCCGTGGTTATGCCTCGTGCAATACTTTTTTTTACATCTAAAACGGTTACAATAGGGATGATGACTAAAAAAATGTTTTTTGTCCGTAATGTAGACTATAAAAAAATAACGTACACGTATTTTTTCTTTTTTTACGTTTTCAAAAGATTACGGCGATACATTGAGTTAAAATGTGCCATGACGTCACTTGTATGTAGATTTTATACATACTTGTGACGTATCAACCCCCACTCCCCAACTTTAATGCGTTGTATCTAAGTCATTTTTTATTAATATGATAAAGCAAAAAATACGTGTCTAATATTTTTTTATTATCTGACTGACGGACTAATTTGAATTTCTTTTTTTTGACCCAGGCATCATCCCTATTGTTACAATAAAAAATCAACGAAATATCGCTAAATAGTTACCTAAAATAATAAGAATGATTAGTATTTTAGGTCACTATTTAGCGATATTTCCATACAGTCATATTGTCAATTTAATTAAAACAGGTAAATATTTGACAGCTATTTGCAACGTTGCCAACTTTTGGAATGAACGATCTTACGCCGGTAGCATACCTCCGCCGCGAAACCATAGCAGCGAATCCGCAGTAGTTCAATTCAATAGACTCGCGTCATGTTTCGCTACTCGAATCGGATACGAGTTACTACTGAGGTGTGCTAGGGTTAAAGGTTGAACGGATTTCGATGAAATTTGGCACACAGGTAGACCATGACCTGGGTTAGGACGTCCGGCATCCACACGGGCGCAACCACGGGCATAAGCTAGAAGAATAATAATCTTACCTTAGAAAGTTGTAGAAATACGTTTAAAATGTCTGTTATAGTCATTTGTACATCAATTTCCCGACGTGCAGGAGCTAAAACACGAGTAAAATAAAATATTTCATTAATATTGGCAAAAAAATAATTGATATTCTCGAGATTACTGCTAATAAGAGGAATCAAGCAATTTAATACATTCTAATATTTCAAAAGTGTATAATACAGTTTAACTAAAAGAGTTATGCGCTTCGGTAATCTTCGTGTTTCGAATTAGCACGAACATAGCGCCACAGAACCATCATCTGCCTAGCCTTTTCCCAACTACGTTGGGGTCAGCTTCCAGTCTAACCGGATGCAGCTGAATACCAGTATTTTATATGGAACGACTGCCTATCTGACCTCCACAACCCAGTAATTGGGTGATACGATACCCCTTGGTAAGACTGGTTGTCAGACTTTCGGGCTTCTGACGACCCGTAACGACTGGCAAAGATCCACGAATGACAGCCGGGACCAACGGCTTAACGTGCTTTCCGAGGCACGGAGGAGTCTCGGTACGTAAAGATGGTCACCCATCCACAGACCCACCCCGGCAAGCGTAGCTTAACCTGACGGATCAACCCATGCGGCAGTTATTACTTAGCCACGAGCTCCTCCGCCACAGAACCAAAGATTCTAATTTTTATTACGCGTTTGTATGAAGTTTTCTCTCTGTCGGGTTACCTACTCTGGTCGCAGATCGTCATCTGTCATTCAAAGTAATAAAACGTTTTTTTATGGAATTGCATAGAATTGTTAATTTTGTAATCATGGTAATACAGAATAGGCAAGTATTTTCATGGCTTTAACAGCTCTATATTTATTCTCATCATCTCGTGTTCGCCATTTTGGTGCTGCGTGCGCATTTGCCGCGGTACTTCTGGGTGGTCTCGCGCGAAATCGGCTCGTCGGATTAAAATGATGATATCACCTAAACTATACATGGGAGCTGTTTAGAAGTTACGTCGTTGGAATTAATATAGACGATGATTCCGCATAATTTTCTTGGGATATCAGTACGCAAACTAGATTTTTTTTTGGTTCTCACCTTTATTAATTCTCTGTCTGTATGTCACACCAGATCTCAGAACCGTTCTTGCCATTGTTTTAGTTCTCACAGACATGCTTTCATTAGCCCTTAGGACGCTGCAAAATAATATCATAATAAAATCAGTCGGTATAGATAGTGCAATCCACTGAGACGCGCCCCACTCCGCTCCGATCCGTACTAAAGTACAGCTTACAGTACAGTCATCGCCGAGTGGGGCGCGTCGTCGTGGATTGCACTATCTGTAATAGTCGTTCCTCCTGTGTGTGAAGAGGTCTATGTACTGCAGTTACATAATAATGTAGAAAGCATATACAGACCATGCGCGAGTAAATCCCACTCACTCAACAAATGTGTAAAAGCTAGTTTGAAAATAACTGAGAGTAGAGGCCGCGCAGAGGCCGCTATTGCAGCATTTTTTGGGACACAGAGGGCAGGATAAGAAGTCGGACATAGTTTGCGCCACAGTTCGACATCCACACCCTGCTGCCATACCGTCGAGATTGCCCTACTTTGCGAGATTGCCATTGTGGTGGCATCTCCATCACCATATGCAAACTAGGCATCTCACTGGCATCGCGCAAGCAGTGTTTACCGCGCGACTAGCATATATACAACGTCCCGACACCAATCGTCGGGCAGTCGCCCACCAAACACAACACACGTCTGGTCGGAGGATCCTCCCTTTTCTATAGAGAATAAATAAGTGAACTTTATACCCTGTTCCTCATACCCCTATACAGATAGTGCAATCCACGACGACGCGCCCCACTCCGCGATTACTATACTGTAAGCTGTACTTTAGTACGGAGCGGAGCGGAGTGAGGCGCGTCTCAGTGGATTGCACTATCTATAGCATTATAATTATAATACAACACTACTAACCTTGGCGGCAACCCTTCATCTCTTAACTGAATAACTTTGAAGGCGTCTTGGCTTCTCAAATCACTGAATAGTAACTCCAATAACTTTGAACCACAGTTAGATAACTCGAAGTTATTATTTGTAGATAAACTGCATTGATAGACTATTATATAGAATAGTTCCGCGAACCTGTAAACATATAACATATATATATATATCGTCATCACGCCTTGTTCCCCGCAGGGTTGGGCAGAGGTGTACCTATAGTAAACCCACATTTCGCCAGTTATGTTTAAGTCCCATGTAATAGGGGCGAGCCTATTGCCATCAACCGGGCACAATTCCAGACTCCGGGCTGCTACTGAGATATTCCTAATAGAAAAACCCAATAACACTTTGCCTGATAATCAAACCCAGGACCACATGTTCAGTAATAGCGCTTGCGACAGCGACAACTAGACTAACGAAGCAGTCAGTTTCAAAATCATTTATTTGCAGTAAACGCGGTACAAAAGGTGTGGTAACTAAAAAACCGGCTAAGTGCGTGTCGGACACGTAGTTGGGATGAATTTATCCCAAGAACAAACTTGACATATACGGAATTTATGGGAAAACATGTTTTTGCAACTGAAAATGTAAGTTGGTCGATTATTACTCGTTAACTTTCGTTCTATATACTACTGCCGTGAATCCTTTCACGTATCCAAGACCGACGACCATTTAGCTGGCAGGGGGGCACTTGACACTAACAAAAATTAGCACTTTCAATCTGCCAAGCCTTTTCCCAATTTTATGTGGGGGTGTGCTTCCAGTCTAACCAGATGCAGCTGAATACCAGTATTTTACATGGAGCGACTGCCTATCTGACCTCCACAACCCAGTGTCTGGGTAATACAATAACCCTTGGTAAGACTGGTTGTCAGACTTTTGGCCAGTAGCAACTGTCAAAGATCCACATTGCTCGACGATGCGCCAGCCCGCGCCGATAGCTTTAAATTCCCCGATTAATAATAATGAAATATCCCTGATCCAGCCTGTCCCATCTTGCTGTCCTCCCCCCAGCGATGCCCTAAGCCGAGGTTCGTACCCCACAGGGCACCCCCTGTGCAGCATAGCATACCGCATACCGGTGCAGCATAAGTATAGAGAAATAACAAAATAAGACAAAAATTAAATAAACACAATAGTTAGTCCTAAATATATAAAATATAGAGGAGGCCTGTGTCCCAATAGTGGAAAGATTATAGGCTGATAATGCTTACCTCATATTAACATCCTTGGAAAGACACTCCTCAATACCATCTGACACCATTTTGGACACCGCCTCGTCAAGATCAAACATACCTTCGAATATTTTCTTTACAACGAGCTTTTCATAAGCACTTTGTGATTCAATGTTGTCTAGGATAGGACTACTGTCTACCGCCCTTCTTTTAAAAGGATTATGGTTCTCGCGTTTGAATAGACCTGAAATTGTAAGGTTGTTACAGTTGTAGCGGGGTTACTTCTTCAATATATTATTTAGTAGCTATTGCCTTCGGCTTCACCCGCGTGGATGTCGGAAAATGTCCCACGGGTACGTAGGTACTACTGGGATTAGATACCTAATAGCCGAGGAAAAGGTCATTGACTCCTACCGCTGCGTCCGCGTTGCCGTCAACCATAATTGTTTTGTTACGCGTAATTTTTAATCTGTGCTATCTTTTAGAGTATATAATAATCTAAATTCAATGTTCAATTTAAATAACATATTTTATTGGTTAAGTATAAATATAATACCGATCAAAATAGCTTCGGAATTATCAATGAAATTTTTATCAAATTCTGAAAGATGAAAATGGTTACTGTAGGTCATCCTTAGAAGATAGGCATATGCTATCGCGGTATTTTTTGGTGCACATTTTAAGATGTACTCGTACAATTCTGTAGAACATAAATTTGATGTATATCTTACAGCTTACGCGGCGCACGCCACTAAAGTTCCCAGATTGCATGATTTTTTCCGACATCTTCGACAATAATCGTCATATTTCAGCCAATGTATACAAAACTTTAATGAATGATACACAAAAACCTTCCGCATAATTCACTCCGTCTATTGGTTAAAACCGCATCAAAATCCGCTGCACAGTTTTAATGATCTAAGCATACATAGGGACAGACAGACAGCGGGAAGCGACTTTATGTTGTAGGTACTATGTAGTAATATTTAGTAAATTAAGTCAGTATTGTATAAACAAACAAACATAAAGTAGCATTTACTGAATATACCTTATAATTTAAATAAATAATATATTAAAGGAGTAGCTCCGCTATAACGTAAAAAAAAAAAACTTAATTTTTATTTGTGCTAAGAAAGTTTATAATATTAGGTTATAATTAAGTTTTTAGCTATATTTATTAGATTTAAGTGCGTATAGCGTATAGTTATATAATGTATAAATTGTTGTATGTAGTTGGTGAAGTAGATTGTTGCGGTGGTAACCAAGATGTTTGACAGGGAATAAAATCACTGTACTGTTCACACTGAATAATAAGATAGTAACCTCAATAACATCGACCAGGCCAATTCTCATAAATGAATTTACATAATTAACAAAATAATAAACGCTAAGTAATGTGTAAATGTTAAAGTAATTAAGCAAATTTTCTTAACAACTAAAATTATGTGAAGATGCTCGTAAACCTTATATTTTAAATAAATAATATATTGAGGTAGTTCCGCTACACAGTAAGGGCCCGTTCACACGTACCCCAACTAAACTACATCGCAGTGACAAAATGTAGGCAAGCAGTGGTTACATGTGCATAGTGTCACCGCAATTTCATGTACTTGTGTTGTAGTAACTACGAAATCAAATCAAATGGTCGACGCAGCTTTGTGTTTGCGATGTGATCGGCCGCTAGTGCGCAGTGTCGCTGGTGGTTGCTTTGTGGGTACGAGGTGGTCGGTACCGCCTACACGGTTGATTTTTGTTGTTGGTTGGTGGCAGTCATGTCATTTGGTTTAAATAGGTTTTCAATTTGTTTATTTTGTAGATAGATTCTCTTCTTTTATATTTTGTGAATGTGAGAACGTTGTAGGCATAACCGACTTGTAGATCTGTCGATCATTTTCTATCTTGCTAAGTACCTGGTACTTGTTGATAGGCCTACAGTGTCCTCTCATACCTATAAACACCGTAACTTGAAAAGATTGTAAATTCCATTTACTTTTAAAAGAGTAACCGTGGAGTTTCTTGCCGGCTCTTCTCCATAGGAAACGACCAATTGGAACCGTGCACCTAGCTTCTGACGTTTCATAAGTGCCCCTGTAGGTTTATGTGAAATAAAAATATTTTGAATTTGATTTTGACAGCAAAATGTGGTCCTTTTGTAAATAAATTATTCATTTTCCAACAAATTAGCTTCCGACCGTGTGTTGTCGTTCTGGTTAAGAGGGCCTTTAATGTTGCTTACTACCAAAGTGAGATTTATTTTTATTAATTTTAAGATAATAGGTAACAACAAAACATTATCTGGTTGCTAATAACAAACCTCCACAGATATATAACATATCGATATTTAAAGCCGAACAATCAGCAATTAAACAATTAAAGTATTATAAACAATTAAAGTACAGACGCCAGCACATCAAGCCACTCCAATCCTTCCCAATCAGTATTGATCCTCATTCCTTAGTGTTAAACTTGAAAATCCATTAAAGAAATTTGACAGACTGCAGAAACTCGATGTGCTAGTCTGTACATTGTATACATAAGTAGGTAGGTTAGGTTAGTTTTATTTATGTTGCTACTTAAGAGTTAAATAAGTTACAGATAAGAACCACTAAGATGATGTCAGATGTTACATATCTTAATCGAATACTCGTTTTTTTTTTTGTGACTGGACTCTCTCGTTTAAATTAATATGAAATGAAATACATAACATAACGCCTGTATTTCCCGAGGGGTTAGGCAGAGGTGTAGCTAAAGCAGATACACATTTCGCCAGTTATGTTTAAGTCGGTAATGTAAATGAAATAATTACTAAAAATAAATGTAATAAATTCATGAAAACGTTATGCATACCTTGAAAAGCTGTCAAAAACACACCGAAGGCTTCTTTTCTCACCCGCACAGACGAACTCCTACAATTTTGTTCGACTCCATGCAAAATATCGCTCTTCATTGCTCCATCCATCAGTTTCAGGCTATTCCGGGCTATTTTCATAGCCTCAACTCTTTGTTCGCTATCAAATAGCTCGCTCAGCGATATGATTTGAAACATGTCAGTATAATAATCGTCAAATACAGTTGAGTTTTCCAAATATGTAGATATTATTGCTAGGCATTTTGGTTTTTCCACTTTTGGGGCTAGATCTGTTATTATTCTGAAAATTAGATTAATTGAATTCAAATACATAGGTAGGGAAAGGTGTATAGAACACACACATTCAGCCAGTTATGTTTAGAGTTCCGAGCATAGTCGGGCACTTCGCTAAATGATAAGGGCCTTACTACACTGGCGATTTGCGAGCGAGTTATCAGCGATGCGATTGTTCAACGTGCTCGCTGCATATGCGTAGCGAGCACGCCACGTGTGCGCAACGTGTTCGCCGGGTCGAACGAGAGCGATTGACGTGAGGGTACAAAAGAGGTGCTTGTGGACGGTGAGCAATGGGTAGCTTGCCGTCCGATAATGACCAGGCCCGGTGCGACGGCGCGTTGTGATCCACACGCGCCTCAAGGAGATGTCGGCAACTGAAGAGATCCGACAGGACCGATGCCTGCCGGGGTTGCGGGAAAGTCCGAAAGGGATACCGTGGCCCCTGACAACGTACAGGCAACTGAAGGAACAGGGGTGGGTTTTAGTCAATAAGAGTCTGACACGCCCTCCCGCTCCGCCCAGGTCTTGAGAAATTATTAGATAATTTGCCACCCAAAATAAATAGAGTACAAGAGAGAGCGAGAGTGTAAAATATTGTGAAAACGCGGCGTATAAGTCGCGTAGTTGCGGTTAGCTCGCTTCGCACCCGCGGCTCACAGATCACCTCGCTAATAACACGCTGGCAAATCATTAGTGTGATAACTGATAACACTCTAACAGCCGCGATGTTTTCCTTCACCGTTTTGAGAGCAGTGGTGATGAATTTATTTACATAAAGGGCTTGTCAGAGTTCGAACCCTCGGAACTACAACTCGTAAGTCGGGGTTGATGTGGCCACTGCTCCATTAGTATAGATTATTATATTACATAATATAACTTACTTCAGTTGATTAAAATCGCAGCATTCTTTACAACTTTTCTGAGCATAAAATAGCATTTTCACATAACTATTAACACTGCTACCCCTCACAGCATTTAAAATTTGCCAGAATTTAGCCAGATACCCATGTCTAGTGCCAGAATCTGCCAGAGAGAATGCTAGACCGCATACTTCTGCCAGTTTCGAGTTCCAAGTCCAGTGTCTGGCATCGGGGTTGGCAAATATAGCGGTCAAGAGTTCTGGCAGTGCCACGCTGTTTTTCAGTAAGCGTTCGAATATTGGTAGAAGAGGGAGTAAATCTTTTGGTAGGTCTGTAATGTGAGAAATATAGTTTAATATTACATTTGTATTTATCGAAGGAAGCCATCAATAAATTACGTCACTCGTTACGGGGGAGGGAGGGGGTTAACAAAGTGTGACATCGTGTGAAAAGGAGAGGTACGAGCCATAAACTTTGTATAAATGTCAAGCATTAAACCTCTAAACTTCGACTCTTAACGATTTTTTTTAAATATTCTCTGCCGCGACATTCGTGCTAATTCGGAAACACGAACATTACCGAAGCGCACATAGATAGTGCAATCCACTGAGACGCGCCCCACACCGCTCCGCTCCGTACTAAAGTACAGCTTACAGTACAGTCATCGCGGAGCGGGGCGCGTCGTCGTGGATTGCACTATCTGCACCTCTTCTGGTTTAAATTTATTTTCGAGTTACTGGCATCACGGAGTGTTGTAATGTCGCTGGCAGCAGGGAAATTTGACGAAACCATTGTTTCCAGCCACATTTGTAGTTTTCGAAGACATAACCTATACCAGTCCACTGCTGGACAAAGGTTTCTCTAATCTCGATCCTGGGCTACTTGCAGCCATCGTAGATTAGTAAAAACTACAAATAAATCAGCCTGTTTTGTCTCACTGCGAGAAGCAAATGCCTCCCTTTCCTATTTCCACGCAACTCGATCCTGAGCCAATATGGAGCAATCCCATAAGCGACAAGCTCGTCCCGCCATCTACGCCTGGGTCTTCCTCGATGTCGTTGGACGTTCAGGCACCCATGTTATGGTGGTCTTAGCCCACAATGCATCCGACATGCGGCAAACGTGTCTTGTACAGCCCCACTTGAGCTTAGCTGCTAAATACTAGCTATAGCTCCTAGCTGAAAGACATCCGTCCGCCGACACAGCGAACGCTTCACTGGCTGACCGTTGGTGGAGCCACGACATATTTACGAGTATATGAGTGGCACTGCGCGCGAGCACTGCGTCAATGCGACACCACAGGGATTGATGATGTACTAATCTTAACTATATTTAATATTTATTACGGGTTCCTATTGGTTAGTTTATTTAAGTTATGTTTGCAACATACGCTATGTAGAATTTTTGCTTTATGTCTGGACATATTCTTATCAAGGATATGTACGATATACACTAGTAAAAAAACCACTTACCTGTACAATAATCTTGAAATACACTCCATTTAACTGTGACCATGTTCCCATACAATTGTAACAAATCATTTAAAGTATTTAAAATTCGTTTATGTATATTAAGTTGATGCTTGTACTCAAAACAAGTATTTATTAAATATTCCACGGCAGTATTCATATTAGGATCGCAAGATAGTTCTGTTATATTCCATTTTGTTATTGTTGATATCTGAAATGGAAGATAAACGTGTTTGTACAAATATTTTAATATAGCAAGGCGAAGACAGGTGTATACAGCATGTACCATAAAGGTGTGGCCATATTTAAGGGTTGGAAAAGACCATCAAACTGATCCGCCGCCAAAAATCGCAACCCTCTGGTTGTCGAGGCCACCAATTATGTCCCTGGCAGAATTAGTCAGATCCGCCGCCCGAGGCAAATCCTTACCGACCCAGACCCCATAAACCTCCTCCAGTAGAGGAATAGAGCCACAAGTAGTGTACAAACACACACACCGACCCGCATTCCGACCCAGCGAGGTCCGAATGCGGGTCGGTGTGGTGTTTGAGGTGATCCGCGATCGCGTCCCTCCCGGGTAAATATTACTCCCCACCGACCCTTGCTCGTGCTGTCCTCCCGCCAGCGATGCCCTAAGCCGAGGTCCGACCACAATGGGTGCCCTTAGCGAGCGCTCGCCTAATTTTAATTAGAATAGTTTTAAGCTTAAGGCAGCCACAGGAAAGTCTGGTTAAGTAGTCATAGCCTCAGAGGTCACTAACGAGATGACCTAGACGAAAAAAAAGATCAAACTGAACATCATTCTCCATGGGACCAACATCGTAATCGGCAAAAAGTTATCAATGGTCAATGGTTGACTGGTCGAAAATGCCTGTGGCATTAAGTCCGCCTTTGTACATTTTTGTGCTTGAAGTATAAATAAATAAATGGTCCGATACTAACTTCAATACCTACGAGTACTCGAGCCACACTCGGGCGCCGGGAGGTGTATGTGCACCCCCTTGCACCCCGCAAGGGGGTGCACATGCACCTCCCTGACTTCAAAATAAAATATAGGTGACAAAACATTCAGAACTAAAGAAATATCTGAAAACGCTCTGAATTCTAAAGTTTCTGTGCTTTAGTCGACAAAGTACCGAACTCCTAGTTCCGAAAAATTCAAAATTCATAAGTCATTTATTCAAACTAGGCTGAGAATCAGCACTTTTCGAACGTAAAAGTTACATAAGACAGTCCCACACAACACCCACCCTTCACCACTTCCTAGTGCTTTCGCTGGGAAGAAGAAGTGGCGCAACAAACTCCCCAATTGAATTGGCCCTAGGCGGGTCGCTAACATTATCACTCTTGCATCCTACTCTTTCTCTTAATTCTTAAGCTACTTTGTATTGTTGACACAGTTAATACTCTTTCCGTACGAATGGACAAAATAAAACCTATCCCATTCGAGGCGAGATAAAAAAAAACTTATTGTTTTCATCTTTTCTGCATAAGTCGACAAAGTTCCTCCTAGTATGAATGGACAAACGATAACTTAACATCCGAGGTGAACCGCAAAAATTATCGAGCTCGCTTCGTGAAGCTGAAGATGCACCCCCCTGAAAATAGACCTGCGCCCATGTCGACCCAAATGTATGGGATAGCTGATATTTTTTTACGAATACGATGTTGGTCTCTCCTAATATAAACCTCAACTGTCAAATGAAAAACAAAAATAAACTCTTTGTTGTTTTTCATATTGACGATTCTAATTGTTATAATTCTATAAATACATGTTTGTTACGGTCGTGAATCATATTTTGATCAAAATGCAACCTGACACTGTCCTACAAATTGCAAAACGTAAGAAAAATTAAAATTCGCGGGCTATCGATTTGAGCGTGCTAACACCCATTACGAATTAGAGTGAGCGTGATAACAATGTACCGTGAATCGTCATAAATGACGTCATGACATGCGCCATCTTGCGATAACGCCGACCATGCCTTTTATTAATATCACCGTGAGCGCTGTCAAAAATGACAGTTGTGCTGTTTTGTTGTGAGTCGTATCATATCTTTAAACGAACGGGGCATTTTTGCAATTGTGCTTCTGGCTACCGTTCGCCACCTAACCAAAGAAAAAGAAGAAATTTGTAGTTTAAACACAAAGAAGTTTTGACGTTCAGCGAGCACTGTGAGCGCGTTCACAAGCGTTCCAATTTGTTGACAGCTCTCAGCTGTCATAATCGTGATATCTAAATCGGAACGCAAATTATTGATGTGAGCGCTGTGAGCGATTATTTTCTAATTCGGAAAGCGGCCTTACTTAAGGCATTGTAACACCTGTAAACATTGTGGAATGCAAATTAAGATATGAATATCAATACTTACAATATCAATATGTAGGTTGTTCAGTACGGGTTTTCCATTGTCAGTAGTGGGTGTATCTGCTATTAGTTGTAATAGGGCGGGACAGAGGGCGCTGCCGTGCGGTTTTAGTTCTTCTACCGCATTGCATATAGCCTGTAATATTGAAGTATTAGAAGTTAGCCTAGGTACAGAATAGTACACGCGGTGGTATCCTTCTACGAAACAGTCATTTCGCAGGAGGCTGCGGAAAGAGAGCGGGAGATTGCTTCCGCTAACCCGATCCGCAGCAGACGCATCGGGCGTCGGCGGAGGACGGATAACGCCCTCTTCCAGCCCCCCTAAATGGGTCCAGGGGCGACGGATCTGGGGAAATCTGTAGCCCCCTACTCCTTAGGACCCGAGATGGCGGCGCGTAATGTTCCACGCGCGCCTCTCTATGATGTAAGGGGGGAGTTTAACACCTCACTCCCCCCAAACTCGGCCCGCAGAGGCAGGCCGGCACTAGCCTGGGATCGCGGAAGTCGCATTAGATCCCGTGATTCTCGGCGCAAGTGTGAGACGGAACACCGGGGTGGTTTTAGTCAGTAAGAATCTGACAGACCCCTCTGCCCTCCCCAGGGCGAAGGACATCCATGAGGAGTTCCCCCAAAAACAAAAAAAAAGGTACAGTATAGTACAGACGGCGCACTCAGCATTTTACGTATGAAAGTAGAAGTACGCGGCGTGCTCAACATATCGGGCCAATTCAGTGAGTGTAACGTAGTCAGAAGGTATATAAGAGTTACGCGACTTCTAGGTGAATATAACTGTAGGTAATTAGCTCTGTGCGACCTGAATTGCACTTTATTGTGTCGTAGTAAGATTCGGTTTTTATTTAAATGATTTTGCGAAGTGAACTAACTGCATTAATCTGTGGCCTAGTTTCTCACGGTACAGTATGATATGTACACTGCCTCAAGGATCTTTTGGCGCTCGAATGACGTTGAGAAGCGCTCCCCGCTGTTGGTAAAAATTTGTGAAAATGTTTTGTGAAACGTATTTTAAACGCAACTCAAAGAATCTATTTTAATTATCCATTTACAGGCACTTTTGAATTGTCAAGGAGTCGGTCAGTCAGAAGCTAGTTGCCCATTCTAAGGCGTAGTAGGTAAAAAACAAGATGTCGAAAATTCTTGTACTGCTCAATAATTTTGGGATCACATAGCAGTTTCATACAGCCTTTGTTAATAACCGTACAAACAGTGGGAATTTACCTGTGCCACCAGCCATTTAGCATTAACAGTCATATCCGAAGTTAAGGCGGCTACTACAGTGCTCTTCCACTCGGTTTGCTCGAGCTTGCTCGCGTGCTCGAGCAGAGACGTGAGCGTAGATAAGCAGCCGTGAGCATTGAGCACGCTGTCTTCTAATTCCAGGGAAGTGTCGTCTTCTTCTTCCTGTAATTTTTGTACAAAGTATAGACTCATAGTCAAACCAATATTTTTACTTATAATATAAATCCTAACTTTATATAATACTAGCACTTTGCCCGCGGCTTCGCTCTCGTGGTCTTTCCCGCGGAACCCGTTATTTTTCCCGAGATAAAAAGTAGCCTATGTTACTCCCTGAAAACTAAGGTTTCTAACGGTAAAAGAATTTTTCAAATCGGTACAGTAGTTTCGGAGCCTATCCCGTATAAACAAACAAACAAAAAAATCTTTCGTCTTTATAATATTAGTATAGATCAATCGCTGCGCCCCGCGGTTTCAGCCGCATAAGTCTCGATCCCGTGGGAATATCGGGATAAATGTATCCTTTGTTCTAACCCAGGTCATGGTCTACCCATGAGCCATGAGTCTGTTTGTTACGCTTTCACGTTAAAACGGCTGATCGGATTTAGATGAAATTAGGCACATGGGTAGACCATGGCCTGTGTTAGGACATAGGATACTTCTTATCCCGGTAGTACGTGGGATAATTTCCAACTTCAACGCGGGCAAAAGCTAGTATTATTATAACACATATTATACCCTAGTCCCTAGGACTAGGACTACCACCGATGCACCTGTTCATACAGCAGGAAGCGACGATGGCGGCAGTGCGTCTAAATGCAGCAAATCTCTGGAGTAAGAGAGATACACAACACAACGCGCTGCTTGAAGGACTCTGCAAGGAGTTCCCTATTACGAAAGCCATAAATGACCGGGTACCCAAACAATTTATCTTTTTACTCTGGGCTTATACACGAGTGCCACCAGCGCCTTAACCAGGTGGATGACCTCAATAAAATAACCATTCAATGAATCAAAGGACACAGCGGTTCGCTGGGGAACGATGCTGCCGACGAACTTGCCAGAAGGGGATTGAATCTGGCACCAGTGGGGCCCGAACCCATCGTGCCACTCCCCTTCGGTTACCTACGCACTCTGGTAAGGAAACGAACTAGGGATCAGCATCATAAACTATGGTCGGTTTGGTTAATCGGTTCTCCGATTAACCAAACAACAGCTGCGTACGATTACAGCAGCTATAACTGACCATGGGTCATTTAATAAACACCTCTTTGTCATAGGAGTCACAGACAGTCCGCTCTGCAGAGCCTGCATGGAGGACAACGAGACACCAGCTCATGTGCTGTTAAACTGCCCGGTGGTCGCCACTTCCAGGGCAAAGAACTTCGGTAGCCCAGGCACCCTACGCGAGATTGCCAGTAACACCAAGGCTTTTAAGTTTTTTGTAACTAACCAATTAACATAAACGGATCATTGTTGTCTCAGAAAACGAAATAATTTAATTTAAAACGGAACACAGCGACTCGGTGGCAGAAATATGTATGGTAGTAGGACGAGTTCCTTTACAAAGATCTTTACTACTAGTTCTTATGATATTTCTTTTTTTATTTATATTTTTTGGCACCGGCTGTCTTACCAAGAGGTATCGTGTTACAGATAGTGCAATCCACGACGACGCGCCCCACTCCGCGGCGACTGTACTGTAAGCTGTACTTTAGTACGGTGCGGAGCGAAGTGGGGCGCGTCTCAGTGGATTGCACTATCTATACCAAGTAGGTAACTGGGTTGTAGAGGTCAGATCTGTAGTCGCTCCATGTAAAATACTGCTATTCAGCTGCACCCGATTAGACCGAGCCGACCCCAACATAGTTGGAAAAGGCAAATGATTATCACGGTACTTACGTCGTCATCTTCGTCTTCAGGAATCATGTCATACTGCAGTGGGTTTTCAGACAGCGTTGTGAGGAACAGTCTGCTTCGCACTGTACCGGTGAAGGAAGACGATGTTGCTATGGCGTCCACTGACCTCTTGGCTGGTTTACTGCCCTGTAAGTGAAGAGACAAGTAAAGGCTAGTGCAGGCCAGCGCGATGCGACGGCGCGACGCGACTCGTACAATACAATTTCTAAGAAAACTTCACGGCATAACACGTGTGTCGCGTCGCGCTAGTCTGCACGAAGCTTAATACAGCGTCAAATTAAATTACCTAGCTAAACTCCACAGACGTCATAGTTATCTATGTATCATAAAAAATGACGTGATTACTTTGTTATTACTTGAACCGGTATTGTCAATATGAGGAACATGTGGATATATTTTTTATTTTATTTTGTTTATTTCTCAGTTAGTTTTAATGATGGTCTGGCAGTTTCGAGTACTTTATGCGGCCTATACAAATGTATTTTCTTTGGTATTGTTCGTCGAGTCGTTGAGCTCCACGATTACTGACAAATGTTTGCACTTACTGGACAGGTCCACTCAAATCTGTGTGGTTCTTTCCTCAAGAGACCATTTC
Source organism: Xanthia togata (assembly GCA_963853775.1). Taxonomy (NCBI): domain Eukaryota; kingdom Metazoa; phylum Arthropoda; class Insecta; order Lepidoptera; family Noctuidae; genus Xanthia; species Xanthia togata. Next base: position 5,916,510 of record OY970818.1, on the reverse strand, counting down.
AGACACAAAAAATGTATCTGTATGTGTGTGTGTGTAGTGAATGTATATAAGAATGTGTGGGCGTGTGTGTGGTGTATATCATGTAGGTGTGCGAGTTACTAGAAGTACGGACGCTTTTACGAACGTGCACGTCTTTCTCACATGCATAATTTCAAAATGAATGATGTAACCAATATTTTGTATCAAATTTTTTATTTAAAAGTATGTCCGTGGAGTTTCTTGCCCGTTCTTCTCCATAGGTACCTACTACGCTTTGGAATGGGCAACTAGCTTTATATTTTTGACTGACCGACCCCTTGACAATTCAAAAGTGCCTGTAAATGGTTTAATTGAAATAAATGGTTTGAGTTTAAAAAAAAACAGATTTGTTATTAACTAGAAACATACCCGATACCTAGCGTGCGCTTGTAACTCAAACGGGTACACGGCATCTCTGTCCACTATAGAAGTCCACGCCTGCACGTTGAATACTCGAGTCGACAGGTTCTTGCTCAGTTTGCGACGACAGATGGCGGTAGTGAGGCAGTTGTATGACGTGCACTGTAACCAACTGTTTTACTAGTGAATATATGGAACATTAGAAAGAAAGATAAATTGTTTATTTCGCACAAACAAGATGCACCACCCCGACCCTTGCTCGACATGCGCCAGCCCGCGTCGATGCTGAGCCTGTAGCTTTAAAATCCCCGACTAATAATAATATATCCTTGATCCAGCCAGTCCCATCTAACTGTTCTCCCCCCAGCGACGCCCTAAGCCGAGGTTCGTACCCCACAGGGGGTGCTCTTAGAATAGTTTATGCCCCTGGCTGGAGGCTTTGAGTGTAGAAGCTTAAGACAGCCACGGGAAAGTCCGGTTAAGCAGCTACGACGCTCCTCTGAGGTAAACTGATGACCTAGTCGAAAAAAAAAACACAAACACCTCACATTACAAAAAATAAATAAAAAAATACACACTTGTAGAGGGTAGTCAAGCCAATTAAAAAATTGAAGTTTGTCAAAGTTGTCAATTGTCTGATATCAGGGCAGATAACAATTAAAACACCTCCACGGTCAGATAGGCATTGTTCATTTTAAAAAGCTGGTATTTAACTGCTGACTGCTGAGTTAGACTAGAAGCCTAACAGGCCTTAGCGGGCTACCCTGGCCCTTGGACCTTAAAGACAAAAAATCGATTGAAGCAAATACTCACAGACATATACTCGATCCTTTAACACATCACTCTCATCGCACGGGCACTTGACATGGCACTTACCATAAAGTGACACAATACTCGTACAGACGCCAGCACATCAAACTACTACAATCTGTCAAATTAGTTTAATAGATTTTCAACTTTATCACTAAAGCATAAGATTCAAAGTTGATTGGGAAAATTTGACAGTTTCGGGTAGGTTGATGTGCTGGCGTCTGTACATCTGCTCTAGACATTACCACGGTATGTGAAAGCCGGTACTATAATCTCAAGCTAAAATACTTACAGGCAAGTATCCTTTAACTCGTCGCTCGCTCCACTCGGACACTTGACATTGGCACTTATAGTGACACAGTACTTGCACGTCTGCTCTAGAAAGTACCAAGGTTTATGCGAGCCCGCACTCTCGTTTATAACGCCGTTTTCTAAACTTTCTGTTGTTATCTGCAAAATAATAAACACAAATAAAACCTCATCTTATGGTAGTCACATACGTAACGATATACTTGCGCAAGTTTAGACTTGCACAAGTCTACGTGACAGTGAATGGCCCGGATACTTGTGCTAAATCATCCCACACACATTAATGTATGTGCAAGTCCAATTTTGCGCAAGTATATTGTAATGTCTGTGGCCTGCTTTACTTTGAATATTGACGAAAATCAAAACTGGTTGTCAGATTTTCGCGCTTTTGACTGCCCGTAACGACTGTCAAAATGTCAAAGATGACAGTCGGGACCGACGACTTAGGGTGCCATCCGAGTTACGTTATAATCGATTTGAGCGTGCTAACACCTGTACCGAATTAACGTGGGCAGGTTAACGATGTGCCTTGAATTGCCATAGATGACGTCATGACATGCGCCATCTTGCGATAACGCCGACCATGCCTTTTACTAATATCAACGTGAGCGCTGACAGAAATGACACGTTGTGCTGTTTTGTTTTGACTCGCATCATATCTTTAAAGTAACGTGGCATATTCGAAATTGTGCTTCTGGCTACCTTTCACCACAGCGTTCACGAGCGTTCCGAATTGCTGACAGCTCTCAGCTGTCATAATCGTGATGTCTTAATCGGAACGCAAATTATCGATGTCAGAGCTGTGAGCGATTATGTTCTTATTCGGAATGCGGCCTTAACGTGCTTGCATTTAGCTTGGTTCATAAAATGTACATAGTATATTAAGATACTTACTTTTTCAAACGCAACTTTCAGTATGTTAAAAGAGATGGCATAAGAAACGACTCGTTTCCTATACGTCTCGTTATTAGTAGCTTCTTTGAAACCCACGCGGAGAACGTTGAACAAATCCGTCACTATTGTGGATACGTATCTCTCACAGAACTTGCGTGATGAATGTCTGGAGGAAATAAATAAATAAACATAACATAACATGACGTCTGTATTCCCCCAAGGGTTACGCAGAGGTGAAAATATACACCCACATTTCGCCAGTCATGTTTAAGTCCCATGTAATAGGGGCAAGCCAATTGCCATCAACCGGGCTTAGATCCACTGCTGCTACTGAAAAATTCCAGACAGAAAAATCCAACAACACTTAGCTCGACCTGGGAATCGAACCAGGACCACATGCTCAGCAGTAGCGCTTATGACCACTAGACCAACGAGGCAGTCAAAAAAAGAACAATAGATAAACACAAGTCTAATAAGGCTGTTTCAGTCTTATGACAAAAAGAAATGGATCGAAAAAAACTGCATATAAATTAATTTTGAACAAAATTTTTAACGTCTAATTAAGTTAATCAGAACTTATTTTGACATGGTACAGATATTATAAAGAAAGATATACTAACCTAAGTAAAGGCAAAAAGATGCGATTGCAAACGGCCAGATTGCCGCCAGTCTTAGCTCTTCTGTATGCTTTGTCAAAGACGTTGATTTCTTCCTTAGCCGCTAGAGTCGTCATACAAGCGTCTATCGCATGATCCCACCAGCCTTTTGTGTCATCTCCTGAGAAGGGATAGTAAAAATCATAACACTGTAATCCGCGAAGAGTTAGGCAGAGGTGAACCGATAGTTTGCGGGAAAGTCCGAAAGGTATACCGTAGCCCCTGACAACGTAAAGGCAACCGAAGGAACACGGGTGGGTTTTAGTCAGTAAGAGTCTGACACGCCCTTCCACTCCACCCAGAGCGGGAGAAATCATTTGATGACCCAAAAAAAAAAAAAAAAAGTATACCGATAGTACACTAGCATTTCGCCAGTTATGTTTAATTCCCATGTAATAGGGGGACGACCCTATTGCCATCAACCGGGAAGAAATCTAGATTCTTGACAGTTACTGAGAAGTTCCAGATGGAAAAACAAAATAACACTGCCCACCCACCAGCAACCACTAGACCAACGAGTCCAGATCATCATCCATAATTATAGGTGACTAGCTTTGGCCCCAGGCTTCGCCCTTGTAGAGGTCGGACTAGGTCATGGTCTACTCATGTGCCAAATTTAATTGAAATCCGTTCAGTGGGCGTTAAGGCGTGAAAAAGTAACGGACAATAATTATATAAGTACTAGCAGCCCGCTCCTGCTTCGCACGGTTTTTACGACATGACAAAACATCGAGATTTCTTAGTTTTATGTAACTTTAATAGTAACGTATACACATAAAAGTTTCCGGAATAAATTGTCTAAATGACGGTGAAAACCTCATCAAAATCAGTTGCGTGGTTTAGAAGAACAACGCGGACATACAGATAAACACGAAAAGCGACTTTAATTTATAATATGTATTATTAGGTTAAGAATGAGTTTCTGTACAACTCATGTGACGTCTCAGATGACTGAGACGTCACTCCAACGCCTATAAAAGCGGTTGTCAACCGAGCCGCGAAGTCTTTTTTTGGTGGTCATTTTTTTTCTACATGTGAATATTGCCTTTGTTTAATGTGTTTTGTTGAAGTTGATTGTTTCCTATTAAATAGTATTTGGTTATTTGTGTTAACTATTTAGCTTGTTATTTAAATGTTTTTTTTTATACCACTCCTGGTCCCTAAGAGTACAGATTACCGGGTTGTAGAGGTCAGATGGGTGTTTAGGGGCATGAGGAACAGGGTGTAAAGTTCACTCATCCACCATAGAAAAGGGAGGATCCTCCGACCAGACGGGTGTTGTGTTTGGCGGGCCGACTGCCCGACTGTTGATGTCGGATAGTCTTATATATGTCGTTCGCGCGGTAAACTATAATTGCGCGATGCAGGATTTGTGTAACGTCATGTCTTTGATGCGTAGTTCGTATGTGGCGGTGTAACCGCTACAGGTGGCAGTCACTTCGTGTAAATGACTGGTATTCAGCTGCATCCGGTTAGACTGGAAGTTGACCCCAACATAATTGGTAAAAGACTAGGCAGATCATGACTGTACTTACCTGCAGCTAGAGTGATGACTATATCTAGTAGAGTCATGTCCTCGTTAGCCGCTAGGGTGTCAAGCAGAGCTCTGAACGGCGGTATGTACCGGCCTTGCATCTCTGAGAGGCGAACGGGCAGGCAGGAAGCGAAGGAGCGGTAGTAGGCGCTAGGAACAATGACGATAATAGATTAAAATACATTACATAACATCACCCCTTATTGAGAGCAGTGACCGTCAGACTGCCAAGTCAAAGGTCTCGAGTTCGTCTTTTCGAATTCAAGCGCGTATTGTATAATTAGAACTTGCTTCAAAAACGGTGAAGGAAAATATCGTGAGGAAACCGGCATGCCTGAGATATTTCTCGACGGCATGTGACGCCAAGTCAGAGGCCCATGAACGGCTTTAAAACTCTGACACCAGGTGGTCACTAACCACACGAAAAGAAGAAGCGTGAAAGCGTAACATACAAACAAATAAACTTACTTTTGCATTTATAATATTAGTTAGGATTAATTATTATTCAAATGTCAGTGTTGACATATCTCGGGACCCTGGAGTCCCGGACCTTTGGAAGGCGTACGAGAGGCCGGACGAAGCCAACTCGCAGAGGCCCCTCAGACATTTTAAGTGTTGAGGCATCAACCGACGATTATCCCTGTATGAACTACGAAAGTGCACCCAAAGACAACCCCCGGTTGGTGCAGGACAGAACATGGAAACAAAACATATTGGGCTATGGGTTTGGGTGGCTTTAGAGGATTGGTTACTTAGAACTATAGAAGGATTATGTCCCCTGTCTGATCAATATTATGTAATACACGAATAAAATGGCACGGGTTGACTTGCACACTCAATGGGCCCCCGAAAACGATCGCTGGCACATAGTGACGTAGCAACAAGGGGGCAATACTTCCTGAGGTGCTTGAGGAGTGGAGGTATACCACGGCTATTTGAACCATCCCAGAGCCCGGAAGATGGGCAAGATCCATACCAGCACTTACTGGAATACTTCCATCCTCCAAGCATGTTTGCTCTTGCGAATCTCCACTTAAGCCGGCCAATAAAGGCAAGAATGAGGTAGGAAGCTCTGTTCGTCGTCAGTGTTCAATCCAGCCGGTCAATAAAGGCAAGCCAGAGATGAGGAACAAGACTTCTCCCAGGAGAGTCCGTGGGATCGTTACTGCCCAACAGCTCGGCACATGTTGCCCTGCGGGTTGCTGTATCTCTCTTGGTGTGGCTCCTCATCCTAGACCTGTTCTGGCAAAGTAAACTCTACCAGCATTGACTTAAAGTTCGGAGCGCGCATGCCCCACCACGACCTAGACCTTTGACCTTGTATAGGACGGATTTTTACGTCAGTTTTAGATTTCCTTCCACTTACCTATATTCCTCCCCGGCTGGTAGAGCACCAATCAATTTGATCTTATCCTCTTGACTCGTTCCCTCTGACATCAGCAAAGTGGTTGCCCAGTTCACTGCTGGGCAATCCAAGCCCACATTTTTGGGTAAACGTAGAAGATTTAGAAGTACGGATAGCTTGTCATCAAATGTACTTAGGTTAAGAAATGAAGGCCATAACTGCAAAAAAACATGAACTTTTACAAGCTATAAGTCGAGATTTATTCAGCAAACTTTGACTTTACTCAAGATTGATCCGATGCAACCTGTCCCTCCCTTGCTGGCTTTAATTTAAGGCATCTACAGGATAGTCCGGTTAAGGAGACGATAACCTCGATCGTTGACCTGCAAGACGCCATAAAAAAAAAACCGGCCAAGTTCGTGTTGGACCACGCACAAAGAAAGATTCCGTAGTTGGGATGAATTTATCCCAAAAACAAACTTAACATTGCAGTTGGAAAACATGTTCTCACGGTAAATTCTCCAACTGCAAACGTTAGTTTGCTACACAAAAAAAAATGTGTGATAAAAATAATACTGCAAAGTAAAAATTTACTGTCTTATGTCATTACTTTATAAGTTCTGTGAGACCTTGCTTCCTGTTACATTTCATGATTCCAGGTCAAAGGGACTTGTACCCTGTAGGTTTTGATTTATATCCGAGTATCAAAACATGTCGTATAAATGGCCGTATATATTTTATTGAGATGACTTAGAAGCTTGATTTTTTAGAGCTCTAAGGGACCAGGGATCTACGAATTTGATATTACAATTTCAACTGGGTACCTCCACGCATTCCTGAGAAAAAGGGTCTTGACAGACGGAAGGACAATGAAGTGATCCTATAAGGGTTCCCTAAAAAATGAGCAAGTCTTACAGTATTCGCATATAATGTGTATTATTTTATTTTTTGTGATTACTTGAACTCACACACTGACTTATTATTATTAGTATTACTTATTATAATGTTGGAAATATAGTATAATTTTACAATGTTTGTAAGTATGTCAGCACGATGCATCTATCACATAATTATGTCATTCCTTAATTTTTCATTCTTTTTACCTATCGTGGTACTTATAGTAATCTTATTCTAGGTGCATTGTCTTCACATATAATTATTTAATAAGTATATACAAGATATAATGATTTTTTTAAAAGAGTAACGGTGGAGTTTCTTGCCCATTCTTCTCCATACGAAAACTACCTTTTGGAATGGGCGACTAGAATCAGTTTTATTATTTTTTGTAAAGTTTGACGTTCAAAAGTGTCTTTTTTGTGCCTAATTGAAATAAATTATTTGACTTTGACTTTGTGTAACATTTGACATCTTGGCTGGCGGTACCAACCTCTCGGAAAATGGGTTGGTTCCATCTGGCTGCCAACTCTAGCACCGCGCGCACTCATTGGTCAAGTCAATAGCGCGCGCTTCCCCGGCTTCTTGTTACACACTTCCGTCCCTTTTCACAAAATCACTTCCGCAGACTGGAGGAAAGCGAGAAGAAAGATGTTACACATCAAAAAATCTTTACTCTTAATATCTGTACTTACATGTTCAACTAAATCCAAAACATTTTGAAACTTATCCTCCTTATAAGTTTTTGCGAAATATTCAACAATATCGACAAGCAAGCTAGATTTTTCAGCTTTTAATACGAAAGGCTTACAAATAATTAACCTTTTAAAGTAAACGTTTATATAACTCTTGACGAAATCCAAATTAGTGTCTAAAATTTCTTCAATTTCGTAATTTGTCAATAATTTTTCGGACACAGAAAGTAAGTCTGACAGAAAAATTCGGCCCCATTTCATTTCTACTTTTGTCACATTTTCAAGTAAAAATTTCGTCCAATCCTTTGCCAAAATAGTCGGAATTTCGACTTTTTCCGACATTACTTTCAAAGCGTGTATAATATCGGAAATATTGTCGGAAAACTCGGAAAATAATATCTTTTCTTCTATGCATTCTGTTATATTTTGCAGATCTAATTTCTTGTGCCATTTTTCGTAGCTTGTTTGAAGGGTAGGTAAATAATTTTGGTCTCTTTTGTAGATGGACAGACAAGCTGTTAAATTCTTCTTGAGTAATAAAACTGAGCTTGGTGGTATATTTTCAACAATATTTCCAAGGCATTGCAGAGTTTTCTGAAATAATAATTGTGATTAATTATCTGTCTTGTTGGTGTAGTGGTCGCAAGTGAGACTGCCGCGGATGAGGTCCTGGGTTCGATGTCAGTCGGATTTTTATTTTTATTATTATTAGTCAATTGTCTGTAGCAGACAGGAGTTTGAATTTTTGCTTGGTGATGGCAATAGGCTTGAACCCTATTACATCTAATAGGACTTTTAACATAACTGGTGAAGTGTGTACTACACCCATGACGTCCCTTCATCGGTCGTGATATAGATACCCATCACAGCTGCGGAGTTTATCTACGTGAACACTAAGGAAGGATTTTTGAAAATTCATCCCCTGAAGGGGTTAAATAGGGGATGACAGTTCATAATTTTGACACATGAAACATGGCTTGTTTTACACAAATCTTACCTCAGCATCCATTTCAATCAATTCTTCAGCATATTCTTTCATAAATACTAACGCAGCATTGATTTTGACATCTCCTTCATCAAATTGTATCCATAACAATTGTTCTAGCACCAAACCATTTTTATACAACACTATGTTTCTACGTATTTCATTATCCAAATTAAAAGTAGCATTTAAGTACGCTAAAAGTGTTACCAGGTTCAAAAATTGTGGGGATAGAACTGTCAATTTTTGACACATATCAAGTGTAATTTCTACCAAAATGATTGTGTTCCATTTTTTTATTTCTACGATTCTTTTTATGAATCCCAGTATTTGATTCAAATTCCATTCGGTGTTTACAATATTTGTTGCGTATTTTTCTATAATTTTTCGAACAGTTTCTTTTACTTGCAAATCGGTAAAAAGGTCAATTTTTTCTATGAATAAATTGGATGATATTTCGAATATATCTAAGGCTTCATCTTGAATGTTGGATGTGTATATAAGGATATCTGGTACATGGTCGATGATACCGGAATTGTTGTCTGTAATTGCTGATAGGAATGCTCTCATTATGTGCAAGCCTGGACCGACTGTGGCAGCTGAAAGATAAATAAGGAAATTACATACAGGGTGTGTCTGGCGGCAGATTTACATTTAAAAAATCGAATATTTCAAAAAGTTATAAACGGTGCGGGGGGGAGGGTGGTGTCATTAGAACCACTGATCGTGCGGATTTCTCAGTCACGATGTCGCAGTGGTCGGGTGAGCATCGCGCATTCGCTATCGAAGCGTTTTTCAAGAGCCACGATTCTTACGTACTCGCTCGCCGGCAGTTTTGTTCACATTTCAATATTCGACGGATAAGCGATGGACAGAGTGTGAATTTAATTCGTTCGTGGGTGGAAAGGTTCCGCGCAACTGCTTCGGCTATGAACACACCACGGCCAGGGCCTAGTCGATCGTCAAGGACCCCGGAAAACATCGCACTGGTGGAACGGAGTTTACGTGAAAATGCACGACTTTCAATACGGAAAAGGGCAGCTTCACTGGGACTTCCAAGAGCGATTGTTCATGAAATTTTGAAAAAGGACATGATGTTCCATCCTTTTAAAATTCAAATCATTCAAGAATTAAAAGAAAATGACTTTTTGTCACGCAAATTTTATTGTGAAACCATGTTGGAGCGTTTTCGCACTGCGAATTCAATTTTTTGGAGTGACGAGGCTCATTTCCATCTAAACGGACACGTTAACAAGCAAAACTGTCGTTACTGGGCTCCAAGAACTCGCAATCCTCGATTGAAACACCAAAAACCATTACATTGCCCAAGGGTAACTGTTTGGTGCGCTTTATCCGCGAGTGGGATAAATGGGCCATTTTTTTTTGAAAATGCACGGCGCCACGCGACTAATGTCAGTGGTGAGAATTATCGACACATGATTTCGAATTTCTTTTTGCCGAGCCTGCGAGCTCATCCATCGTTCTCATCACACACGTGGTTTCAACAGGATGGTGCGACTGCACACACGGCCAGAGCTTCAATGGATTTGTTGCGCGAAAATTTCCCTGAAAAACTGATTAGTCGCTTTGGGGACATCCCGTGGCCACCAAGGTCCCCCGACCTAACCCCAATGGATTTTTTTTTCTGGGGCTACCTCAAAGCGCGAGTCTACACCAACAATCCGCGAACTGTTGTGGACTTAAAAGAAAATATTCGGCGAAAAATCGGCGCAATTGAACCGAGTTTACTGCAGCGTGTGGCGCGGAATACGAGGCTCCGTTTTGAACAGTGTGTGCAACAAGATGGAAGACATTTGGATGACATGATATTTAAAAAATAAAATCCGCATTATGACTCTGTATTTTAACACTTTTATTATAACTATACGTATAAAGGTATTTATTTTATTTTATTTTGAAAACCTAAATCTGCCACCAGACACCCTGTATTAATTGAAAATGTCATATTCGTACTTGGATTTGAACCCACAACCTCGTGCACGAGAGGCGAGGTCTTAACCACTGGGCCATCACGACACAACATTCATGAAATTAATGAAAAATAAAACTAGGGAGCCTTACAGTATTTGCATATGATGTATAACATCTGACATCTCACCTTTGTAATAAGCAACATTTAAGGAGCGGGGCCTCGTCAAGGTCGTTTCTAACGGCCAACTCTACCACCACGCGCCCAGATTGGTCAAATCAAATAGCGCGCACTTCCCCGGCTTCGTGTGACACACTTCCGTCCCTTTTCACGTAATTTGTAATTTTTAATTGCAGAAAGGAAAGATGTTACACATCAAAAACAAGCTATTTACAGTATAACTATTTTCTTAATGTCCCTCGGAAAACATCGCATTTCCGAATATAAACGAATGCTAATTTCCATGTCCATCAATTATTAGATTTATCGTGTATAATCATTTGAATTCAGAACTAAGTACTTGATTGTTGTTTTCTTTTGATTTCCCTGTGGAACTATTGGGTCCCCCACCTATTAAATTTGCGTTTTTTTCTCACAAATAGAGAACCTCGTCACTTCTATGATTTAAAATATTCATCAATTGCTTGATATTATATCGAATAATGACCATCATAGACAACAACCAATAGTAAAAAAACCGTATTACATATAGTTTTCTAAACATAAAAAATACATTAAAAATGACTCCTCATTTTGTTAGCAGAAATGACCACTATTTGTTTTAAAACTTAGACAAAACTTATTTTTGTCGCATAATCTAAGTGGCATACGTTATCTTAGTTTTTAAACATTAGTGCATAAAAGTTTTAAAACATTAGTGTTCATGGTTGTTAAATAAAGTAAGAAAATGTTAGTATGAAAAATGCAACTTCTATAAATTCTCCATACAAAACGCCAATTTCATAGGTGGGGGGACACAATACAATGTGGATCTGGACTTACGACATTAAATTAAAACAAGCACAGTACTAGTCCATAGAAACATTTTAAAAGACTAAGATTAGTAGTTAATGGAAAATTGATAAATTGCAATTTTCAAACAAAATAAATAGCAGCATCAACTGCATAAAAAGTAAACACGCTTTATCTACGAAAAGTCACTAACCTGTTGCACGGCCCGATGCGGGTCGCGGCGGGGGGCGGCGCCTGCGCTGCGGTGCGAGGCGTAGGTGGACGTGGGTAGGTAGTTTAGTCGGAGAACAACAAATTAGCGGCATAAACTCACTAAGTTGCCCGTTGTTAATTAAAAGATCACTGATTGAATAATTAATCTCATCACAATCAGAATTTACATTCAATTTTTTTAATTTTCAAGGTTTCCACCGTTGTTCATTATGCACAAGCGACATCGATACCTAACTAACTAACTAATATTAAACTAACACTGAACAATAAGTCACACTAAATCGTCTTTAATCACAAATAACAACTATTTTTTTTCACAAAATCACGACAATGCGCGCGCGGCTCGTCTCGTGATAAAAAAGTAGCCGTTTGCGCTTCTCAAAGGGCGCCGCCGCACTGACTGGCATAGTGACCGAGTCCCGAGACTTTTTGCCGAAAAAATTCCGCTCATACACACACTCGCAGTTGTCTATGCACCACTAATGCATAATTTGCGTAAGTAATATTTAATTTTCTTTCTAATTGTAGTATTATTTTGTGGGACTGGGCGGGGCGCGTCAGAGTGGAATCGTATAACACCTTTCTCTGTCTCTCAAGCATATTGAGACGTAGAGGATAGAATCGTACGTTTTGCACAGGTTCTTGACCGTACAATGTTTACCTATTATTACGGACTCAAGATGTACATCATGTTGAAAATTAAGAAAATGAAAAATAATTTCCTGTGGCTAAAGTATTCATTGGATTTGATTGATTTTTTGTATACGGGTAAAGAACATGACACTCTTTATGTTGTTTTAAGGAATGTCAATCGTCCTGCTCCACATTGTATACCCCGAGGGACATAAAAGAAAAAAATTGATAACAACTCACATTCATCCCGGCTAATAATAAAGGCAGTCTGTTCCGCCACGATCTTTAGCAGTTCTCCCGCCGCCACAGAGCCTGGCTCATGTGTCAATAACACCTGAAGACCCTCCGATAGTTTCCTTCTGACGGTAGGAGTCAACTCTTCTGCTATACCCTGGGAACATACATACATCAACTCACACCTTTTTACAATAGGGGTACGCGGAAAATACAGAACAAACGGTTCTGTATTTTCTGCCTACCCCTCATCGCGTTCATACATCTATCTCAAAAGGAATCTGTCAAAGGTGTTAATCATAACAGACGGCTGCTGCTGGGGAGTTTGTAGCGCCACTTCTTCTTCCGAGCTTTAGCACGGGGACGTGGTAAATGGCGAGCGTTTTGGAGACGTTCTTGCGTAATTTTGACGTTCAAAAAGTGCTGAACGATACAACGATACATAGAAAAAGTGAAGTGTGAGCTCATTTGCAACATGGAAACAAACAGCTCTCAGAAGAACTCAAAATCTGTTAAAGAAATAATACAGGAACCGCCACACGCCGCCGTCGTATATTCTTCAAATCAGCAATCCGGTCTTCGCTCCAATCATGTGCCACGCGCGCGAGCACAACACAACACACCTTTACTGGACAAGAAACATGGAAACCAACAGCTCTCAAAGGCACTGATACAGCACGTTTTGACACTGTTTACAAGAAACATGGAAACAAACAGTTCTCAAAAGAACTCAAAATCTGTTAAAGAAATAGTACAGGAACCACCACACGCCGCCGTCGTATTCTTCAAATCAGCAATCCGGTCTTCGCTCCAATCATGTGCCACGCGCGCGAGCACAACACAACACACCTTTACTGGACAAGAAACATGGAAACCAACAGCTCTCAAAGGCACTGATACAGCACGTTTTGACACTGTTTACAAGAAACATGGAAACCAACAGCTCTCAAAGGAACTGATACAGCACGTTTTGACACTGTTTACAAGAAACATGGAAACAAACAGCTCTCAAAAGAACTCAAAATCTGTTAAAGAAATAGTACAGGAACCACCACACGCCGCCGTCGTATACTTCAAATCAGCAATCCGGTCTTCGCTCCAATCATGTGACACGCGCGCGAGCACAACACAACACACCTTTACTGGACAAGAAACATGGAAACCAACAGCTCTCAAAGGCACTGATACAGCACGTTTTGACACTGTTTACAAGAAACATGGAAACCAACAGCTCTCAAAGTAACTGATACAGCACGTTTTGACACTGTTTACAAGAAACATGGAAACAAACAGCTCTCAAAAGAACTCAAAATCTGTTAAAGAAATAGTACAGGAACCACCACACGCCGCCGTCGTATTCTTCAAATCAGCAATCCAGTCTTCGCTCCAATCATGTGCCACGCGCGCGAGCACAACACAACACACCTTTACTGGACAAGAAACATGGAAACCAACAGCTCTCAAAGGAACTGATACAGCACGTTTTGACACTGTTTACAAGAAACATGGAAACCAACAGCTCTCAAAAGAACTGATACAGCACGTTTTGACACTGTTTACAAAAATCATGGAAAACAACAGCTCTCAAAGGAACTGATACAGCACGTTTTGACACTGTTTACAAGAAACATGGAAACCAACAGCTCAAAGGAACTGATACAGCACGTTTTGACTCTCTGTTTATAAGAAACATGGAAACCAACAGCTCTCAAAAGAACTGATAAAGCACGTTTTGACACTGTTTACTAGAAACATGGAAACAAACCGTTCTCAAAAGAACTCAAAATCTGTTAAAGAAATAGTACAGGAAGCGCCACACGCCGCCGTCGTATTCTTCAAATCAGCAATCCAGTCTTCGCTCCAATCATGTTCCACGCGCGCGAGCACAACACAACACACCTTCACTGGACAAGAAACATGGAAACCAACAGCTCTCAAAGGAACTGATACAGCACGTTTTGACACTGTTTACAAGAAACATGGAAACCAACAGCTCTCAAAAGAACTGATACAGCACGTTTTGACACTGTTTACAAAAAACATGGAAAACAACAGCTCTCAAAGGAACTGATACAGCACGTTTTGACACTGTTTACAAGAAACATGGAAACCAACAGCTCAAAGGAACTGATACAGCACGTTTTGACCCTCTGTTTATAAGAAACATGGAAACCAACAGCTCTCAAAAGAACTGATAAAGCACGTTTTGACACTGTTTACAAGAAACATGGAAACAAACAGTTCTCAAAAGAACTCAAAATCTGTTAAAGAAATAGTACAGGAACCGCCACACGCCGCCGTCGTATTCTTCAAATCAGCAATCTGGTCTTCGCTCCAATCTTGTGGCGCGCGCGCGGGCACAACACAACACACCTTCACTGGACAAGAAACATGGAAACCAACAGCTCTCAAAGGAACTGATACAGCACGTTTTGACACTGTTTACAAGAAACACGATAGATAGATAGATAGATCATTTAGTTGTCCAAAATATAAGTATACATACACACACACATGGCATGCAAGATGTTACATAAAATTATTGCACTGTCATGTTTTGCCTTAACGGCGCCGGCGTACAAATACAAACTGGTAGGTTATTTTTAGTAAGGTTGTCCATTATTCAAAGAAAAACTTAATCAATCAAATAAATAAATATACTACAGAATAGTGTCATCAACTCGTCAACGAAATGTAAGTATAATAAAATTAGTAAGACCGCAACCTCGTAAATGTATAATGACGGGAGTGTTAATATTTTATTTTTGATGAAATATTGCTTACATGTATCAGTACACAATAATCCAAACATCGTTCTGAGACACCTTTTCTGTGACTTAAAGATTAGTTCTCTATTACAAGAGTTACCCCAAAAAATAACCCCGTATCTTAAGATTAAGCCAACGATGCCATGATATGCAGTGAGCAAAGCGTCGGTACCTAACATCGAAGACAGTTTATAAAGAGCATAAGCTGATTTGCTTACTCTTTTGCTTAATTCCTCTGTGTGTACTTTCCAATCCAGCCTTTGATCTATATTTAAACCTAAAAACTTGCTAGTACCTACGCTTTCAATAATTTTGTTACCGTGTTCTATTAACATATTAGATGCCTTTGGTCGTTGACTGAACAACATTAATTTTGTTCTGTCAATATTTATCCTAAGATGATTAATATCTAGCCATGTGACTATTGATTGGATAGTTATGTTAATTTCATTTTCTAATTGTAACTCGTCAGTATTTTTAATAGTTACGGTGCTGTCGTCGGCAAATAGTGACATATGATGAATGTTACCTTTGGAAAATCATTGATATAAATTAAAAATAACGGGGGACCTAGCACGCTTCCCTGTGGTACACCATACTTAATTAATCGTTTGTCTGATCTAACTATTAATTCGGATTTAGTCTTTGGATCTATCTTCGAAATTTCCACGTATTCCTATTTATTAAATATGATTCTGTCAATTTTAATATGGTTCCTCGAATTCCATATGCTTCTAACTTCTCAAGCAAAATCTTATGGTCCACGTAGTCGAAGGCTTGGGTCGCAATATACGGAACACACGGGTATTCTGCTGTCAACATTTGTGATGACTTTATTCAAGAAATCGTATACAGCCATGTTAATGGTTTTATTATTTTTAAGCCTTTTTGCTCCTCTAAAAAAGGTTATATTTTTCAAAAAAATTGTATAGTTGTTCGTATACATATTTCTCAAAGACTTATGAAAAAATTGGTATGAGGGCAATCGGTCTATAGCACTCCATGTCTTCCCTGTTGTTTTTTTTTTAAAGTGGTCTAACTACAGCTGTTTTGAGATGGTGTGGAAAAATACCAGTTGTAATACACAAATTAACAATATAACTTTTACGGACACTAATATAATCAGAAACATATTTAATAATTTTTGTCGAAATACCGTCGTGTCCCACGTTATTGGTATTTTTGAGGGATTTAATTATATTTTGAATGTCAACGGAAGTGCCAAAAAAACCGGCCAAGTGCGTGTCGGACCACGCACAATGAAGGGTTCCGTAGTTGGAATGAATTAATCGTAACAAAAAACTTAACTTTGTAATTGAAAAACATGTTCTCCCATACGGAATATATGTGAGAACATGTTTTTGTAACCGCAAATTTAAGTTGGTCGATTATTACTCGTAAACTTGTAAAGCCCACTTAAGTGTGATAGTTTTCCTTTAAACTTCGTTATATATAGGTACTACTCCCGTAACATTTGAATTTCTAACTACAACAATTTAGTTGGTAGAGGGCAACACTTGACTAACGAAAATTAGTATTATAAAGCTTGATAAGTCACGAACGGTTTACTTGATCAAAAAACGGTCTTCGCAACGATATCTCACAATATGAGAAGGACGAAAAAAAAAAAAAATATCATCCCTACTTTACATGTAGGGGAGGTGTACCCTAAATAATTGTTTTTTTTTTTCAAATTTTTATTTTACAACTTTTTTGGCGTCATTAACGTGTATAAATACTCATACTAAATCACAACTTTCTAGTACCAATAGTTTTTGAGCTAAACCGCGGTTTAAAAAAAACTTATATTTAGTAGCGTAATTTTTTAATTCTTTCTTAGTAGTCTCATTTGGTTTGAACTTGTAACGCCACAATAATTTCCTCTTTAAAACCAACGTCATGGAAACCAACAGCTCTCAAAGGAACTGATACAGCACGTTTTGACACTCTGTTTACAAGAAACATAGAAACCAACAGCTCTCAAAAGAACTGATACAGCACGTTTTGACCCTCTGTTTACAAGAAACATGGAAACCAACAGCTCTCAAAAGAACTGATACAGCACGTTTTGACACTGTTTACAAAAAACATGGAAAACAACAGCTCTCAAAGGAACTGATACAGCACGTTTTGACACTGTTTACAAGAAACATGGAAACCAACAGCTCAAAGGAACTGATACAGCACGTTTTGACCCTCTGTTTATAAGAAACATGGAAACCAACAGCTCTCAAAAGAACTGATAAAGCACGTTTTGACACTGTTTACAAGAAACATGGAAACAAACAGTTCTCAAAAGAACTCAAAATCTGTTAAAGAAATAGTACAGGAACCGCCACACGCCGCCGTCGTATTCTTCAAATCAGCAATCTGGTCTTCGCTCCAATCTTGTGGCGCGCGCGCGGGCACAACACAACACACCTTCACTGGACAAGAAACATGGAAACCAACAGCTCTCAAAGGAACTGATACAGCACGTTTTGACACTGTTTACAAGAAACACGATAGATAGATAGATAGATCATTTAGTTGTCCAAAATATAAGTATACATACACACACACATGGCATGCAAGATGTTACATAAAATTATTGCACTGTCATGTTTTGCCTTAACGGCGCCGGCGTACAAATACAAACTGGTAGGTTATTTTTAGTAAGGTTGTCCATTATTCAAAGAAAAACTTAATCAATCAAATAAATAAATATACTACAGAATAGTGTCATCAACTCGTCAACGAAATGTAAGTATAATAAAATTAGTAAGACCGCAACCTCGTAAATGTATAATGACGGGAGTGTTAATATTTTATTTTTGATGAAATATTGCTTACATGTATCAGTACACAATAATCCAAACATCGTTCTGAGACACCTTTTCTGTGACTTAAAGATTAGTTCTCTATTACACGAGTTACCCCAAAAAATAACCCCGTATCTTAAGATTGAGCCAACGATGCCATGATATGCAGTGAGCAAAGCGTCGGTACCTAACATCGAAGACAGTTTATAAAGAGCATAAGCTGATTTGCTTACTCTTTTGCTTAATTCCTCTGTGTGTACTTTCCAATCCAGCCTTTGATCTATATTTAAACCTAAAAACTTGCTAGTACCTACGCTTTCAATAATTTTGTTACCGTGTTCTATTAACATATTAGATGCCTTTGGTCGTTGACTGAACAACATTAATTTTGTTTTGTCAATATTTATCCTAAGATGATTAATATCTAGCCATGTGACTATTGATTGGATAGTTATGTTAATTTCATTTTCTGATTGTAACTCGTCAGTATTTTTAATAGTTACGGTGCTGTCGTCGGCAAATAGTGACATATGATGAATATAACCTTTGGAAAATCATTGATATAAATTAAAAATAACGGGGGACCTAGCACGCTTCCATGTGGTACACCATACTTAATTAATCGTTTGTCTGATCTAACTATTAATTCGGATTTAGTCTTTGGATCTATCTTCGAAATTTCCACGTATTCCTATTTATTAAATATGATTCTGTCAATTTTAATATGGTTCCTCGAATTCCATATGCTTCTAACTTCTCAAGCAAAATCTTATGGTCCACGTAGTCGAAGGCTTGGGTCGCAATATACGGAACACACGGGTATTCTGCTGTCAACATTTGTGATGACTTTATTCAAGAAATCGTATACAGCCATGTTAATGGTTTTATTATTTTTAAGCCTTTTTTCTCCTATAAAAAAGGTTATATTTTTCAAAAAAATTGTATAGTTGTTCGTATACATATTTCTCAAAGACTTATGAAAAAATTGGTATGAGGGCAATCGGTCTATAGCACTCCATGTCTTCCCTGTTGTTTTTTTTTAAAGTGGTCTAACTACAGCTGTTTTGAGATGGTGTGGAAAAATACCAATTGTAATACACAAATTAACAATATAACTTTTACGGACACTAATATAATCAGAAACATATTTAATAATTTTTGTCGAAATACCGTCGTGTCCCACGTTATTGGTATTTTTGAGGGATTTAATTATATTTTGAATGTCAACGGAAGTGCCAAAAAAAACCGGCCAAGTGCGTGTCGGACCACGCACAATGAAGGGTTCCGTAGTTGGAATGAATTAATCGTAACAAAAACCTTAACTTTGTAATTGAAAAACATGTTCTCCCATACGGAATATATGTGAGAACATGTTTTTGTAACCGCAAATTTAAGTTGGTCGATTATTACTCGTAAACTTGTAAAGCCCACTTAAGTGTGATAGTTTTCCTTTAAACTTCGTTATATATAGGTACTACTCCCGTAACATTTGAATTTCTAACTACAACAATTTAGTTGGTAGAGGGCAACACTTGACTAACGAAAATTAGTATTATAAAGCTTGATAAGTCACGAACGGTTTACTTGATCAAAAAACGGTCTTCGCAACGATATCCCACACTATGAGTAGGACGAAAAAAAAAAATATCATCCCTACTTTACATGTAGGGGAGGTGTACCCTAAATAATTGTTTTTTTTTTCAAATTTTTATTTTATAACTTTTTTGGCGTCATTAACGTGTATAAATACTCATACTAAATTACAACTTTCTAGTACCAATAGTTTTTGAGCTAAACCGCGGTTTAAAAAAAACTTATATTTAGTAGCGTAATTTTTTAATTCTTTCTTAGTAGTCTCATTTGGTTTGAACTTGTAACGCCACAATAATTTCCTCTTTAAAACCAACGTCATGGAAACCAACAGCTCTCAAAGGAACTGATACAGCACGTTTTGACACTTTACAAGAAACATGGAAACCAACAGCTCAAAGGAACTGATACAGCACGTTTTGACCCTCTGTTTATAAGAAACATGGAAACCAACAGCTCTCAAAAGAACTGATAAAGCACGTTTTGACACTGTTTACAAGAAACATGGAAACAAACAGTTCTCAAAAGAACTCAAAATCTGTTAAAGAAATAGTACAGGAACCGCCACACGCCGCCGTCGTATTCTTCAATTCAGCAATCCAGTCTTCGCTCCAATCATGTGCCACGCGCGCGAGCATAACACAACACACCTTCACTGGACAAGAAACATGGAAACCAACAGCTCTCAAAGGAACTGATACAGCACGTTTTGACACTGTTTACAAGAAACATGGAAACCAACAGCTCAAAGGAACTGATACAGCACGTTTTGACCCTCTGTTTATAAGAAACATGGAAACCAACAGCTCTCAAAAGAACTGATAAAGCACGTTTTGACACTGTTTACAAGAAACATGGAAACAAACAGTTCTCAAAAGAACTCAAAATCTGTTAAAGAAATAGTACATGAACCGCCACACGCCGCCGTCGTATTCTTCAAATCAGCAATCCGGTCTTCGCTCCAATCTTGTGGCGCGCGCGCGGGCACAACACAACACACCTTCACTGGACAAGAAACATGGAAACCAACAGCTCTCAAAGGAACTGATACAGCACGTTTTGACACTGTTTACAAGAAACACGATAGATAGATAGATAGATCATTTAGTTGTCCAAAATATAAGTATACATACACACACACATGGCATGCAAGATGTTACCCGCGATGGTTTGTGTGGTATGTATAAATTAAAAGTTACATGTAAACTGTTTTTGAATAAAAAAATAAAAAAAAATTATTGCACTGTCATGTTTTGCCATAAACGGCGCCGGCGTACAAATACAAACTTGTAGGTTATTTTTAGTAGGGTTGTCCATTATTCAAAGAAAAACTTTTTTTTTTTTTCCGTTTTGGCAACTGAGCCGATGTCGACTATTCTGCCAGTGTCATGTAGTGACGGCAGCACAGCAAAATGAGCCGTCGAACTTTGCACTTCGTGGTAGTTGTTAGTAGAAGAAAAACTTAATCAGTTTGTTCATTTCAATTTCTAATATTGTAACTCGTCAGTATTATTAATAGTTACGGTGCTGTCGTCGGCAAATAGTGACATATGATGAATGGTTACCTTTGGTAAATCATTGATATAAATTAAAAATAACGGGGGACCTAGCACGCTTCCATGTGGTACACCATACTTAATTAATCGTTTGTCTGATCTAAATATTAATTCGGATTTAGTCTTTGGATCTATCTTCGAAATTTCCACGTATTGATTCCTATTTATTAAATATGATTCTATCAATTTTAATAAGGTTCCTCAAATTGAATGAATGTATAGCTGTTCGTATATATATTTCTCAGACTTTTGAAAAAATTGGTATGAGGGCAATCGGTCTATAGCACTCCATGACTTCTCTGTTGTTTTTTTTTTAAGTGGTTTAACTACAGCTGCTTTGAGATGGTGTGGAAAAATACCAGTTGTAATACACAAATTAACAATTTAACTTATATGGACACTAATATAATCAGAAACATATTTAATCATTTTTGTCGAAATACCGTCGTGTCCCACGCTATTGGTATTTTTGAGGGATTTAATTATATTTTGAATTCGAGATTTTAGGTTCGGGATTTGGAAAAATGTTACTCAATTACCTTAGCCATAGTTTTCATAACATAACTTTCAAACAAACGATTAAAAGAATTGCAAACACAAACCTAGATAATTATTCTACAATGGTTTTCCTATTAGGTAATAGTACTGGTATTACCAGAAAGGACATAGTGGATGGTGTGAACACCTTATTAAAGTTAAATATAGGAAAGCTAATGTTGTGTGCTTTACGTTACTCTGATACTTTATCAGTTTATGAAAATAATTATATTTATAAGTTGAATTCTATTCTATTCACAGGCTGACATGTTGTCATAGTGACAAATTATTGTTTTTTGACACTAACAAGTTTGTTAGTGGTTTTAAGTTAACTCAGAGAACTTTATCTCTGTCTTGGGAATGTAGACATATATGATTGCTATGTTGATAGCATATATGTAATATTAATGAGGTTATAGCTAATATAACAAATTGTAGTATTAGTGATGAGCCTGTGTTGTCTAGTTATACTAACAACATAGTGATTAATTATGAGTCATCATGTTGTACAAAGGAGAAGCCACCTATAATACCAACATCTTTGGAGGCCACTAGCAGTCAGATAGGGTATTCTCTTCCTGCTGGAATTCATACAGACTTTCTAGACTCTTCTGTTGTAGTTGTGGAGGTCACTCCGGATAACTTTTTAAACTAGTTAGCAAGACAACAGAAGTTACCCCTTCAAATAACCAATTATTATTAGAGAATAATAAAAAGGTATCTTCTGGCAATAAAACACATAATAATAATAAAAAACCAAAGGGGGCAACATACTTTAAAATTATTCAATCAAAATATCCAAGGTTGCTCTTCCAAATTACTGGAAATAGAATTGTTTTTAGAAAATACTAAGTTTGATGTTGTTTGTATAACAGAACATTGGTTAAAAGATCATCAAGTAATGTCAATTAACTATGAAAATTATTGTGTAGTTAGCCATTTCAGCCGAAAACGTATGATACATGGAGGATCATTAATATTAGTAAAAAATTATATTAAATCGAAAGAACGAAAAGACTTAATCGGACTGTCTGTTGAACACACCATTGAATTGTCCTGTGTTGAGCTTGATAAGCATGTTATAGTATGTGTATACAGACCTCCAAGTTACCAGAATCTATCTATGTTTGATTCTGTAATGGAAAATGTGCTAAAGAAACTAAATGCTAGTAGTAAGTCAATAATCATATGTGGTTATTTTAATATTAATCTATTAGAAAATAACTCCAATACTGTCAGACTATTAAGTCTTTTCAGGTCATTTGACTTGTCAAAAGTTTTTATTGAACCAACCCGAGTGACAGCTTCTTCTGCCACTTGTATAGATAATATTTTCTGTAATTGTGATTACTTACATAAACAAATCATAAATAAGTTGCCATCTGATCACAGTGGACAAACAATAACATTTTGCTCCTACCTACCTTTACAAAAAATTCAAATAAGGTTTAGGCCAATTACATGTAAAAATCTAGATAAATTAAATAATGCTTTGGCAAGTAAATTATGTATTCAGAGTTTTAATAATATATGTGACCCAAATGAGTTCTACGCCGAGTTCTTTTCACTATTAAACAAACAATTTATTGACACTTTTCCACTAAAGACCAATACAATTTACACAAAGTTCTTATTTAGTGATTGGGCGACTCCAGGTATTCGCAAAAGCAGGGAAAAACTTTTTGAACTTTATGGCCTAAAGCAACACATGAATAATACAAGCTTTCATCAGTATGTTGCAAAATATTCTAAAACTTTTAAAAGTGTGTGCAAAATAGCTAAAGCTCTTCATAAGCAATAAAATAAAATCCGCTGATGATAAAATAAAAACTACCTGGCAAATAATAAATAATGAAACCGGTAGGAAAATACAGCGTAATATTGAATTTAATTTAGAGACTGCTCATGGTCCCATCAACTCAGATGTAGAAATAGCTCAGGAATTTGAAAACTTTTTTTGTTAATATTCCCCACAAAACCACTGAAGCTTTAAATTCCTCACACGCGCTTTCTGCTGCCTTACTTACAAATAATGTAAAGGCATGCCTTTTGGAGTTTAGGTTTCAGCATACAAACCCCCAGGCTGTTATTTGTTATACAAGAGTGCAAAGTTGCTTTTTAACCGCGTGTTCAATTTTGATGACCGAGCAAGCGAAGGATTCTAAAATTGAATCACGAGCGCAGCGAGTGATTCAAAATTAGAATCCTGAGCGTTAGCGAGGGAATCAAAAGAGCACGAGGTGAAAAATCTTTGCACTCGAGTGCAACACGTAACTTTTCATTCCACCTCAGCGAGGAAATGACTAAATGCAAAAAAAAAAACGTTTACAATCACAAGATAGGTACACTTTTATTTCAGTTTAGGTATTAATTACTACATTATGACAGGTAAGTATTACAGAATAATCTTTAAATTATAACAAAATAATACTAAGGTATAATTAAGAAAATTTCCCCATATAAGATCCCTCGCGGGGCGGCTAAGCTCGCCCACTTATGCTGTTAGAAAGATAAGACAGTTAACAGATGTAGAAACCGCGCGTTTGGTCTATTTTAGTTACTTCCGCAGTATTAAGTCTTATGGCATTTTACTATGGGGTCGGGCTGCTGACATTGAATCCATTTTTATTTTACAAAAGAGAGCGGTCAGAGCCATTTATAATATATGTCGTCACGAATCTCTCAGGGAACTATTTAAAAAGATTAATATTATGACGGTACCTTGCCAATTCATTTATGAAAATATTATGTATGTGAGAAAAAATCTACATCTTTTTAATAAAATAAGTGATAGACATAATTTTGATACTAGAAATAAAGATAAAATAGATCAACCATTTTTCAGACTATCTAAAGTAAATACCTCTTTTATGAGGTACTGTGTTAAATGTTACAACAGAATACCTTGTGATATATTAGAATTAAATGAAAGAAAATTTAAAACTCATATAAAAAGTACACTTTGTAAACAAGCATATTACAAATTAGAGGATTATATCTAAGATAAAAATGCTTGGAAACATGCTGGTCCTGCTCCGTAGGACAATTTAGAATCTAGACAAAATCTAACTGGTTGCCAATTTAATTGTATAATATTATGTTTTATAACATTGATATTATATTCTGTGATTACTTGAACTCACACACTGACTTATTATTAGTAGTACTTGTTAAAATGTTAAGAATATCGTATAATTTTACAATGTTTGTAAATATGTGAGCACCATGCATCTATCACATAATTAACTTATGTCATTCCTCCATTTTTCATTCTTTTTACCTATCGTGGTATAGTAATCTTATTCTAGGTGCATCGTCTTCACATATAATTATATAATTAATGTAAACAAGATATTGTGAAAATGTTTTAAAAGAGTAACGGTGGAGTTTCTTGCCCATTCCTCTCCATACGAAAACGACCTTTTGGAATGGGCGACTAGAAACATTTTTTTTTTTTGTTGACTTTCATAATTGCATTTTTTGTGCCCAATTGAAATAAATTCATTGACTTTGAATGCCAACGGAAGTGCTTGGTGCCAAAAACGTTGAATTATTTAATACTGGAATATTTGATGTTACTTGAATGCTGTCACGAGTCATAGGCTTAATTGTATCAATGAAGAAATCATTGAATGCTTTCGCTATATGTCGCGGATGTGTTTTTGTTTTATTTCCAATTTGAATACTTGTGATAGAACTCTTTGGCAGATTTACTTTAGCTTGATTTATAATTCCCCAGGTTGTTTTCGACTTGTTTATGGATGTTTTTTTTTTGTATCCATTTTGCGCGCGCTGTGTAAGTTTAATCATTTTCTTATATTTCGTAGCGTAATTGTTTAATTCTTTCTTAGTAGTCTCATTTGGTTTGAACTTGTAACGCCACAATAATTGCCTCTTTAAAACCAACCTCATGGAAACCAACAGCTCTCAAAGGAACTGATACAGCACGTTTTGACACTCTGTTTACAAGAAACATAGAAACCAACAGCTCTCAAAAGAACTGATACAGCACGTTTTGACCCTCTGTTTACAAGAAACATGGAAACCAACAGCTCTCAAAAGAACTGATACAGCACGTTTTGACACTCTGTTTACAAGAAACATAGAAACCAACAGCTCTTAAAAGAACTGATACAGCACGTTTTGACACTCTGTTTACAAGAAACATGGAAACCAACAGCTCTCAAAAGAACTGATACAGCACGTTTTGACACTCTGTTTACAAGAAACATGGAAACAAACAGTTCTCAAAAGAACTCAAAATCTGTTAAAGAAATAGTACATGAACTGCCAGACGCCGCCGTCGTATTCTTCAAATCAGCAATCCGGCCTTCGCTCCAATCATGTGGCGCGCGCGCGAGCACAACACAACACACCTTCACTGGACAACGGCCGCCTCGATGAATTGCTCAACACAACGAAATGTCACGACGCCCCCGTTAGGAGGCGTGGCGTCCGGGGTCAAGTTTTCGCCCCTCGCCCGCGGAGGCAATACAGTGGCTCGCCACTGCGAAACCTTCATCATGTTGGCATATACGGGTTGTGTTAGTTAGGCGCGGTTTTAATGCGACCGTGTGATTAGTTGCAAATAGTATTTCTGCAGGCGCGCCACGACGCCAATATTATAGCGCCGCTTTCTTCGCGACATCTCAGCGGTCTGAACCCGCTAGGTGAGACCCTCAGTTACCTGGGGGAGGCCCAGAATGGCGCAAACTACGTAGCATCTATATTTAGAACCGCGGTGCGCGCCGCGAGCGTCTATGGCGACACCGTGCGGTACAAATAGACAAAAGTGTGCTGTGATCTGATTCGTTACAACTAAATATTTCTGTTGGTCAAAACTTTTGTAAATATTTATTCTGTAGTTTTTATTGGTTAACTTGATTAGATTTTACTAAGGGCGAAAATTAAAAAATCTTATTCGTTTGTAACGAATAAGATTTTTTAATTTTCATTTGGGAGTCAGAGTATTATTTGGACTAATCTACCAAAAGCATTTTTATGAAATCTAATGACTACCACACATTACAAAAAGCATTTTTATGAAATCTAATGACTACCTGAACGCAGTATTTTTTTCACTTATCCATCCATGCCTCTGTTACCTTTTCAAGCCTGAACAGACTAATGGATTTCGATTAAATTTAACACAGGCACAGATAGTGCTATCCACGACGACGCGCCCCACTCCGCGATTGCCGCACTATAAGCTGTACTTTAGTACGGAGCGGAGCGGAGTGGGGCGCGTCTTCGTGGATGATACTATCCATAGTAAGCTTTTCATCCCTGTAGTACATTCCCGTGGGATAATTTCCGACCTACACGCGGTCGTAGCCGCGGGCAGAAGATAGTTCTTACCTTCATAATAGTCTGAACGCAAGCAGTAGTATTACACATCAACAGAGCAGGATAGACAGCTATTTCTGTCTCGTCCCTGCCTATATTAGCTCTGAAGAGCGCATGTACGACCCGAACAGTTGCTTCTTGTAGCCCCGAGTCGGACCGGTCACATACTAAACAAAAGAAAAATATAATATTTGTTTGTGTAACATCACAAAATACATATTTATATTATCAGAATTAAATATAACTTGTCAATAAGAGAATATGTTCTCTTATTGACAATTTATATTTAATTTAAGACGCTTATGATGAGAATCTCGTGGAAGCTGAGCAAGATAGAAATATCAAGTATCTTGACTTTGTCAGCACACGACGTTGTCAACATGTGGGCCGTGAACTCTGCAATCATTGTGCCAATAATCGTTACGGTTAATGGCCTAACAGCGAGAGCCCCGACCAACACCTCAGGGGCCTTATTATGAAGTATTAAAAGATGGAGCTAGCGGCCTTGTATAGCTCCGTCTCTCACTCACATTGGAATAATGGTGGCGTTAATACGTCATAATACGACCCCAGGAGGCTCTCATTGCGCGGCTGTGTCAAGGGCTTTCAGAAAGCAGTACTCCTGGACACGGCACGCATAGTGAGAGTGTTCGGCAGCTTGGAACCTGATCCAGGTATCGATGGGCTACTAAAATATAGTAGCCATATTTAAAAAGTTTTTTGAATATATATATTTAAAAAAATGAAGGTATATATTTAAATGAACTAAAGGAACTTACAACTAGCTGATAAGATGACCAGTAAAGAATATAGTGCTTCCGTATCCCCTCTCAGCAGACAGAGTTGTAAAACTCTTTGAAGATCAATCTAGAAATAAAATTAATTAATTAATAAGTACAGAATGTATATATAGTTACAGGTTAACCAGATGAAGTACGCGCTTCGGTCATCTTCGAGTTTCAGAATTAGTCCGGACGTCGCGTCACAGTGTAACCACACACAGAGACAATCCTTCTTAGTTTTGTACTGCTTTGTAGTCGTGCACCTATCATTGCACGTTTGTATGAAGTTTTCTCTCCGTCGGGTTAATCCGGTTGCAGCATCGTTGTTTGACATTCTGTTTTGAAAAGTTTTTGGAATTGCATAGAGTTGTTAATCTATAATTTTGTAAACATGGTAATACAAAATAGGCAAGTACTTCTACGATTGTAATAGCTCTATATTAGAATAGGTATTGCAGTTTTCTATGAAACAGCAGATTTTGTTTTTATAGTCGAGGGAAAGGGTCTAGAATTATGTACAGAATCCATGGTAACAGTTTTCGCTGATCGATGATTCTGCCAACTCTCTTCGGAAATATACATCCGAAAAGACGATGATTCCCGAAGCGCATACTTTTTCTTGAAAATCTGTACCTACATTCATCATAGCCATATTGATTACAGGTTGTCGCATCAAAGAAAAATACTGTAACCCATGGCGTCACATTTAATTTACCTTAAAAGTAGTCCCCTCTACAATATTAGGAATATTCAAACTGACTTTATTTTTCAACTTCAAAACGTAGATGTCTGCAGAAAAATTATTTTCTTCGGTCATATGTCCGTGTTTACCTAAAAACAAAAATTGTATTTGTTCATAATTATCAATTCAACTTCCTACATGACAAAGTTCAGAAATTTCAGTGGTACCTTTGTACTCATAATTATGATCATGTCTTATCTGTATCTATTTTTCTGTGTCCATAAATAATAAAATAAATAAATAGTTGGGAAAAGGCTAGGTAGATTGATTGGTCACTAAAAAATAGACTTAGACTACATATCGCTAAAGTAGATAGTTGAAGTGGCAATGGAATGTAAACAAATTGATATAAAATCAAATATACGGCGGGCTTACCTAAAAACATAGAAGAATCCTTTTGAAAAATTCTTGCATCTTTGGAATCAGTTACATTTTTTGATTTTAACCTCAATATCCGATTTATTATCTGAAATAAAACGTTCATAAGTAGCACGACCTGTACCATCGAAGAAGTTCATATGTAGGCACCGTAAGGACTATTTCTGCTTGCAGCGCTTGGCCGCTATAGAACCGGGGCGGTAACAGCTGTGGTCATCGTGTTCACGGGATTTTGTATTCAAACTGCTTAGATATGAAGTTCTTCGATAGTACGTTTTCAGTTCCATTTGTTTACATTTTAATCAAATACTTTTGGAACAGACTATAAGTATAGATGACTTACCAAAAACAATAGTTGTTGATCCAAATTATCATTTTCACTCTCAACCAAGACTTCCAATTTAGAGAGAGCTTTCGACAAGACTTTAAAGTCAGTATGTTCGCTTGAAAATATTTTCTGAAATAACAAATTTGATTAATAAACATAACCAACTGCCGCGTTGCAACCGCCTCTATGGTCTAGTGGTTAGATGGCGTGTCTCAGACCTAGATGTAGGGTTTGATTCTCAGTGGGTGCAAGATTTTCTGCTTGGTTTGGTTTGTGGTAGGGCTTGTTCAAAGTCCGCCTGGCTAGCTTCCAGTATCTTATCTAAGTCTGTCGCCATATCAATAATGTTAACAGCATTGTTGTATTATGGTAGTTAGACGTAAGATAGCCAGTTCCTCTGTGGTTGAGGATTCCGGGTGAAGCTCGCTTCCTACTTCGGCCTGATAATGAAAAGGTTGTCTGTAAAAGATCGCTTTAAGCGTTAAGACCGGCCATTGTGTCACCCATGAAAAATTTCTAAAGTTATGTCTGTAATTTTTGAATCTCAAGAAAGTAGTAATGGACACTTGTATACTACCCTGCCTATTATACGGCTGCCAAACATGGGTTCACACTAACAGAACCAAGCAAAAAATTACAACCACCCAGAGGGCAATGGAGAGGAGCATGCTAGGAATAAGAAAAATTCACAAGGTGCGAAGTACAAAAATTAGGAAAAAGACTATGCTGACAGATGCTCTAACACAAGCGCACTAAAGTGGCGATGGGCAGGACATCGCAAGGCTCACTGACGACAGATGGACGATACGAGCCACTAACTGGAAAGGACCACCAGGGAAAAGGAAGGTTGGAAGACCATACAAACGATGGGCATACGACATAGCCCAGACTGCTGGCACAAACTGGCTGCCCTTTGCCAAAGATCGGGAAAATTGGAAGCGAATGGAGGAGTCCTTTACCCGATATGGGACTACATCTCCAAAAGATACCCAAACAAATAACACTAATAACTAGAATAAGACGAACACTAACACAACTAACACCCATTTCATTTAAAAAGTAGTATTTAATACAAAAAAATGTAAATATTGTGAGACAAGAAATAAAAGGCTTATTATTATTATATGTCTGTAATTTTTATGGTGTACAATAGAGAGTATTCTATCTATCTACATGATCATCACCTACCATCAGATGAGATGCAGGCCTAGAGCTTACCCATTGTGGATAAAAATAAATAAAAAATAAAACCTCTCGCCTGTATTACCCAGACTTATAGGCAGAGTTGTTCCAAACATTGGAATATTCGCACGAAATTAATATAAGCACGTGAAGCCGTTGGTCTCGGCTGTCATTTGTAGATCTTTGTCAGTCGTTACGGGTGTAGTCAGAAGCTAGAAAGTCTGACAGCCCGTCTTACGAAGAGGTATCGAATTACCCAGTAACTGGGTCGTGGAGGTCAGACAGGCAGTGATCTAATTGAATATAACTAACTTACTTGAAAAGCGGAGAGAGTGTCATTATGCGAGGCGTTCGGCGTTGTAGTCAATGTTGATAACAACCTGCTAAGGACGGTATCTTCTTCAAACTTCTCCACGTATATTATCTGTAAGAGAAATTATTTTTGTAGAAATTTCTGACAACCAGTCTTACCAAGGGGTATCGTGTTACCAAGTAACTGGGTTGTGGAAGCTGACCACAACATAGTTGGGTTAAGGCGTGGCTGGTTGGCTTTTTCTGCTGGGCAAAGGTCTCCCTGCTCTTTCCACCTCTCTTTGTCTAGAGCTGCCAAGGACCAATCTTTGTGGTTAAAGAAGTCCAGCTCATGCCGCTATCTCCATCAGGGTCTGCCGCAATGTCGTTTGTCATTAAGCGGGACACACTGGGTCGTAAGTTGTGTATACGAATGAACATCACCCATTCGCCGCACCGCAAGATAAAAAAAAACAATATCTGAGAATGAATGTGAAATCTACGCGGCGCCGGTGCTGCTCCGGCGTCAAATACAGGAACCCGTGTACCGTATGCCCCATTGACCTGCACCATCAATGGTGCAGAGGAGACTAATTTGTTTCGTTTCTTCTATTTTACTAAACTACTTCACCGTACTTTCTTATTCTTAGGTAAAATAAAAACCAATAATAGGTCGTACTTTGTTTGTGTGCGGAACCACTTTTTAATATAAATAAACAACAAAAAAGCAACAACATGTTTAACAAATAAATTCTACAACTACTTCATGTATATTGTTGATGTATATTTGTTTTTTTTTTTAAAGTATCTACACACACCTCCATATTTATTATGCTATTAAAAATTTTGTACTGTGTGTGAAAATGGTATTGATACCCTTCGAACCATAAAAGTCTTCCTCGACTTTATGGAACAAAAGTTAAATTAGTTTCGCTCATTGTATTTTTTTCTTTATAGTCTATTCTACTCTATTTTAGCTCCAATTTTACAATTATTGACATAAAATGACAGAATAAAAAAAAAAAGTTACCTTGTCAACACTTACTTAACAATAATATTAGAACATGCAAAGAGGAAATATATACTTTGAGGAAATACCTACAACCGCATTGATACCAAGTATAGTGTCACCTCAAAGGTGCAGATGAGACCATACCTATCAATGCAGTTTCAATTGCACCATCAATGGTGCAGAGGAGACTAATTTGTTTCGTTTGCACTATTAATACAACTACTTCACCATACTTACTTATTCTTAGGTAAAATAAAAACCAATAATAGGTCTTATTTTGTTTGTGCGCGTAACAGTACCTACACAGAGACAGAAATTCTATGTGTTACAATACATAGAATACGTACCTCATTTTCATTAGTTTCACTAATCATTTTCACTGTATCGACACCAAACAGTTTGGCTAGATGGACGACTGTCGGCTTTAAAGACTGGCACCAGCTGTCAGTGTTAAACTCTGTTTTATGTAAGCTCAGAAGAACCGCCATCAGAGACAGAATCGGCTTTACTTCTTCATAAGCCTGTTTATAAAAAGCATAAGTATTATGTAAAATTTTAATGATGAGTTATTACATAGAAAATTTCGAGCGGCCATTATTGTTCAAATTTTTGGAATTATTCAATAAAATATTACATTATTATTACTTTGTATAACTTAGTGACGTAAATTTAATCGTGTATTGTTTCAGAAATTTTTGACAAATAAATCTATAGGGTGATCAAAATTCTCACCTTTAATTTCACATAAACGTGTTAAAAAACTTACCTTCTCCGAATCTCCAGTAAAAGACGCTAAAACTTCCAGGATATGCTGGAGAGCATCCTCAAAGATGACCACGGCTTTACGCAGGTCTGGCCCAGTAGTATTGTCTAGTAGGACCCTCCAAATGTCTATGTATATGTCTAAGTTTTCTTG
Organism: Xanthia togata; assembly: GCA_963853775.1. Taxonomy (NCBI): domain Eukaryota; kingdom Metazoa; phylum Arthropoda; class Insecta; order Lepidoptera; family Noctuidae; genus Xanthia; species Xanthia togata. The sequence goes on along the minus strand of OY970818.1, from coordinate 5,883,802 downwards.
GAGGCAAAGTTTCAGTAATAGAACTAGGGCTGCCTGAAAATGAGAAAAATTACAGAATCAGAGTCAGTTTTATTTATTTCTAGTATGATGTTATTATTATTTGTATATTTACTACTCTCATTCATAAAAATATTCCATGCCTTACCTTTCTAACATCATCAGAAGCTTTCAAAATGCCGTTAACAACAATATCTCTCTTCTTCGAAGTCGGTAAATTATCGTAGAACATTATGGCAGTCAGTAACATTGTCTCGCTGTTAGAGACACTGGATCCTATGCACAATGAGACCTGAAATGAAAGCATATAACATCATGTCTGTATTATCTGAACGCAAGCAGAGGTGAAGTTTTGCTAGCTAATTTCATTTGATCCTGTCGATCAAATGATATCGATAAAGCAAATCAAAAAAAGTGCGCGTGCAACAACGTACACGTGATAAAGTGAAACTCCTTTCAAAATAAAGAATAACGTTCACTCATCCTCCGTAGAAGAGCCAGACGGGTGTCGTGTCTGGTGCGCTACTACCCAACGATTGATGTCGGGACGTTGAACCTTTGTTCTTTTCTTTCTATCATTACGTACCTAATCTGCGTTCGCAATTTATTTTCCAAACATGTAAACAAACACGAGTTTTCCACTTAGACAAACAACTTCTATATGCAAGTGTAAATAAATTTTTTTTTAGACCGACTAGTACTGTTGAAAAAGTCATAAAAAAATATGAAGTTGTAGCGCAAACTGAACCTTATGTGTAGGTATTAAAGTTGTTTTTCCTAAAGCTCGTGTTTGTTTACATGTTTGGCAAATGAATTGCGAACGCAGATTAGATGCCGCCACAGACATTTTTTCCACAATGTTTTCCTTCACCGTTTTGAGAGCAGTGGTGATGAAATAATTTACACAAAGTAAAACGCCTGTCAAGGGTTCGAACCTACCACTGGGCCACCACTGCTCTCTGATCGATGACGATGATCTATACTCACAGTATTTGCGTCCTCATAAGACAGTTTCTTGGTCCTCAGTTGGAACTCCATCTCGATATATGTAGTGGGAACATCCATATATTGGTTCGTTTTAGCTTGTATCACGATTCTTAAGGCTGCATGTTTTATTATGGAACTGGAATTGAGGCGGGTGAGAACTTCGGACTTTATTATGTCCTGTAAATAAAAATAAAGGTTTTAATACGCAGTAAAAAGACGCTCAACGAAGCCGAGATTCACTTCTACCACAGATTAATACATAATGGTTCACTCTGCAAAATCATTAAATAAAAAGCGACTCTTGCTACGACACAATAAAGTGCAATTCAGGTCGCACAGCGCTAATTGACTACAGTTATTTCACCTAGAAGTTGCCTCTCTTTCTATCGCGTAACTCTTATATCTTCAGACTACGACTAATTACTACTCTACTGAATTCGACAAGTCGACCCCGCCGCTTACATTTAGCTTCATTCCCAAAAATGCTGAGTGACCCATCTGTATTAAACTCAAACTCATCTCGCATTTATTTCAATTAAACCCTTTACAGGCACTTTTAAATTGTCAAAGAGTCAGTTAGTCAGAAAGTTGAAGCTAGTTGCCCATTCCAAAACGTAGATCTCTATGGAGAAGAACGGGCAAGAAACTCCAAGGACACTCTTTTAAATATAGAAATTACAAAATCCTGGGTACATTACTCTTGTTGATTCTATATGTGAGAACAATGTAAAAAAAATATATATAAATCAAAAACGATTAAAAATAAGCCCTGGCAGAGATGACCAGTCTCAACTGACGGCGCCCGTTCACGAACATGACGCGTGGATCAGCACCATCCAGCTCAACCATTTATTTAATTATGCTTGTACTCAACAAGTTGGGTTTTCAGAAGCCCAGTCTGAACACCGGACATACCAAGGGGTATGTCCGGTGGGGTGTTAGGTAACTGTTATAGGGGTCAGATAGACAGTCGCGCCGTGTAACTACTGGTATTCAGCTGCATCCGGTTAGACTGGAAGCTGACCCCAGCACAGTTGACAAAAAGCTAGGCAGATGAGTAACGGTGATGTTGCGTTTTCTATAAAATGGGACGTACCTCTTTATTCTGAACTTCGGGCAAGATAACTGCGTAGATATTGCTCAAGGCATCCATGGCGTTCTTAGTCTCAATCTGCCATAGGTACAAGCGAACGGCCCTATCCTTTGCCAAGCGCTCTTTAAATAAGTGGGCGTGATTTTTGAAGATTGATAGAAGAACTGGAATCAGAGAAAAATACATGCTACATGGTCAACTCTGCAAAAGATTTGATTTTTAGGGTTCTGTACCTCAAAAGGAAAAAACGGAACTGTCAGGCTCCAGACCGAAGGTAGCGCCCCAGATGTTGTACTGGCCTCGGTGTACATGCCTGGCGAGGACGCAGACTGTCCACCAAAACAGATGGCCGACCTAGTGCAACACTGCGAGTGCACCAATCTGGACCTGATCATCTGCACTGACTCGAACGCCCACCACCCGCTCTGGGGCAGCGAAGCACCGAACTCCAGGGGAGAGGTACTATCCACCTATTTATTCTCTACTAACCTTAACATCATTAACCGCGGCTCGGAACCCACTTGGGTCACGGTCCGAGGACAGACGATTATAGACCTAACACTTGCTACAGAAAACGCGACAAACCTGATTACAAACTGGCACGTGTCAGACGAGCCTTCTTGCTCAGATCACAGAAGGATCCGCTTTACACTGATGACCAAATGTAGGGAACCCGAGCCGAAGCGAAACCCGAGGCGCACTAATGTTCCCGGATACAGACGCCTCTTGGCCTCCCTACTAACTAGACACCTAACACAAGTAACCATAAAAGACCAGGCACAACTAGAATACACCGTGACAAAACTTTCAGAATACCTAACCGAAGCATACCACGCATGCTGCAAACTGAGAGCACCACGAAACAGGAACGAGAGGAACCCCTGGTGGAATGCTGAACTTAGTAAACTCAGAGATGCGCTGCGTAAGCAATTCAACAGAGCCAAAAACACCAGACTTCCGGACGACTGGGAGATATACAAAAAGACCCAATACACATACAAAAAGCAGATCAGAAACGCCAGGACAGCATGGCGTAAATTCTGCGAATCCATCGAGACTAATAATGAAGCCGCAAGGGTAAGGAAGATCCTATCAACGGATCAGGACCGAACTCTAGGCGCGCTTAGGAAACCCGACAACTCATACACAGCATCTGACTATGAAACTAGTAAGGTCCTTCTCACTTCCCAGGTTGTAGAGTCCTAGTGGACAGGACGTGGGAAGCGGAACCAGAATGGGCCCCAACGGATCAGGACTGGTCAAGCGCCCGCAACATAGTAACAGAAGATCGAGTAAGGTGGGCTATTAACACCTTTCAGCCTTACAAGTCAGCAGGGCTGGATGGCATCTTCCCCGCCTTACTGCAGTGGGCGGTAGATTGTCTGACACCATGGCTGGTGGAGATTTACCGAACCTGTATAGCACTCTGACACATACCTCTTGCATGACGCGAGGTGAAAGTCATATTCATACCCAAACCTGGCAAGACAGATTATACACAACCCAAAGCTTACAGACCCATAAGCCTCACATCCTTCCTACTAAAAACCCTAGAGAGACTCTGTGACAGGCACATCCGAGACGGACCTCTCCGGGTAAAACCACTTCATAAACAACAACATGCGTACTCCACAGGCAAGTCAACAGAATCAGCGCTGCACAGCGTGGTCTCTAAGATCGAATGTGCAGTGGACCACAAAGGCTCAGCACTGGCTGCCTTCATCGACATCGAGGGTGCCTTTGACAAAACAACGTTCAACAGCATAAATATGGCCCTCGACAGACACAACGTAGACCCGACCCTGAGTGGCTGGATCACCAATATGCTCAAACTAAGGGCTGTACAAGTCACAGTAAATGACACCACGAGAGCCATTGTTGCGAAAGGCTGCCCGCAAGGGGGCGTCCTCTCGCCGCTTCTGTGAAACTTAGTGGTAGACAGCCTCATCAAAACACTCAATGGCAAAGGTTATTTCACCGTAGGCTACGCCGATGACATAACCATAAATCAACGGGACCCACGAAAACACCCTATGCAACCTTATGCGTCAAGCCCTGAAAATAGTAGAGGAATGGTGCAACAAGCACCAACTCTCAGTGAACCCAACGAAAACCGAACTGATTCTCTTCACAAAAAAGAGGAAACTGATGACACTACAATTACCACGATTCTTTGGAACAACCCTAAGCCTCTCAACTGAAACCAAATACCTGGGCATCTATTTGGACAAACAACTGAACTGGGCAAAACACACGAACTACACTATCACAAAAGCCAGCATATCCCTGTGGCAATGCAAGCGACTGCTTGGCAGGAATTGGGGGATTAGCCCCAAAGTCACCTACTGGCTATACACTACATTCATACGACCAACAATCACATACGGCTCACTGGTCTGGTGGCCCAGAACAGACCTGAGCACAGCCCAGAGAGATCTCGAGAAACTGCAGCGGTTTGCGTGTGTCGCAATCACTAGCTGTATGAGAACTACACCGACCGCTGCCCTACAGGCACTGCTGGGGCTGCCGCCTCTACACCTAATCGTGCGGGAGGAAGCGGCCCTGGCCGCCTTTAGGCTCCATTTATCGGGAACCCTAAGTAATGACTCCAGAATTAAGCACACACGCATAAAGGAGGATGTGATCAAACGACAGCCAATGATGGCATCACCCTGCGACAAAGCCCCGAAAACAACCCATTTTCAAAGGCACTACAAAATAATACTCACAGAAGAACAGTGTGACTACTCAGGCCCCAATGAAATGAGGGTATACACCGACGGCTCGAAGACCGACTCCGGTACCGGAGTTGGAGTCTTCTCACACGAACTCAACATAAATATATCCAGACCGCTGGGAAGGTTCAACACCGTCTATCAGGCGGAGTGTGTGGGCATCATACATGCGGTCCACGCCCTAGAAGCCAGGAGGGTTACGGATACACACATACGTATACTCTCCGACAGCGCCTCAGTCCTCCAATCATTACAGAAAAAAATCATTACCTCAAAACTAACACTAGAATGTCACAAGGCATTAGAACAAATAACGGTCCTTAACCGCAACACTGTGACACTGCAATGGATAAAAGGACACAGCGGGTCTCTAGGTAATGACGCAGCTGACGAACTTGCTAGACGAGGATCCAGCACGGCATTCTGTGGACCCGAGCCTGTCATACCCATCCCCTTCAACCAAATACGTAGGTGGTTACAGGAAATCACCCACACACAAGCAGAACAATGGTGGTCCTCGACACCGGGCTGCCGGCAGTCAAAGGAAGCTATGCCATCCTTGGATAGCAAGCTGACCAGGCGTCTTTTACGCCTGGACAGGAACTGCCTGCGCCTGGTGACAGGGACCATCACGGGACACTGCTCGCTAAACAAACACTTCCACACAATAGGCATAACGGACAGTCCTCTGTGCAGGGCGTGCATGGAGGCTGAGGAGACCGTTGCGCACGTGCTCTTTGAATGCACGGGCGTCACCCAGATCAGAATAAACACCCTCGGGTCACCCAGATCATACACAGATGTTCTAAGCAAACCAGGAGACCTAATCAACTTCTGGAGGGAGGTGGGCTGGTTGGAATAACCCCCCAAACGGAAGCTATGGCCCACGCACAATGGTCCACCTGACGGACTGAGTGCGGAAACCAAACCCCATAACATAGAACATAGAAGGAAAAAACGGAATCCTTATAGGATCACTTCGTTGTCTGTCAGTCTGTCTGTCCATTTTTTCTAAGGAATGCGTAGCAAGTTGAAATTAATATCAAATACATAGGTTGAATTATTCCACTGCTCTACTCCAATTACAGAGAAAAGGCCAAAAACTAGTCTTAACTTCCCTATCGCATCTTTTTGCGAGGAGGTGATGCATGCAAAGGAGGCGACAGAGAGGGAGAGAGAGCATACTTAGCTCATATTAAGGAAAGGTATATAGATGCGTTTACAAAAAAAAAAAAAAAAAATGGGGCTGTGTCGTCGCTTGAACAGTCAGGCTCAAAGAGGTAGCACGCAGTGCTCCATGCTCGCCTTTATGGGAGGAAATGCGGTCGTGGGATCGCCCCCAATTATTGTTGGGGCCCGTTAGGCATGGCGGGCTGATACCAGTAGCCATTTACCGCACCCCCGCAAATGTACGACCACAGATAAATACAGATGGGTCACTCCGCATTTGGTAGGTATGAAGCTACAAGTAGGTACGCGGCGGGCTCGTATTGTCGAATCAATGAGCGTAACGTAGTCCAGAAGATATAAGAGTTACGCGATAAAAAGAGATGAAACTTCTTGGTAAATATAACTGTAGATAATTAGCGCTGTGCAACCTGAATTGCACTTTATGGTGCCTCCGTAACAAGTCGCTTTTTATTCAAATGATTTTGTGGAGTGAACCATGTGTACTAATCAGTGGTACAAGTATCTCCGCCCCCCGACTCATAGTAATAGAAGAAACACACACACACAGGTTTTCGTCGGCTGGAGACCGACATAACACTTTTCATTTCTCTTTTTTCATTTTTTCTTTTCACATTTCCCAACGGAAAATATAAATAAAACGGGCTTACCTTCCAAACACTTGGATATCTTAATACATTCCCTGGACATAGTATCATAGAATCCGTTAATCTGTTCTATTTCGATGTCTTCTCCAAAATGCTCGAACAAACCGTTTATGCCTTGCAACACTGAATTGACTACCTGGTCCTGTAACAAATACAATACACAGTTTGGAAATTGAGACACTACCTCAATTTGAATAGAATGACTGTTAGAATATTCCTTCATGATTTCATGAAATAGTCATTCAATAGGGTAATTTGAACATAGAGAGCTGTATCGATAATTCGAATGATGTTAATTCTGTAAATACAGTTTTAACGGCCGTGAATGGTATTTTGATCAACATAAAAATAGACACTGGCCTGCAAATTGCAAAAATAAGTAATAAAATTTGTAGCGTACTGTACTGTATTGCTTAGATGGTTTGGTCATGTTCAGAGGATGATTGAAAGGCGAATAACAAAAGGTATTTACAAGGCAGATATGACTGGACACTCCGGGAGGGGACGCCCTAGGAGGACATGTAGTGACCTTATTGGTGATGTTCTTCAGATGGTCAGATGCATAGTACTCACAACTGGTGTGTGTGTATGTCTAGATGTATGAACGTAAACGAAGCAAGAGGAGTGTGTAAGGATCATAGCAGGTGGTGTTCTGTAGCTTCTGTCTACCCCCACAAAGAAAGAAGGCGTGAGTTTACATAAACTCACGCCTTCTTTCTTTACATACATATGTATGTAGCGTAAATAAATGGTTCTTACAGTCTTATTGTTTGGTTGAAGCATGTTCAAATAAATGCGCCATATTCTAGTGAAGTGCTCCTGTACCAGTTCTGGGTGGTACCTGCATATAGTACCTGAAATAAATAAATAGGGAATGATGCCGATTAGACACGTATTTATTGCTATAGGTACCACCATATTAATAAAAAATTACATAAATGAAACGCATTAAAATTTGTGTGTTGAGGCCTGGGGGTTGCTAGTTGCTACGTCACAAGAAACTTGAATAAATTCTACATATTCGTGACGTCATAGCACATTGATGCACGTCAATGTATCGCCATAATATTTTGATAACGCAAAAAAAGAAAAAATACGTGTCCAATATTTTTTAATATTAAGTACCTATAATAATAAAATTGACGGACAAAAAATAACTGTTTAGTCATCATGGCTAAATAACGTTCAGTACCACGAGCTCAGATTATAATCTGAGGTCACGAGTATAAAATTACATAAAGTTAAATAGCTTGTCCAGGCTGGAAAGGACGCGTCATTTCAAAGCGTCCGTTTACTTGGTTTTTTTTTAATATAACACGTCGACCTACCCTGCGCTGTTTCTGACCATTCTCCGGTGTAATTCATCGTTGATGGTAGATATAGGTAGTTGGCTTTCAATCAATCACAGACACCAAACTCGAAGCATTTATTTCAATTAACATTCACAGGCACTTTTGAGTTATCACATAACAAGGAGTCATTCAGTTTGAGTGAATTCAGTTTGAAAGCTAGTCGCCCATTCCAAACGAAGTAGGTCCCGATGGAGAAGAACGGGCAAGAAACTCCATGGACACTCCTTTAAATCAAAACATTATGTTGCAGAGGTTATTTGTTCGACAATTACAATCTGTCCTTTCTAACACAACTTTCCTTTACACGTTTCTTACCCACACGCGCCAATCCGATCCGCGCCATTCGGTGGGTGACGCTTTTCTCAGAACTCGGGCGACGTACCTCGTATTTCAATACAATATCGTATTACAAGTTTGTTCAATAAAACTTACTAACAATGCTAAAATGCTTATCAGTTAATTTAATTTAATAATTAAACAATGCTAATATTCACTAATACAAAGGTTATTCAGATTAAAGTTGAATTCGAAGCTGTATACTTTCTACAACTTCAGTTTTCTTATCTTTTACAATATATAGGTACTTCCTGTGATTAAAGAAATTTAAACAAACAACAGGTATTCATTAGTAAATTGCAGTGTAAAATAATCTTATTATTTTATAGCTGGTTTTCTATTATTGAAACTTATTTATGTCTCGTATTTAATTAATAATTCAGTTATTGATTTTTTAATATTCGCAAATCGCGCCATCTTCGTGACCTTAGGTAGGTACTGGGTACAGGTAGTGCTTTGTCATAAACAAATTTACTACATAAGTCACTTTTAATATGACTAAAAACACATACAACATTAAATAAATGTTCCCTTTTAATTTAAACTTTAGTTTTAGTTCCAACATCGAAATGAGTAATAGTTTCTCTTTATCTCGTTAACTCCTAGTTTATTGACTGAGTTCACAAGTTTTGCAATAGATGGCGTTTGATCTCAAAGGAATTCGAATCGATTATTCACAGACGCGTGCAAACGGTTGTAACCACGGATATCGATGTAACCATAGATATAGATAGACATAGATAACGCAATTATCACGATCTGTATGAAAACCAAGCGTGCCATTTTTTGAATACCTACTATGACGTCACAAGCACGATATAATGATGGAAAAATCAAAACGATTCAAAGACGCCGCTGCGTACGGCACCCGTCTCGCCCCAACCCCCGCCTAGCGCCAGCGCGAGCGCTCATCCAGCGCGCAGCGGCAGTACGCTGAGTCTTCGTAGTGAGAATTTCAAGTAAGTTTACCGTTACGAGTATAAACACGTGAATATTCGGAGACACCTTATATTCAATTCAGTTCTAGTGTTTACAAAAAGCAATGGGATTGAACCCTTTTTCATCTCTTTCTATCACTCAAAGATTTGCTGGGTGAAAATTCAATTTTGAATACAGTTCGCCTTTGTATATATACCATTTCTGAATTACTGGACGAATACTATATAATGAGTTTTTTGTGATACAGCAAAGAATTGTTAAAAATCTTTTAAATCGATTTATTGATCGATTTCGTGACAGAGTAATGAGATAGACCGAGCTTGCTTCCTCAAAATGTACTGAACATATTATTGCTAGCAATATGTCTCCCACTAAGCATAGATGCTTAGTGGGGAACCAATCTTTACTTCCCGTCACCTCAATCCATTTTTCTTTTAAATTGGGTTCATGTGGAAATCTAAAAAAACCACGAAACGTTTCGATTATTTACTAAAATCGTCTACATAATAAGTACCTACCTATAAAATACAAAATCATTCCTCTGTTTTCGAAATCGATTCTTGAGAATCGATTTGTGTTGCATAGGATGAACAGATGACAACACTAATTGCTAAAATGGACAGAAAAATGATAAAAGCGCCTGTACTCCGAAACCGAAGCGATATACGATAGTATCACTTGTTTCGATATTCATCACTTGTTAAAACAAAAAGTCGCAATAACCGCTCCAAGTAAAAGCCGCAATGTAATACAAGTATGCAGCTTACTTTTGATGACCTATGTTTTTCTCAAATTTGGTATTAATACCAGACCTATAAGATTAAAAATAATTGATTTTAAAATTAATTACGCATAATATTAATCACAAAATGATTTAACGATGGAAGGAAACGTTTACTTTATTTGTTCTCCTCGCATTTGTACAATTTATAACAGTTCAATTGACCGTTTTAATTTTTTTTACTGACGTCCATTAAAGCGCGCACACCATTGACTTATAAAATATAAGTCAATGGCGCACACCGATGCAGATAAGTATCTCTAAGTAGTCTGTGGACTGAGCTGAGTACGAAAATAGTGGCTTATGATTTTTGGTCTAAGGCGCTACCCCGAGCTAAGTGGCGCCCTCATTGAATAAAAAATCGTAGCACAGCATAGAAAATAAATTTAAAAAAATGGATTCTGGGAGTTTCTTTCCTTTCTCAAAGTGTTTCGTATCCAAAGTAGATAGCAAAACTGTCAAAAGTGGCCGTTTTTGACACTTTTGCTATCTACTTTGGATACGAAACACTTTTGAGTCCTGTTTTAACAACTTAAAAATACTTTATCCTCTTTGTAACAAACTCCAAGAATCCTATGCTATGCTACGATTTTTTATTCAATGAGGGCGCCACTTAGCTCAGGGTAGCGCCTTAAGCTGGGCACGCGAAGTAGTTGCTCTTGCGTTATCTATGTCTATCAGTATCAATATCTGTGGTTGTAACACTTGCAACAGAACAGTGTTCCACAATCCACAGTAACCCATAGAGGGCAGGATCAACGACTTTATTTATCACAGTAATATTAATATTACCGTGACTTTAGGGTCTTCTTTTCGTGTGGTTAGTGACTAACCTGGTGTCAGAGTTTTAAAGCCGCCCACGGGCCTCTGACTTGGCTTCACATGCCGTCGAGAAATATCTCTCAGGCATGCCGGTTTCCTCACGATGTTTTCTTTCACCGTTTTTTTTTGAGCAAGTGATTATTATTATAATACGCACATGAATCCGAAAAGTCAGAGGTGCGTGCCTTGGGTTCGAACTCGAGACCTACGACTTGTCAGTCTGACGGTCACACCACTAGGCTATCACTGCTTGACTTTATGATGAGTTTGATGACCCATAAGATTATGTAATAATCTTTACAGGGTAGACGCTTTCGCGGCGACATGTATATTTAAATTATCCTATTTTAGATGTAAAAGCGACTGAATTAAAACTAATAATAGAGGAACTACGTGCAAAACCTCAGCGAACCACACTAATAAAAGGCGGTAGTGCGACGCGTCATTTTAGACTGGACAAGCTATAACTTACATTTTTATGAATAATTATTGGAAAAAAAAAATCGTAGAGACGAATATAATAATAACCTCCTTCGTTTTTCGAAGTCGGTTAAAAAAACAACCGTGTCTTTGGATCAGTGTTAAGTATAGTTTTTTGTCACCGACTTCCTAAAATAATCTTATTTTTTTATATTTATTTATGACATTGAGTTTTTACGTTGTTCGCAAGGCGTAGTACTGCTGAGCATGAGGTCCTGGGTTCGATTACCAGGTCCGGCAGAATGTTATTAGGTTTTTTCATCAGAAACCCTGTAGCAGCCCAGTCTGGATTTGTGCCCGGTTGATGGCAATAGGCGCGCTCCCTATTAAATGGGACATAAACATAACTGGCGAAATGTGGGTGTCCTTCAGGTACACCACTATCTCACCCTTCGAGATTTACAGTCCTGATGATAATAATATGTTACTATAATATAACGTTGAGTTTATACTCACCAACAAGTAGTGCCAATGGCGCCTTGCATGTCTTTGCTTCATCTAAGGCACTGATGTTTCTGCTTACAACCTGTTCGGTGAGGTCAGCAGAAGGGTGCTTAGCCACGCTAATAAGACATAGGAGGGCTTCCTTCCGAGTTTGAGGGTCGAAGGGTAGCATGCATAGCTGGAAGAATAATAAGGGAAATATTTCATTGAAAAGCACTGACAGGACACTGGACAGGTCCAGGTTCATTTCTCAAAATACCATTTCAGACACTAGGTAAACTACATGGTCCTCATATGACCAAGATTATGTCTGGACTTTAAAAGAGACTATGACCTCTGAGTTTGTTTCGGCCTTTCTTCTCAGAGTAGTCAGATAGGAAACGCCGAACTCATCTAGCTCATTTTTAATAAAAAAAATTAAGATGACGTGTAAAAGTGATTCCAATATCCTATTTACAGAATAAACAATTTCATTTCATTTTAGTATTTTTAGGACATCAGAATGAATTCTTACATCAGTGATATTGTTATAATAGTTCTCCACAACATCCCAGCACTTCTCTACAATTTTCGACAGTATCTTAAAAGAATCCGCTATAGTTTTAAACCACTCTTCATTGGCACGTTTTGACGATATCGTCTCAAATAGACCAACGGGTTTGAACAGCAGGGTCTGAGCTAGCCATTCTGAAAAAGGAACATACTTCAAAATCTCACGTTAAAAAGAAAAGACAGGAACTCGACATAAGTTACAGAACTTCGAACTCCGAAGGAAATCCTGTTTATCAATATCATAATAAAATGTTATTATACAAAGCATATTCTTATGCCAATTTGGATGTACGGAATCCAACTTTGGGGCTGTACTAAACGAAGCAACGTTAAAATAATACATTTTTTTTTAATTATTATAAAAACGTTGCCCCACACTAGTAATTTCTCCTGTATTGTGATGTGAGTGCGTTTACATACATTTAAACTCACATACACAAACAGCCAGACCCGCTACAACTTATTGTAGGTCATACAAATATTTGTTCCGTGCGGGAATCGAACCCGCGACACGCAGCGCAGCAGTCAATCGCTTAACCACTGCGCCAACAGTGCCGTCAATTCCAGAATTTGGTACTCAGGGATGCTGTACTGTGTAAATGTACCATGGTACATTGGAAATCTTAAAATGGAACTTGTCACCATCATCCAAAAAAAATGCTGAAGCCGACGAACACAGACTTTCGACATGTGAATGTAGAGGCAATTCAGCTGCTTACATAACACGGACATAGTGTGTCGGCTAAAGAGAACTCAAAGCGATTTTTTTTTCGTTCACTTGATTTTCAAAGCTCTGCTTAGCGCCGAGAATTGAAAATCCAACAGTGTGTTTTTTCAACGCGCTGGGACGAGAGTGCGTCCCAACGCGTTGGATTCTCAACGCTTGGCTCAACATCGAGAGTTTAAAATCTAGTGCGCGCTCAAATCCCGCCACGATATTTTTAAATCCGTGCGAACGTTGGCTTAGTGTAGTGTATAAATAGTGAATAAATAATAGTAACAATGTATGCTACACATAATGTAACACACGAACAAAGTGTTTTCATCAATTATCAGACCCTAAGAAAGAACTACGGTAAAAGTGCAAATTGATACTATTCTTATTTATAACATAATCTATATCGTAAAATATTAAGTTAGAATTAAATAGCTTATTAATTAGCCGACTAAGATCACAACATACACAGATTTTAGAATAATAGCGTTCTTAGAAATGGATTGCAATCTAGCTTAGCTTCATAATAAAACAGAAAAAAATAAAATAAGTACTTGACGCCTTTCACTCCAAAAAGGTAAGCAGAGATTGTTCAGTTAGGGAAATTAATTGAAAACTATATAAGGTAATTATTTGATGTTTGATTAAATTAAATACATGCCATTATAAAATTTGTATTAATATTGCTAAGAAAACCCACATTCCGCCAGTCAGTTGAACATACCTGTTTCAAAAGGGGCCAATTCTTCAGAGAGTATTATTTCTGCTGAACGGATAGCCTTTGCATAGTCTTTGGGCTCAGGTGTCTCAGGATATGACGAGACTACTTCACTCCAGCTCTCCATTTTTTACCAAAATAATTATTTTTTATTCTGTTAATAGAATAATTTAGTGATTAGCCAGTTTTTAGAAAATAGGTAATATGAGCTGGTGTCCTCCACTCCACGTCAAAGCGTGTATTTTGCTTGCACTTTTTACTAATCAATATGTTTTTCGAATTATTAAAAATTAAATCACTAAACACACAGATTTTTGTATTGTTTCAGTTATTTTTATTTTTTAGTTATACATTGATGCATCTTCTTGGATGTCTTTTAGGCTAATATGTATTATTGGCTGCTTTGAGAGATCTGGCAATGTATGCCGAGATACAGGACTCATTCTAGTTTGGCTACAGATGCTCCTGTCATATACTCCTAGGTACTAGCCCAGTGGTCGGCAAACCGCGGCTGGCGAGCCAGCTTTTTCGCCTATAGAGTGCGGGTCTGTACAAATGTCGAGACAAAGTTCACAGCAACACATGTACACAACTTAAAAGTTTCTTAGACCATATTTGTTAGCTTCTGAAAAAAGTAAGCACCTTCTCAATAGCTTTTAAATATCCTTACACATAAGAGATAAGAAATAAACCCTGAGATAAGAATATATATATGCTTCAAGTTAAGAACTAAAGGGCTTAAGGCTAGTCTTTTTGGTCAAAGAATCAGCATTTCCATTCAACATGGCAACTCTGCCAGCCTTATGGGAACTTAGCTGCTAACAGCGATGCGGACGAATTTTTTCATGTCCTATGATTCCTTCCCAACTTTTTTATGTGTGTAAACATTATTATTTAAATACTGTAACCTTATAAAAAACCAATACTTGTTTGAAAACAAATAATTTCATACACACACCTTCTTCAGGGCAAAGCGAAGATGACGGGACGAGCTTGACTCCTACCGAAAGGACTGACTGGCCTGGCACTAGTAAAAGTCAGAATTGTGTGGGGAAGGGAGGCCTTTGTCCTGCAGTGGGGCACTATTACAGGCTAGTTAGATTAGGTTCAATTACACATAATAAAAAGAGTTAAGAACTTGCTACGGTAGGTACATAGAAATATAGAAATAACTCAAAATTAATACTTGGTGACCAGGTTTTTAAAAATAACACCAAGCTAACACTACGGCCCTCCACATAATCAAGATCGTGCCTTTCGCAGAAACTGGCAGTTATATGAAGCAATCTATGAATTACCTGGATATTTAAGTTTATATGTAGAATTTCACGAAAACAAAACGGCTTTCCGAAATCCGAAATTCAAAACAAGTTTGGTCTTGTTGTGGGGCTGTCACTGTCAGTGACAGGCTGTCAGTAGTGCGGTAGTGTCAGTGCTAGCCTCAGCACCTCAGAACAATAACTAAAGCATAGAAGGAAGCTAAATTTAAGTAATATAGTCGTCTCTGTTTTCTTATACACTTATAACAGCATTAGAAAGAGACAGATGTAGGTTGCTCAAAATGCAAATCGTCACAAAGCAAACGTCAATTTGGTTACTTTGGCTACCTTTATGATACTAAGTTTAAAAGCTACTTAACGTCTCAGGTTTCTGTCTATGACTTTGTTCATCGCAATTTTTCGTATAATGCGTAAGGCAGCATGCGAGTTGAAGTGCTTTGTTGATTTTACGTGTTTTTGTAAAAATAGTACAACATTAACAGTGATTTAGTGTAAATCGCAAAGCTTAAAGATTAAATAATGTCCTGCATTATAGTGGGATGTAAATCCCATTCATCCCGCAAAGAAAATGATGCGGAAATCATAAGCTTCCATCGGTAAGTAATCAACTATGGTCATTTTGTCAGTTTTGCATTCTCATTGTAAGTTATTTTGGCATTTTTTCTAATTATTTGAACTATGTGTACACGGTAGTGTTTTGAAATCAAGATTTTATGCAATTTAATAGTTCGATTTTATGGAAATCATACATTTTAAATCGGCATATATATTTTTGCAATAGTGCTTGCAAAAATAAACTATCGATAGAATATCGATAAAACTAGTGTCATCTAAATTATTGCATTATTTTTCTTCACACGTAGTTTTGGGAAGGATTAAATATTTAAGAGTGAAATAAATAATACCTACGGTCTTGCGAGCGAATTGTACGTATGAGTAATTAAATGACAGTTGCCAAAAATGGTATAATAATTTAAACTCATGTGTGGCTATGATTTTTTTTGTCATTTTCAGATTTCCCTCCGATGTTGATATGAGGCAAAAATGGATCAACGCCATTGCACGTAACAACTGGGAATGGAAAAAACAACATCGTATTTGTTCCAAACATTTCAGCGATGACTGCTTTATTAACATTGGTCATAAATGGCGCAGGTTAAAAATAGCTGCAGTGCCTTCCTTACATCTGCGCAAGGAGGAATTTATGTCCACTGAGGTAAGTATTTTCATTTTATTTAGAATACTGATGTAGTTCTTGTGTGGGTTGTTTGGACCTAGACGATTCATCAAACCATGATATCAGAGTTTCCAAACCGCCTGATTAGGCTCTGACGTGGTTTTTGTAACGGCCACTGCCGTTGTGACAGCGCCCGAGACTGACGGCTTAACGTGCCCTCCGAAGCACGGAATCTTCTTAGTTTTCAGATAATCAGGTGATTCAGCTTGCATTGTCCTAACCAATTGGGGAAATAGTCCCCGCTGGGAATCGAACCCGGAACCTCAGAATCGTGAGGCGAATGCTCGGACAAATGACTGGCTCAAAGATTTATAGCACATCGGTAAACGAAACAATTTTTTTTTCAGATTAATAGCGGAGCTACATTTTCTGGTGGAGTTGCATCTACCAGTGGATCTGTATCTGTATCCAGTGCAACATCTGTCACGTCACCAAGTCGGCAACGATTGATTAATCGTGTAGTTCAGTTAGAACAGGATCTAGAAAGACAAAAAAAAGTTTCTAAACGACGTTTACTAAAAATTAATTCTTTGCAACAAAAGACAAAACGTTTAAAAAATAAAAACATGAATTTAAACTTGAGATTAATAGAATTTTTAGAAAAAGAAAAAATTGAAAAAGAAAATATGCTTTTACTGGACTGTGTGAAAAACAATCCAGTTATTGAAAAATATTTATCGAAGCAACAGGGAGACAACACGCGTGAATACAGTTTAGAGCTGAAAAAATTCGCAGTTACCTTGAATTACCTATCCCCGCGCGCATATGCTTACGTGCGTAATGAATTAAAAGATGTTTTGCCTCATCCGAAGACAATTTCTAAATGGTACCAGTGTATTAACTGCAACCCGGGTTTCACAGAAGAAGCTTTTGACGCAATAAAAGAAAGAATTAAATTTAATAGTGGCAAGCCTCTATATTGCGCATTGTCATTCGACGAAATGGCACTTCGTAAGTTAGTCGAATGGGATGGGAAAAATTATTTTGGATATGTTAACATCGGATGTGATCTTGATTCACAGGATATACCGCTAGCAAGGGAAGCGTTGACATTCGTATTAACGGCTGTAAATGACACGTGGAAAATCCCTGTAGGATATTTTCTCATAGACTCCATCACAGCTGAACAGAAATCCTTATTAGTACAGCAATGTCTAACATTGATACAAAACACTGGGGCTAAAGTGGTTTCCCTTACTTTTGATGGTGCTACAACTAATAAAGCCATGTGTAGTCATTTAGGCTGCGAAATGAATTCACTTAATTATTCTGTAATTCAAAATGGTAACGAAGTTTGTTTGTGGCCAGATCCGTGCCATAATATTAAGTTAATACGTAACACATTTGGGGACAAGAAAGTTTTGATAGATAATCAAGGAAAAAAAATATCTTGGAACTATATTCAACTCTTACACAACCTGCAGAATAATGAAAGACTTCATTTAGGTACAAAATTAAGAAAAGATCACATTAATTACATAAAACAAAAAATGAAGGTTCGATTAGCCACACAACTACTCAGTGCGTCTGTTGCAGATGCCCTAGAATTTTGTAAAAATCTGGGAATTCCTGAGTTTGCTGATTGTGATGGCACTATTCAATTTATAAGAATATTTAATAATCTTTTCGATACTATGAACAGCAGAAACATGAGGGCAAAAGGATGGAAACGGGCAACCGCCAAATTTAATATAGACGAAACTAAAATATTTTTTGTTGCTGCTGAGGAATATATAAAAAATCTTAAATTCTTAAATGGTTCTCTTGTAATCAATTCAAATAGGTCAACTGGCTTTCGGGGCTTTATTATTTGTATGAAATCTTTAATAGCCTTATACGATAAATATGTTGCCCCTGAAAACAGCGTTATGAGGTATTTATGTACCTACAAATTGAGTCAGGACCACATAGAATTGTTTTTCGGAGCTATCAGGTCAAAATGTGGTTTCAATAACAACCCTTCAGCTCGAATGTTCCGTGCTGCTTATAAAAGGTTACTTGTGCACGCACAATTTAAAGATGGTTCAACCGGTAATTGTGTACCATTAGAAACTGTAACAGTTCTCAATTATAACGTGCAAAAATATAAAGAAATAATAAATTCGACCACAGGAAATAGTAGGCTTGTCGAACTTACAGATGTATCGAGTGCCATATTTGACCACGACTATGTTTTGAGCGCACGAACTTTGACGGAGTACGCAAATCACGTTATACATTATGTAGCAGGCTTTGTAGTGCGGAAAATAAAAAAAGAATTAAGCTGCGAAAAATGTGTCCAATGTTTGGAAAATAAATTCAGCCAAGCATCGTTTTCCTTGATTTCTATTAAAGATAGAGGTGGTCTTATAAAACCCTCCGATGGGGTTTGCAAAGTCTGTAAAACCGCTGAAAAAATTCTACGTGAATACGAAATTCGTGCAGGTTCCAAAGTTTTAGGACAACCCAAGTATTTGTTGTCAATGATAAATAAAATATCGCAAATATTGCTACCAACGTCAATTTTTGATGATTTACTCGAACATTCATTCGATAATGATGTATTGGATGATCATAGAAATCTGTTGATAAAATTGATAAGCAAAGAATATTTAACAATTAGAATTCATTATATCGCAAAAGAATTATCTTCTCCTGTAGAAAAAGTAAGGACATTCCTAACAAAAACTATAATTTTTAAAGGACAATGATTTTAATTTTTTGTTACTCGTTCCGGGGCTAATCGCTCTCTTAAAATTATTTCAGCGTTTTCTTGGTAATTTCAATTTGTTAATAATTTATCCTGGGGCTGCAGTCCCGACATTCTTACCGATCGGTATATGACTGAATTCGGTTAATTATTCTAAATGGGGTCCCTATACGGGCAAAGACATAGTTTGGTTTTTTCAAAGACAATTATTGGCTACTTCAAAATCTCCTTGAATACCGGGGAAAATTGGAGAACCTGATTGAATAAAATTAATTGATTTTCTTGTAAATTATACAGTGACTATGTACATCTTATCTTGAAAGTACAATTTTTCATGGAAACTTTTAAGTAGCATTAACATTATGTTGTATAAACAGAGTCTAGATTATTAGAATGTGTGAACTTAGAAGATGATTTTGTGTGATAATGGAGATTTAATAAAGTTGAAAACATGAGTTGCGGTTGTGTGTTATTTATTTACTCATATAGGTACATATTAAAAGCCTAAAGGTAATCTTAAAAGCCTCATCGGTACAGAGTTATGGGCACACAGACACCTTCTAGCCGGTTCCGCATATTTTTTGTTCATAATGACATATGGTAAGTAGTTTACAATTACGATACTACCGAATCACTTTGCGGGCTTTCAAAAATGGCCGCAAACTGTATTCGTAAACATTACGAAAATGATATATTTTCGATAAAATACCGTTGGCGATCGATAACTTTGAGTGTCAAGACTACCAAATATAGTTACGACCGGATCGTTAGGACTTTGCGACAGTCACGTGATTTTTGTGTTGGGTCGTTGTTAATTAATTTGACGACGAAAAGCAGCCATTTTCCTAAGAACGAAATCTACTCATCATAATGGCACTCGTTGCTACTGCTTTGAAACTGAAAATGATTTTATTGTGCTTTTAAAGAATTTTTATCCGTCTAGGGACTCCTTTTCGTGTCTCCAACCGAAAGTGGTCGTAAAGCGTTTCGCAATCTATGTCGGGACTGCAGCCCCTGATCAGACAGAAGTGAGTTTTTTATTTCACCTTAGCATAATTATTTAGATTTATTGCCATGGAGCGATACCATAAACTAAGAAGTCGATATCGATATTTATTTTATGCATAGTCACATCACTAGCTAATACTCTTTTGTCTATGACAGCGTACACTTCAAATGTCGTAAAGCGCCTTCTATTTCTATGCTTTAGTTATTGTTCTGAGGTGCTAGCCCTGCCAACAGATTATGTATTCATATTTAGCGGAGGTGCCACATTGGACAATTACTATGCAAACTGTTTGTTGGGGCCGGGGCGGAGCATGTCTAATTCATTTATACATAATAGGTACCAAAATAATTTGTAAATCAAACATATTCTTTAGTGTGCATTTATTTCGATTGGATTACAGAATACCTGGGCTCCCAAATATATATTTTGAATGGACACTGATTTATAGACGAGATTTCAAATGTCTATAGAAAACTTATTTTTCTCATAACTCGTCTTTACAGACAGAGGACAGAGTAGGGCAGAGCGGGGTCTTAAGAGCCGCGGGGTCTCCTCAAGGAACATATTTACTCTAAGAGAAGAATGACAACTACGTACAAATAAAATGGTACGGTTTTTGGCGCCTCCTGGTGGATGCCCCCGAAAACTTGTGAAAGCGGGAAATTCTAAATCGGATTTCTTTGAAATATTTATTTAAAGGTCTGTCCACCAAAGCAGAACTGGGAAACTGTAACCGATGTGCAATTTCACTGGTTACAATTTTCCAGCTCCGCTTTGGTGGTCTAGCAGCCTTAATATTTAAATTAACTTAAAAGGTGAATAGGAGACAATTCTTGATTGTAGAAAACATTGAATTTTGACAAAATCACAAATTTGTAGTTTTTTGTAAAAGTCAAAGCTTCTTACATAATAAAAACAGTAGTTTGCCTTTATCCCAGAAGTACTTTTATTATAAATTACACAATACGTATTACATACATAGGAACTATGAAAATGGGCAGTCGATTTTATACATAACAAGTTGTTATTTATAAATTTGACTTTTACTTAAGTAAATTTATGTTATTACAAAAACCAACAACATGAATTTACTTGAGTAAAATTCCTCCTTTAATGAGCTGTTTTCCGCAAATCAGGCTCGAATTGTATAAAAGGAACTCGTACATAAATGATGTTATATCACAAATTACATGACTCTTTTAAAGATTTACCCATGTCAAAAAAAAGCTAACGCAATGGTTAAAAGAAAAATGCTTTTACAATCTCAATACATGTCAGATCGCGGAGAAGGAAACTGAAATAAATAATATTGGTGGTTCAATATAATAATTAATGTTAACATTTTGACGAAACGAATTTTGATAAAAAATTTGATAAATCAAAACTGCGAGAATTGTAAAACAATATTTACGACGGCAGACCACACAGTTATGCATTCTTTTATACAGTTTAAAGAATATAATGATTTTAAAGAATCTCTAAATTATGCAAGTAAAAGCTTTGTTCTTTGTGGAATTTTGTGCCACCTATTTAGATGATTAAGATTTGTCATAAAAACATGATTGAACATGATTGCATGATTTATCAAACATGTTAAAACTTTCCGTCAATTTTAACTTTTTAAACGATTGCACGGAGCACGAAGAGCATTATATAAATTATATAATTAAAAGCACAATAGCACTAAGAAAAATACTACCTACACATGTTTCAGTAAATTAATTTTTTTCTTAACACATTGAACGCCGTGGTGGCCACCGGTGAGCGACACTGTACTTTCCATATGGGCTGACGCCGATTCGCGATTTCGACAAATTTTACACATTATATTTTATTGGCTCATACGGTTTAAAATAGTCAAAAACCCCACTCTAAATAATTATTTCTTATTACTATCCAAAGAATTAACGAAATAATTGCTGCCGTACACTGGTGACCACCACGGCGCACGCCGTAGAAAATCTGCATTTCGTTCGCGCGGGGCCGCGGGGGTCGGGGCGCCGGCCACGCCCCGCGCCCTCCGGGATTCCCGGAAGCACTGCGTGCGCTAGACACGCGCCATTAGAGAGTAATCGCATGCAAGGTCACGCGCATTGTTTATATTTCTTATTACATAATTATTTTGGATTATTTTAGTGAAAGTTTTATCCTGGTTATCTCTAAAGTGAATAAACTGTATCCTGCCTGAGTCTAAGGAAAAGTGTGGTGTGAATCATGGATGATTTTGAAGACTTTGAAATAACAAATGACGATTTGACGCAGATTGATAATATTGAAATTTCCTTGCTCAATAGTAGCTTTCAGTTAAGTTCGGAGTCTGAGGAAGAGTATGACTTACAACCACCTTTACGAAAGCGACGTCGACGAGTTCTGTCCATTACTGACACGAGTGACATTGAACTTGAAAATGCCGTACCAAGTACTTCTGGTCACACCGCGTCGCTTCCTGCATCATCTACCATATGGCACCCACCAAAAGGTAATCAGCGTCGGATTATCCCGTACACTGAATTCCCAGGATTAGATCCACGACTTGTAAGAGAAATGGTCGGTAAGACCCCAGCAGATTTCTATCATCTTTTAGTACCAGACGAAGTATTTGAAATGGTGGCGGATTATACAAATAGCTTTGCTATCAATAAAGTCACAGGGTCTGGCGCAGCATCTAAATCTGCGCGAATTCGCCAGTGGAAACCAACATCCGCAGCAGAGATGAAACGATTTTTCGGTTTGATTATTTTCATGGGGATCGTAAAATTACCCAAAATATCCGACTATTGGTCAAAAGATCCTGTACTTGAACAGAATTTTCCTCGAACAATAATGAGTCGAAACCGATTTGAGCTGCTGTTGCAAATGCTGCACTTTTCTCAGCAAGACGAAGACAATAAATCTAATAGATTACACAGGATTGAGAAATTGCTCGAAGTTGTGAACAGGAACTTCCAAAAAAACTACACCCCTTCCGAAGAGATCTGCATAGATGAAAGCGTGGTGCCTTTTCGCGGACGAATCATTTTTCGGCAGTACAATAAACAAAAAAGGCATAAATATGGTATAAAGGAGTTCAAGTTATGTACCATTCCTGGATATACATACAAAATAAATGTATACGCAGGAAAGAACAACGACGAAGTCAATACTACACCGTTGAACGTCGTTATGTCTCTATGCAGCGATCTTTTATACAAGGGACATACACTAGTGACCGACAACTGGTACACCAGTATAGATCTTGCCAAAAAACTTCTGGATGCAGAGACTCATCTCGTAGGCACGATTCGGAAGAACCGGAAGCATCTGCCAAAGGATGTAGTAAATGCTAAACTGAAGCGAGGCCAATTCGTGGCAAAGGAAAGCAGTGAGGGCATAACTGTAATGAAGTGGAAGGATAAAAGAGACGTCTTTTTGCTGTCCACAAAACACTCAGTGCGATTCCAGAATGTCCGAAAACGCAACAGAACTGTTTCCAAACCAAAAATAGTCATTGACTATAACGGCGCTAAGGGGGCTGTAGATATGTCAGATCAGATGGCTGCTTACTCAACTCCACTGAGGAAATCGATAAAATGGTACAAGAAGTATGCAATCAACCTTCTCCTGAACACAGCAGTGGTCAATGCACTGGTCTTGTATCAAAGCGTCACTGGCAAGAAAATACAAATGGCAGACTTTCGGCTAGAATTACTGAAGTCGTTTTGCAGCCAACATGATGTTCCAGTTGCAAGACCTAGAAGAATGGCACACAAACTGCAACAAAAAGAAGGACAAGCCAGAACAAGCAGGCGAACATGTGTGAATTGCTACAAAATTAATGTAGCTACTTACGGCAGAAAGTTGGCCAAAAACAAGACTAAAAAGGTGAGAACGTTTTGTCCACAATGCCCGGAGAAACCTTTTCTCTGCATATCTTGCTTCAATGTGCTTCATCATTGACCAATTTTTTAGCCTCAAAGAAGAGAATTATGTTTGTTAACACTGATTTCATTTATGTGCCAAATATTCACGACAAAGTTTTTAAATTCGTAGTAATTTTTTGAGAAGTTTTTTAAGTTTTTTCGAAGTTTGTTTTATTTTATTTTTTACTAAGTTCAAAAATAAGTGATTGCCTAACGTATAATAAAACGTTTTTAAATATTTTCTAATAAAACATATATTTTTTAAACCTTCTTTTATTTTAAAACCACATCTTGTGTACTTAGCCAAAAAATCAACAAAGGCTTTTTTTATACCTAGTGTCGAAACGAGCTAGCATGCGTAAACTGTTCTCCAGGGCCGCGCCGGGCACGCTCAATATAGTTTTGTACCGGCACTGTGTCCTCCAGCGAGAAAAATGAGTTCAAACACGAGCCCGTCGCGCGGCCACCGGTGAGCCCCACGGCCTGAACGGGTAGTATTGCTGTCGCTCACCGGTGAGCCCCATGGCCCAAACGGAACATCACCAAATTTGAATCGGCGTTTAATGTGTTAAGTGCTATTGTGGCGGATTCCTGGGAAAAAGATCTATTTTTTTTTGTACAAAATCTTTTAATTGTTATATGAAATACACTTTTAATTATATGATTTATATTATGCTCTTTGTGCTCCTCGCAATCGTTTAAAAAGTTAAAATTGACGGAAACTTTTAACATGTTTGATAGATCATGTATTAATGCTTTTTTATGTGCATTCGTTGACAAATAATCATTTATATAGGTGGCACAAAATTCCACACAGAGAACAAAGCTTTTACTTGCATAATTTAGAGATTCTTTAAAATCATTATATTCTTTAAACTGTATAAAAGAATGCATAACTGTTCGGTCTGCAGTCGTAAATATTGTTTTACAATTCTCGCAGTTTTGATTTCTCAAATTTTTTATCAAAAATCCACACACATAGGCACATGCTTGTGATTCACCATTCTCCTCAAATACTTCCTGGTGAATGTTGTCGTCATTAAATCTCCATACCGAAGATGAGGTTGAAATTTCTTCGGTACGGCTTTCACGCCGATTATTTTTTCCAAAAAACATTTTAAAATTGTCAATAATGACCTCATTACTATCGAGCTCACAGTTTCCACCACCAATGTGAGAAAGGTTGCTTATAATAGCCGTTTTTAAGCCTGCGACAAACTGGCCAGTGGTAGGACTACAGTTTGAGCCACAATTTCCTCGAATGCACCCAAATAAATTTTCTAAAGGATCTTGTTGTAGCCTTCGAGTCGCAAGACTTTTTATAGTTTTATGTTTGTGGCGCAAACTCTCCCACAACATCTGAACACCATTAAGCGTCCACAGCCAACCTATTTGCGATGGTGGTGTGCATTTGGAGCCTAGAAATTGCAGTGACTGCAAAAATGTTTTCATTTCACTTATAAATTTAAAATGAGGTGATGAAATTTTTAAATGGGTCGAGAATGGTTTTCCTCTCCGCAGATCCGCCGTGTCGCTGTTCAGCGTGTCGAACAGCTTGTCCATTCTGTCTATGATATCCGCCGTCACAGCCGCGTCAGCAGTTAAATCACCTGTAATCACAAAATATTTCATTTTATTATGATGATTTAAAATATAAGAATGTATCAATTTATTTACTACAAGTTTCCACCCGTGACTCCTCCCGCGTTGTTAGGATGAATACTGCCCTATGTCATTCCGCAGGTTTCAATCTATCTCCATACCAAAAAAATCGAAATCGGTTCAGCAGTTTATTAGCCGTATACGTAACAAACAGTCATACAGATAGACTGAGCTATTTTTCTCATTTGTAATATTATAATGTAGTATAAATTTTTAGAACAAATAGCTTTTCAAATCATCATTAGTGTGTTATTTATTATTATTAGTGGATTTTTGAGATAGGGCAGTAAGGGCAGCTATCTGAACCGTTGTAGCTACAGGAAAACGGTCCTAAGAGACTGTCCTTAACTTTTTGAGACATTTCGATCTGTATTCACAGATTTTGAAATAAATGCACGGTCAGCAAGAAAATGGTCAGTTTTCCCAAAAAAAAAATTTTGTTGCCTTTCGATCCTGTTTCTTTTAAGGATCAAAAACTCTTTAAGAGCAACTGAGGTTTGAGTACTAGAAAAATCAGAAATCGCAAAAAACTTTTCCCTTACATTTCATAAGAAATTAAACTCCAACTTAGTTTTTACGATGGATAGACTGGCCGAAAATAAAGAAAAAAAAAAATTAATTTGAAAAATCGAAAACGTGTTACAATTTTATTTTATTTGAGAATATAATTGAGATAGTTTGTTGCTTTCGAAAACAGTTTTTCCATACAAACGTTTTTTTGCGATTTCTGATTTCTAATTTCCTACGACATGTAAGAGAAAAGTTATTTGCGATTTCTGACTTTTCTAGTACTCAAACCTCAGTTGGTCTAGAAGAGTTTTTGATCTTTATAAGAAACAGGATCGATTGACATCAAAATAACTTTTTGTGAAAAGTGCCCAGTTTCATGCTGACTGTACATTTTTTCAAAATCTGTGAATGCAGATCAAAATATCTCAAAAAGTTAAGGACAGTTTCGTAAGACCGTTTTCTTGTAGCTACAACCGTTAAGATAGCTGCCCTTACTGCCCCATCTCAAAAATCCACCTATATAGTGCAAACAGTCTCAAAGTAAAATGGCCGTGACTTACAGACAGATGGACAGAACGAAATTATAAGGTTCCAGTTTCGCCGTTTAGAGCGACGAAACCCTAAAACTATCTAGGAATCCTTTACATATGCATACATTTCAATAAACTAAGTTACCTTTTGCTATTTTAGCTAACATGCCAGCAGCAACTGTGTGGCTCAGCACCTGAACGGCTAGTTTAACCCTCATCTTTTGTTTCGTATTTGGATTCATATGTTCTTGTCTGAGACCGGGTGCAAACACAAAGTTCGGATTTGAGTTGTCAAGTTCATAAAATTCGACAATGTGACTCCATTTAGCTACACCTGAAACAATATAAATATAATTAAGTATCATGAACAGTTTAAATAATTTCAATTAAATCAAATATATTTATTTGCTAGAATATGGTACACAAGTTGTTACAGTAGTTCTGCCGGGGTCGCGGGAAAGTCCGAAAGGGATACCGTGACTCCTAGCAAGTACAGGCAACTGAAGGAACACGGGTGGGTTTTAGTCAGTAAGAGTCTGACACACCCTCCCGCCCAGAGCGGGAGAAGTTATTTGATAATTTCCCAACCAAAAAAAAAAGGTGTTACAGTAGTTTGTTTCAGCATATCCTGACATAAAATGGCGTGCAAATGTATTCACAATCAGCAATGTCAATTAATATAACTTACAAAGGACAGATTCTATTGATGTCTTCTAAATAGTCCATAATGGTATCTGGTAAATAGTAATAGTTTGAAGAGTATTTTTTTCAACATTGTCAGCGGTGTCTTTAAAACTATTTGGTAAATGATTGTAAATAATAATTGGCATTTTAGTTATATTTATGGCAGCCGAAGTCTATCTTTATTTGGCCTGTCAGTGCTAGTTTGCCACATTGAAAAGATTTCTTAATTAATCAAAAACTGCCAGTTATTTATAAAATGTAATTTTTACCTGTTCCTTGTTTTTCATCAGCTGATGTTATATTGGTTGAGCATTCTATGTCATACTTTAAAAATAAATTTCTGAAGCACTTAATTAAATGAGGTGGATCAAAAAGTGCTACAATTTTTTTATTATTTGCTTTAAAATGTGGACAGGTAACAGTTGCCCCTAAAATGCTTAAAGC
Source organism: Xanthia togata (assembly GCA_963853775.1). NCBI lineage: Eukaryota > Metazoa > Arthropoda > Insecta > Lepidoptera > Noctuidae > Xanthia > Xanthia togata. The sequence goes on along the minus strand of OY970818.1, from coordinate 5,856,072 downwards.
CCTCCTATTGACTCCATCCATGTCACACACAGTGGCTGCTATATTAATGCCATGTTCATGACATTGTTGAAGCACCTGAAAAAGAAACATAATTTGAACTACATATTTTGCTCTATTGGTAAAGTTTATGCAAGGCAACTGTACCATAAATACAGTAAATTATTAACATTATACATTCATACAGTGAATATAAATTAATTAAGCTTACCTCTTTTATTAGGACTGCTAATCTATCGGCAGTGACTGAAGAGCCTGATAAATAATAGGCCATGGGTTGTTTTATTTTTTTTCTTATCCCAGCAACCATGAATACTAGTGCATAAGATGCTAGTTGTGCTGTTCTACCCTGCACATCATGGTCTTGGAAGCCTTCAATGACATCTTCTTTAACATTATAATGTAAATGTTTTTTTAATGCCATTTCATCAAACATTAAAATATACTCGTTATCAGGAGCTTCTTGGGCTGAAGAAAACTTCCCAATAATTTCAAACAGCTGTTTGTTGATGCCGACATTAAGCTTGCATTTCTGCAAAAGCACTTTTAAAGTTGATGGAGTTGGAAGGCAAAACATTCGCCTAAGTAGCCTGTAGCAAGTGGGAGACCTTTTATATAGTCTTAATGCAGTAATTTTATCTTCAGCAGTCCATCTACGTCCCTTAGCACTCTTCTTAAAATTTTTAATTTGTGCTTGCAATAATAAAGCAAATGTAGGACTTATTTTATTTGTGAGTTTCGTCACAGCATCATTGGTGCTTAATATTTGCAGATATTTCTTGGATTTCACGTGCTTCAATTGCTTTTTCAAAAGGCAAACTTTTCGCAAATATTTCTTGCATTTCATAAAATTTTTATTTTCTACTGTAATTTTGTTACTAATTCCAGAGGGTACACCGGTGCCTAACCCTTCAGGAATTACAGGCGTGATGTTATGTGTTCCAGAGGGTCCCAGGAGATCAATGGTTGAGGGGCAATATCTATTGGATATATCCACAAGAGGCTGTGATGGACCAGCTACAGGGTCTCTAATATGATCAACTTGTAGAAATGGCATAGTTATATCCTGTAAAGAAAGCATATATATAAGCGGTATAGCATTAGAAACATACAATAGAGATTTTTATAGTTTTAACTTAACATCATCCTCCTGCCCTTATCCCAATTTATTTAGGGTTGGCATACATGTCCATCAGCTCTCAGCCAAAATCTCAGAGTTCACTATCAATGTCATTATATCTATTAATGTTTCTGTGTTATAACCTAAACACATTGCAATGTATGCCATAGATTATTGAAGCAAAGCTGCTTATCACATGTCTGGGATGGGGACCTAACTCAGAAAAAGTATAATGACAGTGCAGTGATGGAATGCACCTCATTGGCTCGGCAGGGCATATTGTTACTCAATTCAAATGAGCTAAACAGATTACAAAAGAGTAGAAGTGTGACAGGTAGCATCCAGTATTAACTCTTTTTAATTACTCATATTTGAATAGCTTTAATAGATTTTATATATGTGTAATGGAAGCTCCGCTTCTATCAGGTGTCCCACTAAAGATTCATTTATTTGTGGAAACATGAGTACACATACAGAGCATGCAAGTTATTAAATTATATTATAGTTTGAGATCAGTCATGTTTGGACTTAATGGCGTACAAATATTTAAATTTCAGTAACAAAAGTTATTGTATTAGATTAGATAGTAAATGTCATTTTTGAAAACAAATAAATTAAATATATGGTCATAGTTATGTAACAATGATTAATGTCAATTAAAATTATCATCATAGGTATTAATAATATGTAGCTTTATTTATGTGAAAGATGTATTGATAATATTGGTTACTACACGGCATTACATGTTGTCATTAATAAATTCTAGAATACTGTAGTATGCTTTCCCTTCTAGCAGTATTTTTAATTTATTTTTTTATTGGCGGACATTAAGCTCCTTCCAACTATTTGGGAGTTTATTGAAAATTTTAGGGGCCATACAGAAAACACTCTTATAATATGCATTAATGCTGTTTTCGATCTATGTAGACAGAGAATACTGTCATCGCGTCTACTATGGTTGCGATCGACCACTTCTGATTGACGTGGAAATAAGTGTCGATTTGATTTGACAAACATGACAATGTCTAAAATTTAAAGGTAAGGCAGAGTTAATATTTTATATTTTTTAAAGTAGGGCTTACAAGTTTCGGTTGACTGTAATTTAAACATAGTCCTGATGCACCTTTTTTGGGCTTTAAATGGTACTTATGTCCTTGTCAGTTGAGTTTCCCCAGAAAATGATCCCATATCTTAATTGTGAAGAAACCAAATCGTGGTAAGCCGTGAGCAATGATTTGGTGTTTAGTACTGGGACCAGTTTGAACAGCGCTTATCAAGAATTACTATTTTTTTTACTTAGTTCTTCTATGTGTCCTTTCCAGTTAAGCTTTTTATCAATAGTCACTCCAAGGAATTTAGTGTTGTCAACTTCTGTAACAATTCTATTATTGTATTGGACGTTAAGATCAGTCATGGTTGATACACGTTGATTGAAGTGCATTACGTTAGTTTTATTAAGATTATTATTATTCTTCCAATTTATTATTGATGTCAGAGAATGATTAATGTCATTATTGTAGCTAACTTTAGTATTACATTGAATTGTGATAGTGCTATCATCAGCAAAGAGTGTAATTGGTTGGTTTACATGTTTAGGTAAGTCATTTATATATACTATGAATAGTGGGGGACCCATCACACTACTCTGGGGAACTCCATACTTGACTACTTGTTCGTGCGAATGAAATATTTCTTCACATTTAGTTTCAACATTTATCCTAGATATCTCCGTGACCCGTTTTCTGCTATCAAGATATGTTTTTATTAATTTTAGAACATTGCCACTACTTCACTCTATTTTTACTTTAAATTTGGTTCTCATTGTTTAGCTTACCTCCACATCTGGTGAAGCAAAACGTCTCAATTTCTTGGATGGGAAGTCCACAAATGCTGTTTCCTTAAAATGCCGATGACAAAGCATTCTGTGTTCAGAGTGCAGTTTCAACTGAAACTCTTTGTTTGACCATGGTTTGTCTGGACAGCAATATTTTGCCCATAATTCACAACTGAAATAAATTGAATAAGTAAATTAAGTACCTACGTAAAAGTTACCTATATTGGTCATACTTACTTCACAATGAGTGATAGGAATGTTAACAAATTAAAGGTGATCATTTGTTTGCAAATACGTATTATGTGATATGTGTAAATGATTCAGTTCATTCCAATTTTTAAATACGCCGGAAGCAATTTACTTACTGCCAATTACAATAACTACATATCTTTTGTTTGTTATTTGCCAGATTAGAGATAGAAATTCTGGATTTTATGTAGGTAGGTAGTACTTACATATGGAACATGAATTAAATTTCTATCTTCAATAGGGTCGAACGAAGACAAAATATCAGTTACTGAAATCGGCCGTATGGTTGTTACTAAATCGTTCCTCTTTTTTATTAGTCCGCACTTACATAGGTAAAAGTTACTTATTAAAATATTACGGATCATCAATCCAATCACAAATCTGGATGAGGGGGCACAACAAGATAAACATAACAGGTCTACACGGTCTATTATGGAGCATCAGAGCATGCGTGCATCTATTACACAAACAGTAGGTATTAGAGGAGCACTTACCGGAGAATATTTGTGGAACCAGGTTTTGGAAACCTAAATAATGTGGTTTCGGAGTTATTGACAGGCGAAGAACCACACTTAAAACATTTCCTTTTATTCTCCTTCATGTTTGAAAACACAAACTAAGAGTCACTATCTCGTATACAACACTGAGGTGTTTCGGCACACAACAGACGGAGGAAACTAGGCTCTACTCAACGTCGTTAATGGCGAGGATAACACTTAACGTTGCAAAAAGAGAAGATGACGACAAGGGAATTCACAAGAAATAACATCAACATGCGATCACGCCGGTAGACATTTTTCTTGTGAAAAAATGGCGTCTGTCTGTGGGGTTCCCAGGTACTTTCGACAAAAGCTTACCCACCTTATTTAGTGAAATTTAATAAATTTAGAAAATATAAATAATTTAAGTAGCCTCGGTGAGTATTTGTTTATTTATTGGCTTGATTATTAACGCTTTTGTTTATTTATAGTTACAACCTACGCTATACGAGCGTATATCTATTATATTCTGCATGAATTATATTTATATGTATTCAATTTTAATAATATTAATATTAAATAAATTAGATGAAATATTAAATCAGCTAATTTGTTGATTAATAATTTAAACAAAAATTTCGCAAAAACTACCAAATGGAAGCTTTTAACTATATAAGCACCTTTTCAGTTTTACATAAGTTGCCATCCTTGAAAACGTCATTATTAAAGACCGAAGTTTTTAGGTCTTACATAATCGAGGAGAACTTGGCAACATTGGTCTAGCCCCCGTAGGCATTCCAAGGTTTACTTAGGGAGAAGACACCGCCTGGGTCTCCTGCGCCACCCATACTAGTCACAGACTACTTAGAGATAATACTAGTAAACAGATGGAGTGGGTCCATCCCTCACTTGTATCTAACAAGTGAGGGATGCCACAAGAAGCGGGAGGGGCATGCGGCTGTGCCACTGTTGCGTTGGTAGCCGGCTAATTCGGTTTAGTTTCTCTATGTAGTCTGTGATTCGGTTTGAGTGTGTGTACGTATGTTTCCACTATTTTCGCGCCAAAACAAACATAAATGCAGTTCCTCGTAACTTTTGGTATCCACCAGCCCACGTTTATTGTGTTACACCAATCAAATAAGTGTATTTTAATTTTATAACAGTGTGTTTATACGATGACAGAATCAAAAATAATGTAATATTAACCGGCGAAATACCAAATGCGGTAGTCTTAAGGTTGTTCGGTCCAATTGGTAATAAAATGGAGAAGGGGTCATTTGAGCCAAAACAAACGGGGTCTCTTGAGCATGGCCACTGTTGCAGGTTGATGTTGTGTTTTGCTAGCATATTTCATAACTAAATTGTATTCTCCTATTCTGATAGCTTTCCAGGCGAAGAGAGGCTACAGTGCACCGATTACCGCAAATGTGCACCTCTGCTGCTGGTGCAGTTTATTTTTGTGGCAACTGTGACAGTGATTAGGCTAAGCTAGTTTTTACGTTTCTATTGTTTCATAATATGTTCCTCTTGCTACCTAAAAATGTTTACGAAAAAAACGTTGTATGTTTAGATTTATAAAATATTTTGTTTGCTTATAAAAATTAAATGGGGGTCAAATGGGCCATCTGACGTTTGTGATATTCATGTAAATTCATTGACTTATAAAAGTCAATGTGTAAATTAGTCTAGTAAACAATCGTTATCGCTAAAACTTTTTAATGGTGTTACGTAGTCAAATAAATAACCTATTTATTTTAAAAGGTATCACTTTTTATCACTTCATTAATTCGAAGCTATACTGCTTTGAACAAAATCATGATCAAGTGATCCCGCTCTGCCCTAATGTAACATACATTACTCTGTAGGTATGTATATACATACATTACTCTGTCCTTTGTATTTACCGACAAAAGGCAAGTAGTAAAAATAAAAAAAAATAAAACAACACACCTTATAAGAAAAGGGACTACACAGGACTTTGGTTTTGTTTGCATTGTATTGCCACCGACTTCCGGAAATAAAATAATTTTTCACTTCTTTTTTTTATGTGGCTTGTCCTCATACGGAGCAACCCCAGAATCCGTCTTAGTAGTAAGTAGTTGTAAGTAGTACCTCACTCAATAAAATATTCCACTACCTACTTACATGTGAAGATAACAAAATCATCAACATAGACAAACTGGATTAAAAACCTATTACATAACTTACGAAGATAGCTCAAAAAGCGCTAAAGCTAAATTATAATTAATTGTTATGAGACCAGCGCGCAGGCGTTTTCTGAACGCGACGAGCAGCGAATTGTGCAGCAAATGCACTACGGCGATGAGAGATTACAGGCTGGTATGCGTATGTACCAGGCATGAGTCTCTCAGCGAGTGTTCAGCACGCTAAGCTAGCGGCGCGGGGCGGTGTGAATGTGATGAACAGTCAGCGATAAAATATAAATACCACCACTAACCTAGAGTCTGAGCGATACTTGTCGTTCACTTTTAGTATTTTACTAGCTTTCGCCCGCGTGAACGTCGGAAAGTATCCCACGGGAACGTATGTACTACTGGGAAAAAAGTATCCTATATGTTGTTTCATAGATCTTTATAAGAGGAATAACATATAACACATTATTTGCATATTATATCTCTATTGGTTTACGCGGCGCACAGTAAAGCTGCTCCCAGTCGATATGATTTTTTCCGACATTTTCAACAATCAAACACACAACGTCTTTCAGCCAATTTACACATAAACATTAAACCTTGAATAAACCTTCCTCATAAATCACTCCGTCCATTGGTGAAAAGTGAGTTTATCGCGTTCAGACAGACAGACAGACGCGGCGGGAGGACTTTGTTTTATAATAAGTCCACACGGTTATATATCGTTATACTTTTCCAGTTTATGCTGATCTCGCATTGTATAGGATTTCGGTACAATGCGAGATCAGCTTATACTGGAAATTTATAACTTGATGTGTAGCCGTGTGTACTAATACTAATGATAGTGATAATAATATCCAGTGATGAGTGCAGACGTGATAGATGATGGAAATTAATCAGGTGTTTTACAAAAACAAGTTAATCAGGTGTTTTACAAAAACAAGTTTTTGTAAAACAAGTATTCAAAATTTAACGTGTGGTATTTGGATGATGGAACGCTAGGAGGTGATATAGACACCATTTTGAAAGACCTACAACTCATAAAGCAACATTTAAATCCATTGGCTTGGACCATAACCCATCAAAATGCGAAATTTTCCTTTCTGACATTACCGACAGACAATTGACCCTGGAGAAATATAATCCAATAGCCCCACAAATCAAAATTTTAGAAAAAAAGCTCACTTCAGCTCCTAGGTTCCCCAATTTTAGAAGACAGCTTTCCTTCTTTCATCGACGAAAAAATCAAAAACTTCAACGACATTTCGGACAGACTCTCCAAAATTAATTTACACTCGGCATTCACCCTGATCAGATACTGTTGTTTTGGTCCAAATTTTATATATTTTTTACGCTCTTCCCCTTTATGGAAGCAGTCACACCTCTTGGACAAAATTGACCAAATTATTCGCAGCACACTATCATCCATTTTAAATGTGGCCTTGGACGACCGAGCGTGGCTACAAGCCACACTACCCATCCGTTTTGGTGGCCTCGGCGTCCGCAAAATTACCAGTATTAGCTTACCCGCGTTCCTGTCCTCTGTCCGCAGCACTGAAAAGTTGACCGGCAAAATTTTAGCCCCCTGCCTGGTTTACTCTGAAGTGCCTTGCTTGACCGACGCGGAGAACGCCTGGAAAGCGGCTTGTCCGAATACAGATCGGCCCGTGAACCTATCTTCCCAGAGACAGTGGGATGAGCCGCTCTGCAGGTTGGTACGGAATAATCTTATTAATACTTCCACCAATACTGCTGAGCGTGCCCGCCTGCTGGCTGTGGGTGAGTGGGAGTCGGGCCTCTGGCTTCAGGCGCTACCATCACCCAACATAGGCACTATGCTGGGTGATACCACCTTCCGGCTCGCTACCTGTCTGCGTCTGGGCGCTCCTTGTGTGTCTCCGCATTGCTGCCAATGCGGTGAAGGTGTCGACTGTCTCGGACACCATGGCCTATCCTGCAGTAAGAGCGCAGGCCGGATAGCACGGCACGCCAGCATCAATGACATCATCCGTCGTGCTCTTGTCACCGCTGGAGTGCCAGCTGTTTTAGAACCCAATGGTTTGGCACGCGACGATGGGAAGAGACCAGACGGAATGACAATAATACCTTGGAAGGTAGGTAGGCCTTTGGTGTGGGATGCAACGTGCGTCGACACCCTTGCGCCATCCCATCTTCCTAGCACGGCGGGCTGTGCTGGGGCTGCTGCTGCAGGTGCGGAAAACCTCAAACGGCGCAAATACTCCAATCTTATTGGGACTTATATGTTTGAGCCGTTGGGTTGAAACACTAGGGCCATGGGGTCCAAGTGCCCACTTAGTTTTTCAAGACATCGCCAAGCGGCTGGTCGACTCTTCACGTGAACAGAGGGCTGGCCTATTCTTTGGCCAAAGAATCTGCATTGCCATTCAACGTGGCAATGCAGCCAGCCTTTTGGGCACTTTTCCTGTTGACAGCGATGCGGAAGAATTTTTTGATGCCCTATAATTATCCCCCCCCACTTTTTATGTAATATATACTTGTACATATTATTAATATTATTATTTTAAGTCTGTTAGTTTTTAATTATGTATAATCTGGTGTAAAATAAGTAGTTAAAAACAAGTTTAGAGATTAACCTTTTGATATCTTAGGTAAGCTGCGTGTAACTACACGCAAAAGATGAATATAATCCGACTAAATAAAAAACGTACTCCATTACTGAGCGGAGAAACCGGTAAAGTTTACCTTAACCTGCTACGCAATTTACCCATCTTACCCTTGACGTTACAAATCGGTCGATAATTTCAATGAATTTCAAAATAGTGAATTTCCTATAATATATTGAAAATAAACATAAATTAACTTCACCACATTCAAGCTGGCACTGCGAAGAATTATTTGGTTGGGAATCCACTACTATTCTCCGTTATTACATCGTGTGAAAACAAATAGGTTAGGTTTCCAAAATATTTATATTTTTAAATGATTTGTTTGTGTAATTTCGTGTTTCTTAAGTATTTTAACTGGAGTTTCTCTATTCTATGGTGCTATTTGTTCTCTATAATGCGTTTGTAAACACTCGCTAAGGGAAGAAATTCGCTTTAATACAATCGAATCAATAACTATTATAAGTTTATCTATAATCAGAACTCAATCAGAAATCGGGATTGAGTAAAGATAGCCTGTTCAGTATCAGTATCAAGTGATACTTCAAAATATTGATAGTAAGTTTAACAAGTCTTTCAACAGGCCAAGGTCTGGTATGTTTTCATTTTGTGCCCATTGCTAGCAGCTGTTAACTATTCAGATGCAAAAATAATATTCTGTTCAATTTTGGTTTCAAGATAACAGAATTGTTTTCTGCCAGTAAAACATTTTATTCTTCTTCTAGCGAACCTAAATATACAATACAAACACAAATATGTTTAAAAAAATCACTCCTGTAGTAGTGTATGAATGCATATTCAATATATTATGGACAAAAGAAAGAAACCGAACCAAGAACATGTGAAGGCCGAAAGAAATCCACACATTTTTCAATTTTGAAATTGACCTGCCAATAGTTTTGTAATGTGTGTACATTCAAATGGAAAAAAAAAAAAAATGCTGTTTTTTTTTACTAACTTTCGACTAACTAGAAGTGGTAACCCTACCTACGTCTGAAACAGCAAAAATATTATATAAGAAATTAGATTAAGTTGTTTTGTGTGAATAAGATTAGTTAATTTAGTTGAGGAGTTTGTCGTTATTTGTAAAGCACAATGGAATTGACTTTGTCGAATATGTGTACAAAAATCCCTTAAATAAATAAAGATTAAAAAAAAAAAACAGCAGAGATTACACATCTATATTGTTCAGGCGCCAGCAAGCAAGTGACCATTCTGCGGGCGTACGGTCACTGTGCTAGTTTATTACAGTTCGCGTCAAATAACTTTGCCGATCAAATAATTTTGGCACAAACAAATTAGATTTTCTCATCTGTACGCAGAATACGCGCTCTGATGACATCGGCGATTTGTGCCTTAGAGATAAAACATGTAACATAAATACATTTTTGTCCACAGCTACAGTGGAAGCAAACGAACTTTCTCAAATATGTCATCCCAGTTCTCTCCCAAGAGTGGCAACACTCCGCCCCAGGGGACCCCTAACATCAGCGACCCAGTGGGCCCCGGAGGGGGCCCTGTCTCCTCAGGCGTTCTCAAACGATACGATAATATAATCAAATCGCAGGAGGATAAGCGGAGTTACAGGTATAACACTCTTTAAATAAATAAATTAAGAATACCAGCCAACAACGTGAATTAAAGTTTCACAACTTTAATTTTTGGCAATGATTTTTCAATTACACTTTAATCATGTTATTCAAACAAAAATTGTGGATAAAGTGGTGAGATATAAAGTTGAAACCTTCTAAATACAGTAGAATGTTTTGCTAATTACCTTTAGTGATTCCTTATGGAACAGAGTTTGATCAGATAGTGAAACACAGTATTGTGCAGTTTTACCTGCCAAACAAATATTAACATTGCATGTCTTCAAATAGAAGCCGATTGGTCGTAGCCTATGTCAAAATCAAAAGTCATTTATTCAAACTAGGCTGACAATCAGCACTTGTAGAACGTCAAAATTACATTATACAGTCCCCAAATACTCCCACTTTTCACCACTTCCTAGTGCTTTAGCTGGGAAGAAGAAGTGGCGCACCAAACTCCCCAGCAGCATATGCACAGCATAGCTGTCTGTTCAGTTAGGAGAACTTGATTCTATACAATAATATGTTTGGAAAGTAATTGACATTACCGAAAACCAAACACTAAATGATATTATTTGCAATATGTCAGCCTAACACACTCTAATATACCATCAAAAACATTGAAACTATACTCAAGCAGAAATAAAACTAACAAAAACGTAAACAGATCTTAGTACCTAAATAAAAACCTCCACACATAGGGGTCTATCACCACCTACAGCATGAGCAGTATTATTTTAATATTACTTGAGTGTGAGAAAAAGATGAAGCTCTACAGGACGTATAGCTCTTTCCCCCACTGGATACTGCTATAAGAGTTGATGGTAGACCCCAGCAGTCTTTCAGCTAAAATGATGTCAATTTGTTTTCCCAGGGGTTTGGTGTTATCAAATCGGTTGAGGGTGTTGTTAGTTAGTGATATGACCACTGACAAGTCGGCAGCAGCATTGGATGTCAATGTTGGTAAGTAATCCGTACGATATTAATATTATAACATAACATCATGCCAGTCATCCCCAAAGGATTAGGCCGGGGATACCCACATTTCGCTAGTTATGTTTTAAGTCCCATTTAATAGGGGCGAGCCTATTGCCATCAACCGGGCACAAGTCCAGTCTCCAGGCTGCTACTGCGAAATTCCTTATAGAAAAACTCAGCAACATGTTACCAGACCTGGAAGTCGAACCCAGGACCTCATGCTCAGCATTAGCGCTTGCGACCACTAGACCAACGAGACATGCGATTTCATTTAATGTTATGAATGCGGAAGTATCTCTGTCTGTATGTCTGCTACCTTTCACGCCTTAACGGCTGAACGAAATTTGATGAAATTTGGCACATAGGTAGACCATAACCGGGATCTCATGGCGTCATGGAGAGTGCGATTGTCGCAACCCAGTTCTGGGCACGCCACTATTGCGGCGATAAGTCCCCTCTTTGAGGCGTGGCTGGAGAGGCGCCACGGCTTCCTCACCTTCCGCCTGACGCAGTTCCTCACCGGACACGGCTGTTTCGGGAGGTACCTGTTTCGGATAAGGCGGGAGGAAACGCCCGGGTGTCATCACTGCGTGGATCGCCCGGAGGACACGGTGGAGCATACAGTGGAGGTATGCCCGACTTGGGCAGAGCACCGCCGTGTCCTCGTGGAGGCGATCGGTGGCGGGGATCTCTCGCGTCCGGCCCTGGTCCAGGCCATGGTACGGAGCGAGAGCATGGGAGGCCGTCACCTCCTTCTGCGAAGCTGTAATGCTCGCGAAGGAGGAGGCGGAGCGCGTGAGGGAGAGGCAAATTTCGCGCCCTCAGGCCCCTAGCCGCCGCAGGAGAAAAAAAAAAAAAAAAGGTAGACCATAACCTGGATTAGGAGGATACAGGATCCTTTTTTAAATCTCGGTAGTACATTTCCGTGGGATAATTTCCTAACGTATGTATTGTCTGCTCCAAAAGTATCTCATGAAAGTATAAACAGACCTTGTTCAGGTTAAATACTTACGCAATCACGCTTATCTAATCAGCCTGTATTGTACTGCTACAGGGCAAAGGCCTGCCTCTCCTTTTTCCACACAATTCTGTCTATTGCCGCCGGCCAGTCCTTTCTGAAGGAGACAAATCTCGTTTCGGCCTGCCGCGATAACGTCGTGCGTTTAGTGGGACCCAATCGGTGGTTCTCTTAGCCAATTTGTCATCTTACATGCGGCTGACATGATCGGCCCAGACCCAGTTAAGCTTAGCGTCCGAACCCCTCACTAAAGGGATTTTGTAAGGTTTCACCTATATACCTATCTCACTGTTTTTTTCAACAATTATTGTTTGCACAACATTTTTGAGTTGTAATTGAATAGAATACTCATCAACGAAAGTTGAGATTATAAAATTAGCCTCAATTGTCAAATGAAAATGATCTTTAAGGTGATTTAAAAATTAGAAGTTCCGGTTTAGGTATTCAAATAATCAAATCATAACACTCAATTTGTAAGTGGCACTACAAATTAGCATCCACATGGACGTTTTTTGATCCATTTATTTAAATTTTCATCACATACTTTTGGTCTGTTCCAAAAGTCAATCCATCTGCCTAGCCTTTTCCCAACTATATTGGGGTCGGCTTCCAGTCTAACCGGATGCAGCTGAATATCAGTATTTTACATGAAGCGACTGCCTATCTGACCTCCACAACCCAGTAACTGGGTAATACGATACCCCTTGGTAAGACTGGTTGTCAGACTTTCGGGCTTCTGACGACCCGTAACGACTGTCAAAGATCCAAGAATGACAGCCGGGACCAACGGCTTAACGTGCTTTCCGAGGCACGGAGAAGTCTCGGTATGTAAAGATGGTCACCCATCCACAGACCAACCCCGGCAAGCGTAGCTTAACCTGACGGATCGACCCGTGCGGCAGTTATTACTTAGCCACGAGCTCCATGGCTTCATGAGCTGGTCTGTTCCAAAAGTATGTGATATAAATAATTTTTGGGTTCATGTATAATTTTCTTTCTTAAATTTTCAGGGTATCTAAGCGACCCTGACGAGTTGCCAGGACTGGCACATTTCTGTGAACACATGCTGTTCTTGGGAACTAAGAAATATCCTGAGGTATGCAACTTTTCTGTAACTATAAGGCTGTGCAAGGTATTTTTTTTTGCCAGTTTCAGAAATGACTAAAAGGATTTTCTTTGGCTACTGTAGCCTCCTAGCTACAGTTAAACCAGAAAAGGTATGCGCTTCGGTAATCTTCGTGTTTCCGAATTAGCACGAACGTCGGGCCGCAGATGTAGAGGAAAAGTTTCCAAGTTTTATACTGCCGCTCTTTGTAGTAGAGCTCTTATCAGTCCCAAAAAATAATCAGCAAATATATATTATTAGGATTCGTTACCCGAAGGGTGTCAAACAGAAGCCTATTACTAAGCCTCCGCTGTCCGTCCGTCTGTCTGTCACTGGGCTGTATCTCATGAACCGTAATAGAGTTGAAATTTTTACAGATTGTGTTGATTTCTATTGCCACTTTAACAACAAATAATAAAATATGAATAAAGTTTATTTTAAAGGCGGTTCCCGTACAAGAAATGTGTTTTTTTTTCGGCATTTTTCGTTCGTTCTAAATACGGTACGGAGCCCTTCGTGGGCGAGTCCGACTCGCACTTGACTCTCAATTTTTTTTTGTCGTATTGGCCCTTGCGGCAGTTATTACTTAGCCACCAGCTCCTAACCATCCACCATAACATAATATAGGTAATAAAGAAATCTAGTTGTTTTGTCAAGTCTCCTATAATTGTGGTTATTCTTTGACAGGAGAATGAATATAACAAGTTTCTGTCTGAGCACGGAGGGTCGTCGAACGCGTCGACTTCATCAGATCATACCACGTATTACTTTGATGTCATTCCCGATCATCTGCATAAGGCTTTGGATATGTAAGTGTTCCTTTAAGTCTAACGCACACGTTATCCGAGCCGAACGAGCGAAACGAATTTTTGAATTTTTTATATGAAATTCTATAAAACCTCGCACACCTGCCTGCGTCGAATCGTCTGAATCTGGAAGACCGTTCCTAGCGTTCTCGTTAACTTCAATTCGTTCGACGCGTTCGGCTCGGATAAGTGTGCGTTCATCTTTATTCTTCGGTACAGATACTTACATTTTGAAAAATATAATTAATGTATTAATAAATAATTAATTAATTAATTATTGCCCTGTCGGTCTCGTGGTCGCAAGCGCGACTGCTGAGCGTGTTCTGGGTTCGATTACCAGATCGGGCAAAAGTCTTATTGTGTTTTTTCATTAGGAATTTCTCAGTCAGTATGGATTTGTTGCGTGGTTGATGGCACGCCCCCTATCACTTGTGACCTAAACATAACTAGTGAGATGTGGGTGTACTGTAGGGTACACATCTGCAAAACTCCTCGTGAATTACAGGCGTGATGTTATAGAACCCATTTTTCCGCATTGAAATAATATTTTCTACTTTACTCTCCAGTTTCGCCCAATTCTTTATATCACCACTGTTCACCGAGTCTGCGACGGGTCGCGAGCTGAGCGCGGTGCATTCTGAGCATGAGAAGAACACATCTTCAGATACTTGGAGGCTGGACCAACTCAATAAGGGCACCGCCTTGCCTAGCCATCCCTTTCATAAGTTTGGCACAGGTATGTGCAGCAAAATTCCATCAATCCATCAATCGGTCGATCAATCTTTCAACCTACTTTTAAATCCTTCATTCTGCCACTCAATAAGTCAGTCTATGAAACACTAGGGCCATGGGGTCCGAGTGCCCATTTAGTTTTTCAAGACATCGCCAAGCGGCTGGTCGACTCTTCACGTGACCAGAGGGCTGGCCTATTCTTTGGCCAAAGAATCAGCATCGCCATTCAACGTCGCAATGCAGCCAGCCTTTTGGGCACTTTTCCTGTTGACAGCGATGCGAATGAATTTTTTGATGCCCTTTAATTATGCACCCCCCCTCCCCTATTTTTATATATACTTGTACATATTATTATTATTATTTAAGTCAAACTAACAGACTTAAATCATGTAAATACGTCCATTATTAAATAATACATACTTGGATATAAAAAAAAGTCTATGAATAATTATTAGAGTATGTCATGCACACTCAAATGTCTCGCTGATGGTGGCGCGTTTGTTGGATCATTTAGCTCCCTTCAAAATGGTTGGTCCACGCGTCATGTTCGTGAACGGGCGCCGTCAGTTGAGACTGGTCATCTCTTAGCTGCCATGGCTTATTTTAATTTTTGAATTATTTTTGTTTTTATATTTTATTACGGATGCTTTTAACGTGCACGTCTTTCTACATTGTTCTCACATTGTATAATTTCAACACGAATGATGTAACCAATATTTTGCAACAATATTCTGATTTAAAAGAGTGTCCGTGGAGTTCCTTGCCCGTTCTTCTCCATAATAATCTACTACGCTTTGGAATGGGCTAACTAGCTTCATATTTCTGACCGACCGACCCCTTGACAATTCAAAAGTACCTGTAATTGTTTTTTTTTTATTTATTAATGCTTTGAGTTTGAGTTTGATCAAAGCTATCAATCTTCCACAGGTAACAGAGAAACTCTGGATACCATTCCTAAATCAAAAGGCATTGATGTAAGGAAAGAACTGCTAAAGTTCCACTCGGAATGGTACTCAGCCAATATTATGACCTTAGTGGTCCTGGGGAAAGGTAAGATTTCATTTATTACTATTATTTCAATTCCAATTCAAAATAATGCCTCGTTGGTCTAGGGGTCGCAAGTGCTCCTGCTGAGTAGGAGGTCCTGGGTTCAATTACCAGGCAAACTGTTTTTGGGTTTTTCTATCAGGAATTTCATGGTGTTGAAATGTTAATGTACTAAAAGTAGACTTCTGCCTAACCCTTCGGGGAATTCTTCTAGCAATCAAAAAAGAAAGAAAAGAAAAGGTATTTATTGGGACAAGCCGATAAAAGGCCGAAAACATGAAGACACAATTGTAAGGCCTTATTTCGTCCAATTATAATAAATTCGAAAGTAAGTCTGTGTCTATCTGGAAGCACGGTAGTGTCCCCGCCAAGACGAGCCAAGCGAAGCACATGGGCACTACCTACCTTTTCTAGCAACACTTCATCGTTTTTATGAATCCTCATAACTTAAGTTTGGATTATACCAGATAAACAAAATTCTCGGGATATGATGTCAATGGTGGACTGGGAAGTCACATATTTTGACTAAGGTGTAGAGTTCGTGAAGTTAGGGCTTGTAGAGTTAGGGCGTGTAGAGTTAGAAGCTTGGCTCCACATGTGATCTGATAACTTGTTGATAGTGCGAGCCATATGGTCTCGTCTTGGCAACATTTTACATGAAAATATTTTTGGTGGGTTACATTTTTACGCCTTAAGGGGCCTGCGGAGCATGCGCTGTTCATACAAACGTAATACCAAAATAATTTGTAAATCAAACATAATATATTCTTAAGGTAGTGTGTATTTATTCCGATTGGATTACAGAATATCTAGGCTTCCAAATATATATTTTGAATGGGCACTGATATAAAGACGAGATATCAGGAATTTAAAATTTCTATAGAAAACTTATTTTTCTCATAACTCGAATTTAAATCAGTGTCCGTTAAAAATATATATTTGGGAGCCTAGATATTCTGTAATCCAATCGGTATAAATACACACTACCTTAAAAATGTTTGATTTACAAATTATTTTGGTATTACGTTTGTATGAACTACGCATGCTCCGCCGGCCCGTTAACAGCTGTACGGATTTAGATGACATTTTGCACAAAGGTAAACCATGACCTCTTTTTGGGATAATTACCGACTTCCACGCGAGCGGATCGGTGGCCAAAAGGTAGAAGGAAATAAAATCGTCTGTTAGGTGTTGCAGAATTACTCGCTCCGCCGCCGGCTGCCACTACGTTGGTCTCCGCTGACTCTATCTTATTTTTATTTAATTTTTCAGAATCACTAGACGATTTAGAAAAAATAGTGGTCGCATTGTTCTCGGAGGTGCAGGACAAGTCGGTGACGGCGCCGTCGTGGCCGGAGCACCCGTTCCCGCCGGAACTGCGCCGCAAGCGGGCCTACTGCCATCCGGTGAAGGATTTGAGATCCCTGTCCATTGACTTTCCTATCCCTGATACGAGGAAACATTATAAGAGTGGGGTGAGTTATCGATGTGTACCATATTTTCTCTAATTCTGTCTTCAATCTAAATCCTTTATTTTGTTAAAATTGTACTGGATTTACAAACTGTTGACTGCCTCGTATGTCTAGTGAAAGAGAGAAAGAATTACTAATAACAAAAAAAAAAGTGAAAATAATCTTATAGCAATAATAGTGTGTGCCTCACGGCTGCACCAAAAGGTTCATTTCAGCATTAATGCCAGACAATGCTGTCTGACGCTGGTTTTCTAATGAACCCCTCTGGAGTGTGACGGGGAGTACCAACAGTTTTGACAGTGGTCGCAAGCGCTACTGCGGAGCATGAAATCCTGGGTTCATTTCCCGGGCGAGGCAGTGTTATTTGGTTTTTCCATCTGGAATTTCTCAGTAGCAACGCGGCGTCTGGATTTGTGCCCGATTGACGGCAATACGCTCGCCCCCTGTTACATGGGACTTAAAAAACGTAACTAGCGAAACGTGGGTGTACTAAAGGTACAGACGCCAACATATCAACCTAATACAATGTGTCAAATTTCTTTAATGTTTTATTCATTTAGTAGTATAATACATACATCTTTATACATAATAAGTTGGTGCAAACGTAAACTCATTAGAGTTAGTTAATTTTCAACTTTATCACTAAAGTATAAGGTTCAAAGTTGATTGGGAAAATTTGACAGTTTCGGGTAGGTTGACCTGCTTCCGTCTGTACGCATCTGCCTGACTCTTCGGGGAATACAGGCGTGATGTATTGGTGTGTTATTAATAATTGTGTGTTTCTTGTCTTCCACAGCCAAGCCATTACTTGTCCCATCTACTGGGACACGAAGGCCCGGGCAGTCTGCTGTCAGCTTTGAAGGCTCGAGGCTGGTGTAATAGGTAAGAGCCACTCAGACGTCCAGCCCGCGCAACCATTTATGGTCTCTGACATAACCCGCGCGCGGCGGCCGACTCGCGGGCGGCATCATAACTAAAAGCTACAGTAAAGAAAAAAACATTTTAAAACTAAAGATCAAACATATATTTTTTCATAGCGTTAGCTTTAATCTATTGTAGCGGTTACACCGCCACATACGAACTACACATCAAAGACATGACGTCACACAAATCTTGCATCGCGCAATTAGTTTACCGCGCGAACGACATAGATAAGACTATCCGACAACAACAGTCGGGCAGTCGGTCCGCCAGACACAACACTCGTCTGGTTGGAGGATCCTCCCTTTTTTTTTTCTATGTTGGATGATTGAACTTTACACCCTGTTCCTCATGTCGCTAAACTATGATACTCAAAACGAGGTTAAAAGTGAAAAAAAACATATCGACGTTTATCAATCTAAAATAAAAGGGACAAATAATGCATTTTTATCAATAATATAATTACAGAAGAAACTAGACGTATTTATCTTTTAAATGATGTATAGATGATTGTCTATAATTAACTCTAAGTGTCTAAACAAATAGACACAAAACACCTACTCGCTCGCTAAGGCAAAATATTTGCAAGATGGCCGCTAAGGGTTCTCACACACGATGTAGTTTCAACCAAATAACCACGCCCCCCACATCCATAATAGATTAGAATTAGGATCAAAGATGTACGAGTCATTTTTATAAATAGAACGCTATTTATGATCTTACTAAAACTAAGTGTAATATGAAGGTTGGGAACTGGCTCCATGACCACGTACACTCACAGACGTACTAAGCCTAGCATAAGAATAATTAATAGTGTACTCTTCTCTTTTTCTGGTTTTATATAACTTACCGTATTTTTGTACGGGTGCATAATCCTCAATAAATGTAACTGCTTCCAAAGGGGTGGAGAGCTGGTGTCCTGAAATACAGGCCTTAAGCCTAGCTTAGGCACCAGTCTCCCACGGTGTAAATAAATTCGATTATGTATTGTCCTATGATCATTTGTAAATGTACTGTTATATTGTGGTGAGAAAATAAATCTTATCTTATAAGAAGACCCTATGGCGGTATAATAACTTTAAATGATTCATATCGTCATCGTGATCATAGTTAAGGGATCCTAATAATCATAATCATCATTTATTGCATTCGTGTAGTTTATAAGTTGTTACAAGTATATAGGTTTCATACATGAACCGTGCTAGTAGGGCACAGCAATATACATACACATACATATACAGTAGGCAGCTGCACGTCGTGAACTCGTGACTGTGACAAGAAGGCTTCCACTCAGCACGATGCTGTGCTATACCCACGTATCAAATTATTTTGTATTGCTATGCTAATATTTTTCTTATCTATATCTCCACAGTTTAGTGGGAGGCACTCGTATCGGCGCGCGGGGCTTTGG
Source organism: Xanthia togata (assembly GCA_963853775.1). Classification (NCBI taxonomy): domain Eukaryota; kingdom Metazoa; phylum Arthropoda; class Insecta; order Lepidoptera; family Noctuidae; genus Xanthia; species Xanthia togata. The sequence continues at coordinate 5,836,516 of OY970818.1, read as the reverse complement.
ATTCTTCGGAGTGCAGGTCGACTTGACGGAGGAAGGGGTCTCTCATACCGATGACATTATCGAGTTGGTGTTCCAAGTAAGTATTTATTTATTAATTTAAATAAATAAAAGAAAGAAAGGAAATACATTTATTTGGCACAGACTAAAAGGCACACAAGTAGAAAGAGAAAATAAAATAAAACTTTTTCACAAAAAATAAAACCGACTTCGACTTTCGGAAGTCGGTGGCAAAAAAATGAAAATAAAACCCCAAAGACACCGACTTCCGAAATCAAATTTATTTTTCACTTTGTAGTGTTTTTTTTGGAAGTCGGTTTTATTTTTTGTGAAAAAGTTTTTATTTTTCATTTTTTAGTTGTGGTACACAAAACCCCCACAAAAATTTGAATACCCATTACCTGCTATGTAAATTACAGTGAATGGAACTATTAGTATATCGTCCACATATACTAGGTGGGAAAAATACGTATTATTAAAGCTAACTCAAAAACCCCTCATCAGATCTTGACCAAATTTATATGGGACCACTTCTGAAGTATGCCCTACCAAACAAAAAAAGAATCATCAAAATCAATTCATAATTGGCGAAGTAATCGCGTAACAAACATACAAAAAAAAAAAAAAAAAACATACAACCGAATTGAGAACCTCCTCCTTTTTGAAGTCGGTTGAAAAGGAAAAAATACAAAATAAAAATTGTGAAAGTGCGTTGCCTGCGACACACCGATGACCTGGTGAAAGCCGCAGGAATCCGCTGCATGCGAGAAGCACAGAACCGGTCGAAGGGGCGGTGCTTGGGGCAGACCTATGTCCAGCAGTTCAAATTCAAATTCAAAATTCAAAAGTCATTTATTCAAACTAGGCTGAGAATCAGCACTTTTCGAACGTCAAAATTACATAAGACAGTCCCCCAAAACGCCCACCCTTCACCACTTCCTAGTGCTTTTGCTGGGAAGAAGAAGTGGCGCAACAAACTCCCCAGCAGCACAGCTGTCTGTTCAGTTAGGAAAAAAAAATGATTCTATACAATAATTTTTAAGATAATTTACATTACGCAAAATAAAATTTAAATTATAAATTAATAGCCATATGACAGCTAGCACACGCCAATATACCAACCAAAAACATCGAGAACTATACTCAAGCAGAAATAAAAATAACTAAACGTAAACAATATCTAAAAAAAAGAAAATAAAGCCTCCAGGCATAAAGGGCGTGCCCGCTTACATAGAGCTGTAACTAGAAGTTATAATTGATAAACTAGGACCATCGAGGTAAAATAAATAATTGTCGAGGTCGCTAGCTAAACCTTTCGTGTGGACGCCTTTTCGCAGAAATTATGATACTTAAACAAGGTTCACTTATTCGACAGTACATAGCAATGGTGAGGAGCGAAGGTCCAAAGCTCTGGGTGTGGGAAGAGCAAAAGGATCTTATGGCGTTGGAGTTCAGGTTCAAAGACACGATGGAAGCCCGGGGAATGGTCACAGGACACGTGCACCTACTGCAGGCAAGTACTTAGTAATATAGTAGATTTGTGGCGACATCTACAATGCCAAAAGCGAACTACGCATCACACTGACGTTGCGCAAAATCACATCGCGCAAGCAGATTTCACAGCGCGACGACTATACAGGGTTATTGGTAATATGTCGGCAATCCTTTAAGGGATGTAGGGTAGGTCATTTGCAACCAAATGACCCCTTTTGACTCCTACGCAAATGTCCGTCAAATGTAATTTGACATTTTACATTTTAAAATGTATGAAAGAAAAATATAATATGTCAAATGACTCGAAAATGGTTGACATTTTTTTTAGGGGGCATTTGAATAGATTGCTGATATATAGCCAATAACCCAGTATATACAAAGTCCCGACATCAATCGTCGGGCCCGAAGATTGATGTTGCAATTGTCGGGAAGTAGTCCACCAGACACTACACCCGTCTGGTCGGAGGGTCCTCTCTTTTCTATATCGGATGAGTGAACTTTACACCCTGTTCCGCATACCTCTATCATACTGGTGATCCCGAACATGGACATTGTATTGATTTTGCGTAACGTCAGTGTAATGCGTAGTTCGCCACAGATTATTAAATAAGGGGATAAAGTAGTGCCTTATGAAACTCAAAGTCAAATAATTTATTTCAATTAGGCACAAAAAAGACACTTTTGAACGTCAAAATTTACAAAAACAATAATAATAATTGATTCTAGTCGCCCCTTCCAAAAGGTAGTTTTCGTATGGAGAAGAATGGGCAAGAAACTCCACCGTTACTCTTTTAAAATGTTTTCATAATATCTTGTATACATCAATTATATAATTATATGCGAAGACGACGCACCTAGAATAAGATTACTATACCACGATAGGTAAAAATAATGAAAAATGCAGGAATGACAGATAAATTAATTATGTGATGGATGCATGGTGCTCACATATTTACAAACATTGTAAAATTATACGATATTCCTAACATTTTAACAAGTAATAATAATAAGGCAGTGTGTGAATTCAAGTAATCACAGAATATAAAATCAATATTATAAAAAATAATATTATACAATTAAATTGGCAACCAGTTAGATTTTGTCTAGATTCTAAATTGTCCTATGGAGCAGGACCATCATGTTTCCAAGCATTTTCATCTTGGATATAATCCTCTAATTTGTAATATGCTTCTTTACAAAGTGTACTTTTTATATGAGTTTTAAATTTTCTTTAATTTAATTCTAATATATGACAAGGTATTCTGTTGTAATTATTAACACAGTACCCCTTATAAGATGTATTACTTTATGTCACGGGCGCTTCATTGAATCTCGAGCGTAATGAAGGATTCAGTGAAAAACGAATCGAAGACACCTTTATCCCCGAGGAGAATACTTTACTTTTCACACCTTCTCCAAAGTACTACAAGCAATTCGCAATTATTTTTTTGTTAGTTTTCATAAGAATTTTCAGTTGAGGTTCCAAATTTAAATCACATTATTGTCCAGGGGGTTATTAGTTATGTATGCAACTGTTGTATAATAAGGGGTATTAAAACACGAATTTGGGTGATAATAGTATCACATGAGTGTTTTAATACCTAATTATGTACAGTTGCATTCAAGACTTTATCTACACCCATGTTATGAATCCTCTTTATAACGTTCTGAAACCATAGGGTGTTATACAGTGTTGTAAGAACTCTATGTAAATTCATGGAAAGTCTAATACCTACAAACAAACTATGTATAGGACAAACAAATAAAACAAACGGAAAAAAAAACGAAACAAAGTACTTAAAAAATGTTTGGAATAATAATATTGAACACTAATGGCGGGATACGACGTTAATTCGAATAACCAATTTTTTTGGGCATGACAATGTTCTTTTTTTTTAAAGGAGATTCATAATGAAATCCAGTACAACATTATAACTCCCGTTTGGATGCTATTATGGTTACTATGACACTGGGTGTTTTAATGTTGGCAATAAGCTAACTGTTTCAGAAACTTTTATAGAGGATTTATAGCATGGGCGTAGATAAAATAAAATTCAGTACAGTATTATTTGCTCCAGTACGCATGGCATGCCCACAATAGAACCGGGTTTTGTCTATTCTTCCACCATACTACGCGTGACTTATTTTAGGTTAGGATTACATGATGTAATTTGACATTTTCGAGCAGATGGTGTGAAAAGTTCCATAAGTCGTGGTTTTCGTAGTTCAAGGTGGAGTTCAGTTAACCTCCCCACTTTACATACATTGAAATTAAAGCTCAACACACACAAGGCGGGCGGGGGTCGGGACGGCAGTACAGCGAACTTGTACAGCAAGAAACGCGTGCGCGGGTCGGTCGCGGAGCGGGTCGGGAGCGGGAGCCGCACACGCGTTCCTTGTCCATATAATTCAAGGAATTACAATATATACAAGCCCGCCGTACTCCCGTCCCGACCCGCACCGCCTTGTGTGTGTGTTGAGCTTAAACTTAAGACTATTATTGTCTCGTAATGAAATATTACTGTATTGTTGTCATCAGGAATTCCCTTTAGAAGACGTACTATCTGCTTACTACTTGATGTCGGAATGGAAACCGGACTTGATTAATTCGCTGCTATCGCTGCTTACACCAGAAAATGTTCGTGTTGGCGTCGTAGCAAAGTACGTATAGATTTATTCTATTCTATTATTTATGTACACACAGTAAAATACATAGAGATACAACATAATTATAATTTGAGTACAAAGGTACTTACTGCTTATTTCTTAAGATTTTTTTTCCAGCAGACCTGCGAAAGGAGAAACGAGAATGAAATGTAAAAAAAAATTAATTTGCGAAGTTTTAAACTAAAACATTAAAATAAGCGTAGACGTATAACGTAATAAATTAACATATACTTAAATAAATACATAAAGCTTAAATATATAAACATTCATATTATAGGTATATAAATACTTACAGTTGAGAGGAAAGGTAATGTTCTTTTACTCGATGTTTGAATTGTGAAACAGTTTTTAAATCACGAATGCTAGGCGGGAGGGAGTTCCACAACCTTACTGCATGGACAGAGAAGGAATAGGAATAGTAGCTTGTTTTGTGAGAATGAGATTTAATTGAGGATGGGATTCTTCTTCTTATCGTGGTGTTAGTAACTAACCTGGTGTCAAAGTTTTAAAGCCGCCCACGGGCCTCTGACTTTGCTTCACATGCCGTCGAGAAATATCTCTCAGGCATGCCGGTTTCCGCCGTGTCCTCGTGGAGGCGATCGGTGGCGGGGATCTCTCGCGTCCGGCCCTGGTCCAGGCCATGGTACGGAGCGAGAGGGCATGGGAGGCCGTCACCTCCTTCTGCGAAGCAGTAATGCTCGCGAAGGAGGAGGCGGAGCGCGTGAGGGAGAGGCAAACTTCGCGCCCTCACGCCCCTAGCCGCCGCAGGAGACGCCCTGGGCGTCGGGAATCTATTGCCGATTCCCGGCCACCGTAGGCGCGGGCTTGCGGACGGTGAGCAATGGGTAGCTCGCCGTCCGGTAAGGACTAAGCCCGGGTCGACGGTGCGTTGTGTTCCACGCGCGCCTCAAAGAGATGTCAGCAAGTGAAGGGGTCCGATGAGACCATTGCCTGCCGGGGTTGCAGGAAAGTCCGAAAGGGATACCGTGGCCCCCTGGCATTGCACAGGCAACAGAAGGAACACGGGTGGGTTTTAGTCAGTAAGAGTCTGCGCGCCCTCCCGCTCCACCCAGAGCGGGAGAAGTCATTGATGATTTCCCACCCAAAAAAAAAAAGGCATGCCGGTTTCCTCACGATGTTTTCCTTCACCGTTTTTGAAGCAAAGTTATAATTTATATAATACCCACATGAATCCAAAAAGTCAGAGGTGTTTGATTTATGTTCGAACTCGAGACCCATGAGTTCCTCTTGAGACCTGGGAATCGAACCAGGACCCCATGCTCAGCAGTGGCGCTTACGATCACTAGACCAACGAGGTAGTCACAAGTTATGTATTATGTATTGATATAAATGATGTATTTGTCTTTTACAGACGTTTTGAAAAGAAATGTACGATGACTGAGCCGTGGTACGGAACGAAGTACCTACAGGAGGACATAGAAGATCGTTTAATTCAGGTATTTACGCGTAATCTTACATTTATTTTTAACTACCTGCGCCCCGCTGTTTCAGCCGCATAAGTCTTGATCTCGTGGGAACATCGGGATAAAATTATCCTACGTACTAGCAACAATGAGGAGATCCGTAGATGAACCAAGGTAAAAACACACGTACACGACACGTTGCGGTATAAAACTGATTTACATCCGTCACCTCACACTTCAGGTCCAGTTGAAAACCAGCGTCAGGCACTAGTTGTCTGGCATATATACTGAACTGGGCCTATTTGGCGTAGCCGCGAGGCACACATTCCTGCTAGTATCATGCAACGCAGTTTTACACTTTTTATTTTCTATTCTTTCCTTCTACCTTATTTTTTTTTCTCTTTCTACTTGTGTGCCTTTTAGTCTGTGCCAAATAAATGTATTTTCTTTCTTTCTTTATTTTCTTTTAACCGGCATAGCTCGAAGAATTGCCAAACTTAAGTGGCAGTGGGTATGGCACGCAGAACAGATGGCCAATGGGGCCGAAAGGTTCTGGAGCGGCGACCGCGTACCGGAAGACGTAGCGTTGGAAGGCCTCCCACAAGATGTACCGATGACCTGGAGAAGGCCGCAGGAATCCGCTGGATGTGAGAAGCACAGAACCGGCCGAAGTGGCCGTGCTTGGGACAGACCTATGTCGAGCAGTGGACGTCTTTCGGCTGAAATTATGATGATGTACTAACCCAGGTCATGTTCTACCCAACTGCCAAAGGAGAATGACCGCCAATGGGCCCCTTAGTTTTGGTGACGTGTCAAGACTATTTACTTCTCAAAAATTAAGTCATATTTTTACATGTTCAAGTTTTTTTTTTCAACATTTCTTTTACCCTAGCATTGGAAAACAATATTAATATATATTTTATTGAATTTAGATCAGTTCCGCCATTAAAACTTGACGTGAATGTTGCCAGACGCGGACTATGTCAATTGAATAATTGTAATCGATTGAAAATATCGATATTTTACTAATCCGTCGACTAAAATGACCGGAGATAGGCAACAATAGCTTTTCTTTCGTCATAATCTAGCTAACACTCTCATGTAACTGATTTGGCGCGAAGTAGACGACGGGTGGCTCAAATAAAGAAAATAAAAGTAGTTAATAAACTAAAATAAAAAACACGAAGGAATTATATTTTGAAGGAGTGTATATTCTACCCACAAACGTATAATATTATAACTAGGAGATTCTGCTGGTCTTACCTCTGCGGTGCTTGTAGCTAAAGTACGATCCTGAAATGATGTGAAGGTCCTCTGTCCGATAGCGAAGAACTAAGGCGGAAACAGACGCTCCGGTTGCCCTTCCGATTGTCTGATCGGAACATCGAATCTGATTAACTGCCTACACGCTCCGGTTTTGCCTTCTGAAGAGAAACCAGAGCGTCTGTTTCCAGCCAAAAGAGTCTGAAGCGGTCGGAAGACCAAAGACAAGATCTATATTCTCTATGATCAGATCCGATTATCGGAACGGAGGGTCTGTGCTGTATAAAGCAAAATGTATGGCAGCTACGCTTCCGAATGTCTGATCAGACAATCGGAAGAGCAACCGGAGCGTCTGTTTCCGCCCATAATCCCACGTAAATATTATGTGTTTCATGGTATTTCTACCGTCAGAAATATTCCGTTACCTTCATAACTGATTAGTTTCTTTCAAAAACCAAAGTTAGTACCACATACATTATTGTGGTTAGTACTCAGGTTAATACCTCCCATACATACCTAAATAGCGTTTATAATTATCTTTTTAATTATGTAAATAATATTTTTTACAACACATCGATTTGCTAAATCGATTACCAAAATATTTAATATAGTCACACTTAAACAGATCTATCTGTCAAGTGTCAAATCAATGCATCAATCAAATTGTTTCGTGCCGTCCGTTTTGCGTCGAGTTGAATTTATTCCCGTATTTACTTCAGTTCGTTACAATTTGAAGCTGTTGAGTTGAGCGTTTACGTTCCTGCAGTGGATTTGTTTTGAGATATTGGACTCCTGTTTTAGTGATAAGTGAGGAAATGACTCTGTTTTAGTTTTTAAGTGAGCCTTGGACTCGTTTTACTCCTAAAAAATGTCTACACCTGGTAGAGGTCGGGTAAACCACCCTCTCTCTCGCTGGTGTATCAATTGCTCCCTACGTTTGGCGCCGAATCTTCGTAGACGTCAAATCGAAGAATTAGATGAACCAATGCTTATCCTTCTGAGAACCTGGGTAACACCGGTAAGTGTCTATTGTGTCATTTACCAGATTTATACGAACACTTAGGATGCCTATGTTTGGCCAATCAAGGGGTCATCGTCAACTGCAAATCTCTATTATTTCCGCTATAACATAAATTAACGTTTACACACGTACATTATAGGCATAAGGTGATATGAGAAAACCTAGATCATTGCAATGAGCACATGAATAAATGTACGTTTTATTTATTTAGGAATTCTCTGATTTATTTTTGTTATCTTTTCAGATATCCGCTGATGACATCCTGTCTTGAATGTTTTGTATTATTACAAAACCGAAATCATCAACCCTATCCCTTGTATCCCCTGCTCTTGGACACCTCAACATATTTTTTGCATGAATGTCAATTGCAAGCCGCAGAACTTATAGGTTTAGTCAAGACTGTCCTCAAAGGAACGTTATACTAAGATGAACGGACACCAGCACATCACGTAAGTGTTTAAATCGTGGCAGAATAACTGTGATTGAACTAATTTAACAAAAATAAATATAATATTTTCTTGTTTTTAGGTCTTGCATTTGGACCGAGTATGTCGTGCTTGTTGGGAGGCTGCAACGAGAGAAATACAAAACCAGGCCGTTGGTGGTGTTAACAGATCCACAGTGGATTCTGTGTCAGTGACTGATAACATGGACGATAACATTGCAGATGCTGTGATTCCTGTACCACCTCCACTGCCACTGCCGGTTCCACCACCTCAGGAACAACAATTACCTCGAACATTTCCAAAAAAATAATTACTTAAGTACAAATGGGTTTCTGCAAGTTCACATCATTGCATGTTCCTTGGTTGTGCGAACACTGAACGTCCGAATGAGTACCTTGTTTACTACTGAAAATGGTCCCATGCGCTCATTTTTTAGACCCAGTGATGTATTCATTTTGGACGGTGGATTTCGAGATGTGATTGCTGAGTTAGAACAATATAATTATAAAACTCACATGCCAGTCATCATTATCGGAAAACAAACAACAATTAACCACCCACTAGGCTAATAAATCTAGATGTGTAACAATGTGCCGGTGGGTGGTAGAGGTTGTAAATGGGAGAATCAAAAGAGATTTTAAATTGTTTCGCCAGGAATATTTTAATAGAGCGTCAAGTCACCTTATGACTGATTTCAAAATACCTTGTTCAGTTTTGAATAAATTCCATCCTACAATTGATGACAGACCCGATGCTGTGGAGTACCTAAATATTGCTCTGTCGAGATTATATACAGTAAATTATTTATCGGAATTAATTCAAAGGGAACATATAAATAGAAGACGTACGATTTTCCAGAGCATAAACAGCAGTGCTCCCCATCTAAATAACTTTCCAAGATTAACATTAATCGAATTAAGAAGATTTGCTTTAGGATCTTACCCATTAAAACAGGCAAGATCCTATTATGGGGAGCATGTGCGGGCGAATGTTACCTACAGTGTAGAAATAAGCAATGAATTTTAATAGAAGAAGATTTTCCCTTAATATTAGGTCAAAACAATTATAGGGCCAGAATTAAATCGAGACATGTGAGTAGCAGGAATTATTACACATATTTATTGATAAGTGGAGACCAACATAGGGCAAATTCTTTAGAGAGTATCATTGCTTATTATTGTAGTTGCTTAGTGGGAAATCGTACAGTAGGGTGCTGCGCTCATACTATGACCGTATTGTGGTATTTAAGCTTGGATCGTTGTAATAATATAAGTGCCCCAGCGCAATTTCTAGACCATATTATATTTGATGAAGAATAAATGTTTTACCTTACTATATATTGTTTTTTTTTTTTTTTAATTAAGCAGGCCTAGAGCAGCTTAACTTGACTTGAGATGGATCCGTGCGGTTGTTGTAACTTAGCCATGAGCTCCTATGACCTAAGGAGCCGCAGGTAAGTATTTATTTTTAACAAAACTACATGGTGAGGGCAAAGCCTGCTTAACGCTGCACAGCATAACAAGAGATATTTGTAAGCGCAAGTACTTAACCTACATAATATCTAGCAAGAGAAGAAGTTATGTAGTGTTTTCTAAATTCAGGAATCAATATTAATACATAAACAATATGATTAATTTAATTTCAAATATGTTTAAAACAAAAAAAACTGGTTTTATAACCTCAATTTCAGCATCCGAAAAAATAAGATTTCTCTTAAACTAGGGTGAAAAATTGAAAATCGATTTCAGGATATGAAAAGGTAATTCAATCAATTAAAAACCACCGTGACATGCGAAGTTTTTTTAGGGGCCCAAAACTCCTAACAAAATGGGCATACTCCTTTCATCCAAATCGTGAAAGCGTAAAACCACTACTCCACTTCTCCGGTTTTTATTTTATTATTATTATTTCAGGAGTGGAAAACTGTCAAACCTATACCTGAACTGCACTTGCCGCCCCCGAACGAGTTCATACCTACTAAACTTACGCTGGAAAAAGGGGAGGACAGCACTGCAGACTCCATAACACCTATTATTATTAAGGTGAGCCCTTACAGCTTCAGGCCGCGTCTCATTTAAGAATAACATTTATTGTTTAAATTCAAATGTCATTTATACAAACGTCTTTTCGAACGTCTAAATTAGTAGCACAGCTGTCTGTTCAGTTAGAAAAAATGATTCTATAGTATGCCAAATAATTTACAGTACGCAACACAGAACATAATTTAAATTATAACACCAGGTTAGTTACTAACCACACGAAAAGTAGAAGAAGAAGGATGTGCCAGAAAGGTATGCTCAAATTTAAGGGTATGGTGCAGACCATTAAACTGAAGAACTTTGTCCATGGGACATTGTATTCGCAAACAAACTATCAGCTGCCCCATACAAATCTTCAATACTCGAAGCAAATGTATGGAACGGGTGGTTATTTTTCGCAATTACCTTGCTCTGCCTATACCTTCGGCGAATACAAGCGTAATTCACAGTGGGCCCTATCAGAATACGATATGCTGAGCCTTTTTTGGCCTCGCACAGGTCGTTATTTTTTTTTTTAGTTTTTTTTTTTAAAGAGTATTTAACTCCTTTTTTTATAATATATATTTTTGTTTAAATATTATTACAATTCTTTCTAATAAAATTTTGTGTGTATTTTTCAGGACACCCCACTAATGAGGCTTTGGTTCAAGAAAGACAACGAGTTTAATCTGCCCAAAGCGGTCATGACATTCGATTTAGTCAGGTATGATTAAGTATAGATATACTACTAACTTCTGCCCGCGACTTGTTCCGTGTGAAATTTCGGCACCCAACCCACCGCGTCGCATCGCATCGCCCGTAGGTAGTTAGTACTTGAAATTGTGCCGGCATCAACATCGCCACATACGAACTATGCATCAAAAGACCTGACGTCACACAACATCCGGGCCCGTATTACAGAACCTCACTCAAAACTCAAGCATTACTTAAAACTCGCTTAAAGCCTTTTGATTGGTTGAAACTAGTTTTAAGTAATGCTTGAGTCTTGAGTGACGTTCTGTAATACTGGCCCCTGACGTCACACAAATCCTGCATCGCGCAATTAGAGTTTACCGCGCGATCGACATATATACAAGCTCCCGACTTCAGCCATTGGGTAGTTGCCCGCCATACACGACACCCGACTGGTCGGAGGATCCTCCCTTTTCTATTATGGATGGTGATCTGTATACCCTGTACCTCATACCCCTAAAAAAGATCAGTGTGTACTTCATTTAATTTTGTTTTATCGTCTTTAGATATCGACATGATCATGTGTGTGGAGTTTCGCTAGCTAATTGACCCTGTATTCGTTGTTATCAGCCCCTAATTGACCCTGTATTCGTTGTTATCGGCCCCAAATTGACCCTGTATAAGTTGTTATCGGCCCCTAATTGACCCTGTATTCGGTGTTATCAGCCCCTAATTGCCCCTGTATTCGTTGTTATCAGCCCCCTAGCCTACGCGGACCCTCTGAGCTGCAACCTGACCTCGGTGTGGGTGTTGCTACTAAGAGACAGTCTGCAACAGTTTGCGTACGCCGCTGAGCTCGCTGGACTACGGTGGAGCATCGGGAACGCTAAGTATGGAATCAGCGTGAGTAGAAATTGTAATAATTTTAAACACATAAGCGTACAGATAGTGCAATCTACGACGACGCGCCCTGCTCCGCGATGACCGTACTGTAAGCTGTACTTTAGTACGGAGCGGAGCGGAGTGGGGCGCGTCTCAGTGGATTGCACTATCTATATATAATGTCTTAGCTTTGAGTTGCGGTTAGGCTCGGATATATTTTATTAGAGTTATCGTCGTAAGCGTAGGCGCTGATCTCAAGGTCCTAGGTTCGATTCCCAGGATTCAATTTTTGTTTTATCCTACTCATTCATTCATTACTATATTATATTATAAACATAAAATATGGCTCAGGTGACCATCGACGGGTACGACGACAAGCAGAGCGTCCTGCTGGACAAGATCATGGAGCACATGGTGTGCTTCACTGCCGACCCCAAGCGGTTCCATATCATGAAGGAAAATCATATCAGAGCCATACGGAACTTTGACGCTGAACAGCCATATCAGGTGAGGATGTTTTGCTACTAAATGTGTATTAAATATTGGGAAAAAATTACACAGGCCTCTGTGAGAGTGAGTGGGCCGTAATACACCCCGCGGGCTCAGTCCGGGTTGGTAGATGTCACATGTCTCCCAATTTTTAGGGTTCCGTAGTAAACAGGGAACTCTTATAGTTTCGCCATGTCCGTCTGTCTGTCTGTCCGCGGCTTAGCTTAGAGACTCTTTGTACTAGAAAGCTGTAATTTGGCATGGGTATACATAATTATGTGGTCATGGGTAAAATAAAACCAAGACAACATTTTGTTCTTAGGGTGCCTCCCCTACACCTGAAGTGGGGATGTTTTTTTTTCGTCTATTCCCATGGTATATGAAAATCATTTTTCAATTCCTATCCGTTTGCGAAATATTAAGCTTAAAGCGCTAATTATTGTTAGTCATTTGTGCCCCCCCCCCCCCCCCCTCCCTGCCAGGTAATTGGTTGTACTAAGATTTGTGAAAAAAATCACAGCAGTAGTATTATATGACATCGTTTGATTCGTTCGGTCGCCCCCGACCCTTCCCCGTTGATGCGCCAGCCCGCGTCGATGCTGAGCCGGTAGCTTTAAATTCCCCGATTAATAATAATGAATTATTTTTGATCCAGCCGGTCCCACCTTGCTGTCCTCCCCCCAGCGACGCCCTAAGCCGAGGTCCGTACCCCACAGGGGGTGCCCTTAGCGAGCGCTCGCCTAGTTTTATTTTAGAATAGTTTTGCCCCTGGCTGGAGGCTTTAAGTTTAGTAGCTTAAGGCAGCCGCAGGATTGTCCGGTTAAGAAGTCATCACCTCAGAGGTGAGCTACGAGATGCCCTAGTCAAAAAAAAAAAAAAAACGTTCGGTCGATTATTACTCGTTAACCTGTAAAGCCAGTAGGCTTTAGGAGGAGTAGGTTAACGAGTAATAATCGACCAACTTGAATTAGCAGTTTGAAAAACATGTTCTCCCATACATTCCGGATGGGAGAACATGTTTTTCAACTACAATGTTAAGTTTGTTCTTGGGATAAATATATCCAAACAAACCTTTTTCGGTTCTAGGACATGCCGGCTTCCTCACGATGTTTTCCTTCACCGTTTTGAGAGCAGTGGTGATGAAATTGTTTACACCAAGTAAAGCGCCTGTGAAACTCAAAACTCAAACTCAAAGCATTTATTTCAATTAAACCATTTACAGGCACTTTTGAATTGTCAAGGGGTCAGTCAGTCAGAAATATGAAGCTAGTTGCCCATTCCAAAGCGTAGGTTCCTATCGAGAAAAACGGGCAAGAAACTCCACGGACACTCTTTACTTTTACTCTTTTTTTTTTTCCTGAGGTTTCGATCCCACGACTCGGGGCCGACATCGGCCACCACTACTCTCGCTCTATTCTATTCTCGCTCTCACTGTATTACATATAAATTTTAAAATAATTATGCGTAAAATAGTTTAATCTGTCGCGCGCGCAATTAGCAGACACAATAGAATTTTATTGTTATCTGTCTCCAATATGAGACACCAGTATTATAAAGGTTAAAATAATATCTTTAAAAAATACAACTATATTGTATAAAACCACTATCGACCCGTGCCTGCTTCACACGGTTTTTATGACTAGAATAAAAATACTCGTTTATACAGCAGTACTAAAATCTGTTTGTTTTGCAGCACGCTGTATACCAGCAAGCGCTGTGTCTAGCCGACGTGGTTTGGACTAGATGTCAACTATTAGAGGTCGCTGATGGTAAGTACGCATTATTAGACTAAGGAAAAAAAATATCAACCTTGTTTCTGGTTGAAAAAAAAAACACTTATTCGCTTTGGTAGTCCCGGGAACTTTTTCTTATCATGGCACTACAGTTTGGTGCATTTGTCCATAAATTCGCGTTACTTGATCAATACAAAATGCACCCCTATGTATATTGTAATAAAGTTCATTTTGTAAGGCGTGAGTTTATGTATGTGTTAATTTATTTAACAACACATTCACGTTTTGTTTCCCCGACGGGTTGGGCAGAGGTGTACCTGTAGTACACCCACATTCGAGCCTATTGCCATCAACCGGGCACAATTCCAGACTCCGGGCTACTATTGAGAAATTCCTGTTGGAAAATCCCAATAATACTTTGCCTGACTTGGGAATCGAACCCAGGACCTCATGCCCAGCAGTAGCGCTTGCGACCACTAAACCAACAAGGCAGTCACATGCTCATTTATTTACATGTTCGAAAACTAAATTGCGAACGCAAGTTAGAAGTTTATTGCTTTTCGATTTTATCACCAGCTAACAAAGTTGATATTTGTGTGTATTGATGATTCAGAATATGATGTGACGAAAACATTTTTTTTTTCTAGCCATGACACCGGAAGAGCTAAACGACTTTGTGGGTAGAATGATACGTAAGGTGCACATCGAAGGGTTCATGTACGGCAACCTTAGCCGCGAGAGGGCGCTGAATATCGCTGAAACTGTCGAGAAAAAGTGAGTGCACCTTATATTATTAACCGACTTCAAAAAAGGATGTGTGATGTGGATGTGATACTGTTGGAGCTGCTGAAGATTGTAAGACCATATTTGTATTGTATAAACTCAATCTCTTTTGCATTATATAATTGCATAGCACAGGTGTGAGTACTATGTACTAAAGAGCTACCATTTACCGGGTAATATGTAGTATTTCATTGACTTGAATGTGCCCTGGCGGCTGTGAGTATGTCATGCTCACTCAAATGTCTCGCTGATGGTGGCGCGTGTGTTGGATCATTTAGCTCCCATCAAAATGGTTGAGCT
Source organism: Xanthia togata (assembly GCA_963853775.1). NCBI lineage: Eukaryota > Metazoa > Arthropoda > Insecta > Lepidoptera > Noctuidae > Xanthia > Xanthia togata. Next base: position 5,821,306 of record OY970818.1, on the reverse strand, counting down.
AAATGGTGCTGATCCATGCGTCATGTTCGTGAACGGGCGCCGTCAGTGGGGACTGGTCATCTCTTAGCTGCCATGGCTTATTTTAATTTATTTTAAGTTTTTGAATGATTCTTTTTTTCTTTTTATTTACGAACGTGCACGTCTTATTACATTGTTCTCACATGCATAATTTCAAAATGAATGATGTAACCAATATTTTGTATCCATTTTATATTTTATTTAAAAGAGTGTCCGTGGCGTTTCTTGCCCGTTCTTCTCCATAGGTACCTACTACGCTTTGGAATGGGCAACTAGCTTCCTATTTTTGACTGACAATTCAAAAGTGCATGTAAATGGTTTAATTGAAATAAATGCTTTGAGTTGGAGTTTGAGTTGGATGAGGTTCTCGATTATTAATAATCTGGGGAAACTTCTCAGACTTGATGGGTATAATAATAATTGCAACCTCTTAGTGTCCCACTGCAGGGCAGAGGCGTCTTCTCGTACTGAGAAGGCACGATCATTGAATTCATTGATCACCATTTTTAGGGTTCCGTAGTCAACTAGGAACCCTTATAGTTTCGCCATGTCCTCGCTTAATCTCTGTGACCGTTAGCACTAGAAAGCTGAAAATTGGTACCAATATGTATATCAATCACGCCGACAAAGTGGTAAAATAAAAATTGGAAAAAAAATGTTTTATTAGGGTAGCCCCCCTATATGTAAAGTGGGAAGAGATTTTTTTTTAAATTTCAACCCTAACGTGTGATATATTGTTGGAAAGGTTTTTAAAAATGAACAGGGGTTTACTAAAATCATTTTTTGATAATGTCAATAATTTCGGAAATAATCGCTCCAAAAGTAAAAAACAATGTGTGTGTCCCCCCTCTAACTTTTGAACCATAAGTTTAGAAAATATGAAAAAAATCTGAAAAGTAGAACTTTATAAGGACTTTCTAGGAAAATCATTTTGAACTTGATGGAAACAACAGTTTTTGTACAAAAATGACAAAAAGTTGTACAAAATAATTTCTGGACTAAGTTTGTAGTATAATCGTATATGCAAGCAGGAACACTTATTGTGACGGACGGGAAACTACGGAACCCTACACTGAGCGTGGCCCGACACGCTCTTGGCCGGTTTTTATTTTTATTTCTGCTTGAGTGTAGTTCTCGCTGCTTTTGGTTGGTATATTGGCGTGTGCTAGCTGACATACGGCTATTAATTTATAATTTAAATTATTTTTTGCGCAATGTAAATTGTCTTGCATACTGTTGTATAGTTTTTTTTTTTTTTTCTAACTGATAAGACAGCTGTGCTGCTGGGGAGTTTGTTGCGCCACTTCTTCTTCCCAGCTGCAGCACTAGGAAGTGGTGAAGGGTGGGCGTGCCGGGGGACTGTCTTATGTAATTTTGACGTTCGAAAAGTGCTGATTCTCAGCCTTGTTTGAATAAATGACTTTTGAACCACGCTTGCTCAAGACGGGTTGGCGATCGTTTTTATTTTTATACAAGCTGTTGCCCGCGACTTCGTCTGTGGTCCAGGGTGAAAGTAGCCTAAGTCCTTCTCCAGGTCAAGGTACCCCTGTGTCAAATTTCATCCAAATCCGTTCAGCCGTTTTAGCGTGAAAGCGTAACAAACAGACAAACACACTTTCGCATTTAATATTAGTTGGGATTAACTATAATGCCAGGTTTCCTCACGATGTTTTTCCTTCACCGATGCCAGTAATGTCAAAAGAGTATTTAATTTTAAAAAGTGTTCTTAATCAGAAGGTCAAGAGAATCAGTCAATATTTCCATGATAAAAGTATCTTGTAATAGAACGTGTGTATTTTGTTCTACAGGTTACCAAAAGATGCGACGCCATTATGTGCCCAGCAACTGTTGTTACATAGAGAAATTGAAATCGAAAAAGGTATGTAATTTCATAAATAACTAGTTGCAATCCGCGGCTTCGCCCGCGTGGACCTTAACTCTTTTTCTAATATAAAATTAGCCTAAGTTACTCCTTATAACATCAGCTATCTGCCAGTGAAAGTCCCGTCAAAATCGGTCGTTGTTTTGGAGATAAGCTGGAACAAACAGACAGACAGATACACAAAAATATATTTATTATTAATTTATTTATTTCTAAAACACTTCACCTATCGTAGCGGTTACACCGCCACACACGAACTACCCATCAAAGACATGACGTCACACAAATCCTGCATCGCGCAATTAGAGTTTACGACATTAAGTCTATCCGACGTCAACAGTTGGGCAGTAGGCCCGCCAGACACAACACCCGTCTGGTTGGAGGATCCTCCCTTTTCTATGGTGGATGAGTGAACTTTACACCCTGTTCCTCATGCTACTAAACTATAATACACTTTGGTTTTAGCTGCACAACGAAAACCTCTCAGGGTTTCTCTGTGTGCTGTCGAGTCAATCATTAAAATTTTACAAAAAATGTTAATTACATACTACAATGATACATATAATACTTTTCAAATGGTGATAATAATTTTTAGGTACATTAATACATACATTAGCATAAATTATGTGTGAGGAAACTTTTTGATTTGTACAGACGCCAGCACATCAACCTACTACAACCTGACAAATTTCTTTAAAATATGTTCAACTTTATCACTAAAGTATAAGGTTCTAAGTTGATTGGGAAAATTTGACAGTTTCGGGTAGGTTGACCTGCTGGCGTCTGTACTTGTAACTTTTCGAACTTGCTTTGTATAACGTTTGTATGTTTGTTTTGTATAATATTGGGTCGCCCTCACCTATGAAATTGGCGTTTTTTTTCACAAATAGAGAACCTCGTCCCTTCTATGATTTAAAATATTCATCAATTGCTTGATATTATATCGAATAATGACCACCATAGACAACTTCCAATAGTAAAAAAACCTTATTACTTATAGTTTTCTAAACATAAAAATAACTTAAAAATGTCTCCTCTTTTTGTTAGCAGAAATGACCACTATTTGTTTTAAAACTTAGCCAAAACTTATTTTTGTCGCTTAATCTAAGTGGCATACGTTATCTTAGTTTTTAAACATTAGTGCATAAAAAACACAGTGAAAACTCAAAAAAAACTTGTATTAAACTTGCTTTTTTTGTGTTTTAAAACAGTGTTCATGGTTGTTAAATAAATTAAGAAAATTTTAGTATGAAAAATGCAACTTCTTTAAAATTCTCCATACAAAACGCTGATTTCATAGGTGGAGACCTAATATAATTTAGCATTTAGTAAAAAACTGTTATTTTGACATTACAAACGACACTTCAATTTTATTTATTTGTATAGAGAATTTTATTTGCTTTTTTTCATTGTTACTGAAGCCGCCTCTGAGTTATGGCATGTAATTTAATGAACACCTTGCAAAATTATGTAAATAAACTATTTCAATAAACGATTCCACATTCTTCACGTTTCCCACTGAGCATTTTCTGTATCTGTCAGTTTTTTTCATTATTGTGTAGTATCGTGTTTTTGAAACAGTTTAACTTAGTACCGACTCCCGGGCCAATTTACTGGGTTTTTTTTATCTTATCGGTTTTTCCCATAATAATAATATTTATTTTATTTATTTATTATTTAAACAACACCTTTAATCTATCTTTACATATGCGCCCCCTAATGCGATAATTAAGTCTACATATAAATTTCCATATTTTCTGTTTTTTAACATTTTTAACGCTCACAGGTGCGTGGCACGTCCGTGAAACGACGAACAGCGTGCACCGCTCATCGTGCGCGTCGCTATACTACGCGTGCGGCGTCCGCCAGACCAAGAATAACGTGGTGCTCGAACTACTAGCGCACACGCTCTCCGAGCCCTGCTTCAGCATGCTGCGGACTAAGGTATGCTGCATTTAGGGAACTGCCAGAAATTGGGCTCCTGCCGGATATAGGGTCTTGCCGGATTTAGGCTCTTGCCGGATCTCGGCTCATGCTGAAATTAGGTTACTACTGGAATTGAGCTTCAGCTGAATTAAGTCACTATTGGAGGTTAAGGGTCCGAGTTGGATATACAGGGTGTTAAAGTAATTGCGTGCCATAGCTTAGGGGTAGGTTCAGTATCGATAAAGGAAGCCAGAAAAAAAAAAAAAAATAAGGTCAACCTATATTAGCACCTACTAATTTAAAATAGTAATCGTTAGAATTAAAATTATTTTATTTGTTTAAATGCTTTAATTACTTACCTACTATCGAACGCGTAGTCATTTTGTCCTTCACTTCTTCTAAACGATTGCTATTTTAAGTTAGTAGGTACTAAATACAACCGCCACCTGTCCACCGGTCTGTCCACCTTGTGGTCCAAGGTGGACACTGGACAGACGACCTAATAAGGTCGCAGGAAGCCGGTGGATGCAGGTCGCTTCCAACCGGCCGATTTGGAAATCATTGGGGGAGGCCTATGTTCAGCAGTGGACGTCCTATGGCTGCAATGATGATGATGAGGTACTAAATTAGGTTGAACGTTTTTTTTTTTTTTCTGCCTTCCTTTGTCGATTCTGAACCTACCCCTAAGCTATGGCACGCAATTACTTTAACACCCTGTATAATATTGTCGGAAATAAGACTTAAAAAGATGTCCCTGTTCAAATAGAACTTGCCAGAATCAGGATTCGACCGAATTTAGGCTCATACCGGTAGTTACCCTGTTGAAAACACAAACTTGCCCATGGAAATATTATATCACTGCCGGATTTGGGGTCTTAGCTACAATAAGTCCGTCGAATATAAAACCCACCTTGCACATAATTAAAGGTATGCTTTGCCGGACATAGGCAAAATTGCAATACCGTCTGTATTGTTTCGTTTTGGTATTTTATATCTCTTTAGGTTTTAATTTTGACATACGCCATCTGTTTTTTTAGGGTTCCGTACCCAAAGGGTAAAAACGGGAACTTATTATTAAGACTTCGCTGTCGGTCCGTACGTCTGTCACCAGGCTGTATCTCAGAACCGTGATAGTTAGACAGTTGAAATTTTCACAGATGATGTATTTCTGTTTCCGCTATAACAACAAATACTAAAAACAGAATAAAATAAATATTTAAGGGGATACAACAGACATGATTTTTTTGCCGGTTTTATAGATGGTTGACCGTTTTTATACGGAACCGTTCGTGCGCGAGTCCGACTTACACTTGGCCGGTATTTTTGTTGTTGTTTTTACTCTTATTTTTGGGAATCCTTTATAAATAAAAAATGCCTCTAATAGTTTCTCTGCTCAACAGGAACAGCTTGGCTACATAGTATTCAGTGGTCTTCGGCGCTCGAATGGCGTGCAAGGATTCAGGGTAATCGTACAGAGTGACAGGCATCCTGAATATTTGGAGCAGAGGATAGAAAACTTCCTACAGGGATCCCTGGTAAGTCAATAGATTTTACTGACTTAATTTGACTTGCTTTTTTCTGTGGTGATGTCTCTATTCAATAGAGATATCATCATAAACCTAAGCATAGTGTTTTGCGTGCGTTAGCTAACGTTCGCACGGACTTTAAAAATATTGCGATTCTCGGTGATGAGCCGAGCAGAGCAGGAGGAGGTCGTGGCTAAGTAATAACAGCCGCACAGGTCGATACATCAGGTTAAGCTACGCTTTCCGGGGTGGGTGACCATCTTTACATATCGAGATTCCTCCGTGCCTCGGAAAGCACGTTAAGCAGTTGGTCCCGGCTGTCATTCGTGGATCTTTGAGAACTGTCAAAGATCCACGAATGACAGCCCGGACCAACGACGACTAACGACTGTTACGGGTCGTCAGGACCTCGAAAGTCTGACAACCAGTCTTACCAAGGGGTCATCGTTACCAAGGGGGCCCGGGTCGACGGCGCGTTGTTTTCCACTCGCGCCTCAAAGAGATGTCAGCGGGTGAAGGGGTCAGATGGGACCGATGCCTGCCTGCCTGGGTTGCGGAAAAGTCCGAAAGGGATACCGTGGCCCCTGGCAACGGAAAGGCAACCGAAGGAACACGGGTGGGTTTTAGTCAGTAAAAGTCTGACACGCCCTCTCGCTCCGCCCAGAGCGGGAGAAGGCATTTGATGATGAAAGGGTCATCGTTTTACCTACTGGGTTGTGGAGGTCAGATAGGCAGTCGCTCCATGTAAAATACTGGTATTGCTGAATCCGGATGACTGGAAGCCGACCCCAAAAAAGTTGAGAAAAGGCTAGGCAGATTAATTGGTATTGAGAATCTAACAGAGCGCATCCTAGCGCGTCAAAAAAAGACACTGTTGGATTCAAATCTCGGCGCTAAGCAGTGCGTTAACAATCCAGTGCGCGAAAATAAATCGCTGCGGGAAAAAAATCACAAGTGCGAAACTGGGCTTACAGTGTGCACTGCCATAAAAAGCGATTTTGCACACCAGAAATGAAACTCAATCCTGCAATTATTTTTGTACAATGTTACTGAGTTTGATGTACAGAATGCGTAGATGACGGGTTTTTAATAGTTTATTTGGTACACCATATATAATTAAATGTAATATTTAACAGGAATATCTAGAAAAAATGACTGACGAAGAGTTTGAGAAGTACAGAGCCGCACTAGCGGCACAGAAGCTTGAGAAACCGAAGCGGATGTCCAGTAGGGCTTCGCAAATGTGGAGCGAGATCACCGCACAGGTAAGTTGACGAGTTGTAAATAAATATGTGCTTTTGGATGAACAACTTTAACACCCGAACATAAAGTTCAGTTTGCGTTATAACTTCAAGTATTATTATGAGTTTTTCAATAGTATTTCATCATCATTCCGCCGGCGGACCGGCGCAACACATCTTTTTCTTCTTTTTTTTCCTTCAATGGTACTTGTCATTCTGAAATCAACTTTATTAACACTAGCTTAAATTCGATTTTAGCTTATGTGGAAATAACATAAGCAACGATTCTAATATGAAATAGATTGCAGCTTCTTCTTAACTCATAACATAATCCGCCACGTGGGCCCAGTGCTGGTTGGTGGATGTGAGCTTCTTCTTGATTATTTTAATGGCAGTGTATAGAGTGCCGCTAGTGGTACTCTATCCCTATCGGATAAAGTGCCGCTAGCGGCATAATAGTGATGTTCGCTTGGCCCGGCTAAAGTGCCGTAAGCATTGCATCGTCATTGCGACTGTCACTTGTTATTTTGTTTGATGTTGAGGTTAGTTCGCTGTAAAACACTACATTCCCAAAACAATAAATTCTCTTGTGCTTAAACGGACCCTGGCTCGTTGTCTGGTCACAGTTCTAACCTTCAGCCATTTTCATTGTCTACTTCATTTTTCGTAAATTCAGTCATTGTAGTGACTTGCGATCAATTAATACAAAGGGCGGCGAACTAACCTCAACAATCAAACAAGGACAGTGACAATGACAATGCAATGCATACGGCACTTTAGCTGGGCCGAGGCAGCGCCACTATTATGCTGCAAATAGAGGCACTTTAACCAATAAGGATAAAGTACACATTCCATGCGACAATTGTAAGGCTCGCTAGATTTTTTCTTTTTATTATGGACATGTCTTTCTACATGGTTCTCGCATATTTGTTGTATAATTTCAACATGAATGATGTGTCCAATATTTTGATTTAAAATAGTGTCCATGGAGATCCTTGCCCGTTCTTTTACATTGATACCTACTAAGCTTTGGAATGCGCAGTGCAGCAATGTCGACATCAGACGTTTCATTTTAGTTAAAGAAAAGAAAGAAACTACATTTATTTGCGGTATAGAAAAAACACAAACACGAAAACAATAAGTCGGGGGAAAATATGCGTCACATCTACGCAAACGGCCGACGCTCAGCATAATCTCGTATACACTTTATACGCACACACAACTACACCATCTTACTCTCTCTCACACACACACACAACACCACACCACACCACATACACGACACTTTCCGCTTCACACTTCACACACTAACAAACACACACACGCATTTTTATTTTTCTTTTTGATTTTATTTTATTACTACTTACCTTTTTTTTTCTTCAATAGTCCTGCATGTATTACGAGCTACAATTTTTGTGATAATTCTAATCTCGGCGAGGGGGGGCCACGATTGGATCGGAAATGATGGAATCGTGGCCCCGGTAGTTTGGATTCCTGACTCCCACAAGGTCTAGTACCTCCAATATTTGTAACACCTCTATACTGTAATTGTACTTTGTGGGAGAAAAAATAAAATTCACACATAAATTCACGCCTTCTCCCCATGGGGGTATGCAGAAACTACAGAACGCCACCTGCTACGATCCTTACATACTCCTTTTGCTTCGTTTACGTTCATACATCAGGTCATACACGCACGCCGGTTGCGAGTACTACGCACCTGTCCTTTCTGAAGAACATCACCAATAAGGTCAGTATATGTCCTCCTAGGGCGTCCCCTCCCGGCGTTTCCATTCACATCTGCCTTGTAAATACATTTTGTTAGTCGCCTTTCATTCATCCTCTCAACATGACCAAACTATCTCAGCATACCCTTTTCAATTTTTGTCACTACATCTTCTTTTAACTCACACCGTTGTCTTATCACATCTTTAAATAAAAATATTATTATAATGCTTCTTCTTTTCGTGTGGTTAGTAAACTAACCTGGTGTCAGAGTTTTAAAGCCGCCCACGGGTCTCTGACTTGGCTTCACATGCCGTCGAGAAATATCTCTCAGGCATGCCGCAGGGGGCGCTCCACGGTGGGCGCCACATGCGCGTGCGAGCCCTCACGGGGGGGGGGGGGTGCGGTGGCTCGGGGTGGGGTCGTCTTGGCGGTGTCTCTAGACATCGCCAACGCCTTCAATACTCTGCCCTGGAGTTGCATCAGGGAGGCACTCCGGTATCACCGGATGCCGACCTACCTCTGTCGTGTGGTCGAGGCCTATTTGACGGACAGGGCCATCATTTACCCCGGTCACCCGGTCTCATCTTTAGCAAAAAAAAAAAAAAAGTTTTTTTTTGTCTGTGTGTTGGTTTCGACTAATCTACAAAACGGCTGGACCGATTTTGATGGGACTTTCACTGGCAGATAGCTGATATATTGAGGAGTAACATAGGCTACTGTTACTCTAGAAAATAATTAACGATCCACGCAGGTGTATCCGCGGGCAAGTAGTTAGTAAAAAATAAAATAAATACAATACTTACTTCTAAATAATATTTAAAATGGCAATGAAGCGTCTGATATCGGCTGTAGCCCGTATTCCTGCTTTAAAATAACTCCTGTACAAGTATACTCTTGACGTTAGTTGTCTGTGTGGCAGGTATACAACTTCGACCGGCCGAAGGTCGAGGTGGACCAGCTGAACGCAATCACCAAGGAGGAGTTGATACAGTTTTACAAAGTGAGTATTATTTCTATATACATTATGTTAGAAAAAAAAACCTGTCCGATCCGAAAGGGGTACATAGGTACTGCAAAAACATTACCAAATAGTAACATAAAATCTTATTATTATTGAAAGAAAATGCTATTTAAAATTCACATTTTTAGTATAATTGCAATATATAATATATATATATAGTGCAATTTTTCAACAGATGTCATAGTTATTATTATTAGACTTTTAGACACTCGCTAAACAACGGCCGCCCGCGCCTAATTAATACGCGCCGAATAGCAATTTTCAAAGCAGAGAGGTTTAGAATCATATGAACTGAATCCTTGGTAACAGGTTGGCGTCGATGTCCCTGCCACCATATAGTAAGTTCCATGGTAAAAGTCTTCCATCAAAAATAGCACTAGTTTATGGATTAGGAACAAAAACATCGCTGAAGTGGCCGCGATTCCATATATCTTAAGTATAAACTTCACTCAAATGTAAGGTTTATTATCGTTTGCAATGTATTTAACCACTTCGATTTAAATACTTTTAAATTTTCTAAATCAGAACAAAAATATTTATGGAAAAATAAAATATAATCTCTAAGCAATAAGGTTGAAAAACAAGACAACAACATTATTTTTGGTTTTATTTTATTGGCCGTTTTTGATGCGCTCATCGGAAATCTAGTACTATTGTTGACCGAAGGCTCAGAAAAGTACAGAAGGCGCACTCTGCATTTTAGGTATGAAGAAACAAGTACGCGGCGGGCCCGTCTTGTCGGGCCAATTCAGTGAGTGTAACGTAGTCAGAAGATCTAAGAGTTATGCGATAGAAAGAGAGGCGACTTCTAGGTGAATATAACTAGGTGATTAGCGCTGTGCGACCTGAAATACACTTTATTCAAACCTCCTTACTAATAAACGTTGTATAGCGTCTGTGTAGTTACACAACGCTTTGTCTTCTTTTTTCGAATGTCAAATTACGCACGACTGAAAAGAGAAAACGGTGTGTAACTATTCACCTGATATAATACGTTTATTAGTAAGGAAGAAAGTATTTAATTCAAGTAACATAGACTCATTATAATATAGGCATAACATTTACAAATAAAATAAAATCAAAATTAAATAAAAAATTACACATAAAATTAGGTCAAATTGTTCGTCAACGAAAGAAAAAAAGCGACACGTAACACGCTTGGAAATTTAAATTATATACTCCCAAGCGCGCGCTTGGTTTTATTGAGCCGGAGCAAAAGTCGCTTTTTTTTAAATGGTTTTGCGGAGTGAACCTTCTGTACTAATCTATGTCGAAGGTAAAAGTAGTTAATATTTATGATTTCAAATGAACCTTTCAGGTTTTCAGTTATTTCAATTACACCTTGTATAAACGCATGTAATATTTTAGAAACACATAAGCATGGACTCTCCTGAGCGACAGAAGCTGTCTGTGTACGTAGTGTCGACGGCCGAAGGCGGCGCGGGCTACAAGGGAGATGAGGAAAAAGATGAAGGAGAAAAAAGCACAGAACAGGCGGCCACTGAAGATGTAAATAAGGGAAGAAAGGTAAGCCTTAAACTGTTTTAATATTATTTTTTTCAAAAGGAACATTGAACAGCTATAATATAAAACGTAGACATAAGAAATACATAAAAATTATAGACACTGTAGCGGTTACACCGATACACCGATACTAACTACGCATCAAAGACATGACGTCACACAAATCCTGCATCGCGCAATTAGAGTTTACCGCGCGAAATCAACAGTAGGGCAGTCGGCCCGCCAGACACAACACCCGTCTGGTCGGAGGATCCTCCCTTTTCTATGGTGGATGAGTGAACTTTACACCCTGTTCCTCATACTCCTAAATTGGTGACCCCGAGTATGAACGTCAACGCAGCCTTCGTGCAACTACTTCAGCGTGACGTCATCATCATCATCACTCCCGCAAGCTTTCGTGAGGTGAGTCACACAGACAGCCAGCACCCTCGGCTTCAACGGGTATCCTGACCACCAGCATGCAGCGAACGCGCATTCCTGGTCATCACTCTCAGCCTCATCACCCCGACTCACTGGGGAATCAACGCAATCATCTCAATCAGCGCAATCACCGCTATCACCTCAATCACCTCAATCACCACAACCGCCGCAATCACCGCAGACAGTTCCGACTCACCGCGAACTGTGCGGCACCCGGTTCCGACTCACTGGAACCTTAGCTGGCACTGTGAAGCATCGCAAGATACAAGACTCAGCCCACTATCGACCTCCGGTCTCCGGAGGGGAGTGATGTAGCAGTTACACCGATACACCGATACTAACTACGCATCAAAGACATGACGTCACACAAATCCTGCATCGCGCAATTAGAGTTTACCGCGCTAACGACATAGATAAGTCTATCCGAAATCAACAGTTGGGCAGTCGGCCCGCCAGACACAACACCCGTCTGGTTGGAGGATCCTCCCTTTTCTATGGTGGATGAGTGAACTTTACACCCTGTTCATCATACCTCTAAAACACTATTGCAGCCCCCAACGTTGTTCACAAAATGTTAATTTCTTACGTTTTTTTAAATTTCCAGGTCAGTGCCAGGTTGTATGATGATTAGAGATCGGATATTCGGATGCATATTTACCTAAAGTTAATTTTTGGATAAGAAATTATGGCAGTGGCTTCTTAATTTATTTTTTCTTACCTTAAATCCCGGATTTCAATAAAATCCGCAATGCAAAACTAATCGGATACATGTTATGGAAACGACTTATCAGCCCTCTTGTGAAGGTTACTTTTGCGGTGTTAACATAAAAAATTATATACCTACTGTAAACATTTTTTTATGAAACTCAAGGCACCAAATAGTTTTTCACTGTGTGCTGTGCCATTTTGGCAACCTACTTTGCAACAGTAGCTAGCATTTTTATTTATATATTTTTATATATTTTAGTCAAAAAGTACAAAATATATCAATTCCGGAATTGCGAGAATTTTGCGATCGATACAAAAGTGCATTCCATAATAGCCAACACCTGAACGTAAGTAAATATACATTCAATTCTATATTCAGAACTCTAAATCGGTCGATCCCAGAATCCCGGGATTTTTTCGATACAAAAGTGCTTTCCATAATAGCCAACACCTCAACTTTAGGTAAATATGCATCCGAATATCCGATCTCTACTTATGATCTAAATATGTTTCATGGCTGTAACAAATATGTGTTTACAGAATTATAATTTCGTTCTAACACTCATTTCTCTTTGTTCCAGCCCACACAAGTAACTGACCTGGTCGACTTCAAATGCCGTCGTCACTTGTATCCGCATCCTTCGCCATTCATAAATATACCACGAAAAGGCTCTCAATGTAAACTATAATATACATTTTAGTTAACATAAGAGCGTTTATACTGAAAGTTGGCAACGTCGCAGATAGCTGTCAAATATTTCGCTGTTTTGATTTAATTTGGCAATATTGCTGTATGTAAATATGGAATATGGCTAACTAGTGAACTAAAATATTGATTATAAAATGCAATAATTAATATCGTAACACTGAATATTTAGTTTTAGATGTAAAACGCTTACAAAATCAAACTCAGTCTTAGAAATGCAATTAATTATTAATATTCTAGTTCGCAAGTTAGCCACATTTCATATTTCCATACAGTAATATTGCCAAATTAATCAAAACAGGTAAATATTTGACAGCTATCTGCGACTTTGCCAACTTTTAGAATAAGTGCTCTTAAATATACACGAAAATGTAGACTTTGAACTTGACCCTATTTCTCTAAGTACGAGTTCAAATTAAAATAGAAGATATATGTATATTAGCTGGCAGAAATTTACAGAATTAATAAATGTAATGAGTTTATGGATGCGTAGCGAAATGATCACAGCTGCAGGTGTCGATCGAAGGTTAAGCTGTGCTTGGCACGGTCATTTCGTGGATGGGTGACCATCCATTACATACCGAGACCCCTCCGTGCGACGGTAAGCACGTTAAGCCGTTGGTCCCGGCTGTCATTTGTAGATCATTGGCAGTCGTTACGGATAGTCGAGATGCCCAAACAATCTGACCACCAGTATTACCAAGGGGTATCGTGTTACCCAGTAACTGGGTTGTGGAGGTCAGATGGGCAGTCGCTCCATGTAAAATACTGGTATTCAGCTACATCTGGAAGCCGACCCTAACATAGTTGAGAAAAGGCTAGGCAGATTGACTGAGTTGGTAGAGCGATGATTTTCCCAGGGTGGCTGGTAGCAGATGGATGAGAGTATCTGAGAATGGCAACGCCTATGTCAGGCAGTGGACTGCTATAGGACGATTTTTGTTCATGAGTTTTTTTTTTTTATCATGTATTTTTTATTTTGTCAATTACCGTCATTTGTGTGAAGTTTCGTCAAGTCATTGTCACCCTGTATAAATATATAGTCCTCCAGACCGTGTTTCGGCCACGGCGGCCAATCTCAACGGAGACTAGCCTTCGGCGCGGGAGATATTATAGTGCACCAGTGTGTGCGCAGACACAGGTGCACTCTCTCTTCCCTCACTCTCATAGTCCGATGGGACGGCAATCCGACACGACCGGAGAGAGATCAGGATTATTGTATAATTATTTCTAGATATAGTTTTTGTGTTTTAGCGTGGTAATAGCGGTCATTGACCCACCTATGTTTTCTAGCATTTTTTTTAAACCTGAAATGAAGCCCGTTTACGTCCTGAATCAATATCTATCGTGATCTTTAACATGTTCCAATAACGAAAAACCATAAATATAGTTTATGGTTTAGGTTCCTACGGAGACATGTTGTTGATGTTGGATCGTTAAGTTCCCTTCAAAATGGTTGAGCTAAACGGTGCTGATCCATGCGTCATGTTCGTGAACGGGCGCCGTCAGTAGGGACTGGTCATCTCTTATCTGCCTCTGCTTATTTTAATTTTTTTATTGTTTTTATCTATTATTACGTACGTTTTTTACGTGCACGTCTTTCTACATTGTTTCGCATGTATAATTTCAACATGTAACCAATATTTTGTAACAATATTATGATTTAAAAGTGTGTCCGTGGAGTTTCTTGCCCGTTCTTCTCTATAGGAACCTACTACGCTTTGGAATGGGCAACTAGCTTCATATTTCTGACTGACTGATCCCTTGACAATTCAAAAGTGCCTGTAAATGGTAAAAATAAATAAATAAATGCTTTAATTTTTTTTTTGTTGAGTTTTTGAGATATTACAGAAAGGGCAATGACCTCTATTGCCACGCTAAAACGCGAAAACTATAGTTAAACTAGCGCGTATACAACGTGTTACAGAATTATCACAAGACCACAGACTCCCCAATGAGAATGTTAAATTATAAAACTAAAATAACATCTGTAATTTAATTTAGTTAAACCAAATCATGTCATTTTTGTCATAAAATAGTTGCCATAATGAGTTACTATTAAGGCCTTATCGAACTAAACAAACAAAATTCGGGCGTGCATTCAGCTAGGTTTTATTGCTTTGAGATAAGGCTTTAATATCCTTTGTGGAAGATTTTGTTGTTCTAATTAAAGTGGTTCTAATTTAAGTTATATAAAAGATTTTTTCCGGAAAAAATAACATATTAAATAAAAAATAATTACGGTACTTCTGAATCGAACTACTTTCAGGTCTTGCGTTTATTCTGCTACATCTTGTAGTTATTTATTTGAATTTAAACTACTATAAAATTATAATGCCATCTTTACCTATCCTTGATAAATGTGACGCAATAGGCCGTGTTCTAATCAAACCAATTGTCGCTCGAACACGCGATCGTATAGTACATTTTGTGACAAAATGATTGACATACGCTCGATGATCGCGTAGTTGCGCGACCTTTTGTTTGCACACGGGAATATGGTAATTTGGCTAGTATTAAAAATATGCTTGAATACATTCTTATTATAAAGATGTTACAGAAAAAACACGATCTGGGAAAAAGTTATAAAATCGGTGGTAAAATGGAGAAGTTACAGTACCGTCGATGAATTGTGGCCGGTCTGAACACAGGCTCTCCGAACTGTCGCGCATGTTCTCTCACTCCCACTCGCCTCATGACACCATTTGGTTCCTAAAAAATGTTACTGCGCAGCCTTCTGCGCAAAGTTCGGACCGGTCATGACTTCTTGGGCGTACTGTACACGCTTTAGAAGTTATTCGTTTATCCTTGTCACGCAAAACGGTAATTGTTCTGAATGGCATGAAGTTACTAAGACAGTTCTGTGTTGTGACGTCAGATGAGAGTAGTGCTGTCTGTACGACACAGATGTAGCATCGGCAAAATTCGTAAAACCGAGTACCATCTGAACTGAATGCGAAAATCACTGCTTTAGGTGAGAATGATCTTTACGCAAACGCAATAACTTGTGTAGTCTAACCAAATACATTCGTAAAATTGAAATGAATTAATGTAAATTTTCAAATTTATGCCACATCTAACTTGTGTCGTTTGTAAAACTTTGTAATTTTTTGAAATTTTTTTGACGCTGGCTTATCTTTTTTCTAGGTTTCGAGAAATCTAGTAAAAAAACTCGGTCCAATACTCTTTGTATTTTATCTATGTTTTGTGGATTTCTTGGATTCCACCGAGTCTCTAAGTCCAGCCGACATATTATATAACTCAGTCGTAAAATTCACTGTAGTAGCTTCCAAATTGACGTAAGTGTGTTACTCTGGGGGCCTGCGCTCACTGGCGGCACGGCACAGGACTTTGCGACGAATAGGAATACAACTTAATAGTATGACAATACAGTTGAAATTTCAATGATAATCATCATAAGTACAAAAACAAAGTTGCAGTATGCTTAAGCATGCCGTGTCGGCAGCCTTCGGAATGCCTCCGTATCCCTCGGGATGCTTCGGCAGCCTTCGGGATACCGAGGCAAGGCGCAAGTCAGCCCTACGTGTGTTCTGATGAAGAGCTACTGTTTTGAACAGAACGCGCAAGCACCATTGGGACGATACGCTTCGGAGGATGCCTAAGGATACCACTGCATAGTATCCGTGTCAGTATGCGCTTCATGTAGTGATGCCCTGCAGTGTCGAAGCATTATTATAAAGAATGTATGAAAAATACATTACGCTCAAACATATGATAGTCACTGACCGTAAATATGACACGTCAAGTTTAGAAAAAAATCGTCATTGTAGAGCGTCGTATCTATCACTCATACCTGTGTGACTGTCTCTTTCTAACGCTCGACGTCTCGTGTGTCGTGTCTAAAGGTCGATCCACATATCAGAGCATTGCCCCGGGCGTGACATGACAGGGCCGTGGCACGTGAACGAAATCATATAAAATGTACACAGCTATATTTTTTTAGCCCCTGACGGGCACGGACCGTCCCCGTCCAAGGCACGGCCCTGATATGTGTGACCTTTACACATTTTCTACACTAATAATAATTTTAACTATTTAGAATTTTTAGTAGTGTTTGGTACTGAAAGTACTGTCTATTTCTAGTATTTATTTATTGTAAAGTAATTCATTAGTCAATTGTACTTGTAAAAGCGCATAAACGAAGTTAGATAAAAACTTAAGGTTACTGAAAAACATTTTCGAATGTGTCTCAAATCGAAATTGATTCGATTTTGTGTCAACAAGAAAGAAATGTAAATAGATTTTTATTGGTCACAGAAACACGTGCATACAAAAACAAACGACAATTACAAAAAAACAATATGACATGCTATTTCTTTTCATGGGATAGGTTTTTCCGATAGGAAATGTCGACTCCAGCTTATTTGGTTAATATGACATGTAAAAGTGATTCCAATCTCCTTCTTTTCAGAAAAAAAACGAAGAAAAATAAATAACTCCATTCGCGGAACCTATTTCAATGCAAACCTATACGTTAGTTCACAATTGATTTAACACCGAATCGAATCAAAAACGTTTAGATTAAGAACTCGAAAATGCTAACGTACCTTCGACTGTGCTTATCGTAATAAAAAATATCACATGCTAAAAAGGTTGTATATTTTATTCTGGTAATGTTGCCATATACATTAGTAAAATAATTAAGGGATAGAACTTGTGAGTTGTCTTTTTGCTATGCAGAATGCTCGTTGGTCCAGTGGTCGCAAGCAGGACTGCCAAGTTTGGAGTCCTGGGTCCGATACCTAGGCTCAGCAAAATGTTATTGGGCCATCCACAATTTCTCAGTAGCAGCCCGGAAGCTAGATTTGTGCCCGGTTGATAACAATAGGTTCGCCCCCTAGTACATGGAACTCAAACATAACTAGCGAAATATGTATGTATACTATAGGTATATCTCTGTCCAACCCTTCGGGATATACAGGCGTGATGTTATAATATTTTTTGAAATCTCAACTTCTATAAATATTTGCCTGTTTTCAAAGAAAATTGTTAGTAATTTCTCAATTCTTAACGAATTATAAAAATAAAAACATATTGGCCGTGTCGAATGGGTTATAATATTATTATTATTATTTATTTTTATGTTGTATGTAATATGTTATTATTTTGTATAATAATAAGGATCAATAAATAACGTTTTCTTGTAATTGTTTTTATTTTACTATCTTTTTTTTTTTTAAGTTAATGCTTTGCAACATTTTAAAGAAGCTTTCAGTCTGCCATATGGGTAATGGTAACCGTTACCTATGGAAATGTGCAATACTAGAGACCACCGTGGTGCATCACGTGGTACGTGGACATCCCAGAGATAGGCCTACAACACCACTAGACTAAACATCACCAAAATTTAGTTTACTCCCGTCAAACGATGATTTTCTATTCTAAAATAGACTAAAGTGGCACAACTTAACTATAATTTAGTTTGACAGCACTAAGATTGTACTGAGATTTTAATTTAGTGAAATGACAATTTTGCTATTCCGAATTTGACGATTTTCCCCTAATAAATTAATTCAAAGTCAAAGTCAAATAATTTATTTCAATTAGGCACAAAAAAGGCACTTTTGAACGTCAAACTTTACAAAAAATAATAAAACTGATTCTAGTCGCCCATTCCAAAAGGTAGTTTTCGTATGGAGAAGAATGGGCAAGAAACTCCACCGTTACTCTTTTTAAAAAAATCATTATATCTTGTATACACTTATTATATAATTATATGTGAAGACAATGCACCTAGAATAAGATTACTATACCACGATAGGTAAAAAGAATGAAAAATGAAGGAATGACATAATTATGTGATAGATGCATGGTGCTCACATACTTACAAACATTGTAAAATTATACTATATTTCTAACATTATAATAAGTAACACTAATAATAATAAGTCAGTGTGTGAGTTCAAATAATCACAAAAAATAAAATAAAATAAATGTTTAAAAAAATAATTATACAATTAAATTAGCAACCAGTTCGATTTTGTCTAGATTCTGAATTGTCCTATGGAGCAGGACCAGCATGTTTCCAAGCATTTTTATCTTGGATATAATCCTCTAATTTGTAATATGCTTGTTTACAAAGTGTACTTTTTATATGATTTTTAAATTTTCTTTCATTTAATTCTAATATATCACAAGGTATTCTGTTGTAACATTTAACACAGTACCCCATAAAAGATGTATTTACTTTAGATAGTCTGAAAAAAGGTTGATCTATTTTATCTTTATTTCTAGTATTAAAACTATGTCTATCACTTATTTTATTAAAAAGATGTAGATTTTTTCTCACATACATAATATTTGAATAAATGAATTGGCAAGGTACCGTCATAATATTAATCTTTTTAAATAGTTCCCTGAGAGATTCGCGACGACGTAGATTATAAATGGCTCTGACAGCTCTTTTTTGTAAAACAAAGATGGATTCAATGTCAGCAGCCCGACCCCACAGTAAAATGCCATATGACATAATACTGTGGAAGTAGCTAAAATAGACCAAACGCGCGGTTTCTACATCTGTTAACTGTCTTATCTTTCTAACAGCATAAGCGGCCGAGCTTAGCCGCCCCGCGAGAGATGTTATATGGGGTCCCCATTGTAATTTCTCGTCTAGCGTGATTCCAAGGAAAACTGTTTGATTAATAAATTCCAGTTTTTCTCCATTCAATACGATGTCACATTCGCTACTTCTAACATTTGGTAATTTAAATCTAATGCATTTGGTTTTTTTATTATTTAGTACCAAATTATTTACCGTAAACCAATCTTGGACCTGAACAATAGAGCTATTCACGTCGTCAAGATTTGGTGACCGTCGGTTTATTTTAAAGATCAATGATGTGTCATCTGCAAATAACACCATCTTTGGCTGATTTAGAAATATTTGGGGTAAATCATTAATATAAACTAAAAAGAGGAATGGACCCAATATCGAACCTTGAGGAACGCCCATTACCATTTCAGACCCTAATGAGTTTGTGCCGTTGACTTGAACTTTAACCTTTCTATCTTTCAGGTATGATCTTAACAAATCATGAGCTGTGTTCCTAATCCCATAGTGGTCCAGTTTCAGCAGCAGTGTCTCATGGTGTACGCAATCGAACGCCTTCGAGAGGTCGCAGAAGATTCCAATGGCATCTTGTGCTTCTTCCCAAGCGTTAAAAATGTTCTTTATTAGGGTGACACCGGCGTCAGTGGTACAGCGCCCTTTGGTGAAACCGTACTGTTGGTCATGAAAGATGGAATTTTTATTAAAGTGACGTAACATTTGATTGAGTATCAACTTTTCAAACACCTTACTGAGAACTGGCAGAATTGACACAGGCCTATAATTGTTTGGTTCCTTACTATCACCGGATTTGAACAAAGGAACTACTTTACTGTGTTTCATGAGATCCGGAAAGACGCCTTGGTCTACACTAGTGTTAAATATGAAAGCTAGATAAGGCGCAATGGTTTCGATTACTGATCTACATACTTTTACAGACATTCCCCACAGATCTTCTGTTGATTTAATTTTAAGATCTTTAAAAGCTTTTATAACAGCCTGGGGGTCTGTATGCTGAAACCTAAACTCCAAAGGGCATGCCTTTACATTCTTTCTAAGTAAGGCAGCAGAAAGCGCGGGTGAGGAATTTAAAGCTTCAGTGGTTTTATGGGGAATATTAGCAAAAAAGTTTTCAAATTCCTGAGCTATTTCTACATCTGAGTTGATGGGACCATGTGCAGTCTCTAAATTAAATTCAGTATTACGCTGTTTTTTCCTACCGGTTTCATTATTAATTATTTGCCAGGTAGTTTTTATTTTATCATCAGCTGATTTTATTTTATTGCTAATGTGAAGAGCTTTAGCCATTTTGCACACACTTTTAAAAGTGTAGAATTGAATTGTCTAACTAATTCTGACTATATTTAATCGCCACTGAAAATGGTGTGGAATATTATTACGAGTAGTTGTCATGAACTAAACTTCACACAAACATCTCGACTTCGGGTGCAAAAACAGTACTGTACTGGATTTTTTTTATTTTCTTTTGCTTACCTATATCTCGAAAATGGTGTGTCCTATCGCAAAAATAATGAAAATTTTGACCCCCTTTATGAAACCCTTATACCCCTAATACTCAACACGTAGGTAATATTTTTTTTATTTTCCATACAAAAAGTGAAAAATTCCATATAAAACACGTCGAGGCTGCCCTCACTGCGCGCCCACCCACCTGGCATTCTGGGAACTTCAGAGGAAACTCAAGTCCCAGCAAGTGGCCTCCATGCCCCCCCTGACCCGTCCCGACAAGACCATCGCGTTCGAGGACTTAGAAAAGGCTGAATGCCTAGCAGACAGTCTAGAAGCTCAATGCCCCCCTAGCTCCCAACCGGTAGACCAAGCTCACCTCCTAGAGGTCGACGCCGAGGTCGAACGTAGATCCTCTCTCCCTCCCGTTGAAGATCCTGATAGTCCCCTGCCTCCCGTCACTCCTGACGAAGTGCATGACATCATCAAGGGTCTGAAAACCCGCAAAGCCCCCGGCTCTGATGGAATCACCAATTTAGGGGCATGAGGAACAGGGTGTAAAGTTCACTCATCTACCATAGAAAAGGGAGGATCCTCCAACCAGACGGGTGTTGTGTCCGGCGGGCCGACTGCCCGACTGTTGATTTCGGATAGTCTTATCTATGTCGTTCGCGCGGTAAACTCTAATTGCGCGATGCAGGATTTGTGTGACGTCATGTCTTTGATGCGTAGTTAGTATGTGGCGGTGTAACCGCTACATCACTCCCCTCCGGAGACCGGAGGTCGATAGTGGGCTGAGTCTTGTATCTTGCGATGCTTCACAGTGCCAGCTAAGGTTCCAGTGAGTCGGAACCGGGTGCCGCACATTTCGCGGTGAGTCGGAACTGTCTGCGGTGATTGCGGCGGTTGTAGTGATTGAGGTGATTGCGGTGATTGCGGTGATTGAGGTGATAGCGGTGATTGCGCTGATTGAGATGATTGCGGTGATTGAGGTGATAGCGGTGATTGCGCTGATTGAGATGATTGCGTTGATTCCCCAGTGAGTCGGGGTGATGAGGCTGAGGGTGATGACCAGGAATGCGCGTTCGCTGCATGCTGGTGGTCAGGATACCCGTTGAAGCCGAGGGTGCTGGCTGTCTGTGTGACTCGCCTCACGAAAGCTTGCGGGAGTGATGATGATGACGTCACGCTGAAGTAGTTGCAAGAAGGCTGCGTTGACGTTCATACTCGGGGTCACCAATTTAGGGGCATGAGGAACAGGGTGTAAAGTTCACTCATCTACCATAGAAAAGGGAGGATCCTCCAACCAGACGGGTGTTGTGTCTGGCGGGCCGACTGCCCGACTGTTGATTTCGGATAGTCTTATCTATGTCGTTCGTGCGGTAAACTCTAATTGCGCGATGCAGGATTTGTGTGACGTCATGTCTTTGATGCGTAGTTAGTATGTGGCGGTGTAACCGCTACAGGGTGATCCAGCTATTCCCTGCCCACCTGATAATGCTATTGGCCACCATCTTCAATGGTGCCCTAAGCAATAATATCTTTCCCCAAGCATGGAAAGAAGCCACGGTCATCGGCATACCGAAGCCCGGCAAGCCCAAGACCGAGCCGTCGAGTTACCGCCCCATCAGTTTGCTCAAGGTACTCGGCAAAGTCTATGAGAGGCTTATTTATAAGCGCCTCAGAGATTATGCCGAAACCAAGGGCCTCATCCCCAACGAACAGTTTGGGTTCCGAACCCAGCACTCTAGCGTGCATCAGGCCCACCGGATTATTGAAAGCATATGCGCGGGCTTCCAGCGCGGCTTGATAACCGGTGCAATATTCTTCGATATAGCGAAAGCGTTCGACAAAGTCTGGCACAACGGCTTATTATATAAGCTGTACAAACTCGGTGTGCCGGATCGTCTCGTGCTCATCTTACGGGACTTTTTGTCAAATCGCACCTTCCGCTACCGTATTGAAGGAGCGATATCCTCCCCTCGTCCTATCCGCGCAGGAGTCCTTCAAGGCTCTGTGCTCTCCCCCCTAATCTTCACGCTTTTCACCAGCGATATCCCAAAGAGTAAAAGGGCGCAGTTGGCTCTGTTCGCAGACGATACGGCCATTTACTACAAGGGTACCAGCACTGACTCGATAGCCCACACTCTCCAGACCTCAGTCGATATGCTCGGCACCTGGTTTAGAAAGTGGAGGATCGAAGTCAACCCGGATAAAAGCCAAGCGGTTCTCTTTAGGAAACCGCGAAAAAGGTTCAAACCCCCCCGACCCATCACCATGTTCGGCAAGCCTATCCCTTGGGAGAAGCGAGCCAAATACCTAGGTGTCGTCCTAGATCAGCATCTCACCTTCAGTGAGCACATAAAGCAGGTCCGCTCGCGAGCCGCTTTCGTCCTCGGTAGACTCCACTCTGTCCTGAATGCACGTAGCAAAATGTCACTTAAGTGCAAATTGCGTACGTACACGGCGTGCGTTCGTCCCATCATGACCTATGCGGGAGCCGTATTTGCACACGCGAAACCCCGCCATATTCATAGGATGCAAACGCTCCAAAATAGATTTCTCCGGAAAATCACCGGTGCCCCCTGGTACGTTAGGAACGAGATCCTCCATCTCGACCTAAAGATCCCCACAATCCACCAATTTCTCAAACGCAATTCCAAGCGTTTCTTTGAGTCCGCCGCCAAACACCGCAACCCTCTGGTTGTCGAGGCCGCCAATTATGTCACGAGTAGAATCAGTCAGACCCGCCGCCCAATGCAAATCCTTACCGACCTCGCCGCCGAGGTCCTCCGCGATCGCGACCCGCCCGAGTAAATAATACTCCCCACCGACCCTTGCTCGCAGAAGCGCCAGCCCACGTTTTGCTGAGAAATGTAGACTTAAATTCCCCGATTAATAATAATGAATCATCTTTGATCCAGCCTGTCCCAACTTGCTGTCCTCCCCCCAGCGACGCCCTAAGCCGAGGTCCGTACCCCACAGGGGGTGCCCTTAGCGAGCGTTCGCCTAGTTTTAATTTAGAATAGTAGCTTAAGAAGTAGGCTTTGAGTTAGTAGCTTAAGGCAGCCGCAGGATTGACCGGTTAAGTAGTCATCACCTCAGAGGTGAGCTACGAGATGCCCTATTAAAAAAAAAAAAACATAAAACTTAAACTCCACCTGTGGGGTACGGACTTCGGCTTAGGGCGTCGCTGGGGGAGGACAGCAAGGGACAGGTCGGGGATCAGATTAAATATTATCTACTTAGTACCTAATTTTATCTGAATTATAAATAAGGTGGTTTGATTTAAATGCTTATAAAACACAAAAATAATTTGTATTGAGTTTTGCCAAGGTCTAGGGGTACTTAAACTTTAGTGACAGCTTTGAGGAAAGCGTGTAAGAATGCCGTGCATGCTTCATAGAAGAATTATCAGTTCAGAATTGTATAAAAAGAGTAAGTTTTTCAGTTATTCGGTAGGCAAACAAGACCTCCGCTAGGTAGAGTAATAGTGTTCTGTGAACACAGAACATTATAATACTCAATACTCATATATACTTAAACGTAGTTTGATATGGTTATAGAATGAATAATTTTCGTCGCCTATGTTTGGCTCTTTCAAAACCGAGCCGAGGTGGCGACCGAGCCCAAGTGCTGGCTAACTGCGTCCGCGTATTTTGCTTGATACAACAAAACATGTCGCGCAGCGCGGTTTAAAAAAAAAATGTTTGCATAATTTATTGTAATTGTAAAATAAGTCTCGTGACTCTAACATAACAGTAGGTAGGCATAAAAATCCAGGGGGGCAGCTGCCCTCCCCCTCCCCCCTGGGTACGCCCATGGATGTGTGTGCAAAAATGATAGACCGACAGAGAAGTGTTAATACCGTCTATTTCAACATTAATATCATAAAAGAATCAATTTTCCTATAACGCTAAGAGCTTTATGGCGACTTAGATGGGGAACAACACTTCTACATTAACTTGATATTCGCTAAACAATCTGCAGCACTCTACTTGCACTATTAGTACTGCAATCAAGTTTAAGTACCTACAGTTTAGTTTGGGTATATGGTTGAATCGATCAGCGATTTCATTCTATCATTTTTAACCGACGTCCTAAAAGGAAGAGGTTCTATGTTCGTCTGTATAGTTTAAAAAATAATAATTGTGTATCCATCGATATTTTCGTCTTTTGAGTTAGCTTCAATAATAGTTATTTTTCCCACTAAGTCTTTAAGGATGAAGTTTTAATAATTTCCCGTCACTGTTATTACATAGCAGGTTTAAAGGCGTATTCTAATTTGTGTGGGGTAGGTGCCACAACACAACTAAATAAAACCGACTTCAAAAAACCCTAAAAGCACTAAAAAGTTAAAAATAATACTATAACCTATCAGTATAAACCTAATTAACAATTTTTTGGAGTCGGTGCCAAGCTAAGTAATGAAACGACTGGTAATTTCAGAGTATTTTTCCGTTTTAGTACAACAAAGCTCGATAGATGGCGTTGTTCATTGAGACCTCATTTCTGAATCGCGCTATGGTTTCGTTACCGACATTTCTACAAGTAAGGGTGCTACACAAGTTTTGAATAATTTATGGGGTGTTGACCCAACACACCCGCCGAATCCCTTCAGGGTAAGGCAGTAAATTGGACAGTCCCTTTGTTCGGCCTTGGGGATCTCCTAGTCGGCATTGGTGTGTCTACACCCTTTTAGACATGGGTCGGATTAGGTAAATATAATACCTAATCCACCTAATCATAGTATTCTAAAAAGAAGCAGCCAAGTGCGTGACACGCACTTGGCTGGTTCTTCTTGTGGTCCTGCGTGTCGGACCTTCATTGTGTGTGGTCCGACACGCACTGCGTGTCGGACCACACACAATGAAGGGTTCCGTGGTTGGAATGAATTTATTGTAAGAACAAACTTAACTTTGTAATTGAAAAACATGTTCTCCCATACGGAATATATAGGAGAACATGTTTTTGCAACCGCAAATTTAAGTTGGTCGATTATTACTCGTAAACTTGTAAAGCCCTTATGTGTGATAGTTTTCCTTTAAACTTCGTTATATATAAGTACTAATGCCGTGACATTTGGATTTCTAACTACAACCGTTTAGTTGGTAGAGGGGGAGGACACTTGACTCTAACGAAAATTGGTACTTTAAAGCTTGATAAGTCACGAACGGTTTACTTAATCAAAAAACGGTCTTCGCAAACATCTAATATTTTAAAGACCTATCCAACGATATCCCACACTATGGGAAGGACGAAAAAAAAATTATCATCCCCACTTTACCAGTAGGGGAGGTACCCTAAATAATTGTTTTTAATACAACCGTTTAGTTGGTAGAGGGGGAGGACACTTTGTCGGGAGGACACGGCACGGCATACGCTGGCAGAGTGTGCCGCTTGGGAGGAGCCGCGCCGTGCCCTTGTCTCTGGAGTAGGCAGTGACCTTTCGCTGCCGGCCGTCGTGAATTCCATGGCCGGCAGCGAAGAGTCCTGGGACGCGGTGGTTTCCTTCTGCGAGACAGTCATCTCGCAGAAGGAGGCTGCGGAAAGGGTGAGGGAGATCACATCCTCTCACCCTGCCCGCAGCAGGCGCACTGGGCGCCGGAGGAGGGCGGACAACGCTCTCTTCCGGCCCCCCTAAATGGGTCCAGGGGCGACGGACTCGGGGACGTCCGTCGCCCCCCATTCATCGGACCCGAGGTGGTGGCGCGTAGTGTTCCACGCGCGCCCCTCTAAGACGTCGCGGGGGCAGTAAAACACCTCACTCCCCCCCTCGATACGAGGAGAGGCCCGCCGTGGCGGGCCGGCACTAGTCGAGGGTTGCGGAAGTATTTACGTTCCCGCGACCCCCGGCTTAGGTGTGAGATGGAACAGCGGGGTGGTTTTTAGTCAGTACGAGTCTCACAGACCCCTCCGCCCGCCCCAGGGCGGAGGACATAAATGAGGATTTTCCACCCCGAGAAAAAAAAAAGAAAAAAAAAAAGGGGGAGGACACTTGACTAACGAAAATTGGTACTTTAAAGCTTGATAAGTCACGAACGGTTTACTTATGTAATCAAAAAACGGTCTTCGCAAACCCCTAATATTTTTGAAAGACCTATCCATCCAACGATATCCCACACTATGGGAAGGACGAAAAAAAAAAAATATCAACCCCACTTTACATGTAACATTTTATTTTACCACTTTTTTGGCGTCATTAACTTGCCAAATTACAACTTTCTAGTACCAATAGTTTTTGAGCTAAACCGCGGGCAGACACAGACAGACGGACATGGCGAAACTATAAGGGTTCCTTGTTGACTACGGAACCCTAATACCTAATCCATTTACCTAATCCGAGTATTTATTCAATATAGCCTCTGGCCTGTTACCGATATTATGTATCGTGTGTGGATTGGGTAAGAAATATTCGGCATGGAGTACCTATCCATGGACGTTCCGATACTGATATATTGTAGAACGGTGGGATTATATTTCGTTTTTATATGGGCTAACGGTACTTAAAGTCAACATGAATATTTTTGTTTTTAACGTAGAATTCAAAAATTCAAAAAAAAAAAATCAAAACATTTTATTTCACATAAACCTACAAGGGCACTTATGAAACGTCAGAAGCTAGGTGCACGGTTCGAATTGGTCGTTTCCTAAGGAGAAGAGCCAGCAAGAAACTCCACGGTTACTCTTTTAAAAGTAAATTACTCTTTTAAACAACTCAAACAACATATCTATTATTTTTTGTCTTTTTTATCGATAATGGCTTAAAATTAAAACTGGTGTACTATGTATGTATAGAAACCAGAGCATTATTATACTAACATGCATTTCACTCATTATATTATTTCAAGAGTTTCTGATTTTTACAAATTTATATTCAATAAAAGTCGTGAAAATTTTGTTATTTTTCTTCGAGAGTAGGTATCACCTTAAAATAACGACGACGCATAATATTATTGGTATTCTACATAGATGGCCCTGGCGGCAGTGCTAATTAAACTTGAAACTTAACCCCCACATTTTAAGGTACAGAATATCTTCTGTGTACGAATATTTTGTGCAATACCTAATACTCGACGCTTTGGCATCGAAAAATAACTAATCAACTTAACTAATCTAATATTTATGCCTCACGCCCGTCTACACCCTTCGCACCAGACTTATTAGGACCCCGTTACACTCGGTTACACATTGAGATAGGTAACGGGCCAAAGCAAGCTTAGGGCACATTATTAGGTACTCAACCTCTATATATAAAAAAATATATGTAATATATGTATAAAAAAATTTATATTCTTACAAAATATTGTTTACATCATTCATGTTAAAATTATACATGTGAGAACAATGTAGAAAGACGTGTACGTAAAAAGCGTCCGTAATAAAAAGATAAAAACAATTCAAAAATTAAAATAAGCCGTGGCAGATAAGAGATGACCAGTCCCTACTGATGGCGCCCGCAACGAACATGACGCATGGATCAGCACCGTTTAGCTCAACCATTTTGAAGGGAACTCAACGATCCAACACACACGCCACCACCAGCGAGACATTTGAGTGAGCATGAGATACTCTTAGCCGCCAGGGCATATCAAGTCAATGAAAGACGTACCCTAGCCAATGAAACTGAAGAGGAACGGTCACTACGTATTCGTTCTAGTCAGAGGCTGCTTAGTGAAACGCCAGAAGCCAGAGTCAAAAGATTAAATGCCGTTCGAGAAACAGCAAGGAATAAAATAAATATGTTAAGTAACGAACAATTTCGGGAGGCGATCAACATTTTTGCAGACGTACCATTTTTTTTCTTTTTTTTTGGGTGGGAAATCATCAAATGACTCCTCCCGCTCTGGGTGGAGCGGGAGGGCGTGTCAGACTCTTACTGTCTAAAACCCACCCGTGTTCCTTCTCTTGCCTGTGCAATGCCAGGGGGCAACGGTATCCCTTTCGGACTTTCCCGCAACCCCGGCAGGCAATGGTCTCATCGGACCCCTTCACTCGCTGACACTCTTTGAGGCGCACGTGGAACACAACGCGCCGTCGACCCGGGCTTGGTCCTTGCCGGACGGCGAGCTACCCATTGCTCACCGTCCGCAAGCCCGCGCCTACGGTGGCAGGGAATCGGCTATGGATTCCCGACGCCCAGGGCGTCTTCTCCTGCGGCGGCCAGGGGCTTGAGGGCGCGAAATTTGCCTCTCCCTCACGCGCTCCGCCTCCTCCTTTGCAAGCATTACTGCTTCGCAGAAGGAGGTGACGGCCTCCCATGCCCTCGCCTCCACGAGGACACGGCGGTGCTCTGCCCAAGCCGGGCATACCTCCACCGTATGCTCCACCGTGTCCTCCGGGCGATCCACGCAGTGATGACACCCGGGCGTTTCCTCCCGCCTTATCCGAAACAGCCGTGTCCGGTGAGGACCTGCGTCAGGCGGAAAGTGAGGACGCCGTGGCGCCTCTCCAACCACTCCTAAAAGAGGGGACTTATCGCCGCAATAGTGGCGTGCCCATTGCAGACGTACCATGTGCAGTATGTAATAAGGCTTTGTATCCACAACAGCGTGTAAATTTGTAAACAATGATTTACAGCTCGATTTTGCCTCCAGAATTAGGAGGTAATATAATAATAACTTGTTCTCGCTGCTCCAATAATATAAGAAAACGCAAAACACCACCCCAAGCGTATTGGAATAAGTTAACTGTTAGTGCTATACCGCAGGAATTAGCAGATTTAACGGAAATCGAAAGACGATTTTTTTTTGCAGAGTAGTACCATTCCTTAAAATAATAAACCTACAAAACCGTTTCCGTCAATATTGGTGTAAAGGGCAAGCGATATTATTTGCTCAGGATGTTGTTGAGCTTGCGGGACAATTGCCACTTCAGCCTAACCAGACTGGATTAATTTAAGTAGTGGAAAGCTTAGGAAACCTTCAACGTTCCAGAGAATTCATAATAGATTCAGATAGATTAAATAGAGCTTTAAATGGTTAATGTCTGCCTTCCATTTATTGTAAAGTTCCGTTGTCTACCTCTGAACCCAGCATCAGATCTGCACGAAATTTCAAACAAAATAAACATCCGAATTGAGAACCTGCTCCTTTTTTAGAAGTCGGTTAAAAACAAAAAATCTATCCTTATATGACGGAGTTATGCCCGTACAAACATTAATATATCCGAAGAATGATATTTTGAATGAAAAAAAGAAAAAGTTTTGTTTTTTTTTATTATTATTTGTAGTACAACTGGAACGTGCATATCGTTACAATTCCAACAAGCCCAAACAAACCTAAGATATATTGTCGTATTATGGAGTTCCGGTGCCTGTCTCTTGGATTCATCATCAGATCTGATGGTAGAATGATTCTTCTTGAACGCAAATGCTTCACTTGTTGTAGAAAAAATCGCTGAACTTTTTCCTATAAAATTTGAAGAGTTCCCTCGATTTCGCCAGGATTCCATCATCAGATCCCGACTTGGTGATTATGGGACCAATTGGAGCTCATAGGCTTTGGAATACCTACATTTTTTTTAAAGTTATTTATATATGTTTTCAAACACAATGTAAATTGTTCCTGAATAAACTAATCTAATAAAAAAAGAATTTTCCAAATCGGTTCGTAAATGACGGAGTAATGCGCGAACAAAAAACGCAATGCAGAGTAAATGAAAAGATCGTTAATGTCGACAATGTAGATACTTTTTTAGATTGATTGTTGATTTTTCAAAAACCGCATGTCCGATTTCGATAAAATTTTCATGGGACCATTTGGAAAGTATACCATTTCCAAAAAAAATTGGAATTGTTGAAATCGGTTGGTAAGCGACGGACTTATGCGCGAACAAACATAAAAAAAAATACAAACATCCGAATTGAGAACCTCCTCCTTTTTTAGAAGTCGGTTAAAAAGTGAAAAAAACCACAAAAACAATACAAAATGATAAAAAACTTTAATTTTGGAAGTCGGTGGCAAAAACTAAAATTCAAAACACACACGAAGTTATTTTTCACTTTGTAGTGTTTTTATTGGAAGTCGATTTATCATTTTTTTTTTACTATATCCGTTGTGCTATCTTCGTTTATCGAGCTGATGAAATGTTCAACCTGGAGCCCTAAACAGGACTGTAGCAGTTACACCGCCACATACGAACTACGCATCAAAGACATGACGTCACACAAATCCTGCATCGCGCAATTAGAGTTTCCCGCGCGAACGATATTTAGAAGACTATCCGACATCAACATCCTGGCAGTTTCCCGGCAGACACAACACCCGTCTGGTCAGAGGATCCTCCCTTTTCTATGGTGGATGAGTGAACTTTACACCCTGTTCCTCATGCCCCTAAAATGGTGACCCTGAGTATGAATGTCAACGCAGCCTTCGTGCAACTACTTCAGCGTCATCACCATCATCACTCCCGCAAACTTTCGTGAGACGAGTCACACAGTCAGCCAGCACCCTCGGCTTCAACGGGTATCTTGACCACCAACATGCAGCAAACGCGCATTCCAGGTCATCACCCTCAGCCTCATCCGCAAACTTGGCACAGCACCTGCACTTTCAGCCAGTCTCTGAAGCGGAGCTCTTCCTACCCTCTCCTGGTCGACGCTAGCAGTCAGCCACAACCCGGCGCTATACCACATCCGACTCACTGGATCGTGACGCAGCGCCACCCCGGCTCACTGGGGAATCACCGCAGACAGTTCCGACTCACCGTGAACTATGCGGCACCCGGTCCCGACTCACTGGAACCTCCACTGGCACTGTGAAGAATCGCAAGATACAAGACTCAGCCCACTATCGACCTCCGGTCTCCGGAGGGGAGTGATGTAGCGGTTACACCGCCACATACGAACTACGCATCAAAGACATGACGTCACACAAATCCTGCATCGCGCAATTAGAGTTTACCGCGCGAACGATATTTAGAAGACTATCCGACATCAACATCCGGGCAGTTGCCCGGCAGACACAACACCCGTCTGGTCAGAGGATCCTCCCTTTTCTATATGGTGGATGAGTGAACTTTAGACCCTGTTCCTCATGCCCCTAAAGTACTCCTGAACTGGGCTCCTGAACCGGACTCCTGAACTGGACTCCTGAACTCGTCTCCCGAACTGGTCTGGACTCCTGAACTCATCTCCTGAACTCGTCTCCTGAACTGACCTCTGAACTGGACTCTTGAACTGGATTGTTGAACTGGATCCTCGAACTGGACCTCTGAACTGGACTCCTGAACTGGACTCTCGAACTGGACTCTTGAACTAGACTCCTGAACTCGGCTCCCGAACTGGACTCCTCCTGATCTGGACTCCTGAACTGGACTCTGAAACATTAGTGTTAAGCGTAATTTATCTTAACATCATGAACAATTCCGTTTTTTGTTACTGATGACTAAGTTATGAACTGTTTCCGCTGTAAATGTTGGTAAAGTTGACCTTGAATCCATTTCCGGAATTCATAGGTCCCGTGTGAAAAAAGTTTCACTCAAAAATCTCAAACCATGAAGGTTCTATGTCAATTCGAAGTACCTATTACAATAAAACGGTAATTTCATACTTTAACCCCTATTATTATTAATGCGAAAGTGAGTTCGTTTGTTTATTAGTTTGTTACGCTTTCACGCTAAAACGGCTGAACGGATTTGGATGAAATTTGGCACACGGGTAAATCATAACCTGTGTTAGGACATAGGATACTTTTATCCCGATATTCCCCCAGGATCGAGACTTATTCCTAGTCATCGCCAGCTTGATTCCTTAGCTTTTCAACTACTAGAGCTTCAGCATCGTCTGATGGATTATCCGGAAGTTCGTGCCTAGAACATTAAAATATTGTTGTTAATTATCTTATTAGCTTTTCTCATACTCATACAATCACCCCTGGGGCCCTGGTAAACACGTTATTGTAGAATTTTTCTTCCCTGCCGAAATGCTAGGAAGAAAAGTTCGAGGTTTTTTGATAAATTAAATTTTGTTAAATTAAATTTTGTTATATCCATAAAAATCGTGGGACGCCAGAATCTTCTAAATACGAGAAGCACAGGACCACTCGTTCGTCCAGCAGTGCAAGTCTTGGGGCTGAATGATGCCATCCATAACTAGCTTCTGCCCGTGATTGCGTGAAATTTCTTGTTCTAACATAAAATATAGTCTATGACACTCGGCAATACTGTAACTTCTCATTAGTGTAATATTACGTACAGATGACAGTTTTAACTTAAGTTTTTTTTTCTTATTAACTACTTAAGCTTCGTGCAGACTAGCGCGACGCGACAGCGCGCCGCGACTCCGGCTATTCTTATACCGTGAAGTTTTCTTGGAATTTGTATTGTTCGCGTCGCGTCGCGCCGTCGCGTCGCGCTGGTCTGAACGAGGCTTTACTGTTGCTTTCTCAGTGACACTTTCGAGAAACAAAAAAACTCATCAAAACACACGTACCTCACTAGCTCTAGCATGTAATCTAGTGAGGTTATCGGTTCGCTTAGACCCGATAAGGGCACTAGACGTAAAAAAAAATGCTTCAATCGGCATCGAGTTTTTCGTACCTATATGATCTATTTAACGAGGCAATTCCAAAACACTAACCGTCTCATTCATATTCATAGGGAGACCAAATATATCTATCCCGCACCAGAGGTTGGCACAATATTTTTTCCCTGCACCGGAGGAAAGATGAGCATAGAATATAATCAACCCGATACCGCACCGAACGTGTTACGGATGATTTCCACCAAACGGCTCGCATCGCATCGGATCTGATACGAAGGAATGCAGCGACAGCCAATCAAAATTAAGGTACGTTACATCTCATCATCTTATTTTACAAAAAACTAATGTTTTTAAGCGGTAAAGGTTTAAAGCCCGATTCTAGTTGACATACGGATATCCACAGGCGTGGATTGCTTAGGGCATCAAGTAGTATTAATCCGTCACTGAGCCTTATTTATTAACACAAGTATGTTTAGGTTAAGGTATTTTTCTATGGGCCGGTGTCGCCTGAAATAAATTATAATTTATACTTTGTTAGAGATAAACACTTTTTCATCAAAACTTTTTCGCGTATGTATTTGACAGAGAGCTGTCACAATTATCATCTCCATAAACATCAGAATAATCATTCGGAAAAACCACGAAAATATGCAATAACAAATTATCGAAATGATTCAGTATAATATTTTTTAAGTGGTGGTTCAACAAAATTTATAACTTCTTTAAGGTAATTTAGGTATTTATATGCTTTTTTATCTTCTCACTTAAAACTATTGACAAAACCTATTAAGAAAATAGCTCATGTCAACATATACAGTCGGCAAGGTGGAAGTGCATGTATTTTTTTGGGCTCGTGGCTAATCAATAACAGCCGCGCGAGACGATCAAGGTTGCTGGGCTTGCCGTGGTCGGTATATGAGTCACCATCCACTACCTATATACCGAGACCACTCTGTCTCTTCGAAAGCACGTTATAAGTCCCGACTGTCATTCGTTGATCTTTGACAGTCGTTACGGGCATCAAAGACATGACGTCACACAAATCCTGCATCACGCAATTAGAGTTTACCGCGCGAATGACATATATAAGACTATCCGACAACAACAGTCGGGCAGTCGGCCCGCCAGACACAACACCCGTCTGGTTGGAGGATCCTCCCTTTTCTATGGTGGATGAGTGAACTTTACACCCTGTTCCTCATATACCGCTAAAAGTCTGACCACCAGTCTTGCCAAGTGGTACCGTGTTACCCAGTAACTGGCTTGTGGAGGTCAGATAGGCAGTCGCTTTATGGAAGCCGACCCCAACATAATTGGGAAAAGGCTAGGCAGATTGAATGATTGACGATGTTGATAATATTAATATAACTCATGGGAGTTTTAATTTAATATATTTTACTTAAATAAACTTTTAACCATAACCCTTAGTGATAAAGTTGAAAATCTATTAAAGAAATTTGACAAATTGTAGTAGGTTGATGTGCTGGCGTCTGTACAATAATAAACTAATAACTGTCACGCAGATATGAGTGACAAAGACAACACTATACAAAGACGAACTTTTTCAAAAACTCAATGCTCCATACTTATTTCCAGCCGTGTACTGTACAGCAGCCTCTTGCCTCGTTGGTCTAGCGGAAGCGCTACTGCTGAACATGAGATCCTGGGTTCAAATCCCGGGTCGGGCAAAGTGTTATTGAGTTTTTCTATCTGGATTTTTTTAGTACTCGTAGCAGCCCGACGCGGAGTCTGGATTTTGGAGTTCATTCTTTCTTTTTCTTGTGGTTGGTGACTAAACTGGTGTCAGAGCTTGTATGCCGCTCATGGTTATCTGACTTGGCTTCACATATTATGCCGTCGAGAAATATTTCTCAGGCATGCGGCGTTTCCTTATTATATTTTCCTTCACCGCTTTTGAAGCAAGTGATAATAATACAATACACACATGAATTTGAATAGTCAGTCCATGTAAAATACTGGTATTCATCCATCTGGCATGCATCAGGTTAAACTGAAGTCTAGGCAGTTGTTGAATCATTTTAATGCGTTTTCATTGCAGGTAACAAATGTGGTGCTCGTAAGGAACTCGAAAGCAGAGAATCATTATAGAATGATCATTGAGGACACTTCAATAGACAAGCTTCATTTCAAATAGAAGAATTAGCACGATGTATTTGAATTAATTATTAAAAAAAAATATATAAAATAATGTTAGTACATAAGTAAGTACTATTTCGAACAAAAACGCAGTAAGTGAAGCTAATCTAAAATATATAATATTGATAATATGATAGCGTTTAGAAGTAGTTTTTTGCGAAGGAGGAAACCTAATGCCACCATACTATTAGCCACGGTTGCCTGAAAGAGATCGCAGAAATCGATAGGGTCGCCCAAGGTATGTTTAATTAATTGTTTGTTGTCTCCTAACTAATATTATAAACGCGACAGTGAGTTTGTTTTTTACGTTTTCACGCTAAAATGGCTGAACGGCGGAGCGGCGGATTTGGATGAAATTTTGCACATGGGTAGACCAAGACCTGGGTAAAGGATACTTTTTATCCCGTGGGATAGTTTTCGACCTCAACGCTGGCGATGCCTGAGGCAAAAGCTACTTAGTATGTAAATAAATAAACTGCCGCCGAGTGTTGCTGTGTCTCGGTTTGAAGGGTACCTACGGGTACGTGTGGCACATGAGACATGATCTCATATTTATTTTGTCTCTTTGTGATGGCTACGTACTACGTACGCCGATGGGACCGATGCCTGCCGGGGTTGCGGAAAAGTCAATTCTCAATTCTTTATTGCGTACTATAATGTATACAGTTGGTAGGGAAACAGTTACATAAGTCTCAATTATGGACCCTGTCGGGCACAGCATTGATCAAAAGTAGG
The DNA here is from genome assembly GCA_963853775.1 of Xanthia togata. Classification (NCBI taxonomy): domain Eukaryota; kingdom Metazoa; phylum Arthropoda; class Insecta; order Lepidoptera; family Noctuidae; genus Xanthia; species Xanthia togata. The sequence goes on along the minus strand of OY970818.1, from coordinate 5,785,195 downwards.
AGAGAGGAGGTAGGTGAGGAGGAGTCCGAAAGGGATACCTTGGCCCTCAGCAATGCACAAGCAACTGAAGGAACACAGGTGGGTTTTAGTCAGTAAGTGTCTGTCACGCCCTCTCGCGCCGCCCAGGGCGGGAAGTATGTGATGATATCCCAAAAAAAAAAATGGCTAGGTGCGTACGCATATTTTTTTTTAGATATTCGCTATTTTTTCGCTTTAGCTTCGGAATTGCCTCAACCACTAATACAATACTTAATTTCAAGTTCTACATTGACTCCTACAGCGGAAACCACGCAACAAATCCAAAATTACTTGAATCACTGAACGAAAAAAGTACACAATGAATTATACGGAAACTAAGAAACTCGACGAAAAGTCGGCGAAAAAGATACAAGAAGGGACAGGCCCTGTTGATGAATGCATCTGTTCCCTTCTATCACCACCAGACGGAGAAAGAAAGAGCATAGGTGCTTCTATTAAGAAGGCCATTGCCTCTATCACGCCAGGAATGCCAGGCAAGAAAAGAACAGAAAGGGAAGGGTTGCCAGGCAAGAAGATAAGGGACATTGTTGGGGCGGGAGGTCTCGATATTCCTATAGTTTTTTCTAAAGGAGAACAAGGTAATGTTTATATGTTATTTATATTTATTTATTTATTTAACAGACTAACGTACACACATATAAAAAGACAAGAAAAAAAAGGAACAGATAAATACGTACAAAGGTGATGCTTATATCTAAAGAAATCTCTTCCAGCATACCTGCGATAGGAAAGCGGATAAAAAGAGATGTAGGTACATAGACAACGTGTGTAAGAGTAGAAGCGAAAATAAAATACATAAAATAAAAACATATAACTATTCACTAATTTAAAAATAAACATACACTAAATGAATACACACATGAACAACAATGAACATAGTTAAGTACATGTTAATCGAGGTTTAGGGCTCATCGTTCTAGAATTAACCTATGACGTATATAGCTCTGGTCAAGCTGAGATAATCGCGCGCGGGATACGGGACGAAATTCGCTAGCTCCGATTAGGATGTCAACTGAATTGTAAAATGGTAAATCGGGCGCGGATTGTCGCGTGACCTCCTCATCATAAGACGGGGGCAGTCGCAAAATGTGGTTTGCAATTCAGCGCATCGCATTTCAATACAAAATAGCGCTGTGCGATCCGCATGTAGTGTGCGGTGGTTCATTCAAAATATACGAATGCGTTGTAAAAGGATTTTTACAAATCTGTCTTATATCGGACTGCACGCGTAGCGCGACAACCATAGAAACGGGATTTCTACATCAGCTTTCTAATTACGCAACATATTTTCGTAAACGATAACGACAAATCTGTTTCATTTTGACAGTTCAACAACATTCATTGCGTTATTTACGTTGCTCTGCAGATTTTTTTTCGAACTTACGGAGCAATGGATTAGCAATCTGTTTCAAAACGATTCAGATTCGGATTGATTTTGCTTTACGTAATTAGGGTACAGGTTTTGTCAACGGAAGAATAGACAACATGACAGATTGTGATAATTTATCTGTCATTTTGTCTATTCTTCCGTTGACAAAACCCGTTTCTTTTGTGCTCACATGCTAACCGTACTAGTATCCACAATTCCACGTCCAAGCGCGTATTCTGCGTACGGACACTTTACCCTTAATAAGATAAGGTTCTCAGTATGGTCAGAGATTTCATCGGCCTTTTTATGGTCTGTTCCAAAACTATCAGAAAGTGTAATCAAACTCAGTTCAGGTTAAATGCTAACGGAATCACTCACTAATGGAAATTAATAACATTCATCTGTATTTAGAAGGTTTCAACTTTATACATTCAAACATATATTGGGCCCTCACCTATGAAATTGGCGTTTTTTTCTCACAAATAGAGAACCTCGTCACTTCAATGATTTAAAATATTCATCAATTGCTTGCTATTGTATCGAATGACCATCATAGACCAATAGTAAAAAAACCGTATTACTTATAGTTTTCTAAACATAAAAAATACCTTAAAAATGACTCCTCTTTTTGTTAGCAGAAATGACCACTATTTGTTTTAAAACTTAGCCAAAACTTATTTTTGTCGTTAATTTAAGTGGCATAATTACGTTATCTTAGTTTTTAAACATTAGTGCATATAAGTTTTAAAACATTGGTGTTCATGGTTGTTATATAAATTAAGAAAATGTTATTAAGAAAAATGCAACTTCTTTAAAATTCTCCATACAAAACGCCAATTTCCTAGGCAACCACCACCATTTTTTCCAACAATTATTATTTGACTAACATTACTAAATTGTAATTGAAAAATCACTAGCGAGAAATGAGGTTTTAAAATTAACCTCGATTGTTAAATGAAAAACATGTTGTTTAATATTAGAATTCAAATAATTTATAAGTGGAATTAGATCTTGACATCCACAGTTATTTTTTCTGATCCATTAGTTTACATTTTCATGAGACACTTTTGGAACACACTTTAAATCCTTTCCAGGGATATACTCTACAAAAGAGGTGGTGAAACGCAAGGGTTCGTGCGGCAAATGCGGCTGTGACAAGGAAAAGATTGTAATGAAACATTCGTTCGCCAACATTCGCATCACTAGCCCTGATGTGTCAAGTATATGCCCGTGTCCCAGCGACTGTTTGCCAGGTAAGTTGACTGGAATCCTGCTGGAGTCTGTTTCCCGGTAGCTATTGTAAGAGGGCGAAAAGGGGGCGAACGCCTCGGTGCAAGATGCCAGCTAGGCGCGCCGCCCGCGCGTTGCTACCTTCACAGTTGTCAACTTCATGACGCTTCTCGAGCGCCATCTGCTTTACACTATAAATATTACCTAATCTAATCTTCTACTTAATAAAAACCTTAAATTCATTAATTCACTGACAGACAACGCGCAGCCTAAACTGTAAACCGCTAGGTCTAGAAGAATGACCTACGTCATTGGTCTACAAGAATTATTTATTTATTTATTTATAAAGGTACACCAACAGCTTCTGTATACAAAATATAAAATAACAGTAGTTAACGGTTATGTGCTTATACAGTTGCCAATAACAGGTGAACCAACATTCTCAAATACAGTGATAACCTAAGGTAAAAACGAAAAGAATAGGTATTTTTTTTTATAAAAATTAAGTGGTAACAATGTAAACAGAAATACAAAATGATACAAGTTAAAAGTTACAAAGGTTGCAAGAAATACTTACATACTAAAACAACAAATCTTTAGATTGTGCGGGTTGCGTGCTTTGGGACCTTAAGATTTGGGTTTTAAAGTTTTTTAGGGAGTCATGATATATGTCAACATGTGGAGTGGATTTTATGTATATTAACATATTTAATATATATAACATATTTAATTAACTTTGTTACAGACAAAGCCAAGCTTATGAACAACATAAAAGTAACAATAGAACGGGTGACCATAGACCCGGACAGCGAAAACTCAGAGCCCAGCCTCCATCACCACAGACAACAGAAAATATTGAAGGAACCAGTGATGACCGACAGGAAGTCTGTCACCAGTCTTATTAATGCCCAGTATGAGCTAGATGAGGATAAACTCTATGATTGATAATCCATAGACAAACAATTACTTAGAGTGCTACAAGGATCTTTTAGAGCTTGAATGATTGTTGGTAAACATTTACAAAGTTGCGGAACGACGCCGGAACGCACTGTGCGGCATACCATGGATATTTGTATGTATGACGCCGTAGTGAGACCGTTCCGACGCCGTCCCTGCATCGCATTGTGTGCATCGGCCTCCAATCAGGCGAATCCTGCGCGGGAGTTCACTCGCGCCGATTGTGTCAAGTAACTTATATCGAGGTGTTCCCAATGCAATGGAGTAAAAAGTCGCGTTATTTTCTATCATTAAAACACAGTCGCGACCCGCGTCATTTATTCAATCTATTTATAATATAATTCTTTAAAATTGCCTATTATTTTAGAAATAAAAGACGAAAACTAATGGATAACCTATTTTTTTTTACCTTGAAAATTAAGAAATGTACTTTCCCATTGAAATTTCTCAAAATACAGTTACTTTCTCAGTACTTCTGTAGTTTATTTTTTATTTACACAATTTCAGTGCATAGCATAATTTGATCTGTTTACAATAAATATTCAAGACATAAAAGAATTTAAGAATGGAAAATACCAAAATAATGTTCAGCAGATCGATGTATTACTACTAAAATGTGGCGGTCTGCTTGCAACGAAATCTTAGCGTAGCGGCTCTGTTTGGTACAAAACCGTAGCGTGTAGCAGACAGCCTTCTACGAAAGAGTAGCGGAGATTTGCTACGAAAGCGTAGCATAGAAACTGTCTGCTACGAAAACGTAGCGTGTCGATGCTACAAGCGTAGCGGCTATGAGCTCGTAGCAGAACAATTATTGCTATAGTCTGTTTCTAGGACATACGAAAAAACGGACAACGGTCTACGACACATCGTAATGTTTGCGTCGTCGATAGAAAACGATAACTGTTGCTCTCCATACATTTCTTTATCGTTAACTCTTAGCAACGCGTTTATTGGTAGGTACGGGATGCGATGAGCGACGCGATCATTCAGATAATAAATCGATTTAAAGATGTTGCGCGGAGAGGAATTTTATAGAACCACACCAAAAAAGGTTGGTCACCCCTGTGACTGGCGTGAAGGTCACTGTCCGTTTTTCCGCCTACCCTAGACCCTAGACGGAATATACGTTAGCGTAGCATAGCCACTGTTTGCTACGGCACTTTCAGTGTAGCCGAGCTGTCTCTACGTAGCGTAGCTGGTGTTTGCTACGAACCGTAGCGTGTGTGGTGTGGTAGTGAGTCTGGTTTGAAAAGTAAAAACTTTATCACAAAAAATAAAACCGACTTCCAAAAAAAAAACACTACAAAGTGAAAATTAATAATGAGGGGTTTTTGAGTTAGCTTCAATAATACGTATCTTTCCCACCTAATATATGTGGATGATATTCTAATAGTTCCTGTCACTGTAATTTACATAGCAGGTAGTGGTATTCAAATTTTTGTGGGGGTTTTGTGTAGGTACCACAAGTAAAAAATGAAAAAAAAAAACACTTTTTACTTGTGGTATGTACCTATACCAAATTTATATGGGACCACTTCTAAAAAATGCCCTACCAAACAAAAAAAGAATCATCAAAATCAATTCATAATTGGCGGATTAATCGCGTAACAAACACACAAAAAAATAAAACATACAACCGAATTGAGAACATTTTTGAAGTCGGTTGAAAAAAAAAAAAGAACATCCGAATTGAGAACCTCCTCCTTTTTGAAGTCGGTTGAAAAAGAAAATACCGATGTATGAATAAACTTCTGTTTTACGAAAGCAGTTAAAATATATTTAAAAATGCTGTATTTGAATGTAGTCATTGCTTAGCTTACATCGCGGACTAGAATCAAATATTCGAAGACATGTAACATCCACCAATCCGCACCGGGCCCGCGTAGTGGACGGCCCACTCCCTCTTACAGCGAGGAGGTCTGAGTCCCAGTAGTGGGAAAATATAGGCTGATTATGCTTAAACTTATCACTTAGCAGCCTGCCTCGTTGGTCTAGTGATCGCAAGGGCTACTGCTGAGCATGAGGTCCTAGGTTAGATTCCCGATTTGAACAAAGTGTGATTGGGTACTTTCATCTGGAATTTCTCGGTAGCAGCCCGGAGTGTGCCCGGTAGACGGTAATAGGCCTCCATACATAATTATATGAAAGCGATTCATAACTATATCACGGCTTCAACTATCTTACTGCGAACTATCTTAATGTAGATATACTAAATGGTTCTTTATTTTCGGTTTTCCCACCTACTTCCGAATTTAGTTACTCCCGTTCAATAGTGACAGAAATATTACAATACAATTTATTAGCAAACTAATAAGTACGTACCGTACAGCACAGAAAAGTATGTAGGTACCTAATCGTCCATACTGACAAAAAAGTTAAGTTAATGATAAGTTTGGAGGACTATAGTAGGCCTCCCCTAATATAGTCCTCCAAACTGTATTTTGGCCACGGCTGCCAATCTCAACGGAGACTAGCCTTCGGCGCGGGAGATATTATAGTGCACAAGTGTGTGCGCAGACACAGGTGCACTCTCTCTTCCCTCACTCTCATAGTCCGATGGGACGGCAATCCGACACGACAAGGAGAGAGATCAGGCGCAGGACCAACGGATTAACGTGCTTTCCGAGGCACGGCGGTATCACACCGCCAACTTCCAAACTCCGAGCTGTTACTAAGAAATTCCTAATTGTATTAACAATGGGACTTCAACATGAAATGTGGGTGTACTTATGTACTATAGGTACACCTCTGCCTAACCCTTCGAGGTACAGGCGTGATATTATTTTATGTTATTACTTAGAGCAAAATTATTAAAATTCTATCTTCTCATTCACTATTAGCAAAGAAGTCTATTAAAATAACTAGAAAACTCAGCGGTTACTGCAAAAGACGTTTTTAATCAACTGAGGAAGAAAAATGTTGTGATTATTAAGAGTATTTAATCTCGTGTCTTATAAAATTCTACATTATAGTGCAATATTGTATGACTAGATATACAAGCTGGAGACGACAGTACGACACTAAATTAAATTTCGTATATCTAATGAATAGAGATCGGATATTCGGATGCATATTTACCTAAAGTGAATTTTTGGCTAAGAAATTATGGAAGTGGCTTCTTAATTTATTTTTTCTTATCTTAAATACCGGAATTCAATAAAATCCGGGAATGCAAAACTAATAGGATACATGGTATGGAAACGACTTATCAGCCCTCTTGTGAAGGTTACTTTTGTGGTGTTAACATAAAAAATTATATACCTACTGTAAATATTTTTGAATGGAACTCGAGGCACCAAGTTGTTTTTCACTGTGTGCTGTGCCAATTTGGCAACCTATTTTAACAGTAGCTAGCACTTTTGTAGTCAAAAAGTAAAAAAAAATATCAATTCCGGAATCGCGAGATTTTTGCGATCGATACAAAAGTGCATTCCATAATAGCCAATACCTGAACGTAAGTAAATATACATTCACAGTTACTAAACTAACGCAGTATTAACGTACACAAAAATTGTTAAATGTTTTTGTTCCAATAAATTATTTGTATTTGTTGTTTGTATTCAATTCTATAATCAGAACTCTAAATCTGTCGATCGCGGAATCCCGGGATTTTTTCGATACAGAAGTGCTTTCCATAATAGCCAACACCTCAACTTTAGGTAAATATGCATCCGGATATCCGATCTCTACTAATGAAGTTCCCCGTCTGCATACAAAAATTCAATCAAATATTTCCAATCGTTTTGTGAATATAGTTAGTGACAGATTGGCAAAACACATAGTCGGCTCATAACTGAGTCCACGCCACCACTGAAGACCTTTTGTCGCGGCGCTAGTGTCGATGACCATCCAGGACATTGCATTAAAAACATGTAGTTCCACAATTTTCCGCCGACCTTCAGAGGTGTATTTTTTTTTTTTTGTTACTAGGGCATCTCGCAGATGTACCACTAAGGTAGTTACTGCTTAACCGGACTGTCCTCTGGCTGCCTTAAGCTACTACACCCAAAGCCTCCAGCCAGGGGTATAATCTATTCTAAGTTACTATATTTAAGAGAACGCTCGCTAAGGGCATCCCCTGTGGGGTACGAACCTCGGCGTAAATTTGTATTATCATTATTATTAAGCGGGGAATTTAAAGCTACATTTCTCAGCATTACGCGGGCTGGCGCTTCTGCGAGCAAGGGTCGGGGGGGGTTCAGAGGTGTCTCGCGCCACCATTTAAGTATTATCACCGGTGGCAAAAAACGAATCCAAAGACACCGACTTCCGAAATTAAAGTTATTTTACACTTTGTACTAGATTTTTTGGAAGACGGTAATTATTTTTTTTGTAAATATGTTTTTATTTTGTATAGGGTTATCCAATTCGAGACTCCTAACTTTATCTGTTATGTCGAATAATTAGTGTTATTCATTTACTATGGAAAATTATGTCAGGCAAATGGTCGCCTCTGGACCTTCTGCAGAAGTCGATTCTGTCGAGGTAATTTTCGAAGAATTTTTCGCTTTCGTGGGTTATCTCGGCAATAACATGGTGGACGTTACTTTCTAGGTGCTCCGACGTTGTATAGACGCGACTCACACAAAGAAACGCACAATCTTGGCGGCCAGTTGACGTCACCGTAACGTGAAATAATGCGACCTCTGAAGGTTTCATCATGGGCGTACCCAGCTTTTGGCCCGGGGCCCAATTTGATTGACATTGAATGAATATTTTTCGTCGCCTATGTTTGGCTCCCTCAAAACAGTTAACACGTCAAATAAATGCAATTAATGCAAGCCGCTCGGGCTCACTTATCAGCCGTATATACGAGCACGGTTTTTAAAATTAATCATTTAATGCTTAAGTATATTGTAACTGTCCCCCCCCCCCTCCCCCCCGTAGGTACGCCCATGCAAAACATTGGAGGTTTCACGCTGTATGGCAAGTTGCGCCGTATTGCTGAAACCAAAGCGATAAATTTTGTAAATGTATTGTTACAAACTAACATTAGACGTTTGAAACACGCGCTATTACTAACAACTGTGAAAATTACAGTATTGCCGTCAATGTTTTATTCTGTCTCCAGACAAGCTTGGATAGAAAATTTAAATAAACACTTCAATGTTTTCCATTTCAATGCAACGCTAGATAACCTGAGATGTGTGTTTGTACATAGGTACAAGTTTATATTTGAATCTGAAACCTACACAAGACGACAGTATAATAGGCTATATACCTCACGCTGATGTTCCGCAGCAGCCCACGAGTGAAAAAGATGACGTGTAAATGGTGGATTCCCTACACGGGAATCAAACCTCTACTATTTACAACCACTTATAACAAAAAAGCGGCCAAGTGTGAGTCGGACTCGCACTGAAGGGTTCCGTACCACCGCAATATGTAAAACCATTTTTTTTTCAAAAATACTAATAATACTTTAGCAAGAAAAACAAGAGAGATGCTAAAGCAATATGTGATTATTCGTACAAAGACAAGATACTGATCTTTATTCGGTTATTTGACTTTCAAACAGAAATCTATTATTACTTCTATCTCATATATTTTTTCTTTTTTTTTTGTGACATTAAAAAAAAATATTATTTGATTATATGAGATTAACTATGTATTACAACTAACTATTATATATTTTATGTACAACTATGTAAAGGAAAATATAAGAAAATAAAATAAATGGAAGAATTCTCTCACATACACAAACAGCCAGACCCGGAACAACTAATTGTAGGTCATACAAATATTTGTTCCGTGCGGGGATCGAAACCGCGACATGCAGCGGAGCAGTCAATTACTTAACCACTGCGCCAACCGTGCCGTCATTGGGCATCAAAAAATTCTTCCGCATCGCAGTCAGCGGGAAAAGTGGCCAAAAGGCTGGCAGCAATGCCACGTTGGATGACAATGCTGATTCTTTGGCCTTAGAATTGGCCAGCCCTTTGGTCACGTGAAGAGTCGACCAGCCGCTTGCCGATGTTCCAAAATATTCCATGAGCAGTCGGACCCCACGGCCCTAGTGTTTCAACCCCAAACGGCTCAAAAATATAGCTACCAATAAGGTGGTTATATTTGCGCCGTTTGAGGTTTTCTGCACCTGCAGCAGCCGCCCCGGCACAGCCCACCATGCTAGGAAGACGGGATGGCGCACAGGTTGCATCCCACACCAAAGGACTACCAACTTCCAAGGCATTTTGGTAATTCCGTCTGGCCTCTTCCCATCGTTGCGTGCCAAGTTATTGGATTCTAAGACAGCTGGCACCCTGGTGACAAGAGCTCGACGGATAATGTCATCAATGCTTGCGTGCCGTGCCAACCGACCAGCGCTCTTGCTGCAGGATAGGCCATGTTGTGCGAGGCGGTCTACTGCTTCTCCGCATTGACAGCGATGTGGAGGAAGGAGTGCCCAGACGCAGACTTGTAGCGAGCCGGAAAATGGTGTCACCCAGCATAGTGCCCATGTTGGGTGACGGTAGCGCCTGAAGCTGGAGGCCCGACTCCCACTCTCCCGCAGCCAGCAGGCGGGCACGCTCAGCAGTATTGGTGGACGTATTAACGAGGTAATTCCGTATCAACCAGCAGAGCGGCTCATCCCACTGTCTCTGGGAAGACGGGTTCTTGAGCTGCTCCGTATCCGGACAAGCCACTTTCTAGGCGTTCACCGCATCAGTCAAATACGGCACTTCAGAGTCAACCTGAGAAGCAGTTAAGATTTTTCTGGTTAACTTTTCGGTGCTGTGGACCGAGGACAGGAACTACACTAGAAATTTTGCGGACGCCGAGCCCACCAAAGCGAATGGGTAGAGTAGCTTGCAGGCACGCACGGTCGTCCAATGCCACATTTATAATTGATGTTAGAGTACTTCGAATAATTTGATCAATTTTGTCAAAAAGGTGTGGCTTCTTACATAAAGAGGAAGAGTGAAGAAAATATATAATTACATAAAACTTGGACCGAAACAGCAGTATCTGATAAGGGTAAATGCCGAAATAATTTACTCACTTAAAATTCATTACCTATTAATTTACTAACTTAAAATTCATTTTAAAAACGCCGAAATAAACTGGTTTCTGGTATGGGGACATCCTATAAAATTTTATTTTTATTATTTGTTGTTTTAGCGGCCATAATCGTAGTAGTACCTATACACTGTTAAAATTTCAAGTGTCTACCTATTACGATTCAAAAGATGCAGCCCTGTGACAGACGGACAGACGGACCTTAGTAATAGGGTCCCCTTTGGTACGGATCTCTAAAAACCGAATTCTTCTTCTTCAGTCACAGAAATAAACGAAACGCAATTCCATCCGCAACATGATCCGACTTTTCAAAACTCTAAAAAGTATTATATTTTGTTTGTTTATTATATATTTAAGGCTTCTTTGAGTTCTGACTACCCCTCTTCAGATTACAGGTTGAAGTTAAAAGTATGGCTTGAATACGCCCATAAGATTTTTATAAAGTTATTATTTAAATAAAATGTTCTAAGAAATGTTGGTAAGTCTTATTCTTAATATTTTATCCAATTCTGCTTCGCACGGATGCAATCTACTGATGTTTATGTGCTATAACTCTCTCAGTTAAATATTACTGAATTGAAAATCCATTGTTTAGTTTAGAAGAATTAAGCGCACACACAGACAGACTCGTAAACCAACTTTGTGTCCTACTATTTAAGTATAATTATTAATATTTGATACTCATATAGATTCAGAATACACTGACCTAATTGGTCATGTTCTTCAGAACTTTCAGGTAAGTAGTTTTTTATTATTTTACTGTGGTATTGACCTCGATCTCGCCTGCTGGAAAGCGATGGGTTAGATCTATAATGGAATGAGCGTGCCCAGAAGATGCCTGTTCGCTCTTGCTTTGAAGACTGATGGGTTGTACGAATACAGACGCTGGCAGAGAGTTCCACACTTTGGCCGTGCGCATATTAAATGTGGAGGAGAAGCAAGACTAGTCGGTATATCGACCAAGTCAGGATGGTACCCTGCAGTACGTCCGCGCTCCTGCGCACACTCTCCGAATTACAGTCTGTAAAAGACCGACAGGCAAGCAAAATTACGTCGATGAGCCAGGCTGTGAAGCCTAACCCAGCGCCTCGTCACCTATGAGTGTACGAACTGAGTGAAAACTTCTTGCCGTTCGCGCGGTAAACTAATTGCGCGATGCAGGATTTGTGTGACGTCATGTCTTTGATGCGTAGTTAGTATGTGGCGGTGTAACCGCTACAACTTAATATAAGAATATTTTAGATTGTGTCTATATTACATAGTGAAATTAATTTGTAAAGTTATGTCTAACGCGGATAAAAAACAGAATCACGCAAAATCTTTCATGCGTATTTTTCTGAAATCTTCACCATTTTAAAGATAATTTAATTATTGACTGCCTCGTTAGTCTAGTGGTCGCAAGCGCTAAGAGTCCTGGGTTCGATTCCCAGGTCGGGCAAAGTGTAATTGGGTTTTTCTTTCTGGAATTTCTCAGTAGCAGCCCGGAGTCTGGATTTGTGCCCGGTTGATGGCAATAGGCTCAACATAACTGGCGAAATGTGGATGTACTATAGGTACACCTCTGCCAAACCCTTCGGGGAAACAAGGCGTGATGTTATGTTATGTTTAATTATTGATATTTTGGTATACATGTGTTATTAAAATACCTTTTGTTTTATGTATAATAAATTAATAATGCGTCTAATTTCGGACAGTGCTCCTTGATGGGCGAGTCTTATCGCTGGCTGGACGTACTTAAATTGCCCGAGCTCAGTACAGAACACGTGAGCTAGCCATTCAAGGTCACTGGCATATATTGCGTCTTAATGCTAGCGATTGAAACTATTGACTGACAGCTCACTTGAGGCTCACTTCGCCTAACGTTTTAACGAGTAAAACGTACCAAAGGGAGTAAGTACTCGTATGTAAGGTTCGTAGCAGACTTCTGTAGTTCAGTTAGTCAGGTTAGTCTTCTGTTAGTCAGGTTCAAGTGGAAGTTTGCTGCCTATCCCAATCGGAAAAACATGTGTTTTTTTTTTTTTATATGGCATCTCGCAGTTGACTCTCAGATTGACGTCGCAGTTGCTTAACCGGACTATCCTGTGGATGCCTTAAGCTACTAACTTAAAGCCTCCAGCCAGGGGCATAAACTATTCTATGTTAAACTAAGTGAACGCTCGCTAAGGGCACCTCCTGTGGGGTATGAACTTCGGCTTAGGGCGTCGCTGGCGGGAGGACAGGAAGTGGGACAGGCTGGATCAAATTGTCATTATCATTAATCGGGGAATTTAAATCTACATTTCTCAGCGTAACGCGGGCTGGCGCTTCTGCGAGCAAGGGTCGGGGGGGAAAAAATATGTGAGTTCATGTATGTAGTATTCATAGATAAAATTACCAAGGTATGTTTCTAGAAACTTGGATAAATAATGTGCTTGCAATTCTTCTCAGTAGCAGCTCATAGTCTGGATTTGTGCCCGGTTGATGGCAATAGGCTTGCCAACTATTACACTGGACTTAAATATTTAACTATAGGTACACCTCTGCTTACCCCTCCAGAGAGTACCGTTGTGGTGTTTTATTTTAAAAACAACGTATATGTCCTTTGTTTTGTTATTTTAATTACTTTGCATACTATTGAATAGAATCAAGTTCTTCTACATAGCAGACAGATCAGCAGCAGACAGCAGTTTGTTACGACATTTTTTTTTTTTTTTTTTAATAATCTCACCTAAACAGGGTGTCCAGTAAATAGCACGACATACTGCAGGGGGTGATAGCTAGGGTCACTACCTATCCTCGTGGAGGCGATCGGTGGCGGGGATCTCTCGCGTCCGGCCCTGGTCCAGGCCATGGTACGGAGCGAGAGAGCATGGGAGGCCGTCACCTCCTTCTGCGAAACAGTAATGCTCGCGAAGGAGGAGGCGGAGCGCGTGAGGGTGAGGCAAATTTCGCGCCCTCACGCCCCTAGCCGCCGCAGGAGGAGACGCCCCGGGCGTCGGGAATCGATCGCGGATTCCCGGCCACCGTAGGCGCGGGCTTGCGGATGGTGAGCAATGGGTAGCTCACCGTCCGGTAAGGACCAAGCCCGGGTCGACGGCGCGTTGTGTTCCACGCGCGCCTCAAAGAGTGTCAGCGAGTGAAGGGGTCCAATGAGACCATTGCCTGCCGGGGTTGCGGGAAAGTCCGAAAGGGATACCGTGGCCCCCTGGCATTGCACAGGCAAGAGAAGGAACACGGGTGGGTTTTAGTCAGTAAGAGTCTGACACGCCCTCCCGCTCCACCCAGAGCGGGAGGAGTCATTTGATGATTTCCCACCCAAAAAAAAAAAAGGGTCACTACCTATCAATATCTACAACACAATATATGTTCAGCAAAATCTTACGGATTTACAGTTTTATAAAATTGAAAGAATAGTTATTTATCCAACATGTGAGGAAAGTTCGTTTTTCCTATGAGTTTTGATTTTGAGTCTTGAGCTAACGAAGGATTGAAAAATAGAATCACGAGCGCAGCGAGTGATTATAAATTTCAATCCTGAGTAAGCGAAAGACTCAACAAAACGAATAGCAAATGAACTTGCTCACAAGTTGCATACAAAACTTTTCACCACTCCCAGCTAGAAAGTATTCAGTCATCATAGGTAAATAAATTAAATAGACACAAAGCAAATCAAAATAATTCTTTATATTTTAAAATATCTTTAAAACTTAACTTTAAAAAATCAGGCAAGGTTAGTTCCTGAACGGGAGCATTACTTTCCTCACTGTTCAAGCAGTGAGGAAAAACCAACTTTCCTCACTGTTTTCGTAGAGGAAAGACACTTCTTTCGTGCGGGAGTGGTGAAAAGAAAATTGTTCTGTGAAAATTTTAACAAAAAAAACTATTTCTTCAAAACATTCTTGTTTTTGATTAAAAAAAACTTATAATGAGTAGAGTAACTATTCACGAATAATTTGATGTAAAAAAAGTTCTAGAAAAAGATTTTTCATTACGAGATGCTTAAAAATCTGTTTCAAGGTAGAGATTTTTCGTTATTTCGGAAAATTTTGTAAAACTGTAAATCCGTAAGATTTTGCTGAACATATATTGTGTTGTATTGATAGGTAGTGACCCAAGCTATCACCCCCTGCAGTATGTCGTGCTATTTACTGGACACCCTGTATACCACTAAGGTAGTTACTGCTTATCTGGACTATCCTGTGGCTGCCTTAAGCTGCTAAACTCAAAGCCTCCAGCCAGGGGCATAAACTATTCTAAATTAAGATTAGGCGAACGCTCGTTAAGGGCACCTCCTGTGGGGTACGAACCTCGGCTTAGGGCGTCGCTGAGAGGAGGACAGCAAGATGGCACAGGCTGGATCAAGGATATATCATTATTATTATAAGGGGATATTATTAAGCGGGGAATTTAAAGCTACGCACTCAGCTGCGGCGCGGGCTGGCGCTTCATCGGGCACGTTTGTTGCGCCACTTCTTCTTCCCAGCTAAATAGGCAGTGGTGAAAGGCGGGAGTTTTGGGGGACTGCCTTAAGTAATTTTGACGTTTTAAAAGTGCTGATTCTAAATGTGGGTGTACTTGCGGTACACCTCTGCCCGAACCCTTATTCGGGGATTACAGGCGTGATGTTATGTTATGTTATTTGATCATATATAATACAATAATGACTATTCTACATAGGTTTTCTAACAAAATGTTAATATCGAAGAGAACTCTTGAACAAACAGAACTATTAAAACTATCCGTTACAGAGATAGGAGTTTAAACCGTGAACTAACGATTTGACTTTCTTTAGTTTGTTTTTACCTACTTATCTTTATTTTAAAACTCTTTTTCGAAAAATAGTACAGTTAGGTTGTTCGCTCAACAGGATCTGATCTGAATCCGACAAAGGCGAGTTTGGTACAGATCGACTAGAGCGTCGCGCAATGATTGTTGATATAGCGGTTCCGCATGAAGAGGACCTCGTAACATCTGGTTGGCCCAGCAAGCCTGGCTCGTGAGGTGGTCGACATGTGGGACCAACACCTGAGGAGGCTCTTGTTACGAAAGCGGTATGTACACGGCGGGTATCGTTAGGTAAGGTGGGCTACTTTAGCACGGTACTATAAAAATCGATACTGCTACGACATAAAGAAGTTGTGAGTGCTGCAAGTGACAAATTGGTACCATTAATGTGTTTGAGTGTACTGGAGTACCGCTCTGACGATGTTATAGGTACCCAACATTATATCATGTCTTTAACAATTTATCACCGCAAAACTGTTACTCAACTTTATGAATCATCATCTTCATCTACCTGTCTTCCCAACTATGTTGAGGTCGTCTTCCAGTCTAACCTGATGCAGCTGAACCAGTATGTTTTTACATGAAGCTACTGCCTATTCAAGTAGGCAGTAGCTTTATGTAAAAAAATCAACCAGAAAAGAACCAAAATACAACCAGTTTTGCTAAGGAGTATTAACCAACAACTTAGTTGTTGAGATCAGTCTCAACAACTCAGTTGTTGGTTAATACTCCTTAGCAAGACTGGTTGTCAGACTTCCGAGTTTCTGACTACCCGTAACGATTGTCAAAGATATTCGAATGACAGCCCGGGGGGGTCCGGAGGGGTTCCGGTATGTATTTTTTGATGTTGTTTTTTTTAATTGTATTATTACGGACGCTTTTAACGCGCATGTCTTTCATCGTTCTCACACTCTCTCGTAACCTATAATTTTGTAAAAATATTTTGACTGAAAAATGACTCGGAGTTTTAGAGGTATAAGGAACAGGGTGTAAAGTTCACTCATCCACCATAGAAAGGGGAGGTTCCTCCGACCAGATTCTGACCAGATGGGTGCCGTTCGCGCGGTAAACTCTAATTGCGCGATGCAGGATTTGTGTGACGTCATGTCTTTCATGCGTAGTTCGTATGTGGCGGTGTAACCGCTACATCACTCCCCTCCGGAGACCGGAGGTCGATAGTGGGCTGTCTTGTATCTTGCAATGCTTCACAGTGCCAGTGGAGGTTCCAGTGAGTCGGAATCGGATGCCGCATAGTTCCCGGTGAGTCGGAACTGTCTGCGGTGATTCCCCAGTGAGTCGGGGTGGCGCTGCGTCACGATCCAGTGAGTCGGATGTGGTATAGCGCCGGGTTGTGGCTGATTGCTAGCGTCGACCAGGAGAGGGTGGAAAAGCTCTGCTTGTGAGACCGGCCAAAAGTTCAGGTGCTGTGCCAAGGTTGCTGATGAGGCTGACGGTGATAACTAGGAATGCGCGTTCGCTGCATGTTGGTGGTCAGGATACCCGTTGAAGCCGAGGGTGCTGGCTGTCTGTGTGACTCGCCTCACGAAAGCTTGCGGGAGTGATGATGATGACGTCACGCTGAAGTTGCACGAAGGCCGCACTGACGTTCATATTCGGGGTCACCAATTTAGGGATATGAGGAACGGGGTGTAAAGTTCACTCATCCACCATAGAAAAGGGAGGATCCTCCGACCAGACGCGTGTTGTGTCTGGCGGGCAACTGCCCGAGTGTTGATGTCGGATAATCTTACGAGTGTAAATGTCGTTCGCGCGGTAAACTCTAATTTGCGCGATGCAGGATTTGTGTGACGTCATGTCTTTCATGCGTAGTTCGTATGTGGCGGTGTAACCGCTACAGAGTTTCTTGCCCGTTCTTTTTCTTAGGAACCTACTACACTTTAGGATGAGCTTCATCTTTGTGACTAACCGACCTTTTGACAGTTAAAAAGTGCCTGTAATTGGTTTAATTGAAAATAAATGCTCTGGGTTCGACGATAATCCATCCATGACCGTGGCAAGCCTTGATCGATCGTCGCTTTATGATTACGAGTATGATAATAATAAATAACACATGACATCTCATCACATGTCAAATACACTATTAATTTTACGTTTCATTTGTCCGTTATTGTGTTTGATCGAATTTTAGGCGAGAAATAACCTAAATCTGATTTATCAAACTGTCTTGTGAATATTGTTATGTGACCTTCAATGAGAGCTACGAGTAAGTAGCTTCGCTGATAGAAAACAGTTTTGAATCATTTGACATCCGTAACTACATAGCTGTGCAGGCGGCTTCGTTCGCTACTTGTCCCTTATTGTACTTACTAGGCTGTTCAAAAAGTAATGATAATCGGCTATTTTTTGCTCGGTGCCTAAAGGACCTAGCGTGATGTTAAAGCCAGTAGCCTTCCTCAAAAATTGGGCTATCGAATGCAAAAAGATTTTTTCAAATCCGACCGGTACCTAGTTCCAGAGATTAGCACGTTCAAACATACAAAAAAACTCTTTAGCTTTATTATTACCAGCATAGATATAATATTTCTATGATTACTAGTATAGAAAATATGAACCGATTATCAACAACCTAGTTTTTTTTTTTTTCTTTTTAACAAAGCATACGAAAGCCTGGTCAGAGAACGATTATGATTTTATATTTATTTAACTCATTTGTACTGCATCGTTAGACTAGTGGGCGCAGTGATACTGCTGAGTTTGAGGTCCTGGGTTCGATCCCAGTTTGGGCAAAGTGTTATTGGGTTATCCATCTGGAATTTGTTAGTAGCAGCCCGGAGTCTGGATTTGAGCTCGGTTGATGGCAATAGGCTCACCTTCTTTTACATGGGTCTTTAACGTAACTGGTGAATTGTGGATGTACTACATATATAGGTAGGTACACTTCTGGCGAACCCTTCAAGAACTACAGGCGTGATGTTTGTTGTGTTATTTCGCCCACAAGGCTTGTTTTACGATCTTTATGATAAGTAGCCTAACTGCATTTGATTATCATTTATTCTTGCTATTGATATTACTGGGGTATACAAAAATAGCAGTTTGGTGGAAGTGGGAAATGCTGCGTTATAACAATGGGAGGTCCGAAGTAGGACAAGAAAGGATGTGGAGACGGTTACGACTAAAAACGTTTCTGAAAAAAAATTATGTTGGCTCTAAAAATTATTCTAAATTGATTTTAGAAAAGACTTGTAGTAATTATTTTATGATAAAATTTTTTAACCAATTCTTAAATTTCGTTTTTGAATAAATATTTATTTTTGGTAACTATTTTCTCAAGTATATTTTATTTCGACCGGTATATAGTTTTTACACAGGTTATCCTAACTACTCGAAAAGGTCGCTGGATGTTCTACGCGTCCTTACAACAATGTTTTTAAGATGCGGTTGCGATTGCCTAGTTATTGCAGTGCCTCAGAAATGTTCACGGTAAATACAACAGATTCGTATCGGTCGGCATACCGATGGATATCATGCCATCACCCGCAAATAAACGGCCTCACTCCGAACTAGGGAGGCAGTCAAAATAGCATCCTGAACGCTGTAGCGGCAGATACTTTCTCCGTCATTATAAGGCAATTTGTGAGAAGTTTAGTTTCCATTTTTGTTGTCTAGTTGATTGGCGGTCTTCTCTCTAATTCAGTCTTCTCTTCTTTTTCGTACCTATCAAATTTAAATTGAGTGCAAACCTAAGCTGTTACTAATAATTTATTGTACTTGTAGTTGTCCGAATTAAAATGATTTTATTTATTTATTTGAGAACTTTGTTGGTCAAGATGCTGCTTATAGCAACTGCGCGTGGGGTCCTGGGTTCGATATCCACATCGGACAAAAGGTTATTTGATTTTTTTATAGAATACTCTTAGGTAAAATATTGTAAGCAGATGTATTTCACGTCATAAACAATTTCTTTTTTTTTAAATCAAGTATCAAGTTTCTTTAGGAACAGAATGACTGACAGATCGGAAAAAATACTAACACTAACTTCCATCATAGTCGGGTAAATAAAGGAATAACTATAGTATTGTTTTATTAAACAAAGCATTCCACAGAAACATTAGTTTCTAAACAATAATACAGATATTGTGTGTTTTATTAAGTTAAATATAAATTAAAACAGTATTGTATTCATAATTTCCAAAGATCCATCCATCATGTAAAATAAAAAGAGCGCATTGTTTTGAGAACCAGCATCCTTGCGTGGTGTGCTCACGACTCTTCTCATACTAGACTGACATACTTTTTAAGTGAAAGTGAATTAATCGGGAAATATACACACGTAAGTAAACTGCAGAATAGTAATTAATTCTGCCTCGTAGATCTAGTGGTCGCAAGCGCTACTGCTGAGCATGACATCCTGGGTTCGATTCCTAGGTCAGGAAAATATCGGCAATAAGGTTCGCCCCCTATTACATATAACTGGCGAAATGTGGGTGTATTATAGGTACGCCTCTACCTAACCCTTCGGGGATTACAGGCGTGATGTTATGTAGTAATAAAATAACTCAGTGGAATAATCTTAATTCAGGTCGTAACTGAAGGCCCCAAACTCGTTGTAAAATTCTGGGCCGAGTCAATTTAGATTGCCATTGATATGCTTAGAAGAAGCATCATAATTAATTCAACAAGTAATTTTTTTAACCAAAATAGGATATTTTTCTTTGTGACTAATAATTTAATTTCAATTGAACCAATGTTAAGTTTTTATAAAACTTAAATAGGTCTTAAACGAAAAAGTACAATATTATATTTTACAACAAAAATATTATTTATAATTTTACTGGACACAGCGACTCTACTGCTGCCCCTGTTCCCGCCCGCCCCTACAGTCCAGCTGTATATAAGCCTTGGTTCTCGCCCTACGCTGCACTCAGTAGCCACTCTTCGTCAGGTGAGTCCAGAACCCATTACTACACATAACGACCTATATATAGAAGATATTTAATTTAAAATATATTTATAGAGAGAAAATATTTATTCTCGAGATTAAAATATGTTATAGTATGGGGTGGATTGACTAAACATATTTTTTTATAATGCTTGTAGAACAGAAATTGTATTTTATAAATTAAAATTCGGTTTTAGAGAGAGAAAATATTCTCTTTATTAAAATATGTTGCGTAGAGTTGACTTAACATAAATACCTTTTTTACTGTATTTATTTAGTTGAGGAGATTTTGTTTCCCAGTAATGGGATGATGATGATTAAAACAAACTGATTAAGTTTTATTTGTTTATTAAAATTCTCTTTTTTTATTATAAATTACTTATTTTAAGTTTCAAAATTTATATTTTTGATCAAATAAAATCAAGCGTAATGTCGTAGACGTCGTTATGTCGTTCGTCACACATCCTTTGGGTGACGAAGACGCAAAACGTTAGCCTTTTCTAATTTAACTTTTTTTTATTATTTGTAATCTGACTGGCTTTCAAGTATCTTAAAAAGGGCTTGAAAACTGAACCTGCATACTAATTACCTACGTAGTGCACTCCTAATGACAATCGTTTATGGAAATTCCTTGATGTACTCGGATAAAAGCAATTATCTAAATACGTTTAGCCGTTAGTAACAAACATCTTCATTAACTTATAAAGAACCCTTACTAAGGTCTTTTTAAATAAATAAATTACGTAGTTAAAATGAGTTAGGGGTCTCATAATCAGGGAATAATAATGAAAAGGAATAATTACTTAACTACTCTTTAAAAAAAAACTTTAGATTCAAAAGCATGTCACATCCACCAACCAGCACTTTGCCCGCGTGGTGGACCTCAGCCCACCCCCTCTCACGGATAGGAGGCTGATTTTGCAAGCTATAGTATCTACTTATCTTTCAAAGACCGCGTTGCAGTAAATGAAAAACTACCAATTAGTGACAACTGTTCTCGTCTCTAAGATTAACTGTTTTAAAACGTATTGCATGCAAATTTTCTTTTCCTTTTACAAAATTGACAGTTGGATTGCCAACGTATTGCTGTAACTGTTTTAACTTCTTCTACTCAATTACTTATTATTTTTAAAGTGAATTACTCAGTAGTTTTAAAATATCTTCTCCAAAAGTCCTCCGGTTCCGTTTGCCATCCTTCGGTTACCGAACCCTAAAAAGACGGATTTTGCTAAGTGGTACTATCGAAGAACTTCATATCTAAGCAGTTTGAAAACAAAATCCCGTGAACATGATGACAACATCTGTTACCGCCCCGGTTCTATAGCGGCCGAGCGCTGCAAGCAGAAACAGTCCTTACGATGTACTCGTATATGTAGATATGAAGTTTTTTTATGGTACTTGCCTAGTAAGTCCTACTGCGCCAATAGAGTGGACAGACTGTTTATAATATTGTTAAGGAATAACTTGAGACAAAGTTTATATTATTGAAGTTTCTTAAGCAAAGTGTTAAACACAAAGACGTTATTCTTCGCCTGTTTCGCTTCTTCTTTTGTGTAGGTTGGTGGCAATAGGCGCTCCTATCACATGGGACTTTAACATAACTTACGAAATGTGGGTGTACTACAGGTACACCTCTGTTTAACCCTTCGGGGAATATGGGCGTGATGTAATGTGAGTGACCGTATACTTCGCCAGTGTTACGGACGGTGAAAATCCCAACTATAATATTGGGTCCCCAACTATGAAATTGGCGTTTTTTTCTCACAAATAGAGAACCTCGTCACTTTTACGATTTTAAATATTCATCAATTGCTTGATATTATAACAAATAATGACCATCATAGACAATTTACTACATCATAGACAATAGTAAAAAAAACATAATATTTATAGTTTTCTAAACATAAAAAATACCTTAAAAAGCGGCCAAGTGCGTGTCGGACCACGCATAATGAAGGGTTCCGTAGTGGGAATGAATTTATCGTAAGAAAAAACTTAACTTTGTAATTGAAAAACATGTTCTCCCATACGGAATATATGGGAGAACATGTTTTTGCAACCACAAATTTAAGTTGGTCGATTATTACTCGTAAACTTGTAAAGCCCACTTAAGTGTGATAGTTTTCCTTTAAATTTCGTTATATATAAGTACTAATGCCGTGACATTTGAATTTCTAACTACAACCGTTTAGTTGGTAGAGGGGGGGGGGACACTCGACTCTAACGAAAATTAAAGGTTGATAAGTCACGAACGGTTTACTTAATCAAAAAACGGTCTTGGCAAACCCCATTTTTCCCCATTTTTGAAAGAACTATCCAACGATATCCCACACTATGGGAAGGACGAAAAAAAATATTATCATCCCTACTTTACATGTAGGGGAGGTACCCTAAATAATTGATTTTTTCAACATTTTATTTTACCCCTTTTTCGGCGTCATTAACTTGTATACTCATGCCAAATTACAATTTTCTAGTACTAATAGTTTTTGAGCTAAACTGCGGACAGACAGACAGACAGACGGACATGGCGAAACTATAAGGGTTCCTTGTTGACTACGGAACCCTAAAAATTACTCCTCTTTTTGTTAGCAGAAATGACCACTATTTGTTTTAAAACTTAGCCAAAATTTTGTCGCATAATATAAGTGGCATACCTACGTTATTTTAGTTTTTAAACATTAGTGCATAAAAGTATTAAAACATTGGTGTTCATGGTTGTTAAATAAATTAAGAAAATTTTAGTATGAAAAATGCAACTTCTTTAAAATTCTCCATACAAAACGCCAATTTCATAGGTGGGGACCCAATATTATAAATGCGAAAGTAAGTATGTTTGTTTGTTACGTTTTCACGCTAAAACGGCTGAACGGATTTGGATGAAATTTGGCACAAGGGTAGACTATGACCTGGAGAAGGACATAAGCTACTTTATATTCTAGATCGCTGATGGAGTCGCGGGCAACAGCTAGTATTCTATTTAATGCCAGTGAACGCAAGGCACAAGTTTACCCACGTTCCCCGTCTTGAGAACGACACAGTCTTCATTATGAATTGTCAACAGCAATGAGGTTTGCAAATTAAAAGTACACCAACCCTAGATTGAAAAATAATAGTTGAACATACTAAGACTACATTAGCGATCGAGAATTCTTACGATGTTAAGTTTGAGTGAACATAAATTGAAAAATAATGGGCTTGCAATGTTTTTACAGATCGTTATTTTTAAAATGTCATTAGGTACGGAGGCAAATTCGCTGCTTATTATTTTTCATGATAGTACTGTCGCCCTCTGTTAAGGCATAGTTCCTCTGCAACCCTTGGCCACGTTACGGACGGCTGGTCAAGTTACGGTTGTCATTTTTATTTGGAGATCCGTTATTGTGTGACCATCCACCGCTTTAATTACGATAAACAACAAAACAATAAATCTATTAATAATTTAAAAGTTTTGAAAAAAATAAATTTTGTGATTTTCATTTTTGATATTTTACAAAGTTGTGGAACGCTCAGTAATTTTACAAATCTTTGTTGTTTGTTTTTTCAATTTGGAGATTGACTCCAAATTGAAAAAAACAAGCAACAAACCTTGAGATAGAGGAATAGAAAAAAAAAACATCCCCACTTTACGGGTAGGGGAGGAAACCTAAAATTTTTTTTTAATGATTTTATTTTACCACTTTGTCGGCGTGGTTAATATGTTACTCATGCCAAATTACAGCTTTCTAGTAAAAACAGTCTCTTAGCTAAGCCGCGGACAGGTGGACAGACAGAGGTTGATAGGACATGGCAAAACTATAAGGGTTTTTTGTTTACTATGGACCCCAAAAAATTTATGCCACAATAATAATATAATTATTATTACCTAAATAATAATGAATGGTTGTTTGTTAACGTTTAATATAAGAGGAATTATAAATATAAACCTCCCGGAATACATTCTCTAAATGATGTTGATAACCTCATCAAAATCCGTTGCGTATTTCAGAAGAACAACGCGGACATACAGACAAACGCGTAAAGCGGCTTTGTCTTATAATGTTTATAGATAGAGAAGATAAGAAATATATACAATGTGGAGACGACAACGCAAGTGGTTACCTAAAACGGTTTAAAAAAAGATACAGCCCTGTGACGGACAAACGGACAGACAGTTTAGTAATGAGGTCACGTTATCACCCTTTTGGTACGGAACCCCAAATAGGAAGACTAAAATTAAACTTATTATGTTATCATAATCTGCTTAGAATTATCATCTGTACCCTAATTGCGTAATACACGATGAATCAGAATCTGAATCGTTTTGAAACAGATTGCTAATCCACTGCATGAGGCAGTTCGAAAAAAAATCTGCTCAACAACGTAAATAACGCAATGAATGTTGTTGGACTGTCAAAATTAAACAGATTACAGATAGTGCAATCCACGACGACGCGCCCCGCTACGCGATTACTGTACTGTAAGCTGTGCTTTAGTACGGAGTGGGGCGCGTCTCAGTGGATTGCACGATCTATAGTCTTAATCGTTTACGAAAATGTGTTGCGTAATAGCATTTTGGGGTTGACTTCCTATCTAACTTCACAAGAAGCTACTGTTTATCTGACCATGAACCAGTTAAGTACTAAGTAACACGAAAATACCTACACACATGACGACAAATTAATTTCATTATTTTTATTAAGATAATAATAGTAAACTCGCGATTATCATCACACCCTCTAATAATTCGGGGGCGTAATGTAATAATAATAAGTGTCATTATGTTCCCTTGTTGTTATTTGGTGAACCAACCAACAATTTGTTTCACCGAAAGGCACAATCGCACGTTTTGCATTCCAGATAGTAAAACCCAATAACACTTTGCCCGACCTGGGAATCGAACCCATCAGGATCTCATGTTCAGCAGTAGCGCTTGCGACCACTAGACCAACGAGGCAACAAGGCATTGTACAGTACACGGCTGGAAATGTGGAGCATAGTTTTTGAAAAAGTTCGTCTTTATAAAGTGTTGTCTTTGTCACTCATATCTGCGTGACAGTTATTAGTTTATTAATGTACCATAAACTCTGAAGTAAAATACATTAAATTAAAGCTCCATGAGTTATATTAATTATCAACATTCTCAATCATTCAATCTGCCTAGCTTTTTCCCAACGATGTTGGGGTCGGCTTCCTTAAAGCGACTGCTTAACTGACCTCCACAAGCCAGTTACTGGGTAACATGATATCCCCTGACTTTTGAGTTTTTTTGACTACCCGTGACGACTGTCAAAGATCTAGGAATGGCAGCCGGGACCAATACGTCCGCCTGGCTAGCTACCACCATCTTATCTAAGTCTGTCATACTTACAAGCAAGAAGTTATCCGCATTTTTTTGTTTTGGCAGTTACATGAGTACTGACGCGAGTCAATTGAATTGAACTACTGATTTCGCTGTCATGGTTTAGCGGCGGTCGTATGTTACAGTAGTCGCATTATATGCTGTGTAACATCTGACATCTCACCTTGGTAATAAAAGTAACATTAAGTCAAGGTCGTTTCTGACCGCCAACTCTACCACCGCGCGCACTCATTGGTCAAATCAAATCAAATAGCACGGGCTTCCCCAGTTTCACACTTGTTACACACTTCCGTCGCTTTTCACGAAATCTCTCCCACAGATTTTTAAGGTTCTGTGCACAGATTGCCGGAAAGCGAAAAAAAAGTTATTTAAAATATAAAATTGCTCATACAAAAACATGATCCTTGGCTGCATCCAGCCACGCTGTGAATGATTATCACTCTACCTACTTAGTTAAAAACAACTTCGTTTGATTCAATATATGTAGCTACAATAGCGATCCATGCCTGCTTCGCACGTTTTTATGACTGACAAAACATCGAGATTTCTGTGCTACATCTAATTTATATATCGATTATTTTATGCACATAAAATTTCTGGAATAAATTCTTTGAATTATGGTGAAAACTGCATCAAAATTGTTGCGTAGCTTAGAATTACTAGGAGGTCACACAGCAGACAGGCACGAAACCCGACTTTGTTTTATACTTTTTATACTTACTTAAATAATCATACATGTGGTTATGTATTTTATACACTTTCATTCAGTCTGTGTAAACTGAAATAATCTATAAACACAGCAGGAACCCAGACGACGCCGCGGGGCGTTAAAAGTAGAAAATCTTGTGGTTTCCATTTTAAATTGAAAAGCATAATATAACAGTTAAGTTATAACTTATAAGTTAAGAAGGTCATTTAAAATTAATCTGAAAAGAACACTGTGATATCACAAGTACTTAACATTATTTTGTTTCTTTTTCAAGTAGGTTTTATATTTTAACTGCCTTACTAATAAACGTATTATATCAGGTGAATAGTTAGACACCGTTTTCTCTCTTTCAGTCGTCAGTACTTTTACTTTCGAAAGAAGAAGACAAAGCGTTGTGTAAATACGCGTTGTGTAACAAAGACGCTATACAACGTTTATTAGTAAGGAGGTAAAAGTTTTAATTTATAAAGGTTGTTTAATGTATCAGATGTCTCCTGGCAATGTATAACAACCAGGCTTACCAAGGGGTATGTTTTACCCAGTTACTGGGTCGTAGAGGTCAGATAGGCAGTCGCTCCATGTATTCAGCTGCATCCGGTTAGACTGGAAGCCGACCCCAACATAGTTGGGAAAAGATAGGTAGATGAAGATGATGTTACATAAAGTACTGCAGTGCTATTCTGTAACCATCTCACCGTGAAAACTTAGGTGAAGTGAGTTGTCATTCCAACTGGGTGAGATGTTTTCACGGTGAAGTGGTTACGGGAATCGACATGCTGTACCTATAGGCATTTATAAAACTAAACAACTTAATCAGGCTGCCAGAATCAGAGACTTAGGTACACTATGTAGCTTCTAGACGAAAAAAAACACTCACTAACTATCGTTCACAAACTCAATTAGTAACTCGCAAACTCCATAAATACACTTACTAATTTGTTTAGTAACAATTAAGGTGAACCAATTATATATTTACAAGTCGTTAATTAAGTTTTTACTTCATTTGTCCTGTAGCTATGAGGACAATTGGGGACAAGTTGACTTTTGTAACTTCACCTTAACTTAGAAAGAGTGGGTGTCTCAATAAAACGTTAACGTTAATAAATCTTTCTTTTTATTGCTGTGAGGCAAACAAGCATCCATCTAGGCAAGTGGTCATAGCCTCTTTAGACATCTGCAAACCAGAGGCATGGTAGGAACGTTGCCATCCTAGAGATAAAGCTAAAATATCTCATGTGCCTATATAGTCCTCCAGACCGTATTCCGGCCACGGCGGCCAATCTCGACGGAGACTAGCCTTCGGCGCGGGAGATATTACAGTACATAAGTGTGTGCGCAGACACAGGTGCACTCTCTCTGCCCTCACTCTCATAGTCCGATGGGACGGCAATCCGACACGACCGGAGAGAGATCAGGCGCAGGACCAACGGCTTAACGTGCTTTCCGAGGCACGGGGGTATCACACCGCCAACTTCCAAACTCCAGGCTGTTACTAAGAAATTCCTAATAGAAAAAACCCAATAACACTTTGCCCGACCCGGGAATCGAACCCAGGACCCCACGCTCAGCAGTCGCGCTTGCAACCACGAGACCAACGGGGCAGTCATGTGCCTATAACCAGCACCCAAACCTCCAAACGGAACAGACCTAAGGGCTAATTGCGTAAAGCTTCGTGCAGACTAGCGCGACGCGACACCGGTTATTGTTATACCGTGAAGTTTTCTTAGGAAAATATTGTATTGTTCGAGTCGCGTCGCGCTGGTCTGCACGAGCCTTAACACTCCCAAGAACAGCGTTAAAATTCAAGGCAGTATTATATAAAACGAAGTTAAAAGGAAAACTACCACAGCTAAATAGGTTTTACAAGTTAACGATTAATAATCGACCAACTTACATTTGCAGTTGGAATGAATGGGAGAAATATTTTTCAACTACAATGTTAAGTTTGTTCTTGGGATAAATTCATCCCAACTATGGAACCCTTCATTGTGCGTGGTCCGACACGCACTTGGCCGGTTTTTAATGATAACTTGCGATGTATTTTGCTCATTACTAATGCAATTTTAATTTTATGATAATTTTATTTAACAGACGTTGTATCTCATAGAAAAAAGACGCAAATTTTTCCCGATTTTGAACCTTTCTCGGGAAACTTTTCCAAGCACTTTCAGTATTTCCCGAATTTTTAAATTTTCGGGCGACTTTTTCAACTTTTAGTTCCCTGAAAACCATATTAGAATTACGAACATTAAAAAAAAACAGTCTTCAAATCGGACCAGCCGTTCTCAATTAATGCGCTTACCAATGAACAGCATTTAATTTTTATTTATTAATATAAACGGCCAGTCGTGGCCGTTAGTAATTTTTATATATAATTATATAAAAATTACTAACGGCCACGACTGGCCGGAGTCGTGGCCGTCTAGTGCGCGAGATCCCTTATACTGGTTGTGTTACAACTGAAGTGCAGTCTGACTGTAATTCAACTCACTACCATCATTCTCCTACCATTATCCCAATTTTTGGGGTCAGTGCAACCTGTCCCTTTCTTCCATACTTCTCTATCAGTTGTCATCTCGGTAGTAACTGTAATGTAAACAGTAAGTAATATACATTAATTAATTCTTTTAAAAACGACGCTACCATAAATGTGCCCAGCTCCGCTAATTAACGCGAACAAGGAAGAATAATGTTATAAAAACTATGAACTTACGTTTATATTTGAACTAGCGACCTGCCTCTGCTTCGCACGGTTTTTACGACTTGAGCAAACATCAAGATTTCTTTATTAGTGAGTGAACTATCGAAGAATGCTATGAATATGGGGATTCGTCGACTAATCTTAGCCAAAGAGTCCTCTACAACTACGAGCGGCTACGTGAGGTATCGAACTCTCGTAGCCGCTACGAAAAGCGTAGCTGATTTCTATGTGGATGCTACGGCGTAACCACTTGAAGATGTAACGTGTGTTTTATTTAGACATACTACTCGTCAAATTTTGAAGTCCAAATGGCAAATGATAAGTCATGAATTTTAAACATATTTAACATAATATCACGCCACGTATTCTACGTAGGGTTAGGCAGAGGTGTAATGGATGTTGTTGTGCAAAATTCCCTTACGCAGGCAGTATATGGATGCATCGGGGGGTTAGGGTGGGGTCCCCCTAACCGCCCTCGATGCGTCCAGGCAGGAAGGGCAGCTGAAGTCCCTGAACTTGGACTACTACCTCTGCCCTGTAACTAATGTTTGGATTTGGATCATTCTTCACTGACAGACGACGCACAGCACGAGAGTTCCTTTTATAACGAAAGTGAGCACTTAGGAAGGATGAAATAGGGAGTGAAAGTTTGTACGTGTGTACGTCATTTTTGCCGATATGGGACAATACATTGGGCTCACGGCATCTTCGAATCCTAATTAAGGTACCATTCCGTAACCGACCGCTGCGCTGGAGGCAACTGCAGGCGTCGTGTCGCCGCAACACGACGCGTCTATGAATTTCTATGAAATACCTTCTGTAGCTAGCGATACGTCGTTGGCAGCTACGGGCGAGCGACAGGCGACACGTGCAGCCCGACCGCAGACCAGTAGTGCCGCCAACGACGCTAGAGCGATAACACGTTTTTCTATCTTCTATCTACTGACTGGAATACGGGCTGCTGCTGCCCACAGTCGAGTACGGAATGGTATCTTTATGTTATTTTCTTGTCAACAGGTCGGCCATTTTGTGCAGCTGTCAAATCTCGCCGCCATGTCTGTTTCGCGCGTATCCCTGTTCGTCGTGATTGCACTCTTGTACTTGGAATGTTGCTATACGGCCGCGGTAAGAGTAAACTTTATTTAATTACATTTTCCTTATAAAACAATACGCTATTGTCTACCCTGAAGGAGACGTAGGTACCTACTTCACACACTTCACCAGTTATAGTCCTAGGAAAGACATAATTCCACTGCTGCATACAATGTTGAGGGAATTTAGTTTAATAATAGTTTTATTTTTCATTACATAATATTATATATTTTTAAATTTACCTTGCATATAGATTCTTTTCTATTTTGTGAATGCGAGATTGTTTTAGGTCTTGTACACCCATAGGTGCTTCAATTTTGTTACTTGTTGACAGTCCTACACTGTCCTGGCCTACCCTGTAATTTGAAAACATTTTAAAAGCCAATTACTTATTTTTAGAAGCTAGAGTAACGGTGGAGTATCTTGCCAACTCTTCTGCATAGGAAACGACCAATTGTAAACGTGTTTGACGTGCCCATGTTATCTACGTTCGCAATTTATTTGCAAAACAATGATGCCCATACATAGATTCAGTTTTTAACAGTACTAGTCAGTCTAAAATCAACTTTAATTACACTAGTATAAAGTTGATATTTGTTTAAGTGGAAATAACATCAATTGGAGACAAGGAATCAAATAGACGAAAGGTTTGTGTGAAATAAAATAATTTGAATTTGACACACCTTTTCGGATCAGCACGATTTGGCACATCTGGGCTGCAAAATATGTATTCGATTTTACAGCCGACTGTGCTGATTAGTGCAGATTCAAACAAACGTGTACCAGCACCCTTTACCTACGTTAGCTGAACGGGTATATTTGTTTACCAGCCACGCCGTACGGAACAGACCGTAAAATTAAAAAAAATATCAATATTCAAAATATTTTATTTCACATAAACCTACATGGGCACTTATAAAACGTCAGAAGCTAGGTGCACGGTTCCAATTGGTCGTTTCCTATGGAGAAGAGCCGGCAAGAAACTCCACGGTTACTCTTTTAAAAATAGTTGGTTTTTACAATATTTTCAAGTAACAGTGTTATTAGGTATGGGAGGACAGTGTAGGTATTTCAACAATTACCAGGTACTTAACAAAATACGTACGTACCGTACCATACGTACGTACCGTACCGTACGTACCTAGGAGTACAGCCAGTTCAACTGTACGTACGCCCGTACAGTTGTAGCGGTTACACCGCCACATACTAACTACGCATCAAAGACATGACGTCACACAAATCCTGCATCGCGCAATTAGAGTTTACCCCGCGAACGACATAGATAAGACTATCCGAAATCAACAGTCGGGCAGTCGGCCCGCCAGACACAACACCCGTCTGGTTGGAGGATCCTCCCTTTTCTATGGTGGATGAGTGAACTTTACACCCTGTTCCTCTTACCCCTAAATTGGTGACCTCGAGTATGAACGCAGCCTTCGTGCAACTACTTCAGCGTGACGTCATCATCATCACTTTCCTCATACCCCTAAACAGTTAAACTGGCTATACTCCTGGCTGCAATTGAGAAATTCCTAATGAAAGAATCCTGAGACCTGCGACCGCTAATTAGCACATTATATCTTTTCACCAATCATTATTAAACTTCATTCAATTCTTATTTTTTGTTTCAACGCCTACTATAATCATCCAATTAACTGCAGAAGATAATTTCGACTAGAAATCCTTTCCATTATTGAATATACTCGTACATAAAACAGCCTCGTTGGTGTAGTGGTCGCAAGCACTACTGATTGCTTAGCCTAAGGTCCTACCGGGATTTGATTCCCAGTTTGAGTAGTGTTATTGGGTTTTCTAACAGAAATTTCTCAGTAGCAGCCCGGAGCCTGGATTTGTGCACGGTTTAAGGCAATAGGTTCGCCCCCTGGACTTTAAATTACTGGTGAAATGAGGGTGTACTATAGGTCCACTTCTACCTAACCCTTTGTGGATTACAGGCGTCATGTTATGTTATGTTTATGTTATTGAATTTATCTAGTAGTTACTAGGTTAGCTATCCGTACAATGTGATTCTAAAGCTGTAATTTTATGTAATTTTCTAGATTCCACGGAACTTCGACAGTCGGCTGTCAGACGAAATGATCATGACACCTAAGAAGCGGCCATTCTGCAACGCTTTCACGGGTACGCATCAAATATTATTAGACTAGTGCCACAGTATAAATATGGACAGCACAGAAACTACGCAATAAACGTTCGAAACGGCACTCACACAAACGCGCTCATTGACGAGACCCCAAGCGATTGTCGCGGTGCTGTCAGTTGCGGTTGCCGTGTCGAGATGAGTGGTCACAAATAGACCTAGTTTCATAATTTCATTCATCATATTAGTACTGTGCTTGTGCACTGTGCTAATATGAATGTACTGTGGTCGATTTAATTGACCTTGTAACATAGGGTTACAAGGTCAATTAAATCGACCAGCGGATCTTCACAGACGTGATGGGCACCGATAACTAACGACGATAAAAAAAGTATTTTCTGAACTCATCCTTTTAAGTAAATTCGTGGCTAAATGATAACAGTCGCACGGGTCGATCGAACGTTAAGCTACTCTCGCCGCGGTCAGTTCATGGATGGGATCCATTACATATCGAGACTCTTCCGTGCCTCGGAAAGCACGTTAAGCCGTTTGGCCCGGCTGTCATTCGTAGATCTTTGACTTGACAGTCATTACTGGTAGTCAGAAGCCCAAAAGCCCAGAAGCCCAAGGGATATTGTGTTACCCAGTAGCTGGGTTGTTGTTGAGACCACTACTCTCAACATCGCCGCGCGCTGGCGGCAGTGAACGAGGGGTGCGGGGTCAGCGGCGAGCCAGCCGGCCGTACAACGGAAGGCGGCCCCCGCGCCACACCAGTCAGCTGTTGCACACCTCCACGCACGGCTGCGCATACGCGTTTTTCTTATTCTCCATTTTCTTTTTGCTTTATAACCGACCCGTTTGTAATTCATATTTTTCTCTTATTATATTTACATGTTATACAGTCCACTCATCTTTAATTTGCTTCACCACGACCTATCGTCGCGATCAGTTGTGGAGGTCAGATAGGCAGTCGCTCCATGTAAAATACTGGTATTTAGCTGCATCCGATTTGACTGGAATCCGACCCTCACATAGTTGGGAAAAATCAGGCAGATTGATTGGATACTTTCTAGTAATACAGCGGCCGTTGACCCCATAATTAGCAGTAAATAATATTTCTAGAGAGCAGCGGTGGCCCAGTGGTGGCGGCCCCGACTTACGAACAGTAAATCGTGGGTTCGAACCCCGACAGGAGCTTTACTTTGTGTAAATTATTTCATCACCACTGCTCTCAATCAATCTCTTTCCTCACGATGTTTTCTGGTGAAGGAAAACATCGTGAGGAAACTGGCATGTCCTAGAACCAAAAATTCGAAGACATGTGACATCTACCAATCCGCACTGGGCACGCGTGGTGGATTATAGCCCACTCCCTCTCATTGAGAGGAGGCCGTGTCCCTGCAGTGGGAACGTTATAGACTGATGATGATTGATGATGAATATTTCTAACTGATTTAAATCATCATTAGCGATCGATACCCATCACGACTGTGAAGTGTCGCCTGTAATTTTATTTGGCCTACTAATACTCAGTACAGATTTCACTGATGAAACTGAACGCGATCAGCCGTTCTTAATCGCGTTCAAGAGCTGTCAGTGTCAATATTCCTCAACAAGTTTGACACTGACAGACAGCTCTTGAGCGCGGTCCAGATGTGCTGAATGCGTTCAGTTTCTTTGGTGAAATTCACCCTTAGTTAAAAAAACTGAACTATTATTATTATGCCTATGCAGCTATGGTGTTCAACTGCAGAGCAAAGACCTCCCATCCCTCTTTCCAACTTTCCACAAGTCAGACAGAGATGAAGGGATGAGTGAAACTATTACAGAGGATTGGAAATTGGTTTCAGAATTATAAACACACAAATTCAAATTCAAATGTTTATTGCTCTACACAGTAAATAATCATCATACATTTCTAGATGTCAAGTGAATGCGCAGTCCACTGTGTTGCTCCAATTCAGGCATGCAAAATTATTATTAAAATTATAAGCACCATTAAAATTATAACACACATAAAAGCCGAAATCTACAAACGTCACTTTAAAAGTAACGAATCGTTTTTTTCACAAACAGCAGCATTTTTACAGCCAAACTGGGCATAAAAATATGTAGATTCGTGAGCTAATTTTACCTGTGATAGTTACTTCCATATTGGAGGGTCTACTATGCAATGCTAGATCTTTGCTTCATTATACCAGAAAATTACCCGGTAAATTAAAGTTTTAAGTAAATTAATCGGCCAGTATTATATAGTGCTCTGCTGTGGAATCTGCCATTAATTTGGCTAAGCTCGGGGTGTCACTGTCGCACAACTGTCAAACTATAAGTTTTTTTTCACTTTCCAAGTTTTATGAACATTACAGAAAAAAGTGTATTGTTGGTGCCTGTTGAAAAAAATCATTGTACATAACAGACATCAGCGCCTTCCAAACTAGGCTACAATAACAACAAATTTTTCATACGTGCTACTTAATGAACTCATAAAAAAATTATAAAATAAAAAGTAAAAGTACTTTTAAATTAATGAAAACAAAAGACTGTAAACTACTAATTTAATTAGTTAAACATTTGATGCAAGTTCAGATTTTGACCACGCGCCAAAATAGCTTTGTAGCGCCGTGCTGGCCCGTGCTATACTAACATTATCTATGGATACAGCGCCGGCCCAAGCCCTTGATCAGGATAGAGCGAGGTTGTCTGGCTTCTAATAGATACTAATAAAAATTCCCAAATCTAAAAAAAAACATCTTTTTGTGCGACAATCCCGCGCACATCGCCTCTCAAAATTCGCCATCAAAATTTTATTTTGCGCTGGAAATAGTTTTTCGCATTTGACTTTTTGGCGCCCCTTGCCATCTGGCGCCTAGAGCGACCGCCCCAATCGCTTTACCCCAGGGTCGGCGCTGTGAATGGCTCCAAAGATACTAACTATTTCTTTGTCTTAATTACAGGATGTGGCCGCAAGAGGTCGCAGCAAACGCCCGGGATGCCAGCTCAAGAACTGATGAGGCAGAAACAGGTATAATTTAATTCCTTACTCATTTTACTTGCATACCTACATAATTAATACCAATCTATTACTGTCCCACTGCAGGGCAGAGGCCTCTTCTCGTACAGAGAAGGCACGAGCATTGATCACCGCGCATGCTCAAGACGAGTTGACGATTTCAGACTTATTTTAACGATAAGTCTTAGATGTTTATGTATTGGTCTTGTCGATACTTATGACATAGCAGCCTTTTGCAAGCATACAACTTCATTAGCTTGGAAGGGGTGGGCAGAGTTGTCTAGTTGCTGGGCCACTATCTCTACAGGTTCCTTATCATCATCCAACCGTATAACGTCCTCTGTTGCTCCACAAATCCAACCTCCGGGCTATTACTGAGAAATTCCTGAGGGAAAAACCCTACAACACTTTTTTTATGTATTGTCCCACTGTTGGGCAAAGGTCTCTCCCACAGCCAGCCAGCGTTTCCTCGGCACAACACTTACCTTACTCACATATTAATACAGGATGCCATGGTTCACTCCGTATTTTAGGTCAATCAATGTGCCTAGCCTTTTCCCAACCATATTGGTGCCTTACAGTCTAACTGGATGCAACTGAATACCAGTATTTTACATGGAGAGACTGACTATTTGACCTCCACAACCCAGTTACTGAGTCCTATTGGTAAGACTGGTTGTCAGACTTTCGGGCTTCTGACGACCCGTAAAGACTGTCAAAGATCCACGAATGGCAGCCGGGACCAACGGCTTAACGTGCTTTCTGGGGCACGGAAGAGTCTGGGTATGTAAAGATGGTCACCCATCCACGTACCAGTCCCGGTAAACGCAGCTTAACCTGTTGGATCGACCCGTGCGGCTGTTACTACTTAGCAACGAGCTCCTCTTGCGTCCGCATTTTAGATATGAAGCTACAAGTAAAATGCGGGATTGACTTGTTGTGCCAATTCATTGAGTGTAACGTAGTCAGAAGATCTAAGAGTTACGCGATGGAAAGAGAGGCAACTAGGTAATAACTAGGTAATTAGCGCTGTGCGACCTGAATCGCACTTTATTGTGTCGTTGCAAGAGTCGATTTTTAATTAAATGTTTTTGCGATGTTTATCAAATCTCTATTAATCTCTACGAGTATAATAATAGATCAACGAGCCTCTTTTCTTACTATAAATAAATGATGGGCCATTATTATATCAATCGCTGGTCTTGGTCTAATAGTCGCAAGCGCTACTGCTGAGCACGAGGGCCTGGGATCGATTCCCAACTCGGATGAAAATGTAATTGAGATTATCCATCAGAAATTTGCCTCTGTTCGTGCCCGGTTGATGGCAATAGGCTCGCCAAACATAACTGGAAAGATGGGTGTACTAATATAGGTACACCTTTGCCTAACCCTTCGGCGAAAACATGCCTGTTGTTATTTATTATCATCATGATTCTGTTGGGTCAGCGCAACATGTATTTTTCATCGTCATCTCGGATCTCGGTAGGCACCACAATAACGTCACTAGTGACGTTATTATATCAAAACTTAATATTTTCTCATCTCTATTTCAGTACGTCGACGATGAGACTCTCGGGTCTATCCTGGACTCGGAAGCTGCAATTGATGAACTGTCCCGACAGATCCTATCGGAAGCCAAGCTCTGGGAGGCCATTCAACAGGCAAGCAACGAAATAGCCAGACGAAAACAGAACGAATCGTATTAAGTCGAATACAACGAGATTTCGATACCGTAGCGTTTCCAATCGATTATAATAGAGTTTAAAAATAACCGTTTTAAACAAACTCGATTACGGATGAAATAGTGTTGCAAGATTTAAAAAGTTGTTTTTTGTGATTTGCTTTCTTCTCACAGTCTTTTATGACTGACAGCGATTTTTTTTTTTTAATAATAAGTAAGTAATTAATAATTAAATTGACACACATTAATTTATAATCATTCCGAAAGGTTTACCTTTCGGAATGATTATAAATTAATCTAAATGATGTTGAAAATCCGTTGCGTAGTAAGAATTAAGCATTAAAAATAATGCATTAAATTAACAAAAAAAACAGTCAGATCAGATCTATTTAATTTATTTCATCCGTAGACGAGATAGTGTGTAATTTTTTTACAACGAAATAATAATCATGATGAATTGTCTCAGAGAATATTGAAGACTTAATTAATCCGAAGAAAAGTACAGAAGTTGACTTTGCAGCAGTGTGCCCATTGCAATAATAAAAAGGTAAAGCCACAGATAAAATTATCTATTCTGTGAGTTGCATTGGTTCGACCTTAGCAAGTTAGTGTTTCATACAAATATGAGTTTTATTCCTATGTGAATAATGCTTTAATCGTAGATATACGCGAATGTGAGAAAGTATTTCGTACAATTATCAACATCCGAATAAAGTCTACAGTCGTATGAGAAACTTACTTTACTTGGCAAGGAAGTTCTATGTATGAAATTTTGTCGACCTAAGCTCCTAGCTATGGCTTTTAAATATCTAAATACCCAATGGGCTTGCCAGTTTTTTTTATTATGAGACAAAGTCAATGTCTCGTGTGCCTGTAATGTCTCCGGCACAAGTATGTTTAAGCGCAAGGCCAAAATCGGAATTAACGCCGCCATCTTGTTTTTTTTAAATAGGTACAGACGCCAGCACATCAACCTACTACAATCTGTCAAATTTCTTTAGTTGATTTACAACTTTATCACAGAAATATAAGGTTCAAAGTTGCTTGGGAAAATTTGACAGTTTCGGGTAGGTTGACCTGCTGGCGTCTGTACATTTTGTGTCCCTGTCCCTGTCTATGTCTGTAGCCGCCAAGAGATCCTTGTAGCACTCTGTAGCATTTAAACCGAAACACTGCAATGTTTAGAAGAAGAAATAGGTACTTCGGTAGTACTTCCCAGGACTAAGTTCTCATATAGGAACACAAGCGGAACTTTGCCAACGTCGAGGCAACTGCAGCCGTCGACAATTTGCCCCTCGTATAATTGAGTGCGTTCTCAAATACACAAGCGGCACGGTACCAACGGCACGACGTCGCGTCGGTGCGCCCGACCCTCGTCGACAACGTGGCGCAACGTGCCGCTCGTGTTTAAATGAATATGAGCACGCTGTTTCACAAGGAGCGGTCAATCTTCATGGGGTTTATTAATAAATGATGATTAAAGTTATGAGACGTTTAAACGTCAAAAATGTATGGTTAAAAAGTCGCTAATGATTATAATATGGGCATATTATAAGGTCTTCAATATTCTCAAAAGAATCTCAAATTAATAAATATAATTGCTACAAAATGTATCACATAAATTACACATTAAGTTTTTGTTTTATATATTTTTTAAATCGTCTAGGAGGTGACTTAGTAATAATAATTATAATAATTAGTAGTTATTGTTAGTTTTTGATGCTAATAAATTAGTGGAGGATATTTAAATATCCGTTTGGAAAATTAATTATGTAGTTTCGTTTCTTTTTTTTTATTATACAGACCTCTATCTGCCTACCTAAATATGTCATCACATTCCTGTGGCGATGTCAGTAGAGCATTCAGGATTGCGAGTGCGCGAATCAAGGGTGAGTTGGAATACCAACCTGTGTGTAATTACAGGCAAATAAGACATTTCGGCTTTGTCTCTGGTAGAGCCAAATGTCTGCGATGCCTCTGGTACTGTACAAATATTCGTAGGTGACGGCCGCCTACTTGTTCTCTCCCTTAGATGCTTGCGGTAGCGTCGGGGGTCGGGTTGCCTCCTTCCCTCAAATATGGCGAGGGGGGTAATGGCTGATCTTTGCGTTATGCTCGTGAGCGGGTGCTGCTTGTGGTGACTGGTCGTCTTACTCGTCTTGCTGACCATGGTTTTTGTTGTTGATATTAGTAATTAACTGTTTATTTATTTTTACTTCGATGGTCCTAGTTTATCATTGTGATTTCCGAGTTACAGCTTTAATAGCTATATGTAAGACGCCTTTTATGCCTGGCATTCATTCGGGTATTTAGTTCTTTTTACTTTTTGTTGGTATATTGGCGTGTACTAGGTGACATATAGAAAATAATTTAATTTAATGTTTTATTTATTTATTTAACCATTTATGTACACACATAAATAAACAGACAAGATTAAAATAACAGAAAAATACGTACAAAGGTGATGCTTATTTCTAATGAAATCTCTTCCAGCGTACACCTGCGATAGGACAGAGGGTAAAAAGAGATGTAGACACCGTGTGTAAGAGTAGAGAGAAAGTAAAATACATAAAATCAAAACAATTCACTCAATAAAATAAAACAAATTATATGACAATATACTTACGAACATACATACATACATACTTCTAAAATAAATAAAATACAACATGA
This sequence comes from Xanthia togata, assembly GCA_963853775.1. NCBI lineage: Eukaryota > Metazoa > Arthropoda > Insecta > Lepidoptera > Noctuidae > Xanthia > Xanthia togata. Next base: position 5,745,611 of record OY970818.1, on the reverse strand, counting down.
GTATGTTGCGTAATGTAAATTATTTTATATTTAAGTACTTTTGTATAGAATCAAGTTTTTCTAACTATTCAGACAGCTGTGCAGCTGGGGAGTTTGTTGCGCCACTTCTTCTTCACAGCTAAACCACTAGGAAGTGGTGAAGGGCGGGCGTTTTTGGGGGACTGTCTTATGTAATTTTGACGTTCGAAAAGTGCTGATTTCTCAGCCTAGTTTGAATGAATAACTTTTGAATTTGAGGTGTCGGGAATGCATTGTCTCGGTGGGCGGAACATAATCTACCAGTTTCTTCAGCTGCATCCGCTGAGACTGGAAGCCGACTCCAACATAGTTGACAAAAGCCTAGGTAGATGATGTTAATGAAGATTATCTTTTAACTAAATAAAATATATTTGGCCATTTAATTGTGACAAATTTTCCCACTCAGGGACTATGCCCATACGTGTCCACACATGTTTCTGTAATTCTTGAACTAATTCATCAGTACTCACTTCTTCAAAATTTAATTCAAAATGTTCAAATAGCAGTCTCCGCTCGGATTTATCAACCACTTTCACGTGATCGACTATGGACGCTATTATCTTTTCGAAATCTATTTTAACCGCTAACATGAACATATTAGTTTCTTTTACGATTTCGATGAAATCCATCAAATCACTATCGTCTAAGTTGTCTTGGACCAAAGATAATAACAAAACGGATTAGTTTTTCAGATCGTGCCAAATTGCCTCACGAGAGAGAAATGTTTTAATACCACCAATGGTTTAATACCACAATCTGGAACAGAGCAGACGCACTAAAGATAATTATTATCTTTAGTGCGTCTGCTCTGTTCCAATAATAACTCAAAAATATATTTTTTGTTTCGTTCTGCGAGGATCTGCGTTCTTAACTTTTCGTCATTTTTCACTTTCGTGTGGCCAGAACGTTCTTGTTACAGTTGAAAAACATCTCGTTCAGTATAAAATGCCAAATTGATTTACATTTCCCTCTACAAATGTATTTAACCGTGAAGTATTCTGCGATAGTCGAGTGTACGAAAATAGGAATATCATTCACTACATTACAAATGATGCCAGTTCTCTCTTCTCCCTCTTTCAGCTCGTTTATAATGTCCTCAAATTGTTTCAACTCATCTTCATCAAATAATTTGGAACGGGATCTGTAAAAAAGACCGTAGGCCGCAAGTTTTTTTATAAATCCATCTATCTCTATATGTTATCTTTAAAATCTGCATATACTCTGATAAAGTGTGCTATATTGTCCGGTTTGTACCTACATGTCACTATGGTTTTTTTCTTGAAAACGTATTCGTTTTAATTTAGTTTCCAGAAAACCTTCGTAAATGTCAAATATATGAGTGCTAGTTTATGAGTGCAAATACTAAGTCCCATTTGGTTTTTTTGCAACATTCTCTTTCTTTTATTTGATTATAAAAATAATCAGCTACCATTTTTAAATGTAATGGAGAAGCGTCGAATCCGTTCAATTGTAATATGGGAATGATCTCAATAAATTTATCAAGAAACATATTACCTACTAGCAAACATATCACGAATCCAATCATGATCATTGACTTGGATTTCAAAAGTTTTACTAAACTTAAATAAATTGCAAGAATTGTCATCTCCTGTTTTGACTGAATCGATACGATGTGTCTTTTCTTTGGAATTAAAAAAAAAAACACTTTGTGTCTTTAAAAACGCGATGAAGTCATTAATATTTTGAATTTGAACGTCCTTAAGGTCCTCCAATCTGTCCTTCCTCTTGTCTATCCTGTTCTTCCCAAAATCCAGTCAAATAACTGATCCTTATCAAAGGGTTCTATTTCACACAATTTACCTAATCGCAATTCTAAAATTGTATTTATTTTGTGATACCCTCTGCTAGTAATCAACAATTTATGATTCCGAGAAAAAATCTCTACAGCTTCTATTAAGCCATCACCTCATCAGCGTAGGTTGGGTAGATTTCATCGAAGCCATCAAGTAAGATTATTAGTTTTTTTTGTATTCAAATAATGTAGAAACATTTTCAACTCAAATACTGACCACTCATCACTGTACAATCCTTTAGACACATGTTATAATTTTATTCTTCTAATGTTATTTCAACATTTTTCTTTTTGCTACTTTTTTCGCTGAGTGCAATTGACACTAAAATTTTAAACTTTCCAAAGTATCGATATTAGTTTTATTATTTTGCCATTCGAAGAATTGTTTGGAGTAACTCTTAGTATCCAAACAAATGTTGGATTAAGTTCTTTCGTTTTAAGAGACAAGTGGGTAAGTAGAGTCGACTTTCCCATTCCAGGATCCCCAATGGTAAGAGCAACGTTATGTTTTATGTCGCACATTGTTTTGAAGCACGCGATGTTGTTACATCTCAAGTCAACTTTTATTGTGCGACGTTTTTGAGTTTGTACTTCAAGTCTTTTCACAGTCCTTTCAATGTGTGATTTTGAAATATAATTTGAATGACTGACCGGCTTTCCAATGATATTTGTATTACTATGCATAATTTTAGATACTTAACACATCTTCTCTTAGATATATAGCCAATCGATTTGTCGTCCAAGACTTGATCCAAGCTTACTTCGTCACCTTGAAATATTACTTTTGAGTTCTCTAAGATACTTTTCTGCGAATCGTCGCTCATGTCAATTAAATTAGTTCTTTTATCCTTTACTACGTTATGAAGAGAGGAATAATTCTTGAGGGTCGCGATCGCGGAGGACCTCAGCGGCGAGGTCGGCACGATGGGTGTCGGGTGTATTTGTGCACTGTACTGGTGGCCCTACTGCTCTCCTGGAGGAGTGTGGTGGGGTCGTCTGGGTCGGAGAGGACATGCCTAGGAAGGCGAAAACGACTAATGCGTGAGGGGGTATAATTGGCCGCTTCAACAACCAGAGGGTTGCGGTGATTGGCGGCGGAGTCAAAGTAACGCTTGAACATGCGTTTTAGGAACTGATGGATGGTGGGGACATTAAGGTCGAGGTGGAGGTTGATATTTCTGACATACCAAGGAGCGCCCGCGGCTTTTCTAAGGAATCTGTTTTGGATGGTCTGCATCCTATGGATGTTATAGGGGGATGTGTGTGCAAAGACAACACCTGCATAGGTCATGATGTGGATGCACGCTGTGTAGATGCGCCATTTGCACTTTAGTGACAACTTGCTGCGTGCATTTAGGATATAGTATAGTCTACAGAGAGCGAAAGCGGCCCGCGAGAGAACCGACTTTATGTGCTCTGTGAAGTTGAGGTAGTGGTCGAGGACGACTCCCAAGTACTTGGCTCGCTTCTCCCAAGGGATAGGCTTGCCTAACAAGGTGAGTGGTCGGGGAATGTGAGGGGGTCTAGATCGCGGTTTAATAAATAAAACCGCCTGACTTTTGTCGAGGTTCACATCGATTCTTCATTTCCTAAACCAGGCGCCAAGGTTGTTGACAGCCCGTTGTAGGTATATGATCATCTGGTTCTGACTATAGCCCCTGCAATATATGGCCGTATTGTCTGCGAACAGAGCCAACTGTGCCGTATTGCTTTTGGGGATGTCGCTTGTGAAAAGCGAGAACATGACTGGGGCGAGCACGGAGCTTTGAGTGACTCCGGCGCGGATTTGGCGGGGAGAGGATAGGGCTCCCTCGATACGATAGCGGAATGTGCGATTCGACAAGTAGTCCCGTAAGATGATCACGAGACGATCGGGCACTCCAAGTTTGTAGAGCTTAAAGATTAAGCCGTGGTGCCAGACCTTGTCGAATGGTTTCGCTACGTCGAAGAAGACCGCACTTGTCGACATACCGCGGTAGAACCCACCGCCGATAAATTCGACGATACGGTGGACCTGATGCACGCTAGAGTGCTGGGCTCGAAAGCCGAACTGTTCATTGGGGATGAGGCCTTTGGTTTCTGCGTAGTCTCTGAGACGCTTATAAATAAGCCTCTCATAGATTTTGCCTAATAACTTGAGCAGACTGATGGGGCGGTAGCTAGAGGGTTCGGTTTTGGGCTTGCTAGGCTTTCGGATACCTATGACTGTGGCTTCTTTCCACGCTTGGGGGAAGAGGTTGTTGCTTAGAGCACCATTGAAGATGGTGGTCAGTAGCATAATAAGGTGGGCGGGAAAGAGTTGGATCACCCTATTGGTGATTCCATCTGAGCCGGGGGCTTTACGGTTGTGGAGACCTTTGATGATGTCGTGCACTTCGTCTGGAGTGACGGGAGGCAGAGGACTTTCGGGGTCTTCGACGGGGGGCAGATAAGCTTTACGTTCGACTTCAGCGTCTACCTCTGAGAGGTGAGTTTGGTCTACTTGTAGGGAGCTGGGAGAGCATTGAGCCTCGAGACTGTCGGCTAGGCATTCAGCTTTGTTGATGTCGTTGTTGTTGTACTAGGGGGGGCATGGCAGCTGTCTGTTTGGACCTAAGTTTCCTCTGGAGTTCCCAGAAGGCCTGTTGGGTGGGCTCTAGATCGCTCAACATCTTATCCCAGCCCGCTTCCCGCAGCTCCGCTATGCGTGTCCTTACAGCTCTCTGCAAGTAGCGCATGTGAGCTTTGTTGGCGGGACAGGGAAAGTTGCTGTATGCACGGGTGGCCGCGTTCTTCTCAGTCAACAGAGCACGCGCATCGTCCGGGAGTTTCAAGAAACGGTTATACGCTTCAGCAACTTCCGTTGAACAGTCGTTCAGGACGGTTTGCACATGGTCAGTGAGCGAGTCGATCGCGGCCGTCGTATCAGCGATTGAGTCGAATGAGTTTGGGATAGAGTCCATTTGGGGGGACGTGTTGGTTTTCAGCTTATCGCCTACTCTCCTCCAGTCCGTCATCCTTTTGGTGGCTGGGGGTTGATTGGAGCCAGTCGTATGACTATTGGTCCCTGGTCCGAGATAAGCTCATGGACCGTTTCTATTGCGTCTAATCTTAGGTTGACGTTCTTAAGGAGCGCCACGTCAAGAATGTCGGGGGCATGATTAACATTGTGGGGAAAGTGGGTTGGAGTCATCGGAGCGTTGACGTCAAAGTTTTCAGTGAATGAGAGATTGTACAATTGACGCACTCTGGAGTTGGTAAGGGAGCTATTCCAGGAGGGATGTTTGGCATTGAGATCGCCTGATATGATGACAGAGTCACTCATGCCGAATAGGATTTTTAAGTCGTCCGCGATGGGATGAAAATCAAGTTCACTGGGAAGATAAAAGCTAGGTATTGTACGCAACCGATCATGTGCATATTAAATGTCCTTCTTGGAATCAAGAGATTTCAACTCGTATCGATCACCAGGTAGCAAGTTTACAACTTCGAATGGACCACGGAACTTAGGGTCCAATTTGGTTTTATTACCTACGTTCGTGATTTTCAATTAAAACAAAATCACCTACAGAAAAGTTCCTCATTTTCGCTTCTGTGGTATTGAACCGTTTCTGTTCATAGGTTGCACGTTCATGGGCTTTTTCTTTTCTCTGATTTACTCAATATCAACAACAGTTTCATCATATGACCATGAAAGACAAAAACAATCAAAGCAATTAAAGACAGTAGTCGGGCCACTTTGCCAACTAACATTTAAAAAGGACTCGCTTTCGTTACGCGGTATTATGTCAAAGATCCACTAATTTTTTTTATATTTATTTATTTTCTCACCACAATATTACAAAATACATATTAGATGGTATCAGAGTCAGACAGCATTTTAATATTGTGGGAGACTGGTGCCTAAACTAGGCTCTAGGCCTGTATTTCAGGACACCAGGTCTGCGCCCTTTTACAATAATACATTTTCTGTTTCTAAGTACTTGTACAATGACAACCAAAGGATATAAAAACAACATTATAAAAAGATTAGTGGCTCGAGTGGAAATGTTAACTTTAATATTATAAACTAAGAGTAAACTAAACTTTTGTTAATAGGGTTATGTTATACGTATATGGAATGGTGTGTGTGTGTGTGAGGGTGTGTGTGTGTGTGTGAGGGTGTTAGTCACTTTTGGGCTTGTATGACTGATTAGTGATAAATAGCTGATATTACACCATAGAGGTAAGTAGGTTCTCAGTATCATCATAATTTAGTTGTTGTAGTAAGGCAGTAACTTGCTTTTTGCACAAAGTTTTAGTGAGGTTGACTATAGATGACACCCTGTTAATTTTGTTATAGAGAAAACCACCAAGGTGGCAAAAAAACCGCTTTGAAAATTTCGTAGTACATTGGTGTATTTGACGGCGGTCTACGGGGTCGTAACGTCTTTTGAGATGTGAGGTCGTGCTCGTGGGATGGTAGGTAATTAATGAGTGCTGTTTTAGCAAGGTATTCAAGATAAAAAGTTGGCGCATTGTTAAAACTTTAGCCTCCTTATATAGAAGCTCTGTGGGGTAACGGTAGGGCAGGAATGATGACACTTTTAAGATAGCTCTCTGAGCTCTCTCCAAATCAATAATTGTGGTTTTCGGAGCACCTCCCCAGACAGTGATACAGTAGGTTATCAGTGACTGAGCAAGGGCAAAGTATACTGATTTCTTTACTTTGTCATCAGCTACCTGTCTCAAGGTTTTAAAAATATATATGAGCTTGCGTAACCTGGTCTTAAGTGTATCAATGTGTTCCTGGAATCTAAGGTTACCATCGATTATAACTCCCAGATACTTGACGTGTCTAGTGCCGCGAAGGTCAGTGCAAGTACATATAGTGTTATCGTGTGGTTCCGGACAATTGTGTGTTGTAATTGTGTAGGGTACTGAGGAGTTTGGGACGTTACCATTTGCTCTAAGGGAGAATGTCAAGTAGTTGGTTTTCTCCACGTTGAGTGTTAGGACATTACAGCGTAACCACTTTGACACAGTATTGTAGCTCGATTGCGAGTATGAAAAAACTTCGTCCCATGTATCAGCGCTAAAAAGGAGCACCGTGTCATCTGCAAAGCTTATGATCCTACCTTTGGGGAGTGTGAGCATACCCAGGTCATTAATATACATAAGGAACAGAGTGGGACCTAACACTGAGGCTTCCCTGAGGAACGCCATATGAGACTGTTCGTTCGTCACTAATGACAGCCAGTACCAACGGTTTAACGTGCTTTCCGAGGCACGGAGAGGTCTTGGTATGTAAAGATAGTCACCCACCCACAGACCAACCCCGGCAAGCATAGCATAACCTGATCGATCGACACGTGCAGCTGTTATTACGTAGCCACAAGCCACTCAAATTTTGCTATACGTATATAATAGTATACAATCTACTACATGCTGTTTTTCCTCGAAGCTTTTAAACTTTGCGTTCGCTCAACACGACACGTCTAACACCGTCCGCAAGCCCGCGCCTACGGTGGCCGGGAATCGGCAATCGATTCCCGACGCCCAGGGCGTCTCCTCCTGCGGCGGCTAGGGGTGTGAGAGCGCGAATTTTGCCTCTCCCTTACGCGTTCCGCCTCCTCGTTCGCGAGCATTACTGCTTCGCACAAGGAGGTGACGGCCTCCCATGCCCTCTCGCTCCGTACCATGGCCTGGACCAGGGCCGGACGCGAGAGATCCCCGCCACCGATCGCCTCCACGAAGAAACGGCGGTGCACTGCCCAAGCCGGGCAGACCTCCACCGTATGCTCCACCGTGTCCTCCGGGCGATCCACGCAGTGATGACACCCGGGCCTTTCCTCCCGCCTGATACCGAACAGGTACCTCCCGAAACAGCCGTGTCCGGTGAGGAACTGCGTCAGGCAGAAGGTGAGGACGCTGTGGCGCCTCTCTAGCCACTCCTCAAAGAGGGGACTTATCGCCATTATAGTGGCGTGCCCAGTGCTGGGTTGCGACAATCGCACTCTCCATGACGCCATGAGATCCCGTCGGAGCTCTGTCCGCTGTGCCACGATTTCTCGCGGCATCGGAGTTAAGCCCCGGCGTTTCGCTTCCTCGCGCCACTCCCAAATATGCGCGAGGACTTTTGCTTCCAGATCCCATGGCGGCAATCCGGCAAGGGGGCTCGCCGCATCACCGGAGACCGTGCGATATCCCCGGACCAACCGGGTGGCCTTGGCCCTCTGGGACGCGTTCAATCGGCGGTCTGGCCGCCGCCTCAATAAACGCGCTCACACCGGTGCCCCGTAAAGGGCCATGGACCGCACGACCCCCGCGTATAGCCTCCGGCACGAGGCGTTTGGACCCCCTATCAGGAGCAGGAGCCGTTACAAGGCAGCCCCAGCCCGCTCCAGTCTGGGAGCCAAACGTTGAAATGGGAGCCAAACGTCGGAAACGCCTAACACCTGCGGGGTAATTACGTAACAAACATAAAATGTCATTTTGACGGTTCAGCCCCGTTCATTGCGTTATTTACGTTGTTGACCAGACGAATTTATTAAACATATGAAGTAATGAATTAAAAATATCCATCAAACCTCTTGGATTGTGATTGAAACCGTGTTACGCTTGAAGGGTGCTGGTATCCAGCACGTTAACTAATGGTAGGTACACACGCAGCGACTTTAGTCGCCGACGACTCGCTAGAGATTTGAAAATCTATGTGTGGAGGTGATATTTTCAAAATCACCAGCAAGTTGGTGGACACATTTGGCAACTAAAGTCACTGCGTGTGTACCTACTATAACATGTGGCGACGTACTAATGCTTCCACTGGACCAACTCCCAAGGTAATGTTTACTGGCGGGCGGCCTGTAGCTACTAGTGCAAACGAGATGATGGTTACGTGTTGCGCTGCATCTATGGAATTAGTAAGTACGCTGAGTCTCACAAGTACACTTTGCGCTTATGAGTACATCTTAAAGCAAAACACACTTTTTAGCCGCATCGGACAGCAGCAATACAATACAAAATAGCGGCACAACCCGCCTGTAGTTTTTTTTTTTTTTTTTGTTATATGGCATCTCGCAGTTTACTCTCAGATTGAGGTCGTAGCTGCTTAACCGGACTATCCTGTGGATGCCTTAAGCTATTAAACTTAAAGCCTCCAGCCAGGGGCATAAACTATACTAGGTTAATATTATGCGAACGCTCGCTAAGGGCACCCTCTGTGGGGTACGAACCTCGGCTTAGGGCGTCGCTCGCTGGCGGGAGGACAGGCTGGATCAAACAGTTATTAATGTTATGACGTCACAGAAACGTTGATTATGAAAGTAATCCGTTTCATAATCACCGTTTCAGTGAGATCATTCGCCGGTAAATATTGGTGTGCTTTCCTAGAGAGCGTTTTTGACACCGTACAGATAACCCCGCCGATTTGCCCTCACCATAGGTACTCAGTCACAAGAAAAAAGTGTCCATACTAGAAGAGTGAGCTCACAACATAGCGTTTCCGTGAAAATCAAGTGTAACCACAGCAACATTGTGTGTCAGAGGTGTCAAAACGAAACGGAAACGCCACTATATCTTGACGAGATAGGGTGAATCTAATATTTGCCGCTGCCATCATTTTCAGCCACCGCTCTTCTAGGAAACCATAGCTTCAGCTCTTGTTTAGGATCAATCTAAACTTATCGAGACCGCTGGATATTGTGAAGCAGGTATCATAAAAATTACGTGCAAGTTTAAAGGATGTAAAAAAAAAAAAAACACAATTAAGTTTTTCAAATATATTGAGGGAATTAATAAGATATTTATTTAAACAATAGTTTGTAATAGATATGGAAGACGATCGAACACATCAATCTGTCAAATTTCTTTAATAGATTTTCAACTTTATCACTAAAACATAAGTTTCAAAGTTAATTAGGAATATTTGACAGTTTCGGGTGGGGGCAAGCCAGAATCAGTTGTTTACGTTTTCTGGCCAAACTAAGGCTCATGTCAACGAAGGAATCTTTCAAAATTAGATTATGATTTCCAAAGTTGTCGTTGTGTTACATTACAGAATAAAATCAAGTGTAAAATATTGTAAACTACTATTATTATTTTAGACACAAAATGCTTTTTTTATGAATTCATAAGTGAACCACTATTTTATTTTTTCTGAGATAAACCATAAAAACAGTAGAACGATTTTTTCTTGTGATCATCTTACCGAAACACCCCCTGCAAATTTTAAATTTTACACTATTATTTTTAGACCATAGACCTGGGTAAATAAAGGAAGGGCTGATCCGCTGGTCATCCTGATTATGGACCTAAGCAACGCAGAAGACTGTGACAGCCACAGTTGCGTAAGCCTGCAGGTTTCCGGTGCGATGCACCTTCAGCGTATAGAAGTCAGTGAAATACCCTGCGGGTGCCACATCAGAGTCGCATATGAATAAGTGCACTCCAGATACACCGTACACACATTCCTGGATGGGCTGAAAACACAATTCTACATTTACTCAACTGATAAATCCATTCTTACATACTGGACACCCGGTAAATAATGGATATCCTTGAAATAGCACATATAATAGATCATATGGCCCTTCTAAAAAAAATACAAAAATAAAATATCTTTTGCAGTAGCCTATCCGCCTAAAATTTTTAACCAACTTTTTTTACCTTGTTTTGCATTCTTCTTCACCACGACTTCCTTTGTCTCTCTCTCTCTCTTTTGTATAAAGTGGGTATATTCGGTAAAAACCTAACAGCGAGAACTTACGTGAAGTGAGCGAGGTGAGCCGTCATTCCATCTGAGGGCCTTGTGTGAGTTTTTTTTTACCGTCTCGAGTTTACGCATCGCAAAGTCGAGATGGTTAAAAAATAAACTAGGGCCTCTGATGCTAGGGATTGACAGTATTGACAGCTCACTTCACCTAAGTATTAACAGTGAGATTTTTTCTGAATAAATCGGAAGGGTACTTTTTAAATAGTCCTGAATTCGCTCAATCGCCACATATAAAATAAGGTAACTACAGAGGAATGCTCTTACAGGACATACTTCTTGCTCGGACTGTATACTTACAGGAATTAAAACTTCCCAATCGCGTTGGAAAGGTTGTAGCTTAACAGATTGAAGTTTCACTGCATGATGAGTTGGCACATTTCCTGGCGATAGATCAAAACATCAAATCAGTATTTCATATAATATACGGGTGTAAAAAAACATTGTAAAAAAAAACTTGGGCACTGCCGACAGTGGTGAGAACTTACAATTGTGAAATAAGTGGTTTAGCCCAGTCAATATCGACACAAAAAACTACAAGCATGCGCATGTAACTACGATTCTTTTAAATGTTGTTCTTGTTAGGTCTCATTTTTTTTTTTTTTTTTTTTTTTTTTGGGTGGGAAATCATCAAATGACGTCTCCCGCTCTGGGTGGAGCGGGAGGGCGTGTCAGACTCTTACTGACTAAAACCCACCCGTGTTCCTTCTGTTGCCTGTGCAATGCCAGGGGGCCACGGTATCCCTTTCGGACTTTCCCGCAACCCCGGCAGGCAATGGTCTCATCGGACCCCTTCACTCGCTGACACTCTTTGAGGCGCGCGTGGAACACAACGCGCCGTCGACCCGGGCTTGGTCCTTACCGGACGGCGAGCTACCCATTGCTCACCGTCCGCAAGCCCGCGCCTACGGTGGCCGGGAATCCGCGATGGATTCCCGACGCCCGGGGCGTCTCCTCCTGCGGTGGCTAGGGGCGTGAGGGCGCGAAATTTGCCTCTCCCTCACGCGCTCCGCCTCCTCCTTCGCGAGCATTACTGCTTCGCAGAAGGAGGTGACGGCCTCCCATGCCCTCTCGCTCCGTACCATGGCCTGGACCAGGGCCGGACGCGAGAGATCCCCGCCACCGATCGCCTCCACGAGGACACGGCGGTGCTCTGCCCAAGCCGGGCATACCTCCACCGTATGCTCCACCGTGTCCTCCGGGCGATCCACGCAGTGATGACACCCGGGCGTTTCCTCCCGCTTTATCCGAAACAGGTACCTCCCGAAACAGCCGTGTCCGGTGAGGACCTGCGTCAGGCGGAAGGTGAGGACGCCGTGGCGCCTCTCCAGCCACTCCTCAAAGAGGGGACTTACCGCCGCAATAGTGGCGTGCCCAGCACTGGGTTGCGACAATCGCACTCTCCATGACGCCATGAGATCCCGTCGGAGCTCTGTCCGCTGTGCCGCGATTTCTCGCGGCATCGGAGTCAAGCCCCGGCGTTTCGCCTCCCCGTGCCACTCCCAAATATGCGCGAGGACTTTTGCCTCCAGATCCCATGGCGGCAATCCAGCAAGGAGGCTCGCCGCCTCACCGGAGACCGTGCGGTATCCCCGGACCAGCCGGGTGGCCATGACCCTCTGGGACGCGTTCAACCGGCGGGCAGGCCGCTGCCTCAACGAACGCGCCCACACCGGTGCCCCGTACAGGGCCATGGACCGCACGATCCCCGCGTATAGCCTCCGGCAGGAGGCGTTTGGACCCGCTAGATTGGGCAGGAGCCGCTTCAAGGCAGCCCCGGCCCGGTCCAGTCTGGGAGCCAAACGTCGGAAATGCTCCACGAAGTTCCACCGACTGTCGAGGACGAGTCCCAGGTACTTCATCGTCGACTCGACGCCGATGTGAACCCCTCCTACTGTTATTTGGGAACCCGACGGTGGCGCGTTCCGAGGACCATGAAAACACATGGCCTCAGACTTGTGCAAGGCCACCTCGAATCCCAACTGCCGGATTCTGGGCACGATTGTCGCAACCCCGTGTGTCGCTAGTTCGGCCGCCGCCTGGTGCGACCTCCCCTGCGCCAGGACCAACGTGTCGTCAGCGTAACAAACGACGCTGACGCCATTGGGGAGGTCGGCACGCAGCACCCAGTCGTATCCGATGTCCCACAGATGCGGCCCCAGGACCGATCCCTGTGGGACACCGCACGACATCTCTCGCCGGTTCCACTCTCCCTGGTGACCGGGGTAGATGATGGCCCTGACTGCCAGATAGGCCTCGACCACATGACAGAGGTAGGTCGGCATCCGGTGATACCGGAGTGCCTCCCTGATGCAACTCCAGGGCAGGGTATTGAAGGCGTTGGCGATGTCTAGAGACACCGCCAAGACGACCCCACCCCGTGCCACCGCATCCCCCGTCGTGAGGGCTCGCACGCGCATGATGGCGTCCACCGTGGAGCGCCCCCTGCGGAAACCAAACTGGCTCTCCGCCAAATCCGGCCCCACCCGCACCAGCCGCCCGACGAGGCGGTCTGCAATGACTCTTTCAAAGAGCTTGCCCACCTCGTCGAGCAGCACTATGGGCCGGTAAGCGGACGGAGAGTCCGCAGGGCGCCCCGGCTTCTTGATGAGGACCAGTTTCCCCGTCTTCCAACGAAGCGGGAACTGGCCCCTCTCCAAGCATGCGCTTAGGAGCCCCCTTAGTCGAGGCCCGAGAGCCTCTGAGGCCAGGACCCAGGCTTTACATAAACATTATTGGTTCAATCGTTTTAAATCTGGAAATTTTGAGTTGAAGAACGAGCCTCGCGGTCGGCCGGTAACCATTGTCGACAACGACGAATTGAAGGTTATAGTGAAAGTGGATCCAACTCAATCTACGGCTGAGCTTGCTGTGGGCCTTGGAGTTAGTGTCAAAACAACATTAAAGCACTTGCGTCAAATCGGAAAGATAAAAAAGCTAGATAAGTGGGTGCCACACGAGCTAAGCGACCAATAGCGAGATTTACGCGTCGAAGCATGCATAGCACTACTGAATCGGCTTAGAAACGAGGGAATTCTTAATCGAATTGTTACCTGCGATGAAAAGTGGATCCTGTACGACAACCGTAAGCGTTCGTCTCAGTGGGTGGACCCGGGTACAACACCTAATCAGTGCGCTAAAAAAAGATTACTCATAGGATGATGATGGTGACTGTCTGGTGGAGCAGTGCCGGACTTGTACATCACAGCTTCTTACCGAATGGCACAACAGTGACGGTAGATGTCTATTGCCAAGAATTGCCAACAATGATGGAGAAGCTCGTAATTCAACAACCAAGACTAGTCAATCGCTCTTCCCCATTGCTTCGCCGTGACAACGCGCGAGCTCACAAAGCTACAAGAGTTACAGCTAGAAGCTCTCCATAACCCACCGTACTCACCGGACCTTGCCCCAACAGATTCCTACTTTTTTCAAAATTTAGACATTTTTTTAAGTGGGAATATATTCAACACCCGAGAGGCAGTACAAAACGCTTTCGCTGACTTCATCGCCTCCCGTCCGCCAGACCTCTGCAGTAAAGGGATAAACAAACTACCATCAAAATGACAAAATCGTATAGATAATTTGGGCCAGTACTTTGATTCATCATCATCATCATCATTTCAGCCATAGGACGTCCACTGCTGAACATAGGCCTCCCCCAATGATTTCGAAATCAGCCGGTTGGAAGCGACCTGCATCCAGCGGCTTCCTGCGACCTTTATTAGGTCGTCTGTCCACCTTGTGGGCGGACGTCCTACGCTGCGCTTGCCGGTACGTGGCCTCCATTCCAGAACCTTTCTGCCCCATCGGCCGTCAGTTCTGCGCGCTATGTGCCCCGCCCACTGCCACTTCAGCTTGCTAATCCGTTGGGCTATGTCAGCGACTTTAGTTCGTTTGCGGATCTCCTCATTTCTGATGAAGTGCGCGCTATGGAAAGGGCTATGCTCGGTGTTTCTTTGCGAGATCGAATCAGAAATGAGGTACTTTGATTAGCTAAAATAAAAAAATACCAAATTTTTTATATTTTAAAATTATCATACAAATCTCTAATTTCATAGGTATAACAATTGTTTATAATTTTACTTAAGTCAATTTATTTTAATTTATTGTTGACATAATCCACGCATTACAAATTTTTTTTATGAGTTGTATTCTTTTGTATTGCATTATGTGGTTAGCTAGCGACCTCGACAATTATTTATTTTACCTCGATGGTCCTAGTTTATCAATTATATCTTCTAGTTACAGCTAATATGTAAGCGGGCACGCCCTTTATGCCTGGAGGCTTTATTTTGTTTTTAGGGTTCCGTAGTCAACAAGGAACCCTTATAGTTTCGCCATGTCCGTCTGTCTGTCTGTCTGTCCGCGGTTTAGCTCAAAAACTATTGGCACTAGAAAGTTGTAATTTGGCCCGAATATACAAATTAATGACGCCAAAAAAGTGGTAAAATATTTTTTTTGCAAAAAAACAATTATTTAGGGTACCTCCCCTACATGTACAGTGGGGATGTTTCTTTTTTTTTTTTCATCCGTCCCATAGTGTGGGATATCGTTGGATAGGTCTTTCAAAAATATTAGGGGTTTGCGAATAGGGATGAAAATTGCCGAATGTTTCCGAAACTTACTAGGAAAGTTTCCAATATTGCCGGCAATATTCGTCAATATTGCCGGAAAGTTGCCAAAATTGCCAGATTACATAGGTTTTTTCAAATGCCATTTTTAATGTTTATGGGCTCATGAGGTTTTATGTAATGGTGTAATTATACGTATTACTAGTAAGCCTGTATGGTTTATTGTTAATTATACTTAATTTATAATTATCAATGCTAATATTTGAAAATAAAGTTAAAATAAGACACTGGTAACTTCGTCATAGCTGAACCCATAGTTTTTTGAGAATTTCACTTATAAATTTTATAAACAAATACAGAGGGTATTGATACCGAATTAAATAAATTTAAATCATACAACTGTGTAGTCCCTTTTGTAATTTTTTTGGACTTTAAGTAAATTCATCTGTTTGTATTAACATCGATTTTCATCTATTTCTTGAAGTCTGATAGTGTTGATATTATAAATACTTATGTCAGTCTGGTGAGAACGCAATATTATGATAGTACTGTGCTAGCCTGATGATGGAGTTAGAAGGTGGTCATAGGATGTACGCTCTGATATTCGTAAATCTACCGAGATTAGGGTCGTTTGATTGGTCTAGGAGAGTACGTGAGTTTTAGATGTATTGTGTCTGCTTTCTACCAAATTTAACATTAAGAATGTAATTATTTAAAAATCTAATAATATACAGACATTTGATAAAAACTTAAACACCAGAAAAGTTGTCAAAACTGATCATGGTAAGAAAAAATTTTGGGCTCGTTGACGGAAATAAACAGACAGCGAGAACATTGAAAATTCTGAAGCAGATGACGATTACATTATGGATGAATCGGAAGATGAAAATACAGAAAACTATAATAATATGGATATAATAGGGGTTAAAGTATGAAATTGCCGGTTTATTGTAATAGGTACTTCGAATTGACATAGAACCTTCATGGTTTGAGATTTTTGAGTGAAACTTTTTCACATGGTACGAGTACCTACCTATGAAGTTCTTCTTTCAAAAAATGTGCAAAATTCGATTATCGACTTTCAGTTGTTTTTTTTATTCAGCTTAGACAATAAAGATGGATACTTCGAAAATTCGAGTTATTTTTTAATACGAGTTCCGACGCGGAACTAACGCGGCAGAAACAGCTAGCAATATCAATGTTGCGTTTGGAGAGTTTTACTTAGCAGTCCCCCCGACTGCTAAGTAAAACTCTGAACACTCATAGCTAAACTAGCAGTGAAACAGCCCCGACTCATGAATCACGATCTTCAGATCTTCACCATCTCCAAGATAACGCGAGACCTCATACAGCACGAGAAACCGTTTTAACTCTACAGGAACTGCAATTAGAAACCATTCGTAACCCTCCGTATTCGCCAGACGTTGCTCCAACGGACTACCATATTTTTTTTCGTGATTTGGACAATTTTCTACGTGATAAAAAGTTTTCTTCTCAGGAGGCAGTACAAAATGCTTTCACACAGTTTGTCGAATCTCGATCACGAGAGTTCTATCGCTAAGGCATAAATGACCCTTCCTATTATATAATATATTTATTATTTATTATTCCTATAATATCCCATTAGATGGCAGCAATGTATAGATAATAATGGTAATTATTTTTATTAAATAAATAAGTTTAATTTTAAAAAAAAACGAATTTCAATTTTTCAGTACAATTCGGCAATTTCATACTTTAACCCCTAATAAAATAAATAAGTGATTTTTTTTATATCAAAATCTCCTTCAACTAAAAATTAAATAAATATGCAGAAGTACCCAGATACTTCACTTTTTTTGTTCACATTACCTCTTGTAGGTACCCTTATTTTGATTTACGATAACTTAAATGTTGAATACTACGTTGGTACGTTACCTCACACTAGTCGCTTAGCCACTTGACAAATCGTGCCCTCAAAATAATTTTCAAAATCGGATCAGTAGGTTTTAAGAAAAACGCGGACATACACACATACATACATACGGGTCGAATAAAGAACCTCCTTTTTTGAAGTCAGAAACGTCAACTTGTTGTTGCTGATCAAATCTTCTTGTAAGGTTTGACTCTTTTATATACAAGTATATGTATAAAACATATACATGTATATACTTTCTTACATACAAGTGTGTTTGGATAAAAGAAAGTAGAAAAAAAATATGATTTCTCTAAAATAGTTATGGTTTCATCACCAATGAAGTATCGTGGATAGCCTGTTTCTTTTCTTTAGTTTATCAATAAGAAAATTAATGCAAAAACTAAAATTTTCGGTTTTATAATGTAGGTAAGGATAAAAACTAGCACCCTGCAAACCGCAATTTTACCCTATTATTCAATTATATAAAATAAAATACGTTTTCTATTTACACGTTTCTTGCCAATGTTGCCGGCAAGTTTGGAAACATTCCCGGCAGTTTTGGCAACTTTCGCAATATTGACGGCAATTTTCATGCCTATTTGCGAAGACCGTTTTTTGATTAAGTAAACCGTTCGTGACTTATTAAGCTTTAAAGTACCAATTTTCGTTAGAGTCAAGTGTCCCCCTCCTCTACCAACTAAACGATTGTAGTTAAATGTCACGGCATTAGTACTTATATATAACGAAGTTTAAAGGAAAACTATCACACTTAAGTGGGCTTTACAAGTTTACGAGTAATAATCGACCAACTTAAATTTGTGGTTGCAAAAACATGTCCTCCTATATATTCCTTAGGGGAGAACATGTTTTTCAATTACAAAGTTAAGTTTGTTCGTACGATAAATTCATTCCAACTACGGAACCCTACATTGTGCGTGGTCCGACACGCACTTGGCCGGTTTTTTAGATATTGTTTACGTTTAGTTATTTTGATTTTTGCTTGACTATACTCAAGCAAAAATCAAAATAACTAAACGTAAACAATATCTAGATGTTTTTAGTTGGTCGTGTGCTAGCTGTCTTATGGCTATTAATTTATAATTTAAATTTTGCGTAATGTAAATTTTCATAATAGTACAGACAGTAACTGTCAATGTCATACTATATGGCCATGCCGACCTAATGAAAAGTTACTTTACTCTTTGAATGAATTCCTACCATTGACTTATTTTTTAAGTCGATGATTCCTACCCTATGAATGTCAGTTTGACATAAGTCTCAGAGATCTAGCTATCTTTTAGGTAGTCTACATTGACTTAACATTTTATAAGTCAATGGTAGTCTTTAAGCACACAATCCTGATTAGGAAACCGTACTTATACGGCCAGATAAAAATAGGAAATTTTTGGAAAGAATATTTAGTTCTAGATGTAAAAAAAAGTATTTGGAAGCTATCCAAATGCCTTGTAGCGGTTACACATACGAACTACGCATCAAAGACATGACGTCACACAAATCCTGCATCGCGAAATTAGAGTTTACCGCGCGAACGACATAAATATATATGACTATTCAACATCAACAGTTGGGCAGTCGGCCCGCCAGACACAACACCCGTCTGGTCAGAGGATCCTCCCTTTTCTATGGTGGATGAGTGAACTTTACACCCTGTTCCTCATGCCCCAAAATTGGTGACCCCGAATATGAACGTCAGCACAGCCTTCGTGCAATCAGGTACTTCAGCGTGACGTCATCATCATCACTCCCGCAAGCTTTCGTGAGGTGAGTCACACAGACAGCCAGGCCAGCACCCTCGGCTTCAACGGGTATCCTGACCACCAACATGCAGCGAACGCGCATCCCTGGTCATTACCCTCAGTTTCATCAGCAACCTTGGCACAGCACCTGCACTTTCAGCCGGTCTCACAAGCAGAGCCCATTCTACCCTCTCCTGGTCGACGCTAGCAGCCACAACCCGGCGCAATACCACATCCAACTCACTGGATCGTGAAGCAGCGCCACCCCGACTGACTGGGGAATCACCACAGACAGTTCCGACTCACCGCGAACTATGCGGCCCCGGTTCCGACTCACTGGAACCTCCACTGGCACTGTGAAGCATCGCAAGATACAAGACTCAGCCCACTATCGACCTCCGGTCTCCGGAGGGGAGTGATGTAGCGGTTACACCGCCACATACGAACTACGCATCAAAGACATGACGTCACATAAATCCTGCATCGCGAAATTCGAGTTTACCGTGCGAACGACATATATAAGACTATCCGACATCAACAGTGGGGCAGTCGGCCCGCCAGACACAACACCCGTCTGGTCGGTGGATCCTCCCTTTTCTATGGTGGATGAGTGAACTTTACACCCTGTTCCTCATGCCCCTAAAGCCTTTTTTACACCTAAAACGGTTACAACATCAAATTCAGTGGTAGAAATGCAATTCAATATTAATATTCTAGTTCGCTAGTTAACCACATTCATTAATTCTTTCTATGTAATGGTTAATAATCAAAACAGCATAATATTTGACATCTATTTGCGACGTTGCCCACTATCAGAATAAACGCCCATAGTATGTGGGTGGCCTAAAGGCCTGGTTACACAGTGCGAGCTGGCGAGGGGAGTTACTGCAGTGCAGCAACTTGCGCATCATGGGAGTTATGGCTGATTTACACAGTGCTAGTAGCTGCTGACTAGACAGTAGACAGCTGCTCACACTGTTTTCTCGCATGTCAGTAGCTCGGCTTGCCTTGGCTGTTTTCATTATGAGAGTAGCTGAGTATCTTGCAGTAGTGTGCTGGAGTAGTACTGGGGTCGTGCAATGCCAAGTCAGCTTATGAAAAACTTAAAAAAAGAGAAAAAAAATGCTTTTGGATTAGATATTGATGGCAAGATCTTCCGGAGCAACATGTACCATTTTTAATGAGCTGTGTCAAGAAGATCCCCGCGATGAAGACCACGTGATTGATGGGGGAAGTCGAGGAGGCAAGTGAAATAAAAAAATGTTGAAGTTACTCGGCTTCAAGCAACTCGCAAGTGTGAATAACTCGTATGAGACGTCCACACAGTGCGAGTTGCTGCATTGCAGCTGCTCGGCAGGCTGACTCGCACGCTAGTTCGCACTGTGTAAACTAGTCATTATTAATTACTTGCATTTCTGATTTCGACTTTCATTTTCTTATGAGGTTAAAATATTACTGTCATGTGCAAGTCGGTCAGTAGCTCGCATCCGAATTTTATTACATTTTTACATTTTCTGTTTTTACTCGTCACGTGCCTTCCCCCACCACTCCACTGGCATGCGATTCGGACGTCAACTGGCATGTTTATAACGAAATGACAGTAGCTCGTACGCTCTGGCGCACTCCGCAGAGCATATAAATAGCGCACTCCAGGTGCATACTCTGCTGCTGCACTTGCTTATCTTGTTTCGACATACAAAATGACAGCGAATATATGAACTTCCGAGCAAAATTTAAAGCTTGTCGAACTATACAAGGATCAAACCAACATGTTGATTTAGACCCACGAGACATGCGAGTACAGAGGTGCAGTAGCTGTCTACTGTCACACCAGCAAGTCGCTTAGTGTGACCGGGTGAGGCTAGTCGAACTACTGTCATGCTAGTACTAGTAGCCGTTGCTGTGACCTACTGTCAACGCCAGTAGCTGGCACCGTGTAACCACGCCTTAACAAGTCAAGATCAGTTAATGAGGCATCAGTTAGTGAGACATGGGCAAAATGTGTCACTAAAAAGAAAAGATTGAAATGTATATTTCGATCACTGGGATATGTATCACTCTTTTATTCTTTATATTCTTATGTATCAGTAGCTCACGCTAGCACGCACGACACGCGCGAACTCTCCACTGCGCTGCTCAGCGTACGACTCGCTTCGCTGTTCGCTCAACTCAATCCAATAAATCAGTAGAGCGATAGATAAATGCCTATAGCTGTTTGCACTTTGCTTGCTTAGCCGTTACATTAGGTATCTTACTGATTTTTTAAGCTGCTGTTTCTTTTTAGGTATCTATTAATTAGGATTGAAGAAAAAGGCCGTGAGTGAATGAGTTTTAAAAATACACTGATACATTCGGAAGTGAATGGAAACGGATTGATTCATATCTTTTTTATCTATCTCTCCTGAGTTACCCATCTCTAATTGGTTAATACTCATTGACTTATAAATCATTCTAAGTCAATGAATACTACGGTATTTAGTTTAGGTAGGCACAGGAAGGCACAGTTCTAATCCCACGTTCCTACGGTTTCCTGTTTCCTGAAAGAAATGACACAAGTTTGAACTTACCTCTATGTTTAGTCTATGGCCGTTCCAGTATCTCTAAGTAGTCTGTGGACCGTTCGTTCGTTTTTTTTCCATGTGAAACTGTGAGTTCAAGTTTGTTGGCGGCCAAAATATAGTGGAGTCGTTTTCTCGTTTTATAAATTATTATACATTACCGACCGAAATTGTATTGTAGTAGTTAACAATGTCGGATATCTCAAATGCTAGTAAACGGCGCCTTAGTCAGATCGACAACACTATAGAACATTTAACGCAGGAGGTAGATACGTTGAACGATTTCATGTTGAAAACGGAATTTGAATGCTCTCTGATGAATGTGAGAATGAAAAGGGAGAAGGTAAAAGCTATTTTAGCGATCACCAAGTCGCAAGCAGTACTAGCTAACATGAAAGTCATGGTAGCAGAAAACGATCTTGTTTTGGAGATTAAAAGACTGAAGGACTTTAAAAGACGGAAGTTGGATCGTAACGAAGGTAAGTCTGGCTAGATACCTTTACCGACCGATTTTTGTTTAAATTCTGAAAGTTTTTACGTTGTCGACTATTTTTCTCGTCCACCCGCCATTTGCCAAAAACACAAAATTACATTACATTTTTATAACTTAGCGTTCTCTGCCCGTCATTTCAAATGTTGCATATTATTGTCGTAGGCCTACCAGTGTTACATTCACAATAAAATCACACCTATATCTATATTTGGTTTTCCCCAAGATATGCCACTAAAACCATCCGCCCCTAAGACGACCCACCGACCCTATTTCTGTGGTCAGTGGGTCATCTTAGTGTATGTCAACATAACATTCTAGCTAGGGGCTGAATTATCATATTTGTGCAAGGGCTTGCCCCTTAAAGGCCACATTACACAAATCAGGTATAATCGGGTATTCACACATATCAGGGCCAGGTCAGGACGTGGACTGACTGCTCTGTCAGAAATATTGATGACATGTGTACATTTAACATAAACTCAGTCACAAACATCCATGTCTGAACTGGCGTCAGAGGTTCAATCCCTAACTTGTTTGTGGCATGGCCATGTCACATCCAGGGCAAGTAGCTGATATGTCTGGATAGACCTTGGGCATAATAACTGTTACTATGACATGGTATGGGTATGTTATGCAAATGAGGTGAATAAAGTTCAATGACTATAAGACTAGGGGCAGACCAAAATAATTATAGATGAACTGTGTGATAGATGATATGGGTAGAAAGGGGGTGACTACCGAGATGACTGATGTAACTATTTGTTTTTCAGGTGAATCGCAAGTGGATACCCCGAGCCCACCCCCAGTGGCAGCTCCAACCACAGCTACTGTGTCAGTCCAGACATTAGAAAGTATGTCTAATAAGAAAAATAAAAGAAGGCACAGCTCCCTGAGAAAATCCTCAGTGGACATTTCTTCTGACGAAACTGTCATAATTCCAACCATTCATCATAAAAGCACGGCATCACTTGTAGAAGCACCCAAAACGCCTCAAGCAAGTATGTCTCTATCGTTGTTCACTCAGACGCCAGCAAACAAATCAAACGATTCTGAAGTCTCACTGTCAAGCTCTGTGAAAGCAGAGTTCAACGAGCCTTATGAAAAAAAACAAACTCAAGAAAGTGTAAAAAAAACTCTCACTAAAAAACACTATTCTGATTCAAAAAGTAAGTCGAAACATGTCTCAAAGCATATTCAGTCACCAGCAGAAAAACCAAAAACTGTGGCTGATCTTAGAAATACTGCATCAAATCATATGGACTCAAGTGCATGTCCAGCTAGCACTCCAAAGAATAGTAGGACTGGTGATAAAAAGTCTACAGCTTGTAGCACGTATGTGCCTGTAAGACACAATGTGGGTGTGCTTGAAAATCACCCTAGCTTGTCTACCATAAGTCCATATCTATACCGTCCATATACTGCCACACAGGCCAACATGCAGCATCATTCTCAAGATTGCAATAGTCAGTCTTTTAATTTTTATGGTAGCAAGCAATAGTTTTCTTTGAACTTTAAATATTGGAAAAATAAATATAGTGTGACTTCATTGACTTGACTTAAAGACCAATTAATAATTAGTATTGATTGTGTTTTACTAAAATGCAAAACAAAGAACAATAATTAGATACCTTTTTATTTTAACCAATAGGGGAGTATCATATTATATCTGTATTTTACTTGTTTAATCATTTTTTTTTTTATAAAGTCAATAACATTTGTTTGTATTTAATTAAATTTTTTTTTTATTGAATTTGGAGAGAGGCTTTACATGACTAGAAGGCAAAATAATAGATTAATAAGTTCCTGAATTTATTTTAAGATTATGTATGAGACCTTCACTGTGAATTTGTTACTGACTGAATCTTAACTGTATGGGGGATATCAAACCAATGACAAGAAATAAAATAAAAAAATGGTCTATGGTTCATCAAAACTTATTTGTAGTAGTAAAAAACAATTGATTTTAACAACATTCAATTAATGTTAATTGAATCAAATTAATTGTAATTTGAAACTCAATGTTGTTACTCGTACCATCAATTGTTTTTATTCTTACAAAACAGTTTGAAGAAACGAATGTTTATTTCTATATCTATTTAAAAATACTGAGTTTTATTAGTCAAAATGTAAAATTTTTGTACTAAGTGAAAGGTTTCCTGTATTTTTTTAATGGATATTATATTTTTATACATAATAATGGTACAAAAAATAAGTTAGGATTCCAAAATCAATATGAATGTATATCTGAACAGTCTATGCACACTTTAGAAATAAAATAGTTGCAATCTTCAATAATCATTACAATTATCATTCTCTGTTTTGAAGATGTGCATGCTATAACTCTCTAGTGATATAAATTGGAACTACGAAGCAACATGTGGCATGATTAATTAAGTGCAAAGTGTTAATTTGCACACATTTGTTTTTGTTTAAATCTCAGTTTTCATTTTTTGAACTAGTGTTTATATGTCTAACAAGCTTTTTACTGTTTTATTTGCTGTGTTCATTTTTATGTACATAATATTTTACATAAGAGGTGCGACACTTGTTCTGGTGGCTAAATCAAATGTATATTTTGCCGCTTGTCTGTGCTGAATCAGACCTGCTGACCCGGCCACGTGTAGCATGGAGCACCCCCTGACATTAGTTACTAAGATTTCATTCGTCTTTGACTGTCTTTTTATTGCACTAAAGCACAGAATTTTGAAGTTTGACACATTGACACAAAGTAGTGATGCTACAATTTAATATTAAGAAAATACCTATTCTTTTTAAGTTTAAAAAGTTGATTATATTTACTTGTTGATTATTTTTAATTATAATTTGTAAGATTACATACAGTAATTTAATGAAAAGACCTTATTTTTTTTTAATGTTTGTCAAATCTCTTAATCACCTGATTAAGAGTAGACTCCAATATGATTATTGTGATATTTCGTGATAGTTTGATAAAAATATATGTACAACACTTAACTTAGATGTTTTATTGTTTACCTGAATAAGAAGCACACGGTACACATTGTGGTACCTATAGTCATTTTATTCTAGGTACACGGCTAAATTTCCAGTATAAATATAATTCTGTGGTATAAACTGACCTCTCATTGTACGGAAATCCTATACAATGCGAGATCTGCTTATTCTGTATATGTAAAACTTGCATAGCATAGTACTTCGGTAACCCAGGCACCCTACGCGATATTGCCAGTAACGCCAAGGCGTTGCTGGCCTTTGAGGAGCTGGGGTGGATCGAATAACCGATTTTTCCCACCCGTACGCAAAATACGCGCTTTGACGTGAAGTTGCGGAAACCAGCCCGTTTTACCTATTACCTAAATGTAAAACTTGATATACAAGCCGTGTGTACATCGTCTACATCATATCATTCCTGCCCTTCATCATCTGCTGAGCCTTTTCCTAACTATGCTGGAGTCTGCTTCTAGTCTAACCGGATACAGCTGAATACCAATATATTACATGAAGCGACTGCCTATCGGACCTCTACAACCCAGTTACTGGGTAACACGATACCTTGATAAGACTGATTGTCAGACTTTCGTAAAGACTATCAAAGATGTAGTACAAGTGACAGCCGGGAGTATCGGGACCAACGGCTTAACGTGCTTTCCGAGCCACGGACGCGTCACTGCTACTGGGTGAGGGAGCTGGAGGCCAATGCCGTGGCGGATCACGACAAGAGCAGGCTGACCGAGTGTAACGGTTATTTGTGAGGCCAGGACAAAGAGTACTGTAAGTACATTATATATAATAGTAGTCGGTGACTATTAGCCTCAATCTACTCCCGCATCCGTATCGTCAAGAAGAAACAACTAACGCCATCTACCGGCATTGATAACAACTAGTATAACAAACAAATCTAGGTACTTATTATTATGGATAAATTAACGAAAATTGGTACCTTAAGTAGTTAGTGTAATGCTTGCTTTATAGTTTAATTAAAATAATATCAAGTTCACTTTAAGATTTGTCACGGAAGAACTGGAAATGCCAAAACCTGGATCTGCTACTGGCGCGGACATTTGAACCTTGTTTTCTCCGAAAACATGGTCGCGGGACAGCAAGGTTTCAACCTTATCTAATTCCGATTACAACAGGTATAAAGGTCTAATTCCGGTAACAACAGCTTTTGGAGTACTTAGGTTTGATGGAGTGCGTACGACTTTAGGCATATTTAAAGGACTGAATATAAAACCACAAAAATGAAAAAAAAAAAAAGTATAAGTACCTACGTTGTGACTTGGGTACGAACCGATATTGTCCGTGCGCTAGTCTTTTCCTTGAGTGCTTAAACGGAACCAACTGCACATTTACTAATTTAGTTAAAAAGAGCTAAGTGTATTGTCGACTCTGCACGTTACCAAAGGGCTGGCCTATTCTAACGAATCAGCATTGCCATACAACGTGGCAATACTGCCAGCCTTTTGGGCACTTTTCCTGTTGACAGCGATGCGGACGAATTTTTTGATGCCCTATAATTATTTCTCCCCCCATACCTTTTATAAACTTGTTTAGATTATTATTATTTTAAGTCTGTTAGTTTTTAAATCTTGTATACATACGTGTACCTATGTAAATAAAGACTAAATATGGTAGTGTATTGTACCTACACTGTACAGCAGTGTGTGCCTGCCGGTGGGTGGTAGTGGTGTTTAAACGAACAAGTCCAAAGTTCATTTAAATCGGTTCACCCGTGGCGGTCAACCTTATAACACCCCTCTTTTTGGGTCGGGGGTTTAGAGGCATCAAGAACAGGGTGTAAAGTTCTTTCGCGCGGTAAACTCAAATATTGCGCGATGCAGGATTTGTGTGACGTCAGGTCCTTGATGCGTAGTTCGCATGTAGCGATGTAATGCACAGAGGTTAAAAAATGAATCTCCGTTTTTGCTTTAGAAAACTGATTTTAGGAGTTATAAAACTAGTGTTTGCTCATAGTTTTAACCCAGATTAGTTTTGACTGAAACCACCAGTCCGAAACTGTAAAATTTTCCCAATCAACTTTGAACCTTATACTTTGGTGATAAAGTCGAAAATCTATTAAATAAATTTGTAGCTTGATGTGCTGGCGTCTGTACGTCGATTCGTTCAACTACCGTCAGTGGAACAGCACCCTAATTGCGTAATACACGATCAAAAACAATCTGAATCACTTTGAAAGAGATTGCTTATCCATTCCCAAGTAGCAAACAAGAATAGTGATTCAATCTTATATATCTGTACTTTACCTAAAGTTGGATTTTGCTAAATCAAAAAGGATTTCGTTAAGTCTTCTCTTTCTTTAATACTAAATCGTTTTCAACTACCGCTACTTAAGCAAGTTAGGAATACTTACCAAAAACCAGGTTAAGTATTCTCAAAACTAGTGTGATAGTTTTCCTTTAAACTTCGTTATTTATAGGTATTACTACCGTGACATTTGAATTTCTAACTACAACCGTTTAGTTGGTAGAGGGGGGGGGGGGGGGGGCACTTGACTCTAACGAAAATTGGTACTTTAAAGCTTGATAGTGACGAACGGTTTACTTAATCAAAAAACGGTCTTCGAAAACCCCTATTAATATTTTTGAAAGACCTATCCAACGATATCCCACACTAAAGGAAGGACGAAAAAAAAAATTATCATCCCCACTTTACATGTAGGGAAGGTACCCTAAATAATTGTTTTTTTTTTAATTTTATTTTACTACTTTTTTGGCGTCATTAACGTGTATACTCATACTAAATTACAACTTTCTAGTACCAATAGTTTTTGAGCTAAACCGCGGACAGACAGACAGACGGACATGGCGAAATTATAAGGGTTCCTTGTTGACTACGGAACCCTAAAATAACGAAATATAATACCACCGTTCCACAATATATCAGAAACGGAACGTCCATGGATACTCCATGCCAAATATTTCTTACCCAATCCACACACGATACATTATATTGGTAACCAGGCCAGAGGCTATATTGAATAAATATTCGGGTTAGCTAAATGGATTAGATATTTTTAAATACTATGATTAGGTGGATTAGATATCATTTTTACCTAATCCGACGGCGACCCATGACAACCTACAACACCGCTCTTTTTGGGTTTCTCTATTAAGAGACCCGTGAGGTGGTAAGTTGACTTCACCTTGAAAATAGGGTGGTAACCCTGAACGGAGGAATTCAGTTTTTTTTATATTTTTTTTTATATGGCATCTCGCAGTTGACTCTCAGATTGGGTCGCAGCTGCTTAACCGGCCTATCCTGTGGATGCCTTAAGCTACTAACTTAAAGCCTCCAGCCAGGAGCATAAACTATTCTATGTTATACTAAGCGCCCCATGTGGGGTACGAACCTCGGCTTAGGGCGTCGCTGGCGGGAGGACAGCAAGATGGGACAGGCTGGATCAAACAGATATTAATAATATGATTAATTGGGGAATTTAGTGCTACATTTCTCAACATAACGCGGGCTGGCGCTTCTACGAGCAAGGGTCGGGGGGGAGTATTATTTACTCGGGAGTGGCGCGATCGCAATGGACCTCGTCGGCGAGGTCGGAATGCGGGTCTTTTTTATTGTTTTGTAACGTGCTGGTGTCCCTATTGCTTTCCTGGAGGAGGGTTATACAGGGTCATATGGAGCGGAGAGAACATGCCTCGGACGGCAAATCTTACTGATTTTAGAGGGACATAACTGGCCGCTTTAACAATCAGAGGGTTACGGTGAAGGGCGGCTTTATCAAAGAAACGCTTTGAATTGCGTTTTAGAAATTGGGCTATAGTGGGGATTTTTAGGTCGAGATGGAGGATCTCGTTCCTAACTGGTACGTTAGGAACGAAAGGGGCTCCCGTTGCCATTCGTAGGAAACGGTTTTGGAGCGTTTGCATTCTATGCTCGTGTCGGGGTTTGGCTTGTGCCCAGGCGGCGCACGCATAGGTCATGATAGGGC
Source organism: Xanthia togata (assembly GCA_963853775.1). Classification (NCBI taxonomy): domain Eukaryota; kingdom Metazoa; phylum Arthropoda; class Insecta; order Lepidoptera; family Noctuidae; genus Xanthia; species Xanthia togata. Next base: position 5,716,830 of record OY970818.1, on the reverse strand, counting down.
GGATGCACGCTTAGTACGTTCGCAATTTGCACCTAAGTGACAGTTTGCTACGCGCATTTAGCATGGAGTGGAGTCTTCCTACCATGGAGTGGACCTTCTTTATGTGCTCTGAAAATGACAGTTTTTCATCTAGGACCACACCTAGGTATTGGCTTACTTCTCCCAGGGGATCGGCTTGTAAAACAAGGTGATTGGTCGGGGGAGGGGGATTTTTCTTCGGAGTCTCGGTCTCTTGAAAAGGACCGCTTGACTCTTATCGGGGTTAACTTCGATTCTCCACTTCCTGAACCAGGAGCCGAGCTGGTTGTTTGGAGAGTGTGAGCTATCGCTATGGGGCTTTTGCCTGAATAGTAAATGGCCGTGTCGTCTGCGAACAGAGCCAACTTCGCCTTTTTACTAGTAGGGATATCGCTAGTGAATAGCGTGAAAATGAGAGGGGAGAGCACGGAGCCCTGGGGGACTCCTGCGAGGATGGGGCGGGGGGAGGAGAGCGCTCCCTCGATGCGATAGCGGAATGTGCGGTTCGACAAAAAGTCCCGTAAGATGAGTACGAGACGGTCTGGCACGCCGAGTTGGTAGAGTATACCGTATAGTAGATAATAAGCCGTTTTGCCAGTCTTTGCGTTCGCTATGTCAAAGAAGATAGCACCCGTCATTGAGCCGCGCTGGAACCCAGCGCTAATGTCCTCGATGATGCGGTGGACCTGATCCCCGGCGGCTTGGGCGGCAACGATTTCGTTAGCCATTTGCATAGCGCGCGGGCTATGGAAGGCTATGAAAGCCGTCGAAATAACATTAAAGGCCCAGTTGGGGCCTACTGGGCGGGCTGTCGAAATAGGGGGCCGGGCTGCTGCGGGGGCAGGTGCGGGTGTTGGGGGGGGCGTAATGCGGAGACGGGGGTCCATGTCATGGGAGACTGGGGATTGGGGGTTTCGCCGTTTGGGAGGGTTGTGCGGATTGAGAGGGTTGAGAGGGGCCCATGGATGGGAAAGCCTGTTGGTGGTGGGTGGACGTGGGGACTTGTACTTTAATGCCCTGTTGGGTGTTGCGGGCATTGGTGTATGCGATCTTTTGATCGCAACACCATTTGGAGAAATCGGTCCACTTACCCTTGTCCTGAACGAACACAGGGGGTGGAGGGGGGACCTTTTTTGGTCCGGTAGTGGGTGGGGGGGGAGCATCCTGTGCGGAGGATGACGCTGTCGGGCGGGGGGTAGTGGGGGTAGAAGCTACTGGCGGGCGAGTCGCGGGTGTAGCTGCGGGGGTGGAGGTTACGGGGTCAGGGGAGGGGGTAGCGAGCACGGACTCGTCTATAGCAGCGACCTTATTGGCCTGGTGGGAGGATTGTTTTTTACATTTCCTCTTCATCCCCTTGCCTAGGACGGGGACGAAGCCCTCGTCTTCGGAGTGGGTCGAGGAGGAACAAGAGCTAAATCTAGCATCTTCGGAGCCATATGGGTATGGGGTCGTGGCGTGTATTGGAAACGCTACCTGGACGTCAGTGTCCATGGACACTGACGGACTAAGAGGACTCTCCAGGAGAGGGGAGCCTAATAAAACATCGCTGAACTCAGTGTCAGCGACGTTGACAGAAAGGTGGGAAGTAGATCCCTTAATCTCGTTCAGCTCGGGGCCGAACTCTACTTTAAGGGCGGGGAGGCGGTCTAAAAGCCTATCTAGTAAGAGTAGGGAGAGTTATGAGCCCTGAGCTTGCTATAACGCCTTTATTTTTTTCTTATTTTTTTTTTTTTTTTTTTGATATGGCATCTCGCAGTTGACTCTCAGATTGAGGTCGCAGCTGCTTAACCGGACTATCCTGTGGATGCCTTAAGCTACTAACTTAAAGCCTCCAGCCAGGGGCATAAACTATTCTATATTATACTAAGCGAACGCTCGCTAAGGGCACCCCCTGTGGGGTACGAACCTCGGCTTAGGGCGTCGCTGGCGGGGGGACAGCAAGGTGGGACAGGCTGGATCAAATTTTCATTATTATTGATCGGGGAATTTAAATCTACTTTTCTCAGCGTAACGCGGGCTGGCGCTTCTGCGAGCAAGGGTCGGGTGGGAGTATTATTTATTCGGGAGTGTCGCGGGCGCAATGGACCTCGTCGGCGAGGTCGGAATGCGGGTCTTTTTTTATTGTTTTGTACCGTGCTGGTGTCCCTATTGCTTTCCTGAAGGAGGGTTATAGGGTCATCTGGGTCGGAGAGAACATGCCTCGGACGGCGAATCTTACTGATTTTAGAGGGGACATAACTGGCCGCTTTTACAATCAGAGGGTTGCGGTGAAGGGCGGCTTTATCAAAGAAACGCTTTGAATTGCGTTTTAGAAATTGGGCTATAGTGGGGATTTTTAGGTCGAGATGGAGGATCTCGTTCCTAACGTACCAGGGGGCTCCCGTTGCCATTCGTAGGAAACGGTTTTGGAGGGTTTGCATTATATGCACGTGTCGGGGTTTGGCTTGAGCCCAGGCGGCGCACGCATAGGTCATGATAGGGCGGATGCATGCTAAGTACGTTCGCAATTTGCACCTAAGTGACAGCTTGCTACGCGCATTCAGCATGTAGTGGAGTCTTCCTAGAGCGAAAGCGGCTCGCGAGCGGACCATCTTTATGTGCTCTGAAAATGACAGTTTTTCGTCTAGGACCACACCTAGGTATTTGGCTTGCTTCTCCCAGGGGATCGGCTTGTCAAACAAAGGTGATTGGTCGGGGGAGGGGGATTTTTCTTCTGAGTCTCGGTTTCCTGAAAAGGACCGCTTGACTCTTATCGGGGTTTACTTCTATTCTCCACTTCCTGAACCAGGAGCCGAGCTGGTTGGCTTCGGATTGGAGAGTGTGAGCTATCGCTATGGGGCTTTTGCCTGAATAGTAAATGGCCGTGTCGTCTGCGAACAGAGCCAACTTCGCCTTTTTACTAGAAGGGATATCGCTAGTGAATAGCGTGAAAATGAGAGGGGAGAGCACGGAGCCCTGGGGGACTCCTGCGCGGATGGGGCGGGGGGAGGAGAGCGCTCCCTCGATGCGATAGCGGAATGTGCGGTTCGACAAAAAGTCCCGTAAGATGAGTACGAGACGGTCTGGCACGCCTAGTTGGTAAAGCTTATATAATAAGCCGTTGTGCCAGACTTTGTCGAATGCTTTCGCTATGTCAAAGAAGATAGCACCCGTCATCGAGCCGCGCTGGAACCCAGCACTAATGTCCTCGATGATGCGGTGGACCTGATGCACGCTACTGTGCTGGGCTCGAAAGCCGAACTGTTCGTCGGGGATAAGGCCCTTAGTCTCAGCGTAGTCTCTGAGGCGCTTATAAATAAGTCTCTCATAAACCTTGCCGAGAACTTTGAGCAAACTGATGGGGCGGTAGCTGGAGGCCTCGGATTTAGGTTTACCAAGCTTTGGGATGCCTATAACTATGGCTTCTTTCCACGATTGTGGGAAGATGTTGTTGCTAAGGGCTCCATTGAAGATGGTTGCCAGTAGCATTATTAGGTGGGCTGGGAAGAGTTGGATTACCTTATTGGTGAGTCCATCTGAACCGGGGGCTTTACGGGTTTTAAGACCTTTGATTATATCCTGCACTTCGTCCGGAGTGACGGGAGGCAGAGGATTATCCGGGTCTTCGACTGGAGGGAGGTTAGTTCTACGTTCAACTTCCGCGTCAACCTTTGCGAGGTGAGCTTGGTCTACTGGTAGGGAACTTGGTGAGCACTGGGCTTCTAGACTGTCGGCTAGGCACTCAGCTTTTTCGTCGTCATCGAAGGCGATGGACTTATCGGGGCGTATTAAGGGAGGCATGGAAGTGACTTTCTGGGACTGGAGTTTCCTCTGGAGTTCCCAGAAGGCGAGGTGGGTAGGCTCTAGCTCGCTCAGCATCCTGTCCCAGCCCGCGTTACGCAGCTCCGCCACACGTTTCTTTACAGTTCTCTGTAAGTAGCGCATGTGGGCTTTGTTCGCGTCGCAGGGAAAGTTACTGTAGGCACGGATAGCCGCGTTCTTCTCAGTCAACAGATCGCGTACATCGTCGGGTAGCTTCCAGAGGCGGTCGCCCCTCTCTGGAACCTCCCGTGAACAGTTGTTCACGACAGATTGTACGTGGTCAGTGAGTGAGTCGATCGCGGCCGTCGTGTCGGCGATAGAGTCGAACTGGTCGGGGATAGAGTCCAATTGGGGGGACGTGTTGGATTTCAGCTGGGTGCTTACTCTCTTCCAGTCCGTTACCCTCTTGGTGCAAGGAGGTTGGGAGGGGTCGGAAAGACCTATGCGCGGGGCCATTTTGATGATGATTTAACAACAATTTTTCTATTATGTTACTTTTTTGTGTTCTTAGTAAAATCACAGATTGTTTCATAACTATGCAATAAAAACTTGGACAAATATCAAAAACATTGTAAATATAGTTTTCCATAGAGATCTATGTTGATTTTTTCTTATAAATACCCCCCCGCACTATGCGAGTGATATTCGTAGGTGTGCTTCGTGGAATAGGAAATAAATTATTTTAAATTTTTATTTGAATCCCACCTACGGGTGTGCTAAGTGGAATACTTTAGGTGTGCTTCCTCTGGGTGTGATTCGTTTGGGTGTGCTTCATGGAATACCTCATCTAATTACGCAAAGCATTTTCGTAAACGATTACGACAAATTTGTTTCATTTTAACAATTCATCAAGATTCATTGCGTTATTTACGTTGTTGAGCAGATTTTTTTTCGAACTTATGTCGCAAGGGATTAGCAATTTGTTTCAAAACGATTCAAATTCCGATTGATCGTGTATTACGTAATTAGGGTACTGTTAGGGTACACATGATTACAATCTTCAGCGTCAAAGTTTACGTTAACACTCTTGTGAACAAGTCTGATTGATTATTATTAGATGATTCAATTTGATCACAGCACGTTATAGTAGGTAATAGTGTTTGTATCTAATTTCTATAGAATCGGAAAAAAATACTACCTACTTAATAATAATCTATGTTCACGAAATCGTCTTATTGCTGTATACATAAAGATTGTGTTAAATCTTCCCTTCCTTAATTCGAATTATCTATCAGATAACTTGAATTGCCCAGTCAATTGAGATACCGTGAAACATGCTAACTTTGCCCACTTTTTTCGAATAACTAGAATTTTAATACGTTTTTTCTATGGTTTTTTCCTTCATCAGCTAGGTATAACTGTAAGATCCATGCATGTGTTAGTATCGCTAAATTTATATTATTCAACATCGAATTTGACATTTGTTCGATTTTGTTGGCGGACAAAATTGTGGAGTTTTAGCCAACTTTGCCCGCATTGATTTTTTGACGCAAATATGGCCTTTATGCAGATGACATAAAAACCAATACAAGAATTTTGGTAAAGATGGAGTTTTCTTTAGGAATGTAAACGACACTAAGTTTTTACTAAAATGACTGGGCAATGTTACCCTGATTTTGCACTAAAATTTACCCGTAAAATCACGCACCTCATTCAACGAGTTCCAACAAGCTACTAAGCGAAGTTAGCAACAAACACGATAGTCAGTATTAGCATAGATATAACCTATTTTCCACCTAATTCAATCAATGTTGCCTTTAAATATATCAATGGGTCTTATACTGTTAGTGGTAACGAAACCATAGCGCAAATTTAAACAGAGGAACGCCATCTAGGGAGCTATCCGAAACTAAAATTTCAACGATAAATCAAGGACTCAAAAGTAAATATCGAAGATTCAAAAAGTAGCCTATGTGTTAATCCAGGGTGTCAGCTACGTCCATACCAAATGTTATCAAAATGGGTCAAGCCGTTTTAGAGTGAAGAAGAGACAAACTTACATTCTCACAAACTTTGGCCTGTATAATATTAGTATGATATGATATAAAAAAAAATACTTAGATAAAACGCATTAGAGTTGGGGAGTGGCGGTCGATACTTGTGACGTAGCGAGTCACAATGCGCCATGACGTTACGAGTATGTATAGGTACTCGTGACATCATGGCACATTTTGATAACGTAAAAAAAAAACATTTTTTTAGTCATCATCCCTATTACCAACACTAGGAAAGCCGAACCGAGACGAAACCCGAGACGCACTAATGTTCCCGGGTATAAATGCGTCCTGGCCTATGACACCTGACACAAGTAACTATAAAAGACCAGCTTTCTAATTACGCATATTACATATTTTCGTAAACGATAAAGACAAATCTGTTTCATTTTGACAGTTCAACAACATTCATTGCGTTATTTACGTTGCTCTGCAGTTTTTTTTTTCGAACTTACGGAGCAATGGATTAGCAATCTGTTTCAAAACGATTCAGATACGGATTGATTTTGCATTACCTAATTAGGGTACAGGCACAATTAGAATACACCTTGACAAAACTACCAGAATACCTAACTGAAGCATACAACACAGTCATGCTGCAAACTAAGAGCGCCACGAACCAAGAACAAGAGAAACCCCTGGTGGAATGCTGAACTTAGTAAACTCAGAGATGCGCTGCGTAAGCAATTTAACAAAGCCAAAAACACTAGACTCTCGGACGACTGGGAGAGATATACAAAGAGACCCAAATGATGTGTTTGGGTCAAAAAAGCAGATCAGAACTACACAGACAGCTCAACAACACTAGCAAGTCAACAAACGTCAGAATTTTCATAACTTATACTTTCCACATTTATTTATTTCCTCAGCCGCATTTAGTCTCAAAAAGTACGAAAAATTACAATAAAACCTTTAGGAATAACGGCAGAAGAAAAATATCATTAAACAAGATAAAATGAAAAAACCAAAGAAAAATCAAGCAAAAATGACGGCTGTCAAACTCACCTTACGAGTATAAAACAACAATTTCGAAAATGATGAATCCCAATTAAAACAGAATGTTGACTAGATCAGCTACGAGACGAGCACGCCTACCACCTCCGGACTCGTCGCTCAGCTCCGCCTCACCGCCGCCGGTACCCAGCCCCACTGTTGACGCTGGGACGACACCAGCCGCGGTAGTTGCGTCGAGCTCTAGTGACGAGTATTTTTCCCCGCCGACGTCGCCAACACCTGTACGTCGGCATCGGAGAGGCCGGCCACCGAGAAGCTTGGGACTTAGGGGCCAACCGGCCCCGAGCCGGGTCCCCGCTGCCGGTGGTTGTGTGCAGCGCATGAGATGGACTCAGTCTATGAACGAGAACGTCATGCGCGCATATTACGGGTCTACAGAGGGAGGAACTAACCTCACTGCGTACCGTGTTAGGATGCTGTCTCTGTTTCAGGAACTAGAGCCAACCGTCAACGTCTCGGCCCAACGACTGTCGGATCAGCAGTGTGATTCTGTAAGACCTCATTCTAAAATTCGAATCTGAATCCGCGGTGAGTTTCTTGATTGGCATTCTATAAACTCGGTTGATAGTTCGAACTTACACTAGCGCTGCCCTTGCGAGCGTGTCAGCGAGTTGAACTAAATGTAAGTGAGATTTTGACAGATAAAGTATGAGATGACGTAAGAAGTGGTATTCAGTAAGGTAATTCCGCCATCACTTCGACGGTCACTTCGCACTCGAACACGATTCAAAGTGTCAAATAAAAAGCATCTATTTTACGAGTGAGATTATATGAAATCCTATAAAAACAGTGTTGAAATAATATTTGTATGTCGCAGTGTTAAAAATTAGTACAATAACTATATAATTTCTGGTTAAAAACTACTTTTTAGGCGTTTGTGTTATGTGAATACCTACGATAACGTGAATTTAAAGCGATAACGATGGCCAGAATGTTTTTGTTAGAAGAGGCTCATGCTTTGGATAAAACAAGAAAAGCGTCGACAATCTAACCAAATTCGAAGTTTATCTTTAATAAATAACCCGAAATGACGCATATGTGAGCGTATATAGATTATCAAAGGAACTACCTAATTGACCAACTAGCTAGAGTATGAGTTACTGCTTCTGATAAAGCCCACAAAACGTCGAGACTCGTGTAAACGTAAGTGCTTCATTTTATTAAGTATAAAGTTACTTTTGTAAGTATATACACAGTTTACAGCTGATAGATTTTTTACCAAGCACACCAACATAATTTATCGCATAAAACTCAAGAAAACAATATTCATACCTACTAAGGATTAACTCTTTAGGTTGTTTTCCTGATAGCTATGTTTTCATCTTAGTCTAAGGACCCTATATTTATAGTTATAATAAAGGTACTTGGTATTTATTTAGCATGTAAATAACCAAATTGGTCCCTATTTTGTTTTTACTAGATCTAGATTACTTAATTTTTTTATTGATTTATTGTTTCACAGATATTATGCACTTTGTCATTCTTGGCTAATGGCAGTTATCAGAAAATAATAAAAGAAAATATAAGGACATAATTATCGCAACCATCAGCACCTCGTTGCATAAATGAAGTAGTGGAACCTCTTAATAATCCAGCAATAGTAAAAATATATATAAGGTTCCCTCAAAGTATACAAGAAAGACAAATGTTAAAAGAAAGGTTAGTACCTAGGTATAATAAAACTAAAGTGACCCTTCTTTGATTTTTACATATTTGTGATAGTTAATTATGTTAGTGGTTACTTTAAATTACAGGTTCTACAAAAAGTTTGGCTTTCCAGCAGCTCTGGGGTGTGTCGATGGCACTGGTGGCATTGAAAAAACCAGAAGAGAATGAAGAATGTTTCTACTGCCGCTGCCGCAAAGGTTACCATGCAAGATATGTGCAATTGGTAAAATGGATTCCAATATTGTAATCTATTACTATTATTATAGTATTCAATTAGTCTTCATATTATTTCTTTTTTATATTTTTAGTTTTCAGATAACAGATGCAGATCTAAATATTTTAAATGTGGATCCAAGATAATGGTGGAGCTACTCATGATAGCTTCATTTTTAACTATGGTGTTATAAAAGCCCACTAAGCATTAACAAATGCTGGTGAAGAAGTTGTTTTCCTTGGTTAGTTAATCCCTCCCTACCCCTACTTCAGAATATAAGCCTAATTAGGTATAAAAACTACATAATTATTTGTTACTTACCTATTAATTATTTTCAGGTGATTCAGGATATGCTCAGCGCGCCTACCTTATGACGCCAATTAGTGGTGCTGAAGATAATTCCCCAGAAGCTTTCTATAATGACCGTCACTTAACTGCTTGCAATTCAGTAGAGAGAACAATTGATATCCTAAAAGGACGATTTAGGTGCTTGTTAGAACACAGAGTGCTCAATTATCATCCAGATGTATTTGCAAAATAGTTATTGCATGTTGTGTTTTGCACAACATGTGCAATCGCGCATGCATTGACAATTTCAGAAGAAGAGAGACTAGAAGAGCTCCAAACAATTGCTGAAGTTCAAATGAGGCAAACTAGGGATTTGCCATCTAACGCCGATTTAGCTCTAGGGCAACTACGTAGGCGAAACTAAGTAAATATGCTATGGTGTTCACATCATAATTTATTTATTTTTTTGTGTGTGAGGCGGGTCGTTACGTTCCCCAGCGGAGCGATGGTTGGTTCATACGTCGTGCTCGTGAACGGGTGCCGCCAGTGGGAACGGGTAGTATATTGTATTATAATTATTTATTTATTTATCCTTCAAGCACAAAAATGTACAGAGGTGGACTTAATGCCACAGGCATTTTCTATCAGTCAACCTTTGGATGATGTAGAGACAAACAGGTGTAGGTGCAATAGCGAGAATTGAAGAAAAAAACATCTATTTAAATATAAAGATATACATATATACCTATTAAAACTAAATATAATAAATACACCTAATTATATATAAATATAAGCACAAATAAGAAAAAATGGGAAAACATTACCGTTGTGATAATAATAATATAATTGACTATGTCTGGATGATAATTGAGTACCTATGTCATGTTCACTCTAAACGTGATGCACACGGTAAAGAACATGTAGCTAACATGAACATAGGTGCGATAATAAGTCTGCAGTGTCAAATTAAACCAAATCGAAACAAATCACCAATGGACTTTCAATAAAACTGTGCTAGTATTCGTTAAAAGTGATAAATTCATAAGTTAAAGCCCCACCCCAAAACACACACTGCAGGATCTAACTCTTATGATAGTTAGTTGTTTTTGTAAATAGATAGATAAATATATGTATGTAAAAGACAGAGGTCAACAACCCTTAACCCCAACTTAGAAAGGGTTGTTGACCTCTGTCTTATATTTACTGGGATAAAATGGGAGGCCTCTACGGAGAGGCCATTTTGTGAAATAGTGGTAGATTCAATAGATTTCTATTTTTAGCACATCAGGAAATGTATAAAATGAAACCAAATCCAAACTAATCACCAATGGACTTTCAATAAAACCGCTTTAGTATCCGTTTAAATGTGTTTTATTTATTCAAAATCAATCATTTATTTCAAATAGGCACATGAAAAGGCATTTTTGAATGTCAACAATTACAATAAAATAGAATTGATTCTAGTCGCCCCTTCCAAAAGGTAGTGTTCGTATGGAGAAGAGAGGACAAGAAAATCCACCGTTACTCTTTAAAAATGTTTTACAAGGTTTTGTATACATTCATTATATAATTATATGTGAAGATGATGCACCTAGAATAAAATTAGTCTAACACAAAGGTAAAAAGAAAAATTAAGCATAACATAACATCACGCCTTGTTTCCCCGAAGGGTTGGGCAGAGGTGTACCTGTAGTACACCCACATTTCCTCAGTAATGTTTTTTAAGTCCCATGTAATAGGGGGCGAGCCTATTGCCATCAACCAGGCAAAATTATTAAAGACTGGTCTACTACTGAGAAATTCCTGTTGGAAAAACCCATTAATAATTTGCCTGACTTGGGAATCAAACCCACAACCTCATGCTCAACAGTAGCACTTGCAACCACTAGACCAACGAGGCAGTCTGGTCAAAAATAAAGTAATGACAGGTAAATCAACTATGTGATAGAGACATGGTTCTCACATATTTACAATATATATTATATTAACTTATATTACTACACCCTATCTCTATTTTTAGCCTCTGCCAATGCTTGCAGCCCTTTTCCCACTGCAGCCACAGCTTCAGCTAAGATATTATCTCTCTCTGCACTCCTTTCATCCATGGCCCTTTCTCTTTCCACACTCCTCTCCATAAAGGGTTGCAGGATTTGTGCACTTAGTCGAACTAACTGGATATTCTGAAACAACAGAAACAATCCTAAAAAGGAACCCCGTTTACCTATATTATAATTAAGTATTGACATTTCCAATTCCAGAAAGTTGCTAAAGTGCCACAGTAAATAATAGCACTTTAAATTTCAACAAGAAATTTAAAAAAAATCTCTTAACGTAGATGTTATTTAATAATAATCAACAAAAATAAAAAAGTAAAGTAGATATAAGTTGTTACCTCCTAAAACTATAGCTCGGGTCAGAGTGTAGCGGACCTGTTCTCAAGATATGATTTGAGTCTTCATGAATCTCTCTCTACCCAGACACATACCTGCAAAATACTTTAGCTTGTTCCAACAGTTGAGCTGGATGACGAAGCAAACAGTCTTCTCGAAATTGCAGGATCAGGTAGTCTGTAATTATGAGTGTGCTCTTGACTATCCTCAATCAGTTCAGAACCCTGAAAAGTAAATTGGATAAAATATTACTCCATAATTATCTTTCTTGTGGAATAAAATTAGTGAGAAATATTTTGACTGAAAATAGTAGGTACTCTAAAGATAAATTAGTATTTGAATTATATTAGTAATGAATTAATGTAATGTAGAAGTAAGGTGTTTCATGGTGATAAAGTTATAATATAGATAGGTACTACATTTAGATCTAATAGAATGAAATCTAGACACATCAGATTTATAGTAGTGGGTATGTACCTAGTAGAAAAATACCAAAATTTAAACTTACTTCATGATTATTTCACAATTATTTTCGACAAACACAACAACAAAAACAACGCAACGTACTGTCAACATATTGTGACATATATTTTTTTCGTAAGCGAAGCATAGATTATAAATTCATGGCAAGAATTTAGAGTTTTTTGTTTTTTTACTTATTATTAACTACCTCAAATTCCTTTAAATAAGAAATTTAAATTTAAACATCTTAAGCTAAAATTCTGTGCCAAAAACTCAACAATCGTGTCAAAAAACTGGAATCGATAAAACTTTACTAACATTTTGTTGAGTATGGTAGTCACTAGTATTGTCATTGGTCACTTCGGTGCTCACTTCACTTCGCAAGTGACTAGGTGATGCTTACAGAATGCAAAATCAAGGTCATTTTGAACCTTAAGCGAAGTGAGAGTGAATAGCGAAGTGAGATGCGAGTTTTTGTTTGAATTTTACAGAATCGACGTGCAGGTACGGGTCATCCAACATAATCACAGGTTGGACGATGCTGTGCTTGATAGGCTGCGCTCAGAGGTACTGAGCAACCAAATCATTACAACTCCGGCACAAACCGCGGCACAAGCGTCTCCGATTAATGTAATCCCGCCGCGGTCCAATCATAGTGTCGAAGTGGAGGATGATAGGGTTGCCACAGTAAGTAGCCAGTGCAACGTCCGATTGAGGAGCGCACTGGAGGATGCGTTTCGTGAGTATAGATACACTCCGACCGATCTTAGACCCCGATTACCACGCCTACCTATGCACAAAAATAATAGGGCGCTGGTGGGTGACTTGGACTCGCAGCTTAGAATTTTTTTCGAGAGCAGCGAGGACCTCGTTGATACACACTCGATCCTGTATTGCGCGGCTGTTGCGGCATGTCGTTTAGCTAACGTCAAGTTTCAGTGACGGAGCTACTCGACCAAAACCAGCCGTACCAGCCTGGCAGTGCTGGATCGAGCGACGTATCGTTGGGGCCAGGGTACTCATCGGCAAACTATACTGCTTCAGGGAGGGCAATACACGACCACGAGTGATGCGCTTTGTAAGGCGGGCATTCTCGGGGACTGGAATCAGCCCTCGAGAATACATGTCCCGTGTAACAGAGCGCATCGACTTCCTGAAGCAAAAAGTTTGTGCATGGGCGAGCCGTATTCGGCGGTATAAGCGGCGGGTTGATCGGTACACACAGAATCGCATGTTCCAGAGCGATGAGAGGTGGGTATATAGAGCTTGGGAGCGACCTGAACAAAATGTGACAGACGCGTGCCGCCCGGGTGATGCCGCCACGAGTGCATTCTGGCGCAGCATCTGGTCGGTGCCCGTCTGTCATGCTGAGGCTGACTGGATACAGGATGTCAGGCGAGTGTGTGAAACTATTCCAGAAATGGAAGCCATACTTATCACGCCATCAGACGTAGCCAGAGCAGTCCGTCCGTTACCAAATTGGAAATCACCGGGACCGGACGGACTGCACAACTTTTGGTTGAAATGGCTGATTAGTTCACACACTCGCCTGGCATTTCAATTCCAGTCATCCCTAGAGTCTGGGTCGCTACCGCAGTTTCTTACAACAGGCGTTACCCACCTACTCCATAAGTCAGGTAGTCCCGCGGAACCCAAGAATTATAGACCGATCACATGTTTGTCAACGGTCTATAAACTTCTTACATCCATTTTGAGAGAGAAAATTAACACACACATTGTCAATAATTCAATTATGTCTGCCTCTCAAAATAGATGAAGGAATGGGTCCCGTGGTACTAAGGAGTTACTCCTCATCTACATGGCCATAAGCCAACAGGTTCGTTGATCCCGCAAGGATCTGTCGACATGCTGGATAGACTATAAGAAGGCCTACGACTCGGTGCCACATACATGACTCATGTGGGTGCTGGAGTTGTACAAGATAGATACAACTCTACGCTCCTTCCTGAAGTCGTGTATGGGGCAATGGAGGACGGTCCTTCGCTATCCAGGATGTCGACAGATCCAGGGGAACGATGAACCTGTATGGATTAAACGGGGAATATTCCAGGGCGATAGTTTGAGTCCACTTTGGTTCTGCTTAGCACTGAATCCTCTAAGCACACTGCTGGAGGATTCAGGACTGGGCTATCGATTGAGGAGAGGTGGTCAGGTCATATCTCACCTCCTCTACATGGATGACTTGAAACTCTTTGCCCCCAACAAATTGCGACTGATGGAGCTACTGAAGGCAACTGAAACATTCAGTAGCGCCATCTGGATGGAATTTGGTGTGGACAAATGTGCAGTCATGCATGTAAAGCGAGGGGAGATTATGGAGTCCGAGGGAACTCAACTCACGGACTCCTTACACCTTAGATCCCTCTCCTCAACCGAAAGCTATAAGTATTTGGGTATGTCGGAAGCGTTAGGCATCAACGTTGCTAACATGAAGCAATCGTTGAAGGAGCGCTTCTTTGGTCGCCTGAAGAAGGTTTTAATTAGTCTTCTTTCGGGCGGAAACAACGGGCCTTCAACGGTTGGGTCATGCCGGTTTTGATGTACTCTTTCGGGATACTCAAATGGACTCAGACCGAACTCGACGCCCTGGACAGGAGGGTCCGTACACTCCTGACCGCAAACCGGATGCATCACCCACGTTCATCGGTGATGAGACTGTACATCCCGCGGAAATGCGGGGGTCGAGGCTTTTTAAATGCGAAGACCCTCCATAACCGCGAGGTGTGCAGCCTCAGGGAATATTTTTTAAAAGCCGAAGTGGGTATGCACCGTGATGTGGTAGCAGTGGACAAGGGGCTCACCCCACTCTCCATGGCTAAAGAGAACTGGCGCAAACCTGTTGTACTTACTACAGATGACCGCAAGGAAGTATGGCAAAGCAAGGAGCTTCACGGGCACTTCTACCGGGCTCTTCACGAGCCTGGTGTAGATTTCCTAGCGTCCGTATCCTGGCTACGTTTTGGTGACCTTTTCGGGGAAACTGAAGGTTTCGTCTGTGCAATTATGGACGAAGTTATCTTGACGAATAACTACCGGAGACATATTATGAGGGACGGGACGGTTGACGTGTGTCGGGCATGCCACCGTCCGGGTGAGTCCGTCAGACATATTATCTCTGGTTGTTCTCGTCTGGCTAACGGCGAGTACTTGCACATGCATAACCAAGTGGCCAGGATTATTCACCAGCAACTTGCTTTGAAATATAAACTTGTGGATTCTGAGGTACCGTACTACAAGTATGTGCCCGACCCAGTTCTCGAAAATGACCATGTCACGTTGTACTGGGATCGGTCTATCATTACTGACAGGACTATTGTTGCCAATAAGCCTGATATAGTGGTGATAGACCGATTAGCGCGCCACGCAATGATAGTTGATGTTACCATTCCACATGAAGAGAACAAATAAAATATCTCGACTTAGCACACGAGGTTGTCGACATGTGGAATGTGAGCTCGGCTATCATTGTGCCGATTGTCGTAACGGCCAATGGCCTGATGGCCGAAAGCCTCGACCAACATCTCTCGAGGCTCTCGTTAGGCGGTTGGATCAAGGGCCTGATTCAGAAGGCAGTACTCCACGATACGGCTCGTATTGTGAGGAGGTTCCTATCTCTGCAGCCCTAACCACCGGTAGCTTGGACCCTGCTCCCGACACCGGCGGAACACTATTTTTTATATTTTTAAATGTTATTTATACCCTTTAAAAAAAAAAAAAATTTAAAAATGTATTTTATATGTTAGAAAAATAAATAAACGAATAATAATAATGATGATGCTCTCTCTTTTTCAGGCGCTTGAGCCAGCTGTCAACGTTTCGGCACAACGACTGTCGGATCAGATGCGGATCATCCAGCGTAATCATATGTTGGATGACACTGTACTTGATCGCCTACGAAATGAAACGCGGAGTAGCCATGTCATCGCCCCCCCGTCGCAGAGTGTTATAGTACCACCACAGGTATCTACAAGTCAAGCTGACGAGAGGATTGATGACAGGGCTACAAACGTAAGTACCCAACGCAATGAGGAATTGAGGAGTGCTTTGGAGGGTGCGATTCGGGAATACCGGTTCATGTCACCTGAACTTAGACCACGCTTACGTCGTCTGCCCATGCATAACCAAAAATAGAGCGCTGGTGGCGGCTCTGGATTCGCGGCTATCAAACTATCAAACTATTAACAACATAATTATTATTTAGATACGTTTAATTAATCTATATATTTTATTTTATCTTGTTACCATAATCATTATTTTGTTCGTTTTACTTTGTTTTTTATCTTGATGTTATTACTATTTTATTCCGCATGACAGTTACACTCTTTTATTATTATGTTTCACTGTGTTCTTTTATCTTAACGTTTAAGTTTTAGTATGTTTAGAGTTAGATGATGTTGTGAGCTGGCGGGTGGTGCAGTCTTGCGAACATCGTACCAGTTATTCGTGTGGTGTTTCTAGCATTGTATATAATTATTTATTTATAGATATTAATTTTATTTTACATATTTATGTCATCTAATAACGAATCATTTTATTCTGCCAACGAATCTAGTGCCTCTTCCAGTGATGAAACTTTTACTTCTTTTACAGACACCTTAGGTGTTCTTTTACGCCAAAATTTCAGCCAAAATTCTTGCCGGCTATTTAACGTATGCCACCTCAATGCCCAGAGTATTCCCAGTCACTACAACGAACTATACGACACGTTTTCCGACATCAACGTTCACGCCGTCCTGATTTCCGAGACTTGGCTCAAACTAGAACTGCTTTCAACCACTTACCCGCTCCCCGGTTTTGTTCTTCTTCGGAATGACCGGATCGGTAGGAGGGGGGGTGGTGTAGCCATCTATCTTCGTGATGATTTTCCATTTAAAATTCTAGCTTCTTCTTCTTCCAATGAATCCGCAGAGTTTCTCTTCCTCGAGGTTTGTGTCAAGGGAGTTAAAGCCGTCCTTGGCGTAGTCTATTGCCCTCCTTGCAGTGATTACTTCACTGAATTCGAATCGGTACTTGAATCTTTGGGTTCGAAATATGCACATCACATTGTTATGGGGGATTTTAATACCAACCTCCTTGCCCTCAACTCCCCTCGGTCCCGTAAACTCCTGCACTTAGTCGAGTCAGCAAGTCTGCATGTTTTGCCTCTTCAACCCACTCATCACAATATAGTCGGTGATGATACTTGGCTTGACCTGATCCTGACCTCTAATCCTTCCCTAGTTTCCTCACATGGTCAGCACGATGCTCCTGGCTTTTCCCATCACGACATTATATTCTTATCCTATGTCCTTAAACCCCCTAAACCTAAACCAGCGTTCCAGTACAGGCGTGCCTTTGCGCGTATGAATGGCGAGAGGCTTCAACAAGATGCGTCCAATATTGACTGGTCATCTCTGGAAGCAGCTGCTTCAGTTGAGGAAAAAGTCAAATTATTCAACGATGTTGTAGTCAAGCTATTTGACGCCCATGCCCCTATCAAGAAAATCAAGTTGAAGCGTCCGCATGCGCCTTGGATGAACAGGGGAGTTCGGATGGCAATGCGACGGAGGGACCGCGCGTTTCGGAAGTTTAAAAAGGATCGCTCGGATGACAATTGGGCCAAGTTTAAGGCTGCTAGGAATCGGTGTAATCAGATGATACGCAACGCTAAACGCCGCCACATCTTAAATAATATCACTTCTTCTTCTCCTGCCGATATTTGGAAGTTCCTTGGAACTTTGGGCATTGGTAAATCGCGACATTCGGACCTTCCTAACACAATTGGTTTGGACGATCTAAATCGCCATTTCTCCACTGTTCCCACTCTAGATAGTCCAACCAAATGTCAAACCCTTGACTACCTTGCTGGTCTGACGCGTCCCAATATTAACACCTTTGTCTTCACCCCTGTCGACCCGGGAGAGATCAAAAAGATAATCCTTTCCATAAAATCCAAAGCGGTGGGCTGCGATAATATCAGCCGCCATATGATCGTAGCGGCTCTTGATCAACTCCTTCCTGCAATCTCCCACATCATAAACTTTTCCCTTTACACCGGTGTTTTCCCTTCCCTCTGGCGTAAAGCCCTTGTTCGGCCTCTGCCTAAGATACCCAATCCGTCTCTTCCTAGTCATTTTCGCCCAATTTCCATCCTTCCCTTTCTATCTAAAGTGCTCGAGGCCAGTGTTCATAGACAATTCTTCCACTTTATTCACCGCAACTCCCTCATCAGTCCATTTCAATCTGGTTTCAGGCCTGGGCACAGTACCGTCTCAGCTCTCCTTAAAGTGACTGATGATATAAGGCGGGGAATGGAAGACACTAAAGTTACAGTCTTAGTGTTAATTGACTTCTCCAATGCTTTTAATACCGTCAGTCACGAAGTCCTTTTATCCATCCTTTCCTATCTTAAGGTCTCTCGGGAGGCATTGGAATGGTTTTCCTCTTATCTTCAGGAGCGTCAGCAGTCTGTTCGTGCTGGGGACTCTTCGTCGGGTTGGTGTGATTTTGCAGCTGGCGTCCCTCAGGGCGGTATATTATCTCCTCTTTTGTTCTCCATTTTTATTAATCTCATTACCTCTGAACTTCAGACTGCGTATCATCTTTATGCTGACGATTTGCAGCTTTATTGCCAGGCAAGTGTGGACAACATATCCGATGCGATAGAGGAGCTAAACCGGGACTTAGGTGCGGTTAAAAACTGGTCTGATCGTTTTGGGTTGGCAGTTAATCCTACCAAGTGTCAGGCTATCATTGTGGGGAGCACCCACAGTATAAGGAAGCTGAATGGCTTAACTGTGCCACCTGTAATGTTTGACAACTCAGTCATTCCATTTGGCTCCGATGTTAAGGATCTTGGTCTGCATGTTGACACATGTCTTGACTGGCGAAAGCAGGTCACGACTGTAAGTAAAAAAGTCACCGGAACGCTGCGGTCACTCTATCGGTTGAAAAACCTTCTTCCATCACACATAAAGGCAATGCTTGTACAGTCCCTAATTTTTCCCATAATAGACTATGGTGATGTGTGTTATTATGACCTGAATGCAGATCTCCTCAATAAACTTGACCGCCTTCTAAATAACTGCATTCGATTCGTTTTCAATCTTCGTAAGTATGACCATGTGTCTGCGCATCGATTGCTTTTAAAATGGTTACCGTGGTTACGTCAGCGCAGAGAGTTGAGGGCTCTGTTAATGTTGTATTCTATACTCGACAAACCCACTTCTCCTTCTTACCTGACTTCCCATGTTCAATACCTATGCTCTGCCCATAGCAAAAATCTTCGTTCTACAAACAATCGTCTTCTACGATGTCCTTCTCACCGCTCTGGTTTTATTCACTCTTCTTTCTTTGTCCAGGCGGTATTTCTTTGGAATGCGCTTCCTCTGAACATCAGGATGGCAACCAGTCGGTTATCCTTCAAGTTGAAGGCACGTGAACATATTCGTGAAAAGTTGGCAGAATCTTTGCAGCGCTGATTTGCTGGATTTGGTTTCTCCTCTACCAATCGTTATTTCTCCTGACAAAGTTTATTCGGTTTATATGTATGTATCTATGTATCTATGTATTAATAGGCATTAATTTTCAAATTTGCTAGCACTTATTTTGCACCTGCCATGTTTTGTCTCTGCACCACCCTAAGGTTGACTGGTAGAAAATGCCTCTGGCATTAAGTCCGCCTTTGTACAGTATTTTTTTTACCTGTGCATAAAGTTTTAATAAATAAATAAATAAATAAATAACTGCGAAGACCTCACTCATTCTCATTCGATTCTGTACTGCGCGGCTGTAGCGGCATGTCGTGTAGCTCATGTCAAATTTGCAAATGACTCTAGAGCTACACGACCGAAACCAGCCGTACTAGCTTGGCAGTGCAGAATTGAGCGCCGTATTGGTGGGGCCAGAGCGCTCATCGGTAAACTTATCTGCTTCAGGGAGGGAAATACTCGCCCTAGAGTGATGCGCTTTGCGAGGCGGGCGTTCTTAGGGACTGACATCAGTCCTCAGGACTATATGGCCCGTGTCACCGAGCGCATCGACTTTCTGAAGCAGAAAGTGTATGCATGGGCAAACCGTATTCGTAGGTATAAGCGGCGAGTAGAGCGATACACTCAGAATCGCACCTTCCAGAGTGATGAAAGGTGGGTTTATAGGGCTTGGGAGCGACCGGATCAAGGTGTGGCTGACACGCGCCTTCCGGATGATGATGCCATGTGTTCTTTCTGGCGGATTATCTGGTCGGCGCCTGTCAGCCACACCGAAGGTGATTGGACTCGGGAAGTCGAGCGAGCCTGCAATCTTATACCAGAAATGGGGGCTATTACCATCTGCCCCCAAGATGTAGTTCGTGCAGTCCGTCCTTTGCCTAACTGGAAGTCTCCAGGGCCGGAAGGGCTGCACAACTTCTGGATCAAATGGTTTATAAGGTCGCACGCTCGCTTGGCGGCTCAGTACCAGAATGCATTGGAATCTGGTTCGCTACCCCAGTTCTTAACGACAGGAGTTACCCACCTGCTCTATAAATCTGATAGCACCGCGGAACCCAAAAATTATAGACCGATCACATGTTTACCGACGGTCTATAAAGTTCTTACATCTATTTTGAGAGCTAAAATTAACAAACATATAGACACCAACTCCATCATATCTGCCTCTCAAAATGGATGTAGGAACGGATCCCGCGGTACTAAAGAGCTACTCCTCATTGATATGGCCATTAGCCAACAGGTTCGTCGTTCCCGAAAGGATCTGTCGACATGTTGGATAGATTATAAGAAGGCCTATGACTCGGTGCCACATACATGGCTCATGAGGGTGCTGGAGTTGTATAAAGTAGATGCAACTCTGCGCACCTTCCTGATATCGTGTATGAGGCAATGGAGGACGGTCCTTCGCTATCCAGGATGTCGAAATATCCAGAGGAATAGCGAACCAAAACGGATCGAGCGAGGCATATTCCAGGGCGATAGTTTAAGTCCACTTTGGTTCTGCTTAGCCCTGAATCCACTTAGCAACTGCTGGAGTATTCAGGCCTAGACTATCGGCTGAGGAGAGGTGGTCAGGTTATATCTCACCTCCTCTACATGGATGACCTAAAACTCTTTGCTCCCGACAACTTGCAACTGATGGAGCTACTGAAAGTAATTGAAACTTTCAGTAGAGCAATCAGGATGGAATTTGGTGTGGACAAATGTGCGGTCATGCATGTAAAGCGAGGGGAGATTGTGGAATCCGTGGGAACCCAACTCTCCATAAACCTTAGAGCCCTCTCCGCATCCGAAACCTATAAGTATTTGGGTATGTCGGAAGCGTTGGGCATCAATGTTACTGACATGAAGCAATCGTTGAAGGAGCGTTTCTTTGGCCGCCTGAAGAAAGTACTTAGTAGTCTTCTATCAGGCGGAAACAAGGTGCACGCCTTCAACGGTTTGGTCATGCCGGTTTTGATGTACTCTTTCGGCGTACTCAAATGGACTCAGACTGAACTCGACGCCCTGGATAGGAAAGTCCGTACGCTGCTGACTGCATATCGAATGCGGTCATCGGTAATGAGACTGTATATCCCGCGAAAGTGTGGAGGTCGAGGCTTTTTAAACGCTAAGACCATCCACAATCGCGAGATATGCAGTCTCAGGGAATATTTCCTAGAAGCCGACGTGGGGATGCTTAGAGATGTGGTCGCGGTGGACAAGGGCCTTACCCCGCTCTCGTTGGCTAAAGAGAACTGGCGCAAGCCTGTAGTACTTGACACTAACGATCGCAAGGAGGTATGGCAGAGTAAGGAGCTTCACGGACGCTACTTCCGGGCCCTATATGGACCCGATGTTGATTTATTTAGCCTGGCTGCGTTTTGGTGACCTCTTTGGGGAAACCGAAGGTTTTGTCTGTGCAATTATGGACGAAGTTATGATGACGAACAATTACCGGAGATTCATTGTGAAGGACGGCACGGTTGACATCTGTCGTCCATGCCACCGTCCGGGAGAATCAATCCGACACATTATCTCCGGGTGTTCTCGTCTAGCTAACGAAGAGTACGCATAGACACAACCTTGTAGCCAGGATTATCCATCAGCAACTTGCTCTGAAATACAGCCTTGTGGAATCGGAAGTACCGTACTATGAGTATGATGAGGTATGTGCCCGACCCAGTTCTCGAAAATGGAAATATTTTATTTTATTTTACTTTATTGGGACATAAAACAGTTACACATTACAGTAAACGAGTGACAGAATAAATTAAAAAACTAGGTAAACGTGTAACCCACACCAATGTCCGCGAAATCGTCGATTTTACAGAAAATTAAAAAGTACTCGTACTGTCTGTTTAGAATACTTACGTTTTTACCTAAACGCCTATTCAAGTTTCTTGAGCAATAACGCGCAGATACGTTTCACTGCTTGAAAGCGTAGCTATTAAGATTTATTTTATAAGTACCTGCCACTTTGTGCAACTTTTTGTTAATTTTATCATCTTCATCTTGTCTGTGCACGGAATACAACTCTTAAACCATCGGAAGCTTTTTATTTAAATAATTCTGGATATAAGTCCCCAACATGGTCCTAACGAGCGGATATTAATGAAGATTCAATAATAATCAGTGGAAATTAGAAAAATACGGATTCATACTGGAATTATAATATTGAAGATTATTGAAGCTACCGAGTACACGAAGTCCAAAGGTCAACGTGAATATCGACTTGGAAATCTTGGTATATTTGGAAATATTGGATAGCTGGATGTGAATTATATACAGTGTTCAGTGGACAATATTATTAATAATACCCAGTACTCTTATTAAGGTTTGTTTGAAGGTAATATTTCGCGTAAGTTTCCGAAAATTGTTAAGGTTAGTACTACCTACTTTATTTTACTAAGATTGTTATAACCAGATAATTTATTTATTTGCAGTTAACTGATTATACTGTTTAAACTAAACAGAAACTACTAAGAGTATTGTAAATCAAGTAATTACTTACTTATATCAATATATCATTAGGCATTATTGTAGTTTTTTAGTTAAGTTTTTATTAGTGTAAGGTGGTATAAAACAATGTGTTAGGTAGATTACTATTATAATTATCGTACTTTAACTTGTTGTATTTCAGCTGCAAGACATTGTTATTGTGAGGCATTTAGTACGTTATTTAATTGTTACTTTTGTATTTCAGTATAATACCGGTGTCTCAAAATGACTGACAAGGAGTTAATTAAAAGAAGGGCAAGTTATAAGGGACGTTTGACAGCGTTCTCTAATTATGTCAATGATTTGGAAGATTTGTTGAATCCATCACAGGTGTGCGAATTGCAACTACGTTTGGGTAAGATAGAAAATTTATTTGTACAGTTTGACGAGGTTCAATTAAGATTGGAGTGTTTAGTTGATGACGTCAACAGTCAAATACCAGAGCGAAACGAGTTTGAATCGTTATATTACAAGATCTTTTCAAAGGCTCAAGAGTTACTTACACGTAATTTAAAACCAACTAAGGATGATCAGTTAGATAACTGCTCATCAGGAACGCGTAATCGTAGGCTTGTTAAATTACCTACCATACAACTGCCAAAGTTCTGTGGTTCCTATGAAAAATGGTTGAAGTTCCACGACACGTTCTCTAGTTTGATACATTCTAATGATGAAATAGATGACGTCAACAAATTCCATTACCTTAGGGCTTCTCTCGAGGGTTCAGCTGCTGTGGTGATTCAATCTATAGAGTTTTCTGCCAGTAACTACTCTGTCGCATGGAAAATATTGTGTGAACGGTTCGACAATAAGCGGCTTTTAATACAAAATCATGTAACGGCATTATTTAGTCTCGAGACAATTAGGAAGGAGTCATCTGTTACTTTAAAACGTATAATTGATACTGTAAACAAGAACTTGCGTTCATTAGAATCATTAGGAGAACCAACAGATCATTGGGACACGCTCTTAATCCATATAGTTACAAATAAGTTGGATTCTAAAACTTTTCGCGAATGGGAAGAATTTAAAGGTGATTTAAATAAAGAAAACTCAATTAAATTTGACATACTTCTGGGTTTTTTGCGAAATCGTTCAGATTTGTTAGAAACTATTGAAATGTCACAAAATAATTCAAATAACAATTCTTCAAATTCTAACAATAAACATAAATCCATGGTGTCTGTGACCAGCACGTCAACTAGTCGGCCTAATTCTGGGCCTAATTCATTGAAATCGTGCCCGAAATGTCGCGGTGAACATAACCTCAGTAACTGTTCACAATTTTTAGGACTTAGTAATGAACAGAGGTTAGAGTTACTACCACAATATAAAATATGTTTTAATTGTTTCCGCCAAGGCCATTATGCCAATCATTGTAAATCAAGTGGTTGCAAAGTGTGTAAGCGCAAGCACAACACACTTGTTCATGTTACAGATGTCAAAGCTAAGTCAACAATTAAACCATCTACTACCATTGGTGACCGTGATGACAGCGGTGAAGCTACTGAACCACTGGTCAACAATAACGTAACATTATCGGCACAAGTCACGACGAATGTTCAAAACAAAGAAGTTCTTTTAGCCACTTCATTATTAAAAGTTTATGATGGCAATAACCGCGAACATATCGGTCGTGCCATTCTTGACAGTGGCAGTACGTCGTGCCTTATGACAGAAAAATTCTATAATTTATTAAATTTACCGACTATCAAAGTCAGCGAGTCACTGATGGGTATAAATAATTCCAAGTCACCAATAGGTAAAATGTGCTGCGTTCCAATAAAATCATTAAATGAAAACTTTTCTACAAATATTTGCTGTTTTATCTTACCTTCTATTACTGATGACGTTCCTTTTCGTCAGTTGGATCTTAATGAACTAAATATTCCGAGTAATTTATGTTTAGCTGATCCTCACTTTTACGCACCATCTCCTGTGGACTTAATTATAGGTGCTGATGTTTTCTGGGACCTCTTGGGTACAGAAAAGATAAACCTCGGTACAGGCAAACCGGTGCTATATGAGACTAGACTTGGTTGGATAGTTTCAGGTCCTATGCTACATAGTGGCCAAGTTCCGTGTTCGCTTCCTCTACTTTGTAATCTGACAAGGTTTAATGATCCCAAAACTAATGTTTCAGTGGATAACTCAAGTACTGATGACATTCAAAACCTTTTAATGCGTTTTTGGCAGCTTGAGGAAGTTAGCCATCAGTCATCAGTATATTCTCAAGAGGAGAAAATGTGCGAAGAGCACTTCATTCAAAACACAACGCGTCTCAAGGACGGCCGTTTCTGTGTGAGAATTCCTTTAAAACAATCGCACCATAACTTAGGTGACTCTGTACATAGAGCTAAGCACTGTCTGCTTTCATTAGAGCGCAGGTTTAAGAGTCAACCATCATTTAAAGCACGTTATTGTGATTTCATGAAGGAATATATTGAGTTAAAACATATGTCTAAATGTTAATTATAATCTAATTTACCTGATCCACAGAGGGTTGCATATTTTATACCTCATCATGGCGTTGTGCGTGAAAGTAGTTTAACTACAAAACTGAGAGTGGTGTTCAACGCTAGCAGTCCCACCACCTCAGGAGTATCATTTAATCATTTACAGATGACAGGACCTACTGTACAAGATGACCTGGTATCAATTCTTCTTCCGTTTAGGAAATATAAATATGTCCTCTCCGCAGATGTGGAGAAGATGTACCGCCAGATATTAGTACACCAAGATGACAGGCAGCTACAGCAGATCCTATGGCGGGATGACCCCTCAAAGCCTATGGTAGCCTACCAGTTAAATACGGTTACGTACGGGACCGCTAGCGCACCGTATCTTGCTACGAGGTGTCTTAGACAGGTAGGCTTCGATTGCACCGACAAAAAAATTGCTGTCATCATAAAACATGATTTTTATGTCGATGATTTGCTTTCGGGAGGGGATACTATTAAAGAGGTCCTTGATATACGTCATAAGGTAACCGCAGAACTGGCTTCAGCTGGGATGCCGTTACGTAAATGGAAATCAAATAATTCTCAAGTAGTGTCAGATCACACCGATCATTCTTCATTAAGTTTGAACATTGGTTCAATAGAACCTTGTAAAACTTTAGGTCTGAGCTGGCATACTGAGTCCGATGTGTTATGTTATTCAATTAATCCCACTATTACTAATGTAATGACAAAACGCGGTATACTTTCTACAATTTCTCAGATTTTTGATCCGCTAGGTCTATTAGCTCCTTACATTATTGTTATGAAAACCATCATGCAAAAACTTTGGGTACATAAATTGGGATGGGACGATCAGTTGCCATCTGATATATCCCAAATCTGGTCTAATGTCATACGTGGCTTACCAATGTTAAATACATTAAGTATTCCACGGATTGTACTTTGTGATTCGTATAAAGATATAGACCTGCACATATTCAGTGATGCCTCACAAATTGCATACGGAGCATGTATATATGTTCGAAGTACAAGTCATGATACTAATGTCCTAATACGTTTGCTTACAGCCAAAAGCCGAGTAGCACCAATTAAACCAATAACGATACCAAGACTTGAGCTTTGCGCGGCGTTGGTTGGTGTTCGTCTGTACGAAAAGGTTATTTACGCGCTCAGAGCTCAAGTAAGAAGTATCACCTTCTGGACTGACTCGACGGTTGTCTTAGGCTGGCTTAAGATGTTACCAAGTAAATTACAGCCGTTTGTGCGCAACCGTATCGCAGAGATATTGGACAAGACAGCTGCATGCTCCTGGAGGCACGTCCCTACAAATTTAAACCCAGCAGACCATATATCACGCGGAATAGATGTAAGTCTTTTGCAATCTCTAGATCTGTGGTGGTCAGGCCCTGAATTTTTGAGATACGACATTTCGAAATGGCCTAGTAATCCTACAGTAACAAAGGCAAAACTTCCTGAAACTCGTTCCGAAGTTTCTTTACTTGTTACAACCGTAACTCCACGACCAATTATAGAATTTAATAGATTTTCAAAATTCACTACTCTTAAACGGTCGGTGGCATATGTTATGAGATTTATAACTAGTTTTAATAAAAAGGGATCATTCAAAAATCAATTTCTTAGCACTGACGAATTAAACCAGTCATCAAATTTTATCATAAGGCTCTCGCAAATGGACTCATTTCCAGAATACACACTTTTATTAAATAATAAGGATTTGCCAAAAAAGAGTCCATTGATTAAGTTCAAAGTTTTTCTTGACGAACATAAATTAATGCGTGTCGGAGGTCGACTCGAAAATTCACAATTTTGTTACGACAAAAAACACCCTTTATTAATACAGTCCACTCACATTGTCACAAAATTGTTATTCGAATTTATGCACAAAAAACTTATGCACGCTGGGCCGCAACTGTTGCTAGCGTCCATCAGAGAAAATTATTGGCCGATTGGTGGTAGACGTTTAGCTAAATCAATTTTTAATAAATGTATTTTATGCTGTCGTATGAAAGGACAGGTGGTCTCTCCTCTCATGGGTAATTTGCCATCGCAGCGCTTGATTCCCGGAGGGTACCCCTTTGAAACAGTAGGTGTGGATTACGCTGGACCGATTACCTATGTCAGCCACTAGACAAGGACGTGGTTGTCGTCTTACTAAAGTTTACGTTGTTCTTTTTGTATGTTTCACAACTAAGGCAGTACATATCGAGTTGGCAGGTGATTTAACAAGCAACAATTTTTTATCAGTTCTCCGTAGATTTGTTTCGCGAAGAGGAAAACCTAAACACATCTACTCTGATAATGGGACCTCGTTTGTTGGAGCATATCACGAGCTTGGCAAGTTCATAAGCGGTAATTGCAATTCGTTATCTAGTGATTTAGCAAATGAAGAGATTGACTTTCATTTTATCCCTCCTTACGCTCCTCACTTTGGAGGTCTTTGGGAGGCCGGTATTAAATCTACTAAATATCATTTAAAGAGAGTACTGGGAAATTGTAATCTTACATTTGAAGAGCTGAACACTGTGTTAGTTCAAATAGAAGCCTTACTTAATTCTCGCCCACTTACACCACTCTCATCTGATTCCAACGATTTATCGCCGCTTACGCCTGGACACTTTCTGATAGGACGGCCACTGACAGCATTACCTGCACCTAACCTCGAGGACCGACCCGTGACTTATTTGGCTAGACACCAGAGGAT
The DNA here is from genome assembly GCA_963853775.1 of Xanthia togata. NCBI lineage: Eukaryota > Metazoa > Arthropoda > Insecta > Lepidoptera > Noctuidae > Xanthia > Xanthia togata. The sequence goes on along the minus strand of OY970818.1, from coordinate 5,688,827 downwards.
TGAGCAACTCCGTCAACATTTCTGGTGCCGATGGAGCAAAGAATACATCTCCGAGCTACAGCACCGAGTGAAATGGAGATCCTGCACTAAGCCATTAGAAAAAGACACCCTTGTGCTCATAAAGGATGAGAAACTACCTCCTTTGAAGTGGCGATTGGGCCGAGTCACAGAAGTTTTCCCTGGACGGGACGGCATTAGTCGTGTTGCTGACATCAAGACGACATGTGGAGTGGTTCATCGCGCTTTTAGCAAGATATGCCCGTTACCTATAACTCACACAGAGGATTCTGGTTGAGAGCTCATCTCTCAACGCCCGGGGGGATGTTTAGAATACTTACGTTTTTACCTAAACGCCTATTCAAGTTTCTTGAGCAATAACGCGCAGATACGTTTCACTGCTTGAAAGCGTAGCTATTAAGATTTATTTTATAAGTACCTGCCACTTTGTGCAACTTTTTGTTAATTTTATCATCTTCATCTTGTCTGTGCACGGAATACAACTCTTAAACCATCGGAAGCTTTTTATTTAAATAATTCTGGATATAAGTCCCCAACACTGTCTCGTAGGTATTTTAGAATAAATACCTATAGGTATAAGATGGCTATTTCAAAGATGCAATAGCCATCTTTTTAAACTTAAAGTGTGTAAGCGCGAAAATATCTAAGTCGATGAAGTGGGTGTTATACGTATCTACAATGCGTCGGAGAGGCGCCCGTGCACCAGCGTGAGTTCTGCACCTTACGGTGTGAAACAGCCGAGGCACACACGCCTCTCGACGCATCACAGTTCTTGGTACAACGTAACATAAGTTATTGGTGATATCTGGACAATCGAATCTGTTATTACAAAGACCATGAAGCATCATGGCCATCAATAGGCTGCGTCTTGACTCCAAGCTTTGAAGTTTATAACGTATTGTATTGTATGGTAATTTAGACTTAGTGCATCTGTAGTGCATACTACGTAATTATTTTTTTTGAACCATTTCCATTCTTTTTATATAAACATCAAAAATAGGACTCCAAATCGGTACTGCGAATTCCAATTGAGAACGGACCAAAGCTATACACATTGTACTGGGATCGGTCCATCATCACTGACAGGACTATTGTTGCCAATAAGCCTGTTAAAGTGGTGGTGGATCGAGGAGAGCGGCGCGCAATGATTATTGACATAACGGTCCCGCATGACGAGAACCTCGTGAAAGCTGAAAAAGATAAGCAGATTAAGTATCTTGACCTAGCTCGCGAGGTTGTCGACATGTGGGATGTGGATACAGCAATCATTGTGCCGATAATCGTGACAGCCAATGGCATAATAGCCAAGAGCCTCGACCAATATCTGAGGAGGCTCTCGTTAGACAGCAGAAAGCGGTACTCCTGGACACGGCGCGGCGCGTATCGTTAGGAGATTCCTCTCTCAGGAGCCATGACCGCCGGTAGCTTGGACCCTGTTCCCGATACCGGTGGGCTACTATTTTTTATATTTTTAAATGTTTTAGTTTTTTTTTGTTTTTATAAAAATATTTAAAAATGTAAAGTATAAGTAAATAAAGGAAATAATAATAATAATAACCCCACCGCCGTATCTCTACGTTATGGGCTCCAAACTCCAGGTCTATACCGGTAGAGTTTTTTTGCCGGAACAAGTCTGGGATGAGGAGCCAGACCAAGAGAGATACAGAAACCCGCATGGCAGCATGTGGCGAGCTGTTGGGCAGTAGCGACCCCACGAACCCTATCTCCCGGTAGAAATCTTGTTCCTTATCTCTGGCTGGCCTTTATTGGCCGGCTGGAGTGAACACTGACGAGGAATAGAGCTCCCACCTCTTTCTTGCTTTTATTGGCCGGCTTGAGTGGAGATTCGCAAGAGCAAATATGCTCGGACGAAGGACGTATTCCAGTAAGATGCTGGTCTCTTGAGATCTTGACCGTACTTCCGGGATTGTCCTGATAGCCGTGGAATACCGCTCCACACCTTATAAGCACCTCAGGACATGTTGCCCTCTTGTCGCTTCGACCCTTTGTGCTAGCGACCGTTTTCGGGGGCCCATTATTGAGTTTGCAAGTCACCCCCTGCCATTTTACCAATATCATTGCTTCCATATCTTGCAAAAGTCCTGCACTAACCGGGGGTTGTATAATCGTCGGTTAGTGCCTCGTTTCATTCGACACGTCTAATGGGCCTCTGCGAGTTGGCTTCGGCCCCTCGTACGCCTTCCAAAGGTCCGGGACCCTAGGGTCCCGAGAAATGTCAAAGACGTAAATATAATAATAATAATAAATCGTTTATTTATAAAAAGGGGCACATTTACAATAAGTAACATAATAATTAAAATAGAGCACATTTGCGAACTAGGTTGAACCTGTGCTTGAGGCTAGGAAGTGCATAAATACTTTATGTAATAAATTAACACGGAGTTTAAAGTATATAAACTAAATTAAAATTAGGTCAATCAAATTAAAATGGCATGTTAGCGATTCTATTTGCAGACAACAAGTAGATCTTCTGTCTGTGCATAATCTTTGGTTAGTAAATATTCAAGTATAATTTTTTTACAGCTAAAGTAATTTAATTTATAAATACTAAGTTTTCTATTTAATCTATTGAATAGAAATGGGCCTAAGAATGTAAAAAATCTTTCTACAAAGACATGTTTTGAGGTTGCATTTGATGTGCATACTATATCATTCCGTCTCTTGTTAGTATTGTCAGCGGTATAGGTAAGCATGGTGTGCTGTTTTAATACTAAGTGCATAATGAAAAGTTGGCGAACAGTCAGCACGTTGCATAAAAAGGGATGTAAGTTTGCTACCTTTAAAATTGATCTCTGAGCTCTTTCAAGAGGAAGTAGATTGGTTTTTGGTGCGCCACCCCATGAAGTGATGCAGTATTGAATTATAGATTGACATGGGGCCAAATAAACTTATGTGATTAATTTTGAATCTGCAAATGTTCGCAATTTTTTAAAAACATATATTTATTTGATCACTCTTTTAACTAGACTTTCAATATGTTTTCTGAAAGACAGTGTATCATCCACTATTACCCCGAGGTATTTTATGCTGCTCGTTTTGAAGACAAAAGGCCAATTACACATGACTGAACGATTTCCACATTGATGGGCATATAGATGAGGGTTAGTAATGTAAAGTTGAGGCTTGCGCATGGAGAAGTGAATGTATTTTGTCTTGTCAACATTTAATGTTAGTAAATTTCTTTGTAGTCACAGTATTAAAATAGTTGAGCAATTTCGAACAGTTCGCTACTGGTTTTAGCGGTAAATAATAACGCGGTGTCGTTGGCATAGGATATTATTTTGCCTTCTTTAATATTTAGATTACACAAGTCATTAATATGAATCAGGAATAGCGTAAGGCCCAGAATACTTCCCTGCGGAACACCAAAACCAGTGCTTTTCTGCTCATCGCTCGTAATATTGTCTATTCTAACACATTGGTATCGGTCAACAAATTAGTCCGTAAATAGTTTCAACGGCGTTCCCCTTATTCCTATGGCCTCTAATTTGTTTAGAAGAACGGAAACAGACACCGTGTCGAAGGCCTTGGCTAAATCCAGTAAGACTCCCAGGGTCTGGCTACCTTTGCCGAGTTCTTCTGAAATATAATCGGTCAGGGTATGCATCACATCGGCTGTGGATAATTTGGCTCTAAAACCAAATTGTGCAGGGGATAAGAAATTATTTTTTTCTAGATAGTTAACTAGTCTACTGTTTCTAATTTTCTCTAATATTTCTGATATTGAGGGGAGTATATTGGCCTGTAATTATTTACTAAATCTTTACTACCAGATTTAAAGACAGGGATTACAACTGCCTTTTTAAGACAGCTTAGGGAAAATTCCTTTGGATATACAGATTCGAAATATATGCGTTAAGGGAGGTACTAAAATATGCTTAAAAAGTTTAAAGGATCTTATTACTGATATTATCTCATCCAATTGCATAGTCATCTTTTAGTCCAGAAATAATTCTGGTTATTTCGTCTTCGTCAGTGTCTAGCATAGCAAAAGATTTCAGGTATTGCTTGATTTTTGGAAAGATGGCTAGTGTTTCGGAATCTGTTCAGCAACAGTTTTCCCAACATTGACAAAGAAGTTATTAACGTTGTTAGCTGACAAGAGTGGTGAAGGATTAGTAAGCAGTAAACTCGAATTTGATTCACGCTGTTAGACATATTGGTGACGTTTTTAATATGTTTCCAAAGTTGCTTACTATTGTTACCTGCTCTATTTAATTCATTTTTATCGTAATTATTTTTTAAATTGTTTACGAGTTTGTTGCAGAAGTTCCTGTATCTTTTATAAGTGGTTTTAATTATTAGATTATCAGGGTATCTCTTAGTTCTCTGATGAAGTTTATCTCTGTGTCCTATACACCGAATTAGTCCAGGAGTAATCCAAGGTTTAATATTATAAAGTTTCTTATTCACTGTAGAAACTGTCATGCTACGTAATATTGCTTGTTGAACATGATTTATAAAGAACGATAAAGCGAAATTAGCGTCAACACTATTGTAAACTTGGCTAAAATCTAGGTTGCATAAATCATATTCGAGTTTATTTGTATTTAATTTGCTTTTGGTCTGGGGACGATTTAGCTTAAGCAGCGTTAAATTTACGGTAAGTAGGACAGCATAATGGTCAGTAATTGTTGCGTTAGTAACAAGCGTTATATATGATAGGCTGGTTTTAATCATCATATGAGCGAGACAGGAACCGCTCTGATGAGTAGGCAATACGTGAGCGGGGAGAAAGCCATGGAATGAGCAGATATTAAGATAATCTTGGGTCCTTGTGTCACAGTTTTCGGAGCCAATATTTAAATTACCCGTTAGTATAACATTCTTAAACGAGGTTAGCGCTTGAAAAATCTGGTTTAAGGAATTGTGAAAAGAATCCAAGTTTCCACCGTAATACCTATACATAGCGATTATCGCTGTGGTAGCACCAATTTTGATAACTAAGCAATTAATCATACCGTCTTGTGGAGTAGGTTCCTCGACTGTTACCTTTAACGGGCCGGCGGAGCATGCGTAGTTCATACAAACGTAATACCAAAATAATTTGTAAATCAAACATATTCTTAAGGTAGTGTGTATTTATTCCGATTGGATTACAGAATATCTAGGCTCCCAATTATATATTTTGAATGGACACTGATTTAAAGACGAGTTATGGGAAAAATAAGTTTTCTATAGAAATTTTAAATTCCTCATATCTCGCCTTTATATCAGTGTCCATTCAAAATATATATTTGGGAGCATAGATATTCTGTAATCCAATCGGAATAAATACACAATTTGGTATTACGTTTGTATGAACTACGCATGCTCCGCAGGCCCCTTAATTATTATTATTAAATTATTAAAATCTTTATTTCTCCTTAAATGAATACATTATTTTGATCAATGGCTTGTACTGGCTTGATTTAGTGCTCCAGAGTGAAAAACCCTGACTTCTAAACTAGGTTTATGTACCTGTATCTTAGAAGCCAGTATCCCTTCAAAATGATGCGGATATAAAAAGAATAGGACACACATAATACACAATAATCCATTAGGGCAAGTCCAAGAGAAACAAAAAAAAAAAAAAAATAACAACTGAATACAAGCAAAAGAAAATAAATTAAAAAAAAAAAAAACATTAAATAAATGTGTTGTGTATGTTTCTAGTGTGTTTGTCTGGAGATAAGTGTGTATGGATGTTTGAAGGTGTGTGAATGTGTGATTGTGACTGTGAGTGAGGTATGAATGAGTGTGCGAAAGAATCAATCATAATTTTTCTTTTATAAAAAAAAAAAACCCTAAACTATTTATAAATATTTCACAATTTCCCGAACAGAAGATCCTCCGTATTGCGATATGTTAGTTTTAGAAGAAATTCCTGTAGCTTGGATTTGAGCTGATATTTAGTATCGGGATAAATTTTTAGTACTTTATTAAGTTGGTTATAAAGTTTCGTGCTGGTGACATAATAGTGTCTCATGGCAAACGAGGTTCTATGCGACACTTGAGGAAAAATGATTCCTTAGCAAAGACTACCACACCATCATTTTGATTGTGGTTTCTATTGGTATGCAATAAGTTATAACCAGGTATTATTGGGAGGTTATCGATGCGGTTAGCTAGCCAGCACTCGGTTAGTACCATTATATCACAATCAAAGTTAAGTCTATGAAGAAAAATTTTAAAGCTATCCATGTTCTTATAAGTACCTACTACGAATGTTTTGGGTCAGTACGGTTAGTGACTTTTTATAATCGGAAAGATATTGTTTGCAATCCAACGTCACATGTCTTTGAGACTGTTACAAATGTGTTGTCTATATCGGTAATTAAGTTATTATCCATAACTAAACTGTAAAAATAACAATAATAAATTACGTCTAAAATATACACAAGTATGTGGCGCTCTTAGGTGCCTTCATAATCAATCGAGTTGATGTACCTGTATTCGGCCGCTTTTTTAGCCGGGCAATCTGCGTCTCCCGTCTTGTGGTTGGCTTGTTTTTTAAAGTGCAAACATGTAGCACATTTTGGCACACCTGCTTTCTTTGCGCAGTCTTGAATTGTGTGTCATCTTCACCACAATGTCCACATGTAGGGGCAGCAATTTTGCATGTTTTAGCTGCATGACCGTACTGCTGGCATTTGTAACATCTTGTCACCAGTGTGAAGTCTCGTACCGGGCAGGACGGCCAATTTATGAATAATCTGTCCTGTGTGATGAGAGCCTTACGTATGACGGCTGGAACTTCTATAATAAAGTTGCAGTTCTCAGCACCAACAACTACAAGGCCCTGCGTTCCCGCTCCATGTCAGCATTGTCCTTGAGGTCAGTCGTGACTATATGTCCTAAATACTTAAATTGGTCCACCCTTTCGAGTGCAACATCGTTAAGAAAAACGGGTGGATAATTTAGTGAACGTTTCGTAACGGCCTCAAAGACCATGCATTGACTTTTGTTCACGTTGTACTTTAACCCATGACCAAGGGCATACTGCTCACAGGTCTGCACCAGCCTTCTGAGGCCACAGACAGACGCGCTCAGCAGCACCATGACGTTAGACTCCACCGACATGGCATCCGACATGCTGGTTACTGAGCGTGACGATCAAGGCATTCATGTACAGGTTAAAGAGGGAGAGGGCAGTCAACCCCCCCTGCCTCACCCCGCACTCTTGCTGATACGGCTCTGACATTACACCCGCCCACTTAACCCTGTTGACCTGATGCCTGTACCAAATAAGAAGTAGGTAGGTAATAATTTTTAAACTGATCAGATTGTATATCAGACAAAAGACCAAAGACAATAATTACCTAGTATTTTGTTCTATTCTAAATTACCTTAACTCAACTCAATTTTTACTTCAACTTGAGAAAATGTATAAACAAACGTACAACATTTATGAACTATTTGTGATACCAAATAACCGAAAAAAATATTAGAACTTATTCTAAATTATCTAAAATCAACTCAATTTTATTGAATGCAACTTGAGAAAATTTAACATTAAACAATCGTACAGCAAACGAACATTCGAACCAAAGTACAGTAGGTACCTACAACCGAACGAAACAATTACTAATTCAACGAAAGAACCAAAATGACCGAAAATAACCCACAACCAACAATATCAACATTTTTTATCACCTGTCTATCGACAATGATGTAAAAATAAACCGAGAGGGTCTTCAATCCTCAATCCGCGGTAAATAAATATTAACACCGTGATTCAAAAAAATTACGTATTTCCACAACGCCATCTATGGGTAAATGGATAAAACGTCTGCACAAAGCATGTAGGAATGAAAGTTGAGCTTCGCGAATGTTTTAGCATAGTAATTTTATATTATCTCGGAAAATATAGGACCAATTGACATACTGTAAAGGGCAAATCTTATCTCTGAGATGTCCTTGTGATTATAAAATAATTTAATTTAATAAGAATCAATATGTTCTTGTTTAAATAATCATCCAAACAGAAGTATGTCGAAAAAAACTATTTTAAAACATAAAACGAAATATAAAAGTTAAAATACAAAAGATAGGAATATGGTGTTGCGGACTTTTTTGTAGAAATAATTAAGGCGAACCAGCTTTCTAATTACGCAACATATTTTCGTAAACGATAAAGACAAATCTGTTTCATTTTGACAGTTCAACAACATTCATTGCGTTATTTACGTTGCTCTGCAGTTTTTTTTTTCGAACTTACGGAGCAATGGATTAGCAATCTGTTTCAAAACGATTCAGATTCGGATTGATTTTGCATTACGTAATTAGGGTACTGGTTGCCATACATTGCTTTCAATTTTTTACAACTGTTTAGGCAGCGCATGCAAATAATTCTGTTATCGGAGGTATTTCTTTCCGACTTGCTAGACGAAAATTGTGATAGCTCGGCTAATATGTATGATATAAATATAATTTATAGCCTATAGCACTCTGGAATAATGTAGCTTTCTACCAGTGAAAAAGTTTTTGGAATTGGATCGTTAGTTCCGGAGATTACACCCTAAGTACATACAAACTTACAAATTTTACCTCTTTATATTTTTATTTTTTTTTAACTTTGCCCCACACTAGGTATTTCTCCTGTATTGTGGGTGCGTTTACAAACATTTAAACTCACATACACAAACAGCACACTCACATACATATTAGTATAGATATAGATGTATATGTAAAAACATTTTTTATATACTAAAAATAACATTTTATGTAATAACAATTCTTTAAAACTAAATCAAGCACATCACAAAACAAAAGGAAACTTAAAATATATTTTTTTCTTTATGTTGCAGAAATTCTTGTAAACTATAAAAACACTTTTCTATCAACCATCTACATATTTTAATTTTAAAATATTTAAATGGGAGCTCCCATATGATCTTTGGTAACTGATAATACACATATGATAGACGTTATTTTTTATTAGAGTTGTATTACAAAAAGGAACTAAAATTTTTGTTGCGTCTTTTGGTCTTTGTTTTGTGTAATTGTCACCTTTGAATCTAAAGAATTCATTATGTTTCCTCACAAAAACCGATAACTCAAACAAATATCTACATGCCGGTCAAGGTCAATAGTTTTTTTTTTTTTTAATAAAGGCCTGCAAGTCTAGCGGACCGACACCGCATAATAGCTCTTAAACATTTATTTTGTACAATACCTAAATGTCTTATCATTATCTGTTGAATTGCCCCATATTATTAGTCCGTCTCTTAATATTGATTCAACATAGGTACCCACTACTCGTCTGTTTTTTCGTCTGATACAATACGAAGTTTTCTTAAAGCATACACAAATCTATTTAGTTTACTGCTTAGGTTGTTTTTGTTCGTCGTATGTTTTTGTTCCTTGTTTAATTCTTCAATGGTCATAAATAAATTCCATTTCTTTCTGCCCAATAGGGTGTTTCAGCGGTGGTGCCATGATTCCACCTCATTTTGTGTAATTGGAACAGTGGTCCCTATCGAGCTATTTACCGACCAGATTCAGATTCAGATTTCTGATGTTAGGCGGAAACAATGGAGGCACTTTTTGCAAGTTTCGAGGTTTTGAATAGGTACCTAGTCATTTTCTTATAAGTAGGTACCATTGTCCATTGACGTAGTATTTGGAAAACTAATCAGTGACTTTCACTGCATCATTGGGTAATACTTTTTCTTTTAGTACTTATTTCAAAAGCCTCAGGTATCTCATCTGGCTTTAAAAAGGCTAACGCGGCCAAATGACGCATTTTGTGAGCAAAAGATGTCGATTCTGAGTATTGGTTGGAGAGACCATGCAGTAGACTGGATATGCTTCCAAATATTTTGAGCCAGATGGAAGTAACAACACTTGTGTTTAGTTTCAGGAAAAACTTGTTTCACCGCATTTATTGACGTCTTCTCGAAGTCAGTAATTAGGTACTACGTTAGGTTGCAAATTGGTTCCAAATTGAGATGCTCGCGACTTGAGAAGCTCAAAAAATAAGCAATAAATTCTCTCATTTTTGTTGGAGCCCAAACACCAATGGTACCACCTTTTGCACGGTATCGTGCACTCCAATTAATCCGTGCACCGTATATATTTGATAAAAAACCTGTTGGTCAGGTACGAAATGTACCATCTAGGATCCACAATGGTGACAGCTGGAGAAGACATATTTTCTGACGTGCCAAACATTAAAATACAATCTTCTTCAGTACTGTAGTGAGCCAGCAAAAAATTACTGTATTTATCTGGAATGACTAGATTATGGAGCTTTTTTGGAGATGTAGGAACTCCATTCATCCTTGCTCTATTTACCACCTCTCATCGCATTTATACTGGGTAAGTAGGGGCACTTCCACTAGGAATATCTTGAATCGCCGCCTGTATTACCTGTGCCGGTCCATCCATACTATGCTTCGCTCGTCTTTTCAATCTAGCTCTCAATTTTAGGTACCTAAGTCATCTATTACTTCTGGTTCACGACTGTGACAATGCTCATTATTATATTTTTCACTTCTCATGCTCTGAAAGTGCTTATTTGTGTAGGATATAGGCTGCACAAAATCGAATTTTGTGCACTAGAGCATTAACGTATCTACTCATAAATGTATCTATATTAAGGCAAAGAAAATGAGCCATACAGCCAAACAATAAGAAGTTCATAGATAGAATTCATTATTTTATAATATTTACTTTAATTTATTTGCCTTATGTGTTTTTTATGGCTTAAAAGATATTAGAATTTAAATTCAAGTACGGTAGGTTATTTAATTAATTTAAGAACATTATTATTACAAAATTAATTTGAATAGTAGGCTGTATAGGTCTGCAGCCCAAGCCTAATCAATGTCGTTTAATTTTACTTTGAATTTTAATTAAACAAATGTTATGGTATACTACTGTTTTATTTCCTCGCAATCGAAGTGAAAAGCAGAGTTTATAACTCGTGCACAAAACCATTTTTTTTAAATGGTTCGTTTTGAGCACTTGTTGTAAAATCTACTATTATTATTTCCTCAACCCCGCTGTTGTTTTCTTGCAATTAATTACTGTTATTAATACAATTACAAAACAAAATTATAAAACCGGACTACCTTTACAAAACACTTCATATATTTTATCACTAGCTTTTGCCTGCGGCTTCACTCGCGTTAATTTAGAAGTTGACTATTAAACACTTGATACACTACTAAAGTTTCTATAATAATAAAATTAAATCTTGATTCGAAAGACACGTGGCGCCATCTATTATCATAAGAACGTTATTGTTGTTTTCTTCGGCAACAGTACTTTTTTTCGGGATGAAAGGTACCCTATTTTGTTTCGCATTTATAATATTACTTAGCTAAGATTTTAATAGTAAAGGTTATGTATAATAAATTTATGCAACTTGTATGTACAGACGCCAGCAGGTCAACCTACCCGAAACTGTAAAATTTTCCCAATCAATTTTGAACCTTGTATTATAGTGATAAAGTTGAAAATCTATTAAAGAAATGTGACAGATTGTAGTAGGTTGATGAGCTGGCGTCTGTACAATACTTAATAATACTTCTTACATGAGTTATTATTCGCGATCCACAACAGTATGCCTCCATAACTACGTTTCGTAATTTTATTACGAAAAAGTTTGTTTTCGAACATTTTGCGTGTCACATGCGGACTGAACGCATTTGAAAAAATGTCAAAAACTATAAGCGATCTGTCTCATAGCGACCAGCTATCTAATTATAACGCAACATGTTTTCGTAAACGACTACGACAAATTTGTTTCATTTTTACAGTTCAACAACATTCATTGCGTTATTTACATTGTTGAGCAGATTTTTTTTTTCGAACTTATGAAGCAATGGATTAACAATTTGTTTAAGAACGATTCAAATTCCGATTGATCGTGTATTAGGGTACTGGTTTAATTTTTTAAATTCTTTTGTATATTTACCGGAGTTACTGAAAACTTATTTTCAGACATTTTTAATGTCATCTATGACTCCAAAAACCAAAACATTTCGTTTCGAAGTAGATATGAGCGCCGATGGCCAATTCCACGGCGGCGGCGTGGCTTGAATATTACCACAGCGGCGGCGGCGTAGCGGCGGCGCGGCGTGGCCAGCCGTGGGCCTTATTTTTTAAAATCAGGAATATATTTCTTAGAAAAAACTTAAAGAAAACCATATTGTTGTTAAAAAATTGCTTTATATTTCATTATTGCCTCATTCGCACTAAAATCATTATAACAACAAGAGTTACTGATACAAAAAATAAAAATCATATATTTGTCGTATATCTTCAAGGGCGGACACTAACACGGTGGAGCATACGGTTGAGGTCTGATCGGCTTGGGCAGAACACCGCCGTGTCCTCGTGGAGGCGATCGGTGGCGGGGATCTCTCGCGTCCGGCCCTGGTCCATGCCATGGTACGGAGCGAGAGGGCATGGGAGGCCGTCACCTCCTTCTGCGAAGCAGTAATGCTCGCGAAGGAGGAGGCGGAACGCGTGAGGGAGAGGCAAAGTTCGCGCCCTGACGCCCCTAGCCGCCGCAGGAGAAGATGCCCTGGGCGTCGGGAATCGTTTGCCGATTCCCGGCCACCGTAGGCGCGGGCTTGCGGACGGTGAGCAATGGGTAGCTCGCCGTCCGGTAAGGACCAAGCCCGGGTCGACGGCGCGTTGTGTTCCACGCGCGCCTCAAAGAGATGTCAGCAATTGAAGGGGTCTGATGGGACCGCTGCCTGCCGGGGATGCGGGAAAGTCCGAAAGGGGTACCGTGGCCCCTGGCATTGCACAGGCAACAGAAGGAACACGGGTGGGTTTTAGTCAGTAAGAGTCTGACACGCCCTCCCACTCCACCCAGAGCGGGAGAAGTCATTTGATGATTTCCCACCAAAAAATCAAAATAATAGGGCGGACACTGGGGGACATAAATATGTTCGGATGACGATCTCCTAAATATTATGCCAAAATTATATTATTATAAACGTAAAACCGGAAAACGTGCGAGAATCGCAGGATTTTTTTTTTACTAAGTATAATTATTTTTCCATACATTGCAATCAGTTTTACTCAAATTACTCCTAAAATTAGGGTTTAATCGAAAAATCTGTGAAGGTACTTTCAATTTAGATTAGTAAGGAGAGCACATTGGCATCATTTGTTTTTCAAAAATCTTGAAACTATTTTTGTAGTCTTTATGTCCGCCGGTTTGTATGGAGTCGATCCATTGTGCGACGGCGCGCCGCAAACTCCACTCGGCGATGACGCGTCGACATGAACTCACGGCGACGGCGGCGCGGCGGCGCGGCGCTCATATCTATTTCGAAGTCACCCAGCAAACGCGGGGTGCTTGTTACGCTCCTAGTCCTTATGACACCGATGATGAGCCGGACTCATCATCGGTGGTTACTAAAAATAATGAATTTTATTTCAATAAACAGTTATTTTCAAAAGTTATCCCAATTTATATAATATTATAGTTTCCTTTTCTCCAATTTATTAAAAAAACAACTTTTTATTTCAGTTCGATGGTTTCGGGTAGGATCTCTCGTACGTAAAAACGCCACAATACGATCTATTAATAGGTATTGTAACTGGCTTTCGCCCGCAGCTTCACCCGAGTGGATGTCGGAAATTATCCCACGGAAACGTATTAACGGAATAAAAAGTATCCTATATGTTAATCCAGGTTATAAACTATCTGTGAGCCAAATTTAATTCTAGCATACCTTTCTAGTCCACGTTGAATTTCATCCATTGAGATGCTCTAACGCTATCCTTTGAGTAGTGCGGCGCAAGCTAAGTTAAAGATGTCGCCGCTCCATTATTAAGTAGGTTCGAATTCGCGCTGCCCTTGAACGCAAGGATTGGACCGCGCAACAGGGTGTTTCAAACTACGTCATGTGTAATATTTTCATTTTATAAATTATTTATTTATTTATTTAGGTTAACCAACAACTGTTTACACTATAATACATTTCTGAATTAATAACTAGAGTAACATAATTATTCAAGTGCAACAATTAATTATAGGTTAACACCACATGCACAAAAAAAACGGCTTACATAACATATTTATAGCTATTGAAATTAAAATTTATACATACAAAGAAAACAATAATTAATAACAATAATAAAGAAAATTATGTAATCATTCAGTTCTATAAACAACATTTAAAAAAAAAAAAAAAACATTGGTATGTAAATTACTTATTATGACGTCGTTATTCAAACGTTATTACAACAAAAATAAAAAAGAATGTTTAGTAGTCATTGGATACACTCAGTGGGCAGCTGTTATTGTAAAAGGATTAAAGGTTGCGTATTGTAGAAGAACAACGCGGACATACAGACAAACGCGTAAAGCGACTGTTTTATAGTATTTAGAGATAGAGAAGAGATTACAGATTGATACAGATATGTCGTGATGACTCAGTGGTAGCGGCCTCGCCTCTCATGCGCGAGGTTGTGGGTTCAATTCCTGGCGTATCCCAATATCAATTTAATAGTAGATATTTATGCTTCCAGTGAGGTGTCACATCTTTTTGCAATATAAGTAGCCGTGATTGTCGTAAAAAAGAAAACTCGAAATTTTATTCTGTCAGTTTTTTATGCTGGTAAAGTGATGTCAGATATTTTGGATCACAACGAGGTGTGTTCTTCTGAATTTAACTGAGTAGGCAAATATTTATGACGCAAGACATAAATATAAAAAATTATTTATATTAATTTTTTGTGAATATTGAACTGACACATATTTTTGAAGTCGATGCAGCATCCCGTTTATTCGCGTCGCGTAGCTCGCTACATAGTTTTGGTGTTCCACATCAAGTATGACACTTCATCCTTCCACAAAGTATCACAATATATTATAAATCCTACAAACCCACGAACTAATCTTCAAATGGATGACGATGAGAATAGTAGTTCTTGCGACCACTAGGCCAACAAGTCAGTCAAATTCTACTTTTGTATTGAATTAAACAATGTTATCAAATCTAATTATTCACTGAAATTCCAACAGATTTTTTATTGTTCGCGTATTGCAATTTTATTTGTTGCGATCAAACAATAATCAGCCAGGGGCGGCAGTCTCGACATAGATAGCGATTGCTTTACGACCGAATTCGGTCGCAAAGTCTTAAAGGGGACCCTAGACGGTTAACATTTCTTGACAAGCACCTACCTGCAGTCTCGACATAGATTGCGGGAAAATTGTAGATCATGATTAATAAAAAATAAGTGTTTTTCTTAAAAATTGTATAGTGAATAAGTAAACCTTATTTTGAAAACATTATTTTTCATGGAAACTAATAAGTAGCAAAAACCATTATAAAGAATAAAATAACTTGTTAAATATCTAGGGGCATTAAAATTTGCCACCTTGCAACACTACGTCGGTGCCAGCCAAAACAACTTTTTGACATGAATACAAATACGACGAATTTTGAATGTATGTGTTGTTTTATGTCTCGTATCTCTCTTTTCTCTAAAATAAAATGTTTGGAGGACGAAGTGAATCAGGTGCAGCTGCTGCAGGCCCGACTCCGAGCGGCTTCAAGTAAGAATCTCAACCTACAATACCTATTTTCGAATCTAATTTGTCGGTTCAATATTGAACGCTTTTTCTATTGACTATTGTAATCAACTAATGTTAAGATTTTTAATATTTTCTAGTGTACTTAAATATTTCAGGCGTAAACGTACACCGCGTGCTACGAGTGGCCAAGTGGATGCCCTCTTGTCCATTTTAGAAGCCCGGCCTTATCTGCACACCCGCAAGTTTATCGTCTTTCAGGGCCGTGAAAATTTTGACGAGGGCTGGAAGGAGGTTGCTGCGAAGTTAAGCCAGCTGCCAAATTCTTCAAAAAAAAACACCAGAGCAGTGGATGACGGTAAAGTCTACACCCATTAGTTAGTTTAATTCAAATGTTTATCTTTCCTGTAGGTTTGGAGAGACTTTAAAAGCCGGGCCTGCAGTAAAGCAGCCCGACTGCGAAAAGAGAGGGTGCAGACGGGCAAACGAGCCGTCACCACTGCTCCTCTGACTGAGGTGGAGCGTCGATATAAGGCCATGTTGTCATGCTACAGATAATTTGCAAACATTTCTCAATCCATCCGTGTTTTAATTGCAGATGCTTGCAGAAGCTGCAAAAACGCAAGCGATGGCGTCCATCATGTTTGCGAATGCTGCGGACAAAATTAGCGATGCTATGAAAACACAAGCGGAGGCATCGCTCGTTTTTGCAAATACTGCAGATAAAATTGCCGGAGCCCTAATTAAAATAGGAGAAAAAATGTGATTGTTGTTGTGATGTGATTGTGTGTGTGATTTATTAATTATTACAGTTTACAATTTTATTTAATTAAACAATCATTGATTTATAAAAAGGAATTTTATTTATAACATTAAATTAATTAAGTAACACAAGTATTGATGAGATGCCTTTGGATTGTTTCTGCAACTGCTCACCCAGTGCTAGTTACTAAAAAAAAAACAAGATAAGAAAACAAAGGATTTAATGATTATTCTGATACTAAATTTATTTAAACTGCATTATTGCCTGTATCTTCAAGGCTGACATCATTTAATACATCATCATTGGTTGATGTGGTGGAGTCTGGTTCTTCTATCAACCTGTATTATAATCTCATGTTGTGGAGAATTGCACATGCGTTTATAATTAGGCCGGCACTATAGGGCTCGTACATCAATTTTGGCGTTGATGTGAGAGACACCGAAACACCGACTTCAGCACACCAAAGCATCGCTCTACGATGTTCCTTGCAGAGCAATGAGCATCTGTATAGCTAATGCGCCTATGTTTCACTGGAGTCATCAGCCATGGCTCCAACGGATATCCATCATCACCTAAAAGATTAAACATTGATATTATATTTGGGGGCCTTATTCGCACCCCCTCTTGCAGACAACTTTGGCCTGTTACCTACCAAGCAACCATGTACGGTGGTCTCCTCCATCAAAACGTCGCTTCATGGCCGTGCCTACAGACGAATTTTTCCATATTATGTGCGCATCGTGTCTCGCTCTTTTTTTTTTTTTTTTTTTTTTGTTTTTTAACTATGGCATCTCGCAGGTATACCACTAAGGTATTTACTGCTCAACCGAACAATCCTGTGGCTGCCTTAAGCACTACACTCAAAGCCTCCAGCCAGGAGCAAAACTATTCTAAATTAAAATTAGGCGAACGCTCGCTAAGGGCACCCCCTGTGGGGTACGAACCTCGGCTTAGGGCGTCGCTGAGGGGAGGACAGCAAGATGGGACAGGCTGGATCAAGGATGTATCATTATTATTATTATACGGGGAATTTAAAGCTACGCGCTCAGCTGCGCCGCGTGCTGGCGCTTCATCGGACAAGGTGTCTCGCTCCTGGCCATCGAGCATTTATATTTAATATGAGAAGGTCTGGGTCACACACCTAAAGCAATGCAAAATTTAAGTATGTAAGTAGTTAGGTATGCACTTGTTGCCGCTTGTCGCTGCTTGTTAACAACAATACCTATTGAAGGTAAACTTACAGCTTGCTCATTCAGTGAATGGCCCTCGTGGTGACCACTCACATAGGCTTCCTCGTGAACCCTTGGGGCTAAAATTTTAATATGGGTGCAGTCAATGGCTCCAATGGCGTCTGGAAATGGGTGTGGAGCATTTCTAAATTTCTCCTTTGCTACACACCGCTCTTCCTGCGTCATAGGGAACTTCACAAACTTCCTTAACAATTTCTCATTAATAGCCTCGGTTACAGCATGTATGCAGCGGCTAACCGATTTTTGGCTCATGCTGCAACCCCACTGTAAGTCAGTAGGCAACTGATAGCAGCCACTTGCGTAAAATCCGAGTGCCATCAGTATCTATTTGAAGGAAATAAAAACAAGTACATAAGACAAAAAAAATATGATTTAGATATTTCACTCTACATTTCTTTATTAATTCTGTATAAAGACAGAAATTCAGAATCCTCCAAATCCATTACATTTTCACAGTCGCGCCGATTTTTTCCGATTTGTCGTCTTTCAATAATGTCGCGTCTGTGTTGAAGCACGACTAAATCCCACGCCAAATATGCTTCCGCCATAATTAAACTGTGATTTACCCGATATATTATTTTCCTCTATGCTGTGATTTCATCCTCTTAAAACCTCTAACAACATCAATAGCAATCCTACCGAATCACTTTGCGGGCTGTCAAAAATGATCGCAAAATATATTCGTAAACAGCGATAATTTGCGACAACGTTCGATAACATACCGATGACAATCGATTACTCTAAGTATCGAAACTACCAAATAACGTTAAATCCAGGGGCGGCAGTCTCGACATAGATAGCGATTGCTTTACGACCGAATTCGGTCGCAAAGTCCTACAGATGTCCCTAGACGGTCAACATTGCTTTTCAACCAATGGTTAAATAGATAGCTATCACTTTACGACCGAATTCGTTCGCAAAGTCATAACGATCCGGATGTAACGTTATTTGGTAGTTTTGATACTTCAGAGTATTTCGATTGTCATCGGTATGTTATCGAACGTTGTCGCAAATTATCGCTGTTTACGAATATATTTTGCGATCATTTTTGACAGCCCGCAAAGTGATTCGGTAGGATTGCTATTGATGTTGTTAGAAGTTTTAAGAGGAAGAAATCACAGCATAGAGAAAGTAATATATCGAGTAAATCACAGTTTAATTATGGCGGAAGCATATTTGGCGTGGGATTTAGTCGTGCTTCAACACAGACGCGACATTATTGAATGACGACAAATCGGAAAAAATCGGCGCGACTGTGAAAATGTAATGGATTTGGAGGATTCTGAATTTCTGTCTTTATACAGAATTAAAAAAGAAATGTTCAATGAGCTCGTAATTGAACTTCAGCCATCTCTGCAGAGACTGATGGATGATGAGGAGACCACCGTACATGGTTGCTTGGTAGGTAACAGGCCAAAGTTGTCTGCAAGAGGGGGTGCGAATAAGGCCGCCAAATATAATATCAATGTTTAATCTTTTAGGTGATGATGGATATCCGTTGGAGCCATGGCTGATGACTCCAGTGAAACATAGGCGCATTGGCACACCGGAGCGTCGCTATACAGATGCTCATTGCTCTGCAAGGAACATCGTAGAGCGATGCTTTGGTGTGCTGAAGTCGGTGTTTCGGTGTCTCTCACATCAACGCCAATTGATGTACGAGCCCTATAGTGCCGGCCTAATTATAAACGCATGTGCAATTCTCCACAACATTAGAATAAAATACAGGTTGATGGAAGAACCAGACTCCACCACATCAACCAATGATGATGATTAAATGATGTCAGCTAGCTAGTTTAAATAAATTTAGTATTTAGGTTATAACATTCAGTGACCTCATTTCTGTTGTAGTATCTAATATTATGTATTAACATATGATATAGACTACACTTTTACAAGTACTCAGTTTGCACCACGAAAGGATCATTCATGGACTTCACTGATTCCAATTTTATTTTCTATTATTGCTGTTTATTAATATTTTGCATCTAGAAAAGCAACTTCTGTCTGATTTCTTATCTCTTTGAATTTTATTTACTTTGAATTATATTTTTTGTTGCTGTTGGTATCCTTAATAAAGAAATAAATAACACAAACATAACATAACACTACTTAGTACAAACTATACGTAGTTGTTTAGGTAATATCAGTATAATCATAAAATCCAATGTTTTCTTATCTTGTCTTTTTTTTGTAACTAGCCTATGGATTTATATGCCTTTGGATTGTTTCTGCAACTGCTCTCCCAGTGAGCAGTTGCAGAAACAATCCAAAGGCATCTCATCAACACTTGTTTTACTTAATTAATTTAATTTTACAAATAAAATTCCTTTTTAAAAATCAATGATTGTTTAATTAAATAAAATTGTAAACTGTAATAATTAATAAATCACACACACAATCACATCACAACAACAATCACATTTTTTCTCCTATTTTAATTAGGGCTCCGGAAATTTTATCTGCAGTATTTGCAAAAACGAGCTATGCCTCCGCTTGTGTTTTCATAGCATCGCTAATTTTGTCCGCAGCATTCGCAAACATGATGGACGCCATCGCTTGCGTTTTTGCAGCTTCTGCAAGCATCTGCAATTAAAAACACGGATGGATTGAGAAATGTTTGCAAATTATCTGTAGCATGACAACATGACCTTATACCTGACCTTATATCGACGCTCCACCTCAGTCAGAGGAGCAGTGGTGACGGCTCGTTTGCCCGTCTGCACCCTCTCTTTTTGCAGTCAGGCTGCTTTACTGCAGGCCCGGCTTTTAAAGTCTCTCCAAACCTACAGGAAAGATAAACATTTGAATTAAATAATATTATTAGTAACATTGGCACTGTATGTAGGTACCTAACTAATGGGTGTAAACTTTACCGTCATCCACTGCTCTGGTGTTCTTTTTGAAGAATTTGGCAGCTGGTTTAACTCTGCAGCAACCTCCTTCCAGCCCTCGTCAAAATTTTCACGGCCCTGAAGGCCGGTAAACTTGCTGGCGTGCAGATAAGGTCGGGCTTCTAAAATGGACAAGAGGGCATCCACTTGGCTACTCGTAGCACGCGGTGTACGTTTACGCCTGAAATATTTAAGTACACTAGAAAATATTCAAAATCTTAACATTAGTTGATTACAATAGTCAATAGAAAAAGCGTTCAATATTGAACCGACAAATTAGATTCGAAAATAGGTATTGTAGGTTGAGATTCTTACCACAGAGCATATAAATAAGAGGCGGAACTTAGAACATTCAGTTTTTGAGAATTTGTGACAGTCTTTAGCCAACCACATTAAAAAAACATAGCTACCAACATGAAAATTCTAACAAACTTGACAACCATGTCCTTGAAGGGCAGCTAATCAGCTAACTGTTATAAATAGGGATGTGCAACATATCGTATCAGTAAACTTATCGATATCGATGAAATGCATTCTATGCAGATATCAGTGAGGCTACAAAACTAATTTATTTAGAGAAATCGGTAAAATAAAACAGATTTTTATGATTTCAGTATTTATTAATCTACATAAATGAGCAAGCGACATCGGTATCAGGCCAAAATGGGTTAGTTTTTTGTTTTTTTAGCACCAACGTCACAATTCCTTTTAGCACACCTGACTCAAATTTTTCCAAGAGATTCGCACTGCTTCTTAGTGATGCCTGGCTGCATTTAGGTTTTTGCAATTGTTCCATCAACTGATTTCCCCTTGGTGTTAAATCTGTAAAGATAATTAAATATAAGCAAAATGTTCGATGAGTTGTAAACATTTCTCTGTAAATAAAACGCAGGGATCTTTTCTATTTGAAATGAGCAATAGAGCACAATTAATTTTGAGAATTTCTTTCTCTGTCTATTTGTAACATCTTCACATGAGCATATGAAACTAGATTTATTTCATATTCCCCGAATTTACATAACGGTGTCACAGGTAGATAATAATTATATAATGTGAGACTCTCTAACCCATATATTTAGCAGTCAACCTAGTTAGACTAAATTAGATTACAATTTAAATTAGACTAACATTACTGTAGGCACAATGTTTTAAACCATTTCTTCAAGAATTTCATGATTAATCTTCATTGATGGCTCGAGTCGTATTACAGAATTTTAATGATGCTAATAATTTCCTGATTGTTAATTAATAGCATTGTTAGGTGAGCACAAGATCACATTAGTAATAAATATCAGTACTCACCGGTATGGATTCAGTGAAAACTTGAAAAATGCAACATATTTACAGTATGCCAGGCCTCCTTGATACCGCAAGCTCCGTGACCCTTACCCATGATGGTTCACAAACTTGGAGTCACCGTCAATTATTCTGATATGTTATATTCCGAAATCTTACAGAAAAAGGAAAAATCACAACACAAACAATAATACACAATAATACTTGCGCGACGGCAGACATGTTTGTGAGCACTTTGTAATGTAATGTTGGTCAATAGGTCAGTTTGACGTGTTTTTCTGAATGTTGGCTAAAGACGGTCACAAATCCCATACAAAAAATATTTGTTCGGAGTTTCACAGCACTGATTCTTACTTGACGCCGCTCGGAGTCGGGCCTGCAGCAGCTGCACCTGATTCACTTCGTCCTCCAAACATTTTATTTTAGAGAAAAGAGAGATACGAGACATCAAACAACACATACATTCAAAATTCGTCGTATTTGTTTTCATGTCAAAAAGTTGTTTTGGCTGGCACCGACGTAGTGTTGCAAGGCGGCAAATTTTAATGCCCCTAGATATTTAACAAGTTATTTTAATTCTTTATAATGGTTTTTGCTACGTATTAGTTTCCATGAAAAATAATGTTTTCATAAAAAGGTTTACTTATTCACTATACAATTTTTAAGAAAAACAATTATTTTTATTAATCATGTTCTACAATTTTCCCGCAATCTATGTCGAGACTGCAGGTAGGTGCTTGTCAAGAAATGTTAACCGTCTAGGGTCCCCTTTAAGACTTTGCGACCGAATTCGGTCGTAAAGCAATCGCTATCTATGTCGAGACTGCCGCCCCAGATCGTTATGACTTTGCGAACGAATTCGGTCGTAAAGTGATAGCTATCTATTTAACCATTGGTTGAAAAGCAATGTTGACCGTCTAGGGACATCTGTAGGACTTTGCGACCGAATTCGGTCGTAAAGCAATCGCAATCTATGTCGAGACTGCCGCCCCAGATCGTTATGACTTTGCGAACGAATTCGGTCGTAAAGTGATAGCTATCTATTTAACCATTGGTTGAAAAGCAATGTTGACCGTCTAGGGCAAGGATGGGGAATCTTTTTCCTTCGCGTGCCAATATAATACTAACGAAATATATGGCGGGCCAAGTTGTTTCATTTTTGCCTATGTTAATTACTGAAATAAAAATATAGAAATGTATTTTTGAAATACTAATTTATTGTGCAATATTACAAAATAACTATTGGAATAAAAAAAAAATGGAAATTGTAGTTAAATTAAACTTTTAAGTTTGCTGCGAAGTAGAAGGTTGAGGAGCGCTGTGGTCTTTGTGGGGACATGTGACATGTGGAACTGTTTTTGTTTTTGCATGATTTCATCATAAACCGGCTCCATTTGTGATGCTGAACATTTTAGTAGTGAATAAAGGTGGTCATCCGAAAGTCTATTACGAAGACAATTTTTTTCTTTATTTCATTATTGAAAAAGTTTGTTCGCCTAAATAGCTTGTACCAAACATAGCCATTATTTTTTGGGCGTGGGCAACTATATTTGGGTATTGTGTCCTAGATATGGACTTATAAAATTCCAATTTGCTGGTGATGAGAGTGAAATTACTAACAATAATAAATATTCTCTTGATTTTTGTTTGATGGTCGCGGGCCGGATTTCAAGCCTTCGCGGGCCGGAGATGGCCCGCGGGCCGTAGTTTCCCCATCCCTGGTCTAGGGACATCTGTAGGACTTTGCGACCGAATTCGGTCGTAAAGCAATCGCTATCTATGTCGAGACTGCCGCCCGGTGTTCACTAGCCTTAAGTCATATTTGCATAGAGATAAGAAACACAAAAGAACTGCAATAATACTGGTCGAGATATTTTTGGGCCAGCTTCAGAAACATTCGTTTGTTGAACAAAAGCGGCATCGCCGTATATAGGCCATAGCTGTTTTGATAAACAATAAAGTCTTAAACAGCTTATAAAGTTGTTATCTAAAGTTCCGCATTTTGCGCAAAAACAGTCTAAACTTAGGACATCAAATGAAAAAAAATCACGATTGTTTATGGTTTTCTTTTACAAAATTATAGTAAATATCTACCTATGCAAGATGCAATCAACAAAATTGATGTGTGTCTTACGTGGATTTGAACTCGGATTAAGAATTTTATAGAATTATTTTCACATCAAAATCAGTAAATTGTTAATAAGTAGGTATGCCTGGTCTAATTAGTTAGGTATGTGGTGTACCTACATACCAATTTGATGTAAAACCAAATGTTTACTAAACATTTGAATATTCATGATACAATACATAATTCAAAATAATAGTTTTCACAAGCTTTGATATTTTCAAACCGTAATAATAATGCTCAAATAAAGATAATAGGTAGGTACTGATGTGAATTTCTTAGACAGATTATTGGTACATAGAAAAAAAACTCAATATTCAATTTTCGCATTATAAACGATGCTTATCGATTTTATAAATAGGGACTTAACTCTCAATACGGTTTCTTAGATCCTACGATAACTTTCAATTTCAATAATATAGTAGAAGGTATCACGAAGGTAATATGGAATTATATTATCACAGAGCATACAAATAGATATTATAAGTAAAACGATAGGTTACCTACACCACATTCGATTTTCAAAAACTGCACAACGACACTGTGCAGCCATCTATCGGTCAGTAGCAATATCTCACAAATCAGTGTCGTATTCCATTTCAACTGTGTTTGTAAATTTAATTATTATCGGGACCAATAGATGGCACTTTTTATTTGAGTCTTAAAGCTAGATCGCGGTGTCGAGATTCTCCTCTGATTAAATATACCATTCATGCAATAAGACTTACTTTTGGACATTTAATAAATGTAACAACATTGGAGAAGGAAACAGTTGGTTTTATGTACCCAATGTTTTATTTTTGAAGTCAGCCTTGTAGAACGTAGGGAACCCATCAGAGAGTGTCATTGTGACCCTCACGAACGAAGCCTGAGGGTTTGCATGACCTATCATCTTTCAGCAATACCAGCTCGCAAGCTAAGCGAGCTACCGCAGAACCCTCACGAAGCCCGAGGGTTTGACATGATCCTTCGAACTGGAATTGTGATGATGAGCAGCTAGTCTCAAGGGTGGAACCAGTTCATCAAACATCAGATGATAAGCCTACAGTGACTGAGTTGTTCCGGTGTCAAGGCGGACGAGCAGCGCCACGGACGGGACGCGCGGGGGGAGGAGTAGTACATCCAACGAAACAGCAACTAAGAAGCGCTGCAGACGACTATAGTCGTAAAGAGCCAGCCAAGTGTTACAAGTGAAAACCGTGAGTACTTTTCAAATTAATTCCTGCCAAGCGAAAGTGATCTTAATTTCAAGGTTCAAATTAACTTAAGTGTTTGTGCGACGTAATCTTAGACTTAGTTAGATTTAAGGCAAATTGTGTTGAGACGGGGAACCTATGCCCAATTTTTATTTAAATTATAGTCCAACACTTAGAAAAAAAATTGTTTACACCGACTTAGAATATTTTCTTCAAAAATATTTTGGACTTGTTAAATTTTAGAAAAATGACATAAGGTTCTTAGAAAAATCGCACTCATTACCTCAAGGCAGGGTAGAAATCTTACTTAGTTAGATTTAAGGCAAATTGTGTTCAGACGGGGAACCTATGCCCAATTTTTATTTAAATTATAGTCCAATACTTAGAAAAATTTGTTTACATCGACTTAGAATATTTTCTTCAAAAATATTTTGGACTTGTAAAATTTTAGAAAAATGACTTATAAAAATTTGGTTCTTAGAAAAACCGCACTCATTACCTCAAGGCAAGGTAGTTACGCATAGTGGCAGTGTTAGATTTTTGGGAGTACCCACGAACTTAAATAATTTGAAATACTAATGTAATAATAAGTCCGAGTGTCGAAGGACAATAATTAGTTTGTATTACTTTGGGATTTATTTATAAACGTTGCTTAAAGTTTAGTCCTCATTAGCGACTGTTTAGCCATACATTTTTGATGTTTAAACGTCTCTTAACTTTAAGCAAAGTTTATAAATCAAGTGTTTTTTTTATGTTTAAATGTTTCTCATGTAAGTGAAATGTAAATTTATTTGAGAATTAAATGTCTTTAACCAGATCTGATGAAACTGGTCGCATCTTCTGATGATACAGGCATTTCGTTTTATTTTATTGTTCTCGAAACAATGAAATAAAACGAAATGTTAGAAACGAACGAGGCAAACTAGTGTTGAAATTAATGTTTAATTAATACATTTGTTATTATTACGTCCTTGGTATATTTCGTGTTTTATTTAATTCTTTCATTTCCAGATTTTGATCTACGAATTTTGTAATAACCTACTCTACTTTCAAAATCACATTTGAAAGTATTTTAAACAAAATTTAATCATACGTAGCTAGCTATGTATAGTTTTATTATAATTTAATTTATAGTTATCACTATTTTCGGTGTGTTTCTTAGGACCATGTAATTTTAATATATTATAATTATAATAAATAAATAAAACATAAACATAACTGGCGAAATGTGGGTGTATTTTAGATACACCTCTGCCTAACCCTTCGGGGAATACAGGCGTGATGATGTTATGTATTTAAATAAATATTTGTGAATAAAATTAGTGCTTTGGTTAATTTAACTATTTTAACTGCTTGTGAGTATTTTGTTCATGGTAGGTAGGGTAGGTTCGACGCTATATTTTAGTTTGCATAATAATATATTAGTTTTAATTTTTTTTATATATATTAAACACATGTGAAAACTTAAACTAATGAAATATAAATCAGCTTTCTAATTACGCAACATATTTTCGTAAACGATAAAGACAAATCTGTTTCATTTTGACAGTTCAACAACATTCATTGCGTCATTTACGTTGCTCTGCAGTTTTTTTTTCGAACTTACGGAGCAATGGATTAGCAATCTGTTTCAAAACGATTCAGATTCGGATTGATTTTGCATTACGTAATTAGGGTACTGGTAGATAAAAGACAATATTGGTAGGGTAGGTAGGGTAGGTAGGGTTGGTCGGGTAGGTAAGGTAGGTAGGGTTGGTAGGGTAGGTAGGTAGGGTAGGTGGGTAGGTAGGGTAGATAGGTGCGCCGTAGATAACTACTTATTGCTACCCGTGCGAAGTCGGGGCGGACAGCTAGTAGGTACTACATAAAAGATAGCTTGATGGTCGTCTTTTTTTTTTGAGTTTATGGCCTGGTAACACGGCCTTTGAGCCAAACGCGGCGTGTCTTCTCCCGAAACCCAAGGATGGGACGTTGACAGATGGAATGTTACATGAGTAGGTGAGAAATTGGATGTTATTTACTCACTATTATTTTAGATCAAGTATGTACAAATGTAAATTATGTTATGATATTCAAATATACAATAAAATTTAAAGATAAATTAATTTTAAATTGCCTCGACTGCCTCGTTGGTCTAGTACTCTAGTGGTTGCAAGCGCTACTGCTGAGCATGAGGTCTTGGGTTCGATCCCCGGGTCGGGCAGTGTTATTGGGTTTTTCTATCTAGATTTTCTCAGTAGCAGCACGGAGTCTGAATTTGTGCCCGGTTGATGGCAATAGGCACGCCCCCTATTACATGGGACTTAAACATAACTGGCGAAATGTGGGTGTACTATAGGTACATCTCAGCCCAACTCTTCGGGGAAACAAAGCGTGATGTTATGTTATGTAAAAATTCGACTTAAACTTTTGGTTTTACGTTTAGTTTATTGCGATAAAGTTTATAGTTACCTAATTCAAATAATTCGCAAACATGTTTGAATAAAGTCACGTGCAGACCAGCGCGACGCGACGGAGCGAAGTGACTTGAACAATATTGGACAGGGTTGTGATTGAGATTATTACGGTTGGACATTTATAAACAGTAATTTTAATGAAATTTAATCTCAGTTGATTTAAGTAAAATTTAATAATTACGGTGGTTTTTGTGCTTTTATGGTTTGACATGTAAACGGTTTTTGATTGATGACATAGTAATATTTTTATTTGTCTTCGCTATATGTTTGATTATTGTTTAGCTGATATGATTTAAAATGTAATTATTTTGTAAAATTCGAACACAATGTAAATTGTTTGATGAATAAATAAATGAAATACAATTTCTAAACTTCTCGGTATAACAATAACCAGTGTCGCGTCGCGCTGTCGCGCCGCGCTAGTCTGCAAGAAGCTTTAAACGTTCAAAATTGAGACTATGTACCTACTTGCTCAAATTGCAAACCCGAAATAACAACTTTAAGCTGTTTATGACTTTATTGTTACCAATACACAGATAAAAGGGCTACAGCGACGCCGCTTGTGTTCAACAAACTATTGTTTCTAAAGCTTGCTCAAATATTGCACATTCTGTGTGTTTCTTATCTCTGTTTGTATAAAGGCTCGTGCAGACCAGTGCGACGCGACGGTGCGATGCGACTCGAACAATACAATTTCTAAGAAAACTTCACGGTATACAATAGCCGGTGTCGCGTCGCGCTAGTCTGCACGAAGCTTAAATGTGATTTATGGTTGTGAGGCTGCGGCGAACACCCTGGCTACTAGGATTAGTGTTTTACTGCACTGTGTTGCTTAAAATTTAAGACGGAAGACAAATTTCAGTAAATAGGCGCATTTTTAATTGCCAGTTTATTATAATGAGCTAAAATCATACTAACTGAAATAGATTCGCGCGCCAGCATAGTATAGTAGTATTGAATAAGAGTGACTTCTTGCAGTGTTTTCCACCATACGTTTGTAAGCAATACTATTATCAGATAAACTTTTATTTGATAAAAAAAAAAGTATTGCTTACAAACGTAATTACTTTACGGCAGATCTTAGGTAACGATCCGATCCAGCCTGTCCCTTGCTGCCCTCCCCCAGCGACGCCCTAAGCCGAGATCTGTACCCCACAACCACCGACTACACGCTATGGGCACCCCCATAGCGTGTAGTCGGTAAGTTTTTTTTTTTTTTTTTTTAAACGTTGCCCCACACTAGGATTTCTCCTGTATTGTGGGTGCATTTACAAACATTTATAATCACATACACAAACAGCCAGACCCGAAACAACTACTTGTAGGTCATACAAATAATTGTTCCGTGCGGGAATCGAACCCGTGACATGCAGCGCAGCACTCAATCGCTTAACCACTGCGCTAACCGTGCCGCCAAAGTTTATGAGTTGTATGCCCTGCAGGCCTAACATGACACACGCGACAATTACTCGCTCTCGCGTGAGTAATTTTTGTCTATTTCGTTCACTTTCTCGTTTTCTGACATCGCTTCCATACAAAATAGTCGACTCCTGCTGTCAAAATTGATGTTTTCTTGACAAACCCTAACATGGCACCTTAGTTATCTCGATTTTTGACAATTCAACACGAGATAATCTACGATTTTTCTATCATTTAGTCCTATTTACTCGTCGTCGATTTTGACGAAGAGAAGAGTAGACAAAATAATGATACAAAAAAAAACTCCAAAATAACATGGCAGTTTCATAATTGTACTTATTTTAGTCATCATTTTATTTTAAAATATATTATTAAAGACAATCTAAATTTTAGGTGGAGAACGTAAAATTCTGAATAGCAAAATTGCCATTTTCACTAAATTAATAGCTCAGTGCCGTCAAACTAAAGTTGTGTCACTTTAGTCTATTTCAGAATGGAAAATCGTCGGTTGACAGGAATAATCTAAATTTTGGTGATTTTTAGTCTAGTTTAGAGGCATTTGTGACAAGAGAATCGGCACCATTAAATAAATGAAACGGAATCTCAAGCCGATGTTGCTATCATAAAAATAATTTGTTTTTAATAACTTGCAACATCGGTTTCTCATCGCGAGATATAGAAGTGTCAAAGTGCCTTTTTCGAGATATCTCGTCGTTGACGGTCATGTTAGGGATTAGAATGACGTCAGAATCGTAGACAAATTTCGACAAAACGAGATAAAGAGCTTTCTCGCGCTTGGCATGTTAGCCCTGCTGGCTGAAGGCATTTATTTATTAAGACTTCCACAGGATAGCCCGGTTAAGCAGCCGACAACCTCGAAGGTCGACCTACGAGATGCCATAAACATTTATAAAAGTAGCTCATAGATAGTGTGTGATATGCACGCAGTAAATGAGTCTGTAAAATCATAACCCATTTGTGTAAAATGTTACAGATTACAGATGGGGTGATGGTAAGACACTTATGACTTTTAATCAATAGTTAAATGTGAAAGTTGATTACTTCGATAAAGAATAAGCTTTGATATTGGGAAAATAACTATTGGTGGAAGGCCGCGCAATATACAGGGTGTTTGGCAGAACGTTGAACATACGAAAATGGTGGATAGGTGGGGTCATCTGCTACTTACTCAGCCCTAATTTATTATCTTTTTTTTTTAATGCAAGTTGAAATTAAGATTTAAGTATTTTTTTACATCTTTCTGTAAGTTTGAGGACTCATACCTTTTTCTAGCTAGCATCTGAATAAAGCAATCGTTTTATAAGAAACTGCCAACATTAAAGCATGAAATGAATGAATTATTAGCATGAAAATGACGGATAGTTGCGTTCCTGTCCCTAAAACTTTTAACGTTCCCGAGTATGTATATTTTAGAAATCGCACTCTTCGTTAAATGTAACATGAACTTTTTCACTTTAGTGTCAGAAACTAGGAATAGACCTATAAGATGTCAGTATAAACACTTACTAAATATTGAGAGATGTAATACTGCTTTGCTCAAAAAAAGTGTTATTAGTATGGGCCCAATCATTTTTAATAAAGTTATACCCAATATAATTAAAAATTACACAATACAAAATTTTAAAAGAAAAGAGACTGACATGACATTACTATTGATTGAAAAATGCTACTATTCAGTAAATGACTTTTTAAATGACATAGACATAATGTAATGAATAATTTAATGTTTTTTCTCAACTTATTATACCTATCCTATTTTTATTCAAAATTGTAAGTGGATTATTTTTTATTGTATATTTTATTTTATTATTTATATGTTGTGCTATGCCGATTGCCGACTAATGTTTTAAACATAATTATATTTTCCATTATTTAGTTTTATTTTCAGTGTAGTGAACAATTTAATTAATGTTTGCATGCCTTTTATAGGGTGATTGGAAGCTGGGTGCAAAGCTTTAAGGCGAAGATAGTACAGACAATTTAGAACCATTTAAGCCATGGTTATCTTAGACGAAGTCTTACCATTTTTTTTTAACCTAATTTTTATGTTTTTTTTCGAATATTCCCAAAATTTTAACTAAACTGCTTGTTATTGGCCAAATTAAATGATAAATGAATTAATTTTTATTTTATTTAATTAAAGTACCTAATGAGTAAGCAATCTAGCAAAGCAAGTTTTAGCTCTCAATTTTAAGTCATCTATTACTTCTGGTTCACGACTGTGACAATGCTCATTATTATATTTTAATATTTCCTCAACCCCGCTGTTGTTTTCCTGCAATTAATTACTGATATTAATACAATTACAAAACAAAATTATAAACCGGACTACCTTTACAAAACACTTAATATATTTTATCACTAGCTTTTGCCCGTGGCTTCGCTCACGTTAATTTAGAATATGACTATTAAACACTTAACACACTACTAAAGTTTCTAAAATAATAAAATTAAATCTTGATTCGAAAGACACGTGGCGCCATCTATTATCATAAGAACGTTATTGTTGTTTTCTTCGGCAACAGTACTTTTTTTCGGGATGAAAGGTACCCTATTTTGTTTCGCATTTATAATATTACTTAGCTAAGATTTTAATAGTAAAGGTTATGTAAAATAAAATTATGCAACTTGTATGTACAGACGCCAGCAGGTCAACCTACCCGAAACTGTAAAATTTTCCCAATCAACTTTGAACCTTAAATTATAGTGATAAAGTTGAAAATCTATTAAAGAAATTTGACAGATTGTAGTAGGTTGATGTGCTGGTGTCTGTACAATACTTAATAAATACTTCTTACATGAGTTATTATTCGCGATCCACAACAGTATGCCCACTTTTTTACACACTGCCAATAACATTTTGTATTTAAACGTCTGACGCGACGACGTCAGACGCATTAATCACAAAACCTATGTCTGATATTAAAAATGTACCTCCATACCTACGTTTCGTAATTTTATTACGAAAAAGTTTGTTTTCGAACATTTTGCGTGTCACATGCGGACTGAACGCATTTTAAAAAATGTCAAATCAAATCAAATCAAATCAAAAATGTTTATTTGCTAGAAAATACATACCAATTCAAGGAAAGATCTTATGTCCTAAAAGTCATTGTATTCTGCCTGCAAGCAAGCGTGCAAATTATTTACTTACGTCTATTTATGTAATTATTATCATGCAATTAATTTTATTACAATTATTCTAAACTCAATTATTCATTTTCATTCAATAGTACATACCTAACATTAATTTTTAAATTCCATAAATTCCTTAATGCTATAGAAACAGCTCTCTTGTAGCCAATCGGTCAATTTTTTTTTAAATAGATTACCCTGCAACAATTTTAAATCATTTGGAATGTCATTATAAATCAGTATGCACATATTAAACACATTTTTTTTATAAATATCTTTATGACTAGGTGGCTGATACAATAAGTTGCGAAACTTAGCCCTTTTTTGTCTTGGTAGAACCTCACTACGTTGCTTAAAGTAATGCGAGTGATTCTTGGTAAAAACGCAGATATCTCTTATGTACATACAGGGAAGTGGAAGAATGTTACATTTTTTAAAGAGAGGTTTACAACTATCTAAGAACCATGCTTTGTTTATAACCCGGATGCAACGTTTTTGAAGCTTGAAAACTCTGTCAGAATCGGTAGAGTTGCCCCACATTATAAGTCCATAGCTTAGGACAGATGACACATAGCCGTGATAAGCCGAAAGAGCAGCTTCTACAGATACATTTTGCCTTAACTTTTTCAACGCAAACACAAACCTATCAAGTTTCTGACAAATATGTTCCACATGGCATTTCCAATTTAGATGTTTATCTACAATAAGTCCTAAAAATTTTAATTCATCCACTTGATGTACTTTTTCATCTTTGCAATTAATGTCCAAAGGTAATTGTTTGGTATTATAGATAAAAAAACAAAATATATAATAAAAACAAATTATAGATACAAAAACTATAAGCGATCTGTCTCATAGCGACCAGCTATCTAACTATTACGCAACACATTTTCGTAAACGACTGTCATTTGTTTCATTTTGACAGTTCAACAACATTCATTGCGTTATTTACATTGTTGAGCAGATTTTTTTTTTCGAACTTATGAAGCAATGGATTAACAATTTGTTTAAGAACGATTCAAATTCCGATTGATCGTGTATTAGGGTACTGGTTTAAATTTTTAAGTTCTTTTGTATATTTACCGGAGTTACTGAAAACTTATTTTCAGACATTTTTAATGTCATCTATGACTCCAAAAACCAAAAGATTTCGTTTCAAAGTCACCCAGCAAACGCGGGGTGCTTGTTACGCTCCTAGTCCTTATGACACCGGTGATGAGCCGGACTCATCATCGGTGTTACTAAAAATAATGAATTTTATTTCAATAAACAGTTATTTTCAAAAGTTATCCCAATTTATATAATATTATAGTTTCCTTTTCTCCAATTTATTAAAAAAAAACTTTTAATTTCATTTCGATGGTTTTGGGTAGGATCTTTATTAATCGTACGTTAAAACGCCACAATACGATCTATTAATATTGTAACTGGCTTTCGCCCGCAGCTTCACCCGAGTGGATGTCGGAAATTATCCCACGGAAACGTATTAACGGAATAAAAAGTATTCTTTATGTTAATCCAGGTTATAAACTATCTGTGAGCCAAATTTAATTCTAGTATACCTTTCTAGTCCACGTTGACTTTCATCCATTGAGATGCTCTAACGCTATCCTTTGAGTAGTGCGGCGCAAGCTAAGTTAAAGATGTCGCCGCTCCATTATTAAGTAGGTTCGAATTCGCGCTGCCCTTGAACGCAAGGATTGGACCGCGCAACAGGGTGTTTCAAACTACGTCATGTGTAATATTTTCATTTTATAAATTATTCAAACGTTATTACAACAAAAATAAAAAAGAATGTTTAGTAGTCATTGGATACACTCAGTGGGCAGCTGTTATTGTAAAAGGATTAAAGGTTGCGTATTGTAGAAGAACAACGCGGACATACAGACAAACGCGTAAAGCGACTGTTTTATAATATTTAGAGATAGAGAAGAGATTACAGATTGAAACAGATATGTCGTGATGACTCAGTGGTTAAGGCCTCGCCTCTCATGCGCGAGGTTGTGTGTTCATTTCCGGGCGTATCCCAATATCAATTTTTCAATTTAATTGTAGATATTTATGCTTCCAGTGAGATGTCACATCTTTTTGCAATATAAGTAGCCGTGATTGTGGCAAAAAAGAAAACTCGAAATTTTATTCTGTCAGTTTTTTTATGCTGGTAAAGTGATGTCAGATATTTTGGATCACAACGAGGTGTGTTCTTCTGAATTTAACTGAGTAGGCAAATATTTATGACGCAAGACATAAATATTAAAATATATTTATATTAATTTTTTGTGAATATTGAACTGACTGTATATCTTTGAAGTCGATGCAGCATCCTGTATATTCGCGTCGCTAATTTCGCTACATAGTTTTGGTGTTCCACTTCAAGTATGCATCCTTCCACAAAGTATCACAATATAATTATAACTTCTACAAACCCACGAACTAATCTTCAAATGGATGACGATGAGAATAGTATTTCTTGCGACCACTAGACCAACAAGTCAGTCAAATTCTACTTTTGTATTGAATTAAACAATGTTACCAAATCTAATTATTCACTGAAATTCCAACAGATTGTTTTATTGTTCGCGTATTGCAATTTTATTTGTTGCGATCAAACAATAATCAGCCAGTACCCTAATTACGTAATGCAAAATCAATCCGAATCTGAATCGTTTTGAAACAGATTGCTAGTCCATTGCTCCGTAAGTTCGAAAAAAAAAACTGCAGAGCAACGTAAATAACGCAATGAATGTTGTTGAACTGTCAAAATGAAACAGATTTGTCTTTAACGTTTACGAAAATATGTTGCGTAATTAGAAAACTGGTGTTCACTAGCCTTAAGTCATATTTGCATAGAGATAAGAAACACAAAAGAACTGCATTAATACTGGTCGAGATATTTTTGGGCCAGCTTCAGAAACATTCGTTTGTTGAACAAAAGCGGTATCGCCGTATATAGGCCATAGCTGTTTTGGTAAACAATAAAGTCTTAGACAGCTTATAAAGTTGTTATCTAAAGTTCCGCAATTTGCGCAAAAACAGTCTAAACTTAGGAAATCAAATGAAAAAAAATCATGATTGTTTATGGTTTTCTTTTACAAAATTATAGTAAATATCTACCTATGCAAGATGCAATCAACAAAATTGATGTGTGTCTTACGTGGATTTGAACTCGGATTAAGAATTTTATAGAATTATTTTCACATCAAAATCAGTAAATTGTTAATAAGTAGGTATGCCTGGTCTAATTAGTTAGGTATGTGGTGTACCTACATACCAATTTGATGTAAAACCAAATGTTTACTAAACATTTGAATATTCATGATACAATACATAATTCAAAATAATAGTTTTCACAAGCTTTGATATTTTCAAACCGTAATAATAATGCTCAAATAAAGA
Organism: Xanthia togata; assembly: GCA_963853775.1. Classification (NCBI taxonomy): domain Eukaryota; kingdom Metazoa; phylum Arthropoda; class Insecta; order Lepidoptera; family Noctuidae; genus Xanthia; species Xanthia togata. Next base: position 5,653,347 of record OY970818.1, on the reverse strand, counting down.
TAATAGGTAGGTACTGATGTGAATTTCTTAGACAGATTAGTGGTACATAGAAAAAAAAAACTCAATATTCAATTTTCGCATTATAAACGATGCTTATCGAATTTATAAATAGGGACTTAAACTCAATACGGTTTCTTAGATCCTACGATAACTTTCAATTTCAATAATATAGTAGAAGGTATCACGAAGGTAATATGGAATTATATTATCACAGAGCATACAAATAGATATTATAAGTAAAACGATAGGTTACCTACACCACATTCGATTTTCAAAAACTGCACAACGACACTGTGCAGCCATCTATCGGTCAGTAGCAATATCCCGCAAATCAGTGTCGTATTCCATTCCAACTGTGTTTGTAAATTTAATTATTATCGGGACCAATAGATGGCACTTTTTATTTGAGTCTTAAAGTTAGATCGCGGTGTCGAGATTCTCCTCTGATTAAGTATACCATTCATGCAATAAGGTTTAGTTTCTGACATTTATTAATGTAACTAACATTGGAGAAGGAAACAGTTGGTTTTATGTACCCAATGTTTTATTTTTGAAGTCAGCCTTGTAGAACTTAGGGAACCCATCAGATAGTGTCATTGTGACCCTCACGAACGAAGCCTGAGGGTTTGCATGACCTATCATCTTTCAGCAATACCAGCTCGCAAGCTAGGCGAACTACCCCAGAACCCTCACGAAGCCCGAGGGTTTGACATGATCCTTCGAACTGGAATTGTGATGATGAGCAGCTAGTCTCAAGGGTGGAACCAGTTCATCAAACATCAGATGATAAGCCTACAGTGACTGAGTTGTTCCGGTGTCAAGGCGGACGAGCAGCGCCACGGACGGGACGCGCGGGGGGAGGAGCAGTACATCCAACGAAACAGCAACTAAGAAGCGCTGCAGACGACTATAGTCGTAAAGAGCCAGCCAAGTGTTACAAGTGAAAACCGTGAGTACTTTTCAAATTAATTCCTGCCAAGCGAAAGTGATCTTAATTTCAAGGTTCAAATTAACTTGTGTTTGTGCGACGTAATCTTACTTAGTTAGATTTAAGGCAAATTGTGTTGAGACGGGGAACCTATGCCCAATTTTTATTTAAATTATAGTCCAACACTTAGAAAAAAAATTGTTTACACCGACTTAGAATATTTTCTTCAAAAATATTTTGGACTTGTAAAATTTTAGAAAAATGACATAAAAATTTGGTTCTTAGAAAAATCGCACTCATTACCTCAAGGCAGGGTAGAAATCTTACTTAGTTAGATTTAAGGCAAATTGTGTTCAGAAGGGGAACCTATGCCCAATTTTTATTTAAATTATAGTCCAATACTTAGAAAAATTTGTTTGTTTACATCGACTTAGAATATTTTCTTCAAAAATATTTTGGACTTGTAAAATTTTAGAAAAATGACTTATAAAAATTTGGTTCTTAGAAAAACCGCACTCATTACCTCAAGGCAAGGTAGTTACGCATAGTGGCAGTGTTACATTTTTGGGAGTACTTACGAACTTAAATAATTTGAAATACTAATTAATGTAATATTAAGTCCGAGTGTCGAAGGACAATAATTAGTTTGTATTACTTTGGGATTTATTTATAAACGTTCTTAAAGTTTAGTCCTCATTAGCGACTGTTTAGCCATACATTTTTGATGTTTAAACGTCTCTTAACTTTAAGCAAAGTTTATAAATCAAGTGTTTTTTTATGTTTAAATGTTTCTCATGTAAGTGAAATGTAAATTTATTTGAGAATTAAATGTCTTTAACCAGATCTGATGAAACTGGTCGCATCTTCTGATGATACAGGCATTTCGTTTTATTTTATTGTTCTCGAAACAATGAAATAAAACGAAATGTTAGAAACGAACGAGGCAAACTAGTGTTGAAATTAATGTTTAATTAATACATTTGTTATTATTACGTCCTTGGTATATTTCGTGTTTTATTTAATTCTTTCATTTCCAGATTTTGATCTACGAATTTTGTAATAACCTACTCTACTTTCAAAATCACATTTGAAAGTATTTTAAACAAAATTTAATCATACGTAGCTAGCTATGTATAGTTTTATTATAATTTAATTTATAGTTATCACTATTTTCGGTGTGTTTCTTAGGACCATGTAATTTTAATATATTATAATTATAATAAATAAATAAAACATAAACATAACTGGCGAAATGTGGGTGTATTTTAGATACACCTCTGCCTAACCCTTCGGGGAATACAGGCGTGATGATGTTATGTATTTAAATAAATATTTGTGAATAAAATTAGTGCTTTGGTTAATTTAACTATTTTAACTGCTTGTGAGTAGTTTGTTCATGGTAGGTAGGGTAGGTTCGACGCTATATTTTAGTTTTCATAATAATATATTAGTTTTAATTTTTTATGTATATTAAACATACATGTAAAAACTTAAACTAATGAAATAAAAATCTGGTAGATAAAAGACAATATTGGTAGGGTAGGTAGGGTGGGTAGGGTAGGTAGGGTAGGTAAGGTTGGTCGGGTAGGGTAGGTGGGTAGGTAGGGTTGGTAGGGTAGGTGGGTAGGTAGGGTAGATAGGTGCGCCGTAGATAAGTACTTATTGCTACCCGTGCGAAGTCGGGGCGGACAGCTAGTAGGTACTACATAAAAGATAGCTTGATGGTCGTCTTTTTTTTTTTGAGTTTATGGCCTGGTAACACGGCCTTTGAGCCAAACGCAGCGTGTCTTCTCCCGAAACCCAAGGATGGGACGTTGACAGATGGAATGTTACATGAGTAGGTGAGAAATTTGATGTTATTTACTCACTATTATTTTTAGATCAAGTATGTACAAATGTAAATTATGTTATGATATTCAAATATACAATAAAATTTAAAGATAAATTAATTTTAAATTGCCTCGACTGCCTCGTTGGTCTAGTGGTTGCAAGCGCTACTGCTGAGCATGAGGTCTTGGGTTCGATCCCCGGGTCGGGCAAAGTGTTATTGGATTTTTCTATCTAGATTTTCTCAGTAGCAGCACGGAGTCTGAATTTGTGCCCGGTTGATGGCAATAGGCACGCCCCCTATTACATGGGACTTAAACATAACTGGCGAAATGTGGGTGTACTAATTGGGCAAAACACACGAACTACACTATCACAAAAGCCAGCATATCCCTGTGGCAATGCAAGCGACTGCTTGGCAGGAATTGGGGGATTAGCCCCAAAGTCACCTACTGGCTATACACTACAGTCATACGACCAACAATCACATACGGCTCACTGGTCTGGTGGCCCAGAACAGACCTGAGCACAGCCCAGAGAGATCTCGAGAAACTGCAGCGGTTTGCGTGTGTCGCAATCACTAGCTGTATGAGAACTACACCGACCGCTGCCCTACAGGCACTGCTGGAGCTGCCGCCCCTACACCTAATCGTGCGGGAGGAAGCGGCCCTGGCCGCCTTTAGGCTCCATTTATCGGGAACCCTAAGTAATGACTCCAGAATTAAGCACACACGCATAAAGGAGGATGTGATCAAACGACAGCCAATGATGGCATCACCCTGCGACAAAGCCCCGAAAACAACCCATTTTCAAAGGCACTACAAAATAATACTCACAGAAGAACAGTGTGACTACTCAGGCCCCAATGAAATGAGGGTATACACCGACGGCTCGAAGACCGACTCCGGTACCGGAGTTGGAGTCTTCTCACACGAACTCAACATAAATATATCCAGACCGCTGGGAAGGTTCAACACCGTCTATCAGGCGGAGTGTGTGGGCATAATACAAGCGGTCCACGCCCTAGAAGCCAGGAGGATTACGAATACACACATACGTATACTCTCCGACAGCGCCTCAGTCCTCCAATCATTACAGAAAAAAATCATTACCTCAAAACTAACACTAGAATGTCACAAGGCATTAGAACAAATAACGGTCCTTAACCGCAACACTGTGACACTGCAATGGATAAAAGGACACAGCGGGTCTCTAGGTAATGACGCAGCTGACGAACTTGCTAGACGAGGATCCAGCACGGCATTCTGTGGACCCGAGCCTGCCATACCCATCCCCTTCAACCAAATACGTAGGTGGTTACAGGAAATCACCCACACACAAGCAGAACAATGGTGGTCCTCGACACCGGGCTGCCGGCAGTCAAAGGAAGCTATGCCATCCTTGGATAGCAAGCTGACCAGGCGTCTTTTACGCCTGGACAGGAACTGCCTGCGCCTGGTGACAGGGACCATCACGGGACACTGCTCGCTAAACAAACACTTCCACACAATAGGCATAACGGACAGTCCTCTGTGCAGGGCGTGCATGGAGGCTGAGGAGACCGTTGCGCACGTGCTCTTTGAATGCACGGGCGTCACCCAGATCAGAATAAACACCCTCGGGTCACCCAGATCATACACAGATGTTCTAAGCAAACCAGGAGACATAATCAACTTCTGGAGGGAGGTGGGCTGGTTGGAATAACCCCCCAAACGGCCGCTATGGCCCACGCACAATGGTCCACCTGACGGACTGAGTGCGGAAACCAAACCCCATAACATAGAACATAGAACATAGTGGGTGTACTATAGGTACACCTCAGCCCAACTCTTCGGGGAAACAAAGCGTGATGTTATGTTATGTAAAAATTCGACTTAAACTTTTGGTTTTACGTTTAGTTTACTGCGATAAAGTATAGCATAGTGTTAGTATTGCTTAAATAATCCTAGTTAAAATTCAAGTACACGCGTAACAATTAAGTTTTTAATTGCGTATGCTATACTTTATACGAGTAAAAACTAGTTAGTTACCTAATTCAAATAATTCGCAAACATGTTTGAATAAAGGCACGTGCAGACCAGCGCGACGCGACGTAGCGACGTGACTTAAACAATATTGGACTGGGTTGTGATTAAGCTTTTTATGGTTGGACATACAAACAGTAATTTTAATGACATTTAATCTCAGTTGATTTAAGTAAAATTTAATAATTAAGGTGGTTTTTGTGCTTTTATGGTTTGACAAGTAACGGTTTTTGTTTGATGAGTTGATGACATAGTAATATTTTTATTTTTGTTCGCTATATGTTTGATTATTCTTTAGCTGTTATGATTTAAAATGTAATTATTTTGTAAAATTCGAACACAATGTAAATTGTTTGATGAATAAATAAATGAAATACAATTTCTAAACTTCACGGTATAACAATAACCAGTGTCGCGTCGCGCTAGTCTGCAAGAAGCTTTAAAGGTTCAAAATTGAGACTATGTACTTGCTCACATTGCAAACCCGAAATAACAACTTTAAGCTGTTTATGACTTTATTGTTACCAATACAGATAAAAGGGCTACAGCGACGCCGCTTGTGTTCAACAAACTATTGTTTCTAAAGCTTGCTCAAATATTGCACATTTTGTGTGTTTCTTATCTCTGTTTGTATAAAGGCTCGTGCAGACCAGCGCGACGCGACGGTGCGATGCGACTCGAACAATACAATTTCTAAGAAAACTTCACGGTATACAATAGCCGGTGTCGCGTCGCGCTAGTCTGCACGAAGCTTAAATGTGATTTATGGTTGTGAGGCTGCGGCGAACACCCTGGCTACTAGGATTAGTGTTTTACTGCACTGTGTTGCTTAAAATTTAAGACAGAAGACAAATTTCAGTAAATAGGCGCATTTTTAATTGCCGTTTATTATAATGAGCTAAAATCATACTAACTGAATTAGATTCGCGCGCCAGCATAGTATAGTAGTATTGAATAAGAGTGACTTCTTGCAGTGTTTTCCACCATACGTTTGTAAGCAATACTATTATCAGATAAACTTTTATTTGATAAAAAAAAGTATTGTTTACAAACGTACCTAATTACTTTACGGCAGATCTTAGGTTCCTATCCGATCCAGCTTGTCCCTTGCTGCCCTCCCCCAGCGACGCCCTAAGCCGAGGTCCGTACCCCACAAGGGGTGCCCATAGCGTGTAGTCGGTAAGTTTTTTTTTTTTTTTTAAACCTTGCCCCACACTAGGATTTCTCCTGTATCGTGGGTGCGTTTACAAACATTTATAATCACATACACAAACAGCCAGACCCGAAACAACTACTTGTAAGTCATACAAATATTTGGTCCGTGCGGGAATCGAACCCGTGACATGCAGCGCAGCAGTCAATCGCTTAACCACTGCGCTAACCGTGCCGCCAAAGTTTATGAGTTGTATGCCCTGGCTGAAGGCATTTATTTATTAAGACTTCCACAGGATAGCCCGGTTAAGCCGACAACCTCGAAGGTTGACCTACGAGATGCCATAAACATTTAAAAAAGTAGCTCATAGATGTGTGATATGCACGCAGTAAATGATTCTGTAAAATCATAACCCATTTGTGTAAAATGTTACAGATTAGGTACAGATGGGACACATGACTTTTAATCAATAGTTAAATGTGAAAGTTGACTACTTCGATAAAGAATAAGCTTTGATATTGGGATAATAACTATTGGTGGAAGGCCGCGCAATATACAGGTTGTTTGGCAGAACGTTGAACATACGAAAATGGTGGATAGGTGGGGTCATCTGCTACTTACTCAGCCCTAATTTATTATCTTCTTTTTTTTTAATGAAAGTTGAAATTAAGATTTAAGTATTTTTTTACATCTTTCTGTAAGTTTGGGGACTCATACCTTTTTCTAGCTAGCATCTGAATAAAGCAATCGTTTTATAAGAAACTGCCAACATTAAAGCATGAAATGAATGAATTATTAGCATGAAAATGACGGATAGTTGCGTTCCTGTCCCTAAAACTTTTAACGTTCCCGAGCAATGATATTAGAAGTAAAAAGACGTAGATAGGTTACCTACCTAACATTCTATCTTCAAAAACGGCACTATGTCACACTATTATATGACACGTGGAAGTAGGATGGCATGTCGTAATTATCGGGAGCGAAAAAGAGACAAAACGAAGAAAATGTGGCTAATTAGCCAACTTTTGACGTGCCACTTGCGGAACGTTTATAACCTATCTACCTCTTTTTACATATAATATCTTTGTTCCCGAGTATGTATATTTTAGAAATCGCACTCTTCGTTAAATGTAACATGAACTTTTTCACTTTAGTGTCAGAAACTAGGAATAGACCTATATGATGTCAGTATAAACACTTTACTAAATATTGAGAGATATAATACTGCTTTGCTCAAAAAAAGTGTTATTAGTATGGGCCCAATCATTTTTAATAAAGTTATACCTACCCAATATAATTAAAAATTACACAATACAAAATTTTAAAAGAAAAGAGACTGACATGACATCACTATTGATTGAAAAATGCTACTATTCAGTAAATGACTTTTTAAATGACATAGACATAATGAAATGAATAATTTAATGTTTTTTCTCAACTTATTATATCCTATTTTTATTCAAAATTGTAAGTGGATTATTTTTTATTGTATATTTTATTTTATTATTTATATGTTGTGCTATGCCGATTGCCGACTAAAGTTTTAAACATAATTATATTTTCCATTATTTAGTTTTATTTTCAGTGTAGTGAACAATTTTATTAATGTTTGCATGCCTTTTATAGGGTGATTGGAAGCTGGGTGCAAAGCTTTAAGGCGAAGATAGTACAGACAATTTAGAACCATTTAAGCCATGGTTATCTTAGACGAAGTCTTACCATTTTTTTTTAACCTAATTTTTATGTTTTTTTTCGAATATTCCCAAAATTTTAACTAAACTGCTTGTTATTGGCCAAATTAAATGATAAATGAATTAATTTTTATTTTATTTAATTAAAGTACCTAATGAGTAAGCAATCTAGCAAAGCAAGTTTTAGCTCTCAATTTTAAGTCATCTATTACTTCTGGTTCACGACTGTGACAATGCTCATTATTATATTTTAATATTTCCTCAACCCCGCTGTTGTTTTCCTGCAATTAATTACTGATATTAATACAATTACAAAACAAAATTATAAACCGGACTACCTTTACAAAACACTTAATATATTTTATCACTAGCTTTTGCCCGTGGCTTCGCTCACGTTAATTTAGAATATGACTATTAAACACTTAACACACTACTAAAGTTTCTAAAATAATAAAATTCAATCTTGATTCGAAAGACACGTGGCGCCATCTATTATCATAAAAACGTTATTGTTGTTTTCTTCGGCAACAGTACTTTTTTTCGGGATGAAAGGTACCCTATTTTGTTTCGCAATTATAATATTACTTAGCTAAGATTTTAATAGTAAAGGTTATGTAAAATAAAATTATGCAACTTGTATGTACAGACGCCAGCAGGTCAACCTACCCGAAACTGTAAAATTTTCCCAATCAACTTTGAACCTTAAATTATAGTGATAAAGTTGAAAATCTATTAAAGAAATTTGACAGATTGTAGTAGGTTGATGTGCTGGTGTCTGTACAATACTTAATAAATACTTCTTACATGAGTTATTATTCGCGATCCACAACAGTATGCCCGCTTTTTTACACACTGCCAACAACATTTTGTATTTAAACGTCTGTCTAAAGTAAACAAATATCCTTCGTATAGCAATAGTCTTTTATTATTTTTAGATAATAGACATTGTAAGTGCGCCATCATCACTGACCGCAAATTCCCGTAACAAGTATTGTAAGAACGGGTAATACAGCTAATATTTTTTCCCATGTACCCTATGGAAAAATTATAGACTTATAAAAAAAGATGGACTCCGCGCCACGCATATGAAACTAAGCCTATGTACAAACACGCGTCACGCAACATTTACATCATAGTATGCTGACCGGCCGCTATTAGATACTTGACACGACAGCGACCATAAGCTTATCACGCACACATAGATAGGTACGGAGCTTCACTTTCGATACGTGGCGCGGAGTCCGTCTTTTTTTATAAGTCTATGGGAAAAATATAATTATTTGGTTGATTGACACCAAAAATAATACCTACCTATGAATTTTTTTTTCTCAGATGTTTGATTTGGTTGATTGTTAGATGAATAAAGACTTTTTACGATGACTTTTAGAGGTTTATAGTAAGGTCATTTTAATAGGTAACAATTGACGTCTGTCAGTTTAGTGAAAGCAAATCGTAAAATTACTCGTATCGGTCATTATTACAATAAATATGTAATCGTAATTGAAAAAAGTTAAGCAATTGTGCAGTTCTAACAAAACGAAAAAATATATTAAATTATGCCTGGCGTTACAAGGTTGTACGTTGTTGAATTTTGATGAATTGTCAAATGTTACCTATTAAAATGGCCTTACTTTAGTTATTCGAGATCTACGGTGTTCAGTTTTTAGTGGTAGCATGCATTCTTTGTTAAGTGTTTCGAATAGGTGAATTAAAGATTTACATAGTTATTCGAGATCGCATTGCTACGGCGCGGGCGTTAAGTTTTTCGTGGTAGCGTGCATTCGTTGTATTCGTAAACTTACGGGGACGTGATATTCGGTGTTACACTTTTCTAAGTCACGTATCACGCTCCACCAATAAAGCAGAAATTTCTACTAAATATTGGCGTAATCCAACATCCTGCACTTTCAGTATTTCAAAGATATTAATAAAATTAGCATTACTTAACAATTTAGTGTGTTACGAGAGCCCACGACCAAAACAATGTCACATCGTTTTACGGCCAAAACCGTTTATAATCGTTAGTTATGTACCCTAATTACGTAATGCAAAATCAATCCGAATCTCTAACGCTATCCTTTAATTAGTGCGGCGCAAGCTATGTAAGTTAAAGATGTCGCCGCTCCATTATTAAGTAGGCTCTAATTCGCGCTGCCCTGGAACGCAAGGATTGGACCGCGATCGCAACAGGGTGTTTCAAACTACGTCATGTGTCGTAATAATGATTAATATTTTCATTATATAAATTATTCAAACGTTATTACAACAACAACAAAAATAATGTTTAGTAGTCATTGGATACACTCAGTGGGCAGCTGTTTTTGTAAAAGGATTAAATGTCACGGTGTAGGTATTTAAACCTTCCGGTCAGTCGTTACGGGTCGTCAGAAGCCCGAAAGTCTGACAATCACTCTTACCAAGGGGTACCGTACTCGTATTACCCAGTTACTGGGTTGTTGAGGCTAGATAGGCAGTCGCTCCATGTAAAATACTGGTATTCTGCTGCATCTGGTTAGACTGGAAGTCGACCCCAAATACTATTGTGGGGTTATGCCATAGTAAGACACCATAAGTTATTGAGAGTGATATTTATTACAGAACAATTACAATGTAAAAGAACACCATGTTGCAGAGCGAGTTCAGGGTAGAGATGTGTGTAAAAAGGCGGGCTGTCAACTTCAACTTTTTGACAACTATAACTTAGACAGCTCTCAGTGTTTAAGATGCGTTCCAATGTTATTGTACTAATTATTTCTTAATTCGTAACACCCTTCCTCAATAAAATTGGTACGCATTCTTTACACTTAGAATACTTATAACTATTTATATATCTTCTATTGTATCTATCCTAGGAACTTACACATCTACCATCTATACTATGTATCTATTTATGAATTTAATTATTTAACATACTACACATCTTGTTAAACATTTCTTTATTTAAACCTTTAGTAAATATATCTGCTATTTGCTTCCCTGTTGCTACATATCTCAACTCTACAATATTATTTTCTACCTTATCTCTAACAAAATGATATTTCAAATCAATGTGTTTTAATCTTTGATGTTTTTCAGGGTTTTTGGCAACATGAATAGCTGACTGATTATCAATGTAAATAATAAAATTATTGCAACCTAAACCAATTTCTTTTAATAAATTGTAAATCCAACAACCTTCAGCAACCCCTTTTGCTAATGCCACATATTCTGACTCCGTTGATGATAGAGCAGTACATTGTTGCTTTGAGCTGCACCAAGATACCGTGCAACCAAAAAGCTTCATGATGTACCCTGACGTAGACTTTCTTTCTAGCTTATCTCCAGCCCAATCTGCATCTGTATAACCTACTAGAACATCCTTTGAATTTCTTCTGTAAATTAATTTGTAGTCTAATGTTCCTTTGATATATCTGAGTATTCTTTTTAATGCCTTCCATAAGTTTTCATCTGCATAAACTTGATATCTACTCAGATAACTTACAGCAAAACAGATGTCTGGCCTTGTGCCCAACATAGCATACATAAGGCTGCCAACTACCTGTCTGCATCTTTTCACCATATCATTGTCTTTCGCTGGTTCTGTTGATAGTACTAAGCCTGTCTCTATAGGTGTCATCGCCGGGTTACATTCTTCCATTCCATACTTCTTAAGTAGGTCTTCTAAATACTGTCTCTGGTCTAGTTCAAGCCTGTCTTCTTCTTCTGTTATATTTATTCCCAAGTATTTCATCTTCTTATTACCCATGTCAGTCATTTCAAAGTTTCTTTTTAGTGATTGTTTCAGTTTCTCAACTTCTTCCTGGTTCTCTGCTATAATTATTAAATCGTCAACATAGAGGAGTGTGTAGAATCTTTTATTCGTTTTGTAGTACATGCAGTAGTCAGACTTGCTTCGAATAAACCCTTCCTCTTTCATATAATTATTGAATCTGTCATTCCAGTTTCTTGGTGACTTCTTTAAACCGTAAAGTGACTTCTGTAGTTTTAGTACTTTTCCATCATATTTCTCAATTCCATTTGGTATCTTTATGTATACTTCCTCTTCTATAGTCCCATAAAGGAATGCACTCTTCACGTCCATCTGTGTCATTTTCAAGTTGTACTTACAAGCTATGGATAAAAGAATTCTCAAAGTTGGCAATTTTGCCACTGGTGTGTATATCTCTGAGTGGTCAAAATCATCTTCCTGCTGAAAACCCCTTGCTACTAGTCTTGCTTTATAGATATCTTTATTGTTCTCTCCTCTCTTTATTTTAAGAACCCATTTTGTATCTATCACTTTCTTTCCTTTCAATGGTTCTTCTATTATCCATGTATTGTTTTTCTCTAATGCTGACAGTTCTCTTTCTATTGCTTCTTTCCATCTGTGCGAGTCTTCTCCTTTTATTGCTTGATCATAAGTTAATTGTTCTTCTGTGCATGCTTTAAATCCTGTATAATAATCTCCATACTTTTGTGGCTTCTTGATCTCCCTTGTCCTAGTCTTCTGTGGTTTCTCAACCGGTAACTCTCTAAAAGGACTTTCATCTTCTGTTTCTTCACATGACTCGTAGTGCTCTTCTCTTCTGTGTCCACTTCTCTCTTCTTCAAGCATATTACTCTCTTGCTGTATATTAGTCTCTCTTCTGTTGATTTCTTCTTTTGCATCTATCTTCTGTAAGTCTTTTTCTGTTCTTCTATCTTCTGTTTCTATTCTTCTATCTTGTGTTATTGTGTCATCCAAAGTTTCTGTTTTCTCTTCTTGTCTTCTGTCTTCTTCTTGCTGTCTGTGTCTTCCGTTTAAGCTATTTGTGTCATCCTTGCAATCAATGTAAACTATTCTGCTCTTCTGTTTATCTTCTGTCTTATCTTGGATAAATACCACATCCCTATATGTGTTGACTTCTTTGTTTTGTAAACATACTCTGTAACCTTTGCAATTTATCCCATAACCAACAAATATTCCTTTCTTGCTTTTTGCATCCCACTTGAGTCTTCTTTCTTTTGGTGTGTGTACATAAACTTCTGTTCCAAATGTTTTCAACTCTTCTATATTAAAACTCTTATTATATAGTAGTTCAAATGGTGTTTTGCCAGGAACTGGTGATTTACCTGTCCTATTTAACGTATAAACTGCTGTGCTAGTGGCTTCTGCCCATAGTTCCTTCTGTAACTTCTTGGCGTAGAGCATGGTTCTGGCTGCTTCTACTATTGTTCTCATCTCCCGTTCGGCTCGACCATTTTGTTCAGGTGTGTAAGCAACTGTGGTCTGGTGAGTAATCCCCTTTATTTTCAATATTTGACTTACCTCTTTATTGACAAATTCTCCTCCATTATCTGATCTCATTTTCTGAATTTTGTAACCACTTTCATTTTTAAATGTTATTATAAAATTTTGAATACTATTTTTGGTCTCATATTTATTTTTTAGAAAATATACAAACCTGTAACCCGTAAAGTCATCTTTGAATAACAAAAAATATTTAGAACCACCTATTGAAAGTTTTTCCATGGGACCACATAAATCCATATGAATCAGTTCTCCAGGTACACTAGCTCTGTTATCACTACTATGAAAAGGTATCCTACTCTGCTTACCCTCCAAACATGCTGTACATTGATCAGTCAACCCTTCATGTTTTACATTATTTTTGGTTAAAATCTCCTTGACATAACCCATATTTTGGTGTGCAAGTCGTTCATGCCATTCTGTAATTGATGTTAAAGCCACTTCTATATTAAATTTAAAATTCATGTAATACAATTTACCTACTCTGTTTGCAGTACACATAACCTCTCTATTTTTGGTAAATTGACATCCATCTTTTGTTGAAGTCATAGTATAACCTTTATCTAAGCAACATGATACAGAAAATAAATTTATTGTTAAATCAGGTACAAATAAAACATCCAACATTACATAAGGTGCATACTGTTTGCCATTGTATCCCTGAAAATTAATTTTGCCTATCCCCTGTACTTTAAGTTTATTACCGTCTCCTAATATGACAAATCTATTTTCTAAAATATCTGTATAGTCTGTAAACAACTCTCTTTTGAAACACATATGTTCACTCGCCCCTGTATCCATAATCCAATCATCTTTTTGAATTGAATTGTAATTATTCAGGATAAAAGCATTGTGGTTACCTTTATTTTGTCCTTGCCTGTTTCTGCAGTCCTTGTATAAATGACCTAATTTTCCACAAAAATTACACTTACGCACTTTGCAGTCTTTCTTAAAGTGTCCAGCTTTACCACAGACATAACACTTCAGTTCAGTTTTATTGACCTGTACTTTTCTGTTGATGTTTCTTTTCGCCATAAGGGCTGATGATGATGGAGTGTCCTTTCCTATACGCTCCTCTTCCACGAGTAATCTTGCTGTCAAATTCTTCATATTCTGTTCACTTTCAGGTACTGATTCCCATGCCGAGATAAAGTGTCTGTATTTATCCGGTAGGCTCATGACAATCTTTGTGACTACCATCTTTTCAGAGAGATCCTCTGTATTATTTCTTAACTGATTGACAAGTTCCTCAACTTTGGATATGAATGCTGCCATTGGTTCCTCGAACTCCATGCTATAAAACTTCTGTTGAATAAGATGTACTCCTACCTTAGATTTTGCTTCAAAAATTGTGTTCAATTTCTCCCACATTTGACAAGCGGATGTGCATACCAGTAAATAAGAAAGTATCTTCTCTTCTATTCTTGTAACTATTATTTCTTGCGCTTTTCTGTCTACTTCTTTGCCTTCTGTGGACGACGGCTCTTTTAGTAACGCGTCGTACCACCCCTTGGACTTAAGTACAACCATGATTTGGAACTTCCAGAGTGCCCAATTGTTGTCGTTAAGAACTAACGCGCCGTCTTTTCTTTCCATCTTCTATCGTCTTCTTTATATCTTCTGTACTAAGATATCTTCTGTTATTCCCGTCTGTAATGACCCGGAAGCGGTCGACTTCGTCTGTTGTTGGAGTACGTGCTCAGTGCCGGTAATCCAAGCACGTGGAGCGTTCTTCTGTCGTCTGTTGGTGTCTTACTTCTGTGTGATTTCCATGCCTGAGCCCATAACCTATTGTGGGGTTATGCCATAGTAAGACACCATAAGTTATTGAGAGTGATATTTATTACAGAACAATTACAATGTAAAAGAACACCATGTTGCAGAGCGAGTTCAGGGTAGAGATGTGTGTAAAAAGGCGGGCTGTCAACTTCAACTTTTTGACAACTATAACTTAGACAGCTCTCAGTGTTTAAGATGCGTTCCAATGTTATTGTACTAATTATTTCTTAATTCGTAACAAATACCCCTATTTGAGGTACCATCTGTGTAAGGGAGGAAATGCCTGATTTTCCAGAAAAATGCCTGTCTGTTGTAAAAAACACTAAGTCTTAAAATAAATAATATGCAACAGATACATCGTTTTAAAGACTGACATTTAGTGATATTTTTCAAAAGTTGTTTTTTGAAAAAATATAATAATATAAAAATCTTCACACGTAACGTTTTTAAAGTTTTCTTGGGTTACTAATAATGCTTTTACCGACTCTATTGTCAAGCGATTACTTTCACTCAACTGTGCATTTATTAGCGAAATTCGAAAAGGCCTGTCTCAGCTTAGCGCCGTCCGCACGCCTGTCTTAACCGTAAAATGCCTGTCAAATGCGGCAAATGCCTGTCACATGGTAACCCTAACCCCAAACGACTTATGGGAAAAGACTAGGCAGATTGGTATAAATATGTGGCGTCACGTATTGTGAAATTTGTGAACGCACATTAGTATACGTGGTGTCGCCTGTATTATGTTTAGTTAATTATAAGTAGTCACGAACGCACCCTTGTAAGTGGCAACACTAAGCCACGATGCGAGCGGGGCGTTACCGGTGTAACGTAGAACGTAGCGTCCCTCACCAGTTGGCTTGTAAACTGATTGACTAGATATTATGTCATTAGTTTATTTTGTCCATTCTAGTTTAATTAGTTATAAGTACTAATAGTGTACCTAACATTAGACTACGAGTGATGATTATATTATTATTTACTACAAGTTGAAGTTTCTCTTCTGCTCTCTAACTACGCTTCACCTCCAACATCGTAAAAGGAGACAGGTGGAATACCTTCCACCTTTGTCCCTAAAAATATAAACCTTCTGGAATACATTATCTAAATGATGTAGAAAACCTCATCAAAATTTGTTGCGTATTGTAGAAGAACAACGCGGACATACAGACAAACACGAAAAGCGACTGTTTTATAATATGTATTTACACATAGAGAAGAGAATATAGATTGAAGTCGATATGTCGTGATGACTCAGTGGTTACGGCCTCGCCTCTCATGCGCGAGGTTGTGGGTTCAATTCTGGGCAAATACCAATATCAATTTTTCAATTCAAATGTATATACATATTTATGCTTCCAGTGAGATGTCACATCTTTTTGCAATATGAGTGGCCGTGATTGTCGTAAAAAAGAAAACTCGAAATTTTATTCTGTCAGTTTTTTTATGCTGGTAAAGTGATGTCAGATATTTTGGATCACAACGAGGTGTGTTCTTCTGAATTTAACTGAGTAGGCAAATATTTATGACGCAAGACATAAATATAAAAATTTATTTATATTAATTTTTTGCGAATATTGAACTGACACATATTTTTGAAGTCGATGCAGCATCCCGTTTATTCGCGTCGCGTAGCTCGCTACATAGTTTTGGTGTTCCACTTCAAGTATGACACTTCATCCTTCCACAAAGTATCACAATATATTATAAATCCTACAAACCCACGAACTAATCTTCAAATGGATGACGATGAGAATAGTAGTTCTTGCGACCACTAGACCAACAAGTCAGTCAAATTCTACTTTTGTATTGAATTAAACAATGTTATCAAATCTAATTATTCACTGAAATTCCAACAGATTGTTTTATTGTTCGCGTATTGCAATTTTATTTGTTGCGATCAAACAATAATCAGCCAGTACCCTAATTACGTAATGCAAAATTAATCCGAATCTGAATCGTTTTGAAACAGATTGCTAATCCATTGCTCCGTAAGTTCGAAAAAAAAAAACTGCAGAGCAACGTAAATAACGCAATGAATGTTGTTGAACTGTCAAAATGAAACAGATTTGTCTTTAACGTTTACGAAAATATGTTGCGTAATTAGAAAACTGGTGTTCACTAGCCTTAAGTCATATTTGCATAGAGATAAGAAACACAAAAGAACTGCAATAATACTGGTCGAGATATTTTTGGGCCAGCTTCAGAAACATTCGTTTGTTGAACAAAAGCGGCATCGCCGTATATAGGCCATAGCTGTTTTGGTAAACAATAAAGTCATAAACAGCTTATAAAGTTGTTATCTAAAGTTCCGCAATTTGCGCAAAAACAGTCTAAACTTAGGACATCAAATGAAAAAAAATCACGATTGTTTATGGTTTTCTTTTACAAAATTATAGTAAATATCTACCTATGCAAGATGCAATCAACAAAATTGATGTGTGTCTTACGTGGATTTGAACTCGGATTAAGAATTTTATAGAATTATTTTCACATCAAAATCAGTAAATTGTTAATAAGTAGGTATGCCTGGTCTAATTAGTTAGGTATGTGGTGTACCTACATACCAATTTGATGTAAAACCAAATGTTTACTAAACATTTGAATATTCATGATACAATACATAATTCAAAATAATAGTTTTCACAAGCTTTGATATTTTCAAACCGTAATAATAATGCTCAAATAAAGATAATAGGTAGGTACTGATGTGAATTTCTTAGACAGATTAGTGGTACATAGAAAAAAAAAACTCAATATTCAATTTTCGCATTATAAACGATGCTTATCGAATTTATAAATAGGGACTTAAACTCTCAATACGGTTTCTTAGATCCTACGATAACTTTCAATTTCAATAATCTAGTAGAAGGTATCACGAAGGTAATATGGAATTATATTATCACAGAGCATACAAATAGATATTATAAGTAAAACGATAGGTTACCTACACCACATTCGATTTTCAAAAACTGCACAACGACACTGTGCAGCCATCTATCGGTCAGTAGCAATATCCCGCAAATCAGTGTCGTATTCCATTCCAACTGTGTTTGTATATTTAATTATTATCGGGACCAATAGATGGCACTTTTTATTTGAGTCTTAAAGCTAGATCGCGGTGTCGAGATTCTCCTCTGATTAAATATACCATTCATGCAATAAGGTTTAGTTTCGGACATTTAATAAATGTAACAACATTGGAGAAGGAAACAGTTGGTTTTATGTACCCAATGTTTTATTTTTGAAGTCAGCCTTGTAGAACGTAGGGAACCCATCAGAGAGTGTCATTGTGACCCTCACGAACGAAGCCTGAGGGTTTGCATGACCTATCATCTTTCAGCAATACCAGCTCGCAAGCTAAGCGAGCTACCCCAGAACCCTCACGAAGCCCGAGGGTTTGACATGATCCTTCGAACTGGAATTGTGATGATGAGCAGCTAGTCTCAAGGGTGGAACCAGTTCATCAAACATCAGATGATAAGCCTACAGTGACTGAGTTGTTCCGGTGTCAAGGCGGACGAGCAGCGCCACGGACGGGACGCGCGGGGGGAGGAGCAGTACATCCAACGAAACAGCAACTAAGAAGCGCTGCAGACGACTATAGTCGTAAAGAGCCAGCCAAGTGTTACAAGTGAAAACCGTGAGTACTTTTCAAATTAATTCCTGCCAAGCGAAAGTGATCTTAATTTCAAGGTTCAAATTAACTTAGTGTTTGTGCGACGTAATCTTAGACTTAGTTAGATTTAAGGCAAATTGTGTTGAGACGGGGAATATAATTATGCCCAATTTTTATTTAAATTATAGTCCAACACTTAGAAAAAAAAATGTTTACACCGACTTAGAATATTTTCTTCAAAAATATTTTGGACTTGTAAAATTTTAGAAAAATGACATAAAAATTTGGTTCTTAGAAAAACCGCACTCATTACCTCAAGGCAAGGTAGTTACGCATAATGGCAGTGTTCGATTTTTGGGAGTACCCACGAACTTAAATAATTTGAAATACTAATGTAATATTAAGTCCGAGTGTCGAAGGACAATAATTAGTTTGTATTACTTTGGGATTTATTTATAAACGTTGCTTAAAGTTTAGTCCTCATTAGCGACTGTTTAGCCATACATTTTTGATGTTTAAACGTCTCTTTTAAGCAAAGTTTATAAATCAAGTGTTTTTTTTATGTTTAAATGTTTCTCATGTAAGTGAAATGTAAATTTATTTGAGAATTAAATGTCTTTAACCAGATCTGATGAAACTGGTCGCATCTTCTGATGATACAGGCATTTCGTTTTATTTTATTGTTCTCGAAACAATGAAATAAAACGAAATGTTAGAAACGAACGAGGCAAACTAGTGTTGAAATTAATGTTTAATTAATACATTTGTTATTATTACGTCCTTGGTATATTTCGTGTTTTATTTAATTCTTTCATTTCCAGATTTTGATCTACGAATTTTGTAATAACCTAGACCTACTCTACTTTCAAAATCACATTTGAAAGTATTTTAAACAAAATTTAATCATACGTAGCTAGCTATGTATAGTTTTATTATAATTTAATTTATAGTTATCACTATTTTCGGTGTGTTTCTTAGGACCATGTAATTTTAATATATTATAATTATAATAAATAAATAAAACATAAACATAACTGGCGAAATGTGGGTGTATTTTAGATACACCTCTGCCTAACCCTTCGGGGAATACAGGCGTGATGATGTTATGTATTTAAATAAATATTTGTGAATAAAATTAGTGCTTTGGTTAATTTAACTATTTTAACTGCTTGTGAGTAGTTTGTTCTTGGTAGGTAGGGTAGGTTCGACGCTATATTTTAGTTTGCATAATAATATATTAGTTTTATTTTTTTATATATATTAAACATACATGTGAAAACTTAAACTAATGAAATAAAAATCTGGTAGATAAAAGACAATATTGGTAGGGTAGGTAGGGTAGGTAAGGTTGGTCGGGTAGGGTAGGTGGGTAGGTAGGGTTGGTAGGGTAGGTGGGTAGGTAGGGTAGATAGGTGCGCCGTAGATAAGTACTTATTGCTACTCGTGCGAAGTCGGGGCGGACAGCTAGTAGGTACTACATAAAAGATAGCTTGATGGTCGTCTTTTTTTTTGAGTTTATGGCCTGGTAACACGGCCTTTGAGCCAAACGCGGCGTGTCTTCTCCCGAAACCCAAGGATGGGACGGTTGACGGATGGAATGTTACACGAGTAGGTGAGAAATTGGATGTTATTTACTCACTATTATTTTAGATCAAGTAGGTACAAATGTAAATTATGTTATGATATTCAAATATACAATAAAATTTAAAGATAAATTAATTTTAAATTGCCTCGACTGCCTCGTTGGTCTAGTGGTTGCAAGCGCTACTGCTGAGCATGAGGTCTTGGGTTCGATCCCCGGGTCGGGCAAAGTGTTATTGGGTTTTTCTATCTAGATTTTCTCAGTAGCAGCACGGAGTCTGAATTTGTGCCCGGTTGATGGCAATAGGCACGCTCCCTATTACATGGGACTTAAACATAACTGGCGAAATGTGGGTGTACTATAGGTACACCTCAGCCCAACTCTTCGGGGAAACAAAGCGTGATGTTATGTTATGTAAAAATTCGACAAATTTTGGTTTTACGTTTAGTTTACTGCGATAAAGTTAAGTATAGCATAGTGTTAGTATTGCTTAAATAAGTTTTTAATTGCGTATGCTATACTTTATACGAGTAAAAACTAGTTAGTTACCTAATTCAAATAATTCGCAAACATGTTTGAATAAAGGCACGTGCAGACCAGCGCGACGCGACGTAGCGACGTGACTTAAACAATATTGGACTGGGTTGTGATTAAGCTTTTTATGGTTGGACATACAAACAGTAATTTTAATGACATTTAATCTCAGTTGATTTAAGTAAAATTTAATAATTAAGGTGGTTTTTGTGCTTTTATGGTTTGACATGTAACGGTTTTTGTTTGATGAGTTGATGACATAGTAATATTTTTATTTTTGTTCGCTATATGTTTGATTATTCTTTAGCTGTTATGATTTAAAATGTAATTATTTTGTAAAATTCGAACACAATGTAAATTGTTTGATGAATAAATACCTAAATGAAATACAATTTCTAAACTTCACGGTATAACAATAACCAGTGTCGCGTCGCGCTGTCGCGCCGCGCTAGTCTGCAAGAAGCTTAAATGTGATTTATGGTTGTGAGGCTGCGGCGAACACCCTGGCTACTAGGATTAGTGCACGGATATCGAGGGATATGCCTTGGAGGCGTGGCACGTGGCGCCTCGACATTGCTAAATTGGGCTTATGTTCGAACGGCGGCTGTACGCTTCATTCAGTTGCTTTGCAACTGCGTACAGTGTAATATTGATGCGTAAAAAACCAAAATGCCGAGCTGTGCAGTAATAATTTGTAAAAATAGGTCTAATACCATCAACCTGAAGACAAATGGCGTGTCCTACCACCGGTAAATAAACATTTAAGTCACTGTTTAATATTTTAAATCAATTTTTAAATCATTTACTAACTTGCGTCCGGAGCGATACGAACTAGCCCGAACTAGCCCGAATCTTTCCGAACGGAACGAACGTTTTGGATTTAGAGAGGTGCAATCGAGTGCGTGTGGCTGATTTTATCGACATGCGTATTATTGCAGTCGAATCTTTTTTTACAGAACTCAATGGACATTCTCGTATTACATGTATAGTTTAAGAGTTAAATTTGTTATTAATTTAATTTTGTTTGAAGCAAATAAAGACATTGTCATTTCAATACAGTTACTCGTGCATAGCATAATATTTAACAGAGAGGGTTCCCTTTACCCGGTAATACAATATTAAAAAAAAAACTCATTTTATTTTAGTAAAAATAACCCATATTTTCGGATAGGTATATAAAAACAAAATAAATTATATAAAGAAAATTAAACGAAGTTATAATACTAAAAGAATGTGCTAAAATAAATATCGATAAAAATTATCGACCATCGCTTTCGACTCCCTAATTGCATGCGTGTGCATTGAATGTTCGCAAATAGCAAGTGTTTACAAGTGAATGCCCCGCCCATTCTATGTATGTGTGCTATTAGAAATTGATTTAGTGTAGCTACTTTCTTCTTAGTGTGCGAGTTCAAATTTTAAGTGTGTGTCGTAAGTACACTATTTGTTAATGTTGTAATTATTTTGGTGGGAGATAAGCGGTCGCACTAGGATTCCTTACTATTCCGCAATGAAGGCATATCTCTGGATATCTATGGATTAGTGTTTTACTGCACTGTGTTGCTTAAAATTTAAGACAGAAGACAAATTTCAGTAAATAGGCGCATTTTTAATTGCCAGTTTATTATAATGAGCTAAAATCATACTAACTGAATTAGATTCGCGCGCCAGCATAGTAGGTATAGTAGTATTGAATAAGAGTGACTTCTTGCAGTGTTTTCCACCATACGTTTGTAAGCAATACTATTATCAGATAAACTTTTATTTGATAAAAAAAAGTATTGTTTACAAACGTACCTAATTACTTTACGGCAGATCTTAGGTTCCGATCCGATCCAGCTTGTCCCTTGCTGCCCTCCCCCAGCGACGCCCTAAGCCGAGGTCCGTACCCCACAAGGGGTGCCCATAGCGTGTAGTCGTTAAGTTTTTTTTTTTTTTAAACCTTGCCCCACACTAGGATTTCTCCTGTATCGTGGGTGCATTTACAAACATTTATAATCACATACACAAACAGCCAGACCCGAAACAACTACTTGTAGGTCATACAAATATTTGTTCCGTGCGGGAATCGAACCCTGCATGTCACGCAGCGCAGCAGTCAATCGCTTAACCACTGCGCTAAGCGTGCCGCCAAAGTTTATGAGTTGTATGTCCTGCAGGCCTAACATGACACACGCGACAATTACTCGCTTTCGCGTGAGTAATTTTTGTCTATTTCGGTCACTTTCTCGTTTTCTGACATCGCTTCCATACAAAATAGTCGACTCCTGCTGTCAAAATTGATGTTTTCTTGACAAACCCTAACATGGCACCTTAGTTATCTCGATTTTTGACAATTCAACACGAGATAATCTACGATTTTTCTATCATTTAGTCGTAGGTATTTACTCGTCGTCGATTTTGACGACGAGAAGGGTAGACAAAATAATGATACAAAAAAAAACTCCAAAATAACATGGCAGTTTCATAATTGTACTTATTTTAGTCATCATTTTATTTTAAAATATATTAAAGACAATCTAAATTTTAGGTGAAGAACGTAAAATTCTGAATAGCAAAATTGCCATTTTCACTAAATTAATAGCTCAGTGCCGTCAAACTAAAGTTGTGTCACTTTAGTCTATTTCAGAATGGAAAATCGTCGGTTGACAGGAATAATCTAAATTTTGGTGATTTTTAGTCTAGTTTAGAGGCATTTGTGACAAGAGAATCGGCACCATTAAATAAATGAAACGGAATCTCAAGCCGATGTTGCTATCATAAAAATAATTTGTTTTTAATAACTTGCAACATCGGTTTCTCGTCGCGAGATATAGAAGTGTCAAAGTGCCTTTTTCGAGATATCTCGTCGTTGACGGTCATGTTAGGGATTAGAATGACGTCAGAATCGTAGACAAATTTCGACAAAACGAGATAAAGAGCTTTCTCGCGCTTGGCATGTTAGCCCTGCAGGCCTAACATGACACACGCGACAATTACTCGCTCTCGTGTGAGTAATTTTTGTCTATTTCGGTCACTTTCTCGTTTTCTGACAGCGCGTCCATACAAAATAGTCGACTCCTTCTGTCAAAATTGATGTTTACTCGACAAACCCTAACATGGCACCTTAGTTATCTCGATTTTTGACAATTCAACACGAGATAATCTCAGATTTTTCTATCATTTAGTCGTATTTACTCGTCGTCGATTTTGACGACGAGAAGAGTAGACAAAATTATGATTTAAAAAAAAAACTCCAAAATAACATGGCAGTTTCATAATTGTACTTATTTAAGTCATCATTTTATTTTACAATATATTAATAATGAAAATACCTAGTTTTAAACTACTATTTATATTGAAACGACGTGTTTATATGGAATTTTTCGTTTTTTGTATGGAAAATGTGAAAAAATATTACCTACATGTTGAGTGTTAGGGGTTTATGGGTTTCATAAAGGGGGTCGAAATTTTCATTATTTTTGCGATAGGACACACCGTTTTCGAGATAAAAGCAAGAGAAAAGAAAAAAAAGACTATTGTTTTTGCACCTTCGAGGTGTTGGTGTGAATTTTAGTTCATTTTTTAATCGCGATTAAATACTTAGACAATCAACATTTTAGGTGAAGAACGTAAAATTCTGAATAGCAAAATTGCTATTTTCACTAAATTGATAGCTCAGTGCCGTCAAACTAAAATATAGTTAAGTTGTGTCACTTTAGTCTATTTCAGGATGGAAAATCGTCGGTTGACAGGAATAATCAAAATTTTGGTGATTTTTAGTCTAGTTTAGAGGCATTTGTGAAAAGAAAATCGGCAACATTGAATGAATGAAACGGAATCTCAAGCCGATGTTGCTATCAAAAAAATAATTTGTTTTTAATAACTTGCAACATCGGTTTCTCGTCGCGAGATAGAAGTGTCAAAGTGCCTTTTTCGAGATATCTCGTCGTTTACGGTCATGTTAGGGATTAGAATGACGTCAGAATTGTAGACAAATTTCGACAAAACGAGATAGAGAGCTTTCTCGTGCTTGTCATGTTAGCCCTGCTGCTGGCTGAAGGCATTTATTTATTAAGACTTCCACAGGATAGCCCGGGTAAGCAGCCGACAACCTCGAAGGTTGACCTACGAGATGCCATAAACATTTATAAAAGTAGCTCATAGATAGTGTGTGATATGCACGCAGTAAATGAGTCTGTAAAATCATAACCCATTTGTGTAAAATGTTACAGATTACAGATGGGGTGATGGTAAGACACTTATGACTTTTAATCAATAGTTAAATGTGAAAGTTGATTACTTCGATAAAGAATAAGCTTTGATATTGGGAAAATAACTATTGGTGGAAGGCCGCGCAATATACAGGGTGTTTGGCAGAACGTTGAACATACGAAAATGGTGGATAGGTGGGGTCATCTGCTACTTACTCAGCCCTAATTTATTATCTTTTTTTTTAAATGCAAGTTGAAATTAAGATTTAAGTATTTTTTTACATCTTTCTGTAAGTTTGAGGACTCATACCTTTTTCTAGCTAGCATCTGAATAAAGCAATCGTTTTATAAGAAACTGCCAACATTAAAGCATGAAATGAATGAATTATTAGCATGAAAATGACGGATAGTTGCGTTCCTGTCCCTAAAACTTTTAACGTTCCCGAGTATGTATATTTTAGAAATCGCACTCTTCGTTAAATGTAACATGAACTTTTTCACTTTAGTGTCAGAAACTAGGAATAGACCTATAAGATTTCAGTATAAACATTTACTAAATGTTGAGAGATGTAATACTGCTTTGCTCAAAAAAAGTGTTATTAGTATGGGCCCAATCATTTTTAATAAAGTTATACCCAATATAATTAAAAATTACACAATACAAAATTTTAAAAAGAGACTAACATTACTATTGATTGAAAAATGCTACTATTCAGTAAATGACTTTTTAAATGACATAGACATAAAGTAATGAATAATTTAATGTTTTTTCTCAACTTATTATATCCTATTTTTATTCAAAATTGTAAGTGGATTATTTTTTATAGTATATTTTATTTTATTTTTTTATTTATGTGTTGTGCTATGCCGACTAATGTTTTAAACATAATTGTGAGTGGTTGACCAAAAAGGGACCTGGAGGGATTGGAAACCGTTTTTTTTTTTTTGATTTTTTAAATCTGTGGTCTTTTAGCTTTGTTTTGGTCTAACCTGAATATTTTTAGGTGCCGTAGTTCCCTTGAGGTCCCTTTTTGGTCAATGTCAATCACTCACAATTATATTTTCCATTATTTAGTTTTAATTTCAGTGTAGTGAACAATTTAATTAATGTTTGCATGCCTTATTTAAGGTTGATTGTACAAGGCACACCCATCTTATTGTAACATCTTATTTTATGTACCTGCAATCTATACAAATCAAATTTGAATTTGAAAGATAAAAAAAATTGCTTGTTTTACCAATTTTAATAAAAATTACACTTTAAAGTTAAGAAAAAAATTTTTTTTTTTAGATATTTAGGGTTCCAGGGCCAAATAAATTCATTAATTCGTTTTCTTAGTAACTTATTCTGTGAATATTTTAGTTATGTCTAACGCGGATAAAAAAAATAGAATCACGAGACTAAAAACTACGAGTATCATGCGTATTTTTCTTAAACCTTTTTAAAGATGATTTAATTATTTATTTTCTAGTATACGTGTTTTATTAGATGTTCCTAGCACGTAATTTTGAATTTCATAGAACCACACAACAGTAGGTACACATAAAATTAAAAATTAGGTGGATAAACTAATAATTTAAGCTTAAATGTTGAGTTCTGGAATTTTTATAAATTAAAATTATAATTTTTTTAAACCAGTGTAACAAGAATGAGTTATTGGGTCTAAAGAGATAGCAAATGACATCTCCTTTCGGCCAATTCAATTTGGTAAACTATGCACCAAACATGTCTGAGTAGTTTAGGTTTTGCAGTCTTCAGTACTCTCCAGTCAGCGACGGCGACGCTAGTACGCCTTATGCCTACGCGAAGCTCTCGGCTACTCGGCTCTAGCCGCTCTCGGCTCTCGTGATCTCGTAACGAGTCAGTTTTGCGCGAACCGTCGCCGTCGTCGCGGTAAATGGGTGGGTACACGAGGGCTATGTTTATTAAAAACTTTTCTATTTTTATGTGGAAATGTAGTGAATTTTATTTGGAATAGAACTATTAACATTGTGTTCCCTGGCATAGTTTTATTATAATTTAATAACTAGTAATTACTATTGTCAGTGTGTTTCTCATTAATTTAATTTAAATATAATCAATAAATGTTTGTGGTACAGGTATTTTGTTCTTCAAAATGTTTTAAATGTGTTGTGTAATGTTAATGAGTTGTGTGTGTTGAGTCTCGTTTAAATTGTGAAATGCAAAACTAGTGTGTTTGTGTAATACTTGTTACTAATACTATATAAGTGTCTCCTAAGCATCTCCTAATATCATAATCTCGAAATAAATTTTACAAAAACCAAATTAATAACATTCCATCCACGTCAAAAAAATCAGATAAATATAAATTTTTCAATTAATCAATTTAAATTAGAAACAGTAAATGAATTCACTCTCTTAGGTTTGACAATAGACACAAATATTAATTGGAAATCGCACGTACTTAAATTGAATTCAAAAATTTCAAAGTTTTCATATGCCCTCCGGGAGATTAAAAAGACTACGAACCTACAAACCGCAATAGTCACATATTATGCATATGCCCATGCTTGGTTCACTTATGGTATCATTCTATGGGGAAATAGCACGGACGCTTCTTCCGTATTTATCCTACAAAAACGTCTAATAAGAATAATAACGAACATACAACAAACCGACAGTTGCAAACCATATTTTAAAGAACATAAAATTCTCACTTTGATTGGAATTTATATTTTGGAATTGTGTAAATTGGTGCGCAAACAGCCTGATACATACAAAACTCGAGGAGATACACAAACAAGCCATTCGTTCCGTTATAAGAACAGATTAAATTTACCTCAGTCCCATCTTAAAATGCACTCTTCTGGTCCTTATGCTATGTCAATCAAAATTTACAATAAATTACCAGAGAACTTAAAACAAATAGAAAAAACAAATATATTTTTAAGCAAAGTAAAACAATTTTTAATTAATAAAAGCTATTACTCATTAGACGAATTTTTAAATGATAAAATTTAAATATTTTTTGACTAATAATTTGACTAATTTGACTGGAGGAATACCAAACTATTTTTGTCTTTTCATTAATATTGTACATTAAATAAACAATAAATTATTTAGTAATATATGACATTTTAAAATAACAAATATGCACCCAATAAAACTGAAATACAATAATGTTACAAATTATAAATACATAAATAAATAATTGAGAGTTATATACCAAATACAATAATAAAAATAAATAATTTATTTTAATAAAAAGCAACGATATATAAATATAATAAAATAATCTACTAATTTCCAATTTACTTTAGTCTTACGGAATTAAACGGTTTAAATAATAAAAATGCACCCATTAAATAAAATTAATATAACTGAAATATAATAATACTACAAATTATAAATAGATAGAATAAAGAAATGAATGATAAAATCAAATATAATTATAAATTTCTAATGATAAAATTACAACGAAAAAGTCTACCTATTTTAATTGTTTTAGTATTATGGAAAGTTGATAAAAGCGCTCTTCCTCTCTCCTACCTATTTTTATAATTTTTGCTGTGCCCGACAGGGTCCATAATTGTTTCTTCTAATTGTATTTTAACACCTGTATATGTACATTATGGATTGCAATAAAGAATTTGAATTGAATTGAATTGAAATAAGCGAGTGAGTGTCGACCTGCTGTAAGCTGTATGCAGACCCAGGGTAAGTAAATACTTTACTTAATTTTTAATCTTTTTTTTTTTAAATTACTTTAATTATGTTTTATACATTATTGTTAGTTGCGTTTTTTTTTTTAATGTACTTCGTGCAGCAGCCAATTTTTTCTTTTTTGTACTGGTAGAACTATTTTATTTCCTTTTTTTCTTTTCTTTTTAAAAGCTTTTATTTAACTTGCAATGTACCTATGTGTGTTCGGGTGGACTCTTGCTACTCAATTTTGAAGCAGATATCTTCAACCGATTGAGCTGAAATTTTGTATAGACGTTTAGTTTCGATGACAATACACGATAAGCTGCGTAGCAATTTATAACCTCATTATACACAATCTAAATGATCATAAAAGCTTGTCGCGCGATTTAATTATAGGTACTTATGCAAACCTCGCGATAAGCTTTTATGATCATATAAATTGTGTATAATAAGGATAACCTTATTATACAAACCCTTAACAACTTATTAACTTATAAAAGTTGATAGTTAAAACGAAAGGAAAATTTTATTTTCTTCTTTTTAGAGCATTTAAATAAAAGCTTTTTGTAAAAGTTTTATTGATTTTAATTTATTTAGGTATCCGAGTTTAGTTATTTTTTTTAATGTAAGTACTTTTATCCGTGACAAAGTCCTTTCATTATTGTATATACAGCTAGCGCTACAATTTGAAGGACTGTAAAATTACTTTAATTTATAACATCTTCAGTATCATCAGTACTCTACCTATAGCCCAATCCCCCTTATAGCCCAAAAATATTGTGTCCCCCATAAAGATTAAAGTAAAATATGAATAATTATCGTGATGTTTGAAAATATAGGTTTCTTATGAGTATTGAGAAACAGACAAAATGCGTGTCAAATGCGGCAAATGCCTGTCAGAAGATAACCCTACGTATTTAAAACATTGAGCAATCTAAGTTTTTAGATGCATCCGTTACTCATGCACACACATCCGGACACACTAGTTACTTAATCAAAATATTGTAAAAGAAAAGAATTGAAACAATTTGTAAACATATTTAATTAGAGGTCCAAAATTGAGACTATGTTATCGCGCAAATTGCAAAGTCTAAATAACAACTTAAAGCTGTTTATGACTTTATTGTTACCAATACAGATAAGGGCTACAGCGATGCCGCCTGTGTTCAACAAACTATTGTTTCTAAAGCTTACCCAAAGATTGCACATTCTGTGTGTTTCTTATCTCTGCTTGTACAAATGTGATTTATAGCTGCGGCGAACACCCTAGTTACTAGGATTAGTCTTTTATTGCACTGTGTTGTTTTAAATTTAAGCCAGAAGACAAATTTCAGTAAATTGGCGCATCTTTAATTGCTTATTATAACAACCTAAAAGGATGCTAACTGAATTAGATTCGCGCGCCAGCATAGTATAGTACTGTTGAATAAGAGTGACTTCTTGCAGTATTTTTCAACAATACGTTAATTAAAAACGAATTCGTTTGTATTTCAGGAAAAAAAATTATCTAATTATAGTAATGATGAAAAACGTAAATACTTAAGTAAGTAGATCTTCGGTTTCGATCCGATCCAGCCTGTCCCTTTCTGCCCTCCCCCAGCGACGCACTAAGCCGAGGTCCATACCCCACAGCGGGTGCCCATAACATGTAGTCGGTTTTATGCCCTGGCTGGAGGCCTTCATTTATCAAGACTTCCACAGGATAGAACGGTAAAGCAGCCGACAACCTCGAAGGTTGACCTACGAGATGCCATACACAACAAAAAAAGTAGGCCTTAAGTATGTGTGTGTTATGCACGCAGTAAATATGTTATGTTATGTAAAATAAAAACGAAAAAGGCCGGTACAAAATATATATATATATATATATATATATATACATTTACTGTAAGAAGACATAAGTTAAAAAATAAACAGTACCGCCCTTGGCTCTCGTGATCTGTTGACGAGTCAGTCATGCGCGAACCGTCGGTCGTCGCGGTGAGTGGGTGTTGTGCCACACGAAGGCTAAGTTTATTATAAACTTTTATATTTTTAAGTGGAAATGCAGTGAATTTTATTCGGTATAGAATTATTAACATTGTGATCCCGTGCATAGTTTTATTATAATTTAATAACTTGTGATTTCTATTGGCAGTGTTTCCTATTAATTTAATTTAAATATAATCAATTAATGTTTGTGGTATAGGTATTTTGTTCTTCAAAATGTAACTGTTGTTTAAATTGTGAAATGCAAAACTAGTGTGTTTGGGTAATACTTGTTACTAAGTGTCTCCTAAGTGAGTGAGTGTGGACCTGCTGAAAGCTGTATGCAGATCAGGGGTAAGTTAATACTTTGATGTTTAATAACCCTTTTTGTTGTTGTTGAAAGTTACTATAATTTTGTTTTTTCAATTTTTTTTGGTTGTTGTTTTTTGTTATTCAAAGTCAAAGTCAAAGTCAAAGTCAAATAATTTATTTCATTTAGGCACAAAAAAGGCACTTATGAACGTCAACATTTACAAAAAAAAGATATAATAATTGATTCTAGTCGCCCATTCCAAAAGGTAGTTTTCGTATGGAGAAGAATGGGCAAGAAACTCCACCGTTACTCTTTTAAAATATTTTCACAATATTCTGTATACATTAATTATATAATTATATGTGAAGACGATGCACCTAGAATAAGATTACTATACCACGATAGGTAAAAAGAATGAAAAATGAAGGAATGACATAAATTAATTATGTGATAGATGCATGGTGCTCACATATTTACAAACATTGTAAAATTATACGATATTCTTAACATTTTAACTAGTACTACTAATAATAAGTCAGTGTGTGAGTTCAAGTAATCACAGAATATAAAATTAATGTTTAAAAAAAAAAAAAAAAATACAATTAAATTGGCAACCAGTTTGATTTTGTCTAGATTCTAAATTGTCCTATGGAGCAGGACCAGCATGTTTCCAAGCATTTTTATCTTGGATATAATCCTCTAATTTGTAATATGCTTGTTTACAAAGTGTACTTTTTATATGAGTTTTAAATTTTCTTTCATTTAATTCTAATATATCACAAGGTATTCTGTTGTAACATTTAACACAGTACCCCATAAAAGATGTATTTACTTTAGATAGTCTGAAAATGGTTGATCTATTTTATCTTTATTTCCAGTATTAAAATTATGTCTTTCACTTATTTTATTAAAAAGATGTAGATTTTTTCTCACATACATAATATTTTCATAAATGAATTGGCAAGGTACCGACATAATATTAATCTTTTTAAATAGTTCCCTGAGAGATTCGCGACGACTTAGATTATAAATGGCTCTGACAGCTCTCTTTTGTAAAATAAAAATGGATTCAATGTCAGCAGCCCGACCCCATAGTAAAATGCCATACGACATAATACTGTGGAAGTAACTAAAATAGACCAAACGCGCGGTTTCTACATCTGTTAACTGTCTTATCTTTCTAACAGCATAAGCGGCCGAGCTTAGCCGCCCCGCGAGAGATGTTATATGGGGTCCCCATTGTAATTTCTCGTCTAGCGTGATTCCTAGGAAAACTGTTTGATTAATAAATTCCAGTTTTTCTCCATTCAATATGATGTCACATTCGCTGCTTCTAACATTTGGTAATTTAAATCTAATGCATTTTGTTTTTTTATTATTTAGTACCAAATTATTTACCGTAAACCAATCTTGGACCTGAACAATACAGCTATTCACATCGTCAAGATTTTGTGACCGTCGGTTTATTTTAAATATCAATGATGTGTCATCTGCAAATAACACCATCTTTGGTTGATTTTGAAATAATTGGGGTAAATCATTTATATAAGCTAAAAAGAGGAATGGACCCAATATCGAACCTTGAGGAACGCCCATTACCATTTCAGACCCTAATGAGTTTGTGCCATTGACTTGAACTTTAACCTTTCTATCTTTCAGGTATGATCTTAGTAAATCAAGAGCTGTATTCCTAATCCCATAGTGCTCCAGTTTCAGCAAAAGTGTCTCATGGTCTACGCAATCGAAAGCCTTCGAGAGGTCGCAAAAAATTCCAATGGCATCTTGTGCTTCTTCCCAGGCGTTAAAAATGTTCTTTATTAGGGCGACACCGGCGTCAGTGGTACAACGCCCTTTGGTGAAACCGTACTGTTGATCATGAAAGATGGAATTTTTATTAAAGTGCCGTAACATTTGATTGAGAATCAACTTTTCAAACACCTTACTGAGAACTGGCAGAATTGACACAGGCCTATAGTTGTTGGGTTCCTTACTATCACCGGATTTGAACAAAGGAACTACTTTACTATGTTTCATGAGATCCGGAAAGACGCCTTGGTCTACACTAGTGTTAAATATGAATGCTAAATAAGGCGCAAGGGTTTCGATGACAGATCTACAGACTTTTACAGACATTCCCCACAGATCTTCTGTTGATTTAATTTTAAGATCTTTAAAAGCTTTTATAACAGCCTGGGGGTCTGTATGCTGAAACCTAAACTACAAAGGGCATGCCTTTACATTCTTTCTAAGTAAGGCAGCAGAAAGCGCGGGTGAGGAATTTAAAGCTTCAGTGGTTTTGTGGGGAATATTAACAAAAAAGTTTTCAAATTCCTGAGCTATTTCTACATCTGAGTTGATGGGACCATGAGCAGTCTCTAAATTAAATTCAGTATTACGCTGTTTTTTCCTACCGGTTTCATTATTTATTATTTGCCAGGTAGTTTTTATTTTATCATCAGCTGATTTTATTTTATTGCTAATGTGAAGAGCTTTAGCTATTTTGCACACACTTTTAAAAGTTTTAGAATATTTTTAAAAGTTTTAGAATATTCACGATGTGCAGCTACCGACTTTTTGTTTGCTTTTTCTTTTTTAGGCATTCGAGTTAAGTTATCTTTTTAAATGTACCTGTGTCATGTAATGTCAATGTATCTGTGACAAAGTCCAATTTTACTAAGTCCTTTAATTATTGTATAGCCTGCGTTACAATTTGAAGGACTTAAAATTACTTTGAATGAATGATATATTTATTTGCAAGAATATAGCCTACCTAACATAAGTTCTTAAAATCTATAAGTTTCACTATATTCGGCATTTCAGCCGTGCAAATATTCTGATTTTACATTTTTTTGGTCATACATATAGCGTGCAGTACACATTTATTAGTAAGGAATAACATAAAAATACTAAAAATAGTTTATCATTTCAATTTAGATTACAATGCAATAAATAAAAATAAAAATTACATACAATTTTATTCATTTAAAATAATAATTTATATTAAAATAGCAATCAATAATATTAATGACATGTCAATAAAAAGTAGTTTGTAATTTAATTTAAAACATCTTCAGTCTAATCGAAATATTGTAACAGAAACTAATTGAAACAATTTGTAAACATTTTAATTAGAGATTCAAAATTGAGACTATGTTATCGCGCAAATTGCAGTCTAAATAAAAACTTTAAGCTGTTTATGACTTACCAATACGGGTAAAGGCTACAGCGACGCCGCTTGTGTTCAACAAACTATTGTTTCTAAAGCTTGCCCAAATATTGCACATTCTTTGTGTTTCTTATCTCTGTTTGTACAAATGTGATTTATGGCTGCGGCGAACAGGACTACTAGGATTAGTGTTTTATTGTACTGTGTTGTTAAAAATTTAAGCCAGAAGTCAAATTTCATCAAATTGGCGCATCTTTAATTGCTTATTATAAGAACCTAAAGGTATGCTATCTGAATTAGATTCGCGCGAAAGCATAGTTTAATAGTATGGAATAAGAGTGAATTGTTGCAGTATTTTTAAAAACTAATCAGTAAATACGTATTTCAGTAAAAATTTGATCTGATTATAGTAATGTTTAAATACGTAAATACTTAAGTTGGTAGATCTTAGGTTTCGATCTGATCCAGCCTGTCTGTAAAATCATAACCCATTTATGCTACACAGATGGGTTGTGATATGACATTTATGACTTATGATAAATAGTTAAATGAGAAAGTTGAGAACTTCTTTTTAAAGAATAAGTTTTGATATTGGAAAAACAACTATTGGTGAAGGAGCGCGCAATATAAATGTTGTTGGTCGTCCTATCCCTAGGTATGACGCTACACTAATAAATAAGTTACTAGAAACACTTTAAGTTATCAACACTACGTAGATTCTGTCGGAACCTATAAGCACTAGCTCTCAGACCAAATAAGAATAAGAACCACACTTTGTAATCAAACTACACCTCACTAAGTGCACTCATTTTTACGAAACTGGCCTCACGTCACGGTTGACAACATTATGTCTTGATTTTTTTTTAAGTACTCTAAGCAATAGCTAAACTAACGGTTGAAAAATTCTTTGTATAAAACTTTCTGTCTCTTTATACGGGTTCTGTGGTTCTTCGATAAACTCTCAATATGTACCTACTCGGAGTTATGTCGTCCTTCAATAATGATAGATGTAGCCCGTGACGTCCTT
This sequence comes from Xanthia togata, assembly GCA_963853775.1. Lineage (NCBI taxonomy): Eukaryota > Metazoa > Arthropoda > Insecta > Lepidoptera > Noctuidae > Xanthia > Xanthia togata. Next base: position 5,618,610 of record OY970818.1, on the reverse strand, counting down.
CAATAATGTAGGACGGTCATTTTGTTAAGTTAAAACTAGAATGTTGAGGTTGAAGGGTGATAAATGAGATAAACTCTTAATAGCTATTGATTCCAAAGTTATCTTAAGGTTTCTTCTTTACTTAATAGATTTTATTCGAGAAACTTTCAGCTAGCCTATATACTGCACTTAAAAAGATGAAATTGAAGGTCATTTACAAGTTTGATAAACATTAAAATAGAAACGAAAAAGGTCGGTACAAAATATGTATATACCTATAACTTAAGTTAGGAATTAAATAGTACACGATAGACTAATACAAAACGAATGTCGTTCAGACCCAAACAATTATTACTTTCCTGTGAAGAACCTTTTCACCTACAAAATATGTGTATATCTTAATATATTATATATATATCTCTATTTTATAGTAGTTTAGGTTTTGCAGTCTATAGTACTCTCCAGTCAGCGACGGCGACGCTAGTACGCCTAGTGCCTACGCGAAGCTCTCGGCTACTCGGCTCTAGCCGCTCTCGGCTCTCGTGATCTCGTGACGAGTCAGTTTTGCGCGAACCGTCGCTGTCGTTGCGGTAAATGGGTGGGTACCTACACGAGGGCTATTTTTATTAAAAACTTCTATTTTTATGTGGAAATGTAGTGAATTTTATTTGGAATAGAACTATTAACATTGTGTTCCCTGGCATAGTTTTAATATAATTTAATAACTAGTAATTACTATTGTCAGTGTGTTTCTTATTAATTTAATTTAAATATACAGGTAGGTACAGGTATTTTGTTCTTCAAATTTTTTAAATGTGTTGTGTAATGTTAATGAGTTGTGTGTGTTGAGTCTCGTTTAAATTGTGAAATGCTAAACTAGTGTGTTTGTGTAATACTTGTTACTATATAAGTGTCTCCTAAGCGAGTGAGTGTCGACCTGCTGTAAGCTGTATGCAGACCCAGGGTAGTTAATACTTTACTTAATTTTTAATTACTTTAATTATGTTTTATACATTATTGTTAGTTGACGTTTTGTTTTTTATTTCTTTTTAAAAGCTTTTATTTAACTTGCATGTATGTGTGTTCGGGTGGACTCTTGCTACTCAATTTTGAAGCAGATATCTTCAACCGATTGAGCTGAAATTTTGTATACACGTTTAGTTTGGATGACAATACACGATAAGCTGCGTGGCAATTTATAACCTCATTATACACAATCTAAATGATCATAAAAGCTGGTCGCGCGATTTAATTATAGGTACTTACGCAAAGCTCGCGATAAGCTTTTATGATCAATTGATAAATTGTGTATAATAAGGTTATAAGTTGATAGTTAAAACTTGAAAGGAAAATTTTATTTTCTTGTTTTTAGAGCATTTAAATAAAAGCTTTTTTTTAAAGTTTTTTTGCTTTTAATTTATTTAGGTATCCGAGTTTAGTTTTTTTTTTAAATGTAAGTACTTTTATCCGTGACAAAGTCCTTTAATTACTGTATATACAGCTTGCGCTACAATTTGAAGGACTGTAAAATGACTTTAATTGATAACATCTTCAGTATCATCAGTAGTCTACTTATAGCCCCAAAAAAAAACTAATAATAATATTGTGTCCCCCATATGGATTAAAGTAAAATATGAATAATTATCGTGATGTTTGAAAATACAGGTTTCTTATGAGTATTGAGAAACAGACAAAATGCGTGTCAAATGCAGCAAATGCCTGTCAAAAGATAACCCTACGTACTTACAACATTGTGCAATCTAAGTTTTTAGATGCATCCGTTACACACGCGCACACATCTGGACACAGTAGTTACTTAATCAAAATATTGTAAAAGAAATAATTGAAACAATTTGTAAACATATTTAATTAGAGGTCCAAAAATGAGACTATGTTATCGCGCAAATTGCAAAGTCTAAATAACAACTTTAAGCTGTTTATGACTTTATTGTTACCAATACAGATAAGGGCTACAGCAACGACGCTTGTGTTCAACAAACTATTGTTTCTAAAACTTACCCAAATAATGCACATTCTGTGTGTTTCTTATCTCTGCTTGTACAAATGTGATTTATAGCTGCGGCGAACACCCTAGTTACTAGTATTAGTGTTTTATTGCACTGTGTTGTTTTAATTCATTCGGTTCCCTACAAAATGGTTGAGCTGGATGGTGCTGATCCACGCGTCAGGTTCGTGAACAGGCGCCGTCAGTTGAGACTGGTCATCTCTTATCTGCCAGGGCTTCTTTTTAATCGTTTTTATTTTTATATTTTTTTTTACATTGTTCTCACATATAGAATCAACAAGAGTAATGTACCCAGGATTTTGTAATTACTATATTTAAAAGAGTGTCCTTGGAGTTTCTTGCCCGTTCTTCTCCACAGAGATCTACGTTTTGGAATGGGCAACTAGCTTCAACTTTCTGACTAACTGACTCTTTGGTGGGTTCAGCGCGTGCGCTCCTACCGTGCGAACGCGACAGCTGTGACGTGATTCATTATTGACTGTTTACGGACATCTGTTTTAAGAAATTAACCGAACGTGATGGTGCAGTGCAAGTCATGTAAACTGTCGCTGGCCCGAGTGAAAGGCGACAGTCTTGCAAAGTGTAATGGTGACTGTGGTGGTGTCTTCCATAAAAAATGTGTTGCAAAAATCAAGGCATTGAGTGACACCGGTTTATGCGATGAGTGTCAAATCACGCCGAAGACTACCGTTCACCAGCCAAACATTGAAGTCGACATGTCTCGTACGACACCAGAAAAAGTGCTGGCCGAAGTTAATGAAAAGCTAACAATAGTATTCAATATGAAAAAAACTCTTGAGGCTATGTCAGACGACATAAGCTTCTACGCTGAGAAGTACCAGGAATTGATCGAAGAGAAGGAAAAAACAGACAAAAAGATTAAATCGTTGGAGCATAAATGCGTTCATTTGGAAACCTGTAATAAGGCACTGGAAGAAAGGATAGTTTACTTGGAGATACGTGAGAAGGAAAAAAATGTAGAAATATTTGGTTTAGAGGAACAACAAAACGAGAATTTGGAGAACACAATTAAAATTATAGCAAGCAAATTAGGTTTAGAAGGTGGATTGATATGTGAGGTAAAGAGGGTGGGTGAAGAAATAAAAACCGAGAAGCCTCAGCGCGAGAAAAAGCCACGCCCAGTGGTTATCACTATGCCTACGCGTGCTAGCCGCGACAAATGGATAGCCACAAGGAAATCCCACCAGCTAACAAATGATGACATATTTGCTAGCGGTAATAGACAACGAATATATGTAAATGAGGATCTCACTAAACATATGCGCAACCTGCTATGGACGGCAAAGAACGAGCTAAAACAAATATTTAAATACATTTGGATACAGAACGGTAAGGTGCTGATAAGAAAAGATGATCCGAATGACAACAAAATCAAATCGATTCGCACACTTAGCGACATTAGCGCGTACGCAGTATAAAATGACGTTTTTTGTACAGTACGTCATAAATCGTGAGTATCCCTTATTTCAAAATTCGATAACCATGCTTCACACGTCACATGTAACATTGAATACAATAAATACATATGTATAGACAGCTGGCAGAATGATTTACTACAACGTGATAACAATCTCAATGTTGTACATTTGAACATAAGATCACTTAGAAAAAACTTTAATCAACTACAAGTATTGATAGAAAATTGCAAGGAAAAACTGGATATTATTGCATTAACGGAGATTAACATCAGAAAACATGAACTGTGTTTATACAGTTTAGAAGGATATGACACATACATAAATACAAGGGAAACTAAAAGGGGAGGGGGGATTTTAGTTTATGTAAACAACAAGTTAAATTTTACTGCCACCACAATTAAATCTAATTACTATGAGATGATACACGGGCAGCTTTTCCAAGATGGAAGTAAAATTATTCATATTTTAGCTATATACAGGCCGCCAAATACAAACAAACATGGTTTTGTTGAGGAAGTGCATAGGCTGTTATCCAGGATTCCCTTAGGCTGTGAAGTGATTATGATTGGTGACACAAACATAGATCTATTGTGTAAAACCGGTTTAAGCAGTGTTATCAATAACTACACAAATAATATGAGCGAGTTGGGCTTGGAATGTGCTATCAGTGACGTAACGCGAGAGGAAGTGTACGGCGACACAGTGACGCGGTCGTGCATCGACCATGTGTGGGTTCGAACTCAGCGTGCATTATCTGCGTATGTGTTGACTGTAAAGATATCAGATCATTATGTTGTAGGTGTGTGCCTCGCTAGTAAGTCGGTCTTGGAGGATGTTCCGAGTGCATTGAAATCTTATAGGACTATTATTTGTGATAAAAAGGTATTAGAAAAACTTGAAAAGGTTTCATGGAATGAGCTGTTAAATTGTGAATGTCCAATAGACCTATATAATAGATTATGTTCAACTTTTTCTGATGCTTATAATGAAACTAAAATCCAAGTATTGGTGCGCAATAAAAGGAAAAGTAAACCATGGATTACACAAAAGCTTAAGGAAATGATAGGTATTAGGGATAGGTTGTTTAGAAATTGTAAAAATAAACCAGAGGATATGAATTTGCGTAGACAATATAACAGATTTAGAAATAAATTAAATAAATGTATAAATAAAGCGAAAAATAAATACCGCCAAGAACAAATAAAAAAATGTAAAAAGAATATTCGAAAGATTTGGACTAAAATTAATTCATGGATAGGAAATGAAAAAAGAAGTGTAGATTCTGTTATTTTAAAATACTTGGGAAAATTAGAATGTTCGGTTGAGGGTATATGTAATAAATTTTCAACAACATTTACCAAAGAAATATTAGATATAAAACATGCCTGTAGTCATAGGTTTTTGGAAAGATCTAGCTATGTTGATTCCGGAAATGTATCACTACGGTTTCAGAAAGCTTATCCAATAGATATAGATAAAATAATAAGTTTGCTAAGTTGTGATAAGTCTGAAGGAGTAGATAGAATTAGAGTTAAAGAAATTAAATTATTAAAAACTAAGTTGAGCCCTGTTATTGCTTTATTTATTAACTTGTGTGTTGAAAAGGGGTTATACCCCGAGAAACTAAAAACAGCATTAATTAGACCTATTTTTAAACAAGGTGTACATAGTGATTACGCAAACTATAGGCCAATAGCTTTATTGTCAATTATAAATAAAATAGTAGAAAAGTTTATTGTAAATCAGGTAAGTGTTTTCTTGGAAAAACACAGTATTTTGACAAATGCACAACACGGTTTCCGACGTGGACGGAGCACGGCGACGGCCTTGGCGCGATTCGCGGACGACGTCAATGAGTCCTTGGGTCAGCGGAAGCAGGTGGTGGTGGTCTACATTGATTTCAAAAAAGCATTTGACACCTTGGAGCACCGCCAGCTGCTTCAAGCCATGGAGGAGTGCGGGGTCGCGGGACCACTGAACAGGTGGTTCCGTGCCTACCTCACAGACCGGACACTGCGAACGGTTATTGACGGTGTCGTCGGAGAGCCCAGACACGTCACGTGTGGTGTGCCAACCGGATCCGTGTTTGGTCCCGTCGGATACATCATGCATGTCAACAGCATGTGTAATGTGATTAAAAAATGTCGCATATATATGTATGCTGATGATACTTGTCTAGTCTATGCAGGTAAAGATTTAAATTTAATTGAAAGCAACATTCAAGAGGATTTTACTAATATCATCAAATGGGCGCACGACAATGGCATCATAATCAATCTAAATAAAACTAAATGTATGCGTATATGTTCGCCTTATCTTAAAAAGATCGAACGTCTGCCGCGCATAGTGGGGCATAGCTATGAGTGTCTGCATAGTGGTGGACTGACTTTGTGTGAGTGTGCAAACATTGAGGTGGTGGAGAAATACAAGTACCTGGGTTTAGTCATAGACAACAGCTTCTCTTGGAAAACACACATTATACACTTATGTGACAAACTCAGGTATGTACTTGTGAAATTCCACCACCTTAGTTTTGTGCTGGATAGGGCAACATTGTACATGGTCTACTATGCGCTGGTGGACTCGCTGCTTTCTTATGGGCTGGCGTGCTATGGTAACACTTTCAAAACATATTTAGATAAAATAAAAAAACTGCAAATCAGATTCATGAAACTATTAGTAGATAAAAACACAAAAAACCGTTGTAAAAGTAATGATTACGAAAAATTATTTTTGGAATGTAAAATGCTGCCGGTTCATGAGAGAGTAGTGTTGTCAGTAGCTTTAGAACAGTATTGTAGCAATGAATTTAAAAGCAATATTATACGCACAAGATCTCAAAGGAACAATAATATGAGAAGATTTGTTGTGCCCACCTGTAATAATAATAATTATTTTGGTCGAAGGTGTAGAAGTTTTTTAGTCCCAACTATTTTTAATAACCTTCCAGTCGATATAAACAGTTGTATCACAAAAACTGCCTTTAAAAATAAAATACATAAGTACCTCTTTAATATTTTTTGTCAAAGCCTCACTGAAGAGAACATTTAAAACTAAAATTGTACTAAGTCTGTTTTAGATGAAGGAATAGTAGTTAACGTTATGTGAAAAAGTGTCACTATGTTAAATATATATATGTTATGTAAAAAAGGAGCTACGTCTGCCAACAAACTGCTTTGTAGTTTGGCAGAGGTAATAAGTGTATTGGAAAAAATATTTCTGTGAATAAACACTTTTTCATTTTTTTTTTTTTTTTTTTTTGACAATTCAAAAGTGCATGTAAAGGGTTTAATTGAAATAAATGCATTGAGTTTGAGTTTAAATTTAAGCCAGAAGACAAATTTCAGTAAATTGGCGCATCTTCAATTGCTTATTATAACAACCTAAAAGTATGCTAACTGAATCAGATTCGCGTGCCAGCATAGTATAGTACTGTTGAATAAGAGTGACTTCTTGCAGTATTTTTCAACAATACGTTAATTAAAAACGAATTCGTTTGTATTTCAGTAAAAAAACGTAAATACTTAAGTAAGTAGATCTTCGGTTTCGATCCGATCCAGCCTGTCCCTTTCTGCCTTCCCCCAGCGACGCACTAAGCCGAGGTCCGTACCCCACAGCGGGTGCCCATAGCATGTAGTCGGTTTTATGCCCTGGCTGGAGACCTTCATTTATTAAGACTACCACAGGATAGAACGGTAAAGCAGTCGACAACCTCGAAGTTGACCTACGAGATGCCATACACAACAAAAAAAGTAGGCCTTAGGTATGTGTGTGTTATGCACGCAGTAAATGAGTCTGTCAAATTATAACGCGTGTTATGTTCATGTAAAAAGGCCGGTACAAAATATATAATTATATACATTTACTGTAAGAAGTAAAGTTAAAAAATAAACAGTACAAGATAGACTCATATAAAACTAATAATCGTTGAGATCCAAACAATTACTTTCCCGGGTAGATAATACATATACATAATATACCTTAAACTATATGGTAGTTTAGGTTTTGCAGTCTTCAGTACTCTCTAGTCAGCGACGGCAGGCGACGCTAGTACTAGTACGCCTAGTGCCTACGCGAAGCTCTCGGCTATACAGCTCTAGCCGCCGTCGGCCCTAGCTGCCCTCGGCTCTCGTGATCTGTTGACGAGTCAGTCATGCGCGAACCGTCGTCGCGGTGAGTGGGTGTTGTGCCACACGAAGGCTAAGTTTATTATAAACTTTTATATTTTTAAGTGGAAATGCAGTGAATTTTATTCGGTATAGAATTATTAACATTGTGATCCCGTGCATAGTTTTATTATAATTTGTGATTTCTATTGGCAGTGTTTCCTATTAATTTAATTTAAATATAATCAATTAATGTTTGTGGTATAGGTATTTTGTTCTTCAAAATGTAACTGTTGTTTAAATTGTGAAATGCAAAACTAGTGTCTCTGGGTAATACTTGTTACTAAGTGTCTCCTAAGTGAGTGAGTGTGGACCTGCTGTAAGCTGTATGCAGATCAGGGGTAAGTTAATACTTTGATGTTTAATAACCCTTTTTTTGTTGTTTCAAATTACTATAATTTTGTTTTTTAAATTTTTGTTGGTTGTTGTTTTTGTTATTCACGATGTGCAGCTACCGACTTTTTGTTTGCTTTTTATTTTTTAGGCATTCGAGTTAACCTTTTTTTTTAAATGTACCTGTGTCATGTAATGTCAATGTATCTGTGACAAAATCCAATTTTACTAAGTCATTTAATTATTGTATAGCCTTCGTTACAATTTGAAGGACTTTGTAAAATTACTTTGAATGAATGACATATTTATTTGCAAGAATATAGCCTACCTAACTTACGTTCTTAAAATCTATAAGTTTCACTATATTCGGCATTTCAGCCGTGCAAATATTCAGATTTTACATTTTTTTGGTTATACATATAGCGTGCAGTACACATTTAGTAGTAAGGAATAACATAAAAATAGTTTATCATTTCAATTTAGATAACAATGTAATAAATAAAAATTAAACACAATTTTATTCATTTAAAATAATAATTTATATTAAAATAGCAATCAATAATATTGATGCCGTAATTTAATTTAAAACATCCTCAGTCTAATCGAAATATTGTAACAGAAAATAATTGAAATAATTTGTAAACATTTTAATTAGAGATCCAAAAAGAGTGAGTGTGGACCTGCTGAAAGCTGTATGCAGATCAGGGGTAAGTTAATAGTTTGATGTTTAATAACCCTTTTTTTGTTGTTGAAAATTACTATAATTTTGTTTTTTAAATTTTTTTTGGTTGTTGTTTTTTGTTATTCACGATGTGAAGCTACCGACTTTTTGTTTGCTTTTTATTTTTTAGACATTCGAGTTAAGTTACGAGTTACTCGTTACTCGTATCTTTTTAAATGTACCTGTGTCATGTAATGTCAATGTATCTGTGACAAAGTCCAATTTTACTAAGTCCTTTAATTATTGTATAGCCAGCGTTACGAATTTAATGAATGATAACGAATTTAATTAATGAATGATATATTTATTTGCAAGAATATAGCCTACCTAACATAAGTTCTTAAAATCTATAAGTTTCACTATATTCGGCATTTCAGCCGTGCAAATATTCAGATTTTACATTTTTTTGGTTATACACATAGCGTGCAGTACACATTTAATAATAAGGAATAACATAAAAATACTAAAAATCATTATCATTTCAATTTTGATTACAATGCAATAAATAAAAATTATAATTAAATACAATTTTATTCATTTAAAATAATATTTTATATTAAAAAAGCAATCAATAATATTGATGTCATGTCAATTAAAAGTAGTTTGTAATTTAATTTAAAACATCTTCAGTCTAATCGAAATATTGTAACAGAAAATAATTGAAACAATTTGTAAACATTTTAATTAGAGATTCAAAATTGAGACTATGTTAGCGCGAAAATTGCAGTCTAAATAAAAACTTTAAGCTGTTTATGACTTACCAATACGGATAAAGGCTACAGCGACGCCGCTTGTGTTTAACAAACTATTGTTTCTAAAGCTTGCCCAAATATTGCACATTATTTGTGTTCCTTATCTCTGTTTGTACAAATGTGATTTATGGCTGCGGCGAACAGGACTACTAGGATTAGTGTTTTATTGTACTGTGTTGTTAAAAATTTAAGCCAGAAGTCAAATTTCATTAAATTGGCGCATCTTCAATTGCTTATTATAACAACCTAAAAGTATGCTATCTGAATTAGATCCGCGCGCCAGCATAGTTTAATAGTATGGAATAAGAGTGAATTTTTGCAGTATTTTTAAAAACTAATCAGTAAAGTAGTAATACTCACTAATCAGTAGTATTTCAGTAAAAATTTAATCTGATTATAGTAATGTTTAAATACTAGAATTTGGTAGATCTTAGGTTTCGATCTGATCCAGCCTGTCTGGAATGAGTCTGTAAAATCATAACCCATTTGTGCTACACAGATGGGTTGTGATATGACACTTATGACTTATGATCAATAGTTAACTGAGAAAGTTGAGAACTTATTTTTAAAGAATAAGTTTTGATATTGGAAAAACAACTATTGGTGAAGGAGCGCGCAATATAAATGTTGTTGATCGTCCTATCCCTAGGTACACGCTACACTAATAAATAAGTTACTAGAAATACTTTAAGTTATCAACACTACGTAGATTCTGTCGGAATCAATAAGCACTAGCTTTCATACCAAATAGAATAAGACCCACACTTTACAATCAAACTACACCTCACTAAGTGCACTCATGTTTACGAAACTGGCCTCACGTCACGGTTGGCAACATTATGTCTTGATTTTAAGTAGTCTAAGCAATATCTAAACTAACGGTTGAAAAATTCTTTGTATAATACTTTCTGTCTCTTTCCACGGGTTCTGTGGTTCTTCGATAAACTCTCAATAGGTACCTACTCGGAGTTATGTCGTCCTTCAATAATGATAGATGTAGCCCGTGACGTCCTTCAATAATGTAGGACGGTCATTTTTGTTAAGTTTAAACTAGAATGTTGAGGTTGAAGGTTGATAGATGAGATAAACTCTTAATAGCTATTGATTCCAAAAGTTATCTTAAGGTTTCTTCTTTATTTCATAGATTTTATTCGAGAAACTTTCAGCTAGCTTATATACTGCAATTACAAAATATCTATATATAACATAAGTTAGGAAATAAATAGTACACGATAGACTAATACCTACAAAATATGTGTGTATCTTATTATATATACATACATTATATATATATATATATATATATATCTCTCTCTCTCTTTTGTAGTAGTTTAGGTTTTGCAGTCTCTAGGACTCTCCAGTCAGCGACGGCGACGCTAGTACGCCTAGTGCCTACGCGAAGCTCTCGGCTACTCGGCTCTAGCCGCTCTCGGCTCTCGTGATCTCGTGACGAGTCAGTCTTGCGCGAACCGTCGTCGCGGTGAGTGGGTGTTGTGCCACACGAGTGCTAAGTTTATTGAAAACTTTTGTATTCTTAAGTGGAAATGCAGTTTTATTCGGAATAGGGCTATTTAAATTGTGTTCCCTTGCATAGTTTTATTATAATTAATTTAATATGAAGTTTTTTCTATTGTTTTTGTTTATAAAAAAAAAAAAAAACTTTATTGAACTAAAGCCTAAATAACTATTACAATGGTCTAGTAGAAGTACATACATTGAGAGGCTTATACTAGGTAGACTATGTGTCTGAGTAATAACTGAGTTTGTGGTATAGGTATTTTGTTCTTCAAAAAATGTGTTCAGTGACGTTTAAATTGTGAAACTAGTGTGTTTGTGGAATACTTGTTACTAAGTGTCTCCTAAGTGAGTGAGTGTTGACCTGCTGTAAGCTGTATGCAGATCAGGGGTAAGTTTATACTTTAATGTTTTAACTTACTATAATTATGTTATGTTCGTTATTGTTGGTTGTTGTTTTTTTTATTCACGATGTGCAGCTGCCGAATTTTTCTGTTCTGTAGTGGTTGAACTATTTTGTTTGCTTATTATTTTTCTTTTTTAGGCATTCGAGTTAAGTTATCTTTTTAAATGTATTGTTATCTGTAACAAAGTCCAATTTTACTAAGTCCTTTAATTATTGTATAGCCTGCGTTACAATTTGAAGGACTTTGTAAAATTACTTTAATTTAAACCATCGTCAGTATCCAGGTAATCTACTTACAGCTCTAAACTAAAATTATTGTGTCCCACAAATACATTACAGTCAAATATGAATACTTAAAGTATCGTTGTATTGTCGTTCTGTATGTTTTGATATAATTATGTGTGTTCTTTGGGTGTGGTATTTATAGGTGCACTAACAATTTAGTGAATTCAGGCGCGATGTTTATGTATGTATGGTTACGTTAAAATATATATGTATATAGAAACAACCTCCTCCGTTTGGAAGTTCGTTAAAAATATGGGTACCATATGAGTAACAAGAAACAGATCCCGTTAGCCAGATAACTACATATATAAGCGTCGATTAAACATGTTAAGTTACAAATATGAAAGTTTGACGATATTCTCTATAAAATTGCGAATGCGGTTTTATCGCGGCACAATATAGTACAGCGAACGACAACCAACTTAAATATCTACATTTATTGTAGAATTTAACGCTAATCAGATCTAATTATTATTTACCGAATTTGGAACTGCTTTACGCACTTTATAAATTAACTAGCTTTTGCCCGCGTCTTCGCCCGCTAGAATGTCGGAAAATATCCCACAGGAAGGTATTACCGGGATTTCATACCTAATAGCCGAGGAATAGGTCATTGACTCCTACCGCTGCACCCGCGTTGCCGTCAACCATAATTGCTTTGTTACGCGTAATTTTGAATCTGTGATATTTTTTAAACTAAAATGAAAAGATTTTTTTTTATTAAAAATATATATTTATGTGATAAGATGTCAAGGCATATTTTAATTTAAATTAGAAACTCAATTAATTAACATGTTTTTCTGGATAAGGATATAATACATTATACCGTTCAAAATAGCTTCGGAAATAACAATGACATTGTTATCAAATTCTGAAAGGTATACATGGTTATGGTGGGTCATCCGTAGAAGCTAGACATGTTGCCATCGCGGACTTTTTGGTTGAACTTTTTAAGATATAAAATCCTGTAAAACATAAATATTATTTCTCTCACGGTTTACGCGGCGCACGCCCGTAAAGCTCCCAGTAGGAATGATTTTTTCCGACATCTTCAACAATAATCGTGGGCAAATTAAATAAATATTAAATAGCTTAGTATTTTATAAAATAATATTAAATGACACAACTCAGCATTACGCAAGACATAACGGTGTGCCAGTCCCACTGCGACCAATTGGTTACGATATGCCGCCATTGAATTGTACACTAAAACCTTCCTCATGAACTACTCCGTCTAATGGTGAAAACCGTTTGAAAATCCGTTCGAAAGTTTTATGAGTTTATCGCGTTCAGACAGAAAGACGCGGCTGGGGACTTTATTTTATAATAATATGTAAGGACTATTATTAAAAAGTAGGTAGTATTACAAAATGGCGGACTATGTTAGCGCGCGAATTCAGTTAGCATGATTTTAGGTTATGTATTAATATTGTGCGGACCCCAAATAAATTGGGCAGGAGACTGATTATGAATGGATTTACTAACCCCTTCACTCGATTATGGAATAATTGGTTCATTTAGGATTGCCGTCCACAGTTCACGGAGGCTTAGCTTCATAGACGCGTATTCTTGATTATACGCTTAGTGTAGGTACGCCCGCTTGCTGCTTGCTGCTTAGTGCTTAGTGCTTACATACAGGAACTATGAAACTCCGACGACAGAGGCAGCGTCACGCCGCTCACGTCGCTGCATGCAGTCTTCCTGACCCTGTCATCGTGGATCCTGCCTGTCGTACTACTAGCTACATAGAGTGGAGAACATAATCATCGTCATTGACAGCCTTGTTCCCTTGTTTACCATGCTTCCCTTCCATGCGTACGCTTTCATGCATGCAATACGCTTCGTGTGTAAAGCTTAGTACCTACACCAGTTTTCATGAGCTGCACGGCATATTTTGAAGCATCTGTGAAGCTACGCCTCCGTGGACAGTAGGCCTTAGTACCTAATTATACCCTCTCAAAAACTTTGGGATAGCTATTCAATCGACAATCAGAGCAATAAGGCTAACCATGCATTTGCGCTTCATATGGTTCGCAAGGGTACCACAACATGTTACGTGCTCCATAAGGGTTTATTTTATTTTATTTAGGGACAACAAACAGTAGTGTAATAACAAGTAAACAAGTTCGAAGTTAATAATAGATGTAACAAGTACACTAGTCACAACGTTATTCACATATTACGAGTAGTAAACAGATCTAATAGTTGTTAGAAAAACGATATACGAATAAACAGAGTAAAATTAAACATTACTTAATTATTAGGGTTCTGATCACTTAAAATAGTAACAATTTTGTTTCTAAATATAGTCTTGCTGAGAAACATAATATCAGTTGAGCTAAACTGCTTAAGTGGTGTCGACTAATCGAAACAGCGGTGAGCGTTCTCCTGAGTTGGTTCTACAAAAGGTAGTTGCAAACAAGTGTCTCGAGCGAACCTCTCGACCATGTACGGTACGAGGGATCAGGTAGCACAAACTGTTCACTAGATCAGTACAGTCTATTACGACATAATTATACTAAATAGGGTCATCATCTCAAGTAGGGTTACTGGCTTAACCTTTGAATGAGGGTCAGGCAAAAGTTTTTCACCCTATTTGATAATAACAATATTCCCGCCCTAGGAAATAAAATAAGCGCAAATTAAGGTGAAGACACATTATCATCATTCTCTCATGCTCTTAGTCCCGACCTTTTAATAAAGCTCGTCTCCTCTAACATGAAACTTAACGTTGAAATATGGATGTATGTAGGTAGGTACTATACACCGCTGCCAACCCCTTTGGGTATGCAGCCATGTAATAATGTTATGTGGTAAACAAGCAGTTACATCACTTCAAGTAGCAGTTATATGTAGGTACTTCATAAAACTTACTAATTCCATGACTGAGTGCAAGACTTAAATGCCATCTCGTGTCTAAAAGCAACACTTCTGACTGATATAAAGCCGCGTACAGACATGCGCCTAAAATAGTTAGCAATACTTGCACCCACAGTTCGTGATCATCAGTGAAAATGTAAATCAGAATAGAACACTGTAATAATAAGGATGATGACTAAAGAAATGTTACGTATTTTTTTTTTTTTTACATTATCAAAAGATTACGGAGATACACTGAGTTAAAATGTGCCATGACGTCACTAGTAATGTAGATTTTATACATACTGGTGACGTAGCGACCCCCAACTTGAATGCGTTTTATCTGTATTTTTTATTAATATTATGATAAAGCAAAAAATACGAGTCTTATTATTTTTTTTTATTTGACTGTCGGACTAAATAGTTTTTTTTTTGACCGAGGCTTCATCCCTATTTAAGACTTTTCTACCTGCATTTTTTCAGTGATACATGGGTCTTTCAAGGACGTTGCTATTTAAACGTTTGTAAAATAGATTTGTGAAATTGATTTTAAAAAACGAGCTAACGAAGTTTAGTTCCGGATTCGGCTACGAGCCAAAAGATCTCAGTGGCGTTACGAAACTTTTCGTTATAACTGGTTCTAGAATCCGCAGCACCACTCCAGTCCGATAGAAATGCGGTGCTAGTGTTTATGTCAATGATTAAATTTGCTTTAAAAAAAAATAAGTTCCATAAATTTTCCGCGGGACTTCAGTGTTGGCGCGGTCTTAGTATCATGATTCTACCAAATCTTGGCAAATACTAAGGAAAATAACCCACCGTAACTTGCGTGTAACATCGCAGCAGCCTTGTAAAGACATCTAGAGACGGGTAGCATGAACTATAACAGTCGTAATTTGAAATGTGGACTATTCCATTTGCGGTTTTTTGGTAAAATAGTAAACTAAATCGTGGCTAACAAACATCTTACTTTACTTTAATCAATGTGACTTATCAATTTGTTATTTTTTATTATTTAAGATTGCTTTTCGAAACGCCAAACTTTAAATCAATGAACTATTTAAAAAAAAATATTATAGAATAGCCTATCTTTATTTTGAATAAAACATGACACATAAAAGATAAATAATAGCTTCTGTAGTCTTCTGTAGTTCCGGAGATTACCCCTTACATACAAACTTACAAACAAACCAATTTTACTTCTTTTAATATTAGTTTAGATTTATCTTACTTTGTTCATTTAAGTAGTTTAGTTTATGGCACTTTTGGCAAAACAAATTAACAAAACATTCAAAATGCTGGAATATTCGGCGGAGGGATAAAAAAAACGACCAAAATCATCTTTGAGACATACAGAGCCATCTGGCAGGCAGTAGCACAAACAATGAAATTTGCAACATTGAATCATTAAACTTTGTAGAGGTTTATTAGGGGCTCTGTCTGTTACAGCAAGATTTGTAGAAAGCCAAAACATAAACTAAAACTTTAACATTCTAGATATACCGTAATAGTAAAAAGCAAAATTCCGATTACCAGGGTGTTAGTTATTGAATCAATTAATAATATAAAGTTCTCCTCGTAAGGTGCGCTGTTAAATAATTATTTATAGAAAGATAATTTATGGTAACTCGAAGAAAATCACGACCAGCATCTTTGAGACTTTTATAGACATCTAGCGGAGAGTAGAAGAAATAACTTTGATCAATGTAGGTAATGTTTTAATTTTTAGCTGGCCTGGTCGTGGAAGTCTTTACTTTCAGACTGTCAAAGTTGATTTGAAGCCTTGGATAAGAACTACACTCCATTGCACATTTAAGTTCGAACTTTTGACTGTTTGTCAAAAAACAACTCCCAGTTTCTCAAACGCATGTCACATGCATTGAGCTTCAATGGTCACATGCAGAATCGGTCAAAATGATGCTGAATAATGCATATTTATGAGCAGTTGTGCATGATTTTTTTACTGTATCGTCACAGTGAAGTTCTTCTTCATTAGCTCTTTCGAAAGCATGCTCTAACAAAATGGCAAAAATGATTTCCGATTGACACCACCTTTTGCACGATAACATTCTCTGCTGCAAAGGCTGAAGAGCAGGAACAGCTTCATGTGGGTCGTCCCATAAACTGATACAAAAATAACAACTCAAAAAAGGTCGACTTCTTTCGTATCGATCTGATGGAAAGCGAGTTAAATGATGAGACAAGTCTCACAATGTATTTCTAATAGGTATGCCTTCGCGTTCATTATGCATACCTTATCGGATTTTGGAAAAGTCAAAGCAAGATCGCCGTAACAATCCGCTGTGAAAAAATAAATATGTAATTTGAAAAATTGCAACTGATTGCAATATTTTTCTCGGTAGGCGCCATTACAAATCATTTAAGTTGTTGCTTCTATCGAAAGTAATGTCAATTTCTCCTTTTGAATACTGTATCCTACTTAAGAGTAATTAATTAATGTTTTTAGAGAAAAACAGTGATAACTAACGTATTTTCATTAAATGCGGCGTACTTTCCGTTATGTGTATAAGTAAGATTTATTTCGATTAGATAGTTACTCAAGAGATAATAATGATAGAAAAAGATATGGAAGAACATATTGATCAATTTATTTGACTTTCTTAACTATCAGCTCTTTTCTGGTGCTATACGAGCGTTTTTTGGAAATACACTAGTGCCTTGTCATTTTGCAACTATGCTTTTTCATTGACACTAATTGCTTACATTTTGGTTAGGCGCTAAGTATTCGAGGCGAGAAAGCGAAGCATCTCGTCGATATAAGTTTCCTAAATCTTCATCACTGAGTAAACCATGATAAGCACATACAATCGTTACATACCGGAAAAGCTTTCTTCGGTGAAATAAAACCGTAATAACGTAGATTGAAACTAACGTTTTGAAATGCATTCTAACCTACATGTAATTTCGTGCTTATGGCAATGCAATATCAGCGTCTAAGACGTGATGTATGCGAACTACGAAAAAACTGCGTATTTCCATGATCCTTGGTACCGAACTATTCAGGAGTTCTGTCAGTTCTGATTTATGTCTGTATTACCATATTATATACCTACCTTTCGACAGATACAGAGGATATCTGTCGGAAATATTTATAAAGCTCTGCGTGTTAGTATTCTGGCCACTTATGTCCTTCCGTAGAAAGTGGGCTGTTAGAATAGCTTTTCTTTTTGGATTGCGTTGGGGGGGTATTCTTTACCATATGGGAGGACAGGTGTTATCATCATCATCAACTATCTTTCTACTACCGCCTGTTGTTCGGCGTTGCTGCTCATTAGCACCACCCGGGGGACACGTATAGGCTGTGCTTAAGAGAAGGTGTAAATCCTATGAATGCAAGCAGCTTTATCCGGTTATCCCCCATTTTATTTATATATGGGTATTCATTATTTTTGTAATTGTAGCAATTTTGTTTTCCATGATTTACGATAGAAGAGCGAGGAGAATACGAGTCTCGAATCTTGGTTTTATGTAGGTTTCAATCCTTCCAGTTCCAAATTTCCGTCAAGTTCTTCTCAGCGTTTTTGGCCGTCCCTGCTAGTAGTCTCGACGAACACTGGAGCCCAAGTAGGCACTGAAGATACTCGTAGATAGCCTTTCACGCGAGTCTTGTTCACTGTTCCCATTCAGATTATTTTTATTAGTGCGGTCTTCTACAATCACTTTTGTTTTCGACATCCTAGTCTGGAGGCCCAGATCTTATATTGCTTATTCTCTCTATTCGATTAAATAAAGAAGCTCCATTTTCCGCTTTCAAGGGAGATAGAAGGGTTAGGTTAAGTGTTATTGGCAAAGTGTAGGTTCGTGAACACTCGCACCTACTTTCCAGTGAATTCCAGTCGTCTAACGTCGAACAATGATGGAACGAGTCTATTCAAAAAAATTCAAAATTCAAAAGTCATTTATTCAAACTAGGCTGAGAATCAGCACTTTTCGAACGTCAAAGTTACATAAGACAGTCCCACAAAACGCCCACCCTTCACCACTTCCTAGTGCTTTCGCTGGGAAGAAGAAGTGGCGCAACAAACTCCCCAGCAGCACAGCTGTCTGTTCAATTAGGAAAAATAAAATGATTCTATACAATAAGTACTTATGCAAAATAATTTACATAACACAACACAAAACATTAAATTATTAGCCATATGACAGCTAGCACACGCCAATATACCAACCAAAAAACATCGAGATCTATACTCAAGCAGAAATAAAAATAACTAAATGTAAAGAATATCTAAAAAAGAAAATAAAGCCTCCAGGCATAAAGGGCGTGCCCGCTTACATATAGCTGTAACTAGAGTTATAATTGATAAACTAGGACCATCGAGGTAAAATAAATAAACAGTTAATTACTAATAACAATAACAAAACCATGATCAGCAAGACGACCAGTCACCACAAGCAGCACCCGTTCACGAGCTTAACGCAAAGATCAGCCATTACCCCCCTCGCCATATTTGAGGGAAGGAGGCAACCCGACCCCCGACGCTACCGCAAGCAGTGACATCTAAGGGAGCATGACGAACTTGCTGCCAGTTTTTCAGGAAAAAAATAAAATATGATCAGTTTGTCGAGGTCGCTAGCTAACCACATATTGCAATACAACTCATGAAAATCATTCTAATGAGTAGATAATGTCAACAAAAAATTAATAAAATTAAAATAAATTGACATATAAAGTCAAATAAAATGAACAATTTACCTAAGCTTATATAACCCGTCAGTAGGTAGGCTAATTCTGGAGAAAGAACATAAACATTGTCTTGAGCCAATCACAGCGACCAACTATTCTTATCATTTAAGTAGTCGTTGATAGAATAGTATGCCTTTGAACAAAGGTTGGACTTTAATTTAGTTTTAAACGCATTAAAAGGCAAATCTAGCAAAGAAGAGGGTAGCTTGTTATAAAAGGTTATACCAAGCCCAACAAATGAGTTATGAACCTTATGAAGCCGGTGAAAGGGAGCACGTAGTTTATCCTTACTTCTTGTGTTAACATTGTGAATATCACTGTTTTTAGTGTATAAGTGTATATTTTGCCTAATAAATAAGATGTTGGCGAAGATGAATTGTGATGCCACTGTGAGAATACCGATATCTTTGAAAAAATCTCTCAGAGAAACTCTGGCACCTAGCTGGTAAATTGTCTCGCAGTGTTCTATTTATTATACACGCCTTTTTGGACCTTGAAAATGTTTCGAGTTCGCCGTATCACTCCATACGAGGCCCTCGCAGTTTAAGAAATTAATTGGAAAGATTGCAACTGATTGCCATAATTTTTTAGGTAGGCCAATACTATTCAGTAAAGTGATTGCTTCTTTCGAATTAAATGTAAATTTCTCTTTTTGAATACTGTGTCCTATTTAGAACTAATTAATGAAAGTGTTTGGTGAAAATCAATGAAGACTAATCTATTTTTATCAAATACAGCGTACTTTCAGTTACATGAATAATTAGGATTTATTTCAATTTGATAGTTACTTAAGGAAAGATAATGGTATCCGAAGGCAAGAAAGATTATGCTGATTTAAATATTCAGCTTTCTTTTCTATCAGCTCTTTCTAGGAGCTATACGATTGTTGTTTGTGAATACGTTAGCCCTTCTCATTTGTAACGATGTTTTTGCATTGACACTAATTATTGCTACAATATTTTTGGTAGGCACCAGTTAGTTGAGCGGGAAAACGTAGTACTTTCGAAGTTAGTGTACTTGTACTTTGTTGTATATCTTGGATAGTCTTCTACCACCTTTCGATACTTTTGAGAAAACCGTGATTAACTCATACAGTCGCTTTATTAAGGAAGCTAAAAATGAAACCGTACCGTAACCAACATGTCCCTTTCTTCCACACTTCTCTATAATTCGCCATCTCGGTAGTCACCTCTTTGTAGCCATATTATCTTTCACAAAGATCATCCATCGTTTTTTGGTCTTCTCCAACTCTTATAGCTCTCCTCACGACATTTCCTCATTCCTCCGCATCACATGCCCATACCATGAGAACCAATTCTCAGAACAGACTTATAATATCTACTCTCATATATTATACTCCTTAGCATCTCAGCTGCAGGTGTCTGAATATAATATAATATAAAATAAACTCTTGACGAAAAATCTATTCCGAACAAAACCTGTGAATTGATTGATTTAATTAATACATAATCAGCCTGCAATTTTCCCACTGCTGGGACACAAGGCCTCCTCTCGGGAGTGGGTCGCGGATTGGTAATGTCACATGTCTTAATTTTTTTGGTTTGGACATGTCGGTTTCCTCACGATGTTTCCCCATTCACCGTATCCGTTTTGAGAGCAGTGGTGATAAAATATTTTACGCCTGTCTGGGTTCGAACCTACGACCTACAACTCGTAAGTCACGGCCGATACCAATGGGTCACCACTGCTGTATCTAAATAAATCTCTTATTATACTTTCACATAATTAAGTATAAATTGTACTTAAAATAATTCCCATAATTAGTTGGCAAAAGGACTAGCTAGACAGAAGATGAATTAATATGCTAGTAACTAGTACCCAGCGCCGCCTTGCTGCCACCTACTGTTAGTTCATTGTAGTATGCCTATAACCTTCACGGATGTGCAAGCAATGAATTGACATGGCAAAAAATACAAACAAACATTGATTTGCATATGTATAAGTTGGTGACAAAAAACTTTTTCCAAAAAATAAAAAACTGACTTCCTTCCAAAAAGCACTACAAAGTGAAAAATAACTATTATAACATTTCGGAAGACATTATTTTTCACTTTGTAGTCCTTTTTTTGGAAGTCAGTAGTATTTTTTTTTTTAAATAAAAGTTTATTTCTCTCTTTTTTGTGAATCAGTTTGTAATTTATCTAAGTTACAATAGCCTAATAACAACTGCTCATCACCTTTTACTAAATATTGCTTTTTGCGATGCAGGGACGTTAATCGTTGAGGAGTTCTCCTGGTACTTCACCATCAGCTCCACTTCTCACTCCAGGACTCGTCTGCTCCACCAGCCATCCCGATAATTTCATCCATAACGCGCATTTGTGGACCAGCCCGATTGCAGGTCGCACTGGTTTAGACCTTAGTCTTCAAACATTGTTGGCTAGGCGACAAGAAGACTCGGCAACTGGATCCTGCTATCGGCTTCTTTTTCAAAGTAGTGTCTACAGAGCTGGATGACTTGCCCTAGTTAGATGAAGTGGACTGTATGACTTGTTTGGGGAATCTTCAATTAAAGACTCGTTGATTTCTTTATGATTTATCTTCTGCTGTTTCCTTGTTGAGAGCTGAGATTGTATTGCCGACTGTAACGTTCTTTTTTTTTTACTAGGGCATCTCGCAGATATACCACTAAGGTAGTTAATGCTTAACCGGACTGTCCTGTGGCTGCGTTAAGCTACTACACTCAAAGTCTCCAGCCAGGCGTCTGTAACTTTCCGGCTCAATGATTTTTTAAACCATTTTACTTGCAATTTTCACTATGGCCTCGCAACGTGTAACCCTGTTTTTAGTGATTCCCTGGATCGGACTATCACAGTTTTTGCTCATCACATAGCTCATTTATGCCTTAATCGTTATATATAACAAGTTTTTTCTTAACCACACAGATAAAAACTTCCTAGAACATAGACTGTTGAAAGTCTGGTTGTGACACTTTTTCAATAAACAAAACATTGAATAACTTAAAAACCCGTGAACCGATTTACATGATCTAAACGAGGTAAACGGTTTTGAGCCTAGAACTTTCATTTGACACAAATTTTGTCCCAATATCTCTACGGTCAAAAATTTACATTTTCAACTTACGTAAATACGACTAAGCTTTTCTATATACATTAAATCTCAACAAACGCTATCTTGACTAATCCTATATGATTCTTATATGAATATACACACTAAATTCAATAACAAGACACTAGTTAGAATACAATTAGACACTATAAACCGAATTAGAAGTTAAAATTACTTTACGAAAATAGCAAAAGTCCGTCGAGAGGTCGAGACCCCGCCGCTACTTGTGCCATAGTGCACAGATAAGGTCTCAATTTTCGATTTTAAACTAACACTTTTATCTTAATTTAACTAAAACACATGAATATGTTCGGCGTCCGTTACATTCTCCTTCACAATTTCGAGAAGCGATAGCTTGATTATATTAAATGTTTTTGTTTGTCAGTTTTGTAATGTTTTTGCAGACATTTTTTCATAAATAAAACTAATATTTATTCGTTTATTTTTTCATAAATTAAACGAATAAAACGAAACTTCGTGTAAAATAACAGCTGCGTACGTGGAGTGAGTGATGCGTGTTATCGGTAGGTCGGCCGCGAGGCTCTTTTATAATATAATTTGTGGACTGCGAACTCTTTCTTGTCCTACTTGTCCGATGGAGCTCCAGCCCGCGCCGCAGCTGAGCGCGTAGCTTTAAATTCCCCATATAATAATGATACATCCTTGATCCAGCCTGTCCCATCTTGCTGTCCTCCCCTCAGCGACGCCCTAAGCCGAGGTTCGTACCCCACAGGGGGTGCCCTTAGCGATCGTTCGCCTAATTTTAATTTAGAATAGTTTTGCTCCTGGCTGGAGGCTTTGAGTGTAGTGCTTAAGGCAGCCACAGGATTGTTCGGTTGAGCAGTAAATACCTTAGTGGTATACCTTCGAGATGCCATAGTTAAAAAAAAAAAAAAACTAACCCTTGCAAAGTAGACATAACCGGGTTTTATATTGAAAGGCGTTGGTTTTCTTCAACTTCGTGTTACGCCTGTCTTTGTAGACTGCAACCCAAAGGTAGTACTGGATGATGATAATTTCGGGATGAGAAATAACAAGACGATTCTTCAGGTTATCTTGCTGCTTGTGGAGTGTAGGGAGCAGGATAACATCTTCTGTGTTGTTCTTCTAGCAGCGGTCGAGCGAATGAATGTGAAATTTGTGGGCGTACGACTTTTATAGTTTTTGCCGCTAGCGCCGCGTGCGGTGGGGGTGCGAGCCCGTATAAAATTGTTTGGCCAATCAGGGGCGACCAATTAGCTGTGTATATGTGTGTGTGGAATGTAATGCATGTCCTGCATGTATTAAACGTTAAACAGCGTTAAAATAGGAATATTTTAGTAAACATGCAAATAAGATTCTAATAGGAACGAATAAAAGACAGACAAACTAAAATAACGAGCTTATGTGGCTATTATTTATCTAATTCTAGTCTTATATTTGAACTGTTATTTACACATATCTAATTATTTACTAAACTAGAGACTTACTTGCTATAGAAATATAAACTAGTTTCTAATTAGATGGAAATCTTACTATTAGAATATAATCTAGGTTCTAATTAGAAAAACAAAAACTTACTACTCGTATTTACTATAAAAACATATGACACAAAACTGATCTATCTTAAATAACTAAGCTGATAATTAAGATATTAGTAGGTACATTTAAATTGAGCGGTTGGTTGGTTGGTTGGTTGGTTGGTTGGTTGGTTAGTTGGTTGGCTGGCTGGCTGCTATCTAAGCTCTACAGACCACAAGCTAGTTATTGGGTTACACGGAACCTGATGAGACTTCACATTACCCGTACCGTACGACTGCCAAATATCTACGAATGACAACCGGGACAGACGACGGCTTAGCGTGCTTTACGAGGCAACAATTAGTAGACTTGTTATGAAATGGGACCCATCCCTGGGCCGACCGTGGCAAACAAGCCTTTGGCCCTTGTTTATCTTCATTAAATTTTAATGCAAACGGGACTATGCGAGATTTTTTTTACGTAGTCTGGTTTGATTTTTCGTAAATGGGTAAAAATCAGTTTTAAAGGATGTAGTAGTATTCATTTTATGTCCAGTTTCTCCATTGAAGGAATCTGTAAAAAATTGAGAAGAAAACCATACGCGATCAGCCAGCCAATCATATTCGCAGAATGCTCTGATTGGCCGAGAGCAGCGATCGCAGCGACCGCAGCGCCTGCGGATAAACTTTGCACAGCGGCATCTATATAAGGCGCGACGCTGCGTACCCCTTTATATTATTATTAAAGTCGGAGTCGGAGTCGGGAGTCGGGCAGTCGGGCAGAAAATTCTTGGACGCTTGAAAGTTTTCACTAACACGTATCTAATAAAATAAACAAAATTGCAATGTACCTAAGTAATAATAAACAACACGACATAAACAAACGGCACGCACATCGAGGGGCGTTCAAACGAATAGGCACCTAGCTAGGTAGATGTTCTACAACGTAAGTATTGAATCTACTAATGTAAAGTTTTACTTTTATTTTTCATTCAATTCCAGCATACGTATACACACACCTCAGTGAGTGGCGATGGGCTTTTCATCACGCGTAGAAGAACAAAAACAAGCGCGTATTTATTACCTACGAGTATCTATCTGCGTATTATAAGCAAGCGAAGCGCATTATGTAGGTACACCTACATCAATTTCAACTTGAAGATAACAATAAAAAGAATTTATTTATAATATAATTACGGTATTTCATTTATGTTCACCCCTCTCTCGTAGGTAGTAGGTAGGTAACTCCAAAACCAAAGTAGGTAAGTACGTATTACAGTGCCTAATGAATTTGGGTCACCAACAAGTATAGTAGTGTAAGTATTGGTAACGTGGTGGTACTGGCTTACATCTTAGTTAGTTAGTAAGTAAGTAAGTAAGTAAGTAGGTAGGTAGAGGTACGTTTTTTAGACAATTCCACTCAAGAAACATATTTAAAATATCGAATAATATGCGGCCCTGAAAAGGGCCTTTTTTATGTGCGCGTCTATATACGGATGGTTGAACGGTATGATTATGTTCACAACAAACACAACACACACACGTCCACCACAGTATGTAGAGCTGGTTGCGCCGCCGCAGGCAACAACACGTACACGCGGGGCATGCAGGTGTTTAACCGCCGAAACCGTACAGGGTGCGACCCTGGCGCTTCAGAGCGTAGACGACGTCCATGGCGGTGACGGTCTTCCTCTTGGCGTGCTCGGTGTAAGTGACAGCGTCGCGAATGACGTTCTCTAGGAACACTTTAAGGACACCGCGAGTCTCTTCGTAGATCAGACCGGAGATACGTTTCACGCCGCCTCTGCGAGCCAGACGACGGATGGCGGGCTTCGTGATACCTTGGATGTTATCACGAAGTACCTTCCTGTGACGCTTGGCTCCTCCTTTTCCCAGACCCTTTCCTCCCTTACCGCGACCGGTCATCTTCTTTGCAGTGGGGTTTCAAAATATGTAATACACTCAGCACGGTAGTGCGCACACGAACGACGCGAGCGACTGGAATATTTTTAAGATTCACAACTGCTCGTATTTATACTGTACGGTGAGCTCAGCGGGGGGGGGGGACAGAGACGTGGAGGTGCGCGGGGCGAGGCGAGCCGACGCTCGACGTTGATTGGTCGATTGAACTATGTCTCTTAAAAGTTACATACCTACGTACCAAACTTTATGTTATCCAATTTGATTTTAGTTATTACTCTACATATACGAGAAAGAAAACCAAGTACTTATCCCGTAACAGTTAATACTATTCAATTTACTCGATATATAGGTACCTACCTACGGAATGAATAATTTATACTCGTAACGATCGTAGCCGAAATATTTTTAGGTAATATGGTTGGTTGGTAGGTAGGTAGGTAGGTAGGTATGAAACTAACTAACCATAATACTGTGTCCCTAGTAAAGTAAAGTAGGATGTAAATCGTCAGGAAAGTATATTTTATATTGTAAGACTAGTACTTCTCTCTCTCTCTCTCATTAATTCGACTTTATTCATTGAAAATAAAAGTAGCTTATGTCGATCATAGTTTAGGGTTAAGGTAGGTAGGTAGGTAGGTAGATAGATATGTGTGTGTGTGTGTGTGTGTATTTAGCGTTTTTTTATGACGTCTGATATAAAGAAACATTTAATTATCTGATACATATGTGGCCCTGAAAAGGGCCTTTTATGTGAACGAGCAAACGCACAGCCACAGCCACAGACACGCTGCAATGCACGAAGGCAGTCTACGTGGAGGGCGATGTGTAATTGTGACGTCAGCAGCAGTTTAAGCGCGTTCGCCTCTGATCCTGCGCGCCAACTGGATGTCCTTGGGCATGATGGTGACGCGCTTCGCGTGAATCGCGCACAGGTTGGTGTCTTCGAAGAGACCGACGAGATAAGCTTCGCTAGCCTCCTGCAGCGCCATAACAGCGGAGCTCTGGAAACGGAGATCGGTCTTGAAGTCCTGTGCGATCTCACGCACGAGACGCTGGAACGGAAGCTTGCGGATCAGCAGTTCGGTACTCTTCTGGTAGCGACGAATCTCACGGAGGGCCACAGTGCCGGGCCTGTAGCGATGGGGTTTCTTAACACCACCGGTGGCCGGTGCGCTCTTGCGCGCAGCCTTGGTGGCGAGCTGCTTCCTCGGCGCCTTACCACCGGTGGATTTACGAGCGGTCTGCTTAGTACGCGCCATTGTAAACAAGGAACGACAGACAAATAATAATCAACTGAGAATACTGACTTTAGATACACGCAACGGACGCGCGCGGACCTATACACTTCGAACGTAGGAGAGCGAATAAAACCGTGAACCCAAAACGTCGTGTATTTATAGTCAGGCAAAGTAAGCGGGCAGGAGCGCGCGCGCCCCTGCGCGCCCTCTGTAGTACAACGATCTAACTAAAATCGTCATAAAATAGAAAACAATTTTTCATTTATTATGTACAGCAATGTTTAAAACTTAATATTATTAATTATTTTGTATTTTTCATAAAATACACCCGTCTGGTAAAACAGTGTAGATTGAAAAAAAAAAAAGAGAGGAAAAATCCCCCCCCCCCCCCCTCCCCCCATACAAGTATAAAAATTTGTTAAAAACTTAATAATAATTGTGATTTATGGCTGCTAATCTATACAATTGGACACCCCCCCCCCCCCCCCCCCCCCGCATACAAGTATACAAATTTTATTAGCTACTTGTCTAAACAGACGTGTTGAGAAACTACGGATTTTCTATGTTAAGTTTTCTAGTACACTCTTATTCACTTGCATCTTAATTAGTACCTACGCTATCGTTTACGCGGGAAATTACCTATGCATGTTGTAATTTTGTTGATGCAGTTGTTTAGTAAATAAGTAGGTAAGTGAATAATATGTATGTAACTGAGTGTAGGTAGGTAGGTAGGTCGGTCTATATAATAAGCCTGATATAGTCTTCATTCAATTCATTATGATACTAGGTAGGTAGGTAGGTAGGTACGTGTTTTTCTTATAATTTTTATGTAGTAGTAACGTTTTGACTGTCATCAAATTTAAAGAAACGTGAATTTATCACATGAACATATTTGTGGCCCTGAAAAGGGCCTTTTGTTTTTACTCCTGCCTGCCATCCCACGGTGTGCGTGCGCGTCCAGACGTTTGTCGTGGTTTGCCCGTAAGCACGTGAATCATGCGCGTCTCGTACGTACATACATGACACACAGCGGGTAGATGATACCTATGTGTGTATATGTATGCACATTACGATGACACTAACACAATTAACACGCACCACAGTCAACAAGACACACGAACAAGCGCACTGGGTTTAACACTGTACACAAACACGAGGCGGCGGCTTTGAGACGGAGCGTCGGCGGCTCTTGCTAGCCTACCGAGCCCGCTCACTTGGAGCTGGTGTATTTGGTGACGGCCTTGGTGCCCTCACTGACGGCGTGCTTGGCGAGCTCACCAGGCAGCAGGAGCCTGACGGACGTTTGCACCTCCCTGGACGTGATGGTGGATCTCTTGTTGTAGTGGGCGAGACGGGAAGCTTCGGCGGCGATACGCTCGAAGATGTCGTTCACGAACGAGTTCATGATAGACATGGCCTTGCTGGAGATACCGGTGTCGGGGTGCACCTGCTTCAGGACCTTGTAGATGTAGATGGCGTAACTCTCCTTCCTCTTGTGCTTCTTCTTCTTCTTGTCGGTCTTGGAGATGTTCTTCTGGGCTTTGCCAGACTTCTTGGCGGCTTTACCACTTGTCTTGGGCGGCATTATGAAATTGTCGAGCGAGTACACGTGCTACCGAAACGGAGTTCAGTCGCAGTATAAACCGTGATAATAGTAGGATGTCGTATTTATAGTGATACGAACGGCGCACAGTGGCGGCAAACGGTGAGATATTCGACGCAGCGGCGGACCAATCACCGCGCTCCTAAGCCAGAGTGTAGATCGCGCGCGGGGAGAGGGGATGCTCAGGAGGGGGTTGAAGGGGGCGGGCGAGGCGATGCTTATTGCTTGTATTCGTCATTATTGGAAAATATGTAAGAAAACTATTTCTTTTTTAACATAATTTAGTTTTTAGGTTATAGTAACTGATTTCATATTAATATATATTATTTTCATAATGCATTTGAATAAGATTTATGCACCTAATATCATAAAAAAAAAAAAAAAAAATAGGTATGTAATTCATTATTAAAGCTTTCGAAACCTTTACCTGCTCACGTTATTTAGTAAAATTATATATAGGTAGGTATTTATTAACTGCTGTTCTGTGTTATTATGTAAATAAACATTGTTGTCGTGATGTATAAACCACCAACATAGCCAACATAATTTTTGTTGTAATAACTAAATATTAGGTAGGTAGGTAGGTAGGTAGTTAGGTAGGTAGGTAGGTAGGTAGGTAAGTAAGTAAGTAAGTATGTATGTATGTATGTATCTATCTACATACCGACAACATTTTGTACTGCTCTCGTAACAACAACATTTCATACCTACTCTAACTTTGCGTTTGTCTTTTTTTTGTAGTTTCTAAATCTCCTTCCTTACAGTTACTAAGTAGTAGGTAGGTAGGTAGGTAGGTAGGTAGGTAGATAGATAGATAGATAGATAGATAGATAGATAGATAGATATTTCATTGGTAGGTAGGTACGTTTTTGTTTGACAACACTGATAAAGAAACTGTCTTTGTATGTAATATTTGACGAATCATATTGTGGCCCTGAAAAGGGCCTTTTGTTTTGAATGCATACGAGCGGAGAGCATCGCGAAACCGACATAATAGATTATAGCATAGCCATAAATATTATATCAAAGTACGCGTGCGGGGGCACTCGCACGAAGCACCACGTTCAGAAGTCGCGTCGTGGCACAACGTTTAAGCCTTCTTCTCGGTCTTCTTGGGCAGTAGCACGGCCTGGATGTTCGGCAGCACACCACCTTGAGCGATCGTCACACCGGAGAGCAGCTTGTTCAACTCCTCGTCGTTGCGGATGGCCAATTGAAGATGACGCGGGATGATCCTGGTCTTCTTGTTGTCTCTCGCGGCGTTGCCGGCCAACTCGAGGACCTCAGCCGCCAGATACTCCATCACGGCGGCCAAGTAGACGGGAGCGCCGGCACCCACGCGCTCTGCGTAGTTTCCGTTACGCAGCAGCCTGTGAATACGACCCACAGGGAACTGGAGACCAGCACGGTTGGAACGGGACTTTGCCTTTCCCTTCACCTTGCCACCTTTACCGCGACCAGACATAATTGAAAGATTTGTTTAAAGAACAACTCACGAAAACAACGAAACACGCGTACAGAAGTGCGCGCGCCGAAAGAATCTAGTTATAATGCCCGGATTTATATTTGCGACTCCATTTTATACCCCGCTCGAGTAGCCGTGTCAGTGGGAGGGGTACACAGCTAACGAAACTAATTCACAAAACGCGCAAGCGCGCGCGCGCGCTCTCAAGCCGAGCGGCGTCATGTACGTGCGCTGCGCCGTGGTTACGGGGTGGGTAGAGTTTTAGCACAATTTAATAAACCGTCACAATTACCTACATTTATGACAAGACTTTTAATAATATTAATGTTTTTTTTTTTTTTTTTTTTTTCTTTTTTATTCAATAACTTTTGAAATGGGATTGTAGGTAGGTACTCACCTACACCTTCGGATGGGGTATTTTATTTATGACCCTAAATATGTTACGTCACATGTTATGAAAAGGCTTTAATATAATATGAATTAGGTAGGCATTTAGTGGTAGGCACTATAAAATTTCCGTATTTTCCCTAAGTCATTATAATAACCCTTATAGATTTATTAGACTGTAAGCATTAGTGTCGAATTTTGAAATCGAAAGTGCAGTGGAAATTGTATTCATTTATAATAATAGGTAGGTAGGTAGGTAGGTAGGTAGGTAGGTAGGTGGGTAGGTAGGTAGGTAGGTGGGTAGGTAGGTAGGTAGAACTGTCTGTCTGTTTATTTATTTAGGACCTATCTTCTATGTATTTCCTATTTAGATAGATAATAGTATAATATAACGTTTTGACTCTCGCTGTTATAGAAACGAATATTTTTCATATTCATGATAGTTTTGTTAGCCCTGAAAAGGGCTTTTTGGTGTGGTGAGCGCATGCACGCGCGCTAAGCATCTCGGTGCCGCCGTCCGTGGTTTCTTCAGTTTTGCTTCTGATGAATCGTTGGTGACGAGCTCGAGACACGTCGAGCGCGTTCCGCACCCTCCTTCCCGAGGACGATAGACGCGTACGTACTGCGTGCGCGCGGTTAGACGATGATGAAAACAAACAAACGCACAAAGCACGCGCGCGCCTCTCTCTACAGTGTGCAGTATTATTATAGTACAAAACAACATTAATAATAATAATTATGTAAGTACGTACGTACACACTGCACAGTAGGTAAGACGCACACGCACATTTGTCACTATCACTCATCGGCAGCTGCTGCTGTTGGTGTTGCGGGTATCGATGGTGGTGAGTGGGTGGATGGTGGTAGTCAGCCGACTCTGCGCCGCTGTCGTCGTCGCCGTCGCCGTCGCCTGTGTAACGCGAACGCGATCGTGGCTTACTTCTTAGCGGCGGACGCTTTCTTGGCTGCCGGCTTAGACTTGGGTGTGACCGCGGCCTTCTTGGGTTTAGGCGCTTTGGGTTTCTTGGTCGGCGGCTTTGCTGTCTTTTTAGCTTTGGGAGCGGCGCCTCCCTTCGCCTTAGCGGGGGCGGCGGCCTTCTTGGGTGTCGGCTTCTTCTTAGCGGCGGCAACCTTCTTGTCCTTGGCGGCGGCGGCCTTGGACTTTGAAGGTGAACTGGAGGCGGCAGACGCGGCCGCGGCTGCTGCCTTCTTGGTCTTGGCGCCAGCCGCAGAGGCGGTCGCCTTCTTCGTCTTGGCGGCGGCGGCCGGCGCCTTGCCGGCGGCCTTGCCAGCCGCACCGGCGGGTTTCTTGGCGTGGTGCGATTTCGACTCGAGCTTGAAGGAACCGGAGGCACCCTTGCCCTTGGTCTGGATCAGTGCGCCAGATTCGACGGCGCTCTTCAGGTATTTTCTGATGAACGGAGCCAGTTTCTCCGCGTCGACCTTGTACTGAGCGGCGATGTACTTCTTGATCGCCTGCAGGGAAGATCCGCTACGCTCCTTCATCTCCTTGATAGCGTTGTTGACCATCTCAGATGTTTTGGGATGAGTCGGTTTCGCCTTCGGTTTCTTCGCGGCACCGGCGCCGCCGGCCTGCCTCGCCTGCTTCTTCGCTGGTGTAGTGGGCGCGGGGGCCTCGGTAGCGACTGCGGTGTCTGCCATTGTAATTTGAAAAAAGATTCAACTTTACACTTGCAACGTTCAATAATAAAGAGAGAGAGTGTCTGACTTAGATGTCGCCACTTATAGGTTTCAAGAAGTTCGTATACGTACGCTTAGGTACGACGGAACTTTACCGTAACGAGCGCCGTGATGTCGCGGGACGTTTTCTCGTACGAACGCTTGAAAGTTTTCACTAACACGTATCTAATAAAATAAACAAAAAGAATGGTTAACGGCGTTAAGTGCATCGAGATTTTGCGGTTTCGGACAGGTCATGAAGTTGACGATGCGGGTGTGCGAATTCGGGGCGAGTGAGGTGCGCGTTCAGCCGGTGGCGGTGTTTTATTTTGACGACTGCGTACGAAGCGCAGGTCGGGTCGTGTTCAAAACGTTATTTTCTCTATAAAAGTGATAGTTAGTGTGCAGTTAGGTCGACGCGTCAACAAGGAGGATATCGAGCTTGTGTGGTAACAGGACTTCGTCGATATCACACCGTCTCGCGAAGGTATTATCGACCTAAAAGTGAAGCGTCGTAAAACACCGCGAGCGCCGAACTGCTAAGGACGGACACGACTCCGTCCAGGACGTGCAACCTATTAATATACTGTAATATTAAAAGACGAGAGTGCCCTTCGACGAGTGGACAGTGTACAGTCTGGTATAATCGCATCGGGAAGCGTATAGTAAACAATGTGTAAAACGACAATAATAGGTACTGGTACTGGGTAGGTCGGGCGGTCGCGCCAGTACCATCGTGCACGGCTGGCCTGTGTACCGCGCTCTCTTCACAGTAAACAGTCCGCCTGTGTAACACAGCTAGGTACCTACCGTGTATAGTAAAATGATGAGTGAGTGAGTGAGTAAGTAGGTAAATAAATAAAACGAACAAAAAAATAATGATGCTAACAGAATTGCAATGTACCTAAGTAATAATAAACAACACGACATAAACAAACGGCACGCACATCGAGGGGCGTTCAAACGAATAGGCACCTAGCTAGGTAGATGTTCTACAACGTAAGTATTGAATCTACTAATGTAAAGTTTTACTTTTATTTTTCATTCAATTCCAGCATACGTATACACACACCTCAGTGAGTGGCGATGGGCTTTTCATCACGCGTAGAAGAACAAAAACAAGCGCGTATTTATTACCTACGAGTATCTATCTGCGTATTATAAGCAAGCGAAGCGCATTATGTAGGTACACCTACATCAATTTCAACTTGAAGATAACAATAAAAAGAATTTATTTATAATATAATTACGGTATTTCATTTATGTTCACCCCTCTCTCGTAGGTAGTAGGTAGGTAACTCCAAAACCAAAGTAGGTAAGTACGTATTACAGTGCCTAATGAATTTGGGTCACCAACAAGTATAGTAGTGTAAGTATTGGTAACGTGGTGGTACTGGCTTACATCTTAGTTAGTTAGTAAGTAAGTAAGTAAGTAAGTAGGTAGGTAGAGGTACGTTTTTTAGACAATTCCACTCAAGAAACATATTTAAAATATCGAATAATATGCGGCCCTGAAAAGGGCCTTTTTTATGTGCGCGTCTATATACGGATGGTTGAACGGTATGATTATGTTCACAACAAACACAACACACACACGTCCACCACAGTATGTAGAGCTGGTTGCGCCGCCGCAGGCAACAACACGTACACGCGGGGCATGCAGGTGTTTAACCGCCGAAACCGTACAGGGTGCGACCCTGGCGCTTCAGAGCGTAGACGACGTCCATGGCGGTGACGGTCTTCCTCTTGGCGTGCTCGGTGTAAGTGACAGCGTCGCGAATGACGTTCTCTAGGAACACTTTAAGGACACCGCGAGTCTCTTCGTAGATCAGACCGGAGATACGTTTCACGCCGCCTCTGCGAGCCAGACGACGGATGGCGGGCTTCGTGATACCTTGGATGTTATCACGAAGTACCTTCCTGTGACGCTTGGCTCCTCCTTTTCCCAGACCCTTTCCTCCCTTACCGCGACCGGTCATCTTCTTTGCAGTGGGGTTTCAAAATATGTAATACACTCAGCACGGTAGTGCGCACACGAACGACGCGAGCGACTGGAATATTTTTAAGATTCACAACTGCTCGTATTTATACTGTACGGTGAGCTCAGCGGGGGGGGGGGACAGAGACGTGGAGGTGCGCGGGGCGAGGCGAGCCGACGCTCGACGTTGATTGGTCGATTGAACTATGTCTCTTAAAAGTTACATACCTACGTACCAAACTTTATGTTATCCAATTTGATTTTAGTTATTACTCTACATATACGAGAAAGAAAACCAAGTACTTATCCCGTAACAGTTAATACTATTCAATTTACTCGATATATAGGTACCTACCTACGGAATGAATAATTTATACTCGTAACGATCGTAGCCGAAATATTTTTAGGTAATATGGTTGGTTGGTAGGTAGGTAGGTAGGTAGGTATGAAACTAACTAACCATAATACTGTGTCCCTAGTAAAGTAAAGTAGGATGTAAATCGTCAGGAAAGTATATTTTATATTGTAAGACTAGTACTTCTCTCTCTCTCTCTCATTAATTCGACTTTATTCATTGAAAATAAAAGTAGCTTATGTCGATCATAGTTTAGGGTTAAGGTAGGTAGGTAGGTAGGTAGATAGATATGTGTGTGTGTGTGTGTGTGTATTTAGCGTTTTTTTATGACGTCTGATATAAAGAAACATTTAATTATCTGATACATATGTGGCCCTGAAAAGGGCCTTTTATGTGAACGAGCAAACGCACAGCCACAGCCACAGACACGCTGCAATGCACGAAGGCAGTCTACGTGGAGGGCGATGTGTAATTGTGACGTCAGCAGCAGTTTAAGCGCGTTCGCCTCTGATCCTGCGCGCCAACTGGATGTCCTTGGGCATGATGGTGACGCGCTTCGCGTGAATCGCGCACAGGTTGGTGTCTTCGAAGAGACCGACGAGATAAGCTTCGCTAGCCTCCTGCAGCGCCATAACAGCGGAGCTCTGGAAACGGAGATCGGTCTTGAAGTCCTGTGCGATCTCACGCACGAGACGCTGGAACGGAAGCTTGCGGATCAGCAGTTCGGTACTCTTCTGGTAGCGACGAATCTCACGGAGGGCCACAGTGCCGGGCCTGTAGCGATGGGGTTTCTTAACACCACCGGTGGCCGGTGCGCTCTTGCGCGCAGCCTTGGTGGCGAGCTGCTTCCTCGGCGCCTTACCACCGGTGGATTTACGAGCGGTCTGCTTAGTACGCGCCATTGTAAACAAGGAACGACAGACAAATAATAATCAACTGAGAATACTGACTTTAGATACACGCAACGGACGCGCGCGGACCTATACACTTCGAACGTAGGAGAGCGAATAAAACCGTGAACCCAAAACGTCGTGTATTTATAGTCAGGCAAAGTAAGCGGGCAGGAGCGCGCGCGCCCCTGCGCGCCCTCTGTAGTACAACGATCTAACTAAAATCGTCATAAAATAGAAAACAATTTTTCATTTATTATGTACAGCAATGTTTAAAACTTAATATTATTAATTATTTTGTATTTTTCATAAAATACACCCGTCTGGTAAAACAGTGTAGATTGAAAAAAAAAAAAGAGAGGAAAAATCCCCCCCCCCCCCCCTCCCCCCATACAAGTATAAAAATTTGTTAAAAACTTAATAATAATTGTGATTTATGGCTGCTAATCTATACAATTGGACACCCCCCCCCCCCCCCCCCCCCCGCATACAAGTATACAAATTTTATTAGCTACTTGTCTAAACAGACGTGTTGAGAAACTACGGATTTTCTATGTTAAGTTTTCTAGTACACTCTTATTCACTTGCATCTTAATTAGTACCTACGCTATCGTTTACGCGGGAAATTACCTATGCATGTTGTAATTTTGTTGATGCAGTTGTTTAGTAAATAAGTAGGTAAGTGAATAATATGTATGTAACTGAGTGTAGGTAGGTAGGTAGGTCGGTCTATATAATAAGCCTGATATAGTCTTCATTCAATTCATTATGATACTAGGTAGGTAGGTAGGTAGGTACGTGTTTTTCTTATAATTTTTATGTAGTAGTAACGTTTTGACTGTCATCAAATTTAAAGAAACGTGAATTTATCACATGAACATATTTGTGGCCCTGAAAAGGGCCTTTTGTTTTTACTCCTGCCTGCCATCCCACGGTGTGCGTGCGCGTCCAGACGTTTGTCGTGGTTTGCCCGTAAGCACGTGAATCATGCGCGTCTCGTACGTACATACATGACACACAGCGGGTAGATGATACCTATGTGTGTATATGTATGCACATTACGATGACACTAACACAATTAACACGCACCACAGTCAACAAGACACACGAACAAGCGCACTGGGTTTAACACTGTACACAAACACGAGGCGGCGGCTTTGAGACGGAGCGTCGGCGGCTCTTGCTAGCCTACCGAGCCCGCTCACTTGGAGCTGGTGTATTTGGTGACGGCCTTGGTGCCCTCACTGACGGCGTGCTTGGCGAGCTCACCAGGCAGCAGGAGCCTGACGGACGTTTGCACCTCCCTGGACGTGATGGTGGATCTCTTGTTGTAGTGGGCGAGACGGGAAGCTTCGGCGGCGATACGCTCGAAGATGTCGTTCACGAACGAGTTCATGATAGACATGGCCTTGCTGGAGATACCGGTGTCGGGGTGCACCTGCTTCAGGACCTTGTAGATGTAGATGGCGTAACTCTCCTTCCTCTTGTGCTTCTTCTTCTTCTTGTCGGTCTTGGAGATGTTCTTCTGGGCTTTGCCAGACTTCTTGGCGGCTTTACCACTTGTCTTGGGCGGCATTATGAAATTGTCGAGCGAGTACACGTGCTACCGAAACGGAGTTCAGTCGCAGTATAAACCGTGATAATAGTAGGATGTCGTATTTATAGTGATACGAACGGCGCACAGTGGCGGCAAACGGTGAGATATTCGACGCAGCGGCGGACCAATCACCGCGCTCCTAAGCCAGAGTGTAGATCGCGCGCGGGGAGAGGGGATGCTCAGGAGGGGGTTGAAGGGGGCGGGCGAGGCGATGCTTATTGCTTGTATTCGTCATTATTGGAAAATATGTAAGAAAACTATTTCTTTTTTAACATAATTTAGTTTTTAGGTTATAGTAACTGATTTCATATTAATATATATTATTTTCATAATGCATTTGAATAAGATTTATGCACCTAATATCATAAAAAAAAAAAAAAAAAATAGGTATGTAATTCATTATTAAAGCTTTCGAAACCTTTACCTGCTCACGTTATTTAGTAAAATTATATATAGGTAGGTATTTATTAACTGCTGTTCTGTGTTATTATGTAAATAAACATTGTTGTCGTGATGTATAAACCACCAACATAGCCAACATAATTTTTGTTGTAATAACTAAATATTAGGTAGGTAGGTAGGTAGGTAGTTAGGTAGGTAGGTAGGTAGGTAGGTAAGTAAGTAAGTAAGTATGTATGTATGTATGTATCTATCTACATACCGACAACATTTTGTACTGCTCTCGTAACAACAACATTTCATACCTACTCTAACTTTGCGTTTGTCTTTTTTTTGTAGTTTCTAAATCTCCTTCCTTACAGTTACTAAGTAGTAGGTAGGTAGGTAGGTAGGTAGGTAGGTAGATAGATAGATAGATAGATAGATAGATAGATAGATAGATATTTCATTGGTAGGTAGGTACGTTTTTGTTTGACAACACTGATAAAGAAACTGTCTTTGTATGTAATATTTGACGAATCATATTGTGGCCCTGAAAAGGGCCTTTTGTTTTGAATGCATACGAGCGGAGAGCATCGCGAAACCGACATAATAGATTATAGCATAGCCATAAATATTATATCAAAGTACGCGTGCGGGGGCACTCGCACGAAGCACCACGTTCAGAAGTCGCGTCGTGGCACAACGTTTAAGCCTTCTTCTCGGTCTTCTTGGGCAGTAGCACGGCCTGGATGTTCGGCAGCACACCACCTTGAGCGATCGTCACACCGGAGAGCAGCTTGTTCAACTCCTCGTCGTTGCGGATGGCCAATTGAAGATGACGCGGGATGATCCTGGTCTTCTTGTTGTCTCTCGCGGCGTTGCCGGCCAACTCGAGGACCTCAGCCGCCAGATACTCCATCACGGCGGCCAAGTAGACGGGAGCGCCGGCACCCACGCGCTCTGCGTAGTTTCCGTTACGCAGCAGCCTGTGAATACGACCCACAGGGAACTGGAGACCAGCACGGTTGGAACGGGACTTTGCCTTTCCCTTCACCTTGCCACCTTTACCGCGACCAGACATAATTGAAAGATTTGTTTAAAGAACAACTCACGAAAACAACGAAACACGCGTACAGAAGTGCGCGCGCCGAAAGAATCTAGTTATAATGCCCGGATTTATTTTTTTTTTTTTTTTTTTTTTTTTTTTTAACTATGGCATCTCGCAGGTATACCACTAAGGTATTTACTGCTTAACCGAACAATCCTGTGGCTGCCTTAAGCACTACACTCAAAGCCTCCAGCCAGGAGCAACTATTCTACATTAAAATTAGGCGAACGCTCGCTAAGGGCACCCCCTGTGGGGTACGAACCTCGGCTTAGGGCGTCGCTGAGGGGGGGACAGCAAGATGGGACAGGCTGGATCACGGATATATTATTATTAGACGGGGAATTTAAAGCTACGCGCTCAGCTGCGGCGCGGGCTGGCGCTTCATCGGACAAGGGTCGGGGGGGAGTATTATTTACTCGTGAGGGTCGCGCGCGCGGAGGACCTCGGCGGCGAGGTCGGTACGACGGGTGTCGGGTGTGTTTGTGCACTGTACTGGTGGCCCTATTGCTCTCCTGGAGGAGAGTGGTTGGATCATCTGGATCGGAGAGGACATGCCTAGGACGGCGAAATCGACTAATGCGGGAGGGGGTATAATTGGCCGCTTCAACAACCAGAGGGTTGCGGTGATTGGCGGCGGAATCAAAATGACGCTTTGCAATGCGTTTTAGGAACTGATGGATAGTGGGGATTTTGAGATCTAGGTGGAGGTTAATATTCCTGACATACCAGGGAGCGCCCGTGGCTCTTCTAAGGAATCTGTTCTGGATCACCTGCATCTTATGAATATTTCTGGGGGATGTGTGTGCAAAGACTACACCCGCATAGGTCATGATGGGGCGGATGCACGCTGTGTAGATGCGCAATTTGCACTTGAGTGACAATTTGCTGCGTGCATTAACGATATAGTAAAGTCTACTGAGAGCGAAGGCGGCCCGCGAGCGAACCGACCTTATGTGCTCTGTAAAGTTGAGGTAATGATCGAGGATGACTCCCAAGTACTTGGCTTGCTTCTCCCAGGGGATAGGCTTGCCTAACAAGGTGAGTGGTCGGGGAATGTGAGGGGGTCTAGATCGCGGTTTTATGAATAAAACTGCCTGACTTTTGTCGGGGTTCACCTCGATTCTCCATTTCTTAAACCAGGCGCCAAGGTTATTGACAGCCCGTTGTAAGAGAAGGTGGATCTGAGTCTGCGAATAGCCCCTGCAATATATGGCCGTGTCATCTGCGAACAGAGCCAACTGCGCCGTATTGCTTTTGGGGATGTCGCTAGTGAAGAGCGAGAACATGAGCGGGGCGAGCACGGAGCCTTGAGGGACTCCGGCGCGGATTTGGCGGGGAGAGGATAGGGCTCCCTCAATGCGATAGCGGAAGGTGCGATTCGACAAGTAGTCCCGTAAGATGAGCACGAGACGATCGGGCACTCCGAGTTTGTAGAGCTTAAAGATTAAGCCGTTGTGCCAGACCTTGTCGAATGCTTTCGCTATGTCGAAGAAGACCGCACCTGTCGACATGCCACGGTAGAAGCCGCCGCCGATGAATTCGACGATACGGTGGACCTGATGCACGCTAGAGTGCTGGGCTCTAAAGCCGAACTGTTCGTTGGGGATGAGGCCTTTGGTTTCAGCGTAGTCCCTGAGACGCTTATAAATAAGCCTCTCATAGATTTTGCCTAATACCTTGAGCAGACTGATGGGGCGGTAGCTAGAGGGTTCGGTTTTGGGCTTGCCAGGCTTTGGGATACCTATCACTATGGCTTCTTTCCACGCTTGGGGGAAGATGTTGTTGCTTAGAGCACCATTGAAGATGGTGGTCAGTAGCATAATAAGGTGGGCGGGGAAGAGTTGGATCACCCTATTGGTGATTCCATCTGAGCCGGGGGCTTTACGGATGTGGAGACCTTTGATGATGTCATGCACTTCGTCTGGAGTGACGGGGGGCAGAGGACTTTCGGGGTCTTCGACGGGGGGCAGAGAAGCTTTACGTTCGACTTCAGCGTCTACCTCTGAGAGGTGAGCTTGGTCTACTGGTAGGGAGCTGGGAGAGCATTGAGCCTCGAGACTGTCGGCTAGGCATTCCGCTTTGTCGATGTCGTCGAAGGCTATGGTTTTGTCGGGGCGTACTAGGGGGGGCATGGCAGCTATCTGCTTGGATTTGAGTTTTCGCTGGAGTTCCCAGAAGGCCTGATGGGTGGGCTGTAACTCGCTCAGCATCTTATCCCAGCTCGCGTCACGCAGCTCCGCCATGCGTGTCTTTACAGATCTCTGCAAGTAGCGCATGTGGGCTTTGTTGGCGGGACAGGGAAAGTTGCTGTATGCACGGGTGGCCGCGTTCTTCTCGGTCAACAGAGCACGCGCATCGTCCGGGAGTTTCAAGTAGCGGTTATCCGCTTCAGGAACCTCCCTTGAACTGTCGTTCAGGACGGTTTGCACATGGTCAGTGAGCGAGTCGATCGCAGCCGTCGTGTCCGCGATTGAATCGAAAACGTTTGGGATGGAGTCCAATTGGGGGGACGTGTTGGTTTTCAGCTTATCGCCTACTTGCCTCCAGTCCGTCACCCTTTTGGTGGCTGGGGGTTGGTTGGGGTCAGAGGGACCTATGCGGGGAGCCAGTCGTATGACTACTGGTCGGTGGTCCGAGGTAAGCTCGTGAACCGTTTCTATTGAGTCTAATCTTAGGTTGACGTTCTTAAGGAGCGCCACGTCAAGAATGTCGGGGGCATGATTAATTTGGTGGGGATAGTGGGTTGGAGTCATCGGAGCGATGACGTCAAAGTTTTGAGCGAAGGAGAGATTGTACAATTGATGCCCTCTGGAGTTGGTAAGGGAGCTATTCCAGGAGGGATGTTTAGCGTTGAGATCGCCTGCTATGATAACAGAGTCACTCATGCCAAATAGGATTTTTAGGTCGTCCGCGATGGGTTGGAATCCCCCTGTGTGGTTGGGAGAGATGTAGGCCGATACTACGGTGACCGGCTGATGGCCAGTCATAGCTAGTCGGCAGATGGAGACTTCTAATTGTGCTAACGGGGGAGGGTCAATAGGGATGCAGTACAGATCCTTTTTATAATAAATTAGTGTGCCGCCCAAGTGGGCATGCGACCTATCGTTACGGATTACACGGTAATTTGCAATGGCTGGATTACGGTGATTGGGTTTTAGGAAGGTTTCCTGTACGAGGAATAAGTCAATTCGATGATCACGGAGGAACTCCGATATTTCATCTCGTTGACCTTGGATTCCGTTTGCGTTGAAGACGCCTAGGTTGAGGGATCTGGGTTTAAATCTACTTAAGGCCGTGTTATTCATGATGATGAGATAACAGAGAGGGCTTGGGTGATGTCCTGGTTCGCGACTAATACGGCCAGGAGAGATTGGATGTCGCCGCTTTGCTTAGCGGCGACGATATCGCTTGCCATTTGAGCCGCCCGGGGCGTGCTGAATATGGCGAATGCGCTGGCAATGATGTTTATGTTTTGCGCAGCGATGTTATAATTGATCGCGGGGTGCGGTGCTTGAGGAGCACGTACGGGTTTCGAGGCGGGCGCTATGGGTGCGGGGGGAGCGTAAGGCGTGGTAGGCGCGGAGGGCGCGGGGGGCGCGGCGGGCGCGGTGGGCGCGACGGGCGCGGTGGGTGGGGTGGCCGCTGAGGGCGGAGGGACACGGTTACGCGGATCCATGAGAGAGTACATGGGGGTTTGAGGGAGCGGGGGCCTCGCGGTGGCCATGGCTGGAAAAGCCTGCTGGTGGTGGAGTTGAGTCCAGGGGCTAGGTCTCTGAGGACTTAGCCGCTGGGGGATTTGGGAGGAGGGAATGAGGAATTCCCTCTGTTTTGTCTGCCGAGCGTCGAGACGCTGGGTCAGTTTGCCTGGGTTCGACTTTGGTGCCTTAGGGCATCCGCGGTAATTGGCAGTATGCCCTATATTCCCGCATAGCACGCAGCTAGGTGGGCTGTCGCAGAGGTTGCGATCTTTTGGCCGTGAGCAATCCGAAGTGCCGTGGTCGCCCAGGCACTTGACGCACCTGGGTTTGGCATGGCAGTTCTTCTGCGCATGGCCGTACAGCTGGCAATTATGGCATTGCCCTATGGCGCTGTTTTTCCAGGGCTTCTCAATGGTGAAGCCCATTAGGTTGCAGATCGTCTTGACGTTGAATATGGGGTGATGCCCCTCGGTCGGGGAGCACACGACTAAGATCATGTCGTATGCTTCTCTACCGCGCGAACGGTGCATACGGTGCACTTCATCGACTGGAATCCTTTGCGACTGAAGGTCTGCTAGGATGTCGGATGGGGAGATTTCCTTGGGGATCTTCTTGATCACCACACGGATCTGTCTGTCTTCTGGGAGGGAGTAGGTGTGGAATGACACACCTCTCGCTTGCAGAAGGGTATTCAAGTCCCTATAGTCACGGGACGTCGCGAGTGTGACTTTTATACCCTGTTGGGTCGATCTGGCGTTGGTGTAGTTGATCCTCTGCTCAACACACCATTTGGAGATGGCCGTCCACTTCTCCTTGTCTTGGATGAAGACAGGGGGAGGGGGCGCGACCTTCTTGGTACCGGGGGGGTTTTTGGCGGGGGCATCCTGCGCGGAGGATGGCGTACTCGCGATCGGGCGGGGGGTGGGGGGGGAAAATACGGGGGATCCTACGGGGAGGGGGGTGGGTGAGGGTGGGGGAGCATCCCTGTCTACATAGTGGGTAGGCGGGCTATCATCGATGGCGACTACTTTGGACGCCTGAGAGGAGCTCTGCTTCTTCATCTTCCTCTTACCGGAGGTGACAGCTGTGAAGCCGTCATCGTCCGACTGCGAGCTTGAAGAAGAGGCATGCTCTTCGTTATCGGAGGGGAAGGGAGTGGGGGCGCGCTTTGAGGAAGCGGGCTCGCTAGTGTCCATCATGGTAGATGGACCTGATTGCGATGCTGCGAGTGCATCGCTAAAGGTATCTAGTTGATCTGAAGGATCGGGGGGAAGATGCTTCCCAGCGATCGACTCGACCACTGGACCGAATTTACTGCTGAGGGACGGCTCGATCTTAAGGATCTCGCTCATAGCTTGTAGGAGGATAATATTATCTCTCCTGAGGGTATCTAATTGGTCACTAAAGGACCTGAGTTGGGCCTCCATCTTAAGGAGGCTCATTTTAACAAAGATTTAATAAAAAGAGATTTTTAAAGCTCCTAATGGCCCTAATCCTATCTCCCCGGGCGGACTACCGGGGATGTGTGAAACCCTCCCTGCCGGGTATAGGCAGGGAGGTTGAGTACTTAAAGTGAGCCCTAAGCTTGCTTTTGCCCGTTGCCTGTCTTATTGTGCAACGGGGTCCTGACCAGTCTAGTGTGAAGGGTGTAGACACACCCAACCACTCTAGGTGTGTAGCTGTGGAAGCAAAACTGTCACCAATGCCGACTAGGAGACCCCCCAAGGCCGAACACTGGGACCCGTCCAATTGACTGCCTAGCCCTGAAGGGGTTCGGCGGGTGTAATTGGGTCAACACCCCCTCGGTTTCGTTGGCACCGTATGGTATCCACCGAGGACCACGAAACTGTGGTTTTGCCCTGAAGGGGCCTGTGACGCGCTACGTTTTGACCTTTAATCTGCTAACAGAAATACTTTATTAATTGTGTCTTGAAAAAGACAGCAATTAATAGCTGAAGAACTGGAGAGTCGCGAAGAACAGGAACCACCGGCTTGATATCAGGAACCACAAGCTTGAGTGATCAGGAACACGAAGAGCAGCACGACCGTCCGCAACCGATGCCAGTTGCTGAGTGCGCGCCCGGATTTATATTTGCGACTCCATTTTA
The DNA here is from genome assembly GCA_963853775.1 of Xanthia togata. Lineage (NCBI taxonomy): Eukaryota > Metazoa > Arthropoda > Insecta > Lepidoptera > Noctuidae > Xanthia > Xanthia togata. The sequence goes on along the minus strand of OY970818.1, from coordinate 5,574,421 downwards.
TACCCCGCTCGAGTAGCCGTGTCAGTGGGAGGGGTACACAGCTAACGAAACTAATTCACAAAACGCGCAAGCGCGCGCGCGCGCTCTCAAGCCGAGCGGCGTCATGTACGTGCGCTGCGCCGTGGTTACGGGGTGGGTAGAGTTTTAGCACAATTTAATAAACCGTCACAATTACCTACATTTATGACAAGACTTTTAATAATATTAATGTTTTTTTTTTTTTTTTTTTTTTCTTTTTTATTCAATAACTTTTGAAATGGGATTGTAGGTAGGTACTCACCTACACCTTCGGATGGGGTATTTTATTTATGACCCTAAATATGTTACGTCACATGTTATGAAAAGGCTTTAATATAATATGAATTAGGTAGGCATTTAGTGGTAGGCACTATAAAATTTCCGTATTTTCCCTAAGTCATTATAATAACCCTTATAGATTTATTAGACTGTAAGCATTAGTGTCGAATTTTGAAATCGAAAGTGCAGTGGAAATTGTATTCATTTATAATAATAGGTAGGTAGGTAGGTAGGTAGGTAGGTAGGTAGGTGGGTAGGTAGGTAGGTAGGTGGGTAGGTAGGTAGGTAGAACTGTCTGTCTGTTTATTTATTTAGGACCTATCTTCTATGTATTTCCTATTTAGATAGATAATAGTATAATATAACGTTTTGACTCTCGCTGTTATAGAAACGAATATTTTTCATATTCATGATAGTTTTGTTAGCCCTGAAAAGGGCTTTTTGGTGTGGTGAGCGCATGCACGCGCGCTAAGCATCTCGGTGCCGCCGTCCGTGGTTTCTTCAGTTTTGCTTCTGATGAATCGTTGGTGACGAGCTCGAGACACGTCGAGCGCGTTCCGCACCCTCCTTCCCGAGGACGATAGACGCGTACGTACTGCGTGCGCGCGGTTAGACGATGATGAAAACAAACAAACGCACAAAGCACGCGCGCGCCTCTCTCTACAGTGTGCAGTATTATTATAGTACAAAACAACATTAATAATAATAATTATGTAAGTACGTACGTACACACTGCACAGTAGGTAAGACGCACACGCACATTTGTCACTATCACTCATCGGCAGCTGCTGCTGTTGGTGTTGCGGGTATCGATGGTGGTGAGTGGGTGGATGGTGGTAGTCAGCCGACTCTGCGCCGCTGTCGTCGTCGCCGTCGCCGTCGCCTGTGTAACGCGAACGCGATCGTGGCTTACTTCTTAGCGGCGGACGCTTTCTTGGCTGCCGGCTTAGACTTGGGTGTGACCGCGGCCTTCTTGGGTTTAGGCGCTTTGGGTTTCTTGGTCGGCGGCTTTGCTGTCTTTTTAGCTTTGGGAGCGGCGCCTCCCTTCGCCTTAGCGGGGGCGGCGGCCTTCTTGGGTGTCGGCTTCTTCTTAGCGGCGGCAACCTTCTTGTCCTTGGCGGCGGCGGCCTTGGACTTTGAAGGTGAACTGGAGGCGGCAGACGCGGCCGCGGCTGCTGCCTTCTTGGTCTTGGCGCCAGCCGCAGAGGCGGTCGCCTTCTTCGTCTTGGCGGCGGCGGCCGGCGCCTTGCCGGCGGCCTTGCCAGCCGCACCGGCGGGTTTCTTGGCGTGGTGCGATTTCGACTCGAGCTTGAAGGAACCGGAGGCACCCTTGCCCTTGGTCTGGATCAGTGCGCCAGATTCGACGGCGCTCTTCAGGTATTTTCTGATGAACGGAGCCAGTTTCTCCGCGTCGACCTTGTACTGAGCGGCGATGTACTTCTTGATCGCCTGCAGGGAAGATCCGCTACGCTCCTTCATCTCCTTGATAGCGTTGTTGACCATCTCAGATGTTTTGGGATGAGTCGGTTTCGCCTTCGGTTTCTTCGCGGCACCGGCGCCGCCGGCCTGCCTCGCCTGCTTCTTCGCTGGTGTAGTGGGCGCGGGGGCCTCGGTAGCGACTGCGGTGTCTGCCATTGTAATTTGAAAAAAGATTCAACTTTACACTTGCAACGTTCAATAATAAAGAGAGAGAGTGTCTGACTTAGATGTCGCCACTTATAGGTTTCAAGAAGTTCGTATACGTACGCTTAGGTACGACGGAACTTTACCGTAACGAGCGCCGTGATGTCGCGGGACGTTTTCTCGTACGAACGCTTGAAAGTTTTCACTAACACGTATCTAATAAAATAAACAAAAAGAATGGTTAACGGCGTTAAGTGCATCGAGATTTTGCGGTTTCGGACAGGTCATGAAGTTGACGATGCGGGTGTGCGAATTCGGGGCGAGTGAGGTGCGCGTTCAGCCGGTGGCGGTGTTTTATTTTGACGACTGCGTACGAAGCGCAGGTCGGGTCGTGTTCAAAACGTTATTTTCTCTATAAAAGTGATAGTTAGTGTGCAGTTAGGTCGACGCGTCAACAAGGAGGATATCGAGCTTGTGTGGTAACAGGACTTCGTCGATATCACACCGTCTCGCGAAGGTATTATCGACCTAAAAGTGAAGCGTCGTAAAACACCGCGAGCGCCGAACTGCTAAGGACGGACACGACTCCGTCCAGGACGTGCAACCTATTAATATACTGTAATATTAAAAGACGAGAGTGCCCTTCGACGAGTGGACAGTGTACAGTCTGGTATAATCGCATCGGGAAGCGTATAGTAAACAATGTGTAAAACGACAATAATAGGTACTGGTACTGGGTAGGTCGGGCGGTCGCGCCAGTACCATCGTGCACGGCTGGCCTGTGTACCGCGCTCTCTTCACAGTAAACAGTCCGCCTGTGTAACACAGCTAGGTACCTACCGTGTATAGTAAAATGATGAGTGAGTGAGTGAGTAAGTAGGTAAATAAATAAAACGAACAAAAAAATAATGATGCTAACAGAATTGCAATGTACCTAAGTAATAATAAACAACACGACATAAACAAACGGCACGCACATCGAGGGGCGTTCAAACGAATAGGCACCTAGCTAGGTAGATGTTCTACAACGTAAGTATTGAATCTACTAATGTAAAGTTTTACTTTTATTTTTCATTCAATTCCAGCATACGTATACACACACCTCAGTGAGTGGCGATGGGCTTTTCATCACGCGTAGAAGAACAAAAACAAGCGCGTATTTATTACCTACGAGTATCTATCTGCGTATTATAAGCAAGCGAAGCGCATTATGTAGGTACACCTACATCAATTTCAACTTGAAGATAACAATAAAAAGAATTTATTTATAATATAATTACGGTATTTCATTTATGTTCACCCCTCTCTCGTAGGTAGTAGGTAGGTAACTCCAAAACCAAAGTAGGTAAGTACGTATTACAGTGCCTAATGAATTTGGGTCACCAACAAGTATAGTAGTGTAAGTATTGGTAACGTGGTGGTACTGGCTTACATCTTAGTTAGTTAGTAAGTAAGTAAGTAAGTAAGTAGGTAGGTAGAGGTACGTTTTTTAGACAATTCCACTCAAGAAACATATTTAAAATATCGAATAATATGCGGCCCTGAAAAGGGCCTTTTTTATGTGCGCGTCTATATACGGATGGTTGAACGGTATGATTATGTTCACAACAAACACAACACACACACGTCCACCACAGTATGTAGAGCTGGTTGCGCCGCCGCAGGCAACAACACGTACACGCGGGGCATGCAGGTGTTTAACCGCCGAAACCGTACAGGGTGCGACCCTGGCGCTTCAGAGCGTAGACGACGTCCATGGCGGTGACGGTCTTCCTCTTGGCGTGCTCGGTGTAAGTGACAGCGTCGCGAATGACGTTCTCTAGGAACACTTTAAGGACACCGCGAGTCTCTTCGTAGATCAGACCGGAGATACGTTTCACGCCGCCTCTGCGAGCCAGACGACGGATGGCGGGCTTCGTGATACCTTGGATGTTATCACGAAGTACCTTCCTGTGACGCTTGGCTCCTCCTTTTCCCAGACCCTTTCCTCCCTTACCGCGACCGGTCATCTTCTTTGCAGTGGGGTTTCAAAATATGTAATACACTCAGCACGGTAGTGCGCACACGAACGACGCGAGCGACTGGAATATTTTTAAGATTCACAACTGCTCGTATTTATACTGTACGGTGAGCTCAGCGGGGGGGGGGGACAGAGACGTGGAGGTGCGCGGGGCGAGGCGAGCCGACGCTCGACGTTGATTGGTCGATTGAACTATGTCTCTTAAAAGTTACATACCTACGTACCAAACTTTATGTTATCCAATTTGATTTTAGTTATTACTCTACATATACGAGAAAGAAAACCAAGTACTTATCCCGTAACAGTTAATACTATTCAATTTACTCGATATATAGGTACCTACCTACGGAATGAATAATTTATACTCGTAACGATCGTAGCCGAAATATTTTTAGGTAATATGGTTGGTTGGTAGGTAGGTAGGTAGGTAGGTATGAAACTAACTAACCATAATACTGTGTCCCTAGTAAAGTAAAGTAGGATGTAAATCGTCAGGAAAGTATATTTTATATTGTAAGACTAGTACTTCTCTCTCTCTCTCTCATTAATTCGACTTTATTCATTGAAAATAAAAGTAGCTTATGTCGATCATAGTTTAGGGTTAAGGTAGGTAGGTAGGTAGGTAGATAGATATGTGTGTGTGTGTGTGTGTGTATTTAGCGTTTTTTTATGACGTCTGATATAAAGAAACATTTAATTATCTGATACATATGTGGCCCTGAAAAGGGCCTTTTATGTGAACGAGCAAACGCACAGCCACAGCCACAGACACGCTGCAATGCACGAAGGCAGTCTACGTGGAGGGCGATGTGTAATTGTGACGTCAGCAGCAGTTTAAGCGCGTTCGCCTCTGATCCTGCGCGCCAACTGGATGTCCTTGGGCATGATGGTGACGCGCTTCGCGTGAATCGCGCACAGGTTGGTGTCTTCGAAGAGACCGACGAGATAAGCTTCGCTAGCCTCCTGCAGCGCCATAACAGCGGAGCTCTGGAAACGGAGATCGGTCTTGAAGTCCTGTGCGATCTCACGCACGAGACGCTGGAACGGAAGCTTGCGGATCAGCAGTTCGGTACTCTTCTGGTAGCGACGAATCTCACGGAGGGCCACAGTGCCGGGCCTGTAGCGATGGGGTTTCTTAACACCACCGGTGGCCGGTGCGCTCTTGCGCGCAGCCTTGGTGGCGAGCTGCTTCCTCGGCGCCTTACCACCGGTGGATTTACGAGCGGTCTGCTTAGTACGCGCCATTGTAAACAAGGAACGACAGACAAATAATAATCAACTGAGAATACTGACTTTAGATACACGCAACGGACGCGCGCGGACCTATACACTTCGAACGTAGGAGAGCGAATAAAACCGTGAACCCAAAACGTCGTGTATTTATAGTCAGGCAAAGTAAGCGGGCAGGAGCGCGCGCGCCCCTGCGCGCCCTCTGTAGTACAACGATCTAACTAAAATCGTCATAAAATAGAAAACAATTTTTCATTTATTATGTACAGCAATGTTTAAAACTTAATATTATTAATTATTTTGTATTTTTCATAAAATACACCCGTCTGGTAAAACAGTGTAGATTGAAAAAAAAAAAAGAGAGGAAAAATCCCCCCCCCCCCCCCTCCCCCCATACAAGTATAAAAATTTGTTAAAAACTTAATAATAATTGTGATTTATGGCTGCTAATCTATACAATTGGACACCCCCCCCCCCCCCCCCCCCCCGCATACAAGTATACAAATTTTATTAGCTACTTGTCTAAACAGACGTGTTGAGAAACTACGGATTTTCTATGTTAAGTTTTCTAGTACACTCTTATTCACTTGCATCTTAATTAGTACCTACGCTATCGTTTACGCGGGAAATTACCTATGCATGTTGTAATTTTGTTGATGCAGTTGTTTAGTAAATAAGTAGGTAAGTGAATAATATGTATGTAACTGAGTGTAGGTAGGTAGGTAGGTCGGTCTATATAATAAGCCTGATATAGTCTTCATTCAATTCATTATGATACTAGGTAGGTAGGTAGGTAGGTACGTGTTTTTCTTATAATTTTTATGTAGTAGTAACGTTTTGACTGTCATCAAATTTAAAGAAACGTGAATTTATCACATGAACATATTTGTGGCCCTGAAAAGGGCCTTTTGTTTTTACTCCTGCCTGCCATCCCACGGTGTGCGTGCGCGTCCAGACGTTTGTCGTGGTTTGCCCGTAAGCACGTGAATCATGCGCGTCTCGTACGTACATACATGACACACAGCGGGTAGATGATACCTATGTGTGTATATGTATGCACATTACGATGACACTAACACAATTAACACGCACCACAGTCAACAAGACACACGAACAAGCGCACTGGGTTTAACACTGTACACAAACACGAGGCGGCGGCTTTGAGACGGAGCGTCGGCGGCTCTTGCTAGCCTACCGAGCCCGCTCACTTGGAGCTGGTGTATTTGGTGACGGCCTTGGTGCCCTCACTGACGGCGTGCTTGGCGAGCTCACCAGGCAGCAGGAGCCTGACGGACGTTTGCACCTCCCTGGACGTGATGGTGGATCTCTTGTTGTAGTGGGCGAGACGGGAAGCTTCGGCGGCGATACGCTCGAAGATGTCGTTCACGAACGAGTTCATGATAGACATGGCCTTGCTGGAGATACCGGTGTCGGGGTGCACCTGCTTCAGGACCTTGTAGATGTAGATGGCGTAACTCTCCTTCCTCTTGTGCTTCTTCTTCTTCTTGTCGGTCTTGGAGATGTTCTTCTGGGCTTTGCCAGACTTCTTGGCGGCTTTACCACTTGTCTTGGGCGGCATTATGAAATTGTCGAGCGAGTACACGTGCTACCGAAACGGAGTTCAGTCGCAGTATAAACCGTGATAATAGTAGGATGTCGTATTTATAGTGATACGAACGGCGCACAGTGGCGGCAAACGGTGAGATATTCGACGCAGCGGCGGACCAATCACCGCGCTCCTAAGCCAGAGTGTAGATCGCGCGCGGGGAGAGGGGATGCTCAGGAGGGGGTTGAAGGGGGCGGGCGAGGCGATGCTTATTGCTTGTATTCGTCATTATTGGAAAATATGTAAGAAAACTATTTCTTTTTTAACATAATTTAGTTTTTAGGTTATAGTAACTGATTTCATATTAATATATATTATTTTCATAATGCATTTGAATAAGATTTATGCACCTAATATCATAAAAAAAAAAAAAAAAAATAGGTATGTAATTCATTATTAAAGCTTTCGAAACCTTTACCTGCTCACGTTATTTAGTAAAATTATATATAGGTAGGTATTTATTAACTGCTGTTCTGTGTTATTATGTAAATAAACATTGTTGTCGTGATGTATAAACCACCAACATAGCCAACATAATTTTTGTTGTAATAACTAAATATTAGGTAGGTAGGTAGGTAGGTAGTTAGGTAGGTAGGTAGGTAGGTAGGTAAGTAAGTAAGTAAGTATGTATGTATGTATGTATCTATCTACATACCGACAACATTTTGTACTGCTCTCGTAACAACAACATTTCATACCTACTCTAACTTTGCGTTTGTCTTTTTTTTGTAGTTTCTAAATCTCCTTCCTTACAGTTACTAAGTAGTAGGTAGGTAGGTAGGTAGGTAGGTAGGTAGATAGATAGATAGATAGATAGATAGATAGATAGATAGATATTTCATTGGTAGGTAGGTACGTTTTTGTTTGACAACACTGATAAAGAAACTGTCTTTGTATGTAATATTTGACGAATCATATTGTGGCCCTGAAAAGGGCCTTTTGTTTTGAATGCATACGAGCGGAGAGCATCGCGAAACCGACATAATAGATTATAGCATAGCCATAAATATTATATCAAAGTACGCGTGCGGGGGCACTCGCACGAAGCACCACGTTCAGAAGTCGCGTCGTGGCACAACGTTTAAGCCTTCTTCTCGGTCTTCTTGGGCAGTAGCACGGCCTGGATGTTCGGCAGCACACCACCTTGAGCGATCGTCACACCGGAGAGCAGCTTGTTCAACTCCTCGTCGTTGCGGATGGCCAATTGAAGATGACGCGGGATGATCCTGGTCTTCTTGTTGTCTCTCGCGGCGTTGCCGGCCAACTCGAGGACCTCAGCCGCCAGATACTCCATCACGGCGGCCAAGTAGACGGGAGCGCCGGCACCCACGCGCTCTGCGTAGTTTCCGTTACGCAGCAGCCTGTGAATACGACCCACAGGGAACTGGAGACCAGCACGGTTGGAACGGGACTTTGCCTTTCCCTTCACCTTGCCACCTTTACCGCGACCAGACATAATTGAAAGATTTGTTTAAAGAACAACTCACGAAAACAACGAAACACGCGTACAGAAGTGCGCGCGCCGAAAGAATCTATTTTTTTTTTTTTTTTTAACTATGGCATCTCGCAGGTATACCACTAAGGTATTTACTGCTTAACCGAACAATCCTGTGGCTGCCTTAAGCACTACACTCAAAGCCTCCAGCCAGGAGCAACTATTCTACATTAAAATTAGGCGAACGCTCGCTAAGGGCACCCCCTGTGGGGTACGAACCTCGGCTTAGGGCGTCGCTGAGGGGGGGACAGCAAGATGGGACAGGCTGGATCACGGATATATTATTATTAGACGGGGAATTTAAAGCTACGCGCTCAGCTGCGGCGCGGGCTGGCGCTTCATCGGACAAGGGTCGGGGGGGAGTATTATTTACTCGTGAGGGTCGCGCGCGCGGAGGACCTCGGCGGCGAGGTCGGTACGACGGGTGTCGGGTGTGTTTGTGCACTGTACTGGTGGCCCTATTGCTCTCCTGGAGGAGAGTGGTTGGATCATCTGGATCGGAGAGGACATGCCTAGGACGGCGAAATCGACTAATGCGGGAGGGGGTATAATTGGCCGCTTCAACAACCAGAGGGTTGCGGTGATTGGCGGCGGAATCAAAATGACGCTTTGCAATGCGTTTTAGGAACTGATGGATAGTGGGGATTTTGAGATCTAGGTGGAGGTTAATATTTCTGACATACCAGGGAGCGCCCGTGGCTCTTCTAAGGAATCTGTTCTGGATCACCTGCATCTTATGGATGTTTCTGGGGGATGTGTGTGCAAAGACTACACCCGCATAGGTCATGATGGGGCGGATGCACGCTGTGTAGATGCGCAATTTGCACTTGAGTGACAATTTGCTGCGTGCATTAACGATGTAGTAAAGTCTACTGAGAGCGAAGGCGGCCCGCGAGCGAACCGACCTTATGTGCTCTGTAAAGTTGAGGTAATGATCGAGGATGACTCCCAAGTACTTGGCTTGCTTCTCCCAGGGGATAGGCTTGCCTAACAAGGTGAGTGGTCGGGGAATGTGAGGGGGTCTAGATCGCGGTTTTATGAATAATACCGCCTGACTTTTGTCGGGGTTCACCTCGATTCTCCATTTCTTAAACCAGGCGCCAAGGTTATTGACAGCCCGTTGTAAGAGAAGGTGGATCTGAGTCTGCGACCGTCCCCTGCAATATATGGCCGTGTCATCTGCGAACAGAGCCAACTGCGCCGTATTGCTTTTGGGGATGTCGCTTGTGAAGAGCGTGAACATGAGCGGGGCGAGCACGGAGCCTTGAGGGACTCCGGCGCGGATTTGGCGGGGAGAGGATAGGGCTCCCTCGATTCGATAGCGGAAAGTACGATTCGACAAGTAGTCCCGTAAGATGAGCACGAGACGATCGGGCACTCCGAGTTTGTAGAGCTTAAAGATTAAGCCGTTGTGCCAGACCTTGTCGAATGCTTTCGCTATGTCGAAGAAGACCGCACCTGTCGACATGCCACGGTAGAAGCCGCCGCCGATGAATTCGACGATACGGTGGACCTGATGCACGCTAGAGTGCTGGGCTCTAAAGCCGAACTGTTCGTTGGGGATGAGGCCTTTGGTTTCAGCGTAGTCCCTGAGACGCTTATAAATAAGCCTCTCATAGATTTTGCCTAATACCTTGAGCAGACTGATGGGGCGGTAACTGGAGGGTTCGGTTTTGGGCTTGCCAGGCTTGGGGATACCTATCACTATGGCTTCTTTCCACGCTTGGGGGAAGATATTGTTGCTTAGAGCACCATTGAAGATGGTGGTCAGTAGCATAATAAGGTGGGCGGGGAAGAGTTGGATCACCCTATTGGTGATTCCATCTGAGCCGGGGGCTTTACGGATGTGGAGACCTTTGATGATGTCATGCACTTCGTCTGGAGTGACGGGAGGCAGAGGACTTTCGGGGTCTTCGACGGGGGGCAGTGAAGCTTTACGTTCGACTTCAGCGTCTACCTCTGAGAGGTGAGCTTGGTCTACTGGTAGGGAGCTGGGAGAGCATTGAGCCTCGAGACTGTCGGCTAGGCATTCCGCTTTGTCGATGTCGTCGAAGGCTATGGTTTTGTCGGGGCGTACTAGGGGGGGCATGGCAGCTATCTGCTTGGATTTGAGTTTTCTCTGGAGTTCCCAGAAGGCCTGATGGGTGGGCTGTAACTCGCTCAGCATCTTATCCCAGCTCGCGTCACGCAGCTCCGCCATGCGTGTCTTTACAGATCTCTGCAAGTAGCGCATGTGGGCTTTGTTGGCGGGACAGGGAAAGTTGCTGTATGCACGGGTGGCCGCGTTCTTCTCGGTCAACAGAGCACGCGCATCGTCCGGGAGTTTCAAGTAGCGGTTATCCGCTTCAGGAACCTCCCTTGAACTGTCGTTCAGGACGGTTTGCACATGGTCAGTGAGCGAGTCGATTGCAGCCGTCGTGTCCGCGATTGAATCGAAAACGTTTGGGATGGAGTCCAATTGGGGGGACGTGTTGGTTTTCAGCTTATCGCCTACTTGCCTCCAGTCCGTCACCCTTTTGGTGGCTGGGGGTTGGTTGGGGTCAGAGGGACCTGTGCGGGGAGCCAGTCGTATGACTACTGGTCGGTGGTCCGAGGTAAGCTCGTGAACCGTTTCTATTGAGTCTAATCTTAGGTTGACGTTCTTAAGGAGCGCCACGTCAAGAATGTCGGGGGCATGATTAATTTGGTGGGGATAGTGGGTTGGAGTCATCGGAGCGATGACGTCAAAGTTTTGAGCGAAGGAGAGATTGTACAATTGATGCCCTCTGGAGTTGGTAAGGGAGCTATTCCAGGAGGGATGTTTAGCGTTGAGATCGCCTGCTATGATAACAGAGTCACTCATGCCAAATAGGATTTTTAGGTCGTCCGCGATGGGTTGGAATCCCCCTGTGTGGTTGGGAGAGATGTAGGCCGATACTACGGTGACCGGCTGATGGCCAGTCATAGCTAGTCGGCAGATGGAGACTTCTAATTGTGCTAGCGGGGGAGGGTCAATAGGGATGCAGTACAGATCCTTTTTATAATAAATTAGAGTGCCGCCCAAGTGGGCATGCGACCTATCGTTACGGATTACACGGTAATTTGCAATGGCTGGATTACGGTGATTGGGTTTTAGGAAGGTTTCCTGTAAGAGGAATAAGTCAATTCGATGATCACGGAGGAACTCCGATATTTCATCTCGTTGACCATGGATGCCGTTTGCGTTGAAGACGCCGAGGTTGAGGGATCTGGGTTTAAATCTACTTAAGGCCGTGTTATTCATGATGATGAGATAACAGAGAGGGCTTGGGTGATGTCCTGGTTCGCGACTAATACGGCCAGGAGAGATTGGATGTCGCCGCTTTGCTTAGCGGCGACGATATCGCTTGCCATCTGAGCCGCCCGGGGCGTGCTGAATATGGCGAAGGCGCTGGCAATGATGTTAATATTTTGCGCAGCGATATTATAATTGATCGCGGGGTGCGGTGCTTGAGGAGCACGTACGGGTTTCGAGGCGGGCGCTATGGGTGCGGGGGGAGCGTAAGGCGTGGTAGGCGCGGAGGGCGCGGGGGGCGCGGCGGGCGCGGTGGGCGCGGCGGGCGCGGTGGGTGGGGTGGCCGCTGAGGGCGGAGGGACACGGTTACGCGGATCCATGAGAGAGTACATGGGGGTTTGAGGGAGCGGGGGCCTCGCGGTGGCCATGGCTGGGAAAGCCTGCTGGTGGTGGAGTTGAGTCCAGGGGCTAGGTCTCTGAGGACTTAGCCGTTGGGGGATTTGGGAGGAGGGAATGAGGAATTCCCTCTGTTTTGTCTGCCGAGCGTCGAGACGCTGGGTCAGTTTGCCTGGGTTCGACTTTGGTGCCTTAGGGCATCCGCGGTAATTGGCAGTATGCCCTATATTCCCGCATAGCACGCAGCTAGGTGGGCTATCGCAGAGATTGCGATCTTTTGGCCGTGAGCAATCCGAAGTGCCGTGGTCGCCCAGGCACTTGACGCACCTGGGTTTGGCATGGCAGTTCTTCTGCGCATGGCCGTACAGCTGGCAATTATGGCATTGCCCTATGGCGCTGTTTTTCCAGGGCTTCTCAATGGTGAAGCCCATTAGGTTGCAAATCGTTTTGACGTTGAAAATGGGGTGATGCCCCTCGGTCGGGGAGCACACGACTAAGATCATGTCGTATGCTTCTCTACCGCGCGAACGGTGCATGCGGTGCACTTCGTCGACTGGTATCCTTTGCGACTGAAGGTCTGCTAGGATGTCGGATGGGGAGATTTCCTTGGGGATCTTCTTGATCACCACACGGATCTGTCTGTCTTCTGGGAGGGAGTAGGTGTGGAATGACACACCTCTCGATTGCAGAAGGGTATTCAAGTCCCTATAGTCGCGGGACGTCGCGAGTGTGACTTTAATACCCTGTTGGGTCGATCTGGCGTTGGTGTAGTTGATCCTCTGTTCAACACACCATTTGGAGATGGCCGTCCACTTCTCCTTGTCTTGGATGAAGACAGGGGGAGGGGGCGCGACCTTCTTGGTACCGGGGGGGTTTTTGGCGGGAGCATCCTGCGCGGAGGATGGCGTACTCGCGATCGGGCGGGGGGTGGGGGGGGAAACTACGGGGGATCCTACGGGGAGGGGGGTGGGTGAGGGTGGGGGAGCATCCCTATCTACATAGTGGGTAGACGGGCTATCATCGATGGCGACTACTTTGGACGCCTGAGAGGAGCTCTGCTTCTTCATCTTCCTCTTACCGGAGGTGACAGCTGTGAAGCCGTCATCGTCCGACTGCGAGCTTGAAGAAGAGGCATGCTCTTCGTTATCGGAGGGGAAGGGGGTGGGGGCGCGCTTTGAGGAAGCGGGCTCGCTAGTATCCATCATGGTAGATGGAGCTGATTGCGATGCTGCGAGTGCATCGCTAAAAGTGTCTAACTGATCTGAAGGATCGGGGGGAAAGTGCTTCTCAGCGATCGACTCGACCACTGGACCGAATTCCTTGCTGAGAGACGGATCGATCTGAAGGATCTTGCTCAGAGCTTGAAGGAGGATCAGGTTGTCTTCCCTGAGGGAATCTAGCTGGTCATTGATAGACCTGAATTTGGCCTCCATATTAAGGTGGCTCATTTTAACTAAGTATTAAAAAAATTAAAAAGAGAATTATAAAACTCCTAACGGCCCTAATCCTATCTCCCCGGGCGGACTACCGGGGATGTGTGAAACCCTCCCTGCCGGGTATAGGCAGGGAGGTTGAGTACTTAATGTGAGCCCTAAGCTTGCTTTTGCCCGTTGCCTGTCTTATTGTGCAACGGGGTCCTGACCAGTCTAGTGTGAAGGGTGTAGACACACCCAACCACTCTAGGTGTGTAGCTGTGGAAGCAAAACTGTCACCAATGCCGACTAGGAGACCCCCCAAGGCCGAACACTGGGACCCGTCCAATTGACTGCCTAGCCCTGAAGGGGTTCGGCGGGTGTAATTGGGTCAACACCCCCTCGGTTTCGTTGGCACCGTATGGTATCCACCGAGGACCACGAAACTGTGGTTTTGCCCTGAAGGGGCCTGTGACGCGCTACGTTTTGACTGTTAATCTGCTAACAGAAATACTTTATTAATTGTGTCTTGAAAAAGACAGCAATTAATAGCTGAAGAACTGGAGAGTCGCGAAGAACAGGAACCACCGGCTTGATATCAGGAACCACAAGCTTGAGTGATCAGGAACACGAAGAGCAGCACGACCGTCCGCAACCGAAAGAATCTAGTTATAATGCCCGGATTTATATTTGCGACTCCATTTTATACCCCGCTCGAGTAGCCGTGTCAGTGGGAGGGGTACACAGCTAACGAAACTAATTCACAAAACGCGCAAGCGCGCGCGCGCGCTCTCAAGCCGAGCGGCGTCATGTACGTGCGCTGCGCCGTGGTTACGGGGTGGGTAGAGTTTTAGCACAATTTAATAAACCGTCACAATTACCTACATTTATGACAAGACTTTTAATAATATTAATGTTTTTTTTTTTTTTTTTTTTTTCTTTTTTATTCAATAACTTTTGAAATGGGATTGTAGGTAGGTACTCACCTACACCTTCGGATGGGGTATTTTATTTATGACCCTAAATATGTTACGTCACATGTTATGAAAAGGCTTTAATATAATATGAATTAGGTAGGCATTTAGTGGTAGGCACTATAAAATTTCCGTATTTTCCCTAAGTCATTATAATAACCCTTATAGATTTATTAGACTGTAAGCATTAGTGTCGAATTTTGAAATCGAAAGTGCAGTGGAAATTGTATTCATTTATAATAATAGGTAGGTAGGTAGGTAGGTAGGTAGGTAGGTAGGTGGGTAGGTAGGTAGGTAGGTGGGTAGGTAGGTAGGTAGAACTGTCTGTCTGTTTATTTATTTAGGACCTATCTTCTATGTATTTCCTATTTAGATAGATAATAGTATAATATAACGTTTTGACTCTCGCTGTTATAGAAACGAATATTTTTCATATTCATGATAGTTTTGTTAGCCCTGAAAAGGGCTTTTTGGTGTGGTGAGCGCATGCACGCGCGCTAAGCATCTCGGTGCCGCCGTCCGTGGTTTCTTCAGTTTTGCTTCTGATGAATCGTTGGTGACGAGCTCGAGACACGTCGAGCGCGTTCCGCACCCTCCTTCCCGAGGACGATAGACGCGTACGTACTGCGTGCGCGCGGTTAGACGATGATGAAAACAAACAAACGCACAAAGCACGCGCGCGCCTCTCTCTACAGTGTGCAGTATTATTATAGTACAAAACAACATTAATAATAATAATTATGTAAGTACGTACGTACACACTGCACAGTAGGTAAGACGCACACGCACATTTGTCACTATCACTCATCGGCAGCTGCTGCTGTTGGTGTTGCGGGTATCGATGGTGGTGAGTGGGTGGATGGTGGTAGTCAGCCGACTCTGCGCCGCTGTCGTCGTCGCCGTCGCCGTCGCCTGTGTAACGCGAACGCGATCGTGGCTTACTTCTTAGCGGCGGACGCTTTCTTGGCTGCCGGCTTAGACTTGGGTGTGACCGCGGCCTTCTTGGGTTTAGGCGCTTTGGGTTTCTTGGTCGGCGGCTTTGCTGTCTTTTTAGCTTTGGGAGCGGCGCCTCCCTTCGCCTTAGCGGGGGCGGCGGCCTTCTTGGGTGTCGGCTTCTTCTTAGCGGCGGCAACCTTCTTGTCCTTGGCGGCGGCGGCCTTGGACTTTGAAGGTGAACTGGAGGCGGCAGACGCGGCCGCGGCTGCTGCCTTCTTGGTCTTGGCGCCAGCCGCAGAGGCGGTCGCCTTCTTCGTCTTGGCGGCGGCGGCCGGCGCCTTGCCGGCGGCCTTGCCAGCCGCACCGGCGGGTTTCTTGGCGTGGTGCGATTTCGACTCGAGCTTGAAGGAACCGGAGGCACCCTTGCCCTTGGTCTGGATCAGTGCGCCAGATTCGACGGCGCTCTTCAGGTATTTTCTGATGAACGGAGCCAGTTTCTCCGCGTCGACCTTGTACTGAGCGGCGATGTACTTCTTGATCGCCTGCAGGGAAGATCCGCTACGCTCCTTCATCTCCTTGATAGCGTTGTTGACCATCTCAGATGTTTTGGGATGAGTCGGTTTCGCCTTCGGTTTCTTCGCGGCACCGGCGCCGCCGGCCTGCCTCGCCTGCTTCTTCGCTGGTGTAGTGGGCGCGGGGGCCTCGGTAGCGACTGCGGTGTCTGCCATTGTAATTTGAAAAAAGATTCAACTTTACACTTGCAACGTTCAATAATAAAGAGAGAGAGTGTCTGACTTAGATGTCGCCACTTATAGGTTTCAAGAAGTTCGTATACGTACGCTTAGGTACGACGGAACTTTACCGTAACGAGCGCCGTGATGTCGCGGGACGTTTTCTCGTACGAACGCTTGAAAGTTTTCACTAACACGTATCTAATAAAATAAACAAAAAGAATGGTTAACGGCGTTAAGTGCATCGAGATTTTGCGGTTTCGGACAGGTCATGAAGTTGACGATGCGGGTGTGCGAATTCGGGGCGAGTGAGGTGCGCGTTCAGCCGGTGGCGGTGTTTTATTTTGACGACTGCGTACGAAGCGCAGGTCGGGTCGTGTTCAAAACGTTATTTTCTCTATAAAAGTGATAGTTAGTGTGCAGTTAGGTCGACGCGTCAACAAGGAGGATATCGAGCTTGTGTGGTAACAGGACTTCGTCGATATCACACCGTCTCGCGAAGGTATTATCGACCTAAAAGTGAAGCGTCGTAAAACACCGCGAGCGCCGAACTGCTAAGGACGGACACGACTCCGTCCAGGACGTGCAACCTATTAATATACTGTAATATTAAAAGACGAGAGTGCCCTTCGACGAGTGGACAGTGTACAGTCTGGTATAATCGCATCGGGAAGCGTATAGTAAACAATGTGTAAAACGACAATAATAGGTACTGGTACTGGGTAGGTCGGGCGGTCGCGCCAGTACCATCGTGCACGGCTGGCCTGTGTACCGCGCTCTCTTCACAGTAAACAGTCCGCCTGTGTAACACAGCTAGGTACCTACCGTGTATAGTAAAATAATGAGTGAGTGAGTAAGTAGGTAAATAAATAAAACGAACAAAAAAATAATGATGCTAACAAAATTGCAATGTACCTAAGTAATAATAAACAACACGACATAAACAAACGGCACGCACATCGAGGGGCGTTCAAACGAATAGGCACCTAGCTAGGTAGATGTTCTACAACGTAAGTATTGAATCTACTAATGTAAAGTTTTACTTTTATTTTTCATTCAATTCCAGCATACGTATACACACACCTCAGTGAGTGGCGATGGGCTTTTCATCACGCGTAGAAGAACAAAAACAAGCGCGTATTTATTACCTACGAGTATCTATCTGCGTATTATAAGCAAGCGAAGCGCATTATGTAGGTACACCTACATCAATTTCAACTTGAAGATAACAATAAAAAGAATTTATTTATAATATAATTACGGTATTTCATTTATGTTCACCCCTCTCTCGTAGGTAGTAGGTAGGTAACTCCAAAACCAAAGTAGGTAAGTACGTATTACAGTGCCTAATGAATTTGGGTCACCAACAAGTATAGTAGTGTAAGTATTGGTAACGTGGTGGTACTGGCTTACATCTTAGTTAGTTAGTAAGTAAGTAAGTAAGTAAGTAGGTAGGTAGAGGTACGTTTTTTAGACAATTCCACTCAAGAAACATATTTAAAATATCGAATAATATGCGGCCCTGAAAAGGGCCTTTTTTATGTGCGCGTCTATATACGGATGGTTGAACGGTATGATTATGTTCACAACAAACACAACACACACACGTCCACCACAGTATGTAGAGCTGGTTGCGCCGCCGCAGGCAACAACACGTACACGCGGGGCATGCAGGTGTTTAACCGCCGAAACCGTACAGGGTGCGACCCTGGCGCTTCAGAGCGTAGACGACGTCCATGGCGGTGACGGTCTTCCTCTTGGCGTGCTCGGTGTAAGTGACAGCGTCGCGAATGACGTTCTCTAGGAACACTTTAAGGACACCGCGAGTCTCTTCGTAGATCAGACCGGAGATACGTTTCACGCCGCCTCTGCGAGCCAGACGACGGATGGCGGGCTTCGTGATACCTTGGATGTTATCACGAAGTACCTTCCTGTGACGCTTGGCTCCTCCTTTTCCCAGACCCTTTCCTCCCTTACCGCGACCGGTCATCTTCTTTGCAGTGGGGTTTCAAAATATGTAATACACTCAGCACGGTAGTGCGCACACGAACGACGCGAGCGACTGGAATATTTTTAAGATTTTTTTTTTTTTTTTTTTTTTTTTTTTTTAACTAGGGCATCTCACAGATATACCACTAAGGTAGTTACTGCTTAACCGGACTGTCCTGTGGCTGCCTTAAGCTACTACACTCAAAGCCTCCAGCCAGGGGCATAAACTATTCTAACTTATATTAAGCGAACGCTCGCTAAGGGCACCCCCTGTGGGGTACGAACCTCGGCTTAGGGCGTCGCTGAGGGGAGGGCAGCAAGGTGGGACAGGCTGGATCGAATTTATGTTTTCATTATTATTAGTCGGGGAATTTAATTCTACATTTCTCAGCGTAACGCGGGCTGGCGCTTCTGCGAGCAAGGGTCGGACGGGGGTATTATTTACTCGGGAGGGTCGCGATCGCGGAGGACCTCGGCGGCGAGGTCGGTAAGTTTTATGTCGAATGTTTCTGTGTACTGTACTGGTGGCCCTACTGCTTTCTTGAAGGAGGGTGGTGGGATCATCGGGGTCGGATAGAACGTGCCTAGGGCGGCGGATACGACTAATGCGTGAAGGGGTATAATTGGCCGCTTCAACAACCAGAGGGTTGCGGTGCTTGGCGGCGGAGTCGAAGTAACGCTTGGACATGCGTTTTAGGTATTGGTGGATGGTAGGTATTTTTAAGTCTAGGTGGAGATTAATGTTCCTGACGAACCAGGGAGCGCCTGTGGCTTTCCGAAGGAATCGGTTTTGGATCGTCTGCATCCTGTGGATGTTATGGGGGGATGCTTGGGCGAATACGGCGCCCGCATATGTCATAATGGGGCGGATGCACGCTGTGTAGACACGCAATTTGCACTTTAGTGACAATTTGCTACGTGCGTTCAGGATGTAATAGAGCCTACTGAGAGCGAAAGCGGCTCGCGAGCGGACCGACTTTATGTGCTCTGCAAAGTTGAGGTTTTGGTCTAGGATGACACCTAGGTATTTGGCTCGCTTCTCCCAAGGGATAGGCTTGCCTAGCATGGTGAGCTCGGGGGGGCGGCGGGGGGGTCTAGAGCGCGGTTTCATAAAGAACACCGCCTGACTTTTGTCGGGATTTACTTCGATTCTCCATTTTCTAAACCAGGCGCCAAGCTTGTTGACGGCTCGTTGTAGATTCTGGGTCATCTGGGTGGGACTTTTGCCCCTGCAGTATATGGCCGTATCGTCTGCGAACAGAGCCAACTGTGCCTTATTGCATTTAGGGATATCGCTTGTGAATAGCGAGAATAAGAGAGGGGAGAGCACGGAGCCTTGGGGCACTCCGGCGCGGATCGGGCGAGGGGAGGATAGTGCTCCCTCGATTCGGTAGCGGAAAGTGCGATTCGACAAGTAGTCCCGTATGATGAGTACGAGTCTGTCGGGCACATTGAGTTTGTATAGCTTAAAAATTAAGCCATTGTGCCAGACTTTGTCAAAAGCTTTCGCTATATCGAAGAAGACCGCACCTGTCGACATACCGCGGTAGAATCCACCACTGATAAATTCGACGATACGGTGAACTTGATGCACGCTGGAGTGCTGGGTTCGAAAACCAAACTGTTCATTTGGAATGAGGCCCTTGGTTTCGGCGTAATCTCTGAGGCGCTTATAAATAAGTCTCTCATAGATTTTACCTACTACCTTGAGCAGACTGATTGGGCGATAGCTGGAGGGATCGCTTTTTGGCTTGCCAGGCTTTGGAATGCCTATGACAGTGGCTTCTTTCCATGCTTGAGGAAATATGTTCTTGCTCAGAGCACCATTGAAGATGATGGTCAGTAGCATAATTAGGTGGGCGGGGAATAGTTGGATCACCCTATTGGTAATTCCATCTGAGCCGGGAGCTTTACGGGTTTTGAGCCCTTTTATAATGTCATGCACTTCGTCTGGAGTGACAGGAGGCAGAGGACTGTCGGGGTCTTCGACTGGTGGGAGGGAAGCTTTGAGGTTGACTTCAGCGTCTACCTTTGAGAGGTGAGCTTGGTCGACTGGTAGGGAGCTAGGAGAGCATTGAGCCTCGAGACTGTCGGCTAGGCATTCTGCTTTGTCGATGTCTTCAAAGGCGACGGTTTTATCGGGTCTTATTAGAGGGGGCATGGCGGCTACTTGCTGGGACTTGAGTTTCCTCTGAAGTTCCCAGAAGGCTAGATGATTTGGCTCTAATTCGCTCAGCATCCTATCCCACCCCGCTTCACGCAGCTCAGCAATGCGTTTCGTTACAGTTCTCTGTAAGTAGCGCATGTGAGCCTTGTTAGCGGCGCAGGGGAAGTTGCTGTATGCACGGACAGCCGCGTTCTTCTCAGTCAAAAGAGCACGCGCATCGTCCGGGAGCTTCAAGTAACGGTTATCCGTTACCGGAACCTCCCTTGAACAGTCGTTCAAGACGGTTTGCACGTGATCAGTGAGTGAGTCGATCGCGGCCGTCGTGTCAGCGATTGAGTCAAAGGTGTTGGGGATGGCGTCCAATTGGGGGGACGTGTTGGCTTTCAGCTTGATGCTTACTTGCCTCCAGTCCGTTACCCTTTTGGTAGCTGGGGGTTGGTTGGGGTCAGAAGGACCTATACGGGGGGTCAATCTTACGACTACTGGGCGGTGGTCAGAGTTAAGCTCTTGCACCGTTTCTATTGAATCTAGTCTTAGGTGGACATTCTTAAGGAGTGCCACGTCTAAGATATCTGGGGTATGACTTGAGTCGTGGGGAAAGTGGGTGGGAGTCATCGGGGCGATGACGTCGAAGTTCTGGGAAGAGGACAGGTTATATAAGTGAACCCCTCTGGTGTTAGTACTAGTACTATTCCAAGAGGGGTGTTTGGCATTGAGATCGCCTGCAATTATTACAGAGTCACTCATGCCGAATAGTATGTTTAGGTCGTCCGCGATGGGTTTGAAATCCTCTGCGGAGATGCGGGGGGGGATGTAGGCCGATATTATGGTGACTGGCTGAAGATTCACAACTGCTCGTATTTATACTGTACGGTGAGCTCAGCGGGGGGGGGGGACAGAGACGTGGAGGTGCGCGGGGCGAGGCGAGCCGACGCTCGACGTTGATTGGTCGATTGAACTATGTCTCTTAAAAGTTACATACCTACGTACCAAACTTTATGTTATCCAATTTGATTTTAGTTATTACTCTACATATACGAGAAAGAAAACCAAGTACTTATCCCGTAACAGTTAATACTATTCAATTTACTCGATATATAGGTACCTACCTACGGAATGAATAATTTATACTCGTAACGATCGTAGCCGAAATATTTTTAGGTAATATGGTTGGTTGGTAGGTAGGTAGGTAGGTAGGTATGAAACTAACTAACCATAATACTGTGTCCCTAGTAAAGTAAAGTAGGATGTAAATCGTCAGGAAAGTATATTTTATATTGTAAGACTAGTACTTCTCTCTCTCTCTCTCATTAATTCGACTTTATTCATTGAAAATAAAAGTAGCTTATGTCGATCATAGTTTAGGGTTAAGGTAGGTAGGTAGGTAGGTAGATAGATATGTGTGTGTGTGTGTGTGTGTATTTAGCGTTTTTTTATGACGTCTGATATAAAGAAACATTTAATTATCTGATACATATGTGGCCCTGAAAAGGGCCTTTTATGTGAACGAGCAAACGCACAGCCACAGCCACAGACACGCTGCAATGCACGAAGGCAGTCTACGTGGAGGGCGATGTGTAATTGTGACGTCAGCAGCAGTTTAAGCGCGTTCGCCTCTGATCCTGCGCGCCAACTGGATGTCCTTGGGCATGATGGTGACGCGCTTCGCGTGAATCGCGCACAGGTTGGTGTCTTCGAAGAGACCGACGAGATAAGCTTCGCTAGCCTCCTGCAGCGCCATAACAGCGGAGCTCTGGAAACGGAGATCGGTCTTGAAGTCCTGTGCGATCTCACGCACGAGACGCTGGAACGGAAGCTTGCGGATCAGCAGTTCGGTACTCTTCTGGTAGCGACGAATCTCACGGAGGGCCACAGTGCCGGGCCTGTAGCGATGGGGTTTCTTAACACCACCGGTGGCCGGTGCGCTCTTGCGCGCAGCCTTGGTGGCGAGCTGCTTCCTCGGCGCCTTACCACCGGTGGATTTACGAGCGGTCTGCTTAGTACGCGCCATTGTAAACAAGGAACGACAGACAAATAATAATCAACTGAGAATACTGACTTTAGATACACGCAACGGACGCGCGCGGACCTATACACTTCGAACGTAGGAGAGCGAATAAAACCGTGAACCCAAAACGTCGTGTATTTATAGTCAGGCAAAGTAAGCGGGCAGGAGCGCGCGCGCCCCTGCGCGCCCTCTGTAGTACAACGATCTAACTAAAATCGTCATAAAATAGAAAACAATTTTTCATTTATTATGTACAGCAATGTTTAAAACTTAATATTATTAATTATTTTGTATTTTTCATAAAATACACCCGTCTGGTAAAACAGTGTAGATTGAAAAAAAAAAAAGAGAGGAAAAATCCCCCCCCCCCCCCCTCCCCCCATACAAGTATAAAAATTTGTTAAAAACTTAATAATAATTGTGATTTATGGCTGCTAATCTATACAATTGGACACCCCCCCCCCCCCCCCCCCCCCCGCATACAAGTATACAAATTTTATTAGCTACTTGTCTAAACAGACGTGTTGAGAAACTACGGATTTTCTATGTTAAGTTTTCTAGTACACTCTTATTCACTTGCATCTTAATTAGTACCTACGCTATCGTTTACGCGGGAAATTACCTATGCATGTTGTAATTTTGTTGATGCAGTTGTTTAGTAAATAAGTAGGTAAGTGAATAATATGTATGTAACTGAGTGTAGGTAGGTAGGTAGGTCGGTCTATATAATAAGCCTGATATAGTCTTCATTCAATTCATTATGATACTAGGTAGGTAGGTAGGTAGGTACGTGTTTTTCTTATAATTTTTATGTAGTAGTAACGTTTTGACTGTCATCAAATTTAAAGAAACGTGAATTTATCACATGAACATATTTGTGGCCCTGAAAAGGGCCTTTTGTTTTTACTCCTGCCTGCCATCCCACGGTGTGCGTGCGCGTCCAGACGTTTGTCGTGGTTTGCCCGTAAGCACGTGAATCATGCGCGTCTCGTACGTACATACATGACACACAGCGGGTAGATGATACCTATGTGTGTATATGTATGCACATTACGATGACACTAACACAATTAACACGCACCACAGTCAACAAGACACACGAACAAGCGCACTGGGTTTAACACTGTACACAAACACGAGGCGGCGGCTTTGAGACGGAGCGTCGGCGGCTCTTGCTAGCCTACCGAGCCCGCTCACTTGGAGCTGGTGTATTTGGTGACGGCCTTGGTGCCCTCACTGACGGCGTGCTTGGCGAGCTCACCAGGCAGCAGGAGCCTGACGGACGTTTGCACCTCCCTGGACGTGATGGTGGATCTCTTGTTGTAGTGGGCGAGACGGGAAGCTTCGGCGGCGATACGCTCGAAGATGTCGTTCACGAACGAGTTCATGATAGACATGGCCTTGCTGGAGATACCGGTGTCGGGGTGCACCTGCTTCAGGACCTTGTAGATGTAGATGGCGTAACTCTCCTTCCTCTTGTGCTTCTTCTTCTTCTTGTCGGTCTTGGAGATGTTCTTCTGGGCTTTGCCAGACTTCTTGGCGGCTTTACCACTTGTCTTGGGCGGCATTATGAAATTGTCGAGCGAGTACACGTGCTACCGAAACGGAGTTCAGTCGCAGTATAAACCGTGATAATAGTAGGATGTCGTATTTATAGTGATACGAACGGCGCACAGTGGCGGCAAACGGTGAGATATTCGACGCAGCGGCGGACCAATCACCGCGCTCCTAAGCCAGAGTGTAGATCGCGCGCGGGGAGAGGGGATGCTCAGGAGGGGGTTGAAGGGGGCGGGCGAGGCGATGCTTATTGCTTGTATTCGTCATTATTGGAAAATATGTAAGAAAACTATTTCTTTTTTAACATAATTTAGTTTTTAGGTTATAGTAACTGATTTCATATTAATATATATTATTTTCATAATGCATTTGAATAAGATTTATGCACCTAATATCATAAAAAAAAAAAAAAAAAATAGGTATGTAATTCATTATTAAAGCTTTCGAAACCTTTACCTGCTCACGTTATTTAGTAAAATTATATATAGGTAGGTATTTATTAACTGCTGTTCTGTGTTATTATGTAAATAAACATTGTTGTCGTGATGTATAAACCACCAACATAGCCAACATAATTTTTGTTGTAATAACTAAATATTAGGTAGGTAGGTAGGTAGGTAGTTAGGTAGGTAGGTAGGTAGGTAAGTAAGTAAGTAAGTATGTATGTATGTATGTATCTATCTACATACCGACAACATTTTGTACTGCTCTCGTAACAACAACATTTCATACCTACTCTAACTTTGCGTTTGTCTTTTTTTTGTAGTTTCTAAATCTCCTTCCTTACAGTTACTAAGTAGTAGGTAGGTAGGTAGGTAGGTAGGTAGGTAGGTAGATAGATAGATAGATAGATAGATAGATAGATAGATATTTCATTGGTAGGTAGGTACGTTTTTGTTTGACAACACTGATAAAGAAACTGTCTTTGTATGTAATATTTGACGAATCATATTGTGGCCCTGAAAAGGGCCTTTTGTTTTGAATGCATACGAGCGGAGAGCATCGCGAAACCGACATAATAGATTATAGCATAGCCATAAATATTATATCAAAGTACGCGTGCGGGGGCACTCGCACGAAGCACCACGTTCAGAAGTCGCGTCGTGGCACAACGTTTAAGCCTTCTTCTCGGTCTTCTTGGGCAGTAGCACGGCCTGGATGTTCGGCAGCACACCACCTTGAGCGATCGTCACACCGGAGAGCAGCTTGTTCAACTCCTCGTCGTTGCGGATGGCCAATTGAAGATGACGCGGGATGATCCTGGTCTTCTTGTTGTCTCTCGCGGCGTTGCCGGCCAACTCGAGGACCTCAGCCGCCAGATACTCCATCACGGCGGCCAAGTAGACGGGAGCGCCGGCACCCACGCGCTCTGCGTAGTTTCCGTTACGCAGCAGCCTGTGAATACGACCCACAGGGAACTGGAGACCAGCACGGTTGGAACGGGACTTTGCCTTTCCCTTCACCTTGCCACCTTTACCGCGACCAGACATAATTGAAAGATTTGTTTAAAGAACAACTCACGAAAACAACGAAACACGCGTACAGAAGTGCGCGCGCCGAAAGAATCTATTTTTTTTTTTTTTTTTAACTATGGCATCTCGCAGGTATACCACTAAGGTATTTACTGCTTAACCGAACAATCCTGTGGCTGCCTTAAGCACTACACTCAAAGCCTCCAGCCAGGAGCAACTATTCTACATTAAAATTAGGCGAACGCTCGCTAAGGGCACCCCCTGTGGGGTACGAACCTCGGCTTAGGGCGTCGCTGAGGGGAGGACAGCAAGATGGGACAGGCTGGATCACGGATATATTATTATTAGACGGGGAATTTAAAGCTACGCGCTCAGCTGCGGCGCGGGCTGGCGCTTCATCGGACAAGGGTCGGGGGGGAGTATTATTTACTCGTGAGGGTCGCGCGCGCGGAGGACCTCGGCGGCGAGGTCGGTACGACGGGTGTCGGGTGTGTTTGTGCACTGTACTGGTGGCCCTATTGCTCTCCTGGAGGAGAGTGGTTGGATCATCTGGATCGGAGAGGACATGCCTAGGACGGCGAAATCGACTAATGCGGGAGGGGGTATAATTGGCCGCTTCAACAACCAGAGGGTTGCGGTGATTGGCGGCGGAATCAAAATGACGCTTTGCAATGCGTTTTAGGAACTGATGGATAGTGGGGATTTTGAGATCTAGGTGGAGGTTAATATTTCTGACATACCAGGGAGCGCCCGTGGCTCTTCTAAGGAATCTGTTCTGGATCACCTGCATCTTATGGATGTTTCTGGGGGATGTGTGTGCAAAGACTACACCCGCATAGGTCATGATGGGGCGGATGCACGCTGTGTAGATGCGCAATTTGCACTTGAGTGACAATTTGCTGCGTGCATTAACGATGTAGTAAAGTCTACTGAGAGCGAAGGCGGCCCGCGAGCGAACCGACCTTATGTGCTCTGTAAAGTTGAGGTAATGATCGAGGATGACTCCCAAGTACTTGGCTTGCTTCTCCCAGGGGATAGGCTTACCTAACAAGGTGAGTGGTCGGGGAATGTGAGGGGGTCTAGATCGCGGTTTTATGAATAAAACCGCCTGACTTTTGTCGGGGTTCACTTCAATTCTCCATTTCTTAAACCAGGCGCCAAGGTTATTGACAGCCCGTTGTAAGAGAAGGTGGATCTGAGTCTGCGACCGGCCCCTGCAATATATGGCCGTGTCATCTGCAAACAGAGCCAACTGCGCCGTATTGCTTTTGGGGATGTCGCTTGTGAAGAGCGAGAACATGAGCGGGGCGAGCACGGAGCCTTGAGGGACTCCGGCGCGGATTTGGCGGGGAGAGGATAGGGCTCCCTCGATGCGATAGCGGAAAGTACGATTCGACAAGTAGTCCCGTAAGATGAGCACGAGACGATCGGGCACTCCGAGTTTGTAGAGCTTAAAGATTAAGCCGTTGTGCCAGACCTTGTCGAATGCTTTCGCTATGTCGAAGAAGACCGCACCTGTCGACATGCCACGGTAGAAGCCGCCGCCGATGAATTCGACGATACGGTGGACCTGATGCACGCTAGAGTGCTGGGCTCTAAAGCCGAACTGTTCGTTGGGGATGAGGCCTTTGGTTTCAGCGTAGTCCCTGAGACGCTTATAAATAAGCCTCTCATAGATTTTGCCTAATACCTTGAGCAGACTGATGGGGCGGTAACTGGAGGGTTCGGTTTTGGGCTTGCCAGGCTTGGGGATACCTATCACTATGGCTTCTTTCCACGCTTGGGGGAAGATATTGTTGCTTAGAGCACCATTGAAGATGGTGGTCAGTAGCATAATAAGGTGGGCGGGGAAGAGTTGGATCACCCTATTGGTGATTCCATCTGAGCCGGGGGCTTTACGGATGTGGAGACCTTTGATGATGTCATGCACTTCGTCTGGAGTGACGGGAGGCAGAGGACTTTCGGGGTCTTCGACGGGGGGCAGTGAAGCTTTACGTTCGACTTCAGCGTCTACCTCTGAGAGGTGAGCTTGGTCTACTGGTAGGGAGCTGGGAGAGCATTGAGCCTCGAGACTGTCGGCTAGGCATTCCGCTTTGTCGATGTCGTCGAAGGCTATGGTTTTGTCGGGGCGTACTAGGGGGGGCATGGCAGCTATCTGCTTGGATTTGAGTTTTCTCTGGAGTTCCCAGAAGGCCTGATGGGTGGGCTGTAACTCGCTCAGCATCTTATCCCAGCTCGCGTCACGCAGCTCCGCCATGCGTGTCTTTACAGATCTCTGCAAGTAGCGCATGTGGGCTTTGTTGGCGGGACAGGGAAAGTTGCTGTATGCACGGGTGGCCGCGTTCTTCTCGGTCAACAGAGCACGCGCATCGTCCGGGAGTTTCAAGTAGCGGTTATCCGCTTCAGGAACCTCCCTTGAACTGTCGTTCAGGACGGTTTGCACATGGTCAGTGAGCGAGTCGATTGCAGCCGTCGTGTCCGCGATTGAATCGAAAACGTTTGGGATGGAGTCCAATTGGGGGGACGTGTTGGTTTTCAGCTTATCGCCTACTTGCCTCCAGTCCGTCACCCTTTTGGTGGCTGGGGGTTGGTTGGGGTCAGAGGGACCTATGCGGGGAGCCAGTCGTATGACTACTGGTCGGTGGTCCGAGGTAAGCTCGTGAACCGTTTCTATTGAGTCTAATCTTAGGTTGACGTTCTTAAGGAGCGCCACGTCAAGAATGTCGGGGGCATGATTAATTTGGTGGGGATAGTGGGTTGGAGTCATCGGAGCGATGACGTCAAAGTTTTGAGCGAAGGAGAGATTGTACAATTGATGCCCTCTGGAGTTGGTAAGGGAGCTATTCCAGGAGGGATGTTTAGCGTTGAGATCGCCTGCTATGATAACAGAGTCACTCATGCCAAATAGGATTTTTAGGTCGTCCGCGATGGGTTGGAATCCCCCTGTGTGGTTGGGAGAGATGTAGGCCGATACTACGGTGACCGGCTGATGGCCAGTCATAGCTAGTCGGCAGATGGAGACTTCTAATTGTGCTAGCGGGGGAGGGTCAATAGGGATGCAGTACAGATCCTTTTTATAATAAATTAGTGTGCCGCCCAAGTGGGCATGCGACCTATCGTTACGGATTACACGGTAATTTGCAATGGCTGGATTACGGTGATTGGGTTTTAGGAAGGTTTCCTGTAAGAGGAATAAGTCAATTCGATGATCACGGAGGAACTCCGATATTTCATCTCGTTGACCATGGATGCCGTTTGCGTTGAAGACGCCGAGGTTGAGGGATCTGGGTTTAAATCTACTTAAGGCCGTGTTATTCATGATGATGAGATAACAGAGAGGGCTTGGGTGATGTCCTGGTTCGCGACTAATACGGCCAGGAGAGATTGGATGTCGCCGCTTTGCTTAGCGGCGACGATATCGCTTGCCATCTGAGCCGCCCGGGGCGTGCTGAATATGGCGAAGGCGCTGGCAATGATGTTAATATTTTGCGCAGCGATATTATAATTGATCGCGGGGTGCGGTGCTTGAGGAGCACGTACGGGTTTCGAGGCGGGCGCTATGGGTGCGGGGGGAGCGTAAGGCGTGGTAGGCGCGGAGGGCGCGGGGGGCGCGGCGGGCGCGGTGGGCGCGGCGGGCGCGGTGGGTGGGGTGGCCGCTGAGGGCGGAGGGACACGGTTACGCGGATCCATGAGAGAGTACATGGGGGTTTGAGGGAGCGGGGGCCTCGCGGTGGCCATGGCTGGGAAAGCCTGCTGGTGGTGGAGTTGAGTCCAGGGGCTAGGTCTCTGAGGACTTAGCCGCTGGGGGATTTGGGAGGAGGGAATGAGGAATTCCCTCTGTTTTGTCTGCCGAGCGTCGAGACGCTGGGTCAGTTTGCCTGGGTTCGACTTTGGTGCCTTAGGGCATCCGCGGTAATTGGCAGTATGCCCTATATTCCCGCATAGCACGCAGCTAGGTGGGCTATCGCAGAGATTGCGATCTTTTGGCCGTGAGCAATCCGAAGTGCCGTGGTCGCCCAGGCACTTGACGCACCTGGGTTTGGCATGGCAGTTCTTCTGCGCATGGCCGTACAGCTGGCAATTATGGCATTGCCCTATGGCGCTGTTTTTCCAGGGCTTCTCAATGGTGAAGCCCATTAGGTTGCAAATCGTTTTGACGTTGAAAATGGGGTGATGCCCCTCGGTCGGGGAGCACACGACTAAGATCATGTCGTATGCTTCTCTACCGCGCGAACGGTGCATGCGGTGCACTTCGTCGACTGGTATCCTTTGCGACTGAAGGTCTGCTAGGATGTCGGATGGGGCCGAAAGAATCTAGTTATAATGCCCGGATTTATATTTGCGACTCCATTTTATACCCCGCTCGAGTAGCCGTGTCAGTGGGAGGGGTACACAGCTAACGAAACTAATTCACAAAACGCGCAAGCGCGCGCGCGCGCTCTCAAGCCGAGCGGCGTCATGTACGTGCGCTGCGCCGTGGTTACGGGGTGGGTAGAGTTTTAGCACAATTTAATAAACCGTCACAATTACCTACATTTATGACAAGACTTTTAATAATATTAATGTTTTTTTTTTTTTTTTTTTTTTCTTTTTTATTCAATAACTTTTGAAATGGGATTGTAGGTAGGTACTCACCTACACCTTCGGATGGGGTATTTTATTTATGACCCTAAATATGTTACGTCACATGTTATGAAAAGGCTTTAATATAATATGAATTAGGTAGGCATTTAGTGGTAGGCACTATAAAATTTCCGTATTTTCCCTAAGTCATTATAATAACCCTTATAGATTTATTAGACTGTAAGCATTAGTGTCGAATTTTGAAATCGAAAGTGCAGTGGAAATTGTATTCATTTATAATAATAGGTAGGTAGGTAGGTAGGTAGGTAGGTAGGTAGGTGGGTAGGTAGGTAGGTAGGTGGGTAGGTAGGTAGGTAGAACTGTCTGTCTGTTTATTTATTTAGGACCTATCTTCTATGTATTTCCTATTTAGATAGATAATAGTATAATATAACGTTTTGACTCTCGCTGTTATAGAAACGAATATTTTTCATATTCATGATAGTTTTGTTAGCCCTGAAAAGGGCTTTTTGGTGTGGTGAGCGCATGCACGCGCGCTAAGCATCTCGGTGCCGCCGTCCGTGGTTTCTTCAGTTTTGCTTCTGATGAATCGTTGGTGACGAGCTCGAGACACGTCGAGCGCGTTCCGCACCCTCCTTCCCGAGGACGATAGACGCGTACGTACTGCGTGCGCGCGGTTAGACGATGATGAAAACAAACAAACGCACAAAGCACGCGCGCGCCTCTCTCTACAGTGTGCAGTATTATTATAGTACAAAACAACATTAATAATAATAATTATGTAAGTACGTACGTACACACTGCACAGTAGGTAAGACGCACACGCACATTTGTCACTATCACTCATCGGCAGCTGCTGCTGTTGGTGTTGCGGGTATCGATGGTGGTGAGTGGGTGGATGGTGGTAGTCAGCCGACTCTGCGCCGCTGTCGTCGTCGCCGTCGCCGTCGCCTGTGTAACGCGAACGCGATCGTGGCTTACTTCTTAGCGGCGGACGCTTTCTTGGCTGCCGGCTTAGACTTGGGTGTGACCGCGGCCTTCTTGGGTTTAGGCGCTTTGGGTTTCTTGGTCGGCGGCTTTGCTGTCTTTTTAGCTTTGGGAGCGGCGCCTCCCTTCGCCTTAGCGGGGGCGGCGGCCTTCTTGGGTGTCGGCTTCTTCTTAGCGGCGGCAACCTTCTTGTCCTTGGCGGCGGCGGCCTTGGACTTTGAAGGTGAACTGGAGGCGGCAGACGCGGCCGCGGCTGCTGCCTTCTTGGTCTTGGCGCCAGCCGCAGAGGCGGTCGCCTTCTTCGTCTTGGCGGCGGCGGCCGGCGCCTTGCCGGCGGCCTTGCCAGCCGCACCGGCGGGTTTCTTGGCGTGGTGCGATTTCGACTCGAGCTTGAAGGAACCGGAGGCACCCTTGCCCTTGGTCTGGATCAGTGCGCCAGATTCGACGGCGCTCTTCAGGTATTTTCTGATGAACGGAGCCAGTTTCTCCGCGTCGACCTTGTACTGAGCGGCGATGTACTTCTTGATCGCCTGCAGGGAAGATCCGCTACGCTCCTTCATCTCCTTGATAGCGTTGTTGACCATCTCAGATGTTTTGGGATGAGTCGGTTTCGCCTTCGGTTTCTTCGCGGCACCGGCGCCGCCGGCCTGCCTCGCCTGCTTCTTCGCTGGTGTAGTGGGCGCGGGGGCCTCGGTAGCGACTGCGGTGTCTGCCATTGTAATTTGAAAAAAGATTCAACTTTACACTTGCAACGTTCAATAATAAAGAGAGAGAGTGTCTGACTTAGATGTCGCCACTTATAGGTTTCAAGAAGTTCGTATACGTACGCTTAGGTACGACGGAACTTTACCGTAACGAGCGCCGTGATGTCGCGGGACGTTTTCTCGTACGAACGCTTGAAAGTTTTCACTAACACGTATCTAATAAAATAAACAAAAAGAATGGTTAACGGCGTTAAGTGCATCGAGATTTTGCGGTTTCGGACAGGTCATGAAGTTGACGATGCGGGTGTGCGAATTCGGGGCGAGTGAGGTGCGCGTTCAGCCGGTGGCGGTGTTTTATTTTGACGACTGCGTACGAAGCGCAGGTCGGGTCGTGTTCAAAACGTTATTTTCTCTATAAAAGTGATAGTTAGTGTGCAGTTAGGTCGACGCGTCAACAAGGAGGATATCGAGCTTGTGTGGTAACAGGACTTCGTCGATATCACACCGTCTCGCGAAGGTATTATCGACCTAAAAGTGAAGCGTCGTAAAACACCGCGAGCGCCGAACTGCTAAGGACGGACACGACTCCGTCCAGGACGTGCAACCTATTAATATACTGTAATATTAAAAGACGAGAGTGCCCTTCGACGAGTGGACAGTGTACAGTCTGGTATAATCGCATCGGGAAGCGTATAGTAAACAATGTGTAAAACGACAATAATAGGTACTGGTACTGGGTAGGTCGGGCGGTCGCGCCAGTACCATCGTGCACGGCTGGCCTGTGTACCGCGCTCTCTTCACAGTAAACAGTCCGCCTGTGTAACACAGCTAGGTACCTACCGTGTATAGTAAAATAATGAGTGAGTGAGTAAGTAGGTAAATAAATAAAACGAACAAAAAAATAATGATGCTAACAAAATTGCAATGTACCTAAGTAATAATAAACAACACGACATAAACAAACGGCACGCACATCGAGGGGCGTTCAAACGAATAGGCACCTAGCTAGGTAGATGTTCTACAACGTAAGTATTGAATCTACTAATGTAAAGTTTTACTTTTATTTTTCATTCAATTCCAGCATACGTATACACACACCTCAGTGAGTGGCGATGGGCTTTTCATCACGCGTAGAAGAACAAAAACAAGCGCGTATTTATTACCTACGAGTATCTATCTGCGTATTATAAGCAAGCGAAGCGCATTATGTAGGTACACCTACATCAATTTCAACTTGAAGATAACAATAAAAAGAATTTATTTATAATATAATTACGGTATTTCATTTATGTTCACCCCTCTCTCGTAGGTAGTAGGTAGGTAACTCCAAAACCAAAGTAGGTAAGTACGTATTACAGTGCCTAATGAATTTGGGTCACCAACAAGTATAGTAGTGTAAGTATTGGTAACGTGGTGGTACTGGCTTACATCTTAGTTAGTTAGTAAGTAAGTAAGTAAGTAAGTAGGTAGGTAGAGGTACGTTTTTTAGACAATTCCACTCAAGAAACATATTTAAAATATCGAATAATATGCGGCCCTGAAAAGGGCCTTTTTTATGTGCGCGTCTATATACGGATGGTTGAACGGTATGATTATGTTCACAACAAACACAACACACACACGTCCACCACAGTATGTAGAGCTGGTTGCGCCGCCGCAGGCAACAACACGTACACGCGGGGCATGCAGGTGTTTAACCGCCGAAACCGTACAGGGTGCGACCCTGGCGCTTCAGAGCGTAGACGACGTCCATGGCGGTGACGGTCTTCCTCTTGGCGTGCTCGGTGTAAGTGACAGCGTCGCGAATGACGTTCTCTAGGAACACTTTAAGGACACCGCGAGTCTCTTCGTAGATCAGACCGGAGATACGTTTCACGCCGCCTCTGCGAGCCAGACGACGGATGGCGGGCTTCGTGATACCTTGGATGTTATCACGAAGTACCTTCCTGTGACGCTTGGCTCCTCCTTTTCCCAGACCCTTTCCTCCCTTACCGCGACCGGTCATCTTCTTTGCAGTGGGGTTTCAAAATATGTAATACACTCAGCACGGTAGTGCGCACACGAACGACGCGAGCGACTGGAATATTTTTAAGATTCACAACTGCTCGTATTTATACTGTACGGTGAGCTCAGCGGGGGGGGGGGACAGAGACGTGGAGGTGCGCGGGGCGAGGCGAGCCGACGCTCGACGTTGATTGGTCGATTGAACTATGTCTCTTAAAAGTTACATACCTACGTACCAAACTTTATGTTATCCAATTTGATTTTAGTTATTACTCTACATATACGAGAAAGAAAACCAAGTACTTATCCCGTAACAGTTAATACTATTCAATTTACTCGATATATAGGTACCTACCTACGGAATGAATAATTTATACTCGTAACGATCGTAGCCGAAATATTTTTAGGTAATATGGTTGGTTGGTAGGTAGGTAGGTAGGTAGGTATGAAACTAACTAACCATAATACTGTGTCCCTAGTAAAGTAAAGTAGGATGTAAATCGTCAGGAAAGTATATTTTATATTGTAAGACTAGTACTTCTCTCTCTCTCTCTCATTAATTCGACTTTATTCATTGAAAATAAAAGTAGCTTATGTCGATCATAGTTTAGGGTTAAGGTAGGTAGGTAGGTAGGTAGATAGATATGTGTGTGTGTGTGTGTGTGTATTTAGCGTTTTTTTATGACGTCTGATATAAAGAAACATTTAATTATCTGATACATATGTGGCCCTGAAAAGGGCCTTTTATGTGAACGAGCAAACGCACAGCCACAGCCACAGACACGCTGCAATGCACGAAGGCAGTCTACGTGGAGGGCGATGTGTAATTGTGACGTCAGCAGCAGTTTAAGCGCGTTCGCCTCTGATCCTGCGCGCCAACTGGATGTCCTTGGGCATGATGGTGACGCGCTTCGCGTGAATCGCGCACAGGTTGGTGTCTTCGAAGAGACCGACGAGATAAGCTTCGCTAGCCTCCTGCAGCGCCATAACAGCGGAGCTCTGGAAACGGAGATCGGTCTTGAAGTCCTGTGCGATCTCACGCACGAGACGCTGGAACGGAAGCTTGCGGATCAGCAGTTCGGTACTCTTCTGGTAGCGACGAATCTCACGGAGGGCCACAGTGCCGGGCCTGTAGCGATGGGGTTTCTTAACACCACCGGTGGCCGGTGCGCTCTTGCGCGCAGCCTTGGTGGCGAGCTGCTTCCTCGGCGCCTTACCACCGGTGGATTTACGAGCGGTCTGCTTAGTACGCGCCATTGTAAACAAGGAACGACAGACAAATAATAATCAACTGAGAATACTGACTTTAGATACACGCAACGGACGCGCGCGGACCTATACACTTCGAACGTAGGAGAGCGAATAAAACCGTGAACCCAAAACGTCGTGTATTTATAGTCAGGCAAAGTAAGCGGGCAGGAGCGCGCGCGCCCCTGCGCGCCCTCTGTAGTACAACGATCTAACTAAAATCGTCATAAAATAGAAAACAATTTTTCATTTATTATGTACAGCAATGTTTAAAACTTAATATTATTAATTATTTTGTATTTTTCATAAAATACACCCGTCTGGTAAAACAGTGTAGATTGAAAAAAAAAAAAGAGAGGAAAAATCCCCCCCCCCCCCCCCTCCCCCCATACAAGTATAAAAATTTGTTAAAAACTTAATAATAATTGTGATTTATGGCTGCTAATCTATACAATTGGACCCCCCCCCCCCCCCCCCCCCCCCCGCATACAAGTATACAAATTTTATTAGCTACTTGTCTAAACAGACGTGTTGAGAAACTACGGATTTTCTATGTTAAGTTTTCTAGTACACTCTTATTCACTTGCATCTTAATTAGTACCTACGCTATCGTTTACGCGGGAAATTACCTATGCATGTTGTAATTTTGTTGATGCAGTTGTTTAGTAAATAAGTAGGTAAGTGAATAATATGTATGTAACTGAGTGTAGGTAGGTAGGTAGGTCGGTCTATATAATAAGCCTGATATAGTCTTCATTCAATTCATTATGATACTAGGTAGGTAGGTAGGTAGGTACGTGTTTTTCTTATAATTTTTATGTAGTAGTAACGTTTTGACTGTCATCAAATTTAAAGAAACGTGAATTTATCACATGAACATATTTGTGGCCCTGAAAAGGGCCTTTTGTTTTTACTCCTGCCTGCCATCCCACGGTGTGCGTGCGCGTCCAGACGTTTGTCGTGGTTTGCCCGTAAGCACGTGAATCATGCGCGTCTCGTACGTACATACATGACACACAGCGGGTAGATGATACCTATGTGTGTATATGTATGCACATTACGATGACACTAACACAATTAACACGCACCACAGTCAACAAGACACACGAACAAGCGCACTGGGTTTAACACTGTACACAAACACGAGGCGGCGGCTTTGAGACGGAGCGTCGGCGGCTCTTGCTAGCCTACCGAGCCCGCTCACTTGGAGCTGGTGTATTTGGTGACGGCCTTGGTGCCCTCACTGACGGCGTGCTTGGCGAGCTCACCAGGCAGCAGGAGCCTGACGGACGTTTGCACCTCCCTGGACGTGATGGTGGATCTCTTGTTGTAGTGGGCGAGACGGGAAGCTTCGGCGGCGATACGCTCGAAGATGTCGTTCACGAACGAGTTCATGATAGACATGGCCTTGCTGGAGATACCGGTGTCGGGGTGCACCTGCTTCAGGACCTTGTAGATGTAGATGGCGTAACTCTCCTTCCTCTTGTGCTTCTTCTTCTTCTTGTCGGTCTTGGAGATGTTCTTCTGGGCTTTGCCAGACTTCTTGGCGGCTTTACCACTTGTCTTGGGCGGCATTATGAAATTGTCGAGCGAGTACACGTGCTACCGAAACGGAGTTCAGTCGCAGTATAAACCGTGATAATTTTTTTTTTTTTTTTTTTTTTTAACTATGGCATCTCGCAGGTATACCACTAAGGTATTTACTGCTTAACCGAACAATCCTGTGGCTGCCTTAAGCACTACACTCAAAGCCTCCAGCCAGGAGCAACTATTCTACATTAAAATTAGGCGAACGCTCGCTAAGGGCACCCCCTGTGGGGTACGAACCTCGGCTTAGGGCGTCGCTGAGGGGAGGACAGCAAGATGGGACAGGCTGGATCAAGGATATTTCATGATTATTATGCGGGGAATTTAAAGCTACGCGCTCAGCTGCGGCGCGGGCTGGCGCTTCATCGGACAAGGGTCGGGGGGGAGTATTGTTTACTCGTGAGGGTCGCGCGCGCGGAGGACCTCGGCGGCGAGGTCGGTACGACGGGTGTCGGGTGTGTTTGTGCACTGTACTGGTGGCCCTATTGCTCTCCTGGAGGAGAGTGGTTGGATCATCTGGATCGGAGAGGACATGCCTAGGACGGCGAAATCGACTAATGCGGGAGGGGGTATAATTGGCCGCTTCAACAACCAGAGGGTTGCGGTGATTGGCGGCGGAATCAAAATGACGCTTTGCAATGCGTTTTAGGAACTGATGGATAGTGGGGATTTTGAGATCTAAGTGGAGGTTAATATTCCTGACATACCAGGGAGCGCCCGTGGCTCTTCTAAGGAATCTGTTCTGGATCACCTGCATCTTATGGATGTTTCTGGGGGATGTGTGTGCAAAGACTACACCCGCATAGGTCATGATGGGGCGGATGCACGCTGTGTAGATGCGCAATTTGCACTTGAGTGACAATTTGCTGCGTGCATTAACGATGTAGTAAAGTCTACTGAGAGCGAAGGCGGCCCGCGAGCGAACCGACCTTATGTGCTCTGTAAAGTTGAGGTAATGATCGAGGATGACTCCCAAGTACTTGGCTTGCTTCTCCCAGGGGATAGGCTTGCCTAACAAGGTGAGTGGTCGGGGAATGTGAGGGGGTCTAGATCGCGGTTTTATGAATAAAACTGCCTGACTTTTGTCGGGGTTCACCTCGATTCTCCATTTCTTAAACCAGGCGCCAAGGTTATTGACAGCCCGTTGTAAGAGAAGGTGGATCTGAGTCTGCGAATAGCCCCTGCAATATATGGCCGTGTCATCTGCGAACAGAGCCAACTGCGCCGTATTGCTTTTGGGGATATCGCTAGTGAAGAGCGAGAACATGAGCGGGGCGAGCACGGAGCCTTGAGGGACTCCGGCGCGGATTTGGCGGGGAGAGGATAGGGCTCCCTCGATGCGATAGCGGAAGGTGCGATTCGACAAGTAGTCCCGTAAGATGAGCACGAGACGATCGGGCACTCCGAGTTTGTAGAGCTTAAAGATTAAGCCGTTGTGCCAGACCTTGTCGAATGCTTTCGCTATGTCGAAGAAGACCGCTCCTGTCGACATGCCACGGTAGAAGCCGCCGCCGATGAATTCGACGATACGGTGGACCTGATGCACGCTAGAGTGCTGGGCTCTAAAGCCGAACTGTTCGTTGGGGATGAGGCCTTTGGTTTCAGCGTAGTCCCTGAGACGCTTATAAATAAGCCTCTCATAGATTTTGCCTAATACCTTGAGCAGGCTGATGGGGCGGTAGCTAGAGGGTTCGGTTTTGGGCTTGCCAGGCTTTGGGATACCTATCACTATGGCTTCTTTCCACGCTTGGGGGAAGATATTGTTGCTTAGAGCACCATTGAAGATGGTGGTCAGTAGCATAATAAGGTGGGCGGGGAAGAGTTGGATCACCCTATTGGTGATTCCATCTGAGCCGGGGGCTTTACGGATGTGGAGACCTTTGATGATGTCATGCACTTCGTCTGGAGTGACGGGAGGCAGAGGACTTTCGGGGTCTTCGACGGGGGGCAGAGAAGCTTTACGTTCGACTTCAGCGTCTACCTCTGAGAGGTGAGCTTGGTCTACTGGTAGGGAGCTGGGAGAGCATTGAGCCTCGAGACTGTCGGCTAGGCATTCCGCTTTGTCGATGTCGTCGAAGGCTATGGTTTTGTCGGGGCGTACTAGGGGGGGCATGGCAGCTATCTGCTTGGATTTGAGTTTTCGCTGGAGTTCCCAGAAGGCCTGATGGGTGGGCTGTAACTCGCTCAGCATCTTATCCCAGCTCGCGTCACGCAGCTCCGCCATGCGTGTCTTTACAGATCTCTGCAAGTAGCGCATGTGGGCTTTGTTGGCGGGACAGGGAAAGTTGCTGTATGCACGGGTGGCCGCGTTCTTCTCGGTCAACAGAGCACGCGCATCGTCCGGGAGTTTCAAGTAGCGGTTATCCGCTTCAGGAACCTCCCTTGAACTGTCGTTCAGGACGGTTTGCACATGGTCAGTGAGCGAGTCGATCGCAGCCGTCGTGTCCGCGATTGAATCGAAAACGTTTGGGATGGAGTCCAATTGGGGGGACGTGTTGGTTTTCAGCTTATCGCCTACTTGCCTCCAGTCCGTCACCCTTTTGGTGGCTGGGGGTTGGTTGGGGTCAGAGGGACCTATGCGGGGAGCCAGTCGTATGACTACTGGTCGGTGGTCCGAGGTAAGCTCGTGAACCGTTTCTATTGAGTCTAATCTTAGGTTGACGTTCTTAAGGAGCGCCACGTCAAGAATGTCGGGGGCATGATTAATTTGGTGGGGATAGTGGGTTGGAGTCATCGGAGCGATGACGTCAAAGTTTTGAGCGAAGGAGAGATTGTACAATTGATGCCCTCTGGAGTTGGTAAGGGAGCTATTCCAGGAGGGATGTTTAGCGTTGAGATCGCCTGCTATGATAACAGAGTCACTCATGCCAAATAGGATTTTTAGGTCGTCCGCGATGGGTTGGAATCCCCCTGTGTGGTTGGGAGAGATGTAGGCCGATACTACGGTGACCGGCTGATGGCCAGTCATAGCTAGTCGGCAGATGGAGACTTCTAATTGTGCTAACGGGGGAGGGTCAATAGGGATGCAGTACAGATCCTTTTTATAATAAATTAGTGTGCCGCCCAAGTGGGCATGCGACCTATCGTTACGGATTACACGGTAATTTGCAATGGCTGGATTACGGTGATTGGGTTTTAGGAAGGTTTCCTGTACGAGGAATAAGTCAATTCGATGATCACGGAGGAACTCCGATATTTCATCTCGTTGACCTTGGATTCCGTTTGCGTTGAAGACGCCTAGGTTGAGGGATCTGGGTTTAAATCTACTTAAGGCCGTGTTATTCATGATGATGAGATAACAGAGAGGGCTTGGGTGATGTCCTGGTTCGCGACTAATACGGCCAGGAGAGATTGGATGTCGCCGCTTTGCTTAGCGGCGACGATATCGCTTGCCATTTGAGCCGCCCGGGGCGTGCTGAATATGGCGAATGCGCTGGCAATGATGTTTATGTTTTGCGCAGCGATGTTATAATTGATCGCGGGGTGTGGTGCTTGAGGAGCACGTACGGGTTTCGAGGCGGGCGCTATGGGTGCGGGGGGAGCGTAAGGCGTGGTAGGCGCGGAGGGCGCGGGGGGCGCGGCGGGCGCGGTGGGCGCGACGGGCGCGGTGGGTGGGGTGGCCGCTGAGGGCGGAGGGACACGGTTACGCGGATCCATGAGAGAGTACATGGGGGTTTGAGGGAGCGGGGGCCTCGCGGTGGCCATGGCTGGGAAAGCCTGCTGGTGGTGGAGTTGAGTCCAGGGGCTAGGTCTCTGAGGACTTAGCCGCTGGGGGATTTGGGAGGAGGGAATGAGGAATTCCCTCTGTTTTGTCTGCCGAGCGTCGAGACGCTGGGTCAGTTTGCCTGGGTTCGACTTTGGTGCCTTAGGGCATCCGCGGTAATTGGCAGTATGCCCTATATTCCCGCATAGCACGCAGCTAGGTGGGCTATCGCAGAGATTGCGATCTTTTGGCCGTGAGCAATCCGAAGTGCCGTGGTCGCCCAGGCACTTGACGCACCTGGGTTTGGCATGGCAGTTCTTCTGCGCATGGCCGTACAGCTGGCAATTATGGCATTGCCCTATGGCGCTGTTTTTCCAGGGCTTCTCAATGGTGAAGCCCATTAGGTTGCAGATCGTCTTGACGTTGAATATGGGGTGATGCCCCTCGGTCGGGGAGCACACGACTAAGATCATGTCGTATGCTTCTCTACCGCGCGAACGGTGCATACGGTGCACTTCATCGACTGGTATCCTTTGCGACTGAAGGTCTGCTAGGATGTCGGATGGGGAGATTTCCTTGGGGATCTTCTTGATCACCACACGGATCTGTCTGTCTTCTGGGAGGGAGTAGGTGTGGAATGACACACCTCTCGCTTGCAGAAGAGTATTCAAGTCCCTATAGTCGCGGGACGTCGCGAGTGTGACTTTTATACCCTGTTGGGTCGATCTGGCGTTGGTGTAGTTGATCCTCTGCTCAACACACCATTTGGAGATGGCCGTCCACTTCTCCTTGTCTTGGATGAAGACAGGGGGAGGGGGCGCGACCTTCTTGGTACCGGGGGGGTTTTTGGCGGGGGCATCCTGCGCGGAGGATGGCGTACTCGCGATCGGGCGGGGGGTGGGGGGGGAAACTACGGGGGATCCTACGGGGAGGGGGGTGGGTGAGGGTGGGGGAGCATCCCTGTCTACATAGTGGGTAGGCGGGCTATCATCGATGGCGACTACTTTGGACGCCTGAGAGGAGCTCTGCTTCTTCA
This sequence comes from Xanthia togata, assembly GCA_963853775.1. NCBI lineage: Eukaryota > Metazoa > Arthropoda > Insecta > Lepidoptera > Noctuidae > Xanthia > Xanthia togata. Next base: position 5,533,402 of record OY970818.1, on the reverse strand, counting down.
TCTTCCTCTTACCGGAGGTGACAGCTGTGAAGCCGTCATCGTCCGACTGCGAGCTTGAAGAAGAGGCATGCTCTTCGTTATCGGAGGGGAAGGGAGTGGGGGCGCGCTTTGAGGAAGCGGGCTCGCTAGTATCCATCATGGTAGATGGACCTGATTGCGATGCTGCGAGTGCATCGCTAAAATTATCTAACTGATCTGAAGGATCGGGGGGAAGGTGTTTCTCAGCAATCGACTCGATCACTGGACCGAATTCCTTGCTGAGAGACGGATCGATCTGAAGGATCTTGCTCAAAGCCTGAAGGAGGATCAGGTTGTCTTTCCTGAGGGAATCTAGTTGGTCATTGATGGACCTGAATTTGGCCTCCATATTAAGGTGGCTCATTTTAACTAACTAAGAATTAAAAATTTTAAAAGAGAATTATAAAAACTCCTAACGGCCCTAATCCTAACTCCCCGGGCGGACTACCGGGGATGTGTGAAACCCTCCCTGCCGGGTATAGGCAGGGAGGTTGAGTACTTATTGTGAGCCCTAAGCTTGCTTTTGCCCGTTGCCTGTCTTATTGTGCAACGGGGTCCTGACCAGTCTAGTGTGAAGGGTGTAGACACACCCAACCACTCTAGGTGTGTAGCTGTGGAAGCAAAACTGTCACCAATGCCGACTAGGAGACCCCCCAAGGCCGAACACTGGGACCCGTCCAATTGACTGCCTAGCCCTGAAGGGGTTCGGCGGGTGTAATTGGGTCAACACCCCCTCGGTTTCGTTGGCACCGTATGGTATCCACCGAGGACCACGAAACTGTGGTTTTGCCCTGAAGGGGCCTGTGACGCGCTACGTTTTGACTGTTAATCTGCTAACAGAAATACTTTATTAATTGTGTCTTGAAAAAGACAGCAATTAATAGCTGAAGAACTGGAGAGTCGCGAAGAACAGGAACCACCGGCTTGATATCAGGAACCACAAGCTTGAGTGATCAGGAACACGAAGAGCAGCACGACCGTCCGCAACCGATGCCAGTTGCTGAGTCGCAAACCGTGATAATAGTAGGATGTCGTATTTATAGTGATACGAACGGCGCACAGTGGCGGCAAACGGTGAGATATTCGACGCAGCGGCGGACCAATCACCGCGCTCCTAAGCCAGAGTGTAGATCGCGCGCGGGGAGAGGGGATGCTCAGGAGGGGGTTGAAGGGGGCGGGCGAGGCGATGCTTATTGCTTGTATTCGTCATTATTGGAAAATATGTAAGAAAACTATTTCTTTTTTAACATAATTTAGTTTTTAGGTTATAGTAACTGATTTCATATTAATATATATTATTTTCATAATGCATTTGAATAAGATTTATGCACCTAATATCATAAAAAAAAAAAAAAAAAATAGGTATGTAATTCATTATTAAAGCTTTCGAAACCTTTACCTGCTCACGTTATTTAGTAAAATTATATATAGGTAGGTATTTATTAACTGCTGTTCTGTGTTATTATGTAAATAAACATTGTTGTCGTGATGTATAAACCACCAACATAGCCAACATAATTTTTGTTGTAATAACTAAATATTAGGTAGGTAGGTAGGTAGGTAGTTAGGTAGGTAGGTAGGTAGGTAAGTAAGTAAGTAAGTATGTATGTATGTATGTATCTATCTACATACCGACAACATTTTGTACTGCTCTCGTAACAACAACATTTCATACCTACTCTAACTTTGCGTTTGTCTTTTTTTTGTAGTTTCTAAATCTCCTTCCTTACAGTTACTAAGTAGTAGGTAGGTAGGTAGGTAGGTAGGTAGGTAGATAGATAGATAGATAGATAGATAGATAGATAGATATTTCATTGGTAGGTAGGTACGTTTTTGTTTGACAACACTGATAAAGAAACTGTCTTTGTATGTAATATTTGACGAATCATATTGTGGCCCTGAAAAGGGCCTTTTGTTTTGAATGCATACGAGCGGAGAGCATCGCGAAACCGACATAATAGATTATAGCATAGCCATAAATATTATATCAAAGTACGCGTGCGGGGGCACTCGCACGAAGCACCACGTTCAGAAGTCGCGTCGTGGCACAACGTTTAAGCCTTCTTCTCGGTCTTCTTGGGCAGTAGCACGGCCTGGATGTTCGGCAGCACACCACCTTGAGCGATCGTCACACCGGAGAGCAGCTTGTTCAACTCCTCGTCGTTGCGGATGGCCAATTGAAGATGACGCGGGATGATCCTGGTCTTCTTGTTGTCTCTCGCGGCGTTGCCGGCCAACTCGAGGACCTCAGCCGCCAGATACTCCATCACGGCGGCCAAGTAGACGGGAGCGCCGGCACCCACGCGCTCTGCGTAGTTTCCGTTACGCAGCAGCCTGTGAATACGACCCACAGGGAACTGGAGACCAGCACGGTTGGAACGGGACTTTGCCTTTCCCTTCACCTTGCCACCTTTACCGCGACCAGACATAATTGAAAGATTTGTTTAAAGAACAACTCACGAAAACAACGAAACACGCGTACAGAAGTGCGCGCGCCGAAAGAATCTAGTTATAATGCCCGGATTTATTTTTTTTTTTTTTTTTTTTTTTTTTTTTTTTTTTTTTTTTTTTTATTTTTTTTTTTTTAACTATGGCATCTCGCAGGTATACCACTAAGGTATTTACTGCTTAACCGAACAATCCTGTGGCTGCCTTAAGCACTACACTCAAAGCCTCCAGCCAGGAGCAACTATTCTACATTAAAATTAGGCGAACGCTCGCTAAGGGCACCCCCTGTGGGGTACGAACCTCGGCTTAGGGCGTCGCTGAGGGGGGGACAGCAAGATGGGACAGGCTGGATCACTGATATATTATTATTAGACGGGGAATTTAAAGCTACGCGCTCAGCTGCGGCGCGGGCTGGCGCTTCATCGGACAAGGGTCGGGGGGGAGTATTATTTACTCGTGAGGGTCGCGCGCGCGGAGGACCTCGGCGGCGAGGTCGGTACGACGGGTGTCGGGTGTGTTTGTGCACTGTACTGGTGGCCCTATTGCTCTCCTGGAGGAGAGTGGTTGGATCATCTGGATCGGAGAGGACATGCCTAGGACGGCGAAATCGACTAATGCGGGAGGGGGTATAATTGGCCGCTTCTACAACCAGAGGGTTGCGGTGATTGGCGGCGGAATCAAAATGACGCTTTGCAATGCGTTTTAGGAACTGATGGATAGTGGGGATTTTGAGATCTAAGTGGAGGTTAATATTCCTGACATACCAGGGAGCGCCCGTGGCTCTTCTAAGGAATCTGTTCTGGATCACCTGCATCTTATGGATGTTTCTGGGGGATGTGTGTGCAAAGACTACACCCGCATAGGTCATGATGGGGCGGATGCACGCTGTGTAGATGCGCAATTTGCACTTGAGTGACAATTTGCTGCGTGCATTAACGATGTAGTAAAGTCTACTGAGAGCGAAGGCGGCCCGCGAGCGAACCGACCTTATGTGCTCTGTAAAGTTGAGGTAATGATCGAGGATGACTCCCAAGTACTTGGCTTGCTTCTCCCAGGGGATAGGCTTGCCTAACAAGGTGAGTGGTCGGGGAATGTGAGGGGGTCTAGATCGCGGTTTTATGAATAAAACTGCCTGACTTTTGTCGGGGTTCACCTCGATTCTCCATTTCTTAAACCAGGCGCCAAGGTTATTGACAGCCCGTTGTAAGAGAAGGTGGATCTGAGTCTGCGAATAGCCCCTGCAATATATGGCCGTGTCATCTGCGAACAGAGCCAACTGCGCCGTATTGCTTTTGGGGATGTCGCTAGTGAAGAGCGAGAACATGAGCGGGGCGAGCACGGAGCCTTGAGGGACTCCGGCGCGGATTTGGCGGGGAGAGGATAGGGCTCCCTCGATGCGATAGCGGAAGGTGCGATTCGACAAGTAGTCCCGTAAGATGAGCACGAGACGATCGGGCACTCCGAGTTTGTAGAGCTTAAAGATTAAGCCGTTGTGCCAGACTTTGTCGAATGCTTTCGCTATGTCGAAGAAGACCGCACCTGTCGACATGCCACGGTAGAAGCCGCCGCCGATGAATTCGACGATACGGTGGACCTGATGCACGCTAGAGTGCTGGGCTCTAAAGCCGAACTGTTCGTTGGGGATGAGGCCTTTGGTTTCAGCGTAGTCCCTGAGACGCTTATAAATAAGCCTCTCATAGATTTTGCCTAATACCTTGAGCAGACTGATGGGGCGGTAGCTAGAGGGTTCGGTTTTGGGCTTGCCAGGCTTTGGGATACCTATCACTATGGCTTCTTTCCACGCTTGGGGGAAGATATTGTTGCTTAGAGCACCATTGAAGATGGTGGTCAGTAGCATAATAAGGTGGGCGGGGAAGAGTTGGATCACCCTATTGGTGATTCCATCTGAGCCGGGGGCTTTACGGATGTGGAGACCTTTGATGATGTCATGCACTTCGTCTGGAGTGACGGGAGGCAGAGGACTTTCGGGGTCTTCGACGGGGGGCAGTGAAGCTTTACGTTCGACTTCAGCGTCTACCTCTGAGAGGTGAGCTTGGTCTACTGGTAGGGAGCTGGGAGAGCATTGAGCCTCGAGACTGTCGGCTAGGCATTCCGCTTTGTCGATGTCGTCGAAGGCTATGGTTTTGTCGGGGCGTACTAGGGGGGGCATGGCAGCTATCTGCTTGGATTTGAGTTTTCGCTGGAGTTCCCAGAAGGCCTGATGGGTGGGCTGTAACTCGCTCAGCATCTTATCCCAGCTCGCGTCACGCAGCTCCGCCATGCGTGTCTTTACAGATCTCTGCAAGTAGCGCATGTGGGCTTTGTTGGCGGGACAGGGAAAGTTGCTGTATGCACGGGTGGCCGCGTTCTTCTCGGTCAACAGAGCACGCGCATCGTCCGGGAGTTTCAAGTAGCGGTTATCCGCTTCAGGAACCTCCCTTGAACTGTCGTTCAGGACGGTTTGCACATGGTCAGTGAGCGAGTCGATCGCAGCCGTCGTGTCCGCGATTGAATCGAAAACGTTTGGGATGGAGTCCAATTGGGGGGACGTGTTGGTTTTCAGCTTATCGCCTACTTGCCTCCAGTCCGTCACCCTTTTGGTGGCTGGGGGTTGGTTGGGGTCAGAGGGACCTATGCGGGGAGCCAGTCGTATGACTACTGGTCGGTGGTCCGAGGTAAGCTCGTGAACCGTTTCTATTGAGTCTAATCTTAGGTTGACGTTCTTAAGGAGCGCCACGTCAAGGATGTCGGGGGCATGATTAATTTGGTGGGGATAGTGGGTTGGAGTCATCGGAGCGATGACGTCAAAGTTTTGAGCGAAGGAGAGATTGTACAATTGATGCCCTCTGGAGTTGGTAAGGGAGCTATTCCAGGAGGGATGTTTAGCGTTGAGATCGCCTGCTATGATAACAGAGTCACTCATGCCAAATAGGATTTTTAGGTCGTCCGCGATGGGTTGGAATCCCCCTGTGTGGTTGGGAGAGATGTAGGCCGATACTACGGTGACCGGCTGATGGCCAGTCATAGCTAGTCGGCAGATGGAGACTTCTAATTGTGCTAACGGGGGAGGGTCAATAGGGATGCAGTACAGATCCTTTTTATAATAAATTAGTGTGCCGCCCAAGTGGGCATGCGACCTATCGTTACGGATTACACGGTAATTTGCAATGGCTGGATTACGGTGATTGGGTTTTAGGAAGGTTTCCTGTACGAGGAATAAGTCAATTCGATGATCACGGAGGAACTCCGATATTTCATCTCGTTGACCTTGGATTCCGTTTGCGTTGAAGACGCCTAGGTTGAGGGATCTGGGTTTAAATCTACTTAAGGCCGTGTTATTCATGATGATGAGATAACAGAGAGGGCTTGGGTGATGTCCTGGTTCGCGACTAATACGGCCAGGAGAGATTGGATGTCGCCGCTTTGCTTAGCGGCGACGATATCGCTTGCCATTTGAGCCGCCCGGGGCGTGCTGAATATGGCGAATGCGCTGGCAATGATGTTTATGTTTTGCGCAGCAATGTTATAATTGATCGCGGGGTGCGGTGCTTGAGGAGCACGTACGGGTTTCGAGGCGGGCGCTATGGGTGCGGGGGGAGCGTAAGGCGTGGTAGGCGCGGAGGGCGCGGGGGGCGCGGCGGGCGCGGTGGGCGCGACGGGCGCGGTGGGTGGGGTGGCCGCTGAGGGCGGAGGGACACGGTTACGCGGATCCATGAGAGAGTACATGGGGGTTTGAGGGAGCGGGGGCCTCGCGGTGGCCATGGCTGGAAAAGCCTGCTGGTGGTGGAGTTGAGTCCAGGGGCTAGGTCTCTGAGGACTTAGCCGCTGGGGGATTTGGGAGGAGGGAATGAGGAATTCCCTCTGTTTTGTCTGCCGAGCGTCGAGACGCTGGGTCAGTTTGCCTGGGTTCGACTTTGGTGCCTTAGGGCATCCGCGGTAATTGGCAGTATGCCCTATATTCCCGCATAGCACGCAGCTAGGTGGGCTATCGCAGAGGTTGCGATCTTTTGGCCGTGAGCAATCCGAAGTGCCGTGGTCGCCCAGGCACTTGACGCACCTGGGTTTGGCATGGCAGTTCTTCTGCGCATGGCCGTACAGCTGGCAATTATGGCATTGCCCTATGGCGCTGTTTTTCCAGGGCTTCTCAATGGTGAACCCGGATTTATATTTGCGACTCCATTTTATACCCCGCTCGAGTAGCCGTGTCAGTGGGAGGGGTACACAGCTAACGAAACTAATTCACAAAACGCGCAAGCGCGCGCGCGCGCTCTCAAGCCGAGCGGCGTCATGTACGTGCGCTGCGCCGTGGTTACGGGGTGGGTAGAGTTTTAGCACAATTTAATAAACCGTCACAATTACCTACATTTATGACAAGACTTTTAATAATATTAATGTTTTTTTTTTTTTTTTTTTTTTTTTTTTTTTTTTTTTTTTTTTTTTTTTTTTTTTTTTTTTTTTTTTTTTTTTTTTTTTTTTTTTTTTTATTCAATAACTTTTGAAATGGGATTGTAGGTAGGTACTCACCTACACCTTCGGATGGGGTATTTTATTTATGACCCTAAATATGTTACGTCACATGTTATGAAAAGGCTTTAATATAATATGAATTAGGTAGGCATTTAGTGGTAGGCACTATAAAATTTCCGTATTTTCCCTAAGTCATTATAATAACCCTTATAGATTTATTAGACTGTAAGCATTAGTGTCGAATTTTGAAATCGAAAGTGCAGTGGAAATTGTATTCATTTATAATAATAGGTAGGTAGGTAGGTAGGTAGGTAGGTAGGTAGGTGGGTAGGTAGGTAGGTAGGTGGGTAGGTAGGTAGGTAGAACTGTCTGTCTGTTTATTTATTTAGGACCTATCTTCTATGTATTTCCTATTTAGATAGATAATAGTATAATATAACGTTTTGACTCTCGCTGTTATAGAAACGAATATTTTTCATATTCATGATAGTTTTGTTAGCCCTGAAAAGGGCTTTTTGGTGTGGTGAGCGCATGCACGCGCGCTAAGCATCTCGGTGCCGCCGTCCGTGGTTTCTTCAGTTTTGCTTCTGATGAATCGTTGGTGACGAGCTCGAGACACGTCGAGCGCGTTCCGCACCCTCCTTCCCGAGGACGATAGACGCGTACGTACTGCGTGCGCGCGGTTAGACGATGATGAAAACAAACAAACGCACAAAGCACGCGCGCGCCTCTCTCTACAGTGTGCAGTATTATTATAGTACAAAACAACATTAATAATAATAATTATGTAAGTACGTACGTACACACTGCACAGTAGGTAAGACGCACACGCACATTTGTCACTATCACTCATCGGCAGCTGCTGCTGTTGGTGTTGCGGGTATCGATGGTGGTGAGTGGGTGGATGGTGGTAGTCAGCCGACTCTGCGCCGCTGTCGTCGTCGCCGTCGCCGTCGCCTGTGTAACGCGAACGCGATCGTGGCTTACTTCTTAGCGGCGGACGCTTTCTTGGCTGCCGGCTTAGACTTGGGTGTGACCGCGGCCTTCTTGGGTTTAGGCGCTTTGGGTTTCTTGGTCGGCGGCTTTGCTGTCTTTTTAGCTTTGGGAGCGGCGCCTCCCTTCGCCTTAGCGGGGGCGGCGGCCTTCTTGGGTGTCGGCTTCTTCTTAGCGGCGGCAACCTTCTTGTCCTTGGCGGCGGCGGCCTTGGACTTTGAAGGTGAACTGGAGGCGGCAGACGCGGCCGCGGCTGCTGCCTTCTTGGTCTTGGCGCCAGCCGCAGAGGCGGTCGCCTTCTTCGTCTTGGCGGCGGCGGCCGGCGCCTTGCCGGCGGCCTTGCCAGCCGCACCGGCGGGTTTCTTGGCGTGGTGCGATTTCGACTCGAGCTTGAAGGAACCGGAGGCACCCTTGCCCTTGGTCTGGATCAGTGCGCCAGATTCGACGGCGCTCTTCAGGTATTTTCTGATGAACGGAGCCAGTTTCTCCGCGTCGACCTTGTACTGAGCGGCGATGTACTTCTTGATCGCCTGCAGGGAAGATCCGCTACGCTCCTTCATCTCCTTGATAGCGTTGTTGACCATCTCAGATGTTTTGGGATGAGTCGGTTTCGCCTTCGGTTTCTTCGCGGCACCGGCGCCGCCGGCCTGCCTCGCCTGCTTCTTCGCTGGTGTAGTGGGCGCGGGGGCCTCGGTAGCGACTGCGGTGTCTGCCATTGTAATTTGAAAAAAGATTCAACTTTACACTTGCAACGTTCAATAATAAAGAGAGAGAGTGTCTGACTTAGATGTCGCCACTTATAGGTTTCAAGAAGTTCGTATACGTACGCTTAGGTACGACGGAACTTTACCGTAACGAGCGCCGTGATGTCGCGGGACGTTTTCTCGTACGAACGCTTGAAAGTTTTCACTAACACGTATCTAATAAAATAAACAAAAAGAATGGTTAACGGCGTTAAGTGCATCGAGATTTTGCGGTTTCGGACAGGTCATGAAGTTGACGATGCGGGTGTGCGAATTCGGGGCGAGTGAGGTGCGCGTTCAGCCGGTGGCGGTGTTTTATTTTGACGACTGCGTACGAAGCGCAGGTCGGGTCGTGTTCAAAACGTTATTTTCTCTATAAAAGTGATAGTTAGTGTGCAGTTAGGTCGACGCGTCAACAAGGAGGATATCGAGCTTGTGTGGTAACAGGACTTCGTCGATATCACACCGTCTCGCGAAGGTATTATCGACCTAAAAGTGAAGCGTCGTAAAACACCGCGAGCGCCGAACTGCTAAGGACGGACACGACTCCGTCCAGGACGTGCAACCTATTAATATACTGTAATATTAAAAGACGAGAGTGCCCTTCGACGAGTGGACAGTGTACAGTCTGGTATAATCGCATCGGGAAGCGTATAGTAAACAATGTGTAAAACGACAATAATAGGTACTGGTACTGGGTAGGTCGGGCGGTCGCGCCAGTACCATCGTGCACGGCTGGCCTGTGTACCGCGCTCTCTTCACAGTAAACAGTCCGCCTGTGTAACACAGCTAGGTACCTACCGTGTATAGTAAAATAATGAGTGAGTGAGTAAGTAGGTAAATAAATAAAACGAACAAAAAAATAATGATGCTAACAAAATTGCAATGTACCTAAGTAATAATAAACAACACGACATAAACAAACGGCACGCACATCGAGGGGCGTTCAAACGAATAGGCACCTAGCTAGGTAGATGTTCTACAACGTAAGTATTGAATCTACTAATGTAAAGTTTTACTTTTATTTTTCATTCAATTCCAGCATACGTATACACACACCTCAGTGAGTGGCGATGGGCTTTTCATCACGCGTAGAAGAACAAAAACAAGCGCGTATTTATTACCTACGAGTATCTATCTGCGTATTATAAGCAAGCGAAGCGCATTATGTAGGTACACCTACATCAATTTCAACTTGAAGATAACAATAAAAAGAATTTATTTATAATATAATTACGGTATTTCATTTATGTTCACCCCTCTCTCGTAGGTAGTAGGTAGGTAACTCCAAAACCAAAGTAGGTAAGTACGTATTACAGTGCCTAATGAATTTGGGTCACCAACAAGTATAGTAGTGTAAGTATTGGTAACGTGGTGGTACTGGCTTACATCTTAGTTAGTTAGTAAGTAAGTAAGTAAGTAAGTAGGTAGGTAGAGGTACGTTTTTTAGACAATTCCACTCAAGAAACATATTTAAAATATCGAATAATATGCGGCCCTGAAAAGGGCCTTTTTTATGTGCGCGTCTATATACGGATGGTTGAACGGTATGATTATGTTCACAACAAACACAACACACACACGTCCACCACAGTATGTAGAGCTGGTTGCGCCGCCGCAGGCAACAACACGTACACGCGGGGCATGCAGGTGTTTAACCGCCGAAACCGTACAGGGTGCGACCCTGGCGCTTCAGAGCGTAGACGACGTCCATGGCGGTGACGGTCTTCCTCTTGGCGTGCTCGGTGTAAGTGACAGCGTCGCGAATGACGTTCTCTAGGAACACTTTAAGGACACCGCGAGTCTCTTCGTAGATCAGACCGGAGATACGTTTCACGCCGCCTCTGCGAGCCAGACGACGGATGGCGGGCTTCGTGATACCTTGGATGTTATCACGAAGTACCTTCCTGTGACGCTTGGCTCCTCCTTTTCCCAGACCCTTTCCTCCCTTACCGCGACCGGTCATCTTCTTTGCAGTGGGGTTTCAAAATATGTAATACACTCAGCACGGTAGTGCGCACACGAACGACGCGAGCGACTGGAATATTTTTAAGATTCACAACTGCTCGTATTTATACTGTACGGTGAGCTCAGCGGGGGGGGGGGACAGAGACGTGGAGGTGCGCGGGGCGAGGCGAGCCGACGCTCGACGTTGATTGGTCGATTGAACTATGTCTCTTAAAAGTTACATACCTACGTACCAAACTTTATGTTATCCAATTTGATTTTAGTTATTACTCTACATATACGAGAAAGAAAACCAAGTACTTATCCCGTAACAGTTAATACTATTCAATTTACTCGATATATAGGTACCTACCTACGGAATGAATAATTTATACTCGTAACGATCGTAGCCGAAATATTTTTAGGTAATATGGTTGGTTGGTAGGTAGGTAGGTAGGTAGGTATGAAACTAACTAACCATAATACTGTGTCCCTAGTAAAGTAAAGTAGGATGTAAATCGTCAGGAAAGTATATTTTATATTGTAAGACTAGTACTTCTCTCTCTCTCTCTCATTAATTCGACTTTATTCATTGAAAATAAAAGTAGCTTATGTCGATCATAGTTTAGGGTTAAGGTAGGTAGGTAGGTAGGTAGATAGATATGTGTGTGTGTGTGTGTGTGTATTTAGCGTTTTTTTATGACGTCTGATATAAAGAAACATTTAATTATCTGATACATATGTGGCCCTGAAAAGGGCCTTTTATGTGAACGAGCAAACGCACAGCCACAGCCACAGACACGCTGCAATGCACGAAGGCAGTCTACGTGGAGGGCGATGTGTAATTGTGACGTCAGCAGCAGTTTAAGCGCGTTCGCCTCTGATCCTGCGCGCCAACTGGATGTCCTTGGGCATGATGGTGACGCGCTTCGCGTGAATCGCGCACAGGTTGGTGTCTTCGAAGAGACCGACGAGATAAGCTTCGCTAGCCTCCTGCAGCGCCATAACAGCGGAGCTCTGGAAACGGAGATCGGTCTTGAAGTCCTGTGCGATCTCACGCACGAGACGCTGGAACGGAAGCTTGCGGATCAGCAGTTCGGTACTCTTCTGGTAGCGACGAATCTCACGGAGGGCCACAGTGCCGGGCCTGTAGCGATGGGGTTTCTTAACACCACCGGTGGCCGGTGCGCTCTTGCGCGCAGCCTTGGTGGCGAGCTGCTTCCTCGGCGCCTTACCACCGGTGGATTTACGAGCGGTCTGCTTAGTACGCGCCATTGTAAACAAGGAACGACAGACAAATAATAATCAACTGAGAATACTGACTTTAGATACACGCAACGGACGCGCGCGGACCTATACACTTCGAACGTAGGAGAGCGAATAAAACCGTGAACCCAAAACGTCGTGTATTTATAGTCAGGCAAAGTAAGCGGGCAGGAGCGCGCGCGCCCCTGCGCGCCCTCTGTAGTACAACGATCTAACTAAAATCGTCATAAAATAGAAAACAATTTTTCATTTATTATGTACAGCAATGTTTAAAACTTAATATTATTAATTATTTTGTATTTTTCATAAAATACACCCGTCTGGTAAAACAGTGTAGATTGAAAAAAAAAAAAGAGAGGAAAAATCCCCCCCCCCCCCCCTCCCCCCATACAAGTATAAAAATTTGTTAAAAACTTAATAATAATTGTGATTTATGGCTGCTAATCTATACAATTGGACACCCCCCCCCCCCCCCCCCCCCCGCATACAAGTATACAAATTTTATTAGCTACTTGTCTAAACAGACGTGTTGAGAAACTACGGATTTTCTATGTTAAGTTTTCTAGTACACTCTTATTCACTTGCATCTTAATTAGTACCTACGCTATCGTTTACGCGGGAAATTACCTATGCATGTTGTAATTTTGTTGATGCAGTTGTTTAGTAAATAAGTAGGTAAGTGAATAATATGTATGTAACTGAGTGTAGGTAGGTAGGTAGGTCGGTCTATATAATAAGCCTGATATAGTCTTCATTCAATTCATTATGATACTAGGTAGGTAGGTAGGTAGGTACGTGTTTTTCTTATAATTTTTATGTAGTAGTAACGTTTTGACTGTCATCAAATTTAAAGAAACGTGAATTTATCACATGAACATATTTGTGGCCCTGAAAAGGGCCTTTTGTTTTTACTCCTGCCTGCCATCCCACGGTGTGCGTGCGCGTCCAGACGTTTGTCGTGGTTTGCCCGTAAGCACGTGAATCATGCGCGTCTCGTACGTACATACATGACACACAGCGGGTAGATGATACCTATGTGTGTATATGTATGCACATTACGATGACACTAACACAATTAACACGCACCACAGTCAACAAGACACACGAACAAGCGCACTGGGTTTAACACTGTACACAAACACGAGGCGGCGGCTTTGAGACGGAGCGTCGGCGGCTCTTGCTAGCCTACCGAGCCCGCTCACTTGGAGCTGGTGTATTTGGTGACGGCCTTGGTGCCCTCACTGACGGCGTGCTTGGCGAGCTCACCAGGCAGCAGGAGCCTGACGGACGTTTGCACCTCCCTGGACGTGATGGTGGATCTCTTGTTGTAGTGGGCGAGACGGGAAGCTTCGGCGGCGATACGCTCGAAGATGTCGTTCACGAACGAGTTCATGATAGACATGGCCTTGCTGGAGATACCGGTGTCGGGGTGCACCTGCTTCAGGACCTTGTAGATGTAGATGGCGTAACTCTCCTTCCTCTTGTGCTTCTTCTTCTTCTTGTCGGTCTTGGAGATGTTCTTCTGGGCTTTGCCAGACTTCTTGGCGGCTTTACCACTTGTCTTGGGCGGCATTATGAAATTGTCGAGCGAGTACACGTGCTACCGAAACGGAGTTCAGTCGCAGTATAAACCGTGATAATTTTTTTTTTTTTTTTTTTTTTTTTTTTTTTTTTAACTATGGCATCTCGCAGGTATACCACTAAGGTATTTACTGCTTAACCGAACAATCCTGTGGCTGCCTTAAGCACTACACTCAAAGCCTCCAGCCAGGAGCAACTATTCTACATTAAAATTAGGCGAACGCTCGCTAAGGGCACCCCCTGTGGGGTACGAACCTCGGCTTAGGGCGTCGCTGAGGGGGGGACAGCAAGATGGGACAGGCTGGATCACGGATATATTATTATTAGACGGGGAATTTAAAGCTACGCGCTCAGCTGCGGCGCGGGCTGGCGCTTCATCGGACAAGGGTCGGGGGGGAGTATTATTTACTCGTGAGGGTCGCGCGCGCGGAGGACCTCGGCGGCGAGGTCGGTACGACGGGTGTCGGGTGTGTTTGTGCACTGTACTGGTGGCCCTATTGCTCTCCTGGAGGAGAGTGGTTGGATCATCTGGATCGGAGAGGACATGCCTAGGACGGCGAAATCGACTAATGCGGGAGGGGGTATAATTGGCCGCTTCAACAACCAGAGGGTTGCGGTGATTGGCGGCGGAATCAAAATGACGCTTTGCAATGCGTTTTAGGAACTGATGGATAGTGGGGATTTTGAGATCTAGGTGGAGGTTAATATTTCTGACATACCAGGGAGCGCCCGTGGCTCTTCTAAGGAATCTGTTCTGGATCACCTGCATCTTATGGATGTTTCTGGGGGATGTGTGTGCAAAGACTACACCCGCATAGGTCATGATGGGGCGGATGCACGCTGTGTAGATGCGCAATTTGCACTTGAGTGACAATTTGCTGCGTGCATTAACGATGTAGTAAAGTCTACTGAGAGCGAAGGCGGCCCGCGAGCGAACCGACCTTATGTGCTCTGTAAAGTTGAGGTAATGATCGAGGATGACTCCCAAGTACTTGGCTTGCTTCTCCCAGGGGATAGGCTTACCTAACAAGGTGAGTGGTCGGGGAATGTGAGGGGGTCTAGATCGCGGTTTTATGAATAAAACCGCCTGACTTTTGTCGGGGTTCACTTCAATTCTCCATTTCTTAAACCAGGCGCCAAGGTTATTGACAGCCCGTTGTAAGAGAAGGTGGATCTGAGTCTGCGACCGGCCCCTGCAATATATGGCCGTGTCATCTGCGAACAGAGCCAACTGCGCCGTATTGCTTTTGGGGATGTCGCTTGTGAAGAGCGAGAACATGAGCGGGGCGAGCACGGAGCCTTGAGGGACTCCGGCGCGGATTTGGCGGGGAGAGGATAGGGCTCCCTCGATGCGATAGCGGAAAGTACGATTCGACAAGTAGTCCCGTAAGATGAGCACGAGACGATCGGGCACTCCGAGTTTGTAGAGCTTAAAGATTAAGCCGTTGTGCCAGACCTTGTCGAATGCTTTCGCTATGTCGAAGAAGACCGCACCTGTCGACATGCCACGGTAGAAGCCGCCGCCGATGAATTCGACGATACGGTGGACCTGATGCACGCTAGAGTGCTGGGCTCTAAAGCCGAACTGTTCGTTGGGGATGAGGCCTTTGGTTTCAGCGTAGTCCCTGAGACGCTTATAAATAAGCCTCTCATAGATTTTGCCTAATACCTTGAGCAGACTGATGGGGCGGTAACTGGAGGGTTCGGTTTTGGGCTTGCCAGGCTTGGGGATACCTATCACTATGGCTTCTTTCCACGCTTGGGGGAAGATATTGTTGCTTAGAGCACCATTGAAGATGGTGGTCAGTAGCATAATAAGGTGGGCGGGGAAGAGTTGGATCACCCTATTGGTGATTCCATCTGAGCCGGGGGCTTTACGGATGTGGAGACCTTTGATGATGTCATGCACTTCGTCTGGAGTGACGGGAGGCAGAGGACTTTCGGGGTCTTCGACGGGGGGCAGTGAAGCTTTACGTTCGACTTCAGCGTCTACCTCTGAGAGGTGAGCTTGGTCTACTGGTAGGGAGCTGGGAGAGCATTGAGCCTCGAGACTGTCGGCTAGGCATTCCGCTTTGTCGATGTCGTCGAAGGCTATGGTTTTGTCGGGGCGTACTAGGGGGGGCATGGCAGCTATCTGCTTGGATTTGAGTTTTCTCTGGAGTTCCCAGAAGGCCTGATGGGTGGGCTGTAACTCGCTCAGCATCTTATCCCAGCTCGCGTCACGCAGCTCCGCCATGCGTGTCTTTACAGATCTCTGCAAGTAGCGCATGTGGGCTTTGTTGGCGGGACAGGGAAAGTTGCTGTATGCACGGGTGGCCGCGTTCTTCTCGGTCAACAGAGCACGCGCATCGTCCGGGAGTTTCAAGTAGCGGTTATCCGCTTCAGGAACCTCCCTTGAACTGTCGTTCAGGACGGTTTGCACATGGTCAGTGAGCGAGTCGATTGCAGCCGTCGTGTCCGCGATTGAATCGAAAACGTTTGGGATGGAGTCCAATTGGGGGGACGTGTTGGTTTTCAGCTTATCGCCTACTTGCCTCCAGTCCGTCACCCTTTTGGTGGCTGGGGGTTGGTTGGGGTCAGAGGGACCTATGCGGGGAGCCAGTCGTATGACTACTGGTCGGTGGTCCGAGGTAAGCTCGTGAACCGTTTCTATTGAGTCTAATCTTAGGTTGACGTTCTTAAGGAGCGCCACGTCAAGAATGTCGGGGGCATGATTAATTTGGTGGGGATAGTGGGTTG
The DNA here is from genome assembly GCA_963853775.1 of Xanthia togata. Classification (NCBI taxonomy): domain Eukaryota; kingdom Metazoa; phylum Arthropoda; class Insecta; order Lepidoptera; family Noctuidae; genus Xanthia; species Xanthia togata. The sequence continues at coordinate 5,517,200 of OY970818.1, read as the reverse complement.
GAGTCATCGGAGCGATGACGTCAAAGTATTGAGCGAAGGAGAGATTGTACAATTGATGCCCTCTGGAGTTGGTAAGGGAGCTATTCCAGGAGGGATGTTTAGCGTTGAGATCGCCTGCTATGATAACAGAGTCACTCATGCCAAATAGGATTTTTAGGTCGTCCGCGATGGGTTGGAATCCCCCTGTGTGGTTGGGAGAGATGTAGGCCGATACTACGGTGACCGGCTGATGGCCAGTCATAGCTAGTCGGCAGATGGAGACTTCTAATTGTGCTAGCGGGGGAGGGTCAATAGGGATGCAGTACAGATCCTTTTTATAATAAATTAGTGTGCCGCCCAAGTGGGCATGCGACCTATCGTTACGGATTACACGGTAATTTGCAATGGCTGGATTACGGTGATTGGGTTTTAGGAAGGTTTCCTGTAAGAGGAATAAGTCAATTCGATGATCACGGAGGAACTCCGATATTTCATCTCGTTGACCATGGATGCCGTTTGCGTTGAAGACGCCGAGGTTGAGGGATCTGGGTTTAAATCTACTTAAGGCCGTGTTATTCATGATGATGAGATAACAGAGAGGGCTTGGGTGATGTCCTGGTTCGCGACTAATACGGCCAGGAGAGATTGGATGTCGCCGCTTTGCTTAGCGGCGACGATATCGCTTGCCATCTGAGCCGCCCGGGGCGTGCTGAATATGGCGAAGGCGCTGGCAATGATGTTAATATTTTGCGCAGCGATATTATAATTGATCGCGGGGTGCGGTGCTTGAGGAGCACGTACGGGTTTCGAGGCGGGCGCTATGGGTGCGGGGGGAGCGTAAGGCGTGGTAGGCGCGGAGGGCGCGGGGGGCGCGGCGGGGGCGGTGGGCGCGGCGGGCGCGGTGGGTGGGGTGGCCGCTGAGGGCGGAGGGACACGGTTACGCGGATCCATGAGAGAGTACATGGGGGTTTGAGGGAGCGGGGGCCTCGCGGTGGCCATGGCTGGGAAAGCCTGCTGGTGGTGGAGTTGAGTCCAGGGGCTAGGTCTCTGAGGACTTAGCCGCTGGGGGATTTGGGAGGAGGGAATGAGGAATTCCCTCTGTTTTGTCTGCCGAGCGTCGAGACGCTGGGTCAGTTTGCCTGGGTTCGACTTTGGTGCCTTAGGGCATCCGCGGTAATTGGCAGTATGCCCTATATTCCCGCATAGCACGCAGCTAGGTGGGCTATCGCAGAGATTGCGATCTTTTGGCCGTGAGCAATCCGAAGTGCCGTGGTCGCCCAGGCACTTGACGCACCTGGGTTTGGCATGGCAGTTCTTCTGCGCATGGCCGTACAGCTGGCAATTATGGCATTGCCCTATGGCGCTGTTTTTCCAGGGCTTCTCAATGGTGAAGCCCATTAGGTTGCAAATCGTTTTGACGTTGAAAATGGGGTGATGCCCCTCGGTCGGGGAGCACACGACTAAGATCATGTCGTATGCTTCTCTACCGCGCGAACGGTGCATGCGGTGCACTTCGTCAACTGGTATCCTTTGCGACTGAAGGTCTGCTAGGATGTCGGATGGGGAGATTTCCTTGGGGATCTTCTTGATCACCACACGGATCTGTCTGTCTTCTGGGAGGGAGTAGGTGTGGAATGACACACCTCTCGCTTGCAGAAGGGTATTCAAGTCCCTATAGTCGCGGGACGTCGCGAGTGTGACTTTAATACCCTGTTGGGTCGATCTGGCGTTGGTGTAGTTGATCCTCTGCTCAACACACCATTTGGAGATGGCCGTCCACTTCTCCTTGTCTTGGATGAAGACAGGGGGAGGGGGCGCGACCTTCTTGGTACCGGGGGGGTTTTTGGCGGGGGCATCCTGCGCGGAGGATGGCGTACTCGCGATCGGGCGGGGGGTGGGGGGGGAAACTACGGGGGATCCTACGGGGAGGGGGGTGGGTGAGGGTGGGGGAGCATCCCTATCTACATAGTGGGTAGACGGGCTATCATCGATGGCGACTACTTTGGACGCCTGAGAGGAGCTCTGCTTCTTCATCTTCCTCTTACCGGAGGTGACAGCTGTGAAGCCGTCATCGTCCGACTGCGAGCTTGAAGAAGAGGCATGCTCTTCGTTATCGGAGGGGAAGGGAGTGGGGGCGCGCTTTGAGGAAGCGGGCTCGCTAGTGTCCATCATGGTAGATGGACCTGATTGCGATGCTGCGAGTGCATCGCTAAAGGTATCTAGTTGATCTGAAGGATCGGGGGGAAGAAGCTTCCCAGCGATCGACTCGACCACTGGACCGAATTTACTGCTGAGGGACGGCTCGATCTTAAGGATCTCGCTCATAGCTTGTAGGAGGATAATATTATCTCTCCTGAGGGTCTCTAACTGGTCACTAAAGGACCTGAGTTGGGCCTCCATCTTAAGGAGGCTCATTTTAACAAAGATTTAATAAAAAGAGATTTTTAAAGCTCCTAATGGCCCTAATCCTATCTCCCCGGGCGGACTACCGGGGATGTGTGAAACCCTCCCTGCCGGGTATAGGCAGGGAGGTTGAGTACTTAAAGTGAGCCCTAAGCTTGCTTTTGCCCGTTGCCTGTCTTATTGTGCAACGGGGTCCTGACCAGTCTAGTGTGAAGGGTGTAGACACACCCAACCACTCTAGGTGTGTAGCTGTGGAAGCAAAACTGTCACCAATGCCGACTAGGAGACCCCCCAAGGCCGAACACTGGGACCCGTCCAATTGACTGCCTAGCCCTGAAGGGGTTCGGCGGGTGTAATTGGGTCAACACCCCCTCGGTTTCGTTGGCACCGTATGGTATCCACCGAGGACCACGAAACTGTGGTTTTGCCCTGAAGGGGCCTGTGACGCGCTACGTTTTTTGACTGTTAAACTGCTAACAGAAATACTTTATTAATTGTGTCTTGAAAAAGACAGCAATTAATAGCTGAAGAACTGGAGAGTCGCGAAGAACAGGAACCACCGGCTTGAAACAGGAACCACAAGCTTGAGTGATCAGGAACACGAAGAGCAGCACGACCGTCCGCAACCGATGCCAGTTGCTGAGTGCAAACCGTGATAATAGTAGGATGTCGTATTTATAGTGATACGAACGGCGCACAGTGGCGGCAAACGGTGAGATATTCGACGCAGCGGCGGACCAATCACCGCGCTCCTAAGCCAGAGTGTAGATCGCGCGCGGGGAGAGGGGATGCTCAGGAGGGGGTTGAAGGGGGCGGGCGAGGCGATGCTTATTGCTTGTATTCGTCATTATTGGAAAATATGTAAGAAAACTATTTCTTTTTTAACATAATTTAGTTTTTAGGTTATAGTAACTGATTTCATATTAATATATATTATTTTCATAATGCATTTGAATAAGATTTATGCACCTAATATCATAAAAAAAAAAAAAAAAAATAGGTATGTAATTCATTATTAAAGCTTTCGAAACCTTTACCTGCTCACGTTATTTAGTAAAATTATATATAGGTAGGTATTTATTAACTGCTGTTCTGTGTTATTATGTAAATAAACATTGTTGTCGTGATGTATAAACCACCAACATAGCCAACATAATTTTTGTTGTAATAACTAAATATTAGGTAGGTAGGTAGGTAGGTAGTTAGGTAGGTAGGTAGGTAGGTAAGTAAGTAAGTAAGTATGTATGTATGTATGTATCTATCTACATACCGACAACATTTTGTACTGCTCTCGTAACAACAACATTTCATACCTACTCTAACTTTGCGTTTGTCTTTTTTTTGTAGTTTCTAAATCTCCTTCCTTACAGTTACTAAGTAGTAGGTAGGTAGGTAGGTAGGTAGGTAGGTAGGTAGATAGATAGATAGATAGATAGATAGATAGATAGATATTTCATTGGTAGGTAGGTACGTTTTTGTTTGACAACACTGATAAAGAAACTGTCTTTGTATGTAATATTTGACGAATCATATTGTGGCCCTGAAAAGGGCCTTTTGTTTTGAATGCATACGAGCGGAGAGCATCGCGAAACCGACATAATAGATTATAGCATAGCCATAAATATTATATCAAAGTACGCGTGCGGGGGCACTCGCACGAAGCACCACGTTCAGAAGTCGCGTCGTGGCACAACGTTTAAGCCTTCTTCTCGGTCTTCTTGGGCAGTAGCACGGCCTGGATGTTCGGCAGCACACCACCTTGAGCGATCGTCACACCGGAGAGCAGCTTGTTCAACTCCTCGTCGTTGCGGATGGCCAATTGAAGATGACGCGGGATGATCCTGGTCTTCTTGTTGTCTCTCGCGGCGTTGCCGGCCAACTCGAGGACCTCAGCCGCCAGATACTCCATCACGGCGGCCAAGTAGACGGGAGCGCCGGCACCCACGCGCTCTGCGTAGTTTCCGTTACGCAGCAGCCTGTGAATACGACCCACAGGGAACTGGAGACCAGCACGGTTGGAACGGGACTTTGCCTTTCCCTTCACCTTGCCACCTTTACCGCGACCAGACATAATTGAAAGATTTGTTTAAAGAACAACTCACGAAAACAACGAAACACGCGTACAGAAGTGCGCGCGCCGAAAGAATCTAGTTATAATGCCCGGATTTATATTTGCGACTCCATTTTATACCCCGCTCGAGTAGCCGTGTCAGTGGGAGGGGTACACAGCTAACGAAACTAATTCACAAAACGCGCAAGCGCGCGCGCGCGCTCTCAAGCCGAGCGGCGTCATGTACGTGCGCTGCGCCGTGGTTACGGGGTGGGTAGAGTTTTAGCACAATTTAATAAACCGTCACAATTACCTACATTTATGACAAGACTTTTAATAATATTAATGTTTTTTTTTTTTTTTTTTTTTTCTTTTTTATTCAATAACTTTTGAAATGGGATTGTAGGTAGGTACTCACCTACACCTTCGGATGGGGTATTTTATTTATGACCCTAAATATGTTACGTCACATGTTATGAAAAGGCTTTAATATAATATGAATTAGGTAGGCATTTAGTGGTAGGCACTATAAAATTTCCGTATTTTCCCTAAGTCATTATAATAACCCTTATAGATTTATTAGACTGTAAGCATTAGTGTCGAATTTTGAAATCGAAAGTGCAGTGGAAATTGTATTCATTTATAATAATAGGTAGGTAGGTAGGTAGGTAGGTAGGTAGGTAGGTGGGTAGGTAGGTAGGTAGGTGGGTAGGTAGGTAGGTAGAACTGTCTGTCTGTTTATTTATTTAGGACCTATCTTCTATGTATTTCCTATTTAGATAGATAATAGTATAATATAACGTTTTGACTCTCGCTGTTATAGAAACGAATATTTTTCATATTCATGATAGTTTTGTTAGCCCTGAAAAGGGCTTTTTGGTGTGGTGAGCGCATGCACGCGCGCTAAGCATCTCGGTGCCGCCGTCCGTGGTTTCTTCAGTTTTGCTTCTGATGAATCGTTGGTGACGAGCTCGAGACACGTCGAGCGCGTTCCGCACCCTCCTTCCCGAGGACGATAGACGCGTACGTACTGCGTGCGCGCGGTTAGACGATGATGAAAACAAACAAACGCACAAAGCACGCGCGCGCCTCTCTCTACAGTGTGCAGTATTATTATAGTACAAAACAACATTAATAATAATAATTATGTAAGTACGTACGTACACACTGCACAGTAGGTAAGACGCACACGCACATTTGTCACTATCACTCATCGGCAGCTGCTGCTGTTGGTGTTGCGGGTATCGATGGTGGTGAGTGGGTGGATGGTGGTAGTCAGCCGACTCTGCGCCGCTGTCGTCGTCGCCGTCGCCGTCGCCTGTGTAACGCGAACGCGATCGTGGCTTACTTCTTAGCGGCGGACGCTTTCTTGGCTGCCGGCTTAGACTTGGGTGTGACCGCGGCCTTCTTGGGTTTAGGCGCTTTGGGTTTCTTGGTCGGCGGCTTTGCTGTCTTTTTAGCTTTGGGAGCGGCGCCTCCCTTCGCCTTAGCGGGGGCGGCGGCCTTCTTGGGTGTCGGCTTCTTCTTAGCGGCGGCAACCTTCTTGTCCTTGGCGGCGGCGGCCTTGGACTTTGAAGGTGAACTGGAGGCGGCAGACGCGGCCGCGGCTGCTGCCTTCTTGGTCTTGGCGCCAGCCGCAGAGGCGGTCGCCTTCTTCGTCTTGGCGGCGGCGGCCGGCGCCTTGCCGGCGGCCTTGCCAGCCGCACCGGCGGGTTTCTTGGCGTGGTGCGATTTCGACTCGAGCTTGAAGGAACCGGAGGCACCCTTGCCCTTGGTCTGGATCAGTGCGCCAGATTCGACGGCGCTCTTCAGGTATTTTCTGATGAACGGAGCCAGTTTCTCCGCGTCGACCTTGTACTGAGCGGCGATGTACTTCTTGATCGCCTGCAGGGAAGATCCGCTACGCTCCTTCATCTCCTTGATAGCGTTGTTGACCATCTCAGATGTTTTGGGATGAGTCGGTTTCGCCTTCGGTTTCTTCGCGGCACCGGCGCCGCCGGCCTGCCTCGCCTGCTTCTTCGCTGGTGTAGTGGGCGCGGGGGCCTCGGTAGCGACTGCGGTGTCTGCCATTGTAATTTGAAAAAAGATTCAACTTTACACTTGCAACGTTCAATAATAAAGAGAGAGAGTGTCTGACTTAGATGTCGCCACTTATAGGTTTCAAGAAGTTCGTATACGTACGCTTAGGTACGACGGAACTTTACCGTAACGAGCGCCGTGATGTCGCGGGACGTTTTCTCGTACGAACGCTTGAAAGTTTTCACTAACACGTATCTAATAAAATAAACAAAAAGAATGGTTAACGGCGTTAAGTGCATCGAGATTTTGCGGTTTCGGACAGGTCATGAAGTTGACGATGCGGGTGTGCGAATTCGGGGCGAGTGAGGTGCGCGTTCAGCCGGTGGCGGTGTTTTATTTTGACGACTGCGTACGAAGCGCAGGTCGGGTCGTGTTCAAAACGTTATTTTCTCTATAAAAGTGATAGTTAGTGTGCAGTTAGGTCGACGCGTCAACAAGGAGGATATCGAGCTTGTGTGGTAACAGGACTTCGTCGATATCACACCGTCTCGCGAAGGTATTATCGACCTAAAAGTGAAGCGTCGTAAAACACCGCGAGCGCCGAACTGCTAAGGACGGACACGACTCCGTCCAGGACGTGCAACCTATTAATATACTGTAATATTAAAAGACGAGAGTGCCCTTCGACGAGTGGACAGTGTACAGTCTGGTATAATCGCATCGGGAAGCGTATAGTAAACAATGTGTAAAACGACAATAATAGGTACTGGTACTGGGTAGGTCGGGCGGTCGCGCCAGTACCATCGTGCACGGCTGGCCTGTGTACCGCGCTCTCTTCACAGTAAACAGTCCGCCTGTGTAACACAGCTAGGTACCTACCGTGTATAGTAAAATAATGAGTGAGTGAGTAAGTAGGTAAATAAATAAAACGAACAAAAAAATAATGATGCTAACAAAATTGCAATGTACCTAAGTAATAATAAACAACACGACATAAACAAACGGCACGCACATCGAGGGGCGTTCAAACGAATAGGCACCTAGCTAGGTAGATGTTCTACAACGTAAGTATTGAATCTACTAATGTAAAGTTTTACTTTTATTTTTCATTCAATTCCAGCATACGTATACACACACCTCAGTGAGTGGCGATGGGCTTTTCATCACGCGTAGAAGAACAAAAACAAGCGCGTATTTATTACCTACGAGTATCTATCTGCGTATTATAAGCAAGCGAAGCGCATTATGTAGGTACACCTACATCAATTTCAACTTGAAGATAACAATAAAAAGAATTTATTTATAATATAATTACGGTATTTCATTTATGTTCACCCCTCTCTCGTAGGTAGTAGGTAGGTAACTCCAAAACCAAAGTAGGTAAGTACGTATTACAGTGCCTAATGAATTTGGGTCACCAACAAGTATAGTAGTGTAAGTATTGGTAACGTGGTGGTACTGGCTTACATCTTAGTTAGTTAGTAAGTAAGTAAGTAAGTAAGTAGGTAGGTAGAGGTACGTTTTTTAGACAATTCCACTCAAGAAACATATTTAAAATATCGAATAATATGCGGCCCTGAAAAGGGCCTTTTTTATGTGCGCGTCTATATACGGATGGTTGAACGGTATGATTATGTTCACAACAAACACAACACACACACGTCCACCACAGTATGTAGAGCTGGTTGCGCCGCCGCAGGCAACAACACGTACACGCGGGGCATGCAGGTGTTTAACCGCCGAAACCGTACAGGGTGCGACCCTGGCGCTTCAGAGCGTAGACGACGTCCATGGCGGTGACGGTCTTCCTCTTGGCGTGCTCGGTGTAAGTGACAGCGTCGCGAATGACGTTCTCTAGGAACACTTTAAGGACACCGCGAGTCTCTTCGTAGATCAGACCGGAGATACGTTTCACGCCGCCTCTGCGAGCCAGACGACGGATGGCGGGCTTCGTGATACCTTGGATGTTATCACGAAGTACCTTCCTGTGACGCTTGGCTCCTCCTTTTCCCAGACCCTTTCCTCCCTTACCGCGACCGGTCATCTTCTTTGCAGTGGGGTTTCAAAATATGTAATACACTCAGCACGGTAGTGCGCACACGAACGACGCGAGCGACTGGAATATTTTTAAGATTTTTTTTTTTTTTTTTTTTTTTGTCTAGGGCATCTCGTAGCTCACCTCTGAGGTGATGACTACTTAACCGGTCAATCCTGCGGCTGCCTTAAGCTACTAACTTAAAGCCTCCAGCCAGGGGCAAAACTATTCTAAATTAAAACTAGGCGAACGCTCGCTAAGGGCACCCCCTGTGGGGTACGGACCTCGGCTTAGGGCGTCGCTGGGGGGAGGACAGCAAGTTGGGACAGGCTGGATCAAAGATGATTCATTATTATTAATCGGGGAATTTAAGACTACATTTCTCAGCAAAACGCGGGCTGGCGCTTCTGCGAGCAAGGGTCGGTGGGGAGTATTATTTACTCGGGCGGGTCGCGATCGCGGAGGACCTCGGCGGCGAGGTCGGAATGCGGGTCGGTGTCTGTGTTTCTTGTGCACTGTACTTGTGGCCCTATTGCTCTCCTGGAGGAGGGTTATGGGGTCGTCTGGGTCGGTAAGGATTTGCCTTGGGCGGCGGGTCTGACTGATTCTACTCGTGACATAATTGGCGGCCTCGACAACCAGAGGGTTGCGATGTTTGGCGGCGGACTCAAAGAAACGCTTGGAATTGCGTTTGAGAAATTGGTGGATTGTGGGGATCTTTAGGTCGAGATGGAGGATCTCGTTCCTAACGTACCAGGGGGCACCGGTGATTTTCCGGAGAAATCTATTTTGGAGCGTTTGCATCCTATGAATATGACGGGGTTTTGCGTGTGCAAATACGGCTCCCGCATAGGTCATGATGGGACGAACGCACGCCGTGTACGTACGCAATTTGCACTTAAGTGACATTTTGCTACGTGCATTCAGGACAGAGTGGAGTCTACCGAGGACGAAAGCGGCTCGCGAGCGGACCTGCTTTATGTGCTCACTGAAGGTGAGATGCTGATCTAGGACGACACCTAGGTATTTGGCTCGCTTCTCCCAAGGGATAGGCTTGCCGAACATGGTGATGGGTCGGGGGGGTTTGAACCTTTTGCGCGGTTTCCTAAAGAGAATCGCTTGGCTTTTATCCGGGTTAACTTCGATCCTCCACTTTCTAAACCAGGTGCCGAGCATGTCGACTGAGGTCTGGAGAGTGTGGGCTATCGAGTCAGTGCTGGTTCCCTTGTAGTAAATGGCCGTATCGTCTGCGAACAGAGCCAACTGCGCCCTTTTACTCTTTGGGATATCGCTGGTGAAAAGCGTGAAGATTAGGGGGGAGAGCACAGAGCCTTGAGGGACTCCTGCGCGGATAGGACGAGGGGAGGATATCGCTCCTTCGATACGATAGCGGAAGGTGCGGTTTGACAAAAAGTCCCGTAAGATGAGCACGAGACGGTCCGGCACACCGAGTTTGTAGAGCTTATATAATAAGCCGTTGTGCCAGACTTTGTCGAACGCTTTCGCTATATCGAAGAATATTGCACCGGTTATCAAGCCGCGCTGGAAGCCAGCGCATATGCTTTCAATAATCCGGTGGGCCTGATGCACGCTAGAGTGCTGGGTTCGGAATCCAAACTGTTCGTTGGGGATGAGGCCCTTGGTTTCGGCAAAATCTCTGAGGCGCTTATAAATAAGCCTCTCATAGACCTTGCCGAGTACCTTGAGCAAACTGATGGGGCGGTAACTCGACGGCTCGGTCTTGGGCTTGCCGGGCTTCGGTATGCCGATGACCGTGGCTTCTTTCCATGCTTGGGGAAAGATGTTATTGCTTAGGGCACCATTGAAGATGGTGGCCAATAGCATTATCAGGTGAGCAGGGAATAGCTGGATCACCCTATTGGTGATTCCATCTGAGCCGGGGGCTTTGCGGGTTTTCAGACCTTTGATGATGTCATGCACTTCGTCTGGAGTGACGGGAGGCAGAGGACTATCAGGGTCTTCAACGGGAGGGAGAGAGGATCTACGTTCGACCTCGGCGTCGACCTCTAGGAGGTGAGCTTGGTCTACCGGTTGGGAGCTAGGGGAGCATTGAGCTTCTAGACTGTCTGCTAGGCATTCAGCCTTTTCTAAGTCCTCGAACGCGATGGTCTTGTCGGGACGGGTCAGGGGGGGCATGGAGGCCACTTGCTGGGACTTGAGTTTCCTCTGAAGTTCCCAGAATGCCAGGTGGGTGGGCTCTAGTTCGCTGAGCATCTTGTCCCAGCCCGTGTCACGCAGCTCCTGTATGCGTGTCTTTACAGTTCTCTGTAAATAGCGCATATGGGCTTTGTTAGCGGAGCAGGGAAAATTGCTGTAGGCACGAACGGCCGCGTTCTTCTCAGTCAGCAGCGCGCGTACATCGTCCGGCAGGCTCCAGCGAGGGTCGCCCGACGCTGAAACCTCCCTAGAGCAGTCGCTCAGGACTGATTGTACGTGCTCCGTGAGTGAGTCGATCGCGGCCGTCGTGTCCGCGATAGAGTCGAATTTGTCGGGGATGGCGTCCAATTGGGGGGACGTGTTGGATTTCAGCTGGGTGCTTACTTTCTTCCAGTCCGTTACCCTTTTGGTGAGAGCGGGTTGAGAGGGGTCGGGGAGACCTATGCGGGGGGCCATTTTTATGACTACTGGGCGGTGGTCAGAGTTAAGCTCTTGCACCGTTTCTATGGATTCTAACCTTAGAGCGACGTTCTTAAGGAGCGCCACGTCTATGACGTCGGGGTTATGATGGGTAACGTGGGGAAAGTGAGTTGGGGTCATCGGGGCGATGACGTCAAAATTTAGAGAATTAGAGAGGTCGAACAGGTGTCGCCCTCTGGTACAGGTTCTGGAACTATTCCAGGCGGGATGCTTGGCATTGAAATCGCCCGCTAAGATAGCAGAGTCATTCATGCCGAGTAGGATAGAGAGGTCGTCTGAGAGGAGTTGGAAGTTCTCCGAAGTATTGAGGGGTGGGATGTAGACCGATACTAGTGAGATCGGCTGATGGCCGGTCATGCCTAAGCGGCAGATTGAGACTTCTAATCGTGAGAGGGGAGGAGGGTCTATTGGGATGCAATATAGATCCTTTTTATAGTAAATAAGGGTGCCGCCCAAGTGACATCGCGTCCTGTCATTGCGAACTATGCGATAGTTGGCAATTGACGGGTCGCGGTTGCATGGCTTAAGAAAAGACTCTTGGATAAGGAGGATGTCAATTTGATGGTCGCGAAGGAAAGTCGCGATCTCATCACGTTGGCCTCTAATGCCATTGGCGTTGAAAAAACCTAACTTGAGGGATCGGGGTTTGAACCTAGTATTGATGGTGTTATACATTATGGGTTCTAGTAGGGGTGCTGAGGGAGGTCAGGGCTTGCGTGATCTCGGGATACGCATTGTAGATGGCCTGCAACCTGAAGAGGTCGCCAGCGGCCTGAGCGGCCAGGATTTCCTGGGCCATTTGGATAGCGCGAGGGGAGAGGAAGGCTATAAAAGTCGAACTTATAATGTTATAGGCCATGCTAGGGCCGACTGTGGGGGGGGCTGAGGTTGGGGGACGCGATGCTACTGGAGCAGGTGCGGGTTTGACGAGGGGCGCGGTGATGCGAATGCGGGGGTCCATGAGACGGGGGATGGTGGTGGTTTGGGGGGGGGTAGGGGCAATGGGTTGGGAGGGGGGTATGGGTTGAGAGGGGGGTATGGGTTGAGACGAGGGTACGGGTTGAGAGGGGCCTATGGGTTGAGAGGGGGCCAGGGCTGAGAAAGCTTGCTGGTGGTGGAGGTAATTCCACGGACTTGGCCTCTGAGGGCTTAGTCGCTGGGGCATCTGATCTGAGGGTACTTTAAACCCTGAAGGAGCTTCCCTTTGCTGACGAGCGTCGAAACGTTTGGTCAGTTTGGGGGATGTGGATTTGGGGGCTTTTGGGCAGCCGCGGTAATTAGCCGGGTGGCCTACTTGTCCGCAGAGGACACAGCTGGGTGGGTCGGGACATAGGGAGTGGTCCTTTGGCCGGGTGCACTCGGGAGTGCCGTGCTCGCCCAGGCACTTGACGCACCTGGGTTTTGCGTGGCAGTTCCGTTGCGAGTGGCCGTAAAGCTGGCACTGGTGGCATTGGCCAATAGCACCGCTTTTCCAGGGCTTCTCAATAGAGAAACCCACGAGGGAACATAGAGATTTTAGCTGGAATATAGGGTGGTGACCCTCTACCGGGGAGCAAACAACGAGGATCATGTCGTATGCCTCACCGCGTTTGCCGCGGTGCATACGGTGGACCTCATCGACGGGGATCTTCTGCGACTGAAGGTCGGCTAGGATATCCGAAGGGGGGATTTCCTTCGGGATCCTTTTGATAACGACGCGGATCTGACGTTCTTCTGGGAGGGAGAACGAGTGGTATGACACTCGTCTCTCTCTCAGTAGCGTTGTAAAAGCCCTATAGTCACGGGACGTAGGGACTGTAACTTTAATACCCTGTTGGGTGTTCCTGGCGCTAGTGTATGCGATCTTTTGATCGCAACACCATTTGGAGATATCCGTCCATTTCCCCTTGTCCTGTACGAACACGGGTGGTGGCGGAGGGACCTTTTTTGGCCCAGAAGTAGGTGGGGTGGGGGCAACCTGCGCGGAGGTTGACGCTATCGGGCGGGGGGCGGGGGAGGGGGAAGCTACGGGGGCACAAGTAGCGGGTAGGGCTAGGGAAGGGAGGAGCGACTCAGAGTCCTCTACCGCAACGACCTTGTTGGCCTGGGTGGAGCTCTGCTTCTTGTTCTTCCTTTTCATCCCTTTTCCTTGGACGGGGATGAAACCGTCGTCGTCGGAATGGGAGGAAGAGGAAGAAGAGAATTTAGCCTCTTCATCTGACGGGTAAGGGGAAACGGGGCGCTTTGAAGCGGTGGGGATGGGCTCGTCTGTGTCCATGGACACTGACGGGCTGAGCGGGCTATCCCGCGCGACGGCAGGGATGTCTAAAGCGTCACTGAACGTAGTGACGTTTCGGTCAGAGGGACCAGGGAGGGTTCGCTGTAAAGCAGCGAAATGCCCACCCCATTTGGTTTTGAGCCGGGGCTCATCGTCGAGGACTCTCTGAAAGAGTTTGATGAACGCTGTCAGAGCGTCCTCCATATCTAACAGGGGATTTTAAATTTGGGAATAAATAACTCCTATCTTTCCCTATACCTAACTCCCCGGGCGGACTACCGGGGATGTGTAAAACCCTCCCTGCCGGGTATAGGCAGGGAGGTTGTGTGCCTAAGGGTGAGCCCTAAGCTTGATTTTTGCCCGTTGCCTATCTTAATGTGCAACAGGGTCCTACAAGTCTAGTGCGAAGGGTGTAGACACACCCAACCGACACTAGGTGTGTAGCTGTTAAAGGAAAACTGTCACCAATGCCGACTAGGAGACCCCCCAAGGCCGAACACTGGGACCCGTCCAACTGACTGCCTAGCCCTGAAGGGGTTCGGCGGGTGTGATTGGGTCAACACCCCCTCGGCTTCGTTGGCACCGTATGGTATCCACCGAGGACCACGAAACTGTGGTTTTACCCAGAAGGGGCCAATGACGCGCTACGTTTTGACTTATCTCTGTTAACAGAAAAACTTTATTAATTGTGTCTTGAAAAAGACAGACAATTAATAGCGGTCGGTAGTCCTTGACTACGTAGTTCGTCGCTCTGCACGACGATATCAGGATTCCACAGCAGGAACCACAAACAGGAACTCAGGAACACACAGCAGCGCACGTCCGTCCGCGACCGGTGCCGAGCGTAGAATCCCCTATTTTTAAGATTCACAACTGCTCGTATTTATACTGTACGGTGAGCTCAGCGGGGGGGGGGGACAGAGACGTGGAGGTGCGCGGGGCGAGGCGAGCCGACGCTCGACGTTGATTGGTCGATTGAACTATGTCTCTTAAAAGTTACATACCTACGTACCAAACTTTATGTTATCCAATTTGATTTTAGTTATTACTCTACATATACGAGAAAGAAAACCAAGTACTTATCCCGTAACAGTTAATACTATTCAATTTACTCGATATATAGGTACCTACCTACGGAATGAATAATTTATACTCGTAACGATCGTAGCCGAAATATTTTTAGGTAATATGGTTGGTTGGTAGGTAGGTAGGTAGGTAGGTATGAAACTAACTAACCATAATACTGTGTCCCTAGTAAAGTAAAGTAGGATGTAAATCGTCAGGAAAGTATATTTTATATTGTAAGACTAGTACTTCTCTCTCTCTCTCTCATTAATTCGACTTTATTCATTGAAAATAAAAGTAGCTTATGTCGATCATAGTTTAGGGTTAAGGTAGGTAGGTAGGTAGGTAGATAGATATGTGTGTGTGTGTGTGTGTGTATTTAGCGTTTTTTTATGACGTCTGATATAAAGAAACATTTAATTATCTGATACATATGTGGCCCTGAAAAGGGCCTTTTATGTGAACGAGCAAACGCACAGCCACAGCCACAGACACGCTGCAATGCACGAAGGCAGTCTACGTGGAGGGCGATGTGTAATTGTGACGTCAGCAGCAGTTTAAGCGCGTTCGCCTCTGATCCTGCGCGCCAACTGGATGTCCTTGGGCATGATGGTGACGCGCTTCGCGTGAATCGCGCACAGGTTGGTGTCTTCGAAGAGACCGACGAGATAAGCTTCGCTAGCCTCCTGCAGCGCCATAACAGCGGAGCTCTGGAAACGGAGATCGGTCTTGAAGTCCTGTGCGATCTCACGCACGAGACGCTGGAACGGAAGCTTGCGGATCAGCAGTTCGGTACTCTTCTGGTAGCGACGAATCTCACGGAGGGCCACAGTGCCGGGCCTGTAGCGATGGGGTTTCTTAACACCACCGGTGGCCGGTGCGCTCTTGCGCGCAGCCTTGGTGGCGAGCTGCTTCCTCGGCGCCTTACCACCGGTGGATTTACGAGCGGTCTGCTTAGTACGCGCCATTGTAAACAAGGAACGACAGACAAATAATAATCAACTGAGAATACTGACTTTAGATACACGCAACGGACGCGCGCGGACCTATACACTTCGAACGTAGGAGAGCGAATAAAACCGTGAACCCAAAACGTCGTGTATTTATAGTCAGGCAAAGTAAGCGGGCAGGAGCGCGCGCGCCCCTGCGCGCCCTCTGTAGTACAACGATCTAACTAAAATCGTCATAAAATAGAAAACAATTTTTCATTTATTATGTACAGCAATGTTTAAAACTTAATATTATTAATTATTTTGTATTTTTCATAAAATACACCCGTCTGGTAAAACAGTGTAGATTGAAAAAAAAAAAAGAGAGGAAAAATCCCCCCCCCCCCCCTCCCCCCATACAAGTATAAAAATTTGTTAAAAACTTAATAATAATTGTGATTTATGGCTGCTAATCTATACAATTGGACACCCCCCCCCCCCCCCCCCCCCCCCGCATACAAGTATACAAATTTTATTAGCTACTTGTCTAAACAGACGTGTTGAGAAACTACGGATTTTCTATGTTAAGTTTTCTAGTACACTCTTATTCACTTGCATCTTAATTAGTACCTACGCTATCGTTTACGCGGGAAATTACCTATGCATGTTGTAATTTTGTTGATGCAGTTGTTTAGTAAATAAGTAGGTAAGTGAATAATATGTATGTAACTGAGTGTAGGTAGGTAGGTAGGTCGGTCTATATAATAAGCCTGATATAGTCTTCATTCAATTCATTATGATACTAGGTAGGTAGGTAGGTAGGTACGTGTTTTTCTTATAATTTTTATGTAGTAGTAACGTTTTGACTGTCATCAAATTTAAAGAAACGTGAATTTATCACATGAACATATTTGTGGCCCTGAAAAGGGCCTTTTGTTTTTACTCCTGCCTGCCATCCCACGGTGTGCGTGCGCGTCCAGACGTTTGTCGTGGTTTGCCCGTAAGCACGTGAATCATGCGCGTCTCGTACGTACATACATGACACACAGCGGGTAGATGATACCTATGTGTGTATATGTATGCACATTACGATGACACTAACACAATTAACACGCACCACAGTCAACAAGACACACGAACAAGCGCACTGGGTTTAACACTGTACACAAACACGAGGCGGCGGCTTTGAGACGGAGCGTCGGCGGCTCTTGCTAGCCTACCGAGCCCGCTCACTTGGAGCTGGTGTATTTGGTGACGGCCTTGGTGCCCTCACTGACGGCGTGCTTGGCGAGCTCACCAGGCAGCAGGAGCCTGACGGACGTTTGCACCTCCCTGGACGTGATGGTGGATCTCTTGTTGTAGTGGGCGAGACGGGAAGCTTCGGCGGCGATACGCTCGAAGATGTCGTTCACGAACGAGTTCATGATAGACATGGCCTTGCTGGAGATACCGGTGTCGGGGTGCACCTGCTTCAGGACCTTGTAGATGTAGATGGCGTAACTCTCCTTCCTCTTGTGCTTCTTCTTCTTCTTGTCGGTCTTGGAGATGTTCTTCTGGGCTTTGCCAGACTTCTTGGCGGCTTTACCACTTGTCTTGGGCGGCATTATGAAATTGTCGAGCGAGTACACGTGCTACCGAAACGGAGTTCAGTCGCAGTATAAACCGTGATAATTTTTTTTTTTTTTTTTTTTTTTAACTATGGCATCTCGCAGGTATACCACTAAGGTATTTACTGCTTAACCGAACAATCCTGTGGCTGCCTTAAGCACTACACTCAAAGCCTCCAGCCAGGAGCAACTATTCTACATTAAAATTAGGCGAACGCTCGCTAAGGGCACCCCCTGTGGGGTACGAACCTCGGCTTAGGGCGTCGCTGAGGGGGGGACAGCAAGATGGGACAGGCTGGATCACGGATATATTATTATTAGACGGGGAATTTAAAGCTACGCGCTCAGCTGCGGCGCGGGCTGGCGCTTCATCGGACAAGGGTCGGGGGGGAGTATTATTTACTCGTGAGGGTCGCGCGCGCGGAGGACCTCGGCGGCGAGGTCGGTACGACGGGTGTCGGGTGTGTTTGTGCACTGTACTGGTGGCCCTATTGCTCTCCTGGAGGAGAGTGGTTGGATCATCTGGATCGGAGAGGACATGCCTAGGACGGCGAAATCGACTAATGCGGGAGGGGGTATAATTGGCCGCTTCAACAACCAGAGGGTTGCGGTGATTGGCGGCGGAATCAAAATGACGCTTTGCAATGCGTTTTAGGAACTGATGGATAGTGGGGATTTTGAGATCTAAGTGGAGGTTAATATTCCTGACATACCAGGGAGCGCCCGTGGCTCTTCTAAGGAATCTGTTCTGGATCACCTGCATCTTATGGATGTTTCTGGGGGATGTGTGTGCAAAGACTACACCCGCATAGGTCATGATGGGGCGGATGCACGCTGTGTAGATGCGCAATTTGCACTTGAGTGACAATTTGCTGCGTGCATTAACTATGTAATAGAGTCTACTGAGAGCGAAGGCGGCCCGCGAGCGAACCGACCTTATGTGCTCTGTAAAGTTGAGGTAATGATCGAGGATGACTCCCAAGTACTTGGCTTGCTTCTCCCAGGGGATAGGCTTGCCTGACAAGGTGAGTGGTCGGGGAATGTGAGGGGGTCTAGATCGCGGTTTTATGAATAAAACCGCCTGACTTTTGTCGGGGTTCACCTCGATTCTCCATTTCTTAAACCAGGCGCCAAGGTTATTGACAGCCCGTTGTAAGAGAAGGTGGATCTGAGTCTGCGACCGTCCCCTGCAATATATGGCCGTGTCATCTGCGAACAGAGCCAACTGCGCCGTATTGCTTTTGGGGATGTCGCTTGTGAAGAGCGAGAACATGAGCGGGGCGAGCACGGAGCCTTGAGGGACTCCGGCGCGGATTTGGCGGGGAGAGGATAGGGCTCCCTCGATGCGATAGCGGAAAGTACGATTCGACAAGTAGTCCCGTAAGATGAGCACGAGACGATCGGGCACTCCGAGTTTGTAGAGCTTAAAGATTAAGCCGTTGTGCCAGACCTTGTCGAATGCTTTCGCTATGTCGAAGAAGACCGCACCTGTCGACATGCCACGGTAGAAGCCGCCGCCGATGAATTCGACGATACGGTGGACCTGATGCACGCTAGAGTGCTGGGCTCTAAAGCCGAACTGTTCGTTGGGGATGAGGCCTTTGGTTTCAGCGTAGTCCCTGAGACGCTTATAAATAAGCCTCTCATAGATTTTGCCTAATACCTTGAGCAGACTGATGGGGCGGTAACTGGAGGGTTCGGTTTTGGGCTTGCCAGGCTTGGGGATACCTATCACTATGGCTTCTTTCCACGCTTGGGGGAAGATATTGTTGCTTAGAGCACCATTGAAGATGGTGGTCAGTAGCATAATAAGGTGGGCGGGGAAGAGTTGGATCACCCTATTGGTGATTCCATCTGAGCCGGGGGCTTTACGGATGTGGAGACCTTTGATGATGTCATGCACTTCGTCTGGAGTGACGGGAGGCAGAGGACTTTCGGGGTCTTCGACGGGGGGCAGTGAAGCTTTACGTTCGACTTCAGCGTCTACCTCTGAGAGGTGAGCTTGGTCTACTGGTAGGGAGCTGGGAGAGCATTGAGCCTCGAGACTGTCGGCTAGGCATTCCGCTTTGTCGATGTCGTCGAAGGCTATGGTTTTGTCGGGGCGTACTAGGGGGGGCATGGCAGCTATCTGCTTGGATTTGAGTTTTCTCTGGAGTTCCCAGAAGGCCTGATGGGTGGGCTGTAACTCGCTCAGCATCTTATCCCAGCTCGCGTCACGCAGCTCCGCCATGCGTGTCTTTACAGATCTCTGCAAGTAGCGCATGTGGGCTTTGTTGGCGGGACAGGGAAAGTTGCTGTATGCACGGGTGGCCGCGTTCTTCTCGGTCAACAGAGCACGCGCATCGTCCGGGAGTTTCAAGTAGCGGTTATCCGCTTCAGGAACCTCCCTTGAACTGTCGTTCAGGACGGTTTGCACATGGTCAGTGAGCGAGTCGATTGCAGCCGTCGTGTCCGCGATTGAATCGAAAACGTTTGGGATGGAGTCCAATTGGGGGGACGTGTTGGTTTTCAGCTTATCGCCTACTTGCCTCCAGTCCGTCACCCTTTTGGTGGCTGGGGGTTGGTTGGGGTCAGAGGGACCTATGCGGGGAGCCAGTCGTATGACTACTGGTCGGTGGTCCGAGGTAAGCTCGTGAACCGTTTCTATTGAGTCTAATCTTAGGTTGACGTTCTTAAGGAGCGCCACGTCAAGAATGTCGGGGGCATGATTAATTTGGTGGGGATAGTGGGTTGGAGTCATCGGAGCGATGACGTCAAAGTTTTGAGCGAAGGAGAGATTGTACAATTTGTGCCCTCTGAAGTTGGTAAGGGAGCTATTCCAGGAGGGATGTTTAGCGTTGAGATCGCCTGCTATGATAACAGAGTCACTCATGCCAAATAGGATTTCTAGGTCGTCCGCGATGGGTTGGAATCCCCCTGTGAGGTTGGGAGAGATGTAGGCCGATACTACGGTGACCGGCTGATGGCCAGTCATAGCTAGTCGGCAGATGGAGACTTCTAATTGTGCTAGCGGGGGAGGGTCAATAGGGATGCAGTACAGATCCTTTTTATAATAAATTAGTGTGCCGCCCAAGTGGGCATGCGACCTATCGTTACGGATTACACGGTAATTTGCAATGGCTGGATTACGGTGATTGGGTTTTAGGAAGGTTTCCTGTAAGAGGAATAAGTCAATTCGATGATCACGGAGGAACTCCGATATTTCATCTCGTTGACCATGGATGCCATTTGCGTTGAAGACGCCGAGGTTGAGGGATCTGGGTTTAAATCTACTTAAGGCCGTGTTATTCATGATGAGATAACAGAGAGGGCTTGGGTGATGTCCTGGTTCGCGACTAATACGGCCAGGAGAGATTGGATGTCACCGCTTTGCTTAGCGGCGACGATATCGCTTGCCATCTGAGCCGCCCGGGGCGTGCTGAATATGGCGAAGGCGCTGGCAATGATATTAATGTTTTGCGCAGCGATATTATAATTGATCGCGGGGTGCGGTGCTTGAGGAGCACGTACGGGTTGCGAGGCGGGCGCTATGGGTGCGGGGGGAGCGTAAGGCGTGGTAGGCGCGGAGGGCGCGGGGGGCGCGGCGGGCGCGGTGGGCGCGGCGGGCGCGGTGGGTGGGGTGGCCGCTGAGGGCGGAGGGACGCGGTTACGTGGATCCATGAGAGAGTACATGGGGGTTTGAGGGAGCGGGGGCCTCGCGGTGGCCATGGCTGGAAAAGCCTGCTGGTGGTGGAGTTGAGTCCAGGGGCTAGGTCTTTGAGGACTTAGCCGCTGGGGGATTTGGGAGGAGGGAATGAGGAATTCCCTCTGTTTTGTCTGCCGAGCGTCGAGACGCTGGGTCAGTTTGCCTGGGTTTGATTTTGGTGCCTTAGGGCATCCGCGGTAATTGGCAGTGCCCCGTTTGCAGTAGCGTCTCCATTTTATACTCCGCTCGAGTAGCCGTGTCAGTGGGAGGGGTGCACAGCTAACGAAACTAATTCACAAAACGCGCAAGCGCGCGCGCGCGCTCTCAAGCCGAGCGGCGTGGTTACGGGGTGGGTAGAGTTTTAGCACGATTTAATAAACCGTCACAATTACCTACATTTATGACAAGACTTTTAATAATATTAATGTTTTTTATTTTATTTTTTTATTCAATAACTTTTGAAATGGGATTGTAGGTAAGTACTCACCTACACCTTCGGAAGGGGTATTTTATTTATGACCCTTAATATGTTACGTCACATGTTATGAAAAGGCTTTAATATAATATGAAATAGGTAGGCATTTAGTGGTAGGCACTATAAAATTTCCGTATTTTCCCTAAGTCAATTTAATAACCCTTATAGATTTATTAGACTGTAAGCATTAGTGTCGAATTTTGAAATCGAAAGTGCAGTGGAAATTGTATTCATTTATAATAATAGGTAGGTAGGTAGGTAGGTGGGTAGGTAGGTAGGTAGATAGGTAGGTAGGTAGGTAGAACTGTCTGTCTGTTTATTTATTTAGGACCTATCTTCTATGTATTTCCTATTTAGATAGATAATAGTATAATATAACGTTTTGACTCTCGCTGTTATAGAAACGAATATTTTTCATATTCATGATAGTTTTGTTAGCCCTGAAAAGGGCTTTTTGGTGTGGTGAGCGCATGCACGCGCGCTAAGCATCTCGGTGCCGCCGTCCGTGGTTTCTTCAGTTTTGCTTCTGATGAATCGTTGGTGACGAGCTCGAGACACGTCGAGCGCGTTCCGCACCCTCCTTCCCGAGGACGATAGACGCGTACGTACTGCGTGCGCGCGGTTAGACGATGATGAAAACAAACAAACGCACAAAGCACGCGCGCGCCTCTCTCTACAGTGTGCAGTATTATTATAGTACAAAACAACATTAATAATAATAATTATGTAAGTACGTACGTACACACTGCACAGTAGGTAAGACGCACACGCACATTTGTCACTATCACTCATCGGCAGCTGCTGCTGCTGTTGTTGTTGTTGCGGGTATCGATGGTGGTGAGTGGGTGGGTGGTGGTCGTCAGCCGACTCTGCGCCGCTGTCGTCGTCGCCGTCGCCGTCGCCTGTGTAACGCGAATGCGATCGTGGCTTACTTCTTAGCGGCGGACGCTTTCTTGGCTGCCGGCTTAGACTTGGGTGTGACCGCGGCCTTCTTGGGTTTAGGCGCTTTGGGTTTCTTGGTCGGCGGCTTTGCTGTCTTTTTAGCTTTGGGAGCGGCGCCTCCCTTCGCCTTAGCGGGGGCGGCGGCCTTCTTGGGTGTCGGCTTCTTCTTAGCGGCGGCAACCTTCTTGTCCTTGGCGGCGGCGGCCTTGGACTTTGAAGGTGAACTGGAGGCGGCAGACGCGGCCGCGGCTGCTGCCTTCTTGGTCTTGGCGCCAGCCGCAGAGGCGGTCGCCTTCTTCGTCTTGGCGGCGGCGGCCGGCGCCTTGCCGGCGGCCTTGCCAGCCGCACCGGCGGGTTTCTTGGCGTGGTGCGATTTCGACTCGAGCTTGAAGGAACCGGAGGCACCCTTGCCCTTGGTCTGGATCAGTGCGCCAGATTCGACGGCGCTCTTCAGGTATTTTCTGATGAACGGAGCCAGTTTCTCCGCGTCGACCTTGTACTGAGCGGCGATGTACTTCTTGATCGCCTGCAGGGAAGATCCGCTACGCTCCTTCATCTCCTTGATAGCGTTGTTGACCATCTCAGATGTTTTGGGATGAGTCGGCTTCGCCTTCGGTTTCTTCGCGGCACCGGCGCCGCCGGCCTGCCTCGCCTGCTTCTTCGCTGGTGTAGTGGGCGCGGGGGCCTCGGTAGCGACTGCGGTGTCTGCCATTGTATAATTTGAAAAAAGATTCAACTTCACACTTGCAACGTTCAATAATAAAGAGAGAGAGTGTCTGACTTAGATGTCGCCACTTATAGGTTTCAAGAAGTTCGTATACGTACGCTTAGGTACGACGGAACTTTACCGTAACGAGCGCCGTGATGTCGCGGGACGTTTTCTCGTACGAACGCTTGAAAGTTTTCACTAACACGTATCTAATAAAATAAACAAAAAGAATGGTTAACGGCGTTAAGTGCATCGAGATTTTGCGGTTTCGGACAGGTCATGAAGTTGACGATGCGGGTGTGCGAATTCGGGGCGAGTGAGGTGCGCGTTCAGCCGGTGGCGGTGTTTTATTTTGACGACTGCGTACGAAGCGCAGGTCGGGTCGTGTTCAAAACGTTATTTTCTCTATAAAAGTGATAGTTAGTGTGCAGTTAGGTCGACGCGTCAACAAGGAGGATATCGAGCTTGTGTGGTAACAGGACTTCGTCGATATCACACCGTCTCGCGAAGGTATTATCGACCTAAAAGTGAAGCGTCGTAAAACACCGCGAGCGCCGAACTGCTAAGGACGGACACGACTCCGTCCAGGACGTGCAACCTATTAATATACTGTAATATTAAAAGACGAGAGTGCCCTTCGACGAGTGGACAGTGTACAGTCTGGTATAATCGCATCGGGAAGCGTATAGTAAACAATGTGTAAAACGACAATAATAGGTACTGGTACTGGGTAGGTCGGGCGGTCGCGCCAGTACCATCGTGCACGGCTGGCCTGTGTACCGCGCTCTCTTCACAGTAAACAGTCCGCCTGTGTAACACAGCTAGGTACCTACCGTGTATAGTAAAATAATGAGTGAGTGAGTAAGTAGGTAAATAAATAAAACGAACAAAAAAATAATGATGCTAACAAAATTGCAATGTACCTAAGTAATAATAAACAACACGACATAAACAAACGGCACGCACATCGAGGGGCGTTCAAACGAATAGGCACCTAGCTAGGTAGATGTTCTACAACGTAAGTATTGAATCTACTAATGTAAAGTTTTACTTTTATTTTTCATTCAATTCCAGCATACGTATACACACACCTCAGTGAGTGGCGATGGGCTTTTCATCACGCGTAGAAGAACAAAAACAAGCGCGTATTTATTACCTACGAGTATCTATCTGCGTATTATAAGCAAGCGAAGCGCATTATGTAGGTACCTACATCAATTTCAACTTGAAGATAACAATAAAAATAATTTATTTATAATATAATTACGGTATTTCATTTATGTTCACCCCTCTCTCGTAGGTAGTAGGTAGGTAACTCCAAAACCAAAGTAGGTAAGTACGTATTACAGTGCCTAATGAATTTGGGTCACCAACAAGTATAGTAGTGTAAGTATTGGTAACGTGGTGGTACTGGCTTACATCTTAGTTAGTTAGTAAGTAAGTAAGTAAGTAAGTAGGTAGGTAGGTAGGTAGGTAGGTAGAGGTACGTTTTTTAGACAATTCCACTCAAGAAACATATTTAAAATATCGAATAATATGCGGCCCTGAAAAGGGCCTTTTTTATGTGCGCGTCTATATACGGATGGTTGAACGGTATGATTATGTTCACAACAAACACAACACACACACGTCCACCACAGTATGTAGAGCTGGTTGCGCCGCCGCAGGCAACAACACGTACACGCGGGGCATGCAGGTGTTTAACCGCCGAAACCGTACAGGGTGCGACCCTGGCGCTTCAGAGCGTAGACGACGTCCATGGCGGTGACGGTCTTCCTCTTGGCGTGCTCGGTGTAAGTGACAGCGTCGCGAATGACGTTCTCTAGGAACACTTTAAGAACACCGCGAGTCTCTTCGTAGATCAGACCGGAGATACGTTTCACGCCGCCTCTGCGAGCCAGACGACGGATGGCGGGCTTCGTGATACCTTGGATGTTATCACGAAGTACCTTCCTGTGACGCTTGGCTCCTCCTTTTCCCAGACCCTTTCCTCCCTTACCGCGACCGGTCATCTTCTTTGCAGTGGGGTTTCAAAATATGTAATACACTCAGCACGGTAGTGCGCACACGAACGACGCGAGCGACTGGAATATTTTTAAGATTTTTTTTTTTTTTTTTTTTTATTTTTTTAACTAGGGCATCTCACAGATATACCACTAAGGTAGTTACTGCTTAACCGGACTGTCCTGTGGCTGCCTTAAGCTACTACACTCAAAGCCTCCAGCCAGGGGCATAAACTATTCTAACTTATATTAAGCGAACGCTCGCTAAGGGCACCCCCTGTGGGGTACGAACCTCGGCTTAGGGCGTCGCTGAGGGGAGGGCAGCAAGGTGGGACAGGCTGGATCGAATTTATGTTTTCATTATTATTAGTCGGGGAATTTAATTCTACATTTCTCAGCGTAACG
The DNA here is from genome assembly GCA_963853775.1 of Xanthia togata. Lineage (NCBI taxonomy): Eukaryota > Metazoa > Arthropoda > Insecta > Lepidoptera > Noctuidae > Xanthia > Xanthia togata. Next base: position 5,491,979 of record OY970818.1, on the reverse strand, counting down.
CGGGCTGGCGCTTCTGCGAGCAAGGGTCGGGCGGGGGTATTATTTACTCGGGAGGGTCGCGATCGCGGAGGACCTCGGCGGCGAGGTCGGTAAGTTTTATGTCGAATGTTTCTGTGTACTGTACTGGTGGCCCTACTGCTTTCTTGAAGGAGGGTGGTGGGATCATCGGGGTCGGATAGAACGTGCCTAGGGCGGCGGATACGACTAATGCGTGAAGGGGTATAATTGGCCGCTTCAACAACCAGAGGGTTGCGGTGCTTGGCGGCGGAGTCGAAGTAACGCTTGGACATGCGTTTTAGGTATTGGTGGATGGTAGGTATTTTTAAGTCTAGGTGGAGATTAATGTTCCTGACAAACCAGGGAGCGCCTGTGGCTTTCCGAAGGAATCGGTTTTGGATCGTCTGCATCCTGTGGATGTTATGGGGGGATGCTTGGGCGAATACGGCGCCCGCATATGTCATAATGGGGCGGATGCACGCTGTGTAGACACGCAATTTGCACTTTAGTGACAATTTGCTACGTGCGTTCAGGATGTAATAGAGCCTACTGAGAGCGAAAGCGGCTCGCGAGCGGACCGACTTTATGTGCTCTGCAAAGTTTAGGTTTTTGTCTAGGATGACACCTAGGTATTTGGCTCGCTTCTCCCAAGGGATAGGCTTGCCTAGCATGGTGAGCTCAGGGGGGCGGCGGGGGGGTCTAGAGCGCGGTTTCATAAAGAACACCGCCTGACTTTTGTCGGGATTTACTTCGATTCTCCATTTTCTAAACCAGGCGCCAAGCTTGTTGACGGCTCGTTGTAGATTCTGGGTCATCTGGGTGGGACTTTTGCCCCTGCAGTATATGGCCGTATCGTCTGCGAACAGAGCCAACTGTGCCTTATTGCATTTAGGGATATCGCTTGTGAATAGCGAGAATAAGAGAGGGGAGAGCACGGAGCCTTGGGGCACTCCGGCGCGGATCGGGCGAGGGGAGGATAGTGCTCCCTCGATTCGGTAGCGGAAAGTGCGATTCGACAAGTAGTCCCGTATGATGAGTACGAGTCTGTCGGGCACATTGAGTTTGTATAGCTTAAAAATTAAGCCATTGTGCCAGACTTTGTCAAAAGCTTTCGCTATATCGAAGAAGACCGCACCTGTCGACATACCGCGGTAGAATCCACCACTGATAAATTCGACGATACGGTGAACTTGATGCACGCTGGAGTGCTGGGTTCGAAAACCAAACTGTTCATTTGGAATGAGGCCCTTGGTTTCGGCGTAATCTCTGAGGCGCTTATAAATAAGTCTCTCATAGATTTTACCTACTACCTTGAGCAGACTGATGGGGCGATAGCTGGAGGGATCGCTTTTTGGCTTGCCAGGCTTTGGAATGCCTATGACAGTGGCTTCTTTCCATGCTTGAGGAAATATGTTCTTGCTCAGAGCACCATTGAAGATGATGGTCAGTAGCATAATTAGGTGGGCGGGGAATAGTTGGATCACCCTATTGGTAATTCCATCTGAGCCGGGAGCTTTACGGGTTTTGAGCCCTTTTATAATGTCATGCACTTCGTCTGGAGTGACAGGAGGCAGAGGACTGTCGGGGTCTTCGACTGGTGGGAGGGAAGCTTTGAGGTTGACTTCAGCGTCTACCTTTGAGAGGTGAGCTTGGTCGACTGGTAGGGAGCTAGGAGAGCATTGAGCCTCGAGACTGTCGGCTAGGCATTCTGCTTTGTCGATGTCTTCAAAGGCGACGGTTTTATCGGGTCTTATTAGAGGGGGCATGGCGGCTACTTGCTGGGACTTGAGTTTCCTCTGAAGTTCCCAGAAGGCTAGATGATTTGGCTCTAATTCGCTCAGCATCCTATCCCACCCCGCTTCACGCAGCTCAGCAATGCGTTTCGTTACAGTTCTCTGTAAGTAGCGCATGTGAGCCTTGTTAGCGGCGCAGGGGAAGTTGCTGTATGCACGGACAGCCGCGTTCTTCTCAGTCAAAAGAGCACGCGCATCGTCCGGGAGCTTCAAGTAACGGTTATCCGTTACCGGAACCTCCCTTGAACAGTCGTTCAAGACGGTTTGCACGTGATCAGTGAGTGAGTCGATCGCGGCCGTCGTGTCAGCGATTGAGTCAAAGGTGTTGGGGATGGCGTCCAATTGGGGGGACGTGTTGGCTTTCAGCTTGATGCTTACTTGCCTCCAGTCCGTTACCCTTTTGGTAGCTGGGGGTTGGTTGGGGTCAGAAGGACCTATACGGGGGGTCAATCTTACGACTACTGGGCGGTGGTCAGAGTTAAGCTCTTGCACCGTTTCTATTGAATCTAGTCTTAGGTGGACATTCTTAAGGAGTGCCACGTCTAAGATATCTGGGGTATGACTTGAGTCGTGGGGAAAGTGGGTGGGAGTCATCGGGGCGATGACGTCGAAGTTCTGGGAAGAGGACAGGTTATATAAGTGAACCCCTCTGGTGTTAGTACTAGTACTATTCCAAGAGGGGTGTTTGGCATTGAGATCGCCTGCAATTATTACAGAGTCACTCATGCCGAATAGTATGTTTAGGTCGTCCGCGATGGGTTTGAAATCCTCTGCGGAGATGCGGGGGGGGATGTAGGCCGATATTATGGTGACTGGCTGATGGCCTGTCATACCTAGTCGGCATATTGAAACTTCTATGCGTGATAGAGAGGGAGGGTCTATAGGGATGCAGTACAGATCCTTTTTATAATATATGAGAGTGCCGCCCTTGTGGCATCGCGTCCTATCGTTGCGGATTATGCGGTAGTTCGCAACTGATGGATTCCGTTGGCTAGGTTTAAGAAAGGACTCCTGAAGGAGGAAGATGTCAATTCGATGATCACGGAGAAACTCCGATATTTCATCGCGTTGACCGGTTATGCCATTTGCGTTGAAGACGCCTAGATTGAGGGATCGGGGTTTGAATCTACAGGCCGTATAGTTCATTTTGAAATGTTGGTTAGGGCTTGGGTGATGTCTTGGTACGCGTGGAATACGTCCAAGATGGATTGAAGATCGCCGGTTTGTTTTGCGGCCGTTATGTCGCTAGCCATTTGGGCTGCGCGGGGGGTGCAGAATATGGCGAATGCGCCGGCAATTACATTTAGGTTCTGTGATGCAGAACTGTAATTGGTGGGGATAGTGGGGCGTGCTGCTTGGGGAGCAGGCGCGGGTTTGGAGTGGGGCGCGGTAGGCGCAGGCGTAGCAGGCGCGAGAGGCACAGAGGGTGCGTGAGGCGCTGAGGGCGCGGTGGGTTTGGTAGCCATTAAGGGCGGATTCACACGGATACGCGGATCCATGAGTGAGTAGAGCGGGGTCTGTGGGGCCGGGGGCTTTGGTACCTGCATGGCCGGGAAGGCCTGTTGGTGCTGGAGTTGATTCCAGGGGCTGGGTCTCTGCGGACTCAGCCGTTGGGGGATTTGAGTTGAGGGGGCAGGGGGGAAATCCCTCTGCTTAGTCTGCCTAGCGTCTAGACGCTTAGTCAGCTTAAGTGACGAGAGTTTTGGGGCTTTTGGGCAGCCTCGGTAGTTGGCTGTGTGTCCTGATTGGCCACACAGCACACAGCTTGGAGGGCTGTCACAGAGGCTGCGGTCCTTAGGTCGTGTGCAGGCAGAGGTGCCATGGTCCCCCAAGCACTTAACGCACCTGGGTTTCGCGTGGCAATGCTTCTGTGCATGGCCGTATAGTTGGCAATTGTGACATTGCCCGATCGTGCTGTTCTTCCATGGCTTCTCAATTGAGAAGCCCATTAGACTACAAATAGTCTTGACCTGGAAGATGGGGTGGTACCCCTCTGTGGGAGAGCATACGACAAGAATCATGTCGTACGCTTCGCCTCCACGTGCACGGTGCATCCGGTGCACCTCATCCACGGGGACTTTTTGCGACAGAAGGTCGCTAAGTATATCTGATGGGGAGATCTCTTTTGGGATCCTTTTTATGACCACTCGGGTCTGACGTTCTTCCGGGAGGGAGTAGGTGTGGAACGACACACTTCTCTCTCTCATGAGACGGGTGAAGTCTCTGAAATCCCGTGCGGTGGGGAGGGAGACTTTGATACCCTGTTGGGTAGATCGGGCATTTGTGTATCCGATTTTAAGGTCGGTGCACCATTTAGAGATGGTGGTCCACTTCTCCTTGTCCTGGATGAACACAGGAGGAGGGGGAGCCACCTTTTTGGGACTAGGGTTGGATGTTTGCTGCTTTGTCGCTTCCTTTGTAGAGGAAGTCGAAGCAGCGAACGCTATCGGGCGGGGGGTGGGGGGGGTAGTTAGCGGGGCCGCGGGTTGGGGGCTGGGCGGGGGGGCATCCCTGTCTACATAGTGAGGGGGAGGGTCCTCAATAGCGACCATTTTGGCCGCCTGAGCGGAGGGTTGACGCTTCTTCTTCCTCTTTCCCCCGGCGACGGTAATGAACCCGTCGTCATCTGACTGGGAGGCAGAGGATGAGGAAGGGTTAAGGTCTTCCGAGTCGGAGAAGCATGGGGTGGGGGCACGCTCAGAAGAAGCGGCCGGAATAGAGGTGTCCATTGGACTGAGAGGGCTTACCGGGCTAGTGACTGCATCGAGCGCGTCGCTGAAGTTCCCTACCTCAGAGGGATTATTGAAGGAAAGCTGCTTGGCAGCAATGGATTCGAGTTCGGTACCGAACTCGTCGACCAGTACAGGATCCTTTTTTAGGATCCTGTCTAGAATGCTCAAGAGGACCTCGTTGTCACTCTTGAGCGAATCGAATTTGTCGCTAAGCGACTGAAATTGAGCCTCCATTATTGAGAGACTCATATTAACGGCTGAGGGAGGAGGGATTCCTACGCTCCTAACGATATTCTAATATATCGTATATTATCAAACCTATCTCCCCGGGTGGTTTGGCCGGGGATGAGTATAACCCTCCCTGCCGGGGTTAGGCAGGGAGGTTGAGTACCTATTTATGAGCCCTAAGCTTGCTTTGGCCCGTTACCTATCTTAATGTGTAACGGGGTCCTATTAAGTCTAGTGCGAAGGGTGTAGACACACCCAACCGACACTAGGTGTGTTGCTGTAATAAAACGGGTTATGCTATCTACGTCACCTATGCCGACTAGGAGATCCCCCAAGGCCGAACACAGGGACCGTCCAACTTACTGCCTTACCCTGAAGGGGTTAGGCGGGTGTGTGGGTCAACACCCCACTCGGTTTCGTTGGCACCGTAAGGTATCCACCGAGTACGCCCGGAAGGGGCCGATAGCACGACGATGTACGTTTTGACTTTAACCTTTAAGAAACACTTATTAACTGTGTCTTGAAAAAGACAACAGTTAACGTCTGTAGCTAGTAGTAGTCCGTGCGACAACTAGACGCGTCGCTCAGGGCGGCGGAATCTGGAATGAAAATTCGACCAATCAGAGCAGCGTTAGCGTGAAAAGTGGGCGGGGCTTACGGGAGCGTCCGGCCGTGAGCAGGCGACTGTCAGCGGCAGGGTGCGCGGTCCGAATGTTTTTAAGATTTTTTTTTTTTTTTTTTTTTTTTTTAACTAGGGCATCTCACAGATATACCACTAAGGTAGTTACTGCTTAACCGGACTGTCCTGTGGCTGCCTTAAGCTACTACACTCAAAGCCTCCAGCCAGGGGCATAAACTATTCTAACTTATATTAAGCGAACGCTCGCTAAGGGCACCCCCTGTGGGGTACGAACCTCGGCTTAGGGCGTCGCTGAGGGGAGGGCAGCAAGGTGGGACAGGCTGGATCGAATTTATGTTTTCATTATTATTAGTCGGGGAATTTAATTCTACATTTCTCAGCGTAACGCGGGCTGGCGCTTCTGCGAGCAAGGGTCGGGCGGGGGTATTATTTACTCGGGAGGGTCGCGATCGCGGAGGACCTCGGCGGCGAGGTCGGTAAGTTTTATGTCGAATGTTTCTGTGTACTGTACTGGTGGCCCTACTGCTTTCTTGAAGGAGGGTGGTGGGATCATCGGGGTCGGATAGAACGTGCCTAGGGCGGCGGATACGACTAATGCGTGAAGGGGTATAATTGGCCGCTTCAACAACCAGAGGGTTGCGGTGCTTGGCGGCGGAGTCGAAGTAACGCTTGGACATGCGTTTTAGGTATTGGTGGATGGTAGGTATTTTTAAGTCTAGGTGGAGATTAATGTTCCTGACAAACCAGGGAGCGCCTGTGGCTTTCCGAAGGAATCGGTTTTGGATCGTCTGCATCCTGTGGATGTTATGGGGGGATGCTTGGGCGAATACGGCGCCCGCATATGTCATAATGGGGCGGATGCACGCTGTGTAGACACGCAATTTGCACTTTAGTGACAATTTGCTACGTGCGTTCAGGATGTAATAGAGCCTACTGAGAGCGAAAGCGGCTCGCGAGCGGGTTTTTAAGATTCACAACTGCTCGTATTTATACTGTACGGTGAGCTCAACGGGGGGGGGGGGGGGACAGAGACGTGGAGGTGCGCGGGGCGAGGCGAGCCGACGCTCGACGTTGATTGGTCGATTGAACTATGTCTCTTAAAAGTTACATACCTACGTACCAAACTTTATGTTATCCAATTTGATTTTAGTTATTACTCTACATATACGAGAAAGAAAACCAAGTACTTATCCCGTAACAGTTAATACTATTCAATTTACTCGATATATAGGTACCTACCTACGGAATGAATAATTTATACTCGTAACGATCGTAGCCGAAATATTTTTAGGTAATATGGTAGGTAGGTAGGTAGGTAGGTATGAAACTAACTAACCATAATACTGTGTCCCTAGTAAAGTAAAGTAGGATGTAAATCGTCAGGAAAGTATATTTTATATTGTAAGACTAGTACTTCTCTCTCTCTCTCTCTCTCATTAATTCGACTTTATTCATTGAAAATAAAAGTAGCTTATGTCGATCATAGTTTAGGGTTAAGGTAGGTAGGTAGATAGATATGTGTGTGTGTGTGTGTGTGTGTGTGTGTATTTAGCGTTTTTTTATGACGTCTGATATAAAGAAACATTTAATTATCTGATACATATGTGGCCCTGAAAAGGGCCTTTTATGTGAACGAGCAAACGCACAGCCACAGCCACAGACACGCTGCAATGCACGAAGGCAGTCTACGTGGAGGGCGATGTGTATTGTGACGTCAGCAGCAGTTTAAGCGCGTTCGCCTCTGATCCTGCGCGCCAACTGGATGTCCTTGGGCATGATGGTGACGCGCTTCGCGTGAATCGCGCACAGGTTGGTGTCTTCGAAGAGACCGACGAGATAAGCTTCGCTAGCCTCCTGCAGCGCCATAACAGCGGAGCTCTGGAAACGGAGATCGGTCTTGAAGTCCTGTGCGATCTCACGCACGAGACGCTGGAACGGAAGCTTGCGGATCAGCAGTTCGGTACTCTTCTGGTAGCGACGAATCTCACGGAGGGCCACAGTGCCGGGCCTGTAGCGATGGGGTTTCTTAACACCACCGGTGGCCGGTGCGCTCTTGCGCGCAGCCTTGGTGGCGAGCTGCTTCCTCGGCGCCTTACCACCGGTGGATTTACGAGCGGTCTGCTTAGTACGCGCCATTGTAAACAAGGAACGACAGACAAATAATAATCAACTGAGAATACTGACTTTAGATACACGCAACGGACGCGCGCGGACCTATACACTTCGAACGTAGGAGAGCGAATAAAACCGTGAACCCAAAACGTCGTGTATTTATAGTCAGGCAAAGTAAGCGGGCAGGAGCGCGCGCGCCCCTGCGCGCCCTCTGTAGTACAACGATCTAACTAAAATTGTCATAAAATAGAAAACAATTTTTCATTTATTATGTACAGCTATGTTTAAAACTTAATATTATTTATTATTTTGTATTTTTCATAAAATACACCCGTCTGGTAAAACAGTGTAGCATGAAAAAAAAAAGAGAGGAAAAATCCCCCCCCCCCCCCCCTCCCCCCATACAAGTATAAAAATTTGTTAAAAACTTAATAATAATTGTGATTTATGGCTGCTAATCTATACAATTGGACCCCCCCCCCCCCCCCCCGCATACAAGTATACAAATTTTATTAGCTAGTTGTCTAAACAGACGTGTTGAGAAACTACGGATTTTCTATGTTAAGTTTTCTAGTACACTCTTATTCACTTGCATCTTAATTAGTACCTACGCTATCGTTTACGCGGGAAATTACCTATGCATGTTGTAATTTTGTTGATGCTGTTGTTTAGTAAATAAGTAGGTAAGTGAATAATATGTATGTAACTGAGTGTAGGTAGGTAGGTAGGTAGGTAGGTCGGTCTATATAATAAGCCTGATATAGTCTTCATTCAATTCATTATGATACTAGGTAGGTAGGTAGGTAGGTAGGTAGGTAGGTAGGTACGTGTTTTTCTTATAATTTTTATGTAGTAGTAACGTTTTGACTGTCATCAAATTTAAAGAAACGTGAATTTATCACATGAACATATTTGTGGCCCTGAAAAGGGCCTTTTGTTTTTACTCCTGCCTGCCATCCCACGGTGTGCGTGCGCGTCCAGACGTTTGTCGTGGTTTGCCCGTAAGCACGTGAATCATGCGCGTCTCGTACGTACATACATGACACACAGCGGGTAGATGATACCTATGTGTGTATATGTATGCACATTACGATGACACTAACACAATTAACACGCACCACAGTCAACAAGACACACGAACAAGCGCACTGGGTTTAACACTGTACACAAACACGAGGCGGCGGCTTTGAGACGGAGCGTCGGCGGCTCTTGCTAGCCTACCGAGCCCGCTCACTTGGAGCTGGTGTATTTGGTGACGGCCTTGGTGCCCTCACTGACGGCGTGCTTGGCGAGCTCACCAGGCAGCAGGAGCCTGACGGACGTTTGCACCTCCCTGGACGTGATGGTGGATCTCTTGTTGTAGTGGGCGAGACGGGAAGCTTCGGCGGCGATACGCTCGAAGATGTCGTTCACGAACGAGTTCATGATAGACATGGCCTTGCTGGAGATACCGGTGTCGGGGTGCACCTGCTTCAGGACCTTGTAGATGTAGATGGCGTAACTCTCCTTCCTCTTGTGCTTCTTCTTCTTCTTGTCGGTCTTGGAGATGTTCTTCTGGGCTTTGCCAGACTTCTTGGCGGCTTTACCACTTGTCTTGGGCGGCATTATGAAATTGTCGAGCGAGTACACGTGCTACCGAAACGGAGTTCAGTCGCAGTATAAACCGTGAAAATAGTAGGATGTCGTATTTATAGTGATACGAACGGCGCACAGTGGCGGCAAACGGTGAGATATTCGACGCAGCGGCGGACCAATCACAGCGCTCCTAAGCCAGAGTGTAGATCGCGCGCGGGGAGAGGGGATGCTCAGGAGGGGGTTGAAGGGGGCGGGCGAGGCGATGCTTATTGCTTGTATTCGTCATTATTGGAAAATATGTAAGAAAACTTTTGTTTTTTTTTTTTTAACTTAAACAAACTATTTAAAAATTACATTTAGTTTTTAGGTTATAGTAACTGATTTCATATTAATATATATTATTTTCATAATGCATTTGAATAAGATTTATGCACCTAATATCATAAAAAAAAAAAAAAAAATGTAATAGGTAAGTAATTCATTATTAAAGCTTTCGAAACCTTTACCTGCTCACGTTATTTAGTATATATAGTAAATTATATATAGGTAGGTATTTATTAACTGCTGTTCTGTGTTATTATGTAAATAAACATTGTTGTCGTGATGTATAAACCACCAACATAATTTTTGTTGTAATAACTAAATATTAGGTAGGTAGGTAAGTAAGTAAGTATGTATGTATGTATGTATCTACATACCGACAACATTTTGTACTGCTCTCGTAACAACAACATTTTCATACCTACTCTAACTTTGCGTTTGTCATTTTTTTTTTTTTTTTTTTGTAGTTTCTAAATCTCCTTCCTTACAGTTATTAAGTAGGTACAGTACAGTCTATTTCAAAGAGAGAGTGCGTGAGGTAGGTAGGTAGATAGATAGATAGATATTTCATTAGTAGGTAGGTACGTTTTTGTTTGACAACACTGATAAAGAAACTGTCTTTGTATGTAATATTTGACGAATCATATTGTGGCCCTGAAAAGGGCCTTTTGTTTTGAATGCATACGAGCGGAGAGCATCGCGAAACCGACATAATAGATTATAGCATAGCCATAAATATTATATCAAAGTACGCGTGCGGGGGCACTCGCACGAAGCACCACGTTCAGAAGTCGCGTCGTGGCACAACGTTTAAGCTTTCTTCTCGGTCTTCTTGGGCAGTAGCACGGCCTGGATGTTCGGCAGCACACCACCTTGAGCGATCGTCACACCGGAGAGCAGCTTGTTCAACTCCTCGTCGTTGCGGATGGCCAATTGAAGATGACGCGGGATGATCCTGGTCTTCTTGTTGTCTCTCGCGGCGTTGCCGGCCAACTCGAGGACCTCAGCCGCCAGATACTCCATCACGGCGGCCAAGTAGACGGGAGCGCCGGCACCCACGCGCTCTGCGTAGTTTCCGTTACGCAGCAGCCTGTGAATACGACCCACAGGGAACTGGAGACCAGCACGGTTGGAACGGGACTTTGCCTTTCCCTTCACCTTGCCACCTTTACCGCGACCAGACATAATTGAAAGATTTGGTTAAAGAACAACTCACGAAAACAACGAAACACGCGTACAGAAGTGCGCGCGCCGAAAGAATCTAGTTATAATGCCCCGTTTGTTTTTTTTTTTTTTTTTTTTTTTTAACTATGGCATCTCGCAGGTATACCACTAAGGTATTTACTGCTTAACCGAACAATCCTGTGGCTGCCTTAAGCACTACACTCAAAGCCTCCAGCCAGGAGCAACTATTCTACATTAAAATTAGGCGAACGCTCGCTAAGGGCACCCCCTGTGGGGTACGAACCTCGGCTTAGGGCGTCGCTGAGGGGAGGACAGCAAGATGGGACAGGCTGGATCAAGGATATTTCATGATTATTATGCGGGGAATTTAAAGCTACGCGCTCAGCTGCGGCGCGGGCTGGCGCTTCATCGGACAAGGGTCGGGGGGGAGTATTATTTACTCGTGAGGGTCGCGCGCGCGGAGGACCTCGGCGGCGAGGTCGGTACGACGGGTGTCGGGTGTGTTTGTGCACTGTACTGGTGGCCCTATTGCTCTCCTGGAGGAGAGTGGTTGGATCATCTGGATCGGAGAGGACATGCCTAGGACGGCGAAATCGACTAATACGGGAGGGGGTATAATTGGCCGCTTCAACAACCAGAGGGTTGCGGTGATTGGCGGCGGAATCAAAATGACGCTTTGCAATGCGTTTTAGGAACTGATGGATAGTGGGGATTTTGAGATCTAGGTGGAGGTTAATATTTCTGACATACCAGGGAGCGCCCGTGGCTCTTCTAAGGAATCTGTTCTGGATCACCTGCATCTTATGGATGTTTCTGGGGGATGTGTGTGCAAAGACTACACCCGCATAGGTCATGATGGGGCGGATGCACGCTGTGTAGATGCGCAATTTGCACTTGAGTGACAATTTGCTGCGTGCATTAACGATGTAGTAAAGTCTACTGAGAGCGAAGGCGGCCCGCGAGCGAACCGACCTTATGTGCTCTGTAAAGTTGAGGTAATGATCGAGGATGACTCCCAAGTACTTGGCTTGCTTCTCCCAGGGGATAGGCTTGCCTAACAAGGTGAGTGGTCGGGGAATGTGAGGGGGTCTAGAACGCGGTTTTATGAATAAGACCGCCTGACTTTTGTCGGGGTTCACCTCGATTCTCCATTTCTTAAACCAGGCGCCAAGGTTATTGACAGCCCGTTGTAAGAGAAGGTGGATCTGAGTCTGCGACCGTCCCCTGCAATATATGGCCGTGTCATCTGCGAACAGAGCCAACTGCGCCGTATTGCTTTTGGGGATGTCGCTTGTGAAGAGCGAGAACATGAGCGGAGCGAGCACGGAGCCTTGAGGGACTCCGGCGCGGATTTGGCGGGGAGAGGATAGGGCTCCCTCGATGCGATAGCGGAAAGTACGATTCGACAAGTAGTCCCGTAAGATGAGCACGAGACGATCGGGCACTCCGAGTTTGTAGAGCTTAAAGATTAAGCCGTTGTGCCAGACCTTGTCGAATGCTTTCGCTATGTCGAAGAAGACCGCACCTGTCGACATGCCACGGTAGAAGCCGCCGCCGATGAATTCGACGATACGGTGGACCTGATGCACGCTAGAGTGCTGGGCTCTAAAGCCGAACTGTTCGTTGGGGATGAGGCCTTTGGTTTCAGCGTAGTCCCTGAGACGCTTATAAATAAGCCTCTCATAGATTTTGCCTAATACCTTGAGCAGACTGATGGGGCGGTAACTGGAGGGTTCGGTTTTGGGCTTGCCAGGCTTGGGGATACCTATCACTATGGCTTCTTTCCACGCTTGGGGGAAGATATTGTTGCTTAGAGCACCATTGAAGATGGTGGTCAGTAGCATAATAAGGTGGGCGGGGAAGAGTTGGATCACCCTATTGGTGATTCCATCTGAGCCGGGGGCTTTACGGACGTGGAGACCTTTGATGATGTCATGCACTTCGTCTGGAGTGACGGGAGGCAGAGGACTTTCGGGGTCTTCGACGGGGGGCAGTGAAGCTTTACGTTCGACTTCAGCGTCTACCTCTGAGAGGTGAGCTTGGTCTACTGGTAGGGAGCTGGGAGAGCATTGAGCCTCGAGACTGTCGGCTAGGCATTCCGCTTTGTCGATGTCGTCGAAGGCTATGGTTTTGTCGGGGCGTACTAGGGGGGGCATGGCAGCTATCTGCTTGGATTTGAGTTTTCTCTGGAGTTCCCAGAAGGCCTGATGGGTGGGCTGTAACTCGCTCAGCATCTTATCCCAGCCCGCGTCACGCAGCTCCGCCATGCGTGTCTTTACAGATCTCTGCAAGTAGCGCATGTGGGCTTTGTTGGCGGGACAGGGAAAGTTGCTGTATGCACGGGTGGCCGCGTTCTTCTCGGTCAACAGAGCACGCGCATCGTCCGGGAGTTTCAAGTAGCGGTTATCCGCTTCAGGAACCTCCCTTGAACTGTCGTTCAGGACGGTTTGCACATGGTCAGTGAGCGAGTCGATTGCAGCCGTCGTGTCCGCGATTGAATCGAAAACGTTTGGGATGGAGTCCAATTGGGGGGACGTGTTGGTTTTCAGCTTATCGCCTACTTGCCTCCAGTCCGTCACCCTTTTGGTGGCTGGGGGTTGGTTGGGGTCAGAGGGACCTATGCGGGGAGCCAGTCGTATGACTACTGGTCGGTGGTCCGAGGTAAGCTCGTGAACCGTTTCTATTGAGTCTAATCTTAGGTTGACGTTCTTAAGGAGCGCCACGTCAAGAATGTCGGGGGCATGATTAATTTGGTGGGGATAGTGGGTTGGAGTCATCGGAGCGATGACGTCAAAGTTTTGAGCGAAGGAGAGATTGTACAATTGATGCCCTCTGGAGTTGGTAAGGGAGCTATTCCAGGAGGGATGTTTAGCGTTGAGATCGCCTGCTATGATAACAGAGTCACTCATGCCAAATAGGATTTTTAGGTCGTCCGCGATGGGTTGGAATCCCCCTGTGTGGTTGGGAGAGATGTAGGCCGATACTACGGTGACCGGCTGATGGCCTGTCATAGCTAGTCGGCAGATGGAGACTTCTAATTGTGCTAGCGGGGGAGGGTCAATAGGGATGCAGTACAGATCCTTTTTATAATAAATTAGTGTGCCGCCCAAGTGGGCATGCGACCTATCGTTACGGATTACACGGTAATTTGCAATGGCTGGATTACGGTGATTGGGTTTTAGGAAGGTTTCCTGTACGAGGAATAAGTCAATTCGATGATCACGGAGGAACTCCGATATTTCATCTCGTTGACCTTGGATTCCGTTTGCGTTGAAGACGCCTAGGTTGAGGGATCTGGGTTTAAATCTACTTAAGGCCGTGTTATTCATGATGATGAGATAACAGAGAGGGCTTGGGTGATGTCCTGGTTCGCGACTAATACGGCCAGGAGAGATTGGATGTCGCCGCTTTGCTTAGCGGCGACGATATCGCTTGCCATTTGAGCCGCCCGGGGCGTGCTGAATATGGCGAATGCGCTGGCAATGATGTTTATGTTTTGCGCAGCGATGTTATAATTGATCGCGGGGTGTGGTGCTTGAGGAGCACGTACGGGTTTCGAGGCGGGCGCTATGGGTGCGGGGGGAGCGTAAGGCGTGGTAGGCGCGGAGGGCGCGGGGGGCGCGGCGGGCGCGGTGGGCGCGGCGGGCGCGGTGGGTGGGGTGGCCGCTGAGGGCGGAGGGACACGGTTACGCGGATCCATGAGAGAGTACATGGGGGTTTGAGGGAGCGGGGGCCTCGCGGTGGCCATGGCTGGGAAAGCCTGCTGGTGGTGGAGTTGAGTCCAGGGGCTAGGTCTCTGAGGACTTAGCCGCTGGGGGATTTGGGAGGAGGGAATGAGGAATTCCCTCTGTTTTGTCTGCCGAGCGTCGAGACGCTGGGTCAGTTTGCCTGGGTTTGACTTTGGTGCCTTAGGGCATCCGCGGTAATTGGCAGTATGCCCTATATTCCCGCATAGCACGCAGCTAGGTGGGCTATCGCAGAGATTGCGATCTTTTGGCCGTGAGCAATCCGAAGTGCCGTGGTCGCCCAGGCACTTGACGCACCTGGGTTTGGCATGGCAGTTCTTCTGCGCATGGCCGTACAGCTGGCAATTATGGCATTGCCCTATGGCGCTGTTTTTCCAGGGCTTCTCAATGGTGAAGCCCATTAGGTTGCAGATCGTCTTGACGTTGAATATGGGGTGATGCCCCTCGGTCGGGGAGCACACGACTAAGATCATGTCGTATGCTTCTCTACCGCGCGAACGGTGCATACGGTGCACTTCATCGACTGGTATCCTTTGCGACTGAAGGTCTGCTAGGATGTCGGATGGGGAGATTTCCTTGGGGATCTTCTTGATCACCACACGGATCTGTCTGTCTTCTGGGAGGGAGTAGGTGTGGAATGACACACCTCTCGCTTGCAGAAGGGTATTCAAGTCCCTATAGTCGCGGGACGTCGCGAGTGTGACTTTTATACCCTGTTGGGTCGATCTGGCGTTGGTGTAGTTGATCCTCTGCTCAACACACCATTTGGAGATGGCCGTCCACTTCTCCTTGTCTTGGATGAAGACAGGGGGAGGGGGCGCGACCTTCTTGGTACCGGGGGGGTTTTTGGCGGGGGCATCCTGCGCGGAGGATGGCGTACTCGCGATCGGGCGGGGGGTGGGGGGGGAAACTACGGGGGATCCTACGGGGAGGGGGGTGGGTGAGGGTGGGGGAGCATCCCTGTCTACATAGTGGGTAGGCGGGCTATCATCGATGGCGACTACTTTGGACGCCTGAGAGGAGCTCTGCTTCTTCATCTTCCTCTTACCGGAGGTGACAGCTGTGAAGCCGTCATCGTCCGACTGCGAGCTTGAAGAAGAGGCATGCTCTTCGTTATCGGAGGGGAAGGGAGTGGGGGCGCGCTTTGAGGAAGCGGGCTCGCTAGTATCCATCATGGTAGATGGACCTGATTGCGATGCTGCGAGTGCATCGCTAAAAGTATCTAACTGATCTGAAGGATCGGGGGGAAGGTGTTTCTCAGCAATCGACTCGATCACTGGACCGAATTCCTTGCTGAGAGACGGATCGATCTGAAGGATCTTGCTCAAAGCCTGAAGGAGGATCAGGTTGTCTTTCCTGAGGGAATCTAGTTGGTCATTGATGGACCTGAATTTGGCCTCCATATTAAGGTGGCTCATTTTAACTAACTAAGAATTAAAAATTTAAAAGAGAATTATAAACTCCTAACGGCCCTAATCCTAACTCCCCGGGCGGACTACCGGGGATGTGTGAAACCCTCCCTGCCGGGTATAGGCAGGGAGGTTGAGTACTTATTGTGAGCCCTAAGCTTGCTTTTGCCCGTTGCCTGTCTTATTGTGCAACGGGGTCCTGACCAGTCTAGTGTGAAGGGTGTAGACACACCCAACCACTCTAGGTGTGTAGCTGTGGAAGCAAAACTGTCACCAATGCCGACTAGGAGACCCCCCAAGGCCGAACACTGGGACCCGTCCAATTGACTGCCTAGCCCTGAAGGGGTTCGGCGGGTGTAATTGGGTCAACACCCCCTCGGTTTCGTTGGCACCGTATGGTATCCACCGAGGACCACGAAACAGTGGTTTTGCCCTGAAGGGGCCTGTGACGCGCTACGTTTTTTTGACTGTTAAACTGCTAACAGAAATACTTTATTAATTGTGTCTTGAAAAAGACAGCAATTAATAGCTGAAGAACTGGAGAGTCGCGAAGAACAGGAACCACCGGCTTGAAACAGGAACCACAAGCTTGAGTGATCAGGAACACGAAGAGCAGCACGACCGTCCGCAACCGATGCCAGTTGCTGAGTGCGCGAATGCCCCGTTTGTTTTTTTTTTTTTTTTTTTTTTTTTTTTAACTATGGCATCTCGCAGGTATACCACTAAGGTATTTACTGCTTAACCGAACAATCCTGTGGCTGCCTTAAGCACTACACTCAAAGCCTCCAGCCAGGAGCAACTATTCTACATTAAAATTAGGCGAACGCTCGCTAAGGGCACCCCCTGTGGGGTACGAACCTCGGCTTAGGGCGTCGCTGAGGGGGGGACAGCAAGATGGGACAGGCTGGATCACGGATATATTATTATTAGACGGGGAATTTAAAGCTACGCGCTCAGCTGCGGCGCGGGCTGGCGCTTCATCGGACAGGGGTCGGGGGGGAGTATTATTTACTCGTGAGGGTCGCGCGCGCGGAGGACCTCGGCGGCGAGGTCGGTACGACGGGTGTCGGGTGTGTTTGTGCACTGTACTGGTGGCCCTATTGCTCTCCTGGAGGAGAGTGGTTGGATCATCTGGATCGGAGAGGACATGCCTAGGACGGCGAAATCGACTAATGCGGGAGGGGGTATAATTGGCCGCTTCAACAACCAGAGGGTTGCGGTGATTGGCGGCGGAATCAAAATGACGCTTTGCAATGCGTTTTAGGAACTGATGGATAGTGGGGATTTTGAGATCTAGGTGGAGGTTAATATTTCTGACATACCAGGGAGCGCCCGTGGCTCTTCTAAGGAATCTGTTCTGGATCACCTGCATCTTATGGATGTTTCTGGGGGATGTGTGTGCAAAGACTACACCCGCATAGGTCATGATGGGGCGGATGCACGCTGTGTAGATGCGCAATTTGCACTTGAGTGACAATTTGCTGCGTGCATTAACGATGTAGTAAAGTCTACTGAGAGCGAAGGCGGCCCGCGAGCGAACCGACCTTATGTGCTCTGTAAAGTTGAGGTAATGATCGAGGATGACTCCCAAGTACTTGGCTTGCTTCTCCCAGGGGATAGGCTTACCTAACAAGGTGAGTGGTCGGGGAATGTGAGGGGGTCTAGATCGCGGTTTTATGAATAAAACCGCCTGACTTTTGTCGGGGTTCACTTCAATTCTCCATTTCTTAAACCAGGCGCCAAGGTTATTGACAGCCCGTTGTAAGAGAAGGTGGATCTGAGTCTGCGACCGGCCCCTGCAATATATGGCCGTGTCATCTGCGAACAGAGCCAACTGCGCCGTATTGCTTTTGGGGATGTCGCTTGTGAAGAGCGAGAACATGAGCGGGGCGAGCACGGAGCCTTGAGGGACTCCGGCGCGGATTTGGCGGGGAGAGGATAGGGCTCCCTCGATGCGATAGCGGAAAGTACGATTCGACAAGTAGTCCCGTAAGATGAGCACGAGACGATCGGGCACTCCGAGTTTGTAGAGCTTAAAGATTAAGCCGTTGTGCCAGACCTTGTCGAATGCTTTCGCTATGTCGAAGAAGACCGCACCTGTCGACATGCCACGGTAGAAGCCGCCGCCGATGAATTCGACGATACGGTGGACCTGATGCACGCTAGAGTGCTGGGCTCTAAAGCCGAACTGTTCGTTGGGGATGAGGCCTTTGGTTTCAGCGTAGTCCCTGAGACGCTTATAAATAAGCCTCTCATAGATTTTGCCTAATACCTTGAGCAGACTGATGGGGCGGTAACTGGAGGGTTCGGTTTTGGGCTTGCCAGGCTTGGGGATACCTATCACTATGGCTTCTTTCCACGCTTGGGGGAAGATATTGTTGCTTAGAGCACCATTGAAGATGGTGGTCAGTAGCATAATAAGGTGGGCGGGGAAGAGTTGGATCACCCTATTGGTGATTCCATCTGAGCCGGGGGCTTTACGGATGTGGAGACCTTTGATGATGTCATGCACTTCGTCTGGAGTGACGGGAGGCAGAGGACTTTCGGGGTCTTCGACGGGGGGCAGTGAAGCTTTACGTTCGACTTCAGCGTCTACCTCTGAGAGGTGAGCTTGGTCTACTGGTAGGGAGCTGGGAGAGCATTGAGCCTCGAGACTGTCGGCTAGGCATTCCGCTTTGTCGATGTCGTCGAAGGCTATGGTTTTGTCGGGGCGTACTAGGGGGGGCATGGCAGCTATCTGCTTGGATTTGAGTTTTCTCTGGAGTTCCCAGAAGGCCTGATGGGTGGGCTGTAACTCGCTCAGCATCTTATCCCAGCTCGCGTCACGCAGCTCCGCCATGCGTGTCTTTACAGATCTCTGCAAGTAGCGCATGTGGGCTTTGTTGGCGGGACAGGGAAAGTTGCTGTATGCACGGGTGGCCGCGTTCTTCTCGGTCAACAGAGCACGCGCATCGTCCGGGAGTTTCAAGTAGCGGTTATCCGCTTCAGGAACCTCCCTTGAACTGTCGTTCAGGACGGTTTGCACATGGTCAGTGAGCGAGTCGATTGCAGCCGTCGTGTCCGCGATTGAATCGAAAAAGTTTGGGATGGAGTCCAATTGGGGGGACGTGTTGGTTTTCAGCTTATCGCCTACTTGCCTCCAGTCCGTCACCCTTTTGGTGGCTGGGGGTTGGTTGGGGTCAGAGGGACCTATGCGGGGAGCCAGTCGTATGACTACTGGTCGGTGGTCCGAGGTAAGCTCGTGAACCGTTTCTATTGAGTCTAATCTTAGGTTGACGTTCTTAAGGAGCGCCACGTCAAGAATGTCGGGGGCATGATTAATTTGGTGGGGATAGTGGGTTGGAGTCATCGGAGCGATGACGTCAAAGTTTTGAGCGAAGGAGAGATTGTACAATTGATGCCCTCTGGAGTTGGTAAGGGAGCTATTCCAGGAGGGATGTTTAGCGTTGAGATCGCCTGCTATGATAACAGAGTCACTCATGCCAAATAGGATTTTTAGGTCGTCCGCGATGGGTTGGAATCCCCCTGTGTGGTTGGGAGAGATGTAGGCCGATACTACGGTTACCGGCTGATGGCCAGTCATAGCTAGTCGGCAGATGGAGACTTCTAATTGTGCTAGCGGGGGAGGGTCAATAGGGATGCAGTACAGATCCTTTTTATAATAAATTAGTGTGCCGCCCAAGTGGGCATGCGACCTATCGTTACGGATTACACGGTAATTTGCAATGGCTGGATTACGGTGATTGGGTTTTAGGAAGGTTTCCTGTAAGAGGAATAAGTCAATTCGATGATCACGGAGGAACTCCGATATTTCATCTCGTTGACCATGGATGCCGTTTGCGTTGAAGACGCCGAGGTTGAGGGATCTGGGTTTAAATCTACTTAAGGCCGTGTTATTCATGATGATGAGATAACAGAGAGGGCTTGGGTGATGTCCTGGTTCGCGACTAATACGGCCAGGAGAGATTGGATGTCGCCGCTTTGCTTAGCGGCGACGATATCGCTTGCCATCTGAGCCGCCCGGGGCGTGCTGAATATGGCGAAGGCGCTGGCAATGATGTTAATGTTTTGCGCAGCGATATTATAATTGATCGCGGGGTGCGGTGCTTGAGGAGCACGTACGGGTTTCGAGGCGGGCGCTATGGGTGCGGGGGGAGCGTAAGGCGTGGTAGGCGCGGAGGGCGCGGGGGGCGCGGCGGGCGCGGTGGGCGCGGCGGGCGCGGTGGGTGGGGTGGCCGCTGAGGGCGGAGGGACACGGTTACGCGGATCCATGAGAGAGTACATGGGGGTTTGAGGGAGCGGGGGCCTCGCGGTGGCCATGGCTGGGAAAGCCTGCTGGTGGTGGAGTTGAGTCCAGGGGCTAGGTCTCTGAGGACTTAGCCGCTGGGGGATTTGGGAGGAGGGAATGAGGAATTCCCTCTGTTTTGTCTGCCGAGCGTCGAGACGCTGGGTCAGTTTGCCTGGGTTCGACTTTGGTGCCTTAGGGCATCCGCGGTAATTGGCAGTATGCCCTATATTCCCGCATAGCACGCAGCTAGGTGGGCTATCGCAGAGATTGCGATCTTTTGGCCGTGAGCAATCCGAAGTGCCGTGGTCGCCCAGGCACTTGACGCACCTGGGTTTGGCATGGCAGTTCTTCTGCGCATGGCCGTACAGCTGGCAATTATGGCATTGCCCTATGGCGCTGTTTTTCCAGGGCTTCTCAATGGTGAAGCCCATTAGGTTGCAGATCGTCTTGACGTTGAATATGGGGTGATGCCCCTCGGTCGGGGAGCACACGACTAAGATCATGTCGTATGCTTCTCTACCGCGCGAACGGTGCATGCGGTGCACTTCATCGACTGGTATCCTTTGCGACTGAAGGTCTGCTAGGATGTCGGATGGGGAGATTTCCTTGGGGATCTTCTTGATCACCACACGGATCTGTCTGTCTTCTGGGAGGGAGTAGGTGTGGAATGACACACCTCTCGCTTGCAGAAGGGTATTCAAGTCCCTATAGTCGCGGGACGTCGCGAGTGTGACTTTTATACCCTGTTGGGTCGATCTGGCGTTGGTGTAGTTGATCCTCTGCTCAACACACCATTTGGAGATGGCCGTCCACTTCTCCTTGTCTTGGATGAAGACAGGGGGAGGGGGCGCGACCTTCTTGGTACCGGGGGGGTTTTTGGCGGGGGCATCCTGCGCGGAGGAAGGCGTACTCGCGATCGGGCGGGGGGTGGGGGGGGAAACTACGGGGGATCCTACGGGGAGGGGGGTGGGTGAGGGTGGGGGAGCATCCCTATCTACATAGTGGGTAGACGGGCTATCATCGATGGCGACTACTTTGGACGCCTGAGAGGAGCTCTGCTTCTTCATCTTCCTCTTACCGGAGGTGACAGCTGTGAAGCCGTCATCGTCCGACTGCGAGCTCGAAGAAGAGGCATGCTCTTCGTTATCGGAGGGGAAGGGGGTGGGGGCGCGCTTTGAGGAAGCGGGCTCACTAGTATCCATCATGGTAGATGGGACTGATTGCGATGCTGCGAGTGCATCGCTAAAAGTGTCTAATTGATCTGAAGGATCGGGGGGAAAGTGCTTCTCAGCGATCGACTCGACCACTGGACCGAATTCCTTGCTGAGAGACGGATCGATCTGAAGGATCTTGCTCAGAGCTTGAAGGAGGATCAGGTTGTCTTTCCTGAGGGTATCTAACTGGTCACTGAAGGACCTGAGTTGGGCCTCCATTTTAAGGAGGCTCATTTTAACTAACTAAGAATTAAAATTTAAAAGAGAATTATAAAACTCCTAACGGCCCTAATCCTAACTCCCCGGGCGGACTACCGGGGATGTGTGAAACCCTCCCTGCCGGGTATAGGCAGGGAGGTTGAGTACTTAAAGTGAGCCCTTAGCTTGCTTTTGCCCGTTGCCTGTCTTATTGTGCAACGGGGTCCTGACCAGTCTAGTGTGAAGGGTGTAGACACACCCAACCACTCTAGGTGTGTAGCTGTGGAAGCAAAACTGTCACCAATGCCGACTAGGAGACCCCCCAAGGCCGAACACTGGGACCCGTCCAATTGACTGCCTAGCCCTGAAGGGGTTCGGCGGGTGTAATTGGGTCAACACCCCCTCGGTTTCGTTGGCACCGTATGGTATCCACCGAGGACCACGAAACTGTGGTTTTGCCCTGAAGGGGCCTGTGACGCGCTACGTTTTGACTGTTAATCTGCTAACAGAAATACTTTATTAATTGTGTCTTGAAAAAGACAGCAATTAATAGCTGAAGAACTTGAGAGTCGCGAAGAACAGGAACCACCGGCTTGAAACAGGAACCACAAGCTTGAGTGATCAGGAACACGAGGAGCAGCACGACCGTCCGCAACCGATGCCAGTTGCTGAGTGCGCGGGCGCCCCGTTTGCAGTAGCGTCTCCATTTTATACTCCGCTCGAGTAGCCGTGTCAGTGGGAGGGGTGCACAGCTAACGAAACTAATTCACAAAACGCGCAAGCGCGCGCGCGCGCTCTCAAGCCGAGCGGCGTGGTTACGGGGTGGGTAGAGTTTTAGCACGATTTAATAAACCGTCACAATTACCTACATTTATGACAAGACTTTTAATAATATTAATGTTTTTTATTTTATTTTTTTATTCAATAACTTTTGAAATGGGATTGTAGGTAAGTACTCACCTACACCTTCGGAAGGGGTATTTTATTTATGACCCTTAATATGTTACGTCACATGTTATGAAAAGGCTTTAATATAATATGAAATAGGTAGGCATTTAGTGGTAGGCACTATAAAATTTCCGTATTTTCCCTAAGTCAATTTAATAACCCTTATAGATTTATTAGACTGTAAGCATTAGTGTCGAATTTTGAAATCGAAAGTGCAGTGGAAATTGTATTCATTTATAATAATAGGTAGGTAGGTAGGTAGGTAGGTAGGTAGGTAGGTAGGTAGGTAGGTAGGTAGGTGGGTAGGTAGGTAGGTAGATAGGTAGGTAGGTAGGTAGAACTGTCTGTCTGTTTATTTATTTAGGACCTATCTTCTATGTATTTCCTATTTAGATAGATAATAGTATAATATAACGTTTTGACTCTCGCTGTTATAGAAACGAATATTTTTCATATTCATGATAGTTTTGTTAGCCCTGAAAAGGGCTTTTTGGTGTGGTGAGCGCATGCACGCGCGCTAAGCATCTCGGTGCCGCCGTCCGTGGTTTCTTCAGTTTTGCTTCTGATGAATCGTTGGTGACGAGCTCGAGACACGTCGAGCGCGTTCCGCACCCTCCTTCCCGAGGACGATAGACGCGTACGTACTGCGTGCGCGCGGTTAGACGATGATGAAAACAAACAAACGCACAAAGCACGCGCGCGCCTCTCTCTACAGTGTGCAGTATTATTATAGTACAAAACAACATTAATAATAATAATTATGTAAGTACGTACGTACACACTGCACAGTAGGTAAGACGCACACGCACATTTGTCACTATCACTCATCGGCAGCTGCTGCTGCTGTTGTTGTTGTTGCGGGTATCGATGGTGGTGAGTGGGTGGGTGGTGGTCGTCAGCCGACTCTGCGCCGCTGTCGTCGTCGCCGTCGCCGTCGCCTGTGTAACGCGAATGCGATCGTGGCTTACTTCTTAGCGGCGGACGCTTTCTTGGCTGCCGGCTTAGACTTGGGTGTGACCGCGGCCTTCTTGGGTTTAGGCGCTTTGGGTTTCTTGGTCGGCGGCTTTGCTGTCTTTTTAGCTTTGGGAGCGGCGCCTCCCTTCGCCTTAGCGGGGGCGGCGGCCTTCTTGGGTGTCGGCTTCTTCTTAGCGGCGGCAACCTTCTTGTCCTTGGCGGCGGCGGCCTTGGACTTTGAAGGTGAACTGGAGGCGGCAGACGCGGCCGCGGCTGCTGCCTTCTTGGTCTTGGCGCCAGCCGCAGAGGCGGTCGCCTTCTTCGTCTTGGCGGCGGCGGCCGGCGCCTTGCCGGCGGCCTTGCCAGCCGCACCGGCGGGTTTCTTGGCGTGGTGCGATTTCGACTCGAGCTTGAAGGAACCGGAGGCACCCTTGCCCTTGGTCTGGATCAGTGCGCCAGATTCGACGGCGCTCTTCAGGTATTTTCTGATGAACGGAGCCAGTTTCTCCGCGTCGACCTTGTACTGAGCGGCGATGTACTTCTTGATCGCCTGCAGGGAAGATCCGCTACGCTCCTTCATCTCCTTGATAGCGTTGTTGACCATCTCAGATGTTTTGGGATGAGTCGGCTTCGCCTTCGGTTTCTTCGCGGCACCGGCGCCGCCGGCCTGCCTCGCCTGCTTCTTCGCTGGTGTAGTGGGCGCGGGGGCCTCGGTAGCGACTGCGGTGTCTGCCATTGTATAATTTGAAAAAAGATTCAACTTCACATTTTTTTTTTTTTTTTTTAACTATGGCATCTCGCAGGTATACCACTAAGGTATTTACTGCTTAACCGAACAATCCTGTGGCTGCCTTAAGCACTACACTCAAAGCCTCCAGCCAGGAGCAACTATTCTACATTAAAATTAGGCGAACGCTCGCTAAGGGCACCCCCTGTGGGGTACGAACCTCGGCTTAGGGCGTCGCTGAGGGGGGGACAGCAAGATGGGACAGGCTGGATCACGGATATATTATTATTAGACGGGGAATTTAAAGCTACGCGCTCAGCTGCGGCGCGGGCTGGCGCTTCATCGGACAAGGGTCGGGGGGGAGTATTATTTACTCGTGAGGGTCGCGCGCGCGGAGGACCTCGGCGGCGAGGTCGGTACGACGGGTGTCGGGTGTGTTTGTGCACTGTACTGGTGGCCCTATTGCTCTCCTGGAGGAGAGTGGTTGGATCATCTGGATCGGAGAGGACATGCCTAGGACGGCGAAATCGACTAATGCGGGAGGGGGTATAATTGGCCGCTTCAACAACCAGAGGGTTGCGGTGATTGGCGGCGGAATCAAAATGACGCTTTGCAATGCGTTTTAGGAACTGATGGATAGTGGGGATTTTGAGATCTAGGTGGAGGTTAATATTTCTGACATACCAGGGAGCGCCCGTGGCTCTTCTAAGGAATCTGTTCTGGATCACCTGCATCTTATGGATGTTTCTGGGGGATGTGTGTGCAAAGACTACACCCGCATAGGTCATGATGGGGCGGATGCACGCTGTGTAGATGCGCAATTTGCACTTGAGTGACAATTTGCTGCGTGCATTAACGATGTAGTAAAGTCTACTGAGAGCGAAGGCGGCCCGCGAGCGAACCGACCTTATGTGCTCTGTAAAGTTGAGGTAATGATCGAGGATGACTCCCAAGTACTTGGCTTGCTTCTCCCAGGGGATAGGCTTACCTAACAAGGTGAGTGGTCGGGGAATGTGAGGGGGTCTAGATCGCGGTTTTATGAATAAAACCGCCTGACTTTTGTCGGGGTTCACTTCAATTCTCCATTTCTTAAACCAGGCGCCAAGGTTATTGACAGCCCGTTGTAAGAGGAGGTGGATCTGAGTCTGCGACCGGCCCCTGCAATATATGGCCGTGTCATCTGCGAACAGAGCCAACTGCGCCGTATTGCTTTTGGGGATGTCGCTTGTGAAGAGCGAGAACATGAGCGGGGCGAGCACGGAGCCTTGAGGGACTCCGGCGCGGATTTGGCGGGGAGAGGATAGGGCTCCCTCGATGCGATAGCGGAAAGTACGATTCGACAAGTAGTCCCGTAAGATGAGCACGAGACGATCGGGCACTCCGAGTTTGTAGAGCTTAAAGATTAAGCCGTTGTGCCAGACCTTGTCGAATGCTTTCGCTATGTCGAAGAAGACCGCACCTGTCGACATGCCACGGTAGAAGCCGCCGCCGATGAATTCGACGATACGGTGGACCTGATGCACGCTAGAGTGCTGGGCTCTAAAGCCGAACTGTTCGTTGGGGATGAGGCCTTTGGTTTCAGCGTAGTCCCTGAGACGCTTATAAATAAGCCTCTCATAGATTTTGCCTAATACCTTGAGCAGACTGATGGGGCGGTAACTGGAGGGTTCGGTTTTGGGCTTGCCAGGCTTGGGGATACCTATCACTATGGCTTCTTTCCACGCTTGGGGGAAGATATTGTTGCTTAGAGCACCATTGAAGATGGTGGTCAGTAGCATAATAAGGTGGGCGGGGAAGAGTTGGATCACCCTATTGGTGATTCCATCTGAGCCGGGGGCTTTACGGATGTGGAGACCTTTGATGATGTCATGCACTTCGTCTGGAGTGACGGGAGGCAGAGGACTTTCGGGGTCTTCGACGGGGGGCAGTGAAGCTTTACGTTCGACTTCAGCGTCTACCTCTGAGAGGTGAGCTTGGTCTACTGGTAGGGAGCTGGGAGAGCATTGAGCCTCGAGACTGTCGGCTAGGCATTCCGCTTTGTCGATGTCGTCGAAGGCTATGGTTTTGTCGGGGCGTACTAGGGGGGGCATGGCAGCTATCTGCTTGGATTTGAGTTTTCTCTGGAGTTCCCAGAAGGCCTGATGGGTGGGCTGTAACTCGCTCAGCATCTTATCCCAGCTCGCGTCACGCAGCTCCGCCATGCGTGTCTTTACAGATCTCTGCAAGTAGCGCATGTGGGCTTTGTTGGCGGGACAGGGAAAGTTGCTGTATGCACGGGTGGCCGCGTTCTTCTCGGTCAACAGAGCACGCGCATCGTCCGGGAGTTTCAAGTAGCGGTTATCCGCTTCAGGAACCTCCCTTGAACTGTCGTTCAGGACGGTTTGCACATGGTCAGTGAGCGAGTCGATTGCAGCCGTCGTGTCCGCGATTGAATCGAAAACGTTTGGGATGGAGTCCAATTGGGGGGACGTGTTGGTTTTCAGCTTATCGCCTACTTGCCTCCAGTCCGTCACCCTTTTGGTGGCTGGGGGTTGGTTGGGGTCAGAGGGACCTATGCGGGGAGCCAGTCGTATGACTACTGGTCGGTGGTCCGAGGTAAGCTCGTGAACCGTTTCTATTGAGTCTAATCTTAGGTTGACGTTCTTAAGGAGCGCCACGTCAAGAATGTCGGGGGCATGATTAATTTGGTGGGGATAGTGGGTTGGAGTCATCGGAGCGATGACGTCAAAGTTTTGAGCGAAGGAGAGATTGTACAATTGATGCCCTCTGGAGTTGGTAAGGGAGCTATTCCAGGAGGGATGTTTAGCGTTGAGATCGCCTGCTATGATAACAGAGTCACTCATGCCAAATAGGATTTTTAGGTCGTCCGCGATGGGTTGGAATCCCCCTGTGTGGTTGGGAGAGATGTAGGCCGATACTACGGTGACCGGCTGATGGCCAGTCATAGCTAGTCGGCAGATGGAGACTTCTAATTGTGCTAGCGGGGGAGGGTCAATAGGGATGCAGTACAGATCCTTTTTATAATAAATTAGTGTGCCGCCCAAGTGGGCATGCGACCTATCGTTACGGATTACACGGTAATTTGCAATGGCTGGATTACGGTGATTGGGTTTTAGGAAGGTTTCCTGTAAGAGGAATAAGTCAATTCGATGATCACGGAGGAACTCCGATATTTCATCTCGTTGACCATGGATGCCGTTTGCGTTGAAGACGCCGAGGTTGAGGGATCTGGGTTTAAATCTACTTAAGGCCGTGTTATTCATGATGATGAGATAACAGAGAGGGCTTGGGTGATGTCCTGGTTCGCGACTAATACGGCCAGGAGAGATTGGATGTCGCCGCTTTGCTTAGCGGCGACGATATCGCTTGCCATCTGAGCCGCCCGGGGCGTGCTGAATATGGCGAAGGCGCTGGCAATGATGTTAATATTTTGCGCAGCGATATTATAATTGATCGCGGGGTGCGGTGCTTGAGGAGCACGTACGGGTTTCGAGGCGGGCGCTATGGGTGCGGGGGGAGCGTAAGGCGTGGTAGGCGCGGAGGGCGCGGGGGGCGCGGCGGGCGCGGTGGGCGCGGCGGGCGCGGTGGGTGGGGTGGCCGCTGAGGGCGGAGGGACACGGTTACGCGGATCCATGAGAGAGTACATGGGGGTTTGAGGGAGCGGGGGCCTCGCGGTGGCCATGGCTGGGAAAGCCTGCTGGTGGTGGAGTTGAGTCCAGGGGCTAGGTCTCTGAGGACTTAGCCGCTGGGGGATTTGGGAGGAGGGAATGAGGAATTCCCTCTGTTTTGTCTGCCGAGCGTCGAGACGCTGGGTCAGTTTGCCTGGGTTCGACTTTGGTGCCTTAGGGCATCCGCGGTAATTGGCAGTATGCCCTATATTCCCGCATAGCACGCAGCTAGGTGGGCTATCGCAGAGATTGCGATCTTTTGGCCGTGAGCAATCCGAAGTGCCGTGGTCGCCCAGGCACTTGACGCACCTGGGTTTGGCATGGCAGTTCTTCTGCGCATGGCCGTACAGCTGGCAATTATGGCATTGCCCTATGGCGCTGTTTTTCCAGGGCTTCTCAATGGTGAAGCCCATTAGGTTGCAAATCGTTTTGACGTTGAAAATGGGGTGATGCCCCTCGGTCGGGGAGCACACGACTAAGATCATGTCGTATGCTTCTCTACCGCGCGAACGGTGCATGCGGTGCACTTCGTCGACTGGTATCCTTTGCGACTGAAGGTCTGCTAGGATGTCGGATGGGGAGATTTCCTTGGGGATCTTCTTGATCACCACACGGATCTGTCTGTCTTCTGGGAGAGAGTAGGTGTGGAATGACACACCTCTCGCTTGCAGAAGGGTATTCAAGTCCCTATAGTCGCGGGACGTCGCGAGTGTGACTTTAATACCCTGTTGGGTCGATCTGGCGTTGGTGTAGTTGATCCTCTGTTCAACACACCATTTGGAGATGGCCGTCCACTTCTCCTTGTCTTGGATGAAGACAGGGGGAGGGGGCGCGACCTTCTTGGTACCGGGGGGGTTTTTGGCGGGGGCATCCTGCGCGGAGGATGGCGTACTCGCGATCGGGCGGGGGGTGGGGGGGGAAACTACGGGGGATCCTACGGGGAGGGGGGTGGGTGAGGGTGGGGGAGCATCCCTATCTACATAGTGGGTAGACGGGCTATCATCGATGGCGACTACTTTGGACGCCTGAGAGGAGCTCTGCTTCTTCATCTTCCTCTTACCGGAGGTGACAGCTGTGAAGCCGTCATCGTCCGACTGCGAGCTTGAAGAAGAGGCATGCTCTTCGTTATCGGAGGGGAAGGGGGTGGGGGCGCGCTTTGAGGAAGCGGGCTCGCTAGTATCCATCATGGTAGATGGAGCTGATTGCGATGCTGCGAGTGCATCGCTAAAAGTGTCTAATTGATCTGAAGGATCGGGGGGAAAGTGCTTCTCAGCGATCGACTCGACCACTGGACCGAATTCCTTGCTGAGAGACGGATCGATCTGAAGGATCTTGCTCAGAGCTTGAAGGAGGATCAGGTTGTCTTTCCTGAGGGTATCTAATTGGTCACTAAAGGACCTGAGTTGGGCCTCCATCTTAAGGAGGCTCATTTTAACAAAGAATTAATAAAAAGAGATTTTTAAAACTCCTAATGGCCCTAATCCTATCTCCCCGGGCGGACTACCGGGGATGTGTGAAACCCTCCCTGCCGGGTATAGGCAGGGAGGTTGAGTACTTAAAGTGAGCCCTAAGCTTGCTTTTGCCCGTTGCCTGTCTTATTGTGCAACGGGGTCCTGACCAGTCTAGTGTGAAGGGTGTAGACACACCCAACCACTCTAGGTGTGTAGCTGTGGAAGCAAAACTGTCACCAATGCCGACTAGGAGACCCCCCAAGGCCGAACACTGGGACCCGTCCAATTGACTGCCTAGCCCTGAAGGGGTTCGGCGGGTGTAATTGGGTCAACACCCCCTCGGTTTCGTTGGCACCGTATGGTATCCACCGAGGACCACGAAACTGTGGTTTTGCCCTGAAGGGGCCTGTGACGCGCTACGTTTTGACCTTTAATCTGCTAACAGAAATACTTTATTAATTGTGTCTTGAAAAAGACAGCAATTAATAGCTGAAGAACTGGAGAGTCGCGAAGAACAGGAACCACCGGCTTGAAACAGGAACCACAAGCTTGAGTGATCAGGAACACGAAGAGCAGCACGACCGTCCGCAACCGATGCCAGTTGCTGAGTGCAAAAAACCATTCAACTTCACACTTGCAACGTTCAATAATAAAGAGAGAGAGTGTCTGACTTAGATGTCGCCACTTATAGGTTTCAAGAAGTTCGTATACGTACGCTTAGGTACGACGGAACTTTACCGTAACGAGCGCCGTGATGTCGCGGGACGTTTTCTCGTACGAACGCTTGAAAGTTTTCACTAACACGTATCTAATAAAATAAACAAAAAGAATGGTTAACGGCGTTAAGTGCATCGAGATTTTGCGGTTTCGGACAGGTCATGAAGTTGACGATGCGGGTGTGCGAATTCGGGGCGAGTGAGGTGCGCGTTCAGCCGGTGGCGGTGTTTTATTTTGACGACTGCGTACGAAGCGCAGGTCGGGTCGTGTTCAAAACGTTATTTTCTCTATAAAAGTGATAGTTAGTGTGCAGTTAGGTCGACGCGTCAACAAGGAGGATATCGAGCTTGTGTGGTAACAGGACTTCGTCGATATCACACCGTCTCGCGAAGGTATTATCGACCTAAAAGTGAAGCGTCGTAAAACACCGCGAGCGCCGAACTGCTAAGGACGGACACGACTCCGTCCAGGACGTGCAACCTATTAATATACTGTAATATTAAAAGACGAGAGTGCCCTTCGACGAGTGGACAGTGTACAGTCTGGTATAATCGCATCGGGAAGCGTATAGTAAACAATGTGTAAAACGACAATAATAGGTACTGGTACTGGGTAGGTCGGGCGGTCGCGCCAGTACCATCGTGCACGGCTGGCCTGTGTACCGCGCTCTCTTCACAGTAAACAGTCCGCCTGTGTAACACAGCTAGGTACCTACCGTGTATAGTAAAATAATGAGTGAGTGAGTAAGTAGGTAAATAAATAAAACGAACAAAAAAATAATGATGCTAACAAAATTGCAATGTACCTAAGTAATAATAAACAACACGACATAAACAAACGGCACGCACATCGAGGGGCGTTCAAACGAATAGGCACCTAGCTAGGTAGATGTTCTACAACGTAAGTATTGAATCTACTAATGTAAAGTTTTACTTTTATTTTTCATTCAATTCCAGCATACGTATACACACACCTCAGTGAGTGGCGATGGGCTTTTCATCACGCGTAGAAGAACAAAAACAAGCGCGTATTTATTACCTACGAGTATCTATCTGCGTATTATAAGCAAGCGAAGCGCATTATGTAGGTACCTACATCAATTTCAACTTGAAGATAACAATAAAAATAATTTATTTATAATATAATTACGGTATTTCATTTATGTTCACCCCTCTCTCGTAGGTAGTAGGTAGGTAACTCCAAAACCAAAGTAGGTAAGTACGTATTACAGTGCCTAATGAATTTGGGTCACCAACAAGTATAGTAGTGTAAGTATTGGTAACGTGGTGGTACTGGCTTACATCTTAGTTAGTTAGTAAGTAAGTAAGTAAGTAAGTAGGTAGGTAGGTAGGTAGGTAGGTAGAGGTACGTTTTTTAGACAATTCCACTCAAGAAACATATTTAAAATATCGAATAATATGCGGCCCTGAAAAGGGCCTTTTTTATGTGCGCGTCTATATACGGATGGTTGAACGGTATGATTATGTTCACAACAAACACAACACACACACGTCCACCACAGTATGTAGAGCTGGTTGCGCCGCCGCAGGCAACAACACGTACACGCGGGGCATGCAGGTGTTTAACCGCCGAAACCGTACAGGGTGCGACCCTGGCGCTTCAGAGCGTAGACGACGTCCATGGCGGTGACGGTCTTCCTCTTGGCGTGCTCGGTGTAAGTGACAGCGTCGCGAATGACGTTCTCTAGGAACACTTTAAGAACACCGCGAGTCTCTTCGTAGATCAGACCGGAGATACGTTTCACGCCGCCTCTGCGAGCCAGACGACGGATGGCGGGCTTCGTGATACCTTGGATGTTATCACGAAGTACCTTCCTGTGACGCTTGGCTCCTCCTTTTCCCAGACCCTTTCCTCCCTTACCGCGACCGGTCATCTTCTTTGCAGTGGGGTTTCAAAATATGTAATACACTCAGCACGGTAGTGCGCACACGAACGACGCGAGCGACTGGAATATTTTTAAGATTCACAACTGCTCGTATTTATACTGTACGGTGAGCTCAACGGGGGGGGGGGGGGACAGAGACGTGGAGGTGCGCGGGGCGAGGCGAGCCGACGCTCGACGTTGATTGGTCGATTGAACTATGTCTCTTAAAAGTTACATACCTACGTACCAAACTTTATGTTATCCAATTTGATTTTAGTTATTACTCTACATATACGAGAAAGAAAACCAAGTACTTATCCCGTAACAGTTAATACTATTCAATTTACTCGATATATAGGTACCTACCTACGGAATGAATAATTTATACTCGTAACGATCGTAGCCGAAATATTTTTAGGTAATATGGTAGGTAGGTAGGTAGGTAGGTAGGTAGGTATGAAACTAACTAACCATAATACTGTGTCCCTAGTAAAGTAAAGTAGGATGTAAATCGTCAGGAAAGTATATTTTATATTGTAAGACTAGTACTTCTCTCTCTCTCTCTCTCTCATTAATTCGACTTTATTCATTGAAAATAAAAGTAGCTTATGTCGATCATAGTTTAGGGTTAAGGTAGGTAGGTAGATAGATATGTGTGTGTGTGTGTGTGTGTGTGTGTGTATTTAGCGTTTTTTTATGACGTCTGATATAAAGAAACATTTAATTATCTGATACATATGTGGCCCTGAAAAGGGCCTTTTATGTGAACGAGCAAACGCACAGCCACAGCCACAGACACGCTGCAATGCACGAAGGCAGTCTACGTGGAGGGCGATGTGTATTGTGACGTCAGCAGCAGTTTAAGCGCGTTCGCCTCTGATCCTGCGCGCCAACTGGATGTCCTTGGGCATGATGGTGACGCGCTTCGCGTGAATCGCGCACAGGTTGGTGTCTTCGAAGAGACCGACGAGATAAGCTTCGCTAGCCTCCTGCAGCGCCATAACAGCGGAGCTCTGGAAACGGAGATCGGTCTTGAAGTCCTGTGCGATCTCACGCACGAGACGCTGGAACGGAAGCTTGCGGATCAGCAGTTCGGTACTCTTCTGGTAGCGACGAATCTCACGGAGGGCCACAGTGCCGGGCCTGTAGCGATGGGGTTTCTTAACACCACCGGTGGCCGGTGCGCTCTTGCGCGCAGCCTTGGTGGCGAGCTGCTTCCTCGGCGCCTTACCACCGGTGGATTTACGAGCGGTCTGCTTAGTACGCGCCATTGTAAACAAGGAACGACAGACAAATAATAATCAACTGAGAATACTGACTTTAGATACACGCAACGGACGCGCGCGGACCTATACACTTCGAACGTAGGAGAGCGAATAAAACCGTGAACCTTTTTTTTTTTTTTTTTTTTTTTAACTAGGGCATCTCACAGATATACCACTAAGGTAGTTACTGCTTAACCGGACTGTCCTGTGGCTGCCTTAAGCTACTACACTCAAAGCCTCCAGCCAGGGGCATAAACTATTCTAACTTATATTAAGCGAACGCTCGCTAAGGGCACCCCCTGTGGGGTACGAACCTCGGCTTAGGGCGTCGCTGAGGGGAGGGCAGCAAGGTGGGACAGGCTGGATCGAATTTATGTTTTCATTATTATTAGTCGGGGAATTTAATTCTACATTTCTCAGCGTAACGCGGGCTGGCGCTTCTGCGAGCAAGGGTCGGACGGGGGTATTATTTACTCGGGAGGGTCGCGATCGCGGAGGACCTCGGCGGCGAGGTCGGTAAGTTTTATGTCGAATGTTTCTGTGTACTGTACTGGTGGCCCTACTGCTTTCTTGAAGGAGGGTGGTGGGATCATCGGGGTCGGATAGAACGTGCCTAGGGCGGCGGATACGACTAATGCGTGAAGGGGTATAATTGGCCGCTTCAACAACCAGAGGGTTGCGGTGCTTGGCGGCGGAGTCGAAGTAACGCTTGGACATGCGTTTTAGGTATTGGTGGATGGTAGGTATTTTTAAGTCTAGGTGGAGATTAATGTTCCTGACAAACCAGGGAGCGCCTGTGGCTTTCCGAAGGAATCGGTTTTGGATCGTCTGCATCCTGTGGATGTTATGGGGGGATGCTTGGGCGAATACGGCGCCCGCATATGTCATAATGGGGCGGATGCACGCTGTGTAGACACGCAATTTGCACTTTAGTGACAATTTGCTACGTGCGTTCAGGATGTAATAGAGCCTACTGAGAGCGAAAGCGGCTCGCGAGCGGACCGACTTTATGTGCTCTGCAAAGTTGAGGTTTTGGTCTAGGATGACACCTAGGTATTTGGCTCGCTTCTCCCAAGGGATAGGCTTGCCTAGCATGGTGAGCTCGGGGGGGCGGCGGGGGGGTCTAGAGCGCGGTTTCATAAAGAACACCGCCTGACTTTTGTCGGGATTTACTTCGATTCTCCATTTTCTAAACCAGGCGCCAAGCTTGTTGACGGCTCGTTGTAGATTCTGGGTCATCTGGGTGGGACTTTTGCCCCTGCAGTATATGGCCGTATCGTCTGCGAACAGAGCCAACTGTGCCTTATTGCATTTAGGGATATCGCTTGTGAATAGCGAGAATAAGAGAGGGGAGAGCACGGAGCCTTGGGGCACTCCGGCGCGGATCGGGCGAGGGGAGGATAGTGCTCCCTCGATTCGGTAGCGGAAAGTGCGATTCGACAAGTAGTCCCGTATGATGAGTACGAGTCTGTCGGGCACATTGAGTTTGTATAGCTTAAAAATTAAGCCATTGTGCCAGACTTTGTCAAAAGCTTTCGCTATATCGAAGAAGACCGCACCTGTCGACATACCGCGGTAGAATCCACCACTGATAAATTCGACGATACGGTGAACTTGATGCACGCTGGAGTGCTGGGTTCGAAAACCAAACTGTTCATTTGGAATGAGGCCCTTGGTTTCGGCGTAATCTCTGAGGCGCTTATAAATAAGTCTCTCATAGATTTTACCTACTACCTTGAGCAGACTGATGGGGCGATAGCTGGAGGGATCGCTTTTTGGCTTGCCAGGCTTTGGAATGCCTATGACAGTGGCTTCTTTCCATGCTTGAGGAAATATGTTCTTGCTCAGAGCACCATTGAAGATGATGGTCAGTAGCATAATTAGGTGGGCGGGGAATAGTTGGATCACCCTATTGGTAATTCCATCTGAGCCGGGAGCTTTACGGGTTTTGAGCCCTTTTATAATGTCATGCACTTCGTCTGGAGTGACAGGAGGCAGAGGACTGTCGGGGTCTTCGACTGGTGGGAGGGAAGCTTTGAGGTTGACTTCAGCGTCTACCTTTGAGAGGTGAGCTTGGTCGACTGGTAGGGAGCTAGGAGAGCATTGAGCCTCGAGACTGTCGGCTAGGCATTCTGCTTTGTCGATGTCTTCAAAGGCGACGGTTTTATCGGGTCTTATTAGAGGGGGCATGGCGGCTACTTGCTGGGACTTGAGTTTCCTCTGAAGTTCCCAGAAGGCTAGATGATTTGGCTCTAATTCGCTCAGCATCCTATCCCACCCCGCTTCACGCAGCTCAGCAATGCGTTTCGTTACAGTTCTCTGTAAGTAGCGCATGTGAGCCTTGTTAGCGGCGCAGGGGAAGTTGCTGTATGCACGGACAGCCGCGTTCTTCTCAGTCAAAAGAGCACGCGCATCGTCCGGGAGCTTCAAGTAACGGTTATCCGTTACCGGAACCTCCCTTGAACAGTCGTTCAAGACGGTTTGCACGTGATCAGTGAGTGAGTCGATCGCGGCCGTCGTGTCAGCGATTGAGTCAAAGGTGTTGGGGATGGCGTCCAATTGGGGGGACGTGTTGGCTTTCAGCTTGATGCTTACTTGCCTCCAGTCCGTTACCCTTTTGGTAGCTGGGGGTTGGTTGGGGTCAGAAGGACCTATACGGGGGGTCAATCTTACGACTACTGGGCGGTGGTCAGAGTTAAGCTCTTGCACCGTTTCTATTGAATCTAGTCTTAGGTGGACATTCTTAAGGAGTGCCACGTCTAAGATATCTGGGGTATGACTTGAGTCGTGGGGAAAG
The DNA here is from genome assembly GCA_963853775.1 of Xanthia togata. Classification (NCBI taxonomy): domain Eukaryota; kingdom Metazoa; phylum Arthropoda; class Insecta; order Lepidoptera; family Noctuidae; genus Xanthia; species Xanthia togata. The sequence continues at coordinate 5,456,129 of OY970818.1, read as the reverse complement.
TGGGTGGGAGTCATCGGGGCGATGACGTCGAAGTTCTGGGAAGAGGACAGGTTATATAAGTGAACCCCTCTGGTGTTAGTACTAGTACTATTCCAAGAGGGGTGTTTGGCATTGAGATCGCCTGCAATTATTACAGAGTCACTCATGCCGAATAGTATGTTTAGGTCGTCCGCGATGGGTTTGAAATCCTCTGCGGAGATGCGGGGGGGGATGTAGGCCGATATTATGGTGACTGGCTGATGGCCTGTCATACCTAGTCGGCATATTGAAACTTCTATGCGTGATAGAGAGGGAGGGTCTATAGGGATGCAGTACAGATCCTTTTTATAATATATGAGAGTGCCGCCCTTGTGGCATCGCGTCCTATCGTTGCGGATTATGCGGTAGTTCGCAACTGATGGATTCCGTTGGCTAGGTTTAAGAAAGGACTCCTGAAGGAGGAAGATGTCAATTCGATGATCACGGAGAAACTCCGATATTTCATCGCGTTGACCGGTTATGCCATTTGCGTTGAAGACGCCTAGATTGAGGGATCGGGGTTTGAATCTACAGGCCGTATAGTTCATTTTGAAATGTTGGTTAGGGCTTGGGTGATGTCTTGGTACGCGTGGAATACGTCCAAGATGGATTGAAGATCGCCGGTTTGTTTTGCGGCCGTTATGTCGCTAGCCATTTGGGCTGCGCGGGGGGTGCAGAATATGGCGAATGCGCCGGCAATTACGTTTAGGTTCTGTGATGCAGAACTGTAATTGGTGGGGATAGTGGGGCGTGCTGCTTGGGGAGCAGGCGCGGGTTTGGAGTGGGGCGCGGTAGGCGCAGGCGTAGCAGGCGCGAGAGGCACAGAGGGTGCGTGAGGCGCTGAGGGCGCGGTGGGTTTGGTAGCCATTAAGGGCGGATTCACACGGATACGCGGATCCATGAGTGAGTAGAGCGGGGTCTGTGGGGCCGGGGGCTTTGGTACCTGCATGGCCGGGAAGGCCTGTTGGTGCTGGAGTTGATTCCAGGGGCTGGGTCTCTGCGGACTCAGCCGTTGGGGGATTTGAGTTGAGGGGGCAGGGGGGAAATCCCTCTGCTTAGTCTGCCTAGCGTCTAGACGCTTAGTCAGCTTAAGTGACGAGAGTTTTGGGGCTTTTGGGCAGCCTCGGTAGTTGGCTGTGTGTCCTGATTGGCCACACAGCACACAGCTTGGAGGGCTGTCACAGAGGCTGCGGTCCTTGGGTCGTGTGCAGGCAGAGGTGCCATGGTCCCCCAAGCACTTAACGCACCTGGGTTTCGCGTGGCAATGCTTCTGTGCATGGCCGTATAGTTGGCAATTGTGACATTGCCCGATCGTGCTGTTCTTCCATGGCTTCTCAATTGAGAAGCCCATTAGACTACAAATAGTCTTGACCTGGAAGATGGGGTGGTACCCCTCTGTGGGAGAGCATACGACAAGAATCATGTCGTACGCTTCGCCTCCACGTGCACGGTGCATCCGGTGCACCTCATCCACGGGGACTTTTTGCGACAGAAGGTCGCTAAGTATATCTGATGGGGAGATCTCTTTTGGGATCCTTTTTATGACCACTCGGGTCTGACGTTCTTCCGGGAGGGAGTAGGTGTGGAACGACACACTTCTCTCTCTCATGAGACGGGTGAAGTCTCTGAAATCCCGGGCGGTGGGGAGGGAGACTTTGATACCCTGTTGGGTAGATCGGGCATTTGTGTATCCGATTTTAAGGTCGGTGCACCATTTAGAGATGGTGGTCCACTTCTCCTTGTCCTGGATGAACACAGGAGGAGGGGGAGCCACCTTTTTGGGACTAGGGTTGGATGTTTGCTGCTTTGTCGCTTCCTTTGTAGAGGAAGTCGAAGCAGCGAACGCTATCGGGCGGGGGGTGGGGGGGGTAGTTAGCGGGGCCGCGGGTTGGGGGCTGGGCGGGGGGGCATCCCTGTCTACATAGTGAGGGGGAGGGTCCTCAATAGCGACCATTTTGGCCGCCTGAGCGGAGGGTTGACGCTTCTTCTTCCTCTTTCCCCCGGCGACGGTAATGAACCCGTCGTCATCTGACTGGGAGGCAGAGGATGAGGAAGGGTTAAGGTCTTCCGAGTCGGAGAAGCATGGGGTGGGGGCACGCTCAGAAGAAGCGGCCGGAATAGAGGTGTCCATTGGACTGAGAGGGCTTACCGGGCTAGTGACTGCATCGAGCGCGTCGCTGAAGTTCCCTACCTCAGAGGGATTATTGAAGGAAAGCTGCTTGGCAGCAATGGATTCGAGTTCGGTACCGAACTCGTCGACCAGTACAGGATCCTTTTTTAGGATCCTGTCTAGAATGCTCAAGAGGACCTCGTTGTCACTCTTGAGCGAATCGAATTTGTCGCTAAGCGACTGAAATTGAGCCTCCATTATTGAGAGACTCATATTAACGGCTGAGGGAGGAGGGATTCCTACGCTCCTAACGATATTCTAATATATCGTATATTATCAAACCTATCTCCCCGGGTGGTTTGGCCGGGGATGAGTATAACCCTCCCTGCCGGGGTTAGGCAGGGAGGTTGAGTACCTATTTATGAGCCCTAAGCTTGCTTTGGCCCGTTACCTATCTTAATGTGTAACGGGGTCCTATTAAGTCTAGTGCGAAGGGTGTAGACACACCCAACCGACACTAGGTGTGTTGCTGTAATAAAACGGGTTATGCTATCTACGTCACCTATGCCGACTAGGAGATCCCCCAAGGCCGAACACAGGGACCGTCCAACTTACTGCCTTACCCTGAAGGGGTTAGGCGGGTGTGTGGGTCAACACCCCACTCGGTTTCGTTGGCACCGTAAGGTATCCACCGAGTACGCCCGGAAGGGGCCGATAGCACGACGATGTACGTTTTGACTTTAACCTTTAAGAAACACTTATTAACTGTGTCTTGAAAAAGACAACAGTTAACGTCTGTAGCTAGTAGTAGTCCGTGCGACAACTAGACGCGTCGCTCAGGGCGGCGGAATCTGGAATGAAAATTCGACCAATCAGAGCAGCGTTAGCGTGAAAAGTGGGCGGGGCTTACGGGAGCGTCCGGCCGTGAGCAGGCGACTGTCAGCGGCAGGGTGCGCGGTCCGAATTGAACCGTGAACCCAAAACGTCGTGTATTTATAGTCAGGCAAAGTAAGCGGGCAGGAGCGCGCGCGCCCCTGCGCGCCCTCTGTAGTACAACGATCTAACTAAAATTGTCATAAAATAGAAAACAATTTTTCATTTATTATGTACAGCTATGTTTAAAACTTAATATTATTTATTATTTTGTATTTTTCATAAAATACACCCGTCTGGTAAAACAGTGTAGCATGAAAAAAAAAAGAGAGGAAAAATCCCCCCCCCCCCCCCTCCCCCCATACAAGTATAAAAATTTGTTAAAAACTTAATAATAATTGTGATTTATGGCTGCTAATCTATACAATTGGACCCCCCCCCCCCCCCCCGCATACAAGTATACAAATTTTATTAGCTAGTTGTCTAAACAGACGTGTTGAGAAACTACGGATTTTCTATGTTAAGTTTTCTAGTACACTCTTATTCACTTGCATCTTAATTAGTACCTACGCTATCGTTTACGCGGGAAATTACCTATGCATGTTGTAATTTTGTTGATGCTGTTGTTTAGTAAATAAGTAGGTAAGTGAATAATATGTATGTAACTGAGTGTAGGTAGGTAGGTAGGTAGGTAGGTCGGTCTATATAATAAGCCTGATATAGTCTTCATTCAATTCATTATGATACTAGGTAGGTAGGTAGGTAGGTAGGTAGGTAGGTAGGTACGTGTTTTTCTTATAATTTTTATGTAGTAGTAACGTTTTGACTGTCATCAAATTTAAAGAAACGTGAATTTATCACATGAACATATTTGTGGCCCTGAAAAGGGCCTTTTGTTTTTACTCCTGCCTGCCATCCCACGGTGTGCGTGCGCGTCCAGACGTTTGTCGTGGTTTGCCCGTAAGCACGTGAATCATGCGCGTCTCGTACGTACATACATGACACACAGCGGGTAGATGATACCTATGTGTGTATATGTATGCACATTACGATGACACTAACACAATTAACACGCACCACAGTCAACAAGACACACGAACAAGCGCACTGGGTTTAACACTGTACACAAACACGAGGCGGCGGCTTTGAGACGGAGCGTCGGCGGCTCTTGCTAGCCTACCGAGCCCGCTCACTTGGAGCTGGTGTATTTGGTGACGGCCTTGGTGCCCTCACTGACGGCGTGCTTGGCGAGCTCACCAGGCAGCAGGAGCCTGACGGACGTTTGCACCTCCCTGGACGTGATGGTGGATCTCTTGTTGTAGTGGGCGAGACGGGAAGCTTCGGCGGCGATACGCTCGAAGATGTCGTTCACGAACGAGTTCATGATAGACATGGCCTTGCTGGAGATACCGGTGTCGGGGTGCACCTGCTTCAGGACCTTGTAGATGTAGATGGCGTAACTCTCCTTCCTCTTGTGCTTCTTCTTCTTCTTGTCGGTCTTGGAGATGTTCTTCTGGGCTTTGCCAGACTTCTTGGCGGCTTTACCACTTGTCTTGGGCGGCATTATGAAATTGTCGAGCGAGTACACGTGCTACCGAAACGGAGTTCAGTCGCAGTATAAACCGTGATAATTTTTTTTTTTTTTTTTTTTTTTTTTTTTTTTAACTATGGCATCTCGCAGGTATACCACTAAGGTATTTACTGCTTAACCGAACAATCCTGTGGCTGCCTTAAGCACTATACTCAAAGCCTCCAGCCAGGAGCAACTATTCTACATTAAAATTAGGCGAACGCTCGCTAAGGGCACCCCCTGTGGGGTACGAACCTCGGCTTAGGGCGTCGCTGAGGGGAGGACAGCAAGATGGGACAGGCTGGATCAAGGATATTTCATGATTATTATGCGGGGAATTTAAAGCTACGCGCTCAGCTGCGGCGCGGGCTGGCGCTTCATCGGACAAGGGTCGGGGGGGAGTATTATTTACTCGTGAGGGTCGCGCGCGCGGAGGACCTCGGCGGCGAGGTCGGTACGACGGGTGTCGGGTGTGTTTGTGCACTGTACTGGTGGCCCTATTGCTCTCCTGGAGGAGAGTGGTTGGATCATCTGGATCGGAGAGGACATGCCTAGGACGGCGAAATCGACTAATGCGGGAGGGGGTATAATTGGCCGCTTCAACAACCAGAGGGTTGCGGTGATTGGCGGCGGAATCAAAATGACGCTTTGCAATGCGTTTTAGGAACTGATGGATAGTGGGGATTTTGAGATCTAGGTGGAGGTTAATATTTCTGACATACCAGGGAGCGCCCGTGGCTCTTCTAAGGAATCTGTTCTGGATCACCTGCATCTTATGGATGTTTCTGGGGGATGTGTGTGCAAAGACTACACCCGCATAGGTCATGATGGGGCGGATGCACGCTGTGTAGATGCGCAATTTGCACTTGAGTGACAATTTGCTGCGTGCATTAACGATGTAGTAAAGTCTACTGAGAGCGAAGGCGGCCCGCGAGCGAACCGACCTTATGTGCTCTGTAAAGTTGAGGTAATGATCGAGGATGACTCCCAAGTACTTGGCTTGCTTCTCCCAGGGGATAGGCTTACCTAACAAGGTGAGTGGTCGGGGAATGTGAGGGGGTCTAGATCGCGGTTTTATGAATAAAACCGCCTGACTTTTGTCGGGGTTCACTTCAATTCTCCATTTCTTAAACCAGGCGCCAAGGTTATTGACAGCCCGTTGTAAGAGAAGGTGGATCTGAGTCTGCGACCGGCCCCTGCAATATATGGCCGTGTCATCTGCGAACAGAGCCAACTGCGCCGTATTGCTTTTGGGGATGTCGCTTGTGAAGAGCGAGAACATGAGCGGGGCGAGCACGGAGCCTTGAGGGACTCCGGCGCGGATTTGGCGGGGAGAGGATAGGGCTCCCTCGATGCGATAGCGGAAGGTGCGATTCGACAAGTAGTCCCGTAAGATGAGCACGAGACGATCGGGCACTCCGAGTTTGTAGAGCTTAAGGATTAAGCCGTTGTGCCAGACCTTGTCGAATGCTTTCGCTATGTCGAAGAAGACCGCACCTGTCGACATGCCACGGTAGAAGCCGCCGCCGATGAATTCGACGATACGGTGGACCTGATGCACGCTAGAGTGCTGGGCTCTAAAGCCGAACTGTTCGTTGGGGATGAGGCCTTTGGTTTCAGCGTAGTCCCTGAGACGCTTATAAATAAGCCTCTCATAGATTTTGCCTAATACCTTGAGCAGACTGATGGGGCGGTAACTGGAGGGTTCGGTTTTGGGCTTGCCAGGCTTGGGGATACCTATCACTATGGCTTCTTTCCACGCTTGGGGGAAGATATTGTTGCTTAGAGCACCATTGAAGATGGTGGTCAGTAGCATAATAAGGTGGGCGGGGAAGAGTTGGATCACCCTATTGGTGATTCCATCTGAGCCGGGGGCTTTACGGATGTGGAGACCTTTGATGATGTCATGCACTTCGTCTGGAGTGACGGGAGGCAGAGGACTTTCGGGGTCTTCGACGGGGGGCAGAGAAGCTTTACGTTCGACTTCAGCGTCTACCTCTGAGAGGTGAGCTTGGTCTACTGGTAGGGAGCTGGGAGAGCATTGAGCCTCGAGACTGTCGGCTAGGCATTCCGCTTTGTCGATGTCGTCGAAGGCTATGGTTTTGTCGGGGCGTACTAGGGGGGGCATGGCAGCTATCTGCTTGGATTTGAGTTTTCGCTGGAGTTCCCAGAAGGCCTGATGGGTGGGCTGTAACTCGCTCAGCATCTTATCCCAGCTCGCGTCACGCAGCTCCGCCATGCGTGTCTTTACAGATCTCTGCAAGTAGCGCATGTGGGCTTTGTTGGCGGGACAGGGAAAGTTGCTGTATGCACGGGTGGCCGCGTTCTTCTCGGTCAACAGAGCACGCGCATCGTCCGGGAGTTTCAAGTAGCGGTTATCCGCTTCAGGAACCTCCCTTGAACTGTCGTTCAGGACGGTTTGCACATGGTCAGTGAGCGAGTCGATCGCAGCCGTCGTGTCCGCGATTGAATCGAAAACGTTTGGGATGGAGTCCAATTGGGGGGACGTGTTGGTTTTCAGCTTATCGCCTACTTGCCTCCAGTCCGTCACCCTTTTGGTGGCTGGGGGTTGGTTGGGGTCAGAGGGACCTATGCGGGGAGCCAGACGTATGACTACTGGTCGGTGGTCCGAGGTAAGCTCGTGAACCGTTTCTATTGAGTCTAATCTTAGGTTGACGTTCTTAAGGAGCGCCACGTCAAGAATGTCGGGGGCATGATTAATTTGGTGGGGATAGTGGGTTGGAGTCATCGGAGCGATGACGTCAAAGTTTTGAGCGAAGGAGAGATTGTACAATTGATGCCCTCTGGAGTTGGTAAGGGAGCTATTCCAGGAGGGATGTTTAGCGTTGAGATCGCCTGCTATGATAACAGAGTCACTCATGCCAAATAGGATTTTTAGGTCGTCCGCGATGGGTTGGAATCCCCCTGTGTGGTTGGGAGAGATGTAGGCCGATACTACGGTGACCGGCTGATGGCCAGTCATAGCTAGTCGGCAGATGGAGACTTCTAATTGTGCTAACGGGGGAGGGTCAATAGGGATGCAGTACAGATCCTTTTTATAATAAATTAGTGTGCCGCCCAAGTGGGCATGCGACCTATCGTTACGGATTAGACGGTAATTTGCAATGGCTGGATTACGGTGATTGGGTTTTAGGAAGGTTTCCTGTACGAGGAATAAGTCAATTCGATGATCACGGAGGAACTCCGATATTTCATCTCGTTGACCTTGGATTCCGTTTGCGTTGAAGACGCCTAGGTTGAGGGATCTGGGTTTAAATCTACTTAAGGCCGTGTTATTCATGATGATGAGATAACAGAGAGGGCTTGGGTGATGTCCTGGTTCGCGACTAATACGGCCAGGAGAGATTGGATGTCGCCGCTTTGCTTAGCGGCGACGATATCGCTTGCCATTTGAGCCGCCCGGGGCGTGCTGAATATGGCGAATGCGCTGGCAATGATGTTTATGTTTTGCGCAGCGATGTTATAATTGATCGCGGGGTGTGGTGCTTGAGGAGCACGTACGGGTTTCGAGGCGGGCGCTATGGGTGCGGGGGGAGCGTAAGGCGTGGTAGGCGCGGAGGGCGCGGGGGGCGCGGCGGGCGCGGTGGGCGCGACGGGCGCGGTGGGTGGGGTGGCCGCTGAGGGCGGAGGGACACGGTTACGCGGATCCATGAGAGAGTACATGGGGGTTTGAGGGAGCGGGGGCCTCGCGGTGGCCATGGCTGGGAAAGCCTGCTGGTGGTGGAGTTGAGTCCAGGGGCTAGGTCTCTGAGGACTTAGCCGCTGGGGGATTTGGGAGGAGGGAATGAGGAATTCCCTCTGTTTTGTCTGCCGAGCGTCGAGACGCTGGGTCAGTTTGCCTGGGTTCGACTTTGGTGCCTTAGGGCATCCGCGGTAATTGGCAGTATGCCCTATATTCCCGCATAGCACGCAGCTAGGTGGGCTATCGCAGAGGTTGCGATCTTTTGGCCGTGAGCAATCCGAAGTGCCGTGGTCGCCCAGGCACTTGACGCACCTGGGTTTGGCATGGCAGTTCTTCTGCGCATGGCCGTACAGCTGGCAATTATGGCATTGCCCTATGGCGCTGTTTTTCCAGGGCTTCTCAATGGTGAAGCCCATTAGGTTGCAGATCGTCTTGACGTTGAATATGGGGTGATGCCCCTCGGTCGGGGAGCACACGACTAGGATCATGTCGTATGCTTCTCTACCGCGCGAACGGTGCATACGGTGCACTTCATCGACTGGAATCCTTTGCGACTGAAGGTCTGCTAGGATGTCGGATGGGGAGATTTCCTTGGGGATCTTCTTGATCACCACACGGATCTGTCTGTCTTCTGGGAGGGAGTAGGTGTGGAATGACACACCTCTCGCTTGCAGAAGGGTATTCAAGTCCCTATAGTCACGGGACGTCGCGAGCGTGACTTTTATACCCTGTTGGGTCGATCTGGCGTTGGTGTAGTTGATCCTCTGCTCAACACACCATTTGGAGATGGCCGTCCACTTCTCCTTGTCTTGGATGAAGACAGGGGGAGGGGGCGCGACCTTCTTGGTACCGGGGGGGTTTTTGGCGGGGGCATCCTGCGCGGAGGATGGCGTACTCGCGATCGGGCGGGGGGTGGGGGGGGAAACTACGGGGGGTCCTACGGGGAGGGGGGTGGGTGAGGGTGGGGGAGCATCCCTGTCTACATAGTGGGTAGGCGGGCTATCATCGATGGCGACTACTTTGGACGCCTGAGAGGAGCTCTGCTTCTTCATCTTCCTCTTACCGGAGGTGACAGCTGTGAAGCCGTCATCGTCCGACTGCGAGCTTGAAGAAGAGGCATGCTCTTCGTTATCGGAGGGGAAGGGAGTGGGGGCGCGCTTTGAGGAAGCGGGCTCGCTAGTGTCCATCATGGTAGATGGACCTGATTGCGATGCTGCGAGTGCATCGCTAAAGGTATCTAGTTGATCTGAAGGATCGGGGGGAAGATGCTTCCCAGCGATCGACTCGACCACTGGACCGAATTTACTGCTGAGGGACGGCTCGATCTTAAGGATCTCGCTCATAGCTTGTAGGAGGATTATATTATCTCTCCTGAGGGTATCTAACTGGTCACTAAAGGACCTGAGTTGGGCCTCCATCTTAAGGAGGCTCATTTTAACAAAGATTTAATAATAAGAGATTTTTAAAGCTCCTAATGGCCCTAATCCTATCTCCCCGGGCGGACTACCGGGGATGTGTGAAACCCTCCCTGCCGGGTATAGGCAGGGAGGTTGAGTACTTATTGTGAGCCCTAAGCTTGCTTTTGCCCGTTGCCTGTCTTATTGTGCAACGGGGTCCTGACCAGTCTAGTGTGAAGGGTGTAGACACACCCAACCACTCTAGGTGTGTAGCTGTGGAAGCAAAACTGTCACCAATGCCGACTAGGAGACCCCCCAAGGCCGAACACTGGGACCCGTCCAATTGACTGCCTAGCCCTGAAGGGGTTCGGCGGGTGTAATTGGGTCAACACCCCCTCGGTTTCGTTGGCACCGTATGGTATCCACCGAGGACCACGAAACTGTGGTTTTGCCCTGAAGGGGCCTGTGACGCGCTACGTTTTGACTGTTAATCTGCTAACAGAAATACTTTATTAATTTTTTTAATTGTGTCTTGAAAAAGACAGCAATTAATAGCTGAAGAACTGGAGAGTCGCGAAGAACAGGAACCACCGGCTTGATACAGGAACCACAAGCTTGAGTGATCAGGAACACGAAGAGCAGCACGACCGTCCGCAACCGATGCCAGTTGCTGAGTGTGCGCAAACCGTGATAATAGTAGGATGTCGTATTTATAGTGATACGAACGGCGCACAGTGGCGGCAAACGGTGAGATATTCGACGCAGCGGCGGACCAATCACAGCGCTCCTAAGCCAGAGTGTAGATCGCGCGCGGGGAGAGGGGATGCTCAGGAGGGGGTTGAAGGGGGCGGGCGAGGCGATGCTTATTGCTTGTATTCGTCATTATTGGAAAATATGTAAGAAAACTATTTCTTTTTTAACATAATTTAGTTTTTAGGTTATAGTAACTGATTTCATATTAATATATATTATTTTCATAATGCATTTGAATAAGATTTATGCACCTAATATCATAAAAAAAAAAAAATATAGGTATGTAATTCATTATTAAAGCTTTCGAAACCTTTACCTGCTCACGTTATTTAGTAAAATTATATATAGGTAGGTATTTATTAACTGCTGTTCTGTGTTATTATGTAAATAAACATTGTTGTCGTGATGTATAAACCACCAACATAGCCAACATAATTTTTGTTGTAATAACTAAATATTAGGTAGGTAGGTAGGTAGGTAGGTAGGTAGTTAGGTAGGTAGGTAGGTAGGTAGGTAGGTAAGTAAGTAAGTAAGTAAGTATGTATGTATGTATCTATCTACGTACCGACAACATTTTGTACTGCTCTCGTAACAACAACATTTCATACCTACTCTAACTTTGCGTTTGTCTTTTTTTTGTAGTTTCTAAATCTCCTTCCTTACAGTTACTAAGTAGTAGGTAGGTAGGTAGGTAGGTAGGTAGGTAGGTAGGTAGGTAGGTAGATAGATAGATAGATAGATAGATATTTCATTGGTAGGTAGGTACGTTTTTGTTTGACAACACTGATAAAGAAACTGTCTTTGTATGTAATATTTGACGAATCATATTGTGGCCCTGAAAAGGGCCTTTTGTTTTGAATGCATACGAGCGGAGAGCATCGCGAAACCGACATAATAGATTATAGCATAGCCATAAATATTATATCAAAGTACGCGTGCGGGGGCACTCGCACGAAGCACCACGTTCAGAAGTCGCGTCGTGGCACAACGTTTAAGCCTTCTTCTCGGTCTTCTTGGGCAGTAGCACGGCCTGGATGTTCGGCAGCACACCACCTTGAGCGATCGTCACACCGGAGAGCAGCTTGTTCAACTCCTCGTCGTTGCGGATGGCCAATTGAAGATGACGCGGGATGATCCTGGTCTTCTTGTTGTCTCTCGCGGCGTTGCCGGCCAACTCGAGGACCTCAGCCGCCAGATACTCCATCACGGCGGCCAAGTAGACGGGAGCGCCGGCACCCACGCGCTCTGCGTAGTTTCCGTTACGCAGCAGCCTGTGAATACGACCCACAGGGAACTGGAGACCAGCACGGTTGGAACGGGACTTTGCCTTTCCCTTCACCTTGCCACCTTTACCGCGACCAGACATAATTGAAAGATTTGTTTAAAGAACAACTCACGAAAACAACGAAACACGCGTACAGAAGTGCGCGCGCCGAAAGAATCTAGTTATAATGCCCGGATTTATTTTTTTTTTTTTTTTTAACTATGGCATCTCGCAGGTATACCACTAAGGTATTTACTGCTTAACCGAACAATCCTGTGGCTGCCTTAAGCACTACACTCAAAGCCTCCAGCCAGGAGCAACTATTCTACATTAAAATTAGGCGAACGCTCGCTAAGGGCACCCCCTGTGGGGTACGAACCTCGGCTTAGGGCGTCGCTGAGGGGAGGACAGCAAGATGGGACAGGCTGGATCAAGGATATTTCATGATTATTATGCGGGGAATTTAAAGCTACGCGCTCAGCTGCGGCGCGGGCTGGCGCTTCATCGGACAAGGGTCGGGGGGGAGTATTATTTACTCGTGAGGGTCGCGCGCGCGGAGGACCTCGGCGGCGAGGTCGGTACGACGGGTGTCGGGTGTGTTTGTGCACTGTACTGGTGGCCCTATTGCTCTCCTGGAGGAGAGTGGTTGGATCATCTGGATCGGAGAGGACATGCCTAGGACGGCGAAATCGACTAATACGGGAGGGGGTATAATTGGCCGCTTCAACAACCAGAGGGTTGCGGTGATTGGCGGCGGAATCAAAATGACGCTTTGCAATGCGTTTTAGGAACTGATGGATTGTGGGGATTTTGAGATCTAGGTGGAGGTTAATATTCCTGACATACCAGGGAGCGCCCGTGGCTCTTCTAAGGAATCTGTTCTGGATCACCTGCATCTTATGGATATTTCTGGGGGATGTGTGTGCAAAGACTACACCCGCATAGGTCATGATGGGACGGATGCACGCTGTGTAGATGCGCAATTTGCACTTGAGTGACAATTTGCTGCGTGCATTAACGATGTAGTAGAGTCTACTGAGAGCGAAGGCGGCCCGCGAGCGAACCGACCTTATGTGCTCTGTAAAGTTGAGGTAATGATCGAGGATGACTCCCAAGTACTTGGCTTGCTTCTCCCAGGGGATAGGCTTGCCTAACAAGGTGAGTGGTCGGGGAATGTGAGGGGGTCTAGATCGCGGTTTTATGAATAAAACCGCCTGACTTTTGTCGGGGTTCACCTCAATTCTCCATTTCTTAAACCAGGCGCCAAGGTTATTGACAGCCCGTTGTAAGAGAAGGTGGATCTGAGTCTGCGACCGTCCCCTGCAATATATGGCCGTGTCATCTGCGAACAGAGCCAACTGCGCCGTATTGCTTTTGGGGATGTCGCTTGTGAAGAGCGAGAACATGAGCGGGGCGAGCACGGAGCCTTGAGGGACTCCGGCGCGGATTTGGCGGGGAGAGGATAGGGCTCCCTCGATGCGATAGCGGAAAGTACGATTCGACAAGTAGTCCCGTAAGATGAGCACGAGACGATCGGGCACTCCGAGTTTGTAGAGCTTAAAGATTAAGCCGTTGTGCCAGACCTTGTCGAATGCTTTCGCTATGTCGAAGAAGACCGCACCTGTCGACATGCCACGGTAGAAGCCGCCGCCGATGAATTCGACGATACGGTGGACCTGATGCACGCTAGAGTGCTGGGCTCTAAAGCCGAACTGTTCGTTGGGGATGAGGCCTTTGGTTTCAGCGTAGTCCCTGAGACGCTTATAAATAAGCCTCTCATAGATTTTGCCTAATACCTTGAGCAGACTGATGGGGCGGTAACTGGAGGGTTCGGTTTTGGGCTTGCCAGGCTTGGGGATACCTATCACTATGGCTTCTTTCCACGCTTGGGGGAAGATATTGTTGCTTAGAGCACCATTGAAGATGGTGGTCAGTAGCATAATAAGGTGGGCGGGGAAGAGTTGGATCACCCTATTGGTGATTCCATCTGAGCCGGGGGCTTTACGGATGTGGAGACCTTTGATGATGTCATGCACTTCGTCTGGAGTGACGGGAGGCAGAGGACTTTCGGGGTCTTCGACGGGGGGCAGTGAAGCTTTACGTTCGACTTCGGCGTCTACCTCTGAGAGGTGAGCTTGGTCTACTGGTAGGGAGCTGGGAGAGCATTGAGCCTCGAGACTGTCGGCTAGGCATTCCGCTTTGTCGATGTCGTCGAAGGCTATGGTTTTGTCGGGGCGTACTAGGGGGGGCATGGCAGCTATCTGCTTGGATTTGAGTTTTCTCTGGAGTTCCCAGAAGGCCTGATGGGTGGGCTGTAACTCGCTCAGCATCTTATCCCAGCTCGCGTCACGCAGCTCCGCCATGCGTGTCTTTACAGATCTCTGCAAGTAGCGCATGTGGGCTTTGTTGGCGGGACAGGGAAAGTTGCTGTATGCACGGGTGGCCGCGTTCTTCTCGGTCAACAGAGCACGCGCATCGTCCGGGAGTTTCAAGTAGCGGTTATCCGCTTCAGGAACCTCCCTTGAACTGTCGTTCAGGACGGTTTGCACATGGTCAGTGAGCGAGTCGATTGCAGCCGTCGTGTCCGCGATTGAATCGAAAACGTTTGGGATGGAGTCCAATTGGGGGGACGTGTTGGTTTTCAGCTTATCGCCTACTTGCCTCCAGTCCGTCACCCTTTTGGTGGCTGGGGGTTGGTTGGGGTCAGAGGGACCTATGCGGGGAGCCAGTCGTATGACTACTGGTCGGTGGTCCGAGGTAAGCTCGTGAACCGTTTCTATTGAGTCTAATCTTAGGTTGACGTTCTTAAGGAGCGCCACGTCAAGAATGTCGGGGGCATGATTAATTTGGTGGGGGTAGTGGGTTGGAGTCATCGGAGCGATGACGTCAAAGTTTTGAGCGAAGGAGAGATTGTACAATTGATGCCCTCTGGAGTTGGTAAGGGAGCTATTCCAGGAGGGATGTTTAGCGTTGAGATCGCCTGCTATGATAACAGAGTCACTCATGCCAAATAGGATTTTTAGGTCGTCCGCGATGGGTTGGAATCCCCCTGCGTGGTTGGGAGAGATGTAGGCCGATACTACGGTTACCGGCTGATGGCCAGTCATAGCTAGTCGGCAGATGGAGACTTCTAATTGTGCTAGCGGGGGAGGGTCAATAGGGATGCAGTACAGATCCTTTTTATAATAAATTAGTGTGCCGCCCAAGTGGGCATGCGACCTATCGTTACGGATTACACGGTAATTTGCAATGGCTGGATTACGGTGATTGGGTTTTAGGAAGGTTTCCTGTAAGAGGAATAAGTCAATTCGATGATCACGGAGGAACTCCGATATTTCATCTCGTTGACCATGGATGCCGTTTGCGTTGAAGACGCCGAGGTTGAGGGATCTGGGTTTAAATCTACTTAAGGCCGTGTTATTCATGATGATGAGATAACAGAGAGGGCTTGGGTGATGTCCTGGTTCGCGACTAATACGGCCAGGAGAGATTGGATGTCGCCGCTTTGCTTAGCGGCGACGATATCGCTTGCCATCTGAGCCGCCCGGGGCGTGCTGAATATGGCGAAGGCGCTGGCAATGATGTTAATATTTTGCGCAGCGATATTATAATTGATCGCGGGGTGCGGTGCTTGAGGAGCACGTACGGGTTTCGAGGCGGGCGCTGTGGGTGCGGGGGGAGCGTAAGGCGTGGTAGGCGCGGAGGGCGCGGGGGGCGCGGCGGGCGCGGTGGGCGCGGCGGGCGCGGTGGGTGGGGTGGCCGCTGAGGGCGGAGGGACACGGTTACGCGGATCCATGAGAGAGTACATGGGGGTTTGAGGGAGCGGGGGCCTCGCGGTGGCCATGGCTGGAAAAGCCTGCTGGTGGTGGAGTTGAGTCCAGGGGCTAGGTCTCTGAGGACTTAGCCGCTGGGGGATTTGGGAGGAGGGAATGAGGAATTCCCTCTGTTTAGTCTGCCGAGCGTCGAGACGCTGGGTCAGTTTGCCTGGGTTCGACTTTGGTGCCTTAGGGCATCCGCGGTAATTGGCAGTATGCCCTATATTCCCGCATAGCACGCAGCTAGGTGGGCTATCGCAGAGATTGCGATCTTTTGGCCGTGAGCAATCCGAAGTGCCGTGGTCGCCCAGGCACTTGACGCACCTGGGTTTGGCATGGCAGTTCTTCTGCGCATGGCCGTACAGCTGGCAATTATGGCATTGCCCTATGGCGCTGTTTTTCCAGGGCTTCTCAATGGTGAAGCCCATTAGGTTGCAGATCGTCTTGACGTTGAATATGGGGTGATGCCCCTCGGTCGGGGAGCACACGACTAAGATCATGTCGTATGCTTCTCTACCGCGCGAACGGTGCATGCGGTGCACTTCATCGACTGGTATCCTTTGCGACTGAAGGTCTGCTAGGATGTCGGATGGGGAGATTTCCTTGGGGATCTTCTTGATCACCACACGGATCTGTCTGTCTTCTGGGAGGGAGTAGGTGTGGAATGACACATCTCGCTTGCAGAAGGGTATTCAAGTCCCTATAGTCGCGGGACGTCGCGAGTGTGACTTTTATACCCTGTTGGGTCGATCTGGCGTTGGTGTAGTTGATCCTCTGCTCAACACACCATTTGGAGATGGCCGTCCACTTCTCCTTGTCTTGGATGAAGACAGGGGGAGGGGGCGCGACCTTCTTGGTACCGGGGGGGTTTTTGGCGGGGGCATCCTGCGCGGAGGATGGCGTACTCGCGATCGGGCGGGGGGTGGGGGGGGAAACTACGGGGGATCCTACGGGGAGGGGGGTGGGTGAGGGTGGGGGAGCATCCCTATCTACATAGTGGGTAGACGGGCTATCATCGATGGCGGCTACTTTGGACGCCTGAGAGGAGCTCTGCTTCTTCATCTTCCTCTTACCGGAGGTGACAGCTGTGAAGCCGTCATCGTCCGACTGCGAGCTTGAAGAAGAGGCATGCTCTTCGTTATCGGAGGGGAAGGGAGTGGGGGCGCGCTTTGAGGAAGCGGGCTCGCTAGTGTCCATCATGGTAGATGGAACTGATTGCGATGCTGCAAGTGCATCACTAAAAGTTTCTAGTTGATCTGAAGGATCGGGGGGAAGGTGCTTCTCAGCGATCGACTCGACCACTGGACCGAATTCCTTGCTGAGAGACGGATCGATCAGAAGGATCTTGCTCAGAGCTTGAAGGAGGATCAGGTTGTCTTTCCTGAGGGTGTCTAACTGGTCACTGAAGGACCTGAGTTGGGCCTCCATTTTAAGGAGGCTCATTTTAACTAACTAAGAATTAAAAATTTAAAGAGAATTATAAAACTCCTAACGGCCCTAATCCTAACTCCCCGGGCGGACTACCGGGGATGTGTGAAACCCTCCCTGCCGGGTATAGGCAGGGAGGTTGAGTACTTATTGTGAGCCCTAAGCTTGCTTTTGCCCGTTGCCTGTCTTATTGTGCAACGGGGTCCTGACCAGTCTAGTGTGAAGGGTGTAGACACACCCAACCACTCTAGGTGTGTAGCTGTGGAAGCAAAACTGTCACCAATGCCGACTAGGAGACCCCCCAAGGCCGAACACTGGGACCCGTCCAATTGACTGCCTAGCCCTGAAGGGGTTCGGCGGGTGTAATTGGGTCAACACCCCCTCGGTTTCGTTGGCACCGTATGGTATCCACCGAGGACCACGAAACTGTGGTTTTGCCCTGAAGGGGCCTGTGACGCGCTACGTTTTGACCTTTAATCTGCTAACAGAAATACTTTATTAATTGTGTCTTGAAAAAGACAGCAATTAATAGCTGAAGAACTGGAGAGTCGCGAAGAACAGGAACCACCGGCTTGATATCAGGAACCACAAGCTTGAGTGATCAGGAACACGAAGAGCAGCACGACCGTCCGCAACCGATGCCAGTTGCTGAGTGCCCGGATTTATTTTTTTTTTTTTTTTTTTTTTTTTAACTATGGCATCTCGCAGGTATACCACTAAGGTATTTACTGCTTAACCGAACAATCCTGTGGCTGCCTTAAGCACTACACTCAAAGCCTCCAGCCAGGAGCAACTATTCTACATTAAAATTAGGCGAACGCTCGCTAAGGGCACCCCCTGTGGGGTACGAACCTCGGCTTAGGGCGTCGCTGAGGGGGGGACAGCAAGATGGGACAGGCTGGATCACGGATATATTATTATTAGACGGGGAATTTAAAGCTACGCGCTCAGCTGCGGCGCGGGCTGGCGCTTCATCGGACAAGGGTCGGGGGGGAGTATTATTTACTCGTGAGGGTCGCGCGCGCGGAGGACCTCGGCGGCGAGGTCGGTACGACGGGTGTCGGGTGTGTTTGTGCACTGTACTGGTGGCCCTATTGCTCTCCTGGAGGAGAGTGGTTGGATCATCTGGATCGGAGAGGACATGCCTAGGACGGCGAAATCGACTAATGCGGGAGGGGGTATAATTGGCCGCTTCAACAACCAGAGGGTTGCGGTGATTGGCGGCGGAATCAAAATGACGCTTTGCAATGCGTTTTAGGAACTGATGGATAGTGGGGATTTTGAGATCTAGGTGGAGGTTAATATTTCTGACATACCAGGGAGCGCCCGTGGCTCTTCTAAGGAATCTGTTTTGGATCACCTGCATCTTATGGATGTTTCTGGGGGATGTGTGTGCAAAGACTACACCCGCATAGGTCATGATGGGGCGGATGCACGCTGTGTAGATGCGCAATTTGCACTTGAGTGACAATTTGCTGCGTGCATTAACGATGTAGTAGAGTCTACTGAGAGCGAAGGCGGCCCGCGAGCGAACCGACCTTATGTGCTCTGTAAAGTTGAGGTAATGATCGAGGATGACTCCCAAGTACTTGGCTTGCTTCTCCCAGGGGATAGGCTTACCTAACAAGGTGAGTGGTCGGGGAATGTGAGGGGGTCTAGATCGCGGTTTTATGAATAAAACCGCCTGACTTTTGTCGGGGTTCACTTCAATTCTCCATTTCTTAAACCAGGCGCCAAGGTTATTGACAGCCCGTTGTAAGAGAAGGTGGATCTGAGTCTGCGACCGGCCCCTGCAATATATGGCCGTGTCATCTGCGAACAGAGCCAACTGCGCCGTATTGCTTTTGGGGATGTCGCTTGTGAAGAGCGAGAACATGAGCGGGGCGAGCACGGAGCCTTGAGGGACTCCGGCGCGGATTTGGCGGGGAGAGGATAGGGCTCCCTCGATGCGATAGCGGAAAGTACGATTCGACAAGTAGTCCCGTAAGATGAGCACGAGACGATCGGGCACTCCGAGTTTGTAGAGCTTAAAGATTAAGCCGTTGTGCCAGACCTTGTCGAATGCTTTCGCTATGTCGAAGAAGACCGCACCTGTCGACATGCCACGGTAGAAGCCGCCGCCGATGAATTCGACGATACGGTGGACCTGATGCACGCTAGAGTGCTGGGCTCTAAAGCCGAACTGTTCGTTGGGGATGAGGCCTTTGGTTTCAGCGTAGTCCCTGAGACGCTTATAAATAAGCCTCTCATAGATTTTGCCTAATACCTTGAGCAGACTGATGGGGCGGTAACTGGAGGGTTCGGTTTTGGGCTTGCCAGGCTTGGGGATACCTATCACTATGGCTTCTTTCCACGCTTGGGGGAAGATATTGTTGCTTAGAGCACCATTGAAGATGGTGGTCAGTAGCATAATAAGGTGGGCGGGGAAGAGTTGGATCACCCTATTGGTGATTCCATCTGAGCCGGGGGCTTTACGGATGTGGAGACCTTTGATGATGTCATGCACTTCGTCTGGAGTGACGGGAGGCAGAGGACTTTCGGGGTCTTCGACGGGGGGCAGTGAAGCTTTACGTTCGACTTCAGCGTCTACCTCTGAGAGGTGAGCTTGGTCTACTGGTAGGGAGCTGGGAGAGCATTGAGCCTCGAGACTGTCGGCTAGGCATTCCGCTTTGTCGATGTCGTCGAAGGCTATGGTTTTGTCGGGGCGTACTAGGGGGGGCATGGCAGCTATCTGCTTGGATTTGAGTTTTCTCTGGAGTTCCCAGAAGGCCTGATGGGTGGGCTGTAGCTCGCTCAGCATCTTATCCCAGCTCGCGTCACGCAGCTCCGCCATGCGTGTCTTTACAGATCTCTGCAAGTAGCGCATGTGGGCTTTGTTGGCGGGACAGGGAAAGTTGCTGTATGCACGGGTGGCCGCGTTCTTCTCGGTCAACAGAGCACGCGCATCGTCCGGGAGTTTCAAGTAGCGGTTATCCGCTTCAGGAACCTCCCTTGAACTGTCGTTCAGGACGGTTTGCACATGGTCAGTGAGCGAGTCGATCGCAGCCGTCGTGTCCGCGATTGAATCGAAAACGTTAGGGATGGAGTCCAATTGGGGGGATGTGTTGGTTTTCAGCTTATCGCCTACTTGCCTCCAGTCCGTCACCCTTTTGGTGGCTGGGGGTTGGTTGGGGTCAGAGGGACCTATGCGGGGAGCCAGTCGTATGACTACTGGTCGGTGGTCCGAGGTAAGCTCGTGAACCGTTTCTATTGAGTCTAATCTTAGGTTGACGTTCTTAAGGAGCGCCACGTCAAGAATGTCGGGGGCATGATTAATTTGGTGGGGATAGTGGGTTGGAGTCATCGGAGCGATGACGTCAAAGTTTTGAGCGAAGGAGAGATTGTACAATTGATGCCCTCTGGAGTTGGTAAGGGAGCTATTCCAGGAGGGATGTTTAGCGTTGAGATCGCCTGCTATGATAACAGAGTCACTCATGCCAAATAGGATTTTTAGGTCGTCCGCGATGGGTTGGAATCCCCCTGCGTGGTTGGGAGAGATGTAGGCCGATACTACGGTGACCGGCTGATGGCCAGTCATAGCTAGTCGGCAGATGGAGACTTCTAATTGTGCTAGCGGGGGAGGGTCAATAGGGATGCAGTACAGATCCTTTTTATAATAAATTAGTGTGCCGCCCAAGTGGGCATGCGACCTATCGTTACGGATTACACGGTAATTTGCAATGGCTGGATTACGGTGATTGGGTTTTAGGAAGGTTTCCTGTAAGAGGAATATGTCAATTCGATGATCACGGAGGAACTCCGATATTTCATCTCGTTGACCATGGATGCCGTTTGCGTTGAAGACGCCGAGGTTGAGGGATCTGGGTTTAAATCTACTTAAGGCCGTGTTATTCATGATGAAGAGATAACAGAGAGGGCTTGGGTGATGTCCTGGTTCGCGACTAATACGGCCAGGAGAGATTGGATGTCGCCGCTTTGCTTAGCGGCGACGATATCGCTTGCCATCTGAGCCGCCCGGGGCGTGCTGAATATGGCGAAGGCGCTGGCAATGATGTTAATATTTTGCGCAGCGATATTATAATTGATCGCGGGGTGCGGTGCTTGAGGAGCACGTACGGGTTTCGAGGCGGGCGCTATGGGTGCGGGGGGAGCGTAAGGCGTGGTAGGCGCGGAGGGCGCGGGGGGCGCGGCGGGCGCGGTGGGCGCGGCGGGCGCGGTGGGTGGGGTGGCCGCTGAGGGCGGAGGGACACGGTTACGCGGATCCATGAGAGAGTACATGGGGGTTTGAGGGAGCGGGGGCCTCGCGGTGGCCATGGCTGGGAAAGCCTGCTGGTGGTGGAGTTGAGTCCAGGGGCTAGGTCTCTGAGGACTTAGCCGCTGGGGGATTTGGGAGGAGGGAATGAGGAATTCCCTCTGTTTAGTCTGCCGAGCGTCGAGACGCTGGGTCAGTTTGCCTGGGTTCGACTTTGGTGCCTTAGGGCATCCGCGGTAATTGGCAGTATGCCCTATATTCCCGCATAGCACGCAGCTAGGTGGGCTATCGCAGAGATTGCGATCTTTTGGCCGTGAGCAATCCGAAGTGCCGTGGTCGCCCAGGCACTTGACGCACCTGGGTTTGGCATGGCAGTTCTTCTGCGCATGGCCGTACAGCTGGCAATTATGGCATTGCCCTATGGCGCTGTTTTTCCAGGGCTTCTCAATGGTGAAGCCCATTAGGTTGCAGATCGTCTTAACGTTGAATATGGGGTGATGCCCCTCGGTCGGGGAGCACACGACTAAGATCATGTCGTATGCTTCTCTACCGCGCGAACGGTGCATGCGGTGCACTTCATCGACTGGTATCCTTTGCGACTGAAGGTCTGCTAGGATGTCGGATGGGGAGATTTCCTTGGGGATCTTCTTGATCACCACACGGATCTGTCTGTCTTCTGGGAGGGAGTAGGTGTGGAATGACACACCTCTCGCTTGCAGAAGGGTATTCAAGTCCCTATAGTCGCGGGACGTCGCGAGTGTGACTTTTATACCCTGTTGGGTCGATCTGGCGTTGGTGTAGTTGATCCTCTGCTCAACACACCATTTGGAGATGGCCGTCCACTTCTCCTTGTCTTGGATGAAGACAGGGGGAGGGGGCGCGACCTTCTTGGTACCGGGGGGGTTTTTGGCGGGGGCATCCTGCGCGGAGGATGGCGTACTCGCGATCGGGCGGGGGGTGGGGGGGGAAACTACGGGGGATCCTACGGGGAGGGGGGTGGGTGAGGGTGGGGGAGCATCCCTATCTACATAGTGGGTAGACGGGCTATCATCGATGGCGACTACTTTGGACGCCTGAGAGGAGCTCTGCTTCTTCATCTTCCTCTTACCGGAGGTGACAGCTGTGAAGCCGTCATCGTCCGACTGCGAGCTCGAAGAAGAGGCATGCTCTTCGTTATCGGAGGGGAAGGGGGTGGGGGCGCGCTTTGAGGAAGCGGGCTCGCTAGTATCCATCATGGTAGATGGGACTGATTGCGATGCTGCGAGTGCATCGCTAAAAGTGTCTAATTGATCTGAAGGATCGGGGGGAAAGTGCTTCTCAGCGATCGACTCGACCACTGGACCGAATTCCTTGCTGAGAGACGGATCGATCTGAAGGATCTTGCTCAGAGCTTGAAGGAGGATCAGGTTGTCTTTCCTGAGGGAATCTAGCTGGTCATTGATAGACCTGAATTTGGCCTCCATATTAAGGTGGCTCATTTTAACTAAAAAAAAAAAAAAAAAAAAAAAAAAAAAAAAAATTTAAGAGAGAATTATAAAACTCCTAACGGCCCTAGTCCTAACTCCCCGGGCGGACTACCGGGGATGTGTGAAACCCTCCCTGCCGGGTATAGGCAGGGAGGTTGAGTACTTATTGTGAGCCCTAAGCTTGCTTTTGCCCGTTGCCTGTCTTATTGTGCAACGGGGTCCTGACCAGTCTAGTGTGAAGGGTGTAGACACACCCAACCACTCTAGGTGTGTAGCTGTGGAAGCAAAACTGTCACCAATGCCGACTAGGAGACCCCCCAAGGCCGAACACTGGGACCCGTCCAATTGACTGCCTAGCCCTGAAGGGGTTCGGCGGGTGTAATTGGGTCAACACCCCCTCGGTTTCGTTGGCACCGTATGGTATCCACCGAGGACCACGAAACTGTGGTTTTGCCCTGAAGGGGCCTGTGACGCGCTACGTTTTGACTGTTAATCTGCTAACAGAAATACTTTATTAATTGTGTCTTGAAAAAGACAGCAATTAATAGCTGAAGAACTGGAGAGTCGCGAAGAACAGGAACCACCGGCTTGATATCAGGAACCACAAGCTTGAGTGATCAGGAACACGAAGAGCAGCACGACCGTCCGCAACCGATGCCAGTTGCTGAGTGCATGCGCCCGGATTTATATTTGCGACTCCATTTTATACCCCGCTCGAGTAGCCGTGTCAGTGGGAGGGGTACACAGCTAACGAAACTAATTCACAAAACGCGCAAGCGCGCGCGCGCGCTCTCAAGCCGAGCGGCGTCATGTACGTGCGCTGCGCCGTGGTTACGGGGTGGGTAGAGTTTTAGCACAATTTAATAAACCGTCACAATTACCTACATTTATGACAAGACTTTTAATAATATTAATGTTTTTTTTTTTTTTTTTTTTTCTTTTTTATTCAATAACTTTTGAAATGGGATTGTAGGTAGGTACTCACCTACACCTTCGGATGGGGTATTTTATTTATGACCCTAAATATGTTACGTCACATGTTATGAAAAGGCTTTAATATAATATGAATTAGGTAGGCATTTAGTGGTAGGCACTATAAAATTTCCGTATTTTCCCTAAGTCATTATAATAACCCTTATAGATTTATTAGACTGTAAGCATTAGTGTCGAATTTTAAAATCGAAAGTGCAGTGGAAATTGTATTCATTTATAATAATAGGTAGGTAGGTAGGTAGGTAGGTAGGTAGGTAGGTAGGTAGGTAGGTAGGTAGGTGGGTAGGTAGGTAGGTAGAACTGTCTGTCTGTTTATTTATTTAGGACCTATCTTCTATGTATTTCCTATTTAGATAGATAATAGTATAATATAACGTTTTGACTCTCGCTGTTATAGAAACGAATATTTTTCATATTCATGATAGTTTTGTTAGCCCTGAAAAGGGCTTTTTGGTGTGGTGAGCGCATGCACGCGCGCTAAGCATCTCGGTGCCGCCGTCCGTGGTTTCTTCAGTTTTGCTTCTGATGAATCGTTGGTGACGAGCTCGAGACACGTCGAGCGCGTTCCGCACCCTCCTTCCCGAGGACGATAGACGCGTACGTACTGCGTGCGCGCGGTTAGACGATGATGAAAACAAACAAACGCACAAAGCACGCGCGCGCCTCTCTCTACAGTGTGCAGTATTATTATAGTACAAAACAACATTAATAATAATAATTATGTAAGTACGTACGTACACACTGCACAGTAGGTAAGACGCACACGCACATTTGTCACTATCACTCATCGGCAGCTGCTGCTGTTGGTGTTGCGGGTATCGATGGTGGTGAGTGGGTGGATGGTGGTAGTCAGCCGACTCTGCGCCGCTGTCGTCGTCGCCGTCGCCGTCGCCTGTGTAACGCGAACGCGATCGTGGCTTACTTCTTAGCGGCGGACGCTTTCTTGGCTGCCGGCTTAGACTTGGGTGTGACCGCGGCCTTCTTGGGTTTAGGCGCTTTGGGTTTCTTGGTCGGCGGCTTTGCTGTCTTTTTAGCTTTGGGAGCGGCGCCTCCCTTCGCCTTAGCGGGGGCGGCGGCCTTCTTGGGTGTCGGCTTCTTCTTAGCGGCGGCAACCTTCTTGTCCTTGGCGGCGGCGGCCTTGGACTTTGAAGGTGAACTGGAGGCGGCAGACGCGGCCGCGGCTGCTGCCTTCTTGGTCTTGGCGCCAGCCGCAGAGGCGGTCGCCTTCTTCGTCTTGGCGGCGGCGGCCGGCGCCTTGCCGGCGGCCTTGCCAGCCGCACCGGCGGGTTTCTTGGCGTGGTGCGATTTCGACTCGAGCTTGAAGGAACCGGAGGCACCCTTGCCCTTGGTCTGGATCAGTGCGCCAGATTCGACGGCGCTCTTCAGGTATTTTCTGATGAACGGAGCCAGTTTCTCCGCGTCGACCTTGTACTGAGCGGCGATGTACTTCTTGATCGCCTGCAGGGAAGATCCGCTACGCTCCTTCATCTCCTTGATAGCGTTGTTGACCATCTCAGATGTTTTGGGATGAGTCGGTTTCGCCTTCGGTTTCTTCGCGGCACCGGCGCCGCCGGCCTGCCTCGCCTGCTTCTTCGCTGGTGTAGTGGGCGCGGGGGCCTCGGTAGCGACTGCGGTGTCTGCCATTGTAATTTGAAAAAAGATTCAACTTTACACTTGCAACGTTCAATAATAAAGAGAGAGAGTGTCTGACTTAGATGTCGCCACTTATAGGTTTCAAGAAGTTCGTATACGTACGCTTAGGTACGACGGAACTTTACCGTAACGAGCGCCGTGATGTCGCGGGACGTTTTCTCGTACGAACGCTTGAAAGTTTTCACTAACACGTATCTAATAAAATAAACAAAAAGAATGGTTAACGGCGTTAAGTGCATCGAGATTTTGCGGTTTCGGACAGGTCATGAAGTTGACGATGCGGGTGTGCGAATTCGGGGCGAGTGAGGTGCGCGTTCAGCCGGTGGCGGTGTTTTATTTTGACGACTGCGTACGAAGCGCAGGTCGGGTCGTGTTCAAAACGTTATTTTCTCTATAAAAGTGATAGTTAGTGTGCAGTTAGGTCGACGCGTCAACAAGGAGGATATCGAGCTTGTGTGGTAACAGGACTTCGTCGATATCACACCGTCTCGCGAAGGTATTATCGACCTAAAAGTGAAGCGTCGTAAAACACCGCGAGCGCCGAACTGCTAAGGACGGACACGACTCCGTCCAGGACGTGCAACCTATTAATATACTGTAATATTAAAAGACGAGAGTGCCCTTCGACGAGTGGACAGTGTACAGTCTGGTATAATCGCATCGGGAAGCGTATAGTAAACAATGTGTAAAACGACAATAATAGGTACTGGTACTGGGTAGGTCGGGCGGTCGCGCCAGTACCATCGTGCACGGCTGGCCTGTGTACCGCGCTCTCTTCACAGTAAACAGTCCGCCTGTGTAACACAGCTAGGTACCTACCGTGTATAGTAAAATAATGAGTGAGTGAGTAAGTAGGTAAATAAATAAAACGAACAAAAAAATAATGATGCTAACAAAATTGCAATGTACCTAAGTAATAATAAACAACACGACATAAACAAACAGCACGCACATCGAGGGGCGTTCAAACGAATAGGCACCTAGCTAGGTAGATGTTCTACAACGTAAGTATTGAATCTACTAATGTAAAGTTTTACTTTTATTTTTCATTCAATTCCAGCATACGTATACACACACCTCAGTGAGTGGCGATGGGCTTTTCATCACGCGTAGAAGAACAAAAACAAGCGCGTATTTATTACCTACGAGTATCTATCTGCGTATTATAAGCAAGCGAAGCGCATTATGTAGGTACCTACATCAATTTCAACTTGAAGATAACAATAAAAAGAATTTATTTATAATATAATTACGGTATTTCATTTATGTTCACCCCTCTCTCGTAGGTAGTAGGTAGGTAACTCCAAAACCAAAGTAGGTAAGTACGTATTACAGTGCCTAATGAATTTGGGTCACCAACAAGTATAGTAGTGTAAGTATTGGTAACGTGGTGGTACTGGCTTACATCTTAGTTAGTTAGTAAGTAAGTAAGTAAGTAGGTAGGTAGGTAGGTAGGTAGGTAGGTAGAGGTACGTTTTTTAGACAATTCCACTCAAGAAACATATTTAAAATATCGAATAATATGCGGCCCTGAAAAGGGCCTTTTTTATGTGCGCGTCTATATACGGATGGTTGAACGGTATGATTATGTTCACAACACACACACGTCCACCACAGTATGTAGAGCTGGTTGCGCCGCCGCAGGCAACAACACGTACACGCGGGGCATGCAGGTGTTTAACCGCCGAAACCGTACAGGGTGCGACCCTGGCGCTTCAGAGCGTAGACGACGTCCATGGCGGTGACGGTCTTCCTCTTGGCGTGCTCGGTGTAAGTGACAGCGTCGCGAATGACGTTCTCTAGGAACACTTTAAGGACACCGCGAGTCTCTTCGTAGATCAGACCGGAGATACGTTTCACGCCGCCTCTGCGAGCCAGACGACGGATGGCGGGCTTCGTGATACCTTGGATGTTATCACGAAGTACCTTCCTGTGACGCTTGGCTCCTCCTTTTCCCAGACCCTTTCCTCCCTTACCGCGACCGGTCATCTTCTTTGCAGTGGGGTTTCAAAATATGTAATACACTCAGCACGGTAGTGCGCACACGAACGACGCGAGCGACTGGAATATTTTTAAGATTTTTTTTTTTTTTTTTTTTTAACTATGGCATCTCGCAGGTATACCACTAAGGTATTTACTGCTTAACCGAACAATCCTGTGGCTGCCTTAAGCACTACACTCAAAGCCTCCAGCCAGGAGCAACTATTCTACATTAAAATTAGGCGAACGCTCGCTAAGGGCACCCCCTGTGGGGTACGAACCTCGGCTTAGGGCGTCGCTGAGGGGGGGACAGCAAGATGGGACAGGCTGGATCACGGATATATTATTATTAGACGGGGAATTTAAAGCTACGCGCTCAGCTGCGGCGCGGGCTGGCGCTTCATCGGACAAGGGTCGGGGGGGAGTATTATTTACTCGTGAGGGTCGCGCGCGCGGAGGACCTCGGCGGCGAGGTCGGTACGACGGGTGTCGGGTGTGTTTGTGCACTGTACTGGTGGCCCTATTGCTCTCCTGGAGGAGAGTGGTTGGATCATCTGGATCGGAGAGGACATGCCTAGGACGGCGAAATCGACTAATGCGGGAGGGGGTATAATTGGCCGCTTCAACAACCAGAGGGTTGCGGTGATTGGCGGCGGAATCAAAATGACGCTTTGCAATGCGTTTTAGGAACTGATGGATAGTGGGGATTTTGAGATCTAGGTGGAGGTTAATATTTCTGACATACCAGGGAGCGCCCGTGGCTCTTCTAAGGAATCTGTTCTGGATCACCTGCATCTTATGGATGTTTCTGGGGGATGTGTGTGCAAAGACTACACCCGCATAGGTCATGATGGGGCGGATGCACGCTGTGTAGATGCGCAATTTGCACTTGAGTGACAATTTGCTGCGTGCATTAACGATGTAGTAAAGTCTACTGAGAGCGAAGGCGGCCCGCGAGCGAACCGACCTTATGTGCTCTGTAAAGTTGAGGTAATGATCGAGGATGACTCCCAAGTACTTGGCTTGCTTCTCCCAGGGGATAGGCTTACCTAACAAGGTGAGTGGTCGGGGAATGTGAGGGGGTCTAGATCGCGGTTTTATGAATAAAACCGCCTGACTTTTGTCGGGGTTCACTTCAATTCTCCATTTCTTAAACCAGGCGCCAAGGTTATTGACAGCCCGTTGTAAGAGAAGGTGGATCTGAGTCTGCGACCGGCCCCTGCAATATATGGCCGTGTCATCTGCGAACAGAGCCAACTGCGCCGTATTGCTTTTGGGGATGTCGCTTGTGAAGAGCGAGAACATGAGCGGGGCGAGCACGGAGCCTTGAGGGACTCCGGCGCGGATTTGGCGGGGAGAGGATAGGGCTCCCTCGATGCGATAGCGGAAAGTACGATTCGACAAGTAGTCCCGTAAGATGAGCACGAGACGATCGGGCACTCCGAGTTTGTAGAGCTTAAAGATTAAGCCGTTGTGCCAGACCTTGTCGAATGCTTTCGCTATGTCGAAGAAGACCGCACCTGTCGACATGCCACGGTAGAAGCCGCCGCCGATGAATTCGACGATACGGTGGACCTGATGCACGCTAGAGTGCTGGGCTCTAAAGCCGAACTGTTCGTTGGGGATGAGGCCTTTGGTTTCAGCGTAGTCCCTGAGACGCTTATAAATAAGCCTCTCATAGATTTTGCCTAATACCTTGAGCAGACTGATGGGGCGGTAACTGGAGGGTTCGGTTTTGGGCTTGCCAGGCTTGGGGATACCTATCACTATGGCTTCTTTCCACGCTTGGGGGAAGATATTGTTGCTTAGAGCACCATTGAAGATGGTGGTCAGTAGCATAATAAGGTGGGCGGGGAAGAGTTGGATCACCCTATTGGTGATTCCATCTGAGCCGGGGGCTTTACGGATGTGGAGACCTTTGATGATGTCATGCACTTCGTCTGGAGTGACGGGAGGCAGAGGACTTTCGGGGTCTTCGACGGGGGGCAGTGAAGCTTTACGTTCGACTTCAGCGTCTACCTCTGAGAGGTGAGCTTGGTCTACTGGTAGGGAGCTGGGAGAGCATTGAGCCTCGAGACTGTCGGCTAGGCATTCCGCTTTGTCGATGTCGTCGAAGGCTATGGTTTTGTCGGGGCGTACTAGGGGGGGCATGGCAGCTATCTGCTTGGATTTGAGTTTTCTCTGGAGTTCCCAGAAGGCCTGATGGGTGGGCTGTAGCTCGCTCAGCATCTTATCCCAGCTCGCGTCACGCAGCTCCGCCATGCGTGTCTTTACAGATCTCTGCAAGTAGCGCATGTGGGCTTTGTTGGCGGGACAGGGAAAGTTGCTGTATGCACGGGTGGCCGCGTTCTTCTCGGTCAACAGAGCACGCGCATCGTCCGGGAGTTTCAAGTAGCGGTTATCCGCTTCAGGAACCTCCCTTGAACTGTCGTTCAGGACGGTTTGCACATGGTCAGTGAGCGAGTCGATCGCAGCCGTCGTGTCCGCGATTGAATCGAAAACGTTAGGGATGGAGTCCAATTGGGGGGATGTGTTGGTTTTCAGCTTATCGCCTACTTGCCTCCAGTCCGTCACCCTTTTGGTGGCTGGGGGTTGGTTGGGGTCAGAGGGACCTATGCGGGGAGCCAGTCGTATGACTACTGGTCGGTGGTCCGAGGTAAGCTCGTGAACCGTTTCTATTGAGTCTAATCTTAGGTTGACGTTCTTAAGGAGCGCCACGTCAAGAATGTCGGGGGCATGATTAATTTGGTGGGGATAGTGGGTTGGAGTCATCGGAGCGATGACGTCAAAGTTTTGAGCGAAGGAGAGATTGTACAATTGATGCCCTCTGGAGTTGGTAAGGGAGCTATTCCAGGAGGGATGTTTAGCGTTGAGATCGCCTGCTATGATAACAGAGTCACTCATGCCAAATAGGATTTTTAGGTCGTCCGCGATGGGTTGGAATCCCCCTGCGTGGTTGGGAGAGATGTAGGCCGATACTACGGTGACCGGCTGATGGCCAGTCATAGCTAGTCGGCAGATGGAGACTTCTAATTGTGCTAGCGGGGGAGGGTCAATAGGGATGCAGTACAGATCCTTTTTATAATAAATTAGTGTGCCGCCCAAGTGGGCATGCGACCTATCGTTACGGATTACACGGTAATTTGCAATGGCTGGATTACGGTGATTGGGTTTTAGGAAGGTTTCCTGTAAGAGGAATATGTCAATTCGATGATCACGGAGGAACTCCGATATTTCATCTCGTTGACCATGGATGCCGTTTGCGTTGAAGACGCCGAGGTTGAGGGATCTGGGTTTAAATCTACTTAAGGCCGTGTTATTCATGATGAAGAGATAACAGAGAGGGCTTGGGTGATGTCCTGGTTCGCGACTAATACGGCCAGGAGAGATTGGATGTCGCCGCTTTGCTTAGCGGCGACGATATCGCTTGCCATCTGAGCCGCCCGGGGCGTGCTGAATATGGCGAAGGCGCTGGCAATGATGTTAATATTTTGCGCAGCGATATTATAATTGATCGCGGGGTGCGGTGCTTGAGGAGCACGTACGGGTTTCGAGGCGGGCGCTATGGGTGCGGGGGGAGCGTAAGGCGTGGTAGGCGCGGAGGGCGCGGGGGGCGCGGCGGGCGCGGTGGGCGCGGCGGGCGCGGTGGGTGGGGTGGCCGCTGAGGGCGGAGGGACACGGTTACGCGGATCCATGAGAGAGTACATGGGGGTTTGAGGGAGCGGGGGCCTCGCGGTGGCCATGGCTGGGAAAGCCTGCTGGTGGTGGAGTTGAGTCCAGGGGCTAGGTCTCTGAGGACTTAGCCGCTGGGGGATTTGGGAGGAGGGAATGAGGAATTCCCTCTGTTTAGTCTGCCGAGCGTCGAGACGCTGGGTCAGTTTGCCTGGGTTCGACTTTGGTGCCTTAGGGCATCCGCGGTAATTGGCAGTATGCCCTATATTCCCGCATAGCACGCAGCTAGGTGGGCTATCGCAGAGATTGCGATCTTTTGGCCGTGAGCAATCCGAAGTGCCGTGGTCGCCCAGGCACTTGACGCACCTGGGTTTGGCATGGCAGTTCTTCTGCGCATGGCCGTACAGCTGGCAATTATGGCATTGCCCTATGGCGCTGTTTTTCCAGGGCTTCTCAATGGTGAAGCCCATTAGGTTGCAGATCGTCTTAACGTTGAATATGGGGTGATGCCCCTCGGTCGGGGAGCACACGACTAAGATCATGTCGTATGCTTCTCTACCGCGCGAACGGTGCATGCGGTGCACTTCATCGACTGGTATCCTTTGCGACTGAAGGTCTGCTAGGATGTCGGATGGGGAGATTTCCTTGGGGATCTTCTTGATCACCACACGGATCTGTCTGTCTTCTGGGAGGGAGTAGGTGTGGAATGACACACCTCTCGCTTGCAGAAGGGTATTCAAGTCCCTATAGTCGCGGGACGTCGCGAGTGTGACTTTTATACCCTGTTGGGTCGATCTGGCGTTGGTGTAGTTGATCCTCTGCTCAACACACCATTTGGAGATGGCCGTCCACTTCTCCTTGTCTTGGATGAAGACAGGGGGAGGGGGCGCGACCTTCTTGGTACCGGGGGGGTTTTTGGCGGGGGCATCCTGCGCGGAGGATGGCGTACTCGCGATCGGGCGGGGGGTGGGGGGGGAAACTACGGGGGATCCTACGGGGAGGGGGGTGGGTGAGGGTGGGGGAGCATCCCTATCTACATAGTGGGTAGACGGGCTATCATCGATGGCGACTACTTTGGACGCCTGAGAGGAGCTCTGCTTCTTCATCTTCCTCTTACCGGAGGTGACAGCTGTGAAGCCGTCATCGTCCGACTGCGAGCTCGAAGAAGAGGCATGCTCTTCGTTATCGGAGGGGAAGGGGGTGGGGGCGCGCTTTGAGGAAGCGGGCTCGCTAGTATCCATCATGGTAGATGGGACTGATTGCGATGCTGCGAGTGCATCGCTAAAAGTGTCTAATTGATCTGAAGGATCGGGGGGAAAGTGCTTCTCAGCGATCGACTCGACCACTGGACCGAATTCCTTGCTGAGAGACGGATCGATCTGAAGGATCTTGCTCAGAGCTTGAAGGAGGATCAGGTTGTCTTTCCTGAGGGAATCTAGCTGGTCATTGATAGACCTGAATTTGGCCTCCATATTAAGGTGGCTCATTTTAACTAAAAAAAAAAAAAAAAAAAAAAAAAAAAAAAAAATTTAAGAGAGAATTATAAAACTCCTAACGGCCCTAGTCCTAACTCCCCGGGCGGACTACCGGGGATGTGTGAAACCCTCCCTGCCGGGTATAGGCAGGGAGGTTGAGTACTTATTGTGAGCCCTAAGCTTGCTTTTGCCCGTTGCCTGTCTTATTGTGCAACGGGGTCCTGACCAGTCTAGTGTGAAGGGTGTAGACACACCCAACCACTCTAGGTGTGTAGCTGTGGAAGCAAAACTGTCACCAATGCCGACTAGGAGACCCCCCAAGGCCGAACACTGGGACCCGTCCAATTGACTGCCTAGCCCTGAAGGGGTTCGGCGGGTGTAATTGGGTCAACACCCCCTCGGTTTCGTTGGCACCGTATGGTATCCACCGAGGACCACGAAACTGTGGTTTTGCCCTGAAGGGGCCTGTGACGCGCTACGTTTTGACTGTTAATCTGCTAACAGAAATACTTTATTAATTGTGTCTTGAAAAAGACAGCAATTAATAGCTGAAGAACTGGAGAGTCGCGAAGAACAGGAACCACCGGCTTGATATCAGGAACCACAAGCTTGAGTGATCAGGAACACGAAGAGCAGCACGACCGTCCGCAACCGATGCCAGTTGCTGAGTGCATGCGCCCGGATTTATATTTGCGACTCCATTTTATACCCCGCTCGAGTAGCCGTGTCAGTGGGAGGGGTACACAGCTAACGAAACTAATTCACAAAACGCGCAAGCGCGCGCGCGCGCTCTCAAGCCGAGCGGCGTCATGTACGTGCGCTGCGCCGTGGTTACGGGGTGGGTAGAGTTTTAGCACAATTTAATAAACCGTCACAATTACCTACATTTATGACAAGACTTTTAATAATATTAATGTTTTTTTTTTTTTTTTTTTTTCTTTTTTATTCAATAACTTTTGAAATGGGATTGTAGGTAGGTACTCACCTACACCTTCGGATGGGGTATTTTATTTATGACCCTAAATATGTTACGTCACATGTTATGAAAAGGCTTTAATATAATATGAATTAGGTAGGCATTTAGTGGTAGGCACTATAAAATTTCCGTATTTTCCCTAAGTCATTATAATAACCCTTATAGATTTATTAGACTGTAAGCATTAGTGTCGAATTTTAAAATCGAAAGTGCAGTGGAAATTGTATTCATTTATAATAATAGGTAGGTAGGTAGGTAGGTAGGTAGGTAGGTAGGTAGGTAGGTAGGTAGGTAGGTGGGTAGGTAGGTAGGTAGAACTGTCTGTCTGTTTATTTATTTAGGACCTATCTTCTATGTATTTCCTATTTAGATAGATAATAGTATAATATAACGTTTTGACTCTCGCTGTTATAGAAACGAATATTTTTCATATTCATGATAGTTTTGTTAGCCCTGAAAAGGGCTTTTTGGTGTGGTGAGCGCATGCACGCGCGCTAAGCATCTCGGTGCCGCCGTCCGTGGTTTCTTCAGTTTTGCTTCTGATGAATCGTTGGTGACGAGCTCGAGACACGTCGAGCGCGTTCCGCACCCTCCTTCCCGAGGACGATAGACGCGTACGTACTGCGTGCGCGCGGTTAGACGATGATGAAAACAAACAAACGCACAAAGCACGCGCGCGCCTCTCTCTACAGTGTGCAGTATTATTATAGTACAAAACAACATTAATAATAATAATTATGTAAGTACGTACGTACACACTGCACAGTAGGTAAGACGCACACGCACATTTGTCACTATCACTCATCGGCAGCTGCTGCTGTTGGTGTTGCGGGTATCGATGGTGGTGAGTGGGTGGATGGTGGTAGTCAGCCGACTCTGCGCCGCTGTCGTCGTCGCCGTCGCCGTCGCCTGTGTAACGCGAACGCGATCGTGGCTTACTTCTTAGCGGCGGACGCTTTCTTGGCTGCCGGCTTAGACTTGGGTGTGACCGCGGCCTTCTTGGGTTTAGGCGCTTTGGGTTTCTTGGTCGGCGGCTTTGCTGTCTTTTTAGCTTTGGGAGCGGCGCCTCCCTTCGCCTTAGCGGGGGCGGCGGCCTTCTTGGGTGTCGGCTTCTTCTTAGCGGCGGCAACCTTCTTGTCCTTGGCGGCGGCGGCCTTGGACTTTGAAGGTGAACTGGAGGCGGCAGACGCGGCCGCGGCTGCTGCCTTCTTGGTCTTGGCGCCAGCCGCAGAGGCGGTCGCCTTCTTCGTCTTGGCGGCGGCGGCCGGCGCCTTGCCGGCGGCCTTGCCAGCCGCACCGGCGGGTTTCTTGGCGTGCGCTTGAAGGAACCGGAGGCACCCTTGCCCTTGGTCTGGATCAGTGCGCCAGATTCGACGGCGCTCTTCAGGTATTTTCTGATGAACGGAGCCAGTTTCTCCGCGTCGACCTTGTACTGAGCGGCGATGTACTTCTTGATCGCCTGCAGGGAAGATCCGCTACGCTCCTTCATCTCCTTGATAGCGTTGTTGACCATCTCAGATGTTTTGGGATGAGTCGGTTTCGCCTTCGGTTTCTTCGCGGCACCGGCGCCGCCGGCCTGCCTCGCCTGCTTCTTCGCTGGTGTAGTGGGCGCGGGGGCCTCGGTAGCGACTGCGGTGTCTGCCATTGTAATTTGAAAAAAGATTCAACTTTACACTTGCAACGTTCAATAATAAAGAGAGAGAGTGTCTGACTTAGATGTCGCCACTTATAGGTTTCAAGAAGTTCGTATACGTACGCTTAGGTACGACGGAACTTTACCGTAACGAGCGCCGTGATGTCGCGGGACGTTTTCTCGTACGAACGCTTGAAAGTTTTCACTAACACGTATCTAATAAAATAAACAAAAAGAATGGTTAACGGCGTTAAGTGCATCGAGATTTTGCGGTTTCGGACAGGTCATGAAGTTGACGATGCGGGTGTGCGAATTCGGGGCGAGTGAGGTGCGCGTTCAGCCGGTGGCGGTGTTTTATTTTGACGACTGCGTACGAAGCGCAGGTCGGGTCGTGTTCAAAACGTTATTTTCTCTATAAAAGTGATAGTTAGTGTGCAGTTAGGTCGACGCGTCAACAAGGAGGATATCGAGCTTGTGTGGTAACAGGACTTCGTCGATATCACACCGTCTCGCGAAGGTATTATCGACCTAAAAGTGAAGCGTCGTAAAACACCGCGAGCGCCGAACTGCTAAGGACGGACACGACTCCGTCCAGGACGTGCAACCTATTAATATACTGTAATATTAAAAGACGAGAGTGCCCTTCGACGAGTGGACAGTGTACAGTCTGGTATAATCGCATCGGGAAGCGTATAGTAAACAATGTGTAAAACGACAATAATAGGTACTGGTACTGGGTAGGTCGGGCGGTCGCGCCAGTACCATCGTGCACGGCTGGCCTGTGTACCGCGCTCTCTTCACAGTAAACAGTCCGCCTGTGTAACACAGCTAGGTACCTACCGTGTATAGTAAAATAATGAGTGAGTGAGTAAGTAGGTAAATAAATAAAACGAACAAAAAAATAATGATGCTAACAAAATTGCAATGTACCTAAGTAATAATAAACAACACGACATAAACAAACAGCACGCACATCGAGGGGCGTTCAAACGAATAGGCACCTAGCTAGGTAGATGTTCTACAACGTAAGTATTGAATCTACTAATGTAAAGTTTTACTTTTATTTTTCATTCAATTCCAGCATACGTATACACACACCTCAGTGAGTGGCGATGGGCTTTTCATCACGCGTAGAAGAACAAAAACAAGCGCGTATTTATTACCTACGAGTATCTATCTGCGTATTATAAGCAAGCGAAGCGCATTATGTAGGTACCTACATCAATTTCAACTTGAAGATAACAATAAAAAGAATTTATTTATAATATAATTACGGTATTTCATTTATGTTCACCCCTCTCTCGTAGGTAGTAGGTAGGTAACTCCAAAACCAAAGTAGGTAAGTACGTATTACAGTGCCTAATGAATTTGGGTCACCAACAAGTATAGTAGTGTAAGTATTGGTAACGTGGTGGTACTGGCTTACATCTTAGTTAGTTAGTAAGTAAGTAAGTAAGTAGGTAGGTAGGTAGGTAGGTAGGTAGGTAGAGGTACGTTTTTTAGACAATTCCACTCAAGAAACATATTTAAAATATCGAATAATATGCGGCCCTGAAAAGGGCCTTTTTTATGTGCGCGTCTATATACGGATGGTTGAACGGTATGATTATGTTCACAACACACACACGTCCACCACAGTATGTAGAGCTGGTTGCGCCGCCGCAGGCAACAACACGTACACGCGGGGCATGCAGGTGTTTAACCGCCGAAACCGTACAGGGTGCGACCCTGGCGCTTCAGAGCGTAGACGACGTCCATGGCGGTGACGGTCTTCCTCTTGGCGTGCTCGGTGTAAGTGACAGCGTCGCGAATGACGTTCTCTAGGAACACTTTAAGGACACCGCGAGTCTCTTCGTAGATCAGACCGGAGATACGTTTCACGCCGCCTCTGCGAGCCAGACGACGGATGGCGGGCTTCGTGATACCTTGGATGTTATCACGAAGTACCTTCCTGTGACGCTTGGCTCCTCCTTTTCCCAGACCCTTTCCTCCCTTACCGCGACCGGTCATCTTCTTTGCAGTGGGGTTTCAAAATATGTAATACACTC
The DNA here is from genome assembly GCA_963853775.1 of Xanthia togata. Classification (NCBI taxonomy): domain Eukaryota; kingdom Metazoa; phylum Arthropoda; class Insecta; order Lepidoptera; family Noctuidae; genus Xanthia; species Xanthia togata. Next base: position 5,419,050 of record OY970818.1, on the reverse strand, counting down.
AGCACGGTAGTGCGCACACGAACGACGCGAGCGACTGGAATATTTTTAAGATTTTTTTTTTTTTTTTTTTTTTTAACTAGGGCATCTCACAGATATACCACTAAGGTAGTTACTGCTTAACCGGACTGTCCTGTGGCTGCCTTAAGCTACTACACTCAAAGCCTCCAGCCAGGGGCATAAACTATTCTAACTTATATTAAGCGAACGCTCGCTAAGGGCACCCCCTGTGGGGTACGAACCTCGGCTTAGGGCGTCGCTGAGGGGAGGGCAGCAAGGTGGGACAGGCTGGATCGAATTTATGTTTTCATTATTATTAGTCGGGGAATTTAATTCTACATTTCTCAGCGTAACGCGGGCTGGCGCTTCTGCGAGCAAGGGTCGGGCGGGGGTATTATTTACTCGGGAGGGTCGCGATCGCGGAGGACCTCGGCGGCGAGGTCGGTAAGTTTTATGTCGAATGTTTCTGTGTACTGTACTGGTGGCCCTACTGCTTTCTTGAAGGAGGGTGGTGGGATCATCGGGGTCGGATAGAACGTGCCTAGGGCGGCGGATACGACTAATGCGTGAAGGGGTATAATTGGCCGCTTCAACAACCAGAGGGTTGCGGTGCTTGGCGGCGGAGTCGAAGTAACGCTTGGACATGCGTTTTAGGTATTGGTGGATGGTAGGTATTTTTAAGTCTAGGTGGAGATTAATGTTCCTGACAAACCAGGGAGCGCCTGTGGCTTTCCGAAGGAATCGGTTTTGGATCGTCTGCATCCTGTGGATGTTATGGGGGGATGCTTGGGCGAATACGGCGCCCGCATATGTCATAATGGGGCGGATGCACGCTGTGTAGACACGCAATTTGCACTTTAGTGACAATTTGCTACGTGCGTTCAGGATGTAATAGAGCCTACTGAGAGCGAAAGCGGCTCGCGAGCGGACCGACTTTATGTGCTCTGCAAAGTTTAGGTTTTTGTCTAGGATGACACCTAGGTATTTGGCTCGCTTCTCCCAAGGGATAGGCTTGCCTAGCATGGTGAGCTCAGGGGGGCGGCGGGGGGGTCTAGAGCGCGGTTTCATAAAGAACACCGCCTGACTTTTGTCGGGATTTACTTCGATTCTCCATTTTCTAAACCAGGCGCCAAGCTTGTTGACGGCTCGTTGTAGATTCTGGGTCATCTGGGTGGGACTTTTGCCCCTGCAGTATATGGCCGTATCGTCTGCGAACAGAGCCAACTGTGCCTTATTGCATTTAGGGATATCGCTTGTGAATAGCGAGAATAAGAGAGGGGAGAGCACGGAGCCTTGGGGCACTCCGGCGCGGATCGGGCGAGGGGAGGATAGTGCTCCCTCGATTCGGTAGCGGAAAGTGCGATTCGACAAGTAGTCCCGTATGATGAGTACGAGTCTGTCGGGCACATTGAGTTTGTATAGCTTAAAAATTAAGCCATTGTGCCAGACTTTGTCAAAAGCTTTCGCTATATCGAAGAAGACCGCACCTGTCGACATACCGCGGTAGAATCCACCACTGATAAATTCGACGATACGGTGAACTTGATGCACGCTGGAGTGCTGGGTTCGAAAACCAAACTGTTCATTTGGAATGAGGCCCTTGGTTTCGGCGTAATCTCTGAGGCGCTTATAAATAAGTCTCTCATAGATTTTACCTACTACCTTGAGCAGACTGATGGGGCGATAGCTGGAGGGATCGCTTTTTGGCTTGCCAGGCTTTGGAATGCCTATGACAGTGGCTTCTTTCCATGCTTGAGGAAATATGTTCTTGCTCAGAGCACCATTGAAGATGATGGTCAGTAGCATAATTAGGTGGGCGGGGAATAGTTGGATCACCCTATTGGTAATTCCATCTGAGCCGGGAGCTTTACGGGTTTTGAGCCCTTTTATAATGTCATGCACTTCGTCTGGAGTGACAGGAGGCAGAGGACTGTCGGGGTCTTCGACTGGTGGGAGGGAAGCTTTGAGGTTGACTTCAGCGTCTACCTTTGAGAGGTGAGCTTGGTCGACTGGTAGGGAGCTAGGAGAGCATTGAGCCTCGAGACTGTCGGCTAGGCATTCTGCTTTGTCGATGTCTTCAAAGGCGACGGTTTTATCGGGTCTTATTAGAGGGGGCATGGCGGCTACTTGCTGGGACTTGAGTTTCCTCTGAAGTTCCCAGAAGGCTAGATGATTTGGCTCTAATTCGCTCAGCATCCTATCCCACCCCGCTTCACGCAGCTCAGCTATGCGTTTCGTTACAGTTCTCTGTAAGTAGCGCATGTGAGCCTTGTTAGCGGCGCAGGGGAAGTTGCTGTATGCACGGACAGCCGCGTTCTTCTCAGTCAAAAGAGCACGCGCATCGTCCGGGAGCTTCAAGTAACGGTTATCCGTTACCGGAACCTCCCTTGAACAGTCGTTCAAGACGGTTTGCACGTGATCAGTGAGTGAGTCGATCGCGGCCGTCGCGTCAGCGATTGAGTCAAAGGTGTTGGGGATGGCGTCCAATTGGGGGGACGTGTTGGCTTTCAGCTTGATGCTTACTTGCCTCCAGTCCGTTACCCTTTTGGTAGCTGGGGGTTGGTTGGGGTCAGAAGGACCTATACGGGGGGTCAATCTTACAACTACTGGGCGGTGGTCAGAGTTAAGCTCTTGCACCGTTTCTATTGAATCTAGTCTTAGGTGGACATTCTTAAGGAGTGCCACGTCTAAGATGTCTGGGGTATGACTTGAGTCGTGGGGAAAGTGGGTGGGAGTCATCGGGGCGATGACGTCGAAGTTCTGGGAAGAGGACAGGTTATATAAGTGAACCCCTCTGGTGTTAGTACTAGTACTATTCCAAGAGGGGTGTTTGGCATTGAGATCGCCTGCAATTATTACAGAGTCACTCATGCCGAATAGTATGTTTAGGTCGTCCGCGATGGGTTTGAAATCCTCTGCGGAGATGCGGGGGGGGATGTAGGCCGATATTATGGTGACTGGCTGATGGCCTGTCATACCTAGTCGGCATATTGAAACTTCTATGCGTGATAGAGAGGGAGGGTCTATAGGGATGCAGTACAGATCCTTTTTATAATATATGAGAGTGCCGCCCTTGTGGCATCGCGTCCTATCGTTGCGGATTATGCGGTAGTTCGCAACTGATGGATTCCGTTGGCTAGGTTTAAGAAAGGACTCCTGAAGGAGGAAGATGTCAATTCGATGATCACGGAGAAACTCCGATATTTCATCGCGTTGACCGGTTATGCCATTTGCGTTGAAGACGCCTAGATTGAGGGATCGGGGTTTGAATCTACAGGCCGTATAGTTCATTTTGAAATGTTGGTTAGGGCTTGGGTGATGTCTTGGTACGCGTGGAATACGTCCAAGATGGATTGAAGATCGCCGGTTTGTTTTGCGGCCGTTATGTCGCTAGCCATTTGGGCTGCGCGGGGGGTGCAGAATATGGCGAATGCGCCGGCAATTACATTTAGGTTCTGTGATGCAGAACTGTAATTGGTGGGGATAGTGGGGCGTGCTGCTTGGGGAGCAGGCGCGGGTTTGGAGTGGGGCGCGGTAGGCGCAGGCGTAGCAGGCGCGAGAGGCACAGAGGGTGCGTGAGGCGCTGAGGGCGCGGTGGGTTTGGTAGCCATTAAGGGCGGATTCACACGGATACGCGGATCCATGAGTGAGTAGAGCGGGGTCTGTGGGGCCGGGGGCTTTGGTACCTGCATGGCCGGGAAGGCCTGTTGGTGCTGGAGTTGATTCCAGGGGCTGGGTCTCTGCGGACTCAGCCGTTGGGGGATTTGAGTTGAGGGGGCAGGGGGGAAATCCCTCTGCTTAGTCTGCCTAGCGTCTAGACGCTTAGTCAGCTTAAGTGACGAGAGTTTTGGGGCTTTTGGGCAGCCTCGGTAGTTGGCTGTGTGTCCTGATTGGCCACACAGCACACAGCTTGGAGGGCTGTCACAGAGGCTGCGGTCCTTGGGTCGTGTGCAGGCAGAGGTGCCATGGTCCCCCAAGCACTTAACGCACCTGGGTTTCGCGTGGCAATGCTTCTGTGCATGGCCGTATAGTTGGCAATTGTGACATTGCCCGATCGTGCTGTTCTTCCATGGCTTCTCAATTGAGAAGCCCATTAGACTACAGATAGTCTTGACCTGGAAGATGGGGTGGTACCCCTCTGTGGGAGAGCATACGACAAGAATCATGTCGTACGCTTCGCCTCCACGTGCACGGTGCATCCGGTGCACCTCATCCACGGGGACTTTTTGCGACAGAAGGTCGCTAAGTATATCTGATGGGGAGATCTCTTTAGGGATCCTTTTTATGACCACTCGGGTCTGACGTTCTTCCGGGAGGGAGTAGGTGTGGAACGACACACTTCTCTCTCTCATGAGACGGGTGAAGTCTCTGAAATCCCGGGCGGTGGGGAGGGAGACTTTGATACCCTGTTGGGTAGATCGGGCATTTGTGTATCCGATTTTAAGGTCGGTGCACCATTTAGAGATGGTGGTCCACTTCTCCTTGTCCTGGATGAACACAGGAGGAGGGGGAGCCACCTTTTTGGGACTAGGGTTGGATGTTTGCTGCTTTGTCGCTTCCTTTGTAGAGGAAGTCGAAGCAGCGAACGCTATCGGGCGGGGGGTGGGGGGGGTAGTTAGCGGGGCCGCGGGTTGGGGGCTGGGCGGGGGGGCATCCCTGTCTACATAGTGAGGGGGAGGGTCCTCAATAGCGACCATTTTGGCCGCCTGAGCGGAGGGTTGACGCTTCTTCTTCCTCTTTCCCCCGGCGACGGTAATGAACCCGTCGTCATCTGACTGGGAGGCAGAGGATGAGGAAGGGTTAAGGTCTTCCGAGTCGGAGAAGCATGGGGTGGGGGCACGCTCAGAAGAAGCGGCCGGAATAGAGGTGTCCATTGGACTGAGAGGGCTTACCGGGCTAGTGACTGCATCGAGCGCGTCGCTGAAGTTCCCTACCTCAGAGGGATTATTGAAGGAAAGCTGCTTGGCAGCAATGGATTCGAGTTCGGTACCGAACTCGTCGACCAGTACAGGATCCTTTTTTAGGATCCTGTCTAGAATGCTCAAGAGGACCTCGTTGTCACTCTTGAGCGAATCGAATTTGTCGCTAAGCGACTGAAATTGAGCCTCCATTATTGAGAGACTCATAGTAACGGCTGAGGGAGGAGGGATTCCTACGCTCCTAACGATATTCTAAAATATCGTATATTATCAAACCTATCTCCCCGGGTGGTTTGGCCGGGGATGAGTATAACCCTCCCTGCCGGGGTTAGGCAGGGAGGTTGAGTACCTATTTATGAGCCCTAAGCTTGCTTTGGCCCGTTACCTATCTTAATGTGTAACGGGGTCCTATTAAGTCTAGTGCGAAGGGTGTAGACACACCCAACCGACACTAGGTGTGTTGCTGTAATAAAACGGGTTATGCTATCTACGTCACCTATGCCGACTAGGAGATCCCCCAAGGCCGAACACAGGGACCGTCCAACTTACTGCCTTACCCTGAAGGGGTTAGGCGGGTGTGTGGGTCAACACCCCACTCGGTTTCGTTGGCACCGTAAGGTATCCACCGAGTACGCCCGGAAGGGGCCGATAGCACGACGATGTACGTTTTGACTTTAACCTTTAAGAAACACTTATTAACTGTGTCTTGAAAAAGACAACAGTTAACGTCTGTAGCTAGTAGTAGTCCGTGCGACAACTAGACGCGTCGCTCAGGGCGGCGGAATCTGGAATGAAAATTCAACCAATCAGAGCAGCGTTAGCGTGAAAAGTGGGCGGGGCTTACGGGAGCGTCCGGCCGTGAGCAGGCGACTGTCAGCGGCAGGGTGCGCGGTCCGAATGATTTTTAAGATTCACAACTGCTCGTATTTATACTGTACGGTGAGCTCAGCGGGGGGGGGGGGACAGAGACGTGGAGGTGCGCGGGGCGAGGCGAGCCGACGCTCGACGTTGATTGGTCGATTGAACTATGTCTCTTAAAAGTTACATACCTACGTACCAAACTTTATGTTATCCAATTTGATTTTAGTTATTACTCTACATATACGAGAAAGAAAACCAAGTACTTATCCCGTAACAGTTAATACTATTCAATTTACTCGATATATAGGTACCTACCTACGGAATGAATAATTTATACTCGTAACGATCGTAGCCGAAATATTTTTAGGTAATATGGTAGGTAGGTAGGTAGGTAGGTATGTATGAAACTAACTAACCATAATACTGTGTCCCTAGTAAAGTAAAGTAGGATGTAAATCGTCAGGAAAGTATATTTTATATTGTAAGACTAGTACTTCTCTCTCTCTCTCTCTCTCTCTCTCTCTCTCTCTCATTAATTCGACTTTATTCATTGAAAATAAAAGTAGCTTATGTCGATCATAGTTTAGGGTTAAGGAAGGTAGGTAGGTAGGTAGGTAGGTAGATAGATATGTGTGTGTGTGTGTGTGTGTGTGTGTATTTAGCGTTTTTTTATGACGTCTGATATAAAGAAACATTTAATTATCTGATACATATGTGGCCCTGAAAAGGGCCTTTTATGTGAACGAGCAAACGCACAGCCACAGCCACAGACACGCTGCAATGCACGAAGGCAGTCTACGTGGAGGGCGATGTGTATTGTGACGTCAGCAGCAGTTTAAGCGCGTTCGCCTCTGATCCTGCGCGCCAACTGGATGTCCTTGGGCATGATGGTGACGCGCTTCGCGTGAATCGCGCACAGGTTGGTGTCTTCGAAGAGACCGACGAGATAAGCTTCGCTAGCCTCCTGCAGCGCCATAACAGCGGAGCTCTGGAAACGGAGATCGGTCTTGAAGTCCTGTGCGATCTCACGCACGAGACGCTGGAACGGAAGCTTGCGGATCAGCAGTTCGGTACTCTTCTGGTAGCGACGAATCTCACGGAGGGCCACAGTGCCGGGCCTGTAGCGATGGGGTTTCTTAACACCACCGGTGGCCGGTGCGCTCTTGCGCGCAGCCTTGGTGGCGAGCTGCTTCCTCGGCGCCTTACCACCGGTGGATTTACGAGCGGTCTGCTTAGTACGCGCCATTGTAAACAAGGAACGACAGACAAATAATAATCAACTGAGAATACTGACTTTAGATACACGCAACGGACGCGCGCGGACCTATACACTTCGAACGTAGGAGAGCGAATAAAACCGTGAACCCAAAACGTCGTGTATTTATAGTCAGGCAAAGTAAGCGGGCAGGAGCGCGCGCGCCCCTGCGCGCCCTCTGTAGTACAACGATCTAACTAAAATTGTCATAAAATAGAAAACAATTTTTCATTGATTATGTACAGCTATGTTTAAAACTTAATATTATTTATTATTTTGTATTTTTCATAAAATACACCCGTCTGGTAAAACAGTGTAGATTGAAAAAAAAAAAAGAGAGGAAAAATCCCCCCCCCCCCCCCTCCCCCATACAAGTATAAAAATTTGTTAAAAACTTAATAATATTTGTGATTTATGGCTGCTAATCTATACAATTGGACCCCCCCCCCCCCCCCCCGCATACAAGTATACAAATTTTATTAGCTAGTTGTCTAAACAGACGTGTTGAGAAACTACGGATTTTCTATGTTAAGTTTTCTAGTACACTCTTATTCACTTGCATCTTAATTAGTACCTACGCTATCGTTTACGCGGGAAATTACCTATGCATGTTGTAATTTTGTTGATGCAGTTGTTTAGTAAATAAGTAGGTAAGTGAATAATATGTATGTAACTGAGTGTAGGTAGGTAGGTAGGTCGGTCTATATAATAAGCCTGATATAGTCTTCATTCAATTCATTATGATACTAGGTAGGTAGGTAGGTAGGTAGGTACGTGTTTTTCTTATAATTTTTATGTAGTAGTAACGTTTTGACTGTCATCAAATTTAAAGAAACGTGAATTTATCACATGAACATATTTGTGGCCCTGAAAAGGGCCTTTTGTTTTTACTCCTGCCTGCCATCCCACGGTGTGCGTGCGCGTCCAGACGTTTGTCGTGGTTTGCCCGTAAGCACGTGAATCATGCGCGTCTCGTACGTACATACATGACACACAGCGGGTAGATGATACCTATGTGTGTATATGTATGCACATTACGATGACACTAACACAATTAACACGCACCACAGTCAACAAGACACACGAACAAGCGCACTGGGTTTAACACTGTACACAAACACGAGGCGGCGGCTTTGAGACGGAGCGTCGGCGGCTCTTGCTAGCCTACCGAGCCCGCTCACTTGGAGCTGGTGTATTTGGTGACGGCCTTGGTGCCCTCACTGACGGCGTGCTTGGCGAGCTCACCAGGCAGCAGGAGCCTGACGGACGTTTGCACCTCCCTGGACGTGATGGTGGATCTCTTGTTGTAGTGGGCGAGACGGGAAGCTTCGGCGGCGATACGCTCGAAGATGTCGTTCACGAACGAGTTCATGATAGACATGGCCTTGCTGGAGATACCGGTGTCGGGGTGCACCTGCTTCAGGACCTTGTAGATGTAGATGGCGTAACTCTCCTTCCTCTTGTGCTTCTTCTTCTTCTTGTCGGTCTTGGAGATGTTCTTCTGGGCTTTGCCAGACTTCTTGGCGGCTTTACCACTTGTCTTGGGCGGCATTATGAAATTGTCGAGCGAGTACACGTGCTACCGAAACGGAGTTCAGTCGCAGTATAAACCGTGATCCAATTGGTCGTCGCGACGCCCCCGCAAGGGGGCGTGGCGAGCGGGGTCGGAGCGTCGCCCCTCGCCCGCGGAGGCCATACGGCGGCCCGCCACTGCGGGTCCTCTCGATGGGGCGGCCTAATGCGGCCTAGGTAATTTGACGCAGCAAAGCTGCGTCTGTGTAATGGTTGCTATGAATATTTCTGTAGGCGCGCCACGACGCTATACCATATAGCGTCGTTTTCTTCACGACACCACGGCGGTCAGTCCCCATCAGGTGAGACCTCCAGTTACCTGGAGGAGGCCCGATGAAGACGACCAGCGACAGTGGTGCCGGCTCGACGCACCTACAGGTAGATATGTAGTTTTCCCTCGCCCCGCTTACAGATCTAGCCGTTTACGGATTGAGGGATAAACAGTCATGTATGTACGAGCGGTTTGTGTTGTAGTGTAACACCGCTCGGCGTCTACGTGCGTCGCGACGCGTGGCGTCGCGGTCGCACGTGTTGTGTATAGATGCATGTGTAGTTGTGGTTGTCTGTGTTTAGTTACGCGACGTGCCTATATTAACCTAGAACACGCCGCGCAACAGATGTATGTGTACATCTGTAGAGTCTTATTATTTCGAGTGAGCTGCGTGTTACCTGGGTGCGGCTCACTCGAGGCGTCAATCCGGTGGATGGGGTCAGTCGTCCGCTACCAGGTCGCGGGGCAGGGGTCTCGCGTCAGGTGGGCGCGCGTGCAATGGCGCTATCTGCCTGACATGGGGCCAGGCAGAGGCGTCGGCACGCGCGAACATCACCGTCGCGAGTCGCCTCACAAACTCATCCAGGCTCTCGATCCCGAGATCCCGATGTAGGACATCGTTCCTCACGAAACGAGGAGCGGCTACGATGGTCCGCAACGCATGGTTTTGTTGCGTGCGGAGCTGCTTCTTGCTCGACTCGCTCGTGAGGGCGAACCAAGCGGGCGCGGCGTACGTCAAGACTGGGCGTATGTACATCTTGTACACGCTCAGCTTGACGCGCGCCGGGATTCGGGATTGGAGCACTGGTCTGAGCAGGTGACGGGCGACCCCGCCCTGCGCGGCGACCTTGCGGACGTGTGGCCCCATCGTGAGGCGGCGGTCGATGGTCACACCCAAGTACTTGACCTGGGGCGACCAATCGACGGCGGCTCCTTGTAGCTTCAAGGGTGGTGGGAGGGGCGCATACCCAGTGAGCAGCGCCTGCGTCTTACCCACGTTAACCGAGAGCCGCCATTTTGACAGCCACTCGGGGAGCAGGTCGAGGGCGCGCTGCATTTTGACCGCCGCGTACTTCGCATTTAGCGAGGTAGTAATGTACGCGGCGTCGTCGGCATACAGCGCGAGCGTCGCCTCGGGAGTGGTGGGGATGTCGTCGGTGTAACGTGAGTAACACGCCGGCGAGATGCAGCTGCCCTGAGGCACGCCAGCCATCACCGGGCGGGCGCTGGATAGCGCCCCTTCGACCACCACCTTGAAGGTCCTGTGGGACAGAAAAGAGGAGACCACCTTTACAACGCGACGGGGCGCGTCGGACGTGGCCAACTTGTGTATGAGGCCCTCGTGCCATACACGGTCGAAGGCCTTCTCCATGTCAAGGAATACTGCCACCGAGTACTCCTTCTTCTCTAGCGCAGAAGTCAGTAGGTGCAGTACCCTTGACAACTGAAGCGTCGTGCTATGCTCCGCCCTGAACCCGAATTGCTCTGGGCGCGGCGCGATGTGAGGTTGGAGGTGTCGCAGCAGGAGTGCTTCAAACACCTTGGAGACTGTCGGCAGCAGCGTTATAGGCCGATAGCTCTCCGGCTTCGCTGTATTCTTCCCCGCCTTGGGCAGCATTATGACGCGCCCCTCCTTCCACGGGGTGGGAAAGACCCCCGTGCGCAGTATCGCCGTGTACAGGCGCGCCAGTGCCGCTACCGTACGGAACGGCAAGTGGCGCAGCGCTGCGTTGGTGATACCGTCAGCACCGGGGGCCTTCCTGGGCTTCGTCCTTAGGATGGCGCGTCTAACTGCGCCCGGCGAGAAGAATACAGGGTCCTCCTCGGGAGCTATCGGCGATGCGAAGTAGTCTCCTAGGTGTTTCTCGACTGCTGCGACATGCTCGATGTCGGCGGTCGGGTTAGGGCGGAACTGACGCTCCAGGTGCTCGGCGAAGACCTCCGCCCGGTCCTCCGCTACATACTTGAGCGCCCCGTCGCTGTTGAGCAGAGGGCGCACCGGGGCTGGGGTCTTCGATAGCTGGCGGCACAGTTTGTGTACAGACGGCCAACTATCAATAGTGGCGTCTATTCTCTCCTCCCAGCCCGCGGCGGTATGGGCCGTAAGCTCGGCCTTTACCTTCTCCGCGAGACGGTTCAATTTGGCCCTCAGGGTGGGGCATCTATGTTGTTGCCACTGCTTGCGAAGACGCCTCTTCGCGGCGATGAGTGCTGTCAGACGCGCCGGCAAGGGGGGCAATGGTCCTCCCCCCTGCGGCAGCGTCGTCGTCGCCGCTTCCAAGGCGCTCTGTATGCAAGCAGTGACGTCATCCGCCGCTTGCTCTACGTCCGCGGAGGAAACAATAGGCCGAGCTGGCGTGGTGGTCTCCATCTTCTCTGTGAAGGCATCCCAGTCAATACGTCGACGTGGCGCTACAGGTTTCAGTCGGGTCGGCATGCCCGATAGGACGACGAGTACAGGTTGGTGGTCCGACTGTAACTCGTCGTCGATCACTTGCTGAGTGATCTGGCAGTGTAGCCCTCTGTGTACTGCGATGTCCAGCACATCAGGCATGTACCTCACTACGTCTGGGTAGTGGGTAGGCGTCTCGGGGCCGGACACCGAGTACCCGAGGGCTTCCGCGTCCGCGAAGAGCCGTCTCCCCTCGGTGTTCGCCCGCATAGAGTTCCACGCCGGGTGCTTGCAATTAAGGTCGCCGGCAAGGATGACTGCGTTGTCGCTATGCGTGCCAATTAGCGCCCGCATCTCAGCCATAACAAGGCGGGACGCGGGCGGCTTGTAGCACGCATAGATGCTGATGTCCTCGCCGGCAACGTGTAGTTGCACACCCAGCGCGTAAAAACTGCTGAGCGACGGCAAGGGGAGCTCCTGATGGACGACTCTCCGCCTCACAAGTACCGCCAGACCACGGTATCGGGCATCCAGAGCCGACCTCTCGTCCTTCCGGTAGACATGGTAACCCGGGAACCTGGCCCTGTCTTCGGCTCCCAGGTGCGTCTCGCTGATTAGCGCCACGTCGATGTCTTGATCCCGAAGGAGATGGCGGAGGGGGGCGACCTTATCCCTAAGGCCGCGGGCATTCCAGTGTACGATCCTTAACGGTCTAGCCATCACAAAGTGACAGCAATGTGGCCAGACCGTCAAGGATGACCGCCTCTATGTCTCGGCCCTGCCTTATGGCTCTGATGAGATCCATCAAGAGCTTTATCGCGCAGGTTGTGAACTCACGGTTGTGTTGCGCGCTATTTGGCGCGATAGGGGCGACGCCATGCGTCACCGCTGGGAAGTTTTCCCTCGCGGCGATTGGCCGCTGTGCCATCATGGCGTCGGTGGCGACGGTGGTGGTGCCACGCGGCTTTTGGGCGAACCTACTAGTTCCCGCATTCCGCCGCTGCGCCATCTTGTCGCTGTTGCTAGTAGGTTCGTCCACTAGTGTCGTCGTCGTCGTGTGCGCCGTCCGTGAGTCGGCAACCTGCGCAACTGGGGCAGGGCCGGCCTTAGGGATGATGGCGTCTTCCTTGTCTTGCTGCGTCGCCGGGGGGGTGGATTTCTTCCTACCCTTCCCCCCCCTTTTCTTCTTCCTCCGCTTTGAGGAGGAGGAGGCTTGGTCCCTTGGTGTGGGCTCATTAGCCGCCGCCATCAGCGTCGGCCCATGGGCCTCTACGACGTTCGGTTGTTCTACAAGCGGCCTAGCCGCTTGCGCCCGGCTTGTGGCCGTGATGGCGACGGTCCCCGCTCGCTTGTTTCTAATCTCCCTCTCGAAAACAGGGCACTTGATGTTGCTCGCGGGGTGCGGGCCACCGCAATTGACGCAGGTGGCCGGCTCTTCCCGCGGGCGCGGGCAATCTCGTGCCGCGTGCTCGCCCCCGCATCGCACGCAAGCGAGCGGTCGGTGGCACTGGTGCGAGCTGTGCCTGAATCGCTGGCACCGGTGGCACTGTGCGGGCCCACGCTTCCCACGCCAAGCCTCGATCTTGACACCCCGCATATACATGAACACGGTGGTGTCGAAGATCGTCCTGACGTCCGGGGTCTTCTTTAAGATCGCGTGGAATACGCAACCGGGTCGTCCTTGTGCGCCCTTTATGTGGCGCACATACTCCGGCTGGTATCCCATCACCCGGAGTTCCTCCTCGATCTCCTTCGGGTCCGTATCCGCCGGTAGGCCCCTGATGGCGATCTTCATGTTTCTGTCCGCTGGCAGTGAGTACGCGAACCAGGACACACCCGCACTCTTCTCCAGGCCAGTCAGGTAGCGCTGGACCACCCGGTACTCATCCTCGGTGTCCGGGGTGAATCTCACCCCGGTCCCGTACGGACGAGCACTTGGGGGCCGGCCCAGCTGCGCATGGATGGCCCGGAAATGCGAGGCCCAGTTCGGTAGCGTCTCCACCACCAGCGGAGGGAACCTAAGCTTCTTGTTGGTTTTCCCCTTCTGCTGCTGCTTCGTAGACGGCGCCGAGGACGAGGCGCCGGCGGCGGCGGCAGGGGGGGGAATGTCCGTGTCAGGGGCTCGGGGCGAGTTTGTGGGTCTCGCCCCGGGGGTAATTAGTGTGGCCGGCGGTGACGGCGAACGCGGTGGTGTGCGGCGGGCCGCGTCGGCAAAGGTAGGCGACGTCGGTGCGCCCCGACCCCGCGTCGCGCTTTCGCGCTGTGGACGCGGCGGGTCGAGGCAGTAACGCTTCGCCTCCTCCGACGCGGCCTCGCCGGAGCTTCTTCTTCTTCGCTGGGGTCTGGCCTCGAGTTCAAACTCGTAGCTGAACCCCAGCGATGGTGTCGGTGACGCCGGCGACATGGGTGCGGCGGCGGCAGGTGTGCCGCCCGCGAAGGGCCGCGATCCGGGTCGTGAGGTCATGTCCGGGGACATGTCTCCACGGCCGGACGCGGCCGAGCCCACGGACGCCAGCGACATGCTCGACCCAGCGCGGGAGGAGCATGCCGACAGCATCGCGGGCGAGTCGCAGGCGGACAGGCGGGGTGGCGCCGGCGAAGCAGGCGCCTGCGTCGTGGTGCGTGCCGGCCCGTGTCGTTGGCCGACACTTGCCGGCCGCTCCTGCTCAGCCATCACCGGCCCCGCCAGCGAGCGGCGGGGGTCGGGAGCGGCGGTGCGCGGAGCGGACCCAGCTTGGGCCGTCTTTTTGGTCGCGCCGGTAGAGGGCGCGGGCGGCGAGGCGAACCGCGGCGGCGGAGCAGCGGTGCGCACTGGGGGCGCGTGTGCCCGTGCAGCTGTCACGGGGGTACGCGGCGTTGGGAGCGCGGGGTAGGCGGCGCGGGGCGCGACGGTGCGCGCAGCGGGCGCGGTTGGGAGCGCGGGCGCGGTTGTACGCGCGGAAGGCTGCGTTGCGCGCGCTTGTGGTGCGCGGCTGGGGTTCGCGGCCGGCCCCGGGGCCTGAATCGGCACCGGACGGAACGCGGCGGGACGGACGGCTACTGTGTGCGGCCGGCTCGACGACGGCGTCGGCGCAACGCGCGCAGGCGCCGATGTCGTCGGTGGGCCGGCGGGCACCGCAGCAGGGGTCCCCCCCTCCGCCTCCCCTTCCGGTCGCGTCATCTTCTTCTTCTTTATCTTCTTGGGGGGTCCGGCCAGTGGTGCACCGGACGCCGCATCGCCAATATTTGGCATCGACGTCGCCCGGTCCAGCACTGGGCGGTCCTCCGTAGACCCGGCATCGCGGCCGAGCGAGCCGCGCGTGCCGGGTTTCGGCATGTTAAAAACTGGGCGTGGGCCTCCGCGACCGCTGCGGTGATTGCTCACCGAGCAGCACGGGGCGGCTCCCTCTGTGTTTGCACAGGTACCCGACGGTGTCCTGTACACACACAGAGAGAAACGGGTTAAAAGTTTGCGGTCCGCACGGAAATCTACGCGATACTCTAGGATTATCGCGCAGTGGCACACGAGCTAATCCTCTAAACCGTGATAATAGTAGGATGTCGTATTTATAGTGATACGAACGGCGCACAGTGGCGGCAAACGGTGAGATATTCGACGCAGCGGCGGACCAATCACCGCGCTCCTAAGCCAGAGTGTAGATCGCGCGCGGGGAGAGGGGATGCTCAGGAGGGGGTTGAAGGGGGCGGGCGAGGCGATGCTTATTGCTTGTATTCGTCATTATTGGAAAATATGTAAGAAAACTATTTCTTTTTTAACATAATTTAGTTTTTAGGTTATAGTAACTGATTTCATATTAATATATATTATTTTCATAATGCATTTGAATAAGATTTATGCACCTAATATCATAAAAAAAAAAAAAAATAGGTATGTAATTCATTATTAAAGCTTTCGAAACCTTTACCTGCTCACGTTATTTAGTAAAATTATATATAGGTAGGTATTTATTAACTGCTGTTCTGTGTTATTATGTAAATAAACATTGTTGTCGTGATGTATAAACCACCAACATAGCCAACATAATTTTTGTTGTAATAACTAAATATTAGGTAGGTAGGTAGGTAGGTAGTTAGGTAGGTAGGTAGGTAGGTAAGTAAGTAAGTAAGTAAGTATGTATGTATGTATGTATCTATCTACATACCGACAACATTTTGTACTGCTCTCGTAACAACAACATTTCATACCTACTCTAACTTTGCGTTTGTCTTTTTTTTGTAGTTTCTAAATCTCCTTCCTTACAGTTACTAAGTAGTAGGTAGGTAGGTAGGTAGGTAGGTAGGTAGATAGATAGATAGATAGATAGATAGATAGATAGATAGATAGATATTTCATTGGTAGGTAGGTACGTTTTTGTTTGACAACACTGATAAAGAAACTGTCTTTGTATGTAATATTTGACGAATCATATTGTGGCCCTGAAAAGGGCCTTTTGTTTTGAATGCATACGAGCGGAGAGCATCGCGAAACCGACATAATAGATTATAGCATAGCCATAAATATTATATCAAAGTACGCGTGCGGGGGCACTCGCACGAAGCACCACGTTCAGAAGTCGCGTCGTGGCACAACGTTTAAGCCTTCTTCTCGGTCTTCTTGGGCAGTAGCACGGCCTGGATGTTCGGCAGCACACCACCTTGAGCGATCGTCACACCGGAGAGCAGCTTGTTCAACTCCTCGTCGTTGCGGATGGCCAATTGAAGATGACGCGGGATGATCCTGGTCTTCTTGTTGTCTCTCGCGGCGTTGCCGGCCAACTCGAGGACCTCAGCCGCCAGATACTCCATCACGGCGGCCAAGTAGACGGGAGCGCCGGCACCCACGCGCTCTGCGTAGTTTCCGTTACGCAGCAGCCTGTGAATACGACCCACAGGGAACTGGAGACCAGCACGGTTGGAACGGGACTTTGCCTTTCCCTTGACCTTGCCACCTTTACCGCGACCAGACATAATTGAAAGATTTGTTTAAAGAACAACTCACGAAAACAACGAAACACGCGTACAGAAGTGCGCGCGCCGAAAGAATCTAGTTATAATGCCCGGATTTATTTTTTTTTTTTTTTTAACTATGGCATCTCGCAGGTATACCACTAAGGTATTTACTGCTTAACCGAACAATCCTGTGGCTGCCTTAAGCACTACACTCAAAGCCTCCAGCCAGGAGCAACTATTCTACATTAAAATTAGGCGAACGCTCGCTAAGGGCACCCCCTGTGGGGTACGAACCTCGGCTTAGGGCGTCGCTGAGGGGGGGACAGCAAGATGGGACAGGCTGGATCACGGATATATTATTATTAGACGGGGAATTTAAAGCTACGCGCTCAGCTGCGGCGCGGGCTGGCGCTTCATCGGACAAGGGTCGGGGGGGAGTATTATTTACTCGTGAGGGTCGCGCGCGCGGAGGACCTCGGCGGCGAGGTCGGTACGACGGGTGTCGGGTGTGTTTGTGCACTGTACTGGTGGCCCTATTGCTCTCCTGGAGGAGAGTGGTTGGATCATCTGGATCGGAGAGGACATGCCTAGGACGGCGAAATCGACTAATGCGGGAGGGGGTATAATTGGCCGCTTCAACAACCAGAGGGTTGCGGTGATTGGCGGCGGAATCAAAATGACGCTTTGCAATGCGTTTTAGGAACTGATGGATAGTGGGGATTTTGAGATCTAGGTGGAGGTTAATATTTCTGACATACCAGGGAGCGCCCGTGGCTCTTCTAAGGAATCTGTTCTGGATCACCTGCATCTTATGGATGTTTCTGGGGGATGTGTGTGCAAAGACTACACCCGCATAGGTCATGATGGGGCGGATGCACGCTGTGTAGATGCGCAATTTGCACTTGAGTGACAATTTGCTGCGTGCATTAACGATGTAGTAAAGTCTACTGAGAGCGAAGGCGGCCCGCGAGCGAACCGACCTTATGTGCTCTGTAAAGTTGAGGTAATGATCGAGGATGACTCCCAAGTACTTGGCTTGCTTCTCCCAGGGGATAGGCTTACCTAACAAGGTGAGTGGTCGGGGAATGTGAGGGGGTCTAGATCGCGGTTTTATGAATAAAACCGCCTGACTTTTGTCGGGGTTCACTTCAATTCTCCATTTCTTAAACCAGGCGCCAAGGTTATTGACAGCCCGTTGTAAGAGAAGGTGGATCTGAGTCTGCGACCGGCCCCTGCAATATATGGCCGTGTCATCTGCGAACAGAGCCAACTGCGCCGTATTGCTTTTGGGGATGTCGCTTGTGAAGAGCGAGAACATGAGCGGGGCGAGCACGGAGCCTTGAGGGACTCCGGCGCGGATTTGGCGGGGAGAGGATAGGGCTCCCTCGATGCGATAGCGGAAAGTACGATTCGACAAGTAGTCCCGTAAGATGAGCACGAGACGATCGGGCACTCCGAGTTTGTAGAGCTTAAAGATTAAGCCGTTGTGCCAGACCTTGTCGAATGCTTTCGCTATGTCGAAGAAGACCGCACCTGTCGACATGCCACGGTAGAAGCCGCCGCCGATGAATTCGACGATGCGGTGGACCTGATGCACGCTAGAGTGCTGGGCTCTAAAGCCGAACTGTTCGTTGGGGATGAGGCCTTTGGTTTCAGCGTAGTCCCTGAGACGCTTATAAATAAGCCTCTCATAGATTTTGCCTAATACCTTGAGCAGACTGATGGGGCGGTAACTGGAGGGTTCGGTTTTGGGCTTGCCAGGCTTGGGGATACCTATCACTATGGCTTCTTTCCACGCTTGGGGGAAGATATTGTTGCTTAGAGCACCATTGAAGATGGTGGTCAGTAGCATAATAAGGTGGGCGGGGAAGAGTTGGATCACCCTATTGGTGATTCCATCTGAGCCGGGGGCTTTACGGATGTGGAGACCTTTGATGATGTCATGCACTTCGTCTGGAGTGACGGGAGGCAGAGGACTTTCGGGGGCTTCGACGGGGGGCAGTGAAGCTTTACGTTCGACTTCAGCGTCTACCTCTGAGAGGTGAGCTTGGTCTACTGGTAGGGAGCTGGGAGAGCATTGAGCCTCGAGACTGTCGGCTAGGCATTCCGCTTTGTCGATGTCGTCGAAGGCTATGGTTTTGTCGGGGCGTACTAGGGGGGGCATGGCAGCTATCTGCTTGGATTTGAGTTTTCTCTGGAGTTCCCAGAAGGCCTGATGGGTGGGCTGTAACTCGCTCAGCATCTTATCCCAGCTCGCGTCACGCAGCTCCGCCATGCGTGTCTTTACAGATCTCTGCAAATAGCGCATGTGGGCTTTGTTGGCGGGACAGGGAAAGTTGCTGTATGCACGGGTGGCCGCGTTCTTCTCGGTCAACAGAGCACGCGCATCGTCCGGGAGTTTCAAGTAGCGGTTATCCGCTTCAGGAACCTCCCTTGAACTGTCGTTCAGGACGGTTTGCACATGGTCAGTGAGCGAGTCGATCGCAGCCGTCGTGTCCGCGATTGAATCGAAAACGTTTGGGATGGAGTCCAATTGGGGGGATGTGTTGGTTTTCAGCTTATCGCCTACTTGCCTCCAGTCCGTCACCCTTTTGGTGGCTGGGGGTTGGTTGGGGTCAGAGGGACCTATGCGGGGAGCCAGTCGTATGACTACTGGTCGGTGGTCCGAGGTAAGCTCGTGAACCGTTTC
Source organism: Xanthia togata (assembly GCA_963853775.1). Classification (NCBI taxonomy): domain Eukaryota; kingdom Metazoa; phylum Arthropoda; class Insecta; order Lepidoptera; family Noctuidae; genus Xanthia; species Xanthia togata. Next base: position 5,400,165 of record OY970818.1, on the reverse strand, counting down.
TATTGAGTCTAATCTTAGGTTGACGTTCTTAAGGAGCGCCACGTCAAGAATGTCGGGGGCATGATTAATTTGGTGGGGATAGTGGGTTGGAGTCATCGGAGCGATGACGTCAAAGTTTTGAGCGAAGGAGAGATTGTACAATTGATGCCCTCTGGAGTTGGTAAGGGAGCTATTCCAGGAGGGATGTTTAGCGTTGAGATCGCCTGCTATGATAACAGAGTCACTCATGCCAAATAGGATTTTTAGGTCGTCCGCGATGGGTTGGAATCCCCCTGTGTGGTTGGGAGAGATGTAGGCCGATACTACGGTGACCGGCTGATGGCCTGTCATAGCTAGTCGGCAGATGGAGACTTCTAATTGTGCTAGCGGGGGAGGGTCAATAGGGATGCAGTACAGATCCTTTTTATAATAAATTAGTGTGCCGCCCAAGTGGGCATGCGACCTATCGTTACGGATTACACGGTAATTTGCAATGGCTGGATTACGGTGATTGGGTTTTAGGAAGGTTTCCTGTAAGAGGAATAAGTCAATTCGATGATCACGGAGGAACTCCGATATTTCATCTCGTTGACCATGGATGCCGTTTGCGTTGAAGACGCCGAGGTTGAGGGATCTGGGTTTAAATCTACTTAAGGCCGTGTTATTCATGATGATGAGATAACAGAGAGGGCTTGGGTGATGTCCTGGTTCGCGACTAATACGGCCAGGAGAGATTGGATGTCGCCGCTTTGCTTAGCGGCGACGATATCGCTTGCCATCTGAGCCGCCCGGGGCGTGCTGAATATGGCGAAGGCGCTGGCAATGATGTTAATATTTTGCGCAGCGATATTATAATTGATCGCGGGGTGCGGTGCTTGAGGAGCACGTACGGGTTTCGAGGCGGGCGCTATGGGTGCGGGGGGAGCGTAAGGCGTGGTAGGCGCGGAGGGCGCGGGGGGCGCGGCGGGCGCGGTGGGCGCGGCGGGCGCGGTGGGTGGGGTGGCCGCTGAGGGCGGAGGGACACGGTTACGCGGATCCATGAGAGAGTACATGGGGGTTTGAGGGAGCGGGGGCCTCGCGGTGGCCATGGCTGGGAAAGCCTGCTGGTGGTGGAGTTGAGTCCAGGGGCTAGGTCTCTGAGGACTTAGCCGCTGGGGGATTTGGGAGGAGGGAATGAGGAATTCCCTCTGTTTTGTCTGCCGAGCGTCGAGACGCTGGGTCAGTTTGCCTGGGTTCGACTTTGGTGCCTTAGGGCATCCGCGGTAATTGGCAGTATGCCCTATATTCCCGCATAGCACGCAGCTAGGTGGGCTATCGCAGAGATTGCGATCTTTTGGCCGTGAGCAATCCGAAGTGCCGTGGTCGCCCAGGCACTTGACGCACCTGGGTTTGGCATGGCAGTTCTTCTGCGCATGGCCGTACAGCTGGCAATTATGGCATTGCCCTATGGCGCTGTTTTTCCAGGGCTTCTCAATGGTGAAGCCCATTAGGTTGCAGATCGTCTTGACGTTGAATATGGGGTGATGCCCCTCGGTCGGGGAGCACACGACTAAGATCATGTCGTATGCTTCTCTACCGCGCGAACGGTGCATGCGGTGCACTTCATCGACTGGTATCCTTTGCGACTGAAGGTCTGCTAGGATGTCGGATGGGGAGATTTCCTTGGGGATCTTCTTGATCACCACACGGATCTGTCTGTCTTCTGGGAGGGAGTAGGTGTGGAATGACACACCTCTCGCTTGCAGAAGGGTATTCAAGTCCCTATAGTCGCGGGACGTCGCGAGTGTGACTTTTATACCCTGTTGGGTCGATCTGGCGTTGGTGTAGTTGATCCTCTGCTCAACACACCATTTGGAGATGGCCGTCCACTTCTCCTTGTCTTGGATGAAGACAGGGGGAGGGGGCGCGACCTTCTTGGTACCGGGGGGGTTTTTGGCGGGGGCATCCTGCGCGGAGGAAGGCGTACTCGCGATCGGGCGGGGGGTGGGGGGGGAAACTACGGGGGATCCTACGGGGAGGGGGGTGGGTGAGGGTGGGGGAGCATCCCTATCTACATAGTGGGTAGACGGGCTATCATCGATGGCGACTACTTTGGACGCCTGAGAGGAGCTCTGCTTCTTCATCTTCCTCTTACCGGAGGTGACAGCTGTGAAGCCGTCATCGTCCGACTGCGAGCTCGAAGAAGAGGCATGCTCTTCGTTATCGGAGGGGAAGGGGGTGGGGGCGCGCTTTGAGGAAGCGGGCTCGCTAGTATCCATCATGGTAGATGGGACTGATTGCGATGCTGCGAGTGCATCGCTAAAAGTGTCTAATTGATCTGAAGGATCGGGGGGAAAGTGCTTCTCAGCGATCGACTCGACCACTGGACCGAATTCCTTGCTGAGAGACGGATCGATCTGAAGGATCTTGCTCAGAGCTTGAAGGAGGATCAGGTTGTCTTTCCTGAGGGAATCTAGCTGGTCATTGATAGACCTGAATTTGGCCTCCATATTAAGGTGGCTCATTTTAACTAAAAAAAAAAAAAAAAAAAATTTAAGAGAGAATTATAAAACTCCTAACGGCCCTAATCCTAACTCCCCGGGCGGACTACCGGGGATGTGTGAAACCCTCCCTGCCGGGTATAGGCAGGGAGGTTGAGTACTTATTGTGAGCCCTAAGCTTGCTTTTGCCCGTTGCCTGTCTTATTGTGCAACGGGGTCCTGACCAGTCTAGTGTGAAGGGTGTAGACACACCCAACCACTCTAGGTGTGTAGCTGTGGAAGCAAAACTGTCACCAATGCCGACTAGGAGACCCCCCAAGGCCGAACACTGGGACCCGTCCAATTGACTGCCTAGCCCTGAAGGGGTTCGGCGGGTGTAATTGGGTCAACACCCCCTCGGTTTCGTTGGCACCGTATGGTATCCACCGAGGACCACGAAACTGTGGTTTTGCCCTGAAGGGGCCTGTGACGCGCTACGTTTTGACTTGTTAATCTGCTAACAGAAATACTTTATTAATTGTGTCTTGAAAAAGACAGCAATTAATAGCTGAAGAACTGGAGAGTCGCGAAGAACAGGAACCACCGGCTTGATACAGGAACCACAAGCTTGAGTGATCAGGAACACGAAGAGCAGCACGACCGTCCGCAACCGATGCCAGTTGCTGAGTGCGCCAAAAAGCGCCCGGATTTATATTTGCGACTCCATTTTATACCCCGCTCGAGTAGCCGTGTCAGTGGGAGGGGTACACAGCTAACGAAACTAATTCACAAAACGCGCAAGCGCGCGCGCGCGCTCTCAAGCCGAGCGGCGCACGGTGGATCGAAAATGGGCTGTAGAAGACATAGGATCTCGATTTCTTAAATGTTATTTTTTTTGCTGGAAATGACTTCTGCTGATCATTACTGTTCTATAAAATGTCATATGAAGTAAATGTGTGCACAAATGGAAGAGTTATAATTTTTATAAGAAAAAAATGTATGGAGCTAGTATGAAAAATCGAATTATCTCCTAAACGGCATGTTTAACCGTACCATCCTTGGAGGTGGTCATAGTGCTAATTATTTATAATTTTTTGGTTGCGGATTTGACGAAAAATTTCATGCCGTTTTTTTTTAAAAAATCGTCAAAATATTTTTATTTGTTTTTTCATATAAAACTATTCATTTTAGTGTTTATGTTGAAGAACACGGACTTTTAACTACACGTAACATAAAATAGCATCACTCCTATATTTCCGAAGGAGTTGGCAGAGGTTTATAGTACACCCACACGTAGACAACTATGTTTGAGCTAGATATTTATCAACACATCATGAGTTTTAAAACCTTTCATACAACCAAATTACCAATTGTTTACTCTTCTAATGAGTCCGAAAAGAAGTGATTAAGTAACTACACTGATTAGGTCTTCTAATGAGTCTTTATAGGTGATTTAATGATTTTCAATATCTCACGACAATGCCAACTATGGATTACATTCAACTTTTCTTGATAAGTAAGCTAATTTGTTAATTAGCAGTGCTATGAGTTCTAAGAATAGTTAGTGACAATTATAAATTTTCATTAGCTAATGAGAAGATAACGAATGAGGGTAGTTACCTAATTATTGGCGTTTTGCAATAAAAGGGCTAAAGTTTTGTTTTATAATTTAGTTTGTTCACAACTGTGTAACTGCTAACACTAAATCTGCGACTATAAAATCTTAGAATGGAAAGTTTAATCACGAATTTAGACTTGTTTGTTCTTCTACGAAGTGAGAGTACTTCATTTGATCATGAAGTATTGTTCAGTGCAGTTGTATCCCGCATAGGCGATTGCCTGTCTGACGAAGATCGTGTTGTTCTCAAAGAATTTTGTCGGAGATTTACGCGAGCCGCTTTACAAAGGTGGCAGAAATCCAACCGATTCCTTGATAATTTCAGGAGAAAGTACGAGAATTGGTTGGGAGCAAATATTGATTGGCCGAGTTTTGTGCAAACTTTAGTTAATCAAGAACCAAGTGTTGATGAGATACCAAGAGCGCCCTCAGTCTCTCCAGAACCGTTGACATCAACGTCCATTGGAACAATGACGAAAAGATCCCGTAAACCATTCGAAGATCTGGGAAGTAAACAAAAAAAGAGAAGATCTGATGAACACACAGGCGAAGATTCCAGTGAATTGGCATATGCAGCTGCAGCACGTTTAAAAGAAGAAGGGCATGGAGATATCGCCTCTGTCATCGAATACATGATGAAAAATCCTGAAGCAGCCGCTAAATTAAATGAAACGCTTAAGAAACCAGCGAAAACAATCATATTTACGTCAGAAAAGGCGCTTGGATTGCTTCTTTCGCTAAAACTCTCAAAGTGGCAATATATTACGTTGCGAGAGGCTGCCATTCGGGAAGGTGCTAAGGATATTTATCCATCTTACTATAAAGTGCAACAAACTAAGCTTGATTGCTACCCTCCGAAGCAATCAGTGACAGTTACTGATTCATCGGCTAGGATTACACTTCAAGCTTTACTTGATATCACAGTTACAAGAATCCTTCAAAGCCTTTCTAAGGAAGAGCATAACAAGCAGTTGAAGCTGATATCCAAGTGGGGATTTGATGGTGCTTCTAACCAAAGCCGATACAAGCAGAAAATGGAGGGTGAGGAAGATGACTCGAGCATTTTTATGACCTCCTTGGTGCCACTTAAACTGACAGATGGAGACAACATCTTATGGACGAACCCAAAACCATGCTCAGTTTTGTATTGTCGTCCAGTTCAGTTTACTTTTGTAAAGGAGAGTGAAGCAGTTGTCCTTGAGCTGAAAAAACAAATGGATGAAGAAATTGAGGCCCTTATCCCCACAGAGTGCAATAATAATAATAGGGTGACTCATGAACTAATGATGACGATGATCGACGCTAAAGTTTGCACTTACCTTTCTGAAGCTAGATCAAATGCATCGTGCTACCTGTGCTTAGCAAAGCCTACAGAAATGAACCGCTTAGATGCTGTAACATCAAAAATTGTGTGTTCTGACCTTTATGAATTAGGCTTGTCATCCCTACACGCCCGTATAAATTGTATGGAATGTCTGTTACACATTGCATACAGGCTCGACTTCAAACGGTGGGCAGCGAGAAGTGATGAGCACAAAGAAATGCTACAGACAAGGAAGAAAATAATTCAAAATAAATTCAAAGATGAACTCAATCTGTTGATTGATATAGTAAAACAAGGCTCGGGAACCACCAATGACGGGAATACTGCAAGAAAATTCTTTGAGTTTCCTAATAAAACCGCAGCTATAACCGGTTTGGATGAAGACCTCATCAAAAGATTTGCTGTAATTTTACAAGCAATTACATCTGGAGAGCAGGTCGATATAATAAAATTTAGAGATTATGCCCGCAAAACAGCAGAAAAGTACGTATTATTATACGACTGGTACTACATGTCGTCAACCGTTCATAAATTATTAATCCATGGGGCTGACATAATCGAGAAAAATAATATTGTGCCGATTGGGACTCTCTCGGAAGAAGCCTCAGAGTCTCGAAACAAAGATTTTAGGAGGTTTCGAGAACATCATTCGCGGAAAAGAAGCAGGCAGGATTCCAATCAAGACATTTTAAATATGCTTGTTGTTTCTTCGGATCCTTTGCTAAGTGCACAAAGGCCTAAGTTAGATGCCAAGAAAAAGCAGAGCTTTTTTGCTGAAACTCTCGACTTAATTCAATTTCAGGAAACTGAGTTCGAGTTTTTGGACATATCCAATCTGGATGCTGACTCAGAATTGGAGTCTGACAACGAGAGTGATAAGGAAAATTTGTAAAAAAATTATACATTTGTAAATTTGTATTTGAGTCTGTTTGGGTTTTTTTTTGTAATATTTAATGATATTTTGTCTTTTTTTTTATTTTTTTACTTTATTTTACAAATGCTTAGTATTAATTCCTTCAATTAAATTATTTTGTGTATAATATAACTTTATATGTTACTTAAATAAGAGTTTGGTAATCTTTTTTTATTTAAATTAATAAAAATGTGTCAAAAAACAGCAATTTTTTTATTTAATTTTTCTTGTTTTGTGTGTTCTTAATATTTGGGTTAATAACATATCGAACTTTTTAACTTGGACACTAAAAGGGATCGTTTTACATGTAAAAATAAATAAAAATATTTTGACGATTTTTTTTAAAAAAACGGCATTAAATTTTTCGTCAAATCCGCAACCAAAAAATTATAAATAATTAGCACTATGACCACCTCCAAGGATGGTACGGTTAAACATGCCGTTTAGGAGATAATTCGATTTTTCATACTAGCTCCATACATTTTTTTCTTATAAAAATTATAACTCTTCCATTTGTGCACACATTTACTTCATATGACATTTTATAGAACAGTAATGATCAGCAGAAGTCATTTCCAGCAAAAAAAATAACATTTAAGAAATCGAGATCCTATGTCTTCTACAGCCCATTTTCGATCCACCGTGCGGCGTCATGTACGTGCGCTGCGCCGTGGTTACGGGGTGGGTAGAGTTTTAGCACAATTTAATAAACCGTCACAATTACCTACATTTATGACAAGACTTTTAATAATATTAATGTTTTTTTTTTTTTTTTTTTTTCTTTTTTATTCAATAACTTTTGAAATGGGATTGTAGGTAGGTACTCACCTACACCTTCGGATGGGGTATTTTATTTATGACCCTAAATATGTTACGTCACATGTTATGAAAAGGCTTTAATATAATATGAATTAGGTAGGCATTTAGTGGTAGGCACTATAAAATTTCCGTATTTTCCCTAAGTCATTATAATAACCCTTATAGATTTATTAGACTGTAAGCATTAGTGTCGAATTTTGAAATCGAAAGTGCAGTGGAAATTGTATTCATTTATAATAATAGGTAGGTAGGTAGGTAGGTAGGTAGGTAGGTGGGTAGGTAGGTAGGTAGGTGGGTAGGTAGGTAGGTAGAACTGTCTGTCTGTTTATTTATTTAGGACCTATCTTCTATGTATTTCCTATTTAGATAGATAATAGTATAATATAACGTTTTGACTCTCGCTGTTATAGAAACGAATATTTTTCATATTCATGATAGTTTTGTTAGCCCTGAAAAGGGCTTTTTGGTGTGGTGAGCGCATGCACGCGCGCTAAGCATCTCGGTGCCGCCGTCCGTGGTTTCTTCAGTTTTGCTTCTGATGAATCGTTGGTGACGAGCTCGAGACACGTCGAGCGCGTTCCGCACCCTCCTTCCCGAGGACGATAGACGCGTACGTACTGCGTGCGCGCGGTTAGACGATGATGAAAACAAACAAACGCACAAAGCACGCGCGCGCCTCTCTCTACAGTGTGCAGTATTATTATAGTACAAAACAACATTAATAATAATAATTATGTAAGTACGTACGTACACACTGCACAGTAGGTAAGACGCACACGCACATTTGTCACTATCACTCATCGGCAGCTGCTGCTGTTGGTGTTGCGGGTATCGATGGTGGTGAGTGGGTGGATGGTGGTAGTCAGCCGACTCTGCGCCGCTGTCGTCGTCGCCGTCGCCGTCGCCTGTGTAACGCGAACGCGATCGTGGCTTACTTCTTAGCGGCGGACGCTTTCTTGGCTGCCGGCTTAGACTTGGGTGTGACCGCGGCCTTCTTGGGTTTAGGCGCTTTGGGTTTCTTGGTCGGCGGCTTTGCTGTCTTTTTAGCTTTGGGAGCGGCGCCTCCCTTCGCCTTAGCGGGGGCGGCGGCCTTCTTGGGTGTCGGCTTCTTCTTAGCGGCGGCAACCTTCTTGTCCTTGGCGGCGGCGGCCTTGGACTTTGAAGGTGAACTGGAGGCGGCAGACGCGGCCGCGGCTGCTGCCTTCTTGGTCTTGGCGCCAGCCGCAGAGGCGGTCGCCTTCTTCGTCTTGGCGGCGGCGGCCGGCGCCTTGCCGGCGGCCTTGCCAGCCGCACCGGCGGGTTTCTTGGCGTGGTGCGATTTCGACTCGAGCTTGAAGGAACCGGAGGCACCCTTGCCCTTGGTCTGGATCAGTGCGCCAGATTCGACGGCGCTCTTCAGGTATTTTCTGATGAACGGAGCCAGTTTCTCCGCGTCGACCTTGTACTGAGCGGCGATGTACTTCTTGATCGCCTGCAGGGAAGATCCGCTACGCTCCTTCATCTCCTTGATAGCGTTGTTGACCATCTCAGATGTTTTGGGATGAGTCGGTTTCGCCTTCGGTTTCTTCGCGGCACCGGCGCCGCCGGCCTGCCTCGCCTGCTTCTTCGCTGGTGTAGTGGGCGCGGGGGCCTCGGTAGCGACTGCGGTGTCTGCCATTGTAATTTGAAAAAAGATTCAACTTTACACTTGCAACGTTCAATAATAAAGAGAGAGAGTGTCTGACTTAGATGTCGCCACTTATAGGTTTCAAGAAGTTCGTATACGTACGCTTAGGTACGACGGAACTTTACCGTAACGAGCGCCGTGATGTCGCGGGACGTTTTCTCGTACGAACGCTTGAAAGTTTTCACTAACACGTATCTAATAAAATAAACAAAAAGAATGGTTAACGGCGTTAAGTGCATCGAGATTTTGCGGTTTCGGACAGGTCATGAAGTTGACGATGCGGGTGTGCGAATTCGGGGCGAGTGAGGTGCGCGTTCAGCCGGTGGCGGTGTTTTATTTTGACGACTGCGTACGAAGCGCAGGTCGGGTCGTGTTCAAAACGTTATTTTCTCTATAAAAGTGATAGTTAGTGTGCAGTTAGGTCGACGCGTCAACAAGGAGGATATCGAGCTTGTGTGGTAACAGGACTTCGTCGATATCACACCGTCTCGCGAAGGTATTATCGACCTAAAAGTGAAGCGTCGTAAAACACCGCGAGCGCCGAACTGCTAAGGACGGACACGACTCCGTCCAGGACGTGCAACCTATTAATATACTGTAATATTAAAAGACGAGAGTGCCCTTCGACGAGTGGACAGTGTACAGTCTGGTATAATCGCATCGGGAAGCGTATAGTAAACAATGTGTAAAACGACAATAATAGGTACTGGTACTGGGTAGGTCGGGCGGTCGCGCCAGTACCATCGTGCACGGCTGGCCTGTGTACCGCGCTCTCTTCACAGTAAACAGTCCGCCTGTGTAACACAGCTAGGTACCTACCGTGTATAGTAAAATAATGAGTGAGTGAGTGAGTAAGTAGGTAAATAAATAAAACGAACAAAAAAATAATGATGCTAACAAAATTGCAATGTACCTAAGTAATAATAAACAACACGACATAAACAAACGGCACGCACATCGAGGGGCGTTCAAACGAATAGGCACCTAGCTAGGTAGATGTTCTACAACGTAAGTATTGAATCTACTAATGTAAAGTTTTACTTTTATTTTTCATTCAATTCCAGCATACGTATACACACACCTCAGTGAGTGGCGATGGGCTTTTCATCACGCGTAGAAGAACAAAAACAAGCGCGTATTTATTACCTACGAGTATCTATCTGCGTATTATAAGCAAGCGAAGCGCATTATGTAGGTACCTACATCAATTTCAACTTGAAGATAACAATAAAAAGAATTTATTTATAATATAATTACGGTATTTCATTTATGTTCACCCCTCTCTCGTAGGTAGTAGGTAGGTAACTCCAAAACCAAAGTAGGTAAGTACGTATTACAGTGCCTAATGAATTTGGGTCACCAACAAGTATAGTAGTGTAAGTATTGGTAACGTGGTGGTACTGGCTTACATCTTAGTAAGTAAGTAAGTAAGTAAGTAAGTAAGTAGGTAGGTAGGTAGGTAGAGGTACGTTTTTTAGACAATTCCAATCAAGAAACATATTTAAAATATCGAATAATATGCGGCCCTGAAAAGGGCCTTTTTTATGTGCGCGTCTATATACGGATGGTTGAACGGTATGATTATGTTCACAACAAACACAACACACACACGTCCACCACAGTATGTAGAGCTGGTTGCGCCGCCGCAGGCAACAACACGTACACGCGGGGCATGCAGGTGTTTAACCGCCGAAACCGTACAGGGTGCGACCCTGGCGCTTCAGAGCGTAGACGACGTCCATGGCGGTGACGGTCTTCCTCTTGGCGTGCTCGGTGTAAGTGACAGCGTCGCGAATGACGTTCTCTAGGAACACTTTAAGGACACCGCGAGTCTCTTCGTAGATCAGACCGGAGATACGTTTCACGCCGCCTCTGCGAGCCAGACGACGGATGGCGGGCTTCGTGATACCTTGGATGTTATCACGAAGTACCTTCCTGTGACGCTTGGCTCCTCCTTTTCCCAGACCCTTTCCTCCCTTACCGCGACCGGTCATCTTCTTTGCAGTGGGGTTTCAAAATATGTAATACACTCAGCACGGTAGTGCGCACACGAACGACGCGAGCGACTGGAATATTTTTAAGATTTTTTTTTTTTTTTTTTTTTTTTTTTTTTTTATGGCATCTCGCAGGTATACCACTAAGGTATTTACTGCTTAACCGAACAATCCTGTGGCTGCCTTAAGCACTACACTCAAAGCCTCCAGCCAGGAGCAACTATTCTACATTAAAATTAGGCGAACGCTCGCTAAGGGCACCCCCTGTGGGGTACGAACCTCGGCTTAGGGCGTCGCTGAGGGGGGGACAGCAAGATGGGACAGGCTGGATCACGGATATATTATTATTAGACGGGGAATTTAAAGCTACGCGCTCAGCTGCGGCGCGGGCTGGCGCTTCATCGGACAAGGGTCGGGGGGGAGTATTATTTACTCGTGAGGGTCGCGCGCGCGGAGGACCTCGGCGGCGAGGTCGGTACGACGGGTGTCGGGTGTGTTTGTGCACTGTACTGGTGGCCCTATTGCTCTCCTGGAGGAGAGTGGTTGGATCATCTGGATCGGAGAGGACATGCCTAGGACGGCGAAATCGACTAATGCGGGAGGGGGTATAATTGGCCGCTTCAACAACCAGAGGGTTGCGGTGATTGGCGGCGGAATCAAAATGACGCTTTGCAATGCGTTTTAGGAACTGATGGATAGTGGGGATTTTGAGATCTAAGTGGAGGTTAATATTCCTGACATACCAGGGAGCGCCCGTGGCTCTTCTAAGGAATCTGTTCTGGATCACCTGCATCTTATGGATGTTTCTGGGGGATGTGTGTGCAAAGACTACACCCGCATAGGTCATGATGGGGCGGATGCACGCTGTGTAGATGCGCAATTTGCACTTGAGTGACAATTTGCTGCGTGCATTAACGATGTAGTAAAGTCTACTGAGAGCGAAGGCGGCCCGCGAGCGAACCGACCTTATGTGCTCTGTAAAGTTGAGGTAATGATCGAGGATGACTCCCAAGTACTTGGCTTGCTTCTCCCAGGGGATAGGCTTGCCTGACAAGGTGAGTGGTCGGGGAATGTGAGGGGGTCTAGATCGCGGTTTTATGAATAAAACCGCCTGACTTTTGTCGGGGTTCACCTCGATTCTCCATTTCTTAAACCAGGCGCCAAGGTTATTGACAGCCCGTTGTAAGAGAAGGTGGATCTGAGTCTGCGACCGTCCCCTGCAATATATGGCCGTGTCATCTGCGAACAGAGCCAACTGCGCCGTATTGCTTTTGGGGATGTCGCTTGTGAAGAGCGAGAACATGAGCGGGGCGAGCACGGAGCCTTGAGGGACTCCGGCGCGGATTTGGCGGGGAGAGGATAGGGCTCCCTCGATGCGATAGCGGAAAGTACGATTCGACAAGTAGTCCCGTAAGATGAGCACGAGACGATCGGGCACTCCGAGTTTGTAGAGCTTAAAGATTAAGCCGTTGTGCCAGACCTTGTCGAATGCTTTTGCTATGTCGAAGAAGACCGCACCTGTCGACATGCCACGGTAGAAGCCGCCGCCGATGAATTCGACGATACGGTGGACCTGATGCACGCTAGAGTGCTGGGCTCTAAAGCCGAACTGTTCGTTGGGGATGAGGCCTTTGGTTTCAGCGTAGTCCCTGAGACGCTTATAAATAAGCCTCTCATAGATTTTGCCTAATACCTTGAGCAGACTGATGGGGCGGTAGCTGGAGGGTTCTGTTTTGGGCTTGCCAGGCTTTGGGATACCTATCACTATGGCTTCTTTCCACGCTTGGGGGAAGAAATTGTTGCTTAGAGCACCATTGAAGATGGTGGTCAGTAGCATAATAAGGTGGGCGGGGAAGAGTTGGATCACCCTATTGGTGATTCCATCTGAGCCGGGGGCTTTACGGATGTGGAGACCTTTGATGATGTCATGCACTTCGTCTGGAGTGACGGGAGGCAGAGGACTTTCGGGGTCTTCGACGGGGGGCAGAGAAGCTTTACGTTCGACTTCAGCGTCTACCTCTGAGAGGTGAGCTTGGTCTACTGGTAGGGAGCTGGGAGAGCATTGAGCCTCGAGACTGTCGGCTAGGCATTCCGCTTTGTCGATGTCGTCGAAGGCTATGGTTTTGTCGGGGCGTACTAGGGGGGGCATGGCAGCTATCTGCTTGGATTTGAGTTTTCTCTGGAGTTCCCAGAAGGCCTGATGGGTGGGCTGTAACTCGCTCAGCATCTTATCCCAGCTCGCGTCACGCAGCTCCGCCATGCGTGTCTTTACAGATCTCTGCAAGTAGCGCATGTGGGCTTTGTTGGCGGGACAGGGAAAGTTGCTGTATGCACGGGTGGCCGCGTTCTTCTCGGTCAACAGAGCACGCGCATCGTCCGGGAGTTTCAAGTAGCGGTTATCCGCTTCAGGAACCTCCCTTGAACTGTCGTTCAGGACGGTTTGCACATGGTCAGTGAGCGAGTCGATTGCAGCCGTCGTGTCCGCGATTGAATCGAAAACGTTTGGGATGGAGTCCAATTGGGGGGACGTGTTGGTTTTCAGCTTATCGCCTACTTGCCTCCAGTCCGTCACCCTTTTGGTGGCTGGGGGTTGGTTGGGGTCAGAGGGACCTATGCGGGGAGCCAGTCGTATGACTACTGGTCGGTGGTCCGAGGTAAGCTCGTGAACCGTTTCTATTGAGTCTAATCTTAGGTTGACGTTCTTAAGGAGCGCCACGTCAAGAATGTCGGGGGCATGATTAATTTGGTGGGGATAGTGGGTTGGAGTCATCGGAGCGATGACGTCAAAGTTTTGAGCGAAGGAGAGATTGTACAATTTGTGCCCTCTGAAGTTGGTAAGGGAGCTATTCCAGGAGGGATGTTTAGCGTTGAGATCGCCTGCTATGATAACAGAGTCACTCATGCCAAATAGGATTTCTAGGTCGTCCGCGATGGGTTGGAATCCCCCTGTGAGGTTGGGAGAGATGTAGGCCGATACTACGGTGACCGGCTGATGGCCAGTCATAGCTAGTCGGCAGATGGAGACTTCTAATTGTGCTAGCGGGGGAGGGTCAATAGGGATGCAGTACAGATCCTTTTTATAATAAATTAGTGTGCCGCCCAAGTGGGCATGCGACCTATCGTTACGGATTACACGGTAATTTGCAATGGCTGGATTACGGTGATTGGGTTTTAGGAAGGTTTCCTGTAAGAGGAATAAGTCAATTCGATGATCACGGAGGAACTCCGATATTTCATCTCGTTGACCATGGATGCCATTTGCGTTGAAGACGCCGAGGTTGAGGGATCTGGGTTTAAATCTACTTAAGGCCGTGTTATTCATGATGAGATAACAGAGAGGGCTTGGGTGATGTCCTGGTTCGCGACTAATACGGCCAGGAGAGATTGGATGTCACCGCTTTGCTTAGCGGCGACGATATCGCTTGCCATCTGAGCCGCCCGGGGCGTGCTGAATATGGCGAAGGCGCTGGCAATGATATTAATGTTTTGCGCAGCGATATTATAATTGATCGCGGGGTGCGGTGCTTGAGGAGCACGTACGGGTTGCGAGGCGGGCGCTATGGGTGCGGGGGGAGCGTAAGGCGTGGTAGGCGCGGAGGGCGCGGGGGGCGCGGCGGGCGCGGTGGGCGCGGCGGGCGCGGTGGGTGGGGTGGCCGCTGAGGGCGGAGGGACGCGGTTACGCGGATCCATGAGAGAGTACATGGGGGTTTGAGGGAGCGGGGGCCTCGCGGTGGCCATGGCTGGAAAAGCCTGCTGGTGGTGGAGTTGAGTCCAGGGGCTAGGTCTTTGAGGACTTAGCCGCTGGGGGATTTGGGAGGAGGGAATGAGGAATTCCCTCTGTTTTGTCTGCCGAGCGTCGAGACGCTGGGTCAGTTTGCCTGGGTTTGACTTTGGTGCCTTAGGGCATCCGCGGTAATTGGCAGTATGCCCTATATTCCCGCATAGCACGCAGCTAGGTGGGCTATCGCAGAGATTGCGATCTTTTGGCCGTGAGCAATCCGAAGTGCCGTGGTCGCCCAGGCACTTGACGCACCTGGGTTTGGCATGGCAGTTCTTCTGCGCATGGCCGTACAGCTGGCAATTATGGCATTGCCCTATGGCGCTGTTTTTCCAGGGCTTCTCAATGGTGAAGCCCATTAGGTTGCAGATCGTCTTGACATTGAATATGGGGTGATGCCCCTCGGTCGGGGAGCACACGACTAAGATCATGTCGTATGCTTCTCTACCGCGCGAACGGTGCATGCGGTGCACTTCATCGACTGGAATCCTTTGCGACTGAAGGTCTGCTAGGATGTCGGATGGGTATTTTTAAGATTCACAACTGCTCGTATTTATACTGTACGGTGAGCTCAGCGGGGGGGGGGGACAGAGACGTGGAGGTGCGCGGGGCGAGGCGAGCCGACGCTCGACGTTGATTGGTCGATTGAACTATGTCTCTTAAAAGTTACATACCTACGTACCAAACTTTATGTTATCCAATTTGATTTTAGTTATTACTCTACATATACGAGAAAGAAAACCAAGTACTTATCCCGTAACAGTTAATACTATTCAATTTACTCGATATATAGGTACCTACCTACGGAATGAATAATTTATACTCGTAACGATCGTAGCCGAAATATTTTTAGGTAATATGGTAGGTAGGTAGGTAGGTAGGTAGGTAGGTATGAAACTAACTAACCATAATACTGTGTCCCTAGTAAAGTAAAGTAGGATGTAAATCGTCAGGAAAGTATATTTTATATTGTAAGACTAGTACTTCTCTCTCTCTCTCTCATTAATTCGACTTTATTCATTGAAAATAAAAGTAGCTTATGTCGATCATAGTTTAGGGTTAAGGTAGGTAGGTAGGTAGGTAGATAGATATGTGTGTGTGTGTGTGTGTGTATTTAGCGTTTTTTTATGACGTCTGATATAAAGAAACATTTAATTATCTGATACATATGTGGCCCTGAAAAGGGCCTTTTATGTGAACGAGCAAACGCACAGCCACAGCCACAGACACGCTGCAATGCACGAAGGCAGTCTACGTGGAGGGCGATGTGTATTGTGACGTCAGCAGCAGTTTAAGCGCGTTCGCCTCTGATCCTGCGCGCCAACTGGATGTCCTTGGGCATGATGGTGACGCGCTTCGCGTGAATCGCGCACAGGTTGGTGTCTTCGAAGAGACCGACGAGATAAGCTTCGCTAGCCTCCTGCAGCGCCATAACAGCGGAGCTCTGGAAACGGAGATCGGTCTTGAAGTCCTGTGCGATCTCACGCACGAGACGCTGGAACGGAAGCTTGCGGATCAGCAGTTCGGTACTCTTCTGGTAGCGACGAATCTCACGGAGGGCCACAGTGCCGGGCCTGTAGCGATGGGGTTTCTTAACACCACCGGTGGCCGGTGCGCTCTTGCGCGCAGCCTTGGTGGCGAGCTGCTTCCTCGGCGCCTTACCACCGGTGGATTTACGAGCGGTCTGCTTAGTACGCGCCATTGTAAACAAGGAACGACAGACAAATAATAATCAACTGAGAATACTGACTTTAGATACACGCAACGGACGCGCGCGGACCTATACACTTCGAACGTAGGAGAGCGAATAAAACCGTGAACCCAAAACGTCGTGTATTTATAGTCAGGCAAAGTAAGCGGGCAGGAGCGCGCGCGCCCCTGCGCGCCCTCTGTAGTACAACGATCTAACTAAAATTGTCATAAAATAGAAAACAATTTTTCATTTATTATGTACAGCTATGTTTAAAACTTAATATTATTAATTATTTTGTATTTTTCATAAAATACACCCGTCTGGTAAAACAGTGTAGATTGAAAAAAAAAAAAGAGAGGAAAAATCCCCCCCCCCCCCCCTCCCCCCATACAAGTATAAAAATTTGTTAAAAACTTAATAATAATTGTGATTTATGGCTGCTAATCTATACAATTGGACGCCCCCCCCCCCCCCCCCCCCGCATACAAGTATACAAATTTTATTAGCTACTTGTCTAAACAGACGTGTTGAGAAACTACGGATTTTCTATGTTAAGTTTTCTAGTACACTCTTATTCACTTGCATCTTAATTAGTACCTACGCTATCGTTTACGCGGGAAATTACCTATGCATGTTGTAATTTTGTTGATGCAGTTGTTTAGTAAATAAGTAGGTAAGTGAATAATATGTATGTAACTGAGTGTAGGTAGGTAGGTAGGTAGGTAGGTAGGTAGGTCGGTCTATATAATAAGCCTGATATAGTCTTCATTCAATTCATTATGATACTAGGTAGGTAGGTAGGTAGGTAGGTAGGTAGGTAGGTAGGTACGTGTTTTTCTTATAATTTTTATGTAGTAGTAACGTTTTGACTGTCATCAAATTTAAAGAAACGTGAATTTATCACATGAACATATTTGTGGCCCTGAAAAGGGCCTTTTGTTTTTACTCCTGCCTGCCATCCCACGGTGTGCGTGCGCGTCCAGACGTTTGTCGTGGTTTGCCCGTAAGCACGTGAATCATGCGCGTCTCGTACGTACATACATGACACACAGCGGGTAGATGATACCTATGTGTGTATATGTATGCACATTACGATGACACTAACACAATTAACACGCACCACAGTCAACAAGACACACGAACAAGCGCACTGGGTTTAACACTGTACACAAACACGAGGCGGCGGCTTTGAGACGGAGCGTCGGCGGCTCTTGCTAGCCTACCGAGCCCGCTCACTTGGAGCTGGTGTATTTGGTGACGGCCTTGGTGCCCTCACTGACGGCGTGCTTGGCGAGCTCACCAGGCAGCAGGAGCCTGACGGACGTTTGCACCTCCCTGGACGTGATGGTGGATCTCTTGTTGTAGTGGGCGAGACGGGAAGCTTCGGCGGCGATACGCTCGAAGATGTCGTTCACGAACGAGTTCATGATAGACATGGCCTTGCTGGAGATACCGGTGTCGGGGTGCACCTGCTTCAGGACCTTGTAGATGTAGATGGCGTAACTCTCCTTCCTCTTGTGCTTCTTCTTCTTCTTGTCGGTCTTGGAGATGTTCTTCTGGGCTTTGCCAGACTTCTTGGCGGCTTTACCACTTGTCTTGGGCGGCATTATGAAATTGTCGAGCGAGTACACGTGCTACCGAAACGGAGTTCAGTCGCAGTATAAACCGTGATAATAGTAGGATGTCGTATTTATAGTGATACGAACGGCGCACAGTGGCGGCAAACGGTGAGATATTCGACGCAGCGGCGGACCAATCACCGCGCTCCTAAGCCAGAGTGTAGATCGCGCGCGGGGAGAGGGGATGCTCAGGAGGGGGTTGAAGGGGGCGGGCGAGGCGATGCTTATTGCTTGTATTCGTCATTATTGGAAAATATGTAAGAAAACTATTTCTTTTTTAACATAATTTAGTTTTTAGGTTATAGTAACTGATTTCATATTAATATATATTATTTTCATAATGCATTTGAATAAGATTTATGCACCTAATATCATAAAAAAAAAAAAAAATAGGTATGTAATTCATTATTAAAGCTTTCGAAACCTTTACCTGCTCACGTTATTTAGTAAAATTATATATAGGTAGGTATTTATTAACTGCTGTTCTGTGTTATTATGTAAATAAACATTGTTGTCGTGATGTATAAACCACCAACATAGCCAACATAATTTTTGTTGTAATAACTAAATATTAGGTAGGTAGGTAGGTAGGTAGTTAGGTAGGTAGGTAGGTAGGTAAGTAAGTAAGTAAGTAAGTATGTATGTATGTATGTATCTATCTACATACCGACAACATTTTGTACTGCTCTCGTAACAACAACATTTCATACCTACTCTAACTTTGCGTTTGTCTTTTTTTTGTAGTTTCTAAATCTCCTTCCTTACAGTTACTAAGTAGTAGGTAGGTAGGTAGGTAGGTAGGTAGGTAGATAGATAGATAGATAGATAGATAGATAGATAGATAGATAGATATTTCATTGGTAGGTAGGTACGTTTTTGTTTGACAACACTGATAAAGAAACTGTCTTTGTATGTAATATTTGACGAATCATATTGTGGCCCTGAAAAGGGCCTTTTGTTTTGAATGCATACGAGCGGAGAGCATCGCGAAACCGACATAATAGATTATAGCATAGCCATAAATATTATATCAAAGTACGCGTGCGGGGGCACTCGCACGAAGCACCACGTTCAGAAGTCGCGTCGTGGCACAACGTTTAAGCCTTCTTCTCGGTCTTCTTGGGCAGTAGCACGGCCTGGATGTTCGGCAGCACACCACCTTGAGCGATCGTCACACCGGAGAGCAGCTTGTTCAACTCCTCGTCGTTGCGGATGGCCAATTGAAGATGACGCGGGATGATCCTGGTCTTCTTGTTGTCTCTCGCGGCGTTGCCGGCCAACTCGAGGACCTCAGCCGCCAGATACTCCATCACGGCGGCCAAGTAGACGGGAGCGCCGGCACCCACGCGCTCTGCGTAGTTTCCGTTACGCAGCAGCCTGTGAATACGACCCACAGGGAACTGGAGACCAGCACGGTTGGAACGGGACTTTGCCTTTCCCTTGACCTTGCCACCTTTACCGCGACCAGACATAATTGAAAGATTTGTTTAAAGAACAACTCACGAAAACAACGAAACACGCGTACAGAAGTGCGCGCGCCGAAAGAATCTAGTTATAATGCCCGGATTTATTTTTTTTTTTTTTTTTTTTTAACTATGGCATCTCGCAGGTATACCACTAAGGTATTTACTGCTTAACCGAACAATCCTGTGGCTGCCTTAAGCACTACACTCAAAGCCTCCAGCCAGGAGCAACTATTCTACATTAAAATTAGGCGAACGCTCGCTAAGGGCACCCCCTGTGGGGTACGAACCTCGGCTTAGGGCGTCGCTGAGGGGGGGACAGCAAGATGGGACAGGCTGGATCACGGATATATTATTATTAGACGGGGAATTTAAAGCTACGCGCTCAGCTGCGGCGCGGGCTGGCGCTTCATCGGACAAGGGTCGGGGGGGAGTATTATTTACTCGTGAGGGTCGCGCGCGCGGAGGACCTCGGCGGCGAGGTCGGTACGACGGGTGTCGGGTGTGTTTGTGCACTGTACTGGTGGCCCTATTGCTCTCCTGGAGGAGAGTGGTTGGATCATCTGGATCGGAGAGGACATGCCTAGGACGGCGAAATCGACTAATGCGGGAGGGGGTATAATTGGCCGCTTCAACAACCAGAGGGTTGCGGTGATTGGCGGCGGAATCAAAATGACGCTTTGCAATGCGTTTTAGGAACTGATGGATAGTGGGGATTTTGAGATCTAGGTGGAGGTTAATATTTCTGACATACCAGGGAGCGCCCGTGGCTCTTCTAAGGAATCTGTTCTGGATCACCTGCATCTTATGGATGTTTCTGGGGGATGTGTGTGCAAAGACTACACCCGCATAGGTCATGATGGGGCGGATGCACGCTGTGTAGATGCGCAATTTGCACTTGAGTGACAATTTGCTGCGTGCATTAACGATGTAGTAAAGTCTACTGAGAGCGAAGGCGGCCCGCGAGCGAACCGACCTTATGTGCTCTGTAAAGTTGAGGTAATGATCGAGGATGACTCCCAGGTACTTGGCTTGCTTCTCCCAGGGGATAGGCTTACCTAACAAGGTGAGTGGTCGGGGAATGTGAGGGGGTCTAGATCGCGGTTTTATGAATAAAACCGCCTGACTTTTGTCGGGGTTCACTTCAATTCTCCATTTCTTAAACCAGGCGCCAAGGTTATTGACAGCCCGTTGTAAGAGAAGGTGGATCTGAGTCTGCGACCGGCCCCTGCAATATATGGCCGTGTCATCTGCGAACAGAGCCAACTGCGCCGTATTGCTTTTGGGGATGTCGCTTGTGAAGAGCGAGAACATGAGCGGGGCGAGCACGGAGCCTTGAGGGACTCCGGCGCGGATTTGGCGGGGAGAGGATAGGGCTCCCTCGATGCGATAGCGGAAAGTACGATTCGACAAGTAGTCCCGTAAGATGAGCACGAGACGATCGGGCACTCCGAGTTTGTAGAGCTTAAAGATTAAGCCGTTGTGCCAGACCTTGTCGAATGCTTTCGCTATGTCGAAGAAGACCGCACCTGTCGACATGCCACGGTAGAAGCCGCCGCCGATGAATTCGACGATACGGTGGACCTGATGCACGCTAGAGTGCTGGGCTCTAAAGCCGAACTGTTCGTTGGGGATGAGGCCTTTGGTTTCAGCGTAGTCCCTGAGACGCTTATAAATAAGCCTCTCATAGATTTTGCCTAATACCTTGAGCAGACTGATGGGGCGGTAACTGGATGGTTCGGTTTTGGGCTTGCCAGGCTTGGGGATACCTATCACTATGGCTTCTTTCCACGCTTGGGGGAAGATATTGTTGCTTAGAGCACCATTGAAGATGGTGGTCAGTAGCATAATAAGGTGGGCGGGGAAGAGTTGGATCACCCTATTGGTGATTCCATCTGAGCCGGGGGCTTTACGGATGTGGAGACCTTTGATGATGTCATGCACTTCGTCTGGAGTGACGGGAGGCAGAGGACTTTCGGGATCTTCGACGGGGGGCAGTGAAGCTTTACGTTCGACTTCAGCGTCTACCTCTGAGAGGTGAGCTTGGTCTACTGGTAGGGAGCTGGGAGAGCATTGAGCCTCGAGACTGTCGGCTAGGCATTCCGCTTTGTCGATGTCGTCGAAGGCTATGGTTTTGTCGGGGCGTACTAGGGGGGGCATGGCAGCTATCTGCTTGGATTTGAGTTTTCTCTGGAGTTCCCAGAAGGCCTGATGGGTGGGCTGTAACTCGCTCAGCATCTTATCCCAGCTCGCGTCACGCAGCTCCGCCATGCGTGCCTTTACAGATCTCTGCAAGTAGCGCATGTGGGCTTTGTTGGCGGGACAGGGAAAGTTGCTGTATGCACGGGTGGCCGCGTTCTTCTCGGTCAACAGAGCACGCGCATCGTCCGGGAGTTTCAAGTAGCGGTTATCCGCTTCAGGAACCTCCCTTGAACTGTCGTTCAGGACGGTTTGCACATGGTCAGTGAGCGAGTCGATTGCAGCCGTCGTGTCCGCGATTGAATCGAAAACGTTTGGGATGGAGTCCAATTGGGGGGACGTGTTGGTTTTCAGCTTATCGCCTACTTGCCTCCAGTCCGTCACCCTTTTGGTGGCTGGGGGTTGGTTGGGGTCAGAGGGACCTATGCGGGGAGCCAGTCGTATGACTACTGGTCGGTGGTCCGAGGTAAGCTCGTGAACCGTTTCTATTGAGTCTAATCTTAGGTTGACGTTCTTAAGGAGCGCCACGTCAAGAATGTCGGGGGCATGATTAATTTGGTGGGGATAGTGGGTTGGAGTCATCGGAGCGATGACGTCAAAGTTTTGAGCGAAGGAGAGATTGTACAATTGATGCCCTCTGGAGTTGGTAAGGGAGCTATTCCAGGAGGGATGTTTAGCGTTGAGATCGCCTGCTATGATAACAGAGTCACTCATGCCAAATAGGATTTTTAGGTCGTCCGCGATGGGTTGGAATCCCCCTGCGTGGTTGGGAGAGATGTAGGCCGATACTACGGTTACCGGCTGATGGCCAGTCATAGCTAGTCGGCAGATGGAGACTTCTAATTGTGCTAGCGGGGGAGGGTCAATAGGGATGCAGTACAGATCCTTTTTATAATAAATTAGTGTGCCGCCCAAGTGGGCATGCGACCTATCGTTACGGATTAGACGGTAATTTGCAATGGCTGGATTACGGTGATTGGGTTTTAGGAAGGTTTCCTGTAAGAGGAATAAGTCAATTCGATGATCACGGAGGAACTCCGATATTTCATCTCGTTGACCATGGATGCCGTTTGCGTTGAAGACGCCGAGGTTGAGGGATCTGGGTTTAAATCTACTTAAGGCCGTGTTATTCATGATGATGAGATAACAGAGAGGGCTTGGGTGATGTCCTGGTTCGCGACTAATACGGCCAGGAGAGATTGGATGTCGCCGCTTTGCTTAGCGGCGACGATATCGCTTGCCATCTGAGCCGCCCGGGGCGTGCTGAATATGGCGAAGGCGCTGGCAATGATGTTAATATTTTGCGCAGCGATATTATAATTGATCGCGGGGTGCGGTGCTTGAGGAGCACGTACGGGTTTCGAGGCGGGCGCTATGGGTGCGGGGGGAGCGTAAGGCGTGGTAGGCGCGGAGGGCGCGGGGGGCGCGGCGGGCGCGGTGGGCGCGGCGGGCGCGGTGGGTGGGGTGGCCGCTGAGGGCGGAGGGACACGGTTACGCGGATCCATGAGAGAGTACATGGGGGTTTGAGGGAGCGGGGGCCTCGCGGTGGCCATGGCTGGGAAAGCCTGCTGGTGGTGGAGTTGAGTCCAGGGGCTAGGTCTCTGAGGACTTAGCCGCTGGGGGATTTGGGAGGAGGGAATGAGGAATTCCCTCTGTTTTGTCTGCCGAGCGTCGAGACGCTGGGTCAGTTTGCCTGGGTTCGACTTTGGTGCCTTAGGGCATCCGCGGTAATTGGCAGTATGCCCTATATTCCCGCATAGCACGCAGCTAGGTGGGCTATCGCAGAGATTGCGATCTTTTGGCCGTGAGCAATCCGAAGTGCCGTGGTCGCCCAGGCACTTGACGCACCTGGGTTTGGCATGGCAGTTCTTCTGCGCATGGCCGTACAGCTGGCAATTATGGCATTGCCCTATGGCGCTGTTTTTCCAGGGCTTCTCAATGGTGAAGCCCATTAGGTTGCAAATCGTTTTGACGTTGAAAATGGGGTGATGCCCCTCGGTCGGGGAGCACACGACTAAGATCATGTCGTATGCTTCTCTACCGCGCGAACGGTGCATGCGGTGCACTTCATCGACTGGTATCCTTTGCGACTGAAGGTCTGCTAGGATGTCGGATGGGGAGATTTCCTTGGGGATCTTCTTGATCACCACACGGATCTGTCTGTCTTCTGGGAGGGAGTAGGTGTGGAATGACACACCTCTCGCTTGCAGAAGGGTATTCAAGTCCCTATAGTCGCGGGACGTCGCGAGTGTGACTTTAATACCCTGTTGGGTCGATCTGGCGTTGGTGTAGTTGATCCTCTGTTCAACACACCATTTGGAGATGGCCGTCCACTTCTCCTTGTCTTGGATGAAGACAGGGGGAGGGGGCGCGACCTTCTTGGTACCGGGGGGGTTTTTGGCGGGGGCATCCTGCGCGGAGGATGCCGTACTCGCGATCGGGCGGGGGGTGGGGGGGGAAACTACGGGGGATCCTACGGGGAGGGGGGTGGGTGAGGGTGGGGGAGCATCCCTATCTACATAGTGGGTAGACGGGCTATCATCGATGGCGACTACTTTGGACGCCTGAGAGGAGCTCTGCTTCTTCATCTTCCTCTTACCGGAGGTGACAGCTGTGAAGCCGTCATCGTCCGACTGCGAGCTTGAAGAAGAGGCATGCTCTTCGTTATCGGAGGGGAAGGGGGTGGGGGCGCGCTTTGAGGAAGCGGGCTCGCTAGTATCCATCATGGTAGATGGAGCTGATTGCGATGCTGCGAGTGCATCGCTAAAAGTGTCTAATTGATCTGAAGGATCGGGGGGAAAGTGCTTCTCAGCGATCGACTCGACCACTGGACCGAATTCCTTGCTGAGAGACGGATCGATCTGAAGGATCTTGCTCAGAGCTTGAAGGAGGATCAGGTTGTCTTCCCTGAGGGAATCTAGCTGGTCATTGATAGACCTGAATTTGGCCTCCATATTAAGGTGGCTCATTTTAACTAAAAAAATTTAAGAGAGTATTATAAAACTCCTAACGGCCCTTATCCTAACTCCCCGGGCGGACTACCGGGGATGTGTGAAACCCTCCCTGCCGGGTATAGGCAGGGAGGTTGAGTACTTATTGTGAGCCCTAAGCTTGCTTTTGCCCGTTGCCTGTCTTATTGTGCAACGGGGTCCTGACCAGTCTAGTGTGAAGGGTGTAGACACACCCAACCACTCTAGGTGTGTAGCTGTGGAAGCAAAACTGTCACCAATGCCGACTAGGAGACCCCCCAAGGCCGAACACTGGGACCCGTCCAATTGACTGCCTAGCCCTGAAGGGGTTCGGCGGGTGTAATTGGGTCAACACCCCCTCGGTTTCGTTGGCACCGTATGGTATCCACCGAGGACCACGAAACTGTGGTTTTGCCCTGAAGGGGCCTGTGACGCGCTACGTTTTGACTGTTAATCTGCTAACAGAAATACTTTATTAATTGTGTCTT
The DNA here is from genome assembly GCA_963853775.1 of Xanthia togata. Classification (NCBI taxonomy): domain Eukaryota; kingdom Metazoa; phylum Arthropoda; class Insecta; order Lepidoptera; family Noctuidae; genus Xanthia; species Xanthia togata. The sequence continues at coordinate 5,375,184 of OY970818.1, read as the reverse complement.
GAAAAAGACAGCAATTAATAGCTGAAGAACTGGAGAGTCGCGAAGAACAGGAACCACCGGCTTGATATCAGGAGCCACAAGCTTGAGTGATCAGGAACACGAAGAGCAGCACAACCGTCCGCAACCGATGCCAGTTGCTGAGTGCCGCCCGGATTTATATTTGCGACTCCATTTTATACCCCGCTCGAGTAGCCGTGTCAGTGGGAGGGGTACACAGCTAACGAAACTAATTCACAAAACGCGCAAGCGCGCGCGCGCGCTCTCAAGCCGAGCGGCGTCATGTACGTGCGCTGCGCCGTGGTTACGGGGTGGGTAGAGTTTTAGCACAATTTAATAAACCGTCACAATTACCTACATTTATGACAAGACTTTTAATAATATTAATGTTTTTTTTTTTTTTTTTTTTTCTTTTTTATTCAATAACTTTTGAAATGGGATTGTAGGTAGGTACTCACCTACACCTTCGGATGGGGTATTTTATTTATGACCCTAAATATGTTACGTCACATGTTATGAAAAGGCTTTAATATAATATGAATTAGGTAGGCATTTAGTGGTAGGCACTATAAAATTTCCGTATTTTCCCTAAGTCATTATAATAACCCTTATAGATTTATTAGACTGTAAGCATTAGTGTCGAATTTTGAAATCGAAAGTGCAGTGGAAATTGTATTCATTTATAATAATAGGTAGGTAGGTAGGTAGGTAGGTAGGTAGGTGGGTAGGTAGGTAGGTAGGTGGGTAGGTAGGTAGGTAGAACTGTCTGTCTGTTTATTTATTTAGGACCTATCTTCTATGTATTTCCTATTTAGATAGATAATAGTATAATATAACGTTTTGACTCTCGCTGTTATAGAAACGAATATTTTTCATATTCATGATAGTTTTGTTAGCCCTGAAAAGGGCTTTTTGGTGTGGTGAGCGCATGCACGCGCGCTAAGCATCTCGGTGCCGCCGTCCGTGGTTTCTTCAGTTTTGCTTCTGATGAATCGTTGGTGACGAGCTCGAGACACGTCGAGCGCGTTCCGCACCCTCCTTCCCGAGGACGATAGACGCGTACGTACTGCGTGCGCGCGGTTAGACGATGATGAAAACAAACAAACGCACAAAGCACGCGCGCGCCTCTCTCTACAGTGTGCAGTATTATTATAGTACAAAACAACATTAATAATAATAATTATGTAAGTACGTACGTACACACTGCACAGTAGGTAAGACGCACACGCACATTTGTCACTATCACTCATCGGCAGCTGCTGCTGTTGGTGTTGCGGGTATCGATGGTGGTGAGTGGGTGGATGGTGGTAGTCAGCCGACTCTGCGCCGCTGTCGTCGTCGCCGTCGCCGTCGCCTGTGTAACGCGAACGCGATCGTGGCTTACTTCTTAGCGGCGGACGCTTTCTTGGCTGCCGGCTTAGACTTGGGTGTGACCGCGGCCTTCTTGGGTTTAGGCGCTTTGGGTTTCTTGGTCGGCGGCTTTGCTGTCTTTTTAGCTTTGGGAGCGGCGCCTCCCTTCGCCTTAGCGGGGGCGGCGGCCTTCTTGGGTGTCGGCTTCTTCTTAGCGGCGGCAACCTTCTTGTCCTTGGCGGCGGCGGCCTTGGACTTTGAAGGTGAACTGGAGGCGGCAGACGCGGCCGCGGCTGCTGCCTTCTTGGTCTTGGCGCCAGCCGCAGAGGCGGTCGCCTTCTTCGTCTTGGCGGCGGCGGCCGGCGCCTTGCCGGCGGCCTTGCCAGCCGCACCGGCGGGTTTCTTGGCGTGGTGCGATTTCGACTCGAGCTTGAAGGAACCGGAGGCACCCTTGCCCTTGGTCTGGATCAGTGCGCCAGATTCGACGGCGCTCTTCAGGTATTTTCTGATGAACGGAGCCAGTTTCTCCGCGTCGACCTTGTACTGAGCGGCGATGTACTTCTTGATCGCCTGCAGGGAAGATCCGCTACGCTCCTTCATCTCCTTGATAGCGTTGTTGACCATCTCAGATGTTTTGGGATGAGTCGGTTTCGCCTTCGGTTTCTTCGCGGCACCGGCGCCGCCGGCCTGCCTCGCCTGCTTCTTCGCTGGTGTAGTGGGCGCGGGGGCCTCGGTAGCGACTGCGGTGTCTGCCATTGTAATTTGAAAAAAGATTCAACTTTACACTTGCAACGTTCAATAATAAAGAGAGAGAGTGTCTGACTTAGATGTCGCCACTTATAGGTTTCAAGAAGTTCGTATACGTACGCTTAGGTACGACGGAACTTTACCGTAACGAGCGCCGTGATGTCGCGGGACGTTTTCTCGTACGAACGCTTGAAAGTTTTCACTAACACGTATCTAATAAAATAAACAAAAAGAATGGTTAACGGCGTTAAGTGCATCGAGATTTTGCGGTTTCGGACAGGTCATGAAGTTGACGATGCGGGTGTGCGAATTCGGGGCGAGTGAGGTGCGCGTTCAGCCGGTGGCGGTGTTTTATTTTGACGACTGCGTACGAAGCGCAGGTCGGGTCGTGTTCAAAACGTTATTTTCTCTATAAAAGTGATAGTTAGTGTGCAGTTAGGTCGACGCGTCAACAAGGAGGATATCGAGCTTGTGTGGTAACAGGACTTCGTCGATATCACACCGTCTCGCGAAGGTATTATCGACCTAAAAGTGAAGCGTCGTAAAACACCGCGAGCGCCGAACTGCTAAGGACGGACACGACTCCGTCCAGGACGTGCAACCTATTAATATACTGTAATATTAAAAGACGAGAGTGCCCTTCGACGAGTGGACAGTGTACAGTCTGGTATAATCGCATCGGGAAGCGTATAGTAAACAATGTGTAAAACGACAATAATAGGTACTGGTACTGGGTAGGTCGGGCGGTCGCGCCAGTACCATCGTGCACGGCTGGCCTGTGTACCGCGCTCTCTTCACAGTAAACAGTCCGCCTGTGTAACACAGCTAGGTACCTACCGTGTATAGTAAAATAATGAGTGAGTGAGTGAGTAAGTAGGTAAATAAATAAAACGAACAAAAAAATAATGATGCTAACAAAATTGCAATGTACCTAAGTAATAATAAACAACACGACATAAACAAACGGCACGCACATCGAGGGGCGTTCAAACGAATAGGCACCTAGCTAGGTAGATGTTCTACAACGTAAGTATTGAATCTACTAATGTAAAGTTTTACTTTTATTTTTCATTCAATTCCAGCATACGTATACACACACCTCAGTGAGTGGCGATGGGCTTTTCATCACGCGTAGAAGAACAAAAACAAGCGCGTATTTATTACCTACGAGTATCTATCTGCGTATTATAAGCAAGCGAAGCGCATTATGTAGGTACCTACATCAATTTCAACTTGAAGATAACAATAAAAAGAATTTATTTATAATATAATTACGGTATTTCATTTATGTTCACCCCTCTCTCGTAGGTAGTAGGTAGGTAACTCCAAAACCAAAGTAGGTAAGTACGTATTACAGTGCCTAATGAATTTGGGTCACCAACAAGTATAGTAGTGTAAGTATTGGTAACGTGGTGGTACTGGCTTACATCTTAGTAAGTAAGTAAGTAAGTAAGTAAGTAAGTAGGTAGGTAGGTAGGTAGAGGTACGTTTTTTAGACAATTCCAATCAAGAAACATATTTAAAATATCGAATAATATGCGGCCCTGAAAAGGGCCTTTTTTATGTGCGCGTCTATATACGGATGGTTGAACGGTATGATTATGTTCACAACAAACACAACACACACACGTCCACCACAGTATGTAGAGCTGGTTGCGCCGCCGCAGGCAACAACACGTACACGCGGGGCATGCAGGTGTTTAACCGCCGAAACCGTACAGGGTGCGACCCTGGCGCTTCAGAGCGTAGACGACGTCCATGGCGGTGACGGTCTTCCTCTTGGCGTGCTCGGTGTAAGTGACAGCGTCGCGAATGACGTTCTCTAGGAACACTTTAAGGACACCGCGAGTCTCTTCGTAGATCAGACCGGAGATACGTTTCACGCCGCCTCTGCGAGCCAGACGACGGATGGCGGGCTTCGTGATACCTTGGATGTTATCACGAAGTACCTTCCTGTGACGCTTGGCTCCTCCTTTTCCCAGACCCTTTCCTCCCTTACCGCGACCGGTCATCTTCTTTGCAGTGGGGTTTCAAAATATGTAATACACTCAGCACGGTAGTGCGCACACGAACGACGCGAGCGACTGGAATATTTTTAAGATTTTTTTTTTTTTTTTTTTTTTAACTATGGCATCTCGCAGGTATACCACTAAGGTATTTACTGCTTAACCGAACAATCCTGTGGCTGCCTTAAGCACTACACTCAAAGCCTCCAGCCAGGAGCAACTATTCTACATTAAAATTAGGCGAACGCTCGCTAAGGGCACCCCCTGTGGGGTACGAACCTCGGCTTAGGGCGTCGCTGAGGGGGGGACAGCAAGATGGGACAGGCTGGATCACGGATATATTATTATTAGACGGGGAATTTAAAGCTACGCGCTCAGCTGCGGCGCGGGCTGGCGCTTCATCGGACAAGGGTCGGGGGGGAGTATTATTTACTCGTGAGGGTCGCGCGCGCGGAGGACCTCGGCGGCGAGGTCGGTACGACGGGTGTCGGGTGTGTTTGTGCACTGTACTGGTGGCCCTATTGCTCTCCTGGAGGAGAGTGGTTGGATCATCTGGATCGGAGAGGACATGCCTAGGACGGCGAAATCGACTAATGCGGGAGGGGGTATAATTGGCCGCTTCAACAACCAGAGGGTTGCGGTGATTGGCGGCGGAATCAAAATGACGCTTTGCAATGCGTTTTAGGAACTGATGGATAGTGGGGATTTTGAGATCTAGGTGGAGGTTAATATTTCTGACATACCAGGGAGCGCCCGTGGCTCTTCTAAGGAATCTGTTCTGGATCACCTGCATCTTATGGATGTTTCTGGGGGATGTGTGTGCAAAGACTACACCCGCATAGGTCATGATGGGGCGGATGCACGCTGTGTAGATGCGCAATTTGCACTTGAGTGACAATTTGCTGCGTGCATTAACGATGTAGTAAAGTCTACTGAGAGCGAAGGCGGCCCGCGAGCGAACCGACCTTATGTGCTCTGTAAAGTTGAGGTAATGATCGAGGATGACTCCCAAGTACTTGGCTTGCTTCTCCCAGGGGATAGGCTTGCCTGACAAGGTGAGTGGTCGGGGAATGTGAGGGGGTCTAGATCGCGGTTTTATGAATAGAACCGCCTGACTTTTGTCGGGGTTCACCTCGATTCTCCATTTCTTAAACCAGGCGCCAAGGTTATTGACAGCCCGTTGTAAGAGAAGGTGGATCTGATTCTGCGACCGTCCCCTGCAATATATGGCCGTGTCATCTGCGAACAGAGCCAACTGCGCCGTATTGCTTTTGGGGATGTCGCTTGTGAAGAGCGAGAACATGAGCGGGGCGAGCACGGAGCCTTGAGGGACTCCGGCGCGGATTTGGCGGGGAGAGGATAGGGCTCCCTCGATGCGATAGCGGAAAGTACGATTCGACAAGTAGTCCCGTAAGATGAGCACGAGACGATCGGGCACTCCGAGTTTGTAGAGCTTAAAGATTAAGCCGTTGTGCCAGACCTTGTCGAATGCTTTCGCTATGTCGAAGAAGACCGCACCTGTCGACATGCCACGGTAGAAGCCGCCGCCGATGAATTCGACGATACGGTGGACCTGATGCACGCTAGAGTGCTGGGCTCTAAAGCCGAACTGTTCGTTGGGGATGAGGCCTTTGGTTTCAGCGTAGTCCCTGAGACGCTTATAAATAAGCCTCTCATAGATTTTGCCTAATACCTTGAGCAGACTGATGGGGCGGTAGCTGGAGGGTTCTGTTTTGGGCTTGCCAGGCTTTGGGATACCTATCACTATGGCTTCTTTCCACGCTTGGGGGAAGAAATTGTTGCTTAGAGCACCATTGAAGATGGTGGTCAGTAGCATAATAAGGTGGGCGGGGAAGAGTTGGATCACCCTATTGGTGATTCCATCTGAGCCGGGGGCTTTACGGATGTGGAGACCTTTGATGATGTCATGCACTTCGTCTGGAGTGACGGGAGGCAGAGGACTTTCGGGGTCTTCGACGGGGGGCAGAGAAGCTTTACGTTCGACTTCAGCGTCTACCTCTGAGAGGTGAGCTTGGTCTACTGGTAGGGAGCTGGGAGAGCATTGAGCCTCGAGACTGTCGGCTAGGCATTCCGCTTTGTCGATGTCGTCGAAGGCTATGGTTTTGTCGGGGCGTACTAGGGGGGGCATGGCAGCTATCTGCTTGGATTTGAGTTTTCTCTGGAGTTCCCAGAAGGCCTGATGGGTGGGCTGTAACTCGCTCAGCATCTTATCCCAGCTCGCGTCACGCAGCTCCGCCATGCGTGTCTTTACAGATCTCTGCAAGTAGCGCATGTGGGCTTTGTTGGCGGGACAGGGAAAGTTGCTGTATGCACGGGTGGCCGCGTTCTTCTCGGTCAACAGAGCACGCGCATCGTCCGGGAGTTTCAAGTAGCGGTTATCCGCTTCAGGAACCTCCCTTGAACTGTCGTTCAGGACGGTTTGCACATGGTCAGTGAGCGAGTCGATTGCAGCCGTCGTGTCCGCGATTGAATCGAAAACGTTTGGGATGGAGTCCAATTGGGGGGACGTGTTGGTTTTCAGCTTATCGCCTACTTGCCTCCAGTCCGTCACCCTTTTGGTGGCTGGGGGTTGGTTGGGGTCAGAGGGACCTATGCGGGGAGCCAGTCGTATGACTACTGGTCGGTGGTCCGAGGTAAGCTCGTGAACCGTTTCTATTGAGTCTAATCTTAGGTTGACGTTCTTAAGGAGCGCCACGTCAAGAATGTCGGGGGCATGATTAATTTGGTGGGGATAGTGGGTTGGAGTCATCGGAGCGATGACGTCAAAGTTTTGAGCGAAGGAGAGATTGTACAGTTTGTGCCCTCTGAAGTTGGTAAGGGAGCTATTCCAGGAGGGATGTTTAGCGTTGAGATCGCCTGCTATGATAACAGAGTCACTCATGCCAAATAGGATTTCTAGGTCGTCCGCGATGGGTTGGAATCCCCCTGTGAGGTTGGGAGAGATGTAGGCCGATACTATGGTGACCGGCTGATGGCCAGTCATAGCTAGTCGGCAGATGGAGACTTCTAATTGTGCTAGCGGGGGAGGGTCAATAGGGATGCAGTACAGATCCTTTTTATAATAAATTAGTGTGCCGCCCAAGTGGGCATGCGACCTATCGTTACGGATTACACGGTAATTTGCAATGGCTGGATTACGGTGATTGGGTTTTAGGAAGGTTTCCTGTAAGAGGAATAAGTCAATTCGATGATCACGGAGGAACTCCGATATTTCATCTCGTTGACCATGGATGCCATTTGCGTTGAAGACGCCGAGGTTGAGGGATCTGGGTTTAAATCTACTTAAGGCCGTGATATTCATGATGAGATAACAGAGAGGGCTTGGGTGATGTCCTGGTTCGCGACTAATACGGCCAGGAGAGATTGGATGTCACCGCTTTGCTTAGCGGCGACGATATCGCTTGCCATCTGAGCCGCCCGGGGCGTGCTGAATATGGCGAAGGCGCTGGCAATGATATTAATGTTTTGCGCAGCGATATTATAATTGATCGCGGGGTGCGGTGCTTGAGGAGCACGTACGGGTTGCGAGGCGGGCGCTATGGGTGCGGGGGGAGCGTAAGGCGTGGTAGGCGCGGAGGGCGCGGGGGGCGCGGCGGGCGCGGTGGGCGCGGCGGGCGCGGTGGGTGGGGTGGCCGCTGAGGGCGGAGGGACGCGGTTACGCGGATCCATGAGAGAGTACATGGGGGTTTGAGGGAGCGGGGGCCTCGCGGTGGCCATGGCTGGAAAAGCCTGCTGGTGGTGGAGTTGAGTCCAGGGGCTAGGTCTTTGAGGACTTAGCCGCTGGGGGATTTGGGAGGAGGGAATGAGGAATTCCCTCTGTTTTGTCTGCCGAGCGTCGAGACGCTGGGTCAGTTTGCCTGGGTTTGACTTTGGTGCCTTAGGGCATCCGCGGTAATTGGCAGTATGCCCTATATTCCCGCATAGCACGCAGCTAGGTGGGCTATCGCAGAGATTGCGATCTTTTGGCCGTGAGCAATCCGAAGTGCCGTGGTCGCCCAGGCACTTGACGCACCTGGGTTTGGCATGGCAGTTCTTCTGCGCATGGCCGTACAGCTGGCAATTATGGCATTGCCCTATGGCGCTGTTTTTCCAGGGCTTCTCAATGGTGAAGCCCATTAGGTTGCAGATCGTCTTGACATTGAATATGGGGTGATGCCCCTCGGTCGGGGAGCACACGACTAAGATCATGTCGTATGCTTCTCTACCGCGCGAACGGTGCATGCGGTGCACTTCATCGACTGGAATCCTTTGCGACTGAAGGTCTGCTAGGATGTCGGATGGGGAGATTTCTTTGGGGATCTTCTTGATCACCACACGGATCTGTCTATCTTCTGGGAGGGAGTAGGTGTGGAATGACACACCTCTCGCTTGCAGAAGGGTATTCATGTCCCTATAATCGCGGGACGTCGCGAGCGTGACTTTTATACCCTGTTGGGTTGATCTGGCGTTGGTGTAGTTGATCCTCTGCTCAACACACCATTTGGAGATGGCCGTCCACTTCTCCTTGTCTTGGATGAAGACAGGGGGAGGGGGCGCGACCTTCTTGGTACCGGGGGGGTTTTTGGCGGGGGCATCCTGCGCGGAGGATGGCGTACTCGCGATCGGGCGGGGGGTGGGGGGGGAAACTACGGGGGATCCTACGGGGAGGGGGGTGGGTGAGGGTGGGGGAGCATCCCTGTCTACATAGTGGGTAGGCGGGCTATCATCGATGGCGACTACTTTGGACGCCTGAGAGGAGCTCTGCTTCTTCATCTTCCTCTTACCGGAGGTGACAGCTGTGAAGCCGTCATCGTCCGACTGCGAGCTTGAAGAAGAGGCATGCTCTTCGTTATCGGAGGGGAAGGGAGTGGGGGCGCGCTTTGAGGAAGCGGGCTCGCTAGTGTCCATCATGGTAGATGGACCTGATTGCGATGCTGCGAGTGCATCGCTAAAGGTATCTAGTTGATCTGAAGGATCGGGGGGAAGAAGCTTCCCAGCGATCGACTCGACCACTGGACCGAATTTACTGCTGAGGGACGGCTCGATCTTAAGGATCTCGCTCATAGCTTGTAGGAGGATAATATTATCTCTCCTGAGGGTCTCTAACTGGTCACTAAAGGACCTGAGTTGGGCCTCCATCTTAAGGAGGCTCATTTTAACAAAGATTTAATAAAAAGAGATTTTTAAAGCTCCTAATGGCCCTAATCCTATCTCCCCGGGCGGACTACCGGGGATGTGTGAAACCCTCCCTGCCGGGTATAGGCAGGGAGGTTGAGTACTTAAAGTGAGCCCTAAGCTTGCTTTTGCCCGTTGCCTGTCTTATTGTGCAACGGGGTCCTGACCAGTCTAGTGTGAAGGGTGTAGACACACCCAACCACTCTAGGTGTGTAGCTGTGGAAGCAAAACTGTCACCAATGCCGACTAGGAGACCCCCCAAGGCCGAACACTGGGACCCGTCCAATTGACTGCCTAGCCCTGAAGGGGTTCGGCGGGTGTAATTGGGTCAACACCCCCTCGGTTTCGTTGGCACCGTATGGTATCCACCGAGGACCACGAAACTGTGGTTTTGCCCTGAAGGGGCCTGTGACGCGCTACGTTTTGACTGTTAATCTGCTAACAGAAATACTTTATTAATTGTGTCTTGAAAAAGACAGCAATTAATAGCTGAAGAACTGGAGAGTCGCGAAGAACAGGAACCACCGGCTTGATATCAGGAACCACAAGCTTGAGTGATCAGGAACACGAAGAGCAGCACGACCGTCCGCAACCGATGCCAGTTGCTGAGTTTGCGTATTTTTAAGATTCACAACTGCTCGTATTTATACTGTACGGTGAGCTCAGCGGGGGGGGGGGACAGAGACGTGGAGGTGCGCGGGGCGAGGCGAGCCGACGCTCGACGTTGATTGGTCGATTGAACTATGTCTCTTAAAAGTTACATACCTACGTACCAAACTTTATGTTATCCAATTTGATTTTAGTTATTACTCTACATATACGAGAAAGAAAACCAAGTACTTATCCCGTAACAGTTAATACTATTCAATTTACTCGATATATAGGTACCTACCTACGGAATGAATAATTTATACTCGTAACGATCGTAGCCGAAATATTTTTAGGTAATATGGTAGGTAGGTAGGTAGGTAGGTAGGTAGGTATGAAACTAACTAACCATAATACTGTGTCCCTAGTAAAGTAAAGTAGGATGTAAATCGTCAGGAAAGTATATTTTATATTGTAAGACTAGTACTTCTCTCTCTCTCTCTCATTAATTCGACTTTATTCATTGAAAATAAAAGTAGCTTATGTCGATCATAGTTTAGGGTTAAGGTAGGTAGGTAGGTAGGTAGATAGATATGTGTGTGTGTGTGTGTGTGTATTTAGCGTTTTTTTATGACGTCTGATATAAAGAAACATTTAATTATCTGATACATATGTGGCCCTGAAAAGGGCCTTTTATGTGAACGAGCAAACGCACAGCCACAGCCACAGACACGCTGCAATGCACGAAGGCAGTCTACGTGGAGGGCGATGTGTATTGTGACGTCAGCAGCAGTTTAAGCGCGTTCGCCTCTGATCCTGCGCGCCAACTGGATGTCCTTGGGCATGATGGTGACGCGCTTCGCGTGAATCGCGCACAGGTTGGTGTCTTCGAAGAGACCGACGAGATAAGCTTCGCTAGCCTCCTGCAGCGCCATAACAGCGGAGCTCTGGAAACGGAGATCGGTCTTGAAGTCCTGTGCGATCTCACGCACGAGACGCTGGAACGGAAGCTTGCGGATCAGCAGTTCGGTACTCTTCTGGTAGCGACGAATCTCACGGAGGGCCACAGTGCCGGGCCTGTAGCGATGGGGTTTCTTAACACCACCGGTGGCCGGTGCGCTCTTGCGCGCAGCCTTGGTGGCGAGCTGCTTCCTCGGCGCCTTACCACCGGTGGATTTACGAGCGGTCTGCTTAGTACGCGCCATTGTAAACAAGGAACGACAGACAAATAATAATCAACTGAGAATACTGACTTTAGATACACGCAACGGACGCGCGCGGACCTATACACTTCGAACGTAGGAGAGCGAATAAAACCGTGAACCCAAAACGTCGTGTATTTATAGTCAGGCAAAGTAAGCGGGCAGGAGCGCGCGCGCCCCTGCGCGCCCTCTGTAGTACAACGATCTAACTAAAATTGTCATAAAATAGAAAACAATTTTTCATTTATTATGTACAGCTATGTTTAAAACTTAATATTATTAATTATTTTGTATTTTTCATAAAATACACCCGTCTGGTAAAACAGTGTAGATTGAAAAAAAAAAAAGAGAGGAAAAATCCCCCCCCCCCCCCCTCCCCCCATACAAGTATAAAAATTTGTTAAAAACTTAATAATAATTGTGATTTATGGCTGCTAATCTATACAATTGGACGCCCCCCCCCCCCCCCCCCCCCGCATACAAGTATACAAATTTTATTAGCTACTTGTCTAAACAGACGTGTTGAGAAACTACGGATTTTCTATGTTAAGTTTTCTAGTACACTCTTATTCACTTGCATCTTAATTAGTACCTACGCTATCGTTTACGCGGGAAATTACCTATGCATGTTGTAATTTTGTTGATGCAGTTGTTTAGTAAATAAGTAGGTAAGTGAATAATATGTATGTAACTGAGTGTAGGTAGGTAGGTAGGTAGGTAGGTAGGTAGGTCGGTCTATATAATAAGCCTGATATAGTCTTCATTCAATTCATTATGATACTAGGTAGGTAGGTAGGTAGGTAGGTAGGTAGGTAGGTAGGTACGTGTTTTTCTTATAATTTTTATGTAGTAGTAACGTTTTGACTGTCATCAAATTTAAAGAAACGTGAATTTATCACATGAACATATTTGTGGCCCTGAAAAGGGCCTTTTGTTTTTACTCCTGCCTGCCATCCCACGGTGTGCGTGCGCGTCCAGACGTTTGTCGTGGTTTGCCCGTAAGCACGTGAATCATGCGCGTCTCGTACGTACATACATGACACACAGCGGGTAGATGATACCTATGTGTGTATATGTATGCACATTACGATGACACTAACACAATTAACACGCACCACAGTCAACAAGACACACGAACAAGCGCACTGGGTTTAACACTGTACACAAACACGAGGCGGCGGCTTTGAGACGGAGCGTCGGCGGCTCTTGCTAGCCTACCGAGCCCGCTCACTTGGAGCTGGTGTATTTGGTGACGGCCTTGGTGCCCTCACTGACGGCGTGCTTGGCGAGCTCACCAGGCAGCAGGAGCCTGACGGACGTTTGCACCTCCCTGGACGTGATGGTGGATCTCTTGTTGTAGTGGGCGAGACGGGAAGCTTCGGCGGCGATACGCTCGAAGATGTCGTTCACGAACGAGTTCATGATAGACATGGCCTTGCTGGAGATACCGGTGTCGGGGTGCACCTGCTTCAGGACCTTGTAGATGTAGATGGCGTAACTCTCCTTCCTCTTGTGCTTCTTCTTCTTCTTGTCGGTCTTGGAGATGTTCTTCTGGGCTTTGCCAGACTTCTTGGCGGCTTTACCACTTGTCTTGGGCGGCATTATGAAATTGTCGAGCGAGTACACGTGCTACCGAAACGGAGTTCAGTCGCAGTATAAACCGTGATAATTTTTTTTTTTTTTTTTTGTCTAGGGCATCTCGTAGCTCACCTCTGAGGTGATGACTACTTAACCGGTCAATCCTGCGGCTGCCTTAAGCTACTAACTTAAAGCCTCCAGCCAGGGGCAAAACTATTCTAAATTAAAACTAGGCGAACGCTCGCTAAGGGCACCCCCTGTGGGGTACGGACCTCGGCTTAGGGCGTCGCTGGGGGGAGGACAGCAAGTTGGGACAGGCTGGATCAAAGATGATTCATTATTATTAATCGGGGAATTTAAGACTACATTTCTCAGCAAAACGCGGGCTGGCGCTTCTGCGAGCAAGGGTCGGTGGGGAGTATTATTTACTCGGGCGGGTCGCGATCGCGGAGGACCTCGGCGGCGAGGTCGGAATGCGGGTCGGTGTCTGTGTTTCTTGTGCACTGTACTTGTGGCCCTATTGCTCTCCTGGAGGAGGGTTATGGGGTCGTCTGGGTCGGTAAGGATTTGCCTTGGGCGGCGGGTCTGACTGATTCTACTCGTGACATAATTGGCGGCCTCGACAACCAGAGGGTTGCGATGTTTGGCGGCGGACTCAAAGAAACGCTTGGAATTGCGTTTGAGAAATTGGTGGATTGTGGGGATCTTTAGGTCGAGATGGAGGATCTCGTTCCTAACGTACCAGGGGGCACCGGTGATTTTCCGGAGAAATCTATTTTGGAGCGTTTGCATCCTATGAATATGGCGGGGTTTTGCGTGTGCAAATACGGCTCCCGCATAGGTCATGATGGGACGAACGCACGCCGTGTACGTACGCAATTTGCACTTAAGTGACATTTTGCTACGTGCATTCAGGACGGAGTGGAGTCTACCGAGAACGAAAGCGGCTCGCGAGCGGACCTGCTTTATGTGCTCACTGAAGGTGAGATGCTGATCTAGGACGACACCTAGGTATTTGGCTCGCTTCTCCCAAGGGATAGGCTTGCCGAACATGGTGATGGGTCGGGGGGGTTTGAACCTTTTGCGCGTAAACCGTGATAATAGTAGGATGTCGTATTTATAGTGATACGAACGGCGCACAGTGGCGGCAAACGGTGAGATATTCGACGCAGCGGCGGACCAATCACCGCGCTCCTAAGCCAGAGTGTAGATCGCGCGCGGGGAGAGGGGATGCTCAGGAGGGGGTTGAAGGGGGCGGGCGAGGCGATGCTTATTGCTTGTATTCGTCATTATTGGAAAATATGTAAGAAAACTATTTCTTTTTTAACATAATTTAGTTTTTAGGTTATAGTAACTGATTTCATATTAATATATATTATTTTCATAATGCATTTGAATAAGATTTATGCACCTAATATCATAAAAAAAAAAAAAAATAGGTATGTAATTCATTATTAAAGCTTTCGAAACCTTTACCTGCTCACGTTATTTAGTAAAATTATATATAGGTAGGTATTTATTAACTGCTGTTCTGTGTTATTATGTAAATAAACATTGTTGTCGTGATGTATAAACCACCAACATAGCCAACATAATTTTTGTTGTAATAACTAAATATTAGGTAGGTAGGTAGGTAGGTAGTTAGGTAGGTAGGTAGGTAGGTAAGTAAGTAAGTAAGTAAGTATGTATGTATGTATGTATCTATCTACATACCGACAACATTTTGTACTGCTCTCGTAACAACAACATTTCATACCTACTCTAACTTTGCGTTTGTCTTTTTTTTGTAGTTTCTAAATCTCCTTCCTTACAGTTACTAAGTAGTAGGTAGGTAGGTAGGTAGGTAGGTAGGTAGATAGATAGATAGATAGATAGATAGATAGATAGATAGATAGATATTTCATTGGTAGGTAGGTACGTTTTTGTTTGACAACACTGATAAAGAAACTGTCTTTGTATGTAATATTTGACGAATCATATTGTGGCCCTGAAAAGGGCCTTTTGTTTTGAATGCATACGAGCGGAGAGCATCGCGAAACCGACATAATAGATTATAGCATAGCCATAAATATTATATCAAAGTACGCGTGCGGGGGCACTCGCACGAAGCACCACGTTCAGAAGTCGCGTCGTGGCACAACGTTTAAGCCTTCTTCTCGGTCTTCTTGGGCAGTAGCACGGCCTGGATGTTCGGCAGCACACCACCTTGAGCGATCGTCACACCGGAGAGCAGCTTGTTCAACTCCTCGTCGTTGCGGATGGCCAATTGAAGATGACGCGGGATGATCCTGGTCTTCTTGTTGTCTCTCGCGGCGTTGCCGGCCAACTCGAGGACCTCAGCCGCCAGATACTCCATCACGGCGGCCAAGTAGACGGGAGCGCCGGCACCCACGCGCTCTGCGTAGTTTCCGTTACGCAGCAGCCTGTGAATACGACCCACAGGGAACTGGAGACCAGCACGGTTGGAACGGGACTTTGCCTTTCCCTTGACCTTGCCACCTTTACCGCGACCAGACATAATTGAAAGATTTGTTTAAAGAACAACTCACGAAAACAACGAAACACGCGTACAGAAGTGCGCGCGCCGAAAGAATCTAGTTATAATGCCCGGATTTATTTTTTTTTTTTTTTTTTTTTTTTTTTTTTTTTTTTTTTTTAACTATGGCATCTCGCAGGTATACCACTAAGGTATTTACTGCTTAACCGAACAATCCTGTGGCTGCCTTAAGCACTACACTCAAAGCCTCCAGCCAGGAGCAACTATTCTACATTAAAATTAGGCGAACGCTCGCTAAGGGCACCCCCTGTGGGGTACGAACCTCGGCTTAGGGCGTCGCTGAGGGGGGGACAGCAAGATGGGACAGGCTGGATCACGGATATATTATTATTAGACGGGGAATTTAAAGCTACGCGCTCAGCTGCGGCGCGGGCTGGCGCTTCATCGGACAAGGGTCGGGGGGGAGTATTATTTACTCGTGAGGGTCGCGCGCGCGGAGGACCTCGGCGGCGAGGTCGGTACGACGGGTGTCGGGTGTGTTTGTGCACTGTACTGGTGGCCCTATTGCTCTCCTGGAGGAGAGTGGTTGGATCATCTGGATCGGAGAGGACATGCCTAGGACGGCGAAATCGACTAATGCGGGAGGGGGTATAATTGGCCGCTTCAACAACCAGAGGGTTGCGGTGATTGGCGGCGGAATCAAAATGACGCTTTGCAATGCGTTTTAGGAACTGATGGATAGTGGGGATTTTGAGATCTAGGTGGAGGTTAATATTTCTGACATACCAGGGAGCGCCCGTGGCTCTTCTAAGGAATCTGTTCTGGATCACCTGCATCTTATGGATGTTTCTGGGGGATGTGTGTGCAAAGACTACACCCGCATAGGTCATGATGGGGCGGATGCACGCTGTGTAGATGCGCAATTTGCACTTGAGTGACAATTTGCTGCGTGCATTAACGATGTAGTAAAGTCTACTGAGAGCGAAGGCGGCCCGCGAGCGAACCGACCTTATGTGCTCTGTAAAGTTGAGGTAATGATCGAGGATGACTCCCAAGTACTTGGCTTGCTTCTCCCAGGGGATAGGCTTGCCTAACAAGGTGAGTGGTCGGGGAATGTGAGGGGGTCTAGATCGCGGTTTTATGAATAATACCGCCTGACTTTTGTCGGGGTTTACCTCGATTCTCCATTTCTTAAACCAGGCGCCAAGGTTATTGACAGCCCGTTGTAAGAGAAGGTGGATCTGAGTCTGCGACCGTCCCCTGCAATATATGGCCGTGTCATCTGCGAACAGAGCCAACTGCGCCGTATTGCTTTTGGGGATGTCGCTTGTGAAGAGCGTGAACATGAGCGGGGCGAGCACGGAGCCTTGAGGGACTCCGGCGCGGATTTGGCGGGGAGAGGATAGGGCTCCCTCGATTCGATAGCGGAAAGTACGATTCGACAAGTAGTCCCGTAAGATGAGCACGAGACGATCGGGCACTCCGAGTTTGTAGAGCTTAAAAATTAAGCCGTTGTGCCAGACCTTGTCGAATGCTTTCGCTATGTCGAAGAAGACCGCACCTGTCGACATGCCACGGTAGAAGCCGCCGCCGATGAATTCGACGATGCGGTGGACCTGATGCACGCTAGAGTGCTGGGCTCTAAAGCCGAACTGTTCGTTGGGGATGAGGCCTTTGGTTTCAGCGTAGTCCCTGAGACGCTTATAAATAAGCCTCTCATAGATTTTGCCTAATACCTTGAGCAGACTGATGGGGCGGTAACTGGAGGGTTCTGTTTTGGGCTTGCCAGGCTTGGGGATACCTATCACTATGGCTTCTTTCCACGCTTGGGGGAAGATATTGTTGCTTAGAGCACCATTGAAGATGGTGGTCAGTAGCATAATAAGGTGGGCGGGGAAGAGTTGGATCACCCTATTGGTGATTCCATCTGAGCCGGGGGCTTTACGGATGTGGAGACCTTTGATGATGTCATGCACTTCGTCTGGAGTGACGGGAGGCAGGGGACTTTCGGGGTCTTCGACGGGGGGCAGTGAAGCTTTACGCTCGACTTCAGCGTCTACCTCTGAGAGGTGAGCTTGGTCTACTGGTAGGGAGCTGGGAGAGCATTGAGCCTCGAGACTGTCGGCTAGGCATTCCGCTTTGTCGATGTCGTCGAAGGCTATGGTTTTGTCGGGGCGTACTAGGGGGGGCATGGCAGCTATCTGCTTGGATTTGAGTTTTCTCTGGAGTTCCCAGAAGGCCTGATGGGTGGGCTGTAACTCGCTCAGCATCTTATCCCAGCTCGCGTCACGCAGCTCCGCCATGCGTGTCTTTACAGATCTCTGCAAGTAGCGCATGTGGGCTTTGTTGGCGGGACAGGGAAAGTTGCTGTATGCACGGGTGGCCGCGTTCTTCTCGGTCAACAGAGCACGCGCATCGTCCGGGAGTTTCAAGTAGCGGTTATCCGCTTCAGGAACCTCCCTTGAACTGTCGTTCAGGACGGTTTGCACATGGTCAGTGAGCGAGTCGATTGCAGCCGTCGTGTCCGCGATTGAATCGAAAACGTTTGGGATGGAGTCCAATTGGGGGGACGTGTTGGTTTTCAGCTTATCGCCTACTTGCCTCCAGTCCGTCACCCTTTTGGTGGCTGGGGGTTGGTTGGGGTCAGAGGGACCTACGCGGGGAGCCAGTCGTATGACTACTGGTCGGTGGTCCGAGGTAAGCTCGTGAACCGTTTCTATTGAGTCTAATCTTAGGTTGACGTTCTTAAGGAGCGCCACGTCAAGAATGTCGGGGGCATGATTAATTTGGTGGGGATAGTGGGTTGGAGTCATCGGAGCGATGACGTCAAAGTTTTGAGCGAAGGAGAGATTGTACAATTGATGCCCTCTGGAGTTGGTAACGGAGCTATTCCAGGAGGGATGTTTAGCGTTGAGATCGCCTGCTATGATAACAGAGTCACTCATGCCAAATAGGATTTTTAGGTCGTCCGCGATGGGTTGGAATCCCCCTGTGTGGTTGGGAGAGATGTAGGCCGATACTACGGTTACCGGCTGATGGCCAGTCATGGCTAGTCGGCAGATGGAGACTTCTAATTGTGCTAGCGGGGGAGGGTCAATAGGGATGCAGTACAGATCCTTTTTATAATAAATTAGTGTGCCGCCCAAGTGGGCATGCGACCTATCGTTACGGATTACACGGTAATTTGCAATGGCTGGATTACGGTGATTGGGTTTTAGGAAGGTTTCCTGTAAGAGGAATAAGTCAATTCGATGATCACGGAGGAACTCCGATATTTCATCTCGTTGACCATGGATGCCGTTTGCGTTGAAGACGCCGAGGTTGAGGGATCTGGGTTTAAAT
This sequence comes from Xanthia togata, assembly GCA_963853775.1. NCBI lineage: Eukaryota > Metazoa > Arthropoda > Insecta > Lepidoptera > Noctuidae > Xanthia > Xanthia togata. Next base: position 5,356,702 of record OY970818.1, on the reverse strand, counting down.
CTACTTAAGGCCGTGTTATTCATGATGATGAGATAACAGAGAGGGCTTGGGTGATGTCCTGGTTCGCGACTAATACGGCCAGGAGAGATTGGATGTCGCCGCTTTGCTTAGCGGCGACGATATCGCTTGCCATCTGAGCCGCCCGGGGCGTGCTGAATATGGCGAAGGCGCTGGCAATGATGTTAATATTTTGCGCAGCGATATTATAATTGATCGCGGGGTGCGGTGCTTGAGGAGCACGTACGGGTTTCGAGGCGGGCGCTATGGGTGCGGGGGGAGCGTAAGGCGTGGTAGGCGCGGAGGGCGCGGGGGGCGCGGCGGGCGCGGTGGGCGCGGCGGGCGCGGTGGGTGGGGTGGCCGCTGAGGGCGGAGGGACACGGTTACGCGGATCCATGAGAGAGTACATGGGGGTTTGAGGGAGCGGGGGCCTCGCGGTGGCCATGGCTGGGAAAGCCTGCTGGTGGTGGAGTTGAGTCCAGGGGCTAGGTCTCTGAGGACTTAGCCGCTGGGGGATTTGGGAGGAGGGAATGAGGAATTCCCTCTGTTTTGTCTGCCGAGCGTCGAGACGCTGGGTCAGTTTGCCTGGGTTCGACTTTGGTGCCTTAGGGCATCCGCGGTAATTGGCAGGCCCGGATTTATATTTGCGACTCCATTTTATACCCCGCTCGAGTAGCCGTGTCAGTGGGAGGGGTACACAGCTAACGAAACTAATTCACAAAACGCGCAAGCGCGCGCGCGCGCTCTCAAGCCGAGCGGCGTCATGTACGTGCGCTGCGCCGTGGTTACGGGGTGGGTAGAGTTTTAGCACAATTTAATAAACCGTCACAATTACCTACATTTATGACAAGACTTTTAATAATATTAATGTTTTTTTTTTTTTTTTTTTTTCTTTTTTATTCAATAACTTTTGAAATGGGATTGTAGGTAGGTACTCACCTACACCTTCGGATGGGGTATTTTATTTATGACCCTAAATATGTTACGTCACATGTTATGAAAAGGCTTTAATATAATATGAATTAGGTAGGCATTTAGTGGTAGGCACTATAAAATTTCCGTATTTTCCCTAAGTCATTATAATAACCCTTATAGATTTATTAGACTGTAAGCATTAGTGTCGAATTTTGAAATCGAAAGTGCAGTGGAAATTGTATTCATTTATAATAATAGGTAGGTAGGTAGGTAGGTAGGTAGGTAGGTGGGTAGGTAGGTAGGTAGGTGGGTAGGTAGGTAGGTAGAACTGTCTGTCTGTTTATTTATTTAGGACCTATCTTCTATGTATTTCCTATTTAGATAGATAATAGTATAATATAACGTTTTGACTCTCGCTGTTATAGAAACGAATATTTTTCATATTCATGATAGTTTTGTTAGCCCTGAAAAGGGCTTTTTGGTGTGGTGAGCGCATGCACGCGCGCTAAGCATCTCGGTGCCGCCGTCCGTGGTTTCTTCAGTTTTGCTTCTGATGAATCGTTGGTGACGAGCTCGAGACACGTCGAGCGCGTTCCGCACCCTCCTTCCCGAGGACGATAGACGCGTACGTACTGCGTGCGCGCGGTTAGACGATGATGAAAACAAACAAACGCACAAAGCACGCGCGCGCCTCTCTCTACAGTGTGCAGTATTATTATAGTACAAAACAACATTAATAATAATAATTATGTAAGTACGTACGTACACACTGCACAGTAGGTAAGACGCACACGCACATTTGTCACTATCACTCATCGGCAGCTGCTGCTGTTGGTGTTGCGGGTATCGATGGTGGTGAGTGGGTGGATGGTGGTAGTCAGCCGACTCTGCGCCGCTGTCGTCGTCGCCGTCGCCGTCGCCTGTGTAACGCGAACGCGATCGTGGCTTACTTCTTAGCGGCGGACGCTTTCTTGGCTGCCGGCTTAGACTTGGGTGTGACCGCGGCCTTCTTGGGTTTAGGCGCTTTGGGTTTCTTGGTCGGCGGCTTTGCTGTCTTTTTAGCTTTGGGAGCGGCGCCTCCCTTCGCCTTAGCGGGGGCGGCGGCCTTCTTGGGTGTCGGCTTCTTCTTAGCGGCGGCAACCTTCTTGTCCTTGGCGGCGGCGGCCTTGGACTTTGAAGGTGAACTGGAGGCGGCAGACGCGGCCGCGGCTGCTGCCTTCTTGGTCTTGGCGCCAGCCGCAGAGGCGGTCGCCTTCTTCGTCTTGGCGGCGGCGGCCGGCGCCTTGCCGGCGGCCTTGCCAGCCGCACCGGCGGGTTTCTTGGCGTGGTGCGATTTCGACTCGAGCTTGAAGGAACCGGAGGCACCCTTGCCCTTGGTCTGGATCAGTGCGCCAGATTCGACGGCGCTCTTCAGGTATTTTCTGATGAACGGAGCCAGTTTCTCCGCGTCGACCTTGTACTGAGCGGCGATGTACTTCTTGATCGCCTGCAGGGAAGATCCGCTACGCTCCTTCATCTCCTTGATAGCGTTGTTGACCATCTCAGATGTTTTGGGATGAGTCGGTTTCGCCTTCGGTTTCTTCGCGGCACCGGCGCCGCCGGCCTGCCTCGCCTGCTTCTTCGCTGGTGTAGTGGGCGCGGGGGCCTCGGTAGCGACTGCGGTGTCTGCCATTGTAATTTGAAAAAAGATTCAACTTTACACTTGCAACGTTCAATAATAAAGAGAGAGAGTGTCTGACTTAGATGTCGCCACTTATAGGTTTCAAGAAGTTCGTATACGTACGCTTAGGTACGACGGAACTTTACCGTAACGAGCGCCGTGATGTCGCGGGACGTTTTCTCGTACGAACGCTTGAAAGTTTTCACTAACACGTATCTAATAAAATAAACAAAAAGAATGGTTAACGGCGTTAAGTGCATCGAGATTTTGCGGTTTCGGACAGGTCATGAAGTTGACGATGCGGGTGTGCGAATTCGGGGCGAGTGAGGTGCGCGTTCAGCCGGTGGCGGTGTTTTATTTTGACGACTGCGTACGAAGCGCAGGTCGGGTCGTGTTCAAAACGTTATTTTCTCTATAAAAGTGATAGTTAGTGTGCAGTTAGGTCGACGCGTCAACAAGGAGGATATCGAGCTTGTGTGGTAACAGGACTTCGTCGATATCACACCGTCTCGCGAAGGTATTATCGACCTAAAAGTGAAGCGTCGTAAAACACCGCGAGCGCCGAACTGCTAAGGACGGACACGACTCCGTCCAGGACGTGCAACCTATTAATATACTGTAATATTAAAAGACGAGAGTGCCCTTCGACGAGTGGACAGTGTACAGTCTGGTATAATCGCATCGGGAAGCGTATAGTAAACAATGTGTAAAACGACAATAATAGGTACTGGTACTGGGTAGGTCGGGCGGTCGCGCCAGTACCATCGTGCACGGCTGGCCTGTGTACCGCGCTCTCTTCACAGTAAACAGTCCGCCTGTGTAACACAGCTAGGTACCTACCGTGTATAGTAAAATAATGAGTGAGTGAGTGAGTAAGTAGGTAAATAAATAAAACGAACAAAAAAATAATGATGCTAACAAAATTGCAATGTACCTAAGTAATAATAAACAACACGACATAAACAAACGGCACGCACATCGAGGGGCGTTCAAACGAATAGGCACCTAGCTAGGTAGATGTTCTACAACGTAAGTATTGAATCTACTAATGTAAAGTTTTACTTTTATTTTTCATTCAATTCCAGCATACGTATACACACACCTCAGTGAGTGGCGATGGGCTTTTCATCACGCGTAGAAGAACAAAAACAAGCGCGTATTTATTACCTACGAGTATCTATCTGCGTATTATAAGCAAGCGAAGCGCATTATGTAGGTACCTACATCAATTTCAACTTGAAGATAACAATAAAAAGAATTTATTTATAATATAATTACGGTATTTCATTTATGTTCACCCCTCTCTCGTAGGTAGTAGGTAGGTAACTCCAAAACCAAAGTAGGTAAGTACGTATTACAGTGCCTAATGAATTTGGGTCACCAACAAGTATAGTAGTGTAAGTATTGGTAACGTGGTGGTACTGGCTTACATCTTAGTAAGTAAGTAAGTAAGTAAGTAAGTAAGTAGGTAGGTAGGTAGGTAGAGGTACGTTTTTTAGACAATTCCAATCAAGAAACATATTTAAAATATCGAATAATATGCGGCCCTGAAAAGGGCCTTTTTTATGTGCGCGTCTATATACGGATGGTTGAACGGTATGATTATGTTCACAACAAACACAACACACACACGTCCACCACAGTATGTAGAGCTGGTTGCGCCGCCGCAGGCAACAACACGTACACGCGGGGCATGCAGGTGTTTAACCGCCGAAACCGTACAGGGTGCGACCCTGGCGCTTCAGAGCGTAGACGACGTCCATGGCGGTGACGGTCTTCCTCTTGGCGTGCTCGGTGTAAGTGACAGCGTCGCGAATGACGTTCTCTAGGAACACTTTAAGGACACCGCGAGTCTCTTCGTAGATCAGACCGGAGATACGTTTCACGCCGCCTCTGCGAGCCAGACGACGGATGGCGGGCTTCGTGATACCTTGGATGTTATCACGAAGTACCTTCCTGTGACGCTTGGCTCCTCCTTTTCCCAGACCCTTTCCTCCCTTACCGCGACCGGTCATCTTCTTTGCAGTGGGGTTTCAAAATATGTAATACACTCAGCACGGTAGTGCGCACACGAACGACGCGAGCGACTGGAATATTTTTAAGATTCACAACTGCTCGTATTTATACTGTACGGTGAGCTCAGCGGGGGGGGGGGACAGAGACGTGGAGGTGCGCGGGGCGAGGCGAGCCGACGCTCGACGTTGATTGGTCGATTGAACTATGTCTCTTAAAAGTTACATACCTACGTACCAAACTTTATGTTATCCAATTTGATTTTAGTTATTACTCTACATATACGAGAAAGAAAACCAAGTACTTATCCCGTAACAGTTAATACTATTCAATTTACTCGATATATAGGTACCTACCTACGGAATGAATAATTTATACTCGTAACGATCGTAGCCGAAATATTTTTAGGTAATATGGTAGGTAGGTAGGTAGGTAGGTAGGTAGGTATGAAACTAACTAACCATAATACTGTGTCCCTAGTAAAGTAAAGTAGGATGTAAATCGTCAGGAAAGTATATTTTATATTGTAAGACTAGTACTTCTCTCTCTCTCTCTCATTAATTCGACTTTATTCATTGAAAATAAAAGTAGCTTATGTCGATCATAGTTTAGGGTTAAGGTAGGTAGGTAGGTAGGTAGATAGATATGTGTGTGTGTGTGTGTGTGTATTTAGCGTTTTTTTATGACGTCTGATATAAAGAAACATTTAATTATCTGATACATATGTGGCCCTGAAAAGGGCCTTTTATGTGAACGAGCAAACGCACAGCCACAGCCACAGACACGCTGCAATGCACGAAGGCAGTCTACGTGGAGGGCGATGTGTATTGTGACGTCAGCAGCAGTTTAAGCGCGTTCGCCTCTGATCCTGCGCGCCAACTGGATGTCCTTGGGCATGATGGTGACGCGCTTCGCGTGAATCGCGCACAGGTTGGTGTCTTCGAAGAGACCGACGAGATAAGCTTCGCTAGCCTCCTGCAGCGCCATAACAGCGGAGCTCTGGAAACGGAGATCGGTCTTGAAGTCCTGTGCGATCTCACGCACGAGACGCTGGAACGGAAGCTTGCGGATCAGCAGTTCGGTACTCTTCTGGTAGCGACGAATCTCACGGAGGGCCACAGTGCCGGGCCTGTAGCGATGGGGTTTCTTAACACCACCGGTGGCCGGTGCGCTCTTGCGCGCAGCCTTGGTGGCGAGCTGCTTCCTCGGCGCCTTACCACCGGTGGATTTACGAGCGGTCTGCTTAGTACGCGCCATTGTAAACAAGGAACGACAGACAAATAATAATCAACTGAGAATACTGACTTTAGATACACGCAACGGACGCGCGCGGACCTATACACTTCGAACGTAGGAGAGCGAATAAAACCGTGAACCCAAAACGTCGTGTATTTATAGTCAGGCAAAGTAAGCGGGCAGGAGCGCGCGCGCCCCTGCGCGCCCTCTGTAGTACAACGATCTAACTAAAATTGTCATAAAATAGAAAACAATTTTTCATTTATTATGTACAGCTATGTTTAAAACTTAATATTATTAATTATTTTGTATTTTTCATAAAATACACCCGTCTGGTAAAACAGTGTAGATTGAAAAAAAAAAAAGAGAGGAAAAATCCCCCCCCCCCCCCCTCCCCCCATACAAGTATAAAAATTTGTTAAAAACTTAATAATAATTGTGATTTATGGCTGCTAATCTATACAATTGGACGCCCCCCCCCCCCCCCCCCCCCCCGCATACAAGTATACAAATTTTATTAGCTACTTGTCTAAACAGACGTGTTGAGAAACTACGGATTTTCTATGTTAAGTTTTCTAGTACACTCTTATTCACTTGCATCTTAATTAGTACCTACGCTATCGTTTACGCGGGAAATTACCTATGCATGTTGTAATTTTGTTGATGCAGTTGTTTAGTAAATAAGTAGGTAAGTGAATAATATGTATGTAACTGAGTGTAGGTAGGTAGGTAGGTAGGTAGGTAGGTAGGTCGGTCTATATAATAAGCCTGATATAGTCTTCATTCAATTCATTATGATACTAGGTAGGTAGGTAGGTAGGTAGGTAGGTAGGTAGGTAGGTACGTGTTTTTCTTATAATTTTTATGTAGTAGTAACGTTTTGACTGTCATCAAATTTAAAGAAACGTGAATTTATCACATGAACATATTTGTGGCCCTGAAAAGGGCCTTTTGTTTTTACTCCTGCCTGCCATCCCACGGTGTGCGTGCGCGTCCAGACGTTTGTCGTGGTTTGCCCGTAAGCACGTGAATCATGCGCGTCTCGTACGTACATACATGACACACAGCGGGTAGATGATACCTATGTGTGTATATGTATGCACATTACGATGACACTAACACAATTAACACGCACCACAGTCAACAAGACACACGAACAAGCGCACTGGGTTTAACACTGTACACAAACACGAGGCGGCGGCTTTGAGACGGAGCGTCGGCGGCTCTTGCTAGCCTACCGAGCCCGCTCACTTGGAGCTGGTGTATTTGGTGACGGCCTTGGTGCCCTCACTGACGGCGTGCTTGGCGAGCTCACCAGGCAGCAGGAGCCTGACGGACGTTTGCACCTCCCTGGACGTGATGGTGGATCTCTTGTTGTAGTGGGCGAGACGGGAAGCTTCGGCGGCGATACGCTCGAAGATGTCGTTCACGAACGAGTTCATGATAGACATGGCCTTGCTGGAGATACCGGTGTCGGGGTGCACCTGCTTCAGGACCTTGTAGATGTAGATGGCGTAACTCTCCTTCCTCTTGTGCTTCTTCTTCTTCTTGTCGGTCTTGGAGATGTTCTTCTGGGCTTTGCCAGACTTCTTGGCGGCTTTACCACTTGTCTTGGGCGGCATTATGAAATTGTCGAGCGAGTACACGTGCTACCGAAACGGAGTTCAGTCGCAGTATAAACCGTGATAATTTTTTTTTTTTTTTTTTGTCTAGGGCATCTCGTAGCTCACCTCTGAGGTGATGACTACTTAACCGGTCAATCCTGCGGCTGCCTTAAGCTACTAACTTAAAGCCTCCAGCCAGGGGCAAAACTATTCTAAATTAAAACTAGGCGAACGCTCGCTAAGGGCACCCCCTGTGGGGTACGGACCTCGGCTTAGGGCGTCGCTGGGGGGAGGACAGCAAGTTGGGACAGGCTGGATCAAAGATGATTCATTATTATTAATCGGGGAATTTAAGACTACATTTCTCAGCAAAACGCGGGCTGGCGCTTCTGCGAGCAAGGGTCGGTGGGGAGTATTATTTACTCGGGCGGGTCGCGATCGCGGAGGACCTCGGCGGCGAGGTCGGAATGCGGGTCGGTGTCTGTGTTTCTTGTGCACTGTACTTGTGGCCCTATTGCTCTCCTGGAGGAGGGTTATGGGGTCGTCTGGGTCGGTAAGGATTTGCCTTGGGCGGCGGGTCTGACTGATTCTACTCGTGACATAATTGGCGGCCTCGACAACCAGAGGGTTGCGATGTTTGGCGGCGGACTCAAAGAAACGCTTGGAATTGCGTTTGAGAAATTGGTGGATTGTGGGGATCTTTAGGTCGAGATGGAGGATCTCGTTCCTAACGTACCAGGGGGCACCGGTGATTTTCCGGAGAAATCTATTTTGGAGCGTTTGCATCCTATGAATATGACGGGGTTTTGCGTGTGCAAATACGGCTCCCGCATAGGTCATGATGGGACGAACGCACGCCGTGTACGTACGCAATTTGCACTTAAGTGACATTTTGCTACGTGCATTCAGGACAGAGTGGAGTCTACCGAGGACGAAAGCGGCTCGCGAGCGGACCTGCTTTATGTGCTCACTGAAGGTGAGATGCTGATCTAGGACGACACCTAGGTATTTGGCTCGCTTCTCCCAAGGGATAGGCTTGCCGAACATGGTGATGGGTCGGGGGGGTTTGAACCTTTTGCGCGGTTTCCTAAAGAGAATCGCTTGGCTTTTATCCGGGTTAACTTCGATCCTCCACTTTCTAAACCAGGTGCCGAGCATGTCGACTGAGGTCTGGAGAGTGTGGGCTATCGAGTCAGTGCTGGTTCCCTTGTAGTAAATGGCCGTATCGTCTGCGAACAGAGCCAACTGCGCCCTTTTACTCTTTGGGATATCGCTGGTGAAAAGCGTGAAGATTAGGGGGGAGAGCACAGAGCCTTGAGGGACTCCTGCGCGGATAGGACGAGGGGAGGATATCGCTCCTTCGATACGATAGCGGAAGGTGCGGTTTGACAAAAAGTCCCGTAAGATGAGCACGAGACGGTCCGGCACACCGAGTTTGTAGAGCTTATATAATAAGCCGTTGTGCCAGACTTTGTCGAACGCTTTCGCTATATCGAAGAATATTGCACCGGTTATCAAGCCGCGCTGGAAGCCAGCGCATATGCTTTCAATAATCCGGTGGGCCTGATGCACGCTAGAGTGCTGGGTTCGGAATCCAAACTGTTCGTTGGGGATGAGGCCCTTGGTTTCGGCAAAATCTCTGAGGCGCTTATAAATAAGCCTCTCATAGACTTTGCCGAGTACCTTGAGCAAACTGATGGGGCGGTAACTCGACGGCTCGGTCTTGGGCTTGCCGGGCTTCGGTATGCCGATGACCGTGGCTTCTTTCCATGCTTGGGGAAAGATGTTATTGCTTAGGGCACCATTGAAGATGGTGGCCAATAGCATTATCAGGTGAGCAGGGAATAGCTGGATCACCCTATTGGTGATTCCATCTGAGCCGGGGGCTTTGCGGGTTTTCAGACCTTTGATGATGTCATGCACTTCGTCTGGAGTGACGGGAGGCAGAGGACTATCAGGGTCTTCAACGGGAGGGAGAGAGGATCTACGTTCGACCTCGGCGTCGACCTCTAGGAGGTGAGCTTGGTCTACCGGTTGGGAGCTAGGGGAGCATTGAGCTTCTAGACTGTCTGCTAGGCATTCAGCCTTTTCTAAGTCCTCGAACGCGATGGTCTTGTCGGGACGGGTCAGGGGGGGCATGGAGGCCACTTGCTGGGACTTGAGTTTCCTCTGAAGTTCCCAGAATGCCAGGTGGGTGGGCTCTAGTTCGCTGAGCATCTTGTCCCAGCCCGTGTCACGCAGCTCCTGTATGCGTGTCTTTACAGTTCTCTGTAAATAGCGCATATGGGCTTTGTTAGCGGAGCAGGGAAAATTGCTGTAGGCACGAACGGCCGCGTTCTTCTCAGTCAGCAGCGCGCGTACATCGTCCGGCAGGCTCCAGCGAGGGTCGCCCGACGCTGAAACCTCCCTAGAGCAGTCGCTCAGGACTGATTGTACGTGCTCCGTGAGTGAGTCGATCGCGGCCGTCGTGTCCGCGATAGAGTCGAATTTGTCGGGGATGGCGTCCAATTGGGGGGACGTGTTGGATTTCAGCTGGGTGCTTACTTTCTTCCAGTCCGTTACCCTTTTGGTGAGAGCGGGTTGAGAGGGGTCGGGGAGACCTATGCGGGGGGCCATTTTTATGACTACTGGGCGGTGGTCAGAGTTAAGCTCTTGCACCGTTTCTATGGATTCTAACCTTAGAGCGACGTTCTTAAGGAGCGCCACGTCTATGACGTCGGGGTTATGATGGGTAACGTGGGGAAAGTGAGTTGGGGTCATCGGGGCGATGACGTCAAAATTTAGAGAATTAGAGAGGTCGAACAGGTGTCGCCCTCTGGTACAGGTTCTGGAACTATTCCAGGCGGGATGCTTGGCATTGAAATCGCCCGCTAAGATAGCAGAGTCATTCATGCCGACTTGCCGAGTAGGATAGAGAGGTCGTCTGAGAGGAGTTGGAAGTTCTCCGAAGTATTGAGGGGTGGGATGTAGACCGATACTAGTGAGATCGGCTGATGGCCGGTCATGCCTAAGCGGCAGATTGAGACTTCTAATCGTGAGAGGGGAGGAGGGTCTATTGGGATGCAATATAGATCCTTTTTGTAGTAAATAAGGGTGCCGCCCAAGTGACATCGCGTCCTGTCATTGCGAACTATGCGATAGTTGGCAATTGACGGGTCGCGGTTGCATGGCTTAAGAAAAGACTCTTGGATAAGGAGGATGTCAATTTGATGGTCGCGAAGGAAAGTCGCGATCTCATCACGTTGGCCTCTAATGCCATTGGCGTTGAAAAAACCTAACTTGAGGGATCGGGGTTTGAACCTAGTATTGATGGTGTTATACATTATGGGTTCTAGTAGGGGTGCTGAGGGAGGTCAGGGCTTGCGTGATCTCGGGATACGCATTGTAGATGGCCTGCAACCTGAAGAGGTCGCCAGCGGCCTGAGCGGCCAGGATTTCCTGGGCCATTTGGATAGCGCGAGGGGAGAGGAAGGCTATAAAAGTCGAACTTATAATGTTATAGGCCATGCTAGGGCCGACTGTGGGGGGGGCTGAGGTTGGGGGACGCGATGCTACTGGAGCAGGTGCGGGTTTGACGAGGGGCGCGGTGATGCGAATGCGGGGGTCCATGAGACGGGGGATGGTGGTGGTTTGGGGGGGGGTAGGGGCAATGGGTTGGGAGGGGGGTATGGGTTGAGAGGGGGGTATGGGTTGAGACGAGGGTACGGGTTGAGAGGGGCCTATGGGTTGAGAGGGGGCCAGGGCTGAGAAAGCTTGCTGGTGGTGGAGGTAATTCCACGGACTTGGCCTCTGAGGGCTTAGTCGCTGGGGCATCTGATCTGAGGGTACTTTAAACCCTGAAGGAGCTTCCCTTTGCTGACGAGCGTCGAAACGTTTGGTCAGTTTGGGGGATGTGGATTTGGGGGCTTTTGGGCAGCCGCGGTAATTAGCCGGGTGGCCTACTTGTCCGCAGAGGACACAGCTGGGTGGGTCGGGACATAGGGAGTGGTCCTTTGGCCGGGTGCACTCGGGAGTGCCGTGCTCGCCCAGGCACTTGACGCACCTGGGTTTTGCGTGGCAGTTCCGTTGCGAGTGGCCGTAAAGCTGGCACTGGTGGCATTGGCCAATAGCACCGCTTTTCCAGGGCTTCTCAATAGAGAAACCCACGAGGGAACATAGAGATTTTAGCTGGAATATAGGGTGGTGACCCTCTACCGGGGAGCAAACAACGAGGATCATGTCGTATGCCTCACCGCGTTTGCCGCGGTGCATACGGTGGACCTCATCGACGGGGATCTTCTGCGACTGAAGGTCGGCTAGGATATCCGAAGGGGGGATTTCCTTCGGGATCCTTTTGATAACGACGCGGATCTGACGTTCTTCTGGGAGGGAGAACGAGTGGTATGACACTCGTCTCTCTCTCAGTAGCGTTGTAAAAGCCCTATAGTCACGGGACGTAGGGACTGTAACTTTAATACCCTGTTGGGTGTTCCTGGCGCTAGTGTATGCGATCTTTTGATCGCAACACCATTTGGAGATATCCGTCCATTTCCCCTTGTCCTGTACGAACACGGGTGGTGGCGGAGGGACCTTTTTTGGCCCAGAAGTAGGTGGGGTGGGGGCAACCTGCGCGGAGGTTGACGCTATCGGGCGGGGGGCGGGGGAGGGGGAAGCTACGGGGGCACAAGTAGCGGGTAGGGCTAGGGAAGGGAGGAGCGACTCAGAGTCCTCTACCGCAACGACCTTGTTGGCCTGGGTGGAGCTCTGCTTCTTGTTCTTCCTTTTCATCCCTTTTCCTTGGACGGGGATGAAACCGTCGTCGTCGGAATGGGAGGAAGAGGAAGAAGAGAATTTAGCCTCTTCATCTGACGGGTAAGGGGAAACGGGGCGCTTTGAAGCGGTGGGGATGGGCTCGTCTGTGTCCATGGACACTGACGGGCTGAGCGGGCTATCCCGCGCGACGGCAGGGATGTCTAAAGCGTCACTGAAGGTAGTGACGTTTCGGTCAGAGGGACCAGGGAGGGTTCGCTGTAAAGCAGCGAAATGCCCACCCCATTTGGTTTTGAGCCGGGGCTCATCGTCGAGGACTCTCTGAAAGAGTTTGATGAACGCTGTCAGAGCGTCCTCCATATCTAACAGGGGATTTTAAATTTGGGAATAAATAACTCCTATCTTTCCCTATACCTAACTCCCCGGGCGGACTACCGGGGATGTGTAAAACCCTCCCTGCCGGGTATAGGCAGGGAGGTTGTGTGCCTAAGGGTGAGCCCTAAGCTTGATTTTTGCCCGTTGCCTATCTTAATGTGCAACAGGGTCCTACAAGTCTAGTGCGAAGGGTGTAGACACACCCAACCGACACTAGGTGTGTAGCTGTTAAAGGAAAACTGTCACCAATGCCGACTAGGAGACCCCCCAAGGCCGAACACTGGGACCCGTCCAACTGACTGCCTAGCCCTGAAGGGGTTCGGCGGGTGTGATTGGGTCAACACCCCCTCGGCTTCGTTGGCACCGTATGGTATCCACCGAGGACCACGAAACTGTGGTTTTACCCAGAAGGGGCCAATGACGCGCTACGTTTTGACTTATCTCTGTTAACAGAAAAACTTTATTAATTGTGTCTTGAAAAAGACAGACAATTAATAGCGGTCGGTAGTCCTTGACTACGTAGTTCGTCGCTCTGCACGACGATATCAGGATTCCACAGCAGGAACCACAAACAGGAACTCAGGAACACACAGCAGCGCACGTCCGTCCGCGACCGGTGCCGAGCGTAGAATCTAAACCGTGATGAACAATTGGTCGTCGCGACGCCCCCGCAAGGGGGCGTGGCGAGCGGGGTCGGAGCGTCGCCCCTCGCCCGCGGAGGCCATACGGCGGCCCGCCACTGCGGGTCCTCTCGATGGGGCGGCCTAATGCGGCCTAGGTAATTTGACGCAGCAAAGCTGCGTCTGTGTAATGGTTGCTATGAATATTTCTGTAGGCGCGCCACGACGCTATACCATATAGCGTCGTTTTCTTCACGACACCACGGCGGTCAGTCCCCATCAGGTGAGACCTCCAGTTACCTGGAGGAGGCCCGATGAAGACGACCAGCGACAGTGGTGCCGGCTCGACGCACCTACAGGTAGATATGTAGTTTTCCCTCGCCCCGCTTACAGATCTAGCCGTTTACGGATTGAGGGATAAACAGTCATGTATGTACGAGCGGTTTGTGTTGTAGTGTAACACCGCTCGGCGTCTACGTGCGTCGCGACGCGTGGCGTCGCGGTCGCACGTGTTGTGTATAGATGCATGTGTAGTTGTGGTTGTCTGTGTTTAGTTACGCGACGTGCCTATATTAACCTAGAACACGCCGCGCAACAGATGTATGTGTACATCTGTAGAGTCTTATTATTTCGAGTGAGCTGCGTGTTACCTGGGTGCGGCTCACTCGAGGCGTCAATCCGGTGGATGGGGTCAGTCGTCCGCTACCAGGTCGCGGGGCAGGGGTCTCGCGTCAGGTGGGCGCGCGTGCAATGGCGCTATCTGCCTGACATGGGGCCAGGCAGAGGCGTCGGCACGCGCGAACATCACCGTCGCGAGTCGCCTCACAAACTCATCCAGGCTCTCGATCCCGAGATCCCGATGTAGGACATCGTTCCTCACGAAACGAGGAGCGGCTACGATGGTCCGCAACGCATGGTTTTGTTGCGTGCGGAGCTGCTTCTTGCTCGACTCGCTCGTGAGGGCGAACCAAGCGGGCGCGGCGTACGTCAAGACTGGGCGTATGTACATCTTGTACACGCTCAGCTTGACGCGCGCCGGGATTCGGGATTGGAGCACTGGTCTGAGCAGGTGACGGGCGACCCCGCCCTGCGCGGCGACCTTGCGGACGTGTGGCCCCATCGTGAGGCGGCGGTCGATGGTCACACCCAAGTACTTGACCTGGGGCGACCAATCGACGGCGGCTCCTTGTAGCTTCAAGGGTGGTGGGAGGGGCGCATACCCAGTGAGCAGCGCCTGCGTCTTACCCACGTTAACCGAGAGCCGCCATTTTGACAGCCACTCGGGGAGCAGGTCGAGGGCGCGCTGCATTTTGACCGCCGCGTACTTCGCATTTAGCGAGGTAGTAATGTACGCGGCGTCGTCGGCATACAGCGCGAGCGTCGCCTCGGGAGTGGTGGGGATGTCGTCGGTGTAACGTGAGTAACACGCCGGCGAGATGCAGCTGCCCTGAGGCACGCCAGCCATCACCGGGCGGGCGCTGGATAGCGCCCCTTCGACCACCACCTTGAAGGTCCTGTGGGACAGAAAAGAGGAGACCACCTTTACAACGCGACGGGGCGCGTCGGACGTGGCCAACTTGTGTATGAGGCCCTCGTGCCATACACGGTCGAAGGCCTTCTCCATGTCAAGGAATACTGCCACCGAGTACTCCTTCTTCTCTAGCGCAGAAGTCAGTAGGTGCAGTACCCTTGACAACTGAAGCGTCGTGCTATGCTCCGCCCTGAACCCGAATTGCTCTGGGCGCGGCGCGATGTGAGGTTGGAGGTGTCGCAGCAGGAGTGCTTCAAACACCTTGGAGACTGTCGGCAGCAGCGTTATAGGCCGATAGCTCTCCGGCTTCGCTGTATTTTTCCCCGCCTTGGGCAGCATTATGACGCGCCCCTCCTTCCACGGGGTGGGAAAGACCCCCGTGCGCAGTATCGCCGTGTACAGGCGCGCCAGTGCCGCTACCGTACGGAACGGCAAATGGCGCAGCGCTGCGTTGGTGATACCGTCAGCACCGGGGGCCTTCCTGGGCTTCGTCCTTAGGATGGCGCGTCTAACTGCGCCCGGCGAGAAGAATACAGGGTCCTCCTCGGGAGCTATCGGCGATGCGAAGTAGTCTCCTAGGTGTTTCTCGACTGCTGCGACATGCTCGATGTCGGCGGTCGGGTTAGGGCGGAACTGACGCTCCAGGTGCTCGGCGAAGACCTCCGCCCGGTCCTCCGCTACATACTTGAGCGCCCCGTCGCTGTTGAGCAGAGGGCGCACCGGGGCTGGGGTCTTCGATAGCTGGCGGCACAGTTTGTGTACAGACGGCCAACTATCAATAGTGGCGTCTATTCTCTCCTCCCAGCCCGCGGCGGTATGGGCCGTAAGCTCGGCCTTTACCTTCTCCGCGAGACGGTTCAATTTGGCCCTCAGGGTGGGGCATCTATGTTGTTGCCACTGCTTGCGAAGACGCCTCTTCGCGGCGATGAGTGCTGTCAGACGCGCCGGCAAGGGGGGCAATGGTCCTCCCCCCTGCGGCAGCGTCGTCGTCGCCGCTTCCAAGGCGCTCTGTATGCAAGCAGTGACGTCATCCGCCGCTTGCTCTACGTCCGCGGAGGAAACAATAGGCCGAGCTGGCGTGGTGGTCTCCATCTTCTCTGTGAAGGCATCCCAGTCAATACGTCGACGTGGCGCTACGGGTTTCAGTCGGGTCGGCATGCCCGATAGGACGACGAGTACAGGTTGGTGGTCCGACTGTAACTCGTCGTCGATCACTTGCTGAGTGATCTGGCAGTGTAGCCCTCTGTGTACTGCGATGTCCAGCACATCAGGCATGTACCTCACTACGTCTGGGTAGTGGGTAGGCGTCTCGGGGCCGGACACCGAGTACCCGAAGGCTTCCGCGTCCGCGAAGAGCCGTCTCCCCTCGGTGTTCGCCCGCATAGAGTTCCACGCCGGGTGCTTGCAATTAAGGTCGCCGGCAAGGATGACTGCGTTGTCGCTATGCGTGCCAATTAGCGCCCGCATCTCAGCCATAACAAGGCGGGACGCGGGCGGCTTGTAGCACGCATAGATGCTGATGTCCTCGCCGGCAACGTGTAGTTGCACACCCAGCGCGTAAAAACTGCTGAGCGACGGCAAGGGGAGCTCCTGATGGACGACTCTCCGCCTCACAAGTACCGCCAGACCACGGTATCGGGCATCCAGAGCCGACCTCTCGTCCTTCCGGTAGACATGGTAACCCGGGAACCTGGCCCTGTCTTCGGCTCCCAGGTGCGTCTCGCTGATTAGCGCCACGTCGATGTCTTGATCCCGAAGGAGATGGCGGAGGGGGGCGACCTTATCCCTAAGGCCGCGGGCATTCCAGTGTACGATCCTTAACGGTCTAGCCATCACAAAGTGACAGCAATGTGGCCAGACCGTCAAGGATGACCGCCTCTATATCTCGGCCCTGCCTTATGGCTCTGATGAGATCCATCAAGAGCTTTATCGCGCAGGTTGTGAACTCACGGTTGTGTTGCGCGCTATTTGGCGCGATAGGGGCGACGCCATGCGTCACCGCTGGGAAGTTTTCCCTCGCGGCGATTGGCCGCTGTGCCATCATGGCGTCGGTGGCGACGGTGGTGGTGCCACGCGGCTTTTGGGCGAACCTACTAGTTCCCGCATTCCGCCGCTGCGCCATCTTGTCGCTGTTGCTAGTAGGTTCGTCCACTAGTGTCGTCGTCGTCGTGTGCGCCGTCCGTGAGTCGGCAACCTGCGCAACTGGGGCAGGGCCGGCCTTAGGGATGATGGCGTCTTCCTTGTTTTGCTGCGTCGCCGGGGGGGTGGTTTTCTTCCTACCCTTCCCCCCCCTTTTCTTCTTCCTCCGCTTTGAGGAGGAGGAGGCTTGGTCCCTTGGTGTGGGCTCATTAGCCGCCGCCATCAGCGTCGGCCCATGGGCCTCTACGACGTTCAGTTGTTCTTCAAGCGGCCTAGCCGCTTGCGCCCGGCTTGTGGCCGTGATGGCGACGGTCCCCGCTCGCTTGTTTCTTATCTCCCTCTCGAAAACGGGGCACTTGATGTTGCTCGCGGGGTGCGGGCCACCGCAATTGACGCAGGTGGCCGGCTCTTCCCGCGGGCGCGGGCAATCTCGTGCCGCGTGCTCGCCCCCGCATCGCACGCAAGCGAGCGGTCGGTGGCACTGGTGCGAGCTGTGCCTGAATCGCTGGCACCGGTGGCACTGTGCGGGCCCACGCTTCCCACGCCAAGCCTCGATCTTGACACCCCGCATATACATGAACACGGTGGTGTCGAAGATCGTCCTGACGTCCGGGGTCTTCTTTAAGATCGCGTGGAATACGCAACCGGGTCGTCCTTGTGCGCCCTTTATGTGGCGCACATACTCCGGCTGGTATCCCATCACCCGGAGTTCCTCCTCGATCTCCTTCGGGTCCGTATCCGCCGGTAGGCCCCTGATGGCGATCTTCATGTTTCTGTCCGCTGGCAGTGAGTACGCGAACCAGGACACACCCGCACTCTTCTCCAGGCCAGTCAGGTAGCGCTGGACCACCCGGTACTCATCCTCGGTGTCCGGGGTGAATCTCACCCCGGTCCCGTACGGACGAGCACTTGGGGGCCGGCCCAGCTGCGCATGGATGGCCCGGAAATGCGAGGCCCAGTTCGGTAGCGTCTCCACCACCAGCGGAGGGAACCTAAGCTTCTTGTTGGTTTTCCCCTTCTGCTGCTGCTTCGTAGACGGCGCCGAGGACGAGGCGCCGGCAGCGGCGGCAGGGGGGGGAATGTCCGTGTCAGGGGCTCGGGGCGAGTTTGTGGGTCTCGCCCCGGGGATAATTAGTGTGGCCGGCGGTGACGGCGAACGCGGTGGTGTGCGGCGGGCCGCGTCGGCAAAGGTAGGCGACGTCGGTGCGCCCCGACCCCGCGTCGCGCTTTCGCGCTGTGGACGCGGCGGGTCGAGGCAGTAACGCTTCGCCTCCTCCGACGCGGCCTCGCCGGAGCTTCTTCTTCTTCGCTGGGGTCTGGCCTCGAGCTCAAACTCGTAGCTGAACCCCAGCGATGGTGTCGGTGACGCCGGCGACATGGGTGCGGCGGCGGCAGGTGTGCCGCCCGCGAAGGGCCGCGATCCGGGTCGTGAGGTCATGTCCGGGGACATGTCTCCACGACCGGACGCGGCCGAGCCCACGGACGCCAGCGACATGCTCGACCCAGCGCGGGAGGAGCATGCCGACAGCATCGCGGGCGAGTCGCAGGCGGACAGGCGGGGTGGCGCCGGCGAAGCAGGCGCCTGCGTCGTGGTGCGTGCCGGCCCGTGTCGTTGGCCGACACTTGCCGGCCGCTCCTGCTCAGCCATCACCGGCCCCGCCAGCGAGCGGCGGGGGTCGGGAGCGGCGGTGCGCGGAGCGGACCCAGCTTGGGCCGTCTTTTTGATCGCGCCGGTAGAGGGCGCGGGCGGCGAGGCGAACCGCGGCGGCGGAGCAGCGGTGCGCACTGGGGGCGCGTGTGCCCGTGCAGCTGTCACGGGGGTACGCGGCGTTGGGAGCGCGGGGTAGGCGGCGCGGGGCGCGACGGTGCGCGCAGCGGGCGCGGTTGGGAGCGCGGGCGCGGTTGTACGCGCGGAAGGCTGCGTTGCGCGCGCTTGTGGTGCGCGGCTGGGGTTCGCGGCCGGCCCCGGGGCCTGAATCGGCACCGGACGGAACGCGGCGGGACGGACGGCTACTGTGTGCGGCCGGCTCGACGACGGCGTTGGCGCAACGCGCGCAGGCGCCGATGTCGTCGGTGGGCCGGCGGGCACCGCAGCAGGGGTCCCCCCCTCCGCCTCCCCTTCCGGTCGCGTCATCTTCTTCTTCTTTATCTTCTTGGGGGGTCCGGCCAGTGGTGCACCGGACGCCGCATCGCCAATATTTGGCATCGACGTCGCCCGGTCCAGCACTGGGCGGTCCTCCGTAGACCCGGCATCGCGGCCGAGCGAGCCGCGCGTGCCAGGTTTCGGCATGTTAAAAATGGGCGTGGGCCTCCGCGACCGCTGCGGTGATTTCTCACCGAGCAGCACGGGGCGGCTCCCTCTGTGTTTGCACAGGTACCCGACGGTGTCCTGTACACACACAGAGAGAAACGGGTTAAAAGTTTGCGGTCCGCACGGAAATCTACGCGATACTCTAGGATTATCGCGCAGTGGCACACGAGCTAATCCTCTAAACCGTGATAATAGTAGGATGTCGTATTTATAGTGATACGAACGGCGCACAGTGGCGGCAAACGGTGAGATATTCGACGCAGCGGCGGACCAATCACCGCGCTCCTAAGCCAGAGTGTAGATCGCGCGCGGGGAGAGGGGATGCTCAGGAGGGGGTTGAAGGGGGCGGGCGAGGCGATGCTTATTGCTTGTATTCGTCATTATTGGAAAATATGTAAGAAAACTATTTCTTTTTTAACATAATTTAGTTTTTAGGTTATAGTAACTGATTTCATATTAATATATATTATTTTCATAATGCATTTGAATAAGATTTATGCACCTAATATCATAAAAAAAAAAAAAAATAGGTATGTAATTCATTATTAAAGCTTTCGAAACCTTTACCTGCTCACGTTATTTAGTAAAATTATATATAGGTAGGTATTTATTAACTGCTGTTCTGTGTTATTATGTAAATAAACATTGTTGTCGTGATGTATAAACCACCAACATAGCCAACATAATTTTTGTTGTAATAACTAAATATTAGGTAGGTAGGTAGGTAGGTAGTTAGGTAGGTAGGTAGGTAGGTAAGTAAGTAAGTAAGTAAGTATGTATGTATGTATGTATCTATCTACATACCGACAACATTTTGTACTGCTCTCGTAACAACAACATTTCATACCTACTCTAACTTTGCGTTTGTCTTTTTTTTGTAGTTTCTAAATCTCCTTCCTTACAGTTACTAAGTAGTAGGTAGGTAGGTAGGTAGGTAGGTAGGTAGATAGATAGATAGATAGATAGATAGATAGATAGATAGATAGATATTTCATTGGTAGGTAGGTACGTTTTTGTTTGACAACACTGATAAAGAAACTGTCTTTGTATGTAATATTTGACGAATCATATTGTGGCCCTGAAAAGGGCCTTTTGTTTTGAATGCATACGAGCGGAGAGCATCGCGAAACCGACATAATAGATTATAGCATAGCCATAAATATTATATCAAAGTACGCGTGCGGGGGCACTCGCACGAAGCACCACGTTCAGAAGTCGCGTCGTGGCACAACGTTTAAGCCTTCTTCTCGGTCTTCTTGGGCAGTAGCACGGCCTGGATGTTCGGCAGCACACCACCTTGAGCGATCGTCACACCGGAGAGCAGCTTGTTCAACTCCTCGTCGTTGCGGATGGCCAATTGAAGATGACGCGGGATGATCCTGGTCTTCTTGTTGTCTCTCGCGGCGTTGCCGGCCAACTCGAGGACCTCAGCCGCCAGATACTCCATCACGGCGGCCAAGTAGACGGGAGCGCCGGCACCCACGCGCTCTGCGTAGTTTCCGTTACGCAGCAGCCTGTGAATACGACCCACAGGGAACTGGAGACCAGCACGGTTGGAACGGGACTTTGCCTTTCCCTTGACCTTGCCACCTTTACCGCGACCAGACATAATTGAAAGATTTGTTTAAAGAACAACTCACGAAAACAACGAAACACGCGTACAGAAGTGCGCGCGCCGAAAGAATCTAGTTTTTTTTTTTTTTTTTTTTTAACTATGGCATCTCGCAGGTATACCACTAAGGTATTTACTGCTTAACCGAACAATCCTGTGGCTGCCTTAAGCACTACACTCAAAGCCTCCAGCCAGGAGCAACTATTCTACATTAAAATTAGGCGAACGCTCGCTAAGGGCACCCCCTGTGGGGTACGAACCTCGGCTTAGGGCGTCGCTGAGGGGAGGACAGCAAGATGGGACAGGCTGGATCAAGGATATTTCATGATTATTATGCGGGGAATTTAAAGCTACGCGCTCAGCTGCGGCGCGGGCTGGCGCTTCATCGGACAAGGGTCGGGGGGGAGTATTATTTACTCGTGAGGGTCGCGCGCGCGGAGGACCTCGGCGGCGAGGTCGGTACGACGGGTGTCGGGTGTGTTTGTGCACTGTACTGGTGGCCCTATTGCTCTCCTGGAGGAGAGTGGTTGGATCATCTGGATCGGAGAGGACATGCCTAGGACGGCGAAATCGACTAATGCGGGAGGGGGTATAATTGGCCGCTTCAACAACCAGAGGGTTGCGGTGATTGGCGGCGGAATCAAAATGACGCTTTGCAATGCGTTTTAGGAACTGATGGATAGTGGGGATTTTGAGATCTAGGTGGAGGTTAATATTTCTGACATACCAGGGAGCGCCCGTGGCTCTTCTAAGGAATCTGTTCTGGATCACCTGCATCTTATGGATGTTTCTGGGGGATGTGTGTGCAAAGACTACACCCGCATAGGTCATGATGGGGCGGATGCACGCTGTGTAGATGCGCAATTTGCACTTGAGTGACAATTTGCTGCGTGCATTAACGATGTAGTAAAGTCTACTGAGAGCGAAGGCGGCCCGCGAGCGAACCGACCTTATGTGCTCTGTAAAGTTGAGGTAATGATCGAGGATGACTCCCAAGTACTTGGCTTGCTTCTCCCAGGGGATAGGCTTACCTAACAAGGTGAGTGGTCGGGGAATGTGAGGGGGTCTAGATCGCGGTTTTATGAATAAAACCGCCTGACTTTTGTCGGGGTTCACTTCAATTCTCCATTTCTTAAACCAGGCGCCAAGGTTATTGACAGCCCGTTGTAAGAGAAGGTGGATCTGAGTCTGCGACCGGCCCCTGCAATATATGGCCGTGTCATCTGCGAACAGAGCCAACTGCGCCGTATTGCTTTTGGGGATGTCGCTTGTGAAGAGCGAGAACATGAGCGGGGCGAGCACGGAGCCTTGAGGGACTCCGGCGCGGATTTGGCGGGGAGAGGATAGGGCTCCCTCGATGCGATAGCGGAAAGTACGATTCGACAAGTAGTCCCGTAAGATGAGCACGAGACGATCGGGCACTCCGAGTTTGTAGAGCTTAAAGATTAAGCCGTTGTGCCAGACCTTGTCGAATGCTTTCGCTATGTCGAAGAAGACCGCACCTGTCGACATGCCACGGTAGAAGCCGCCGCCGATGAATTCGACGATACGGTGGACCTGATGCACGCTAGAGTGCTGGGCTCTAAAGCCGAACTGTTCGTTGGGGATGAGGCCTTTGGTTTCAGCGTAGTCCCTGAGACGCTTATAAATAAGCCTCTCATAGATTTTGCCTAATACCTTGAGCAGACTGATGGGGCGGTAACTGGAGGGTTCGGTTTTGGGCTTGCCAGGCTTGGGGATACCTATCACTATGGCTTCTTTCCACGCTTGGGGGAAGATATTGTTGCTTAGAGCACCATTGAAGATGGTGGTCAGTAGCATAATAAGGTGGGCGGGGAAGAGTTGGATCACCCTATTGGTGATTCCATCTGAGCCGGGGGCTTTACGGATGTGGAGACCTTTGATGATGTCATGCACTTCGTCTGGAGTGACGGGAGGCAGAGGACTTTCGGGGTCTTCGACGGGGGGCAGTGAAGCTTTACGTTCGACTTCAGCGTCTACCTCTGAGAGGTGAGCTTGGTCTACTGGTAGGGAGCTGGGAGAGCATTGAGCCTCGAGACTGTCGGCTAGGCATTCCGCTTTGTCGATGTCGTCGAAGGCTATGGTTTTGTCGGGGCGTACTAGGGGGGGCATGGCAGCTATCTGCTTGGATTTGAGTTTTCTCTGGAGTTCCCAGAAGGCCTGATGGGTGGGCTGTAAATCGCTCAGCATCTTATCCCAGCTCGCGTCACGCAGCTCCGCCATGCGTGTCTTTACAGATCTCTGCAAGTAGCGCATGTGGGCTTTGTTGGCGGGACAGGGAAAGTTGCTGTATGCACGGGTGGCCGCGTTCTTCTCGGTCAACAGAGCACGCGCATCGTCCGGGAGTTTCAAGTAGCGGTTATCCGCTTCAGGAACCTCCCTTGAACTGTCGTTCAGGACGGTTTGCACATGGTCAGTGAGCGAGTCGATTGCAGCCGTCGTGTCCGCGATTGAATCGAAAACGTTTGGGATGGAGTCCAATTGGGGGGACGTGTTGGTTTTCAGCTTATCGCCTACTTGCCTCCAGTCCGTCACCCTTTTGGTGGCTGGGGGTTGGTTGGGGTCAGAGGGACCTATGCGGGGAGCCAGTCGTATGACTACTGGTCGGTGGTCCGAGGTAAGCTCGTGAACCGTTTCTATTGAGTCTAATCTTAGGTTGACGTTCTTAAGGAGCGCCACGTCAAGAATGTCGGGGGCATGATTAATTTGGTGGGGATAGTGGGTTGGAGTCATCGGAGCGATGACGTCAAAGTTTTGAGCGAAGGAGAGATTGTACAATTGATGCCCTCTGGAGTTGGTAAGGGAGCTATTCCAGGAGGGATGTTTAGCGTTGAGATCGCCTGCTATGATAACAGAGTCACTCATGCCAAATAGGATTTTTAGGTCGTCCGCGATGGGTTGGAATCCCCCTGTGTGGTTGGGAGAGATGTAGGCCGATACTACGGTGACCGGCTGATGGCCAGTCATAGCTAGTCGGCAGATGGAGACTTCTAATTGTGCTAGCGGGGGAGGGTCAATAGGGATGCAGTACAGATCCTTTTTATAATAAATTAGTGTGCCGCCCAAGTGGGCATGCGACCTATCGTTACGGATTACACGGTAATTTGCAATGGCTGGATTACGGTGATTGGGTTTTAGGAAGGTTTCCTGTAAGAGGAATAAGTCAATTCGATGATCACGGAGGAACTCCGATATTTCATCTCGTTGACCATGGATGCCGTTTGCGTTGAAGACGCCGAGGTTGAGGGATCTGGGTTTAAATCTACTTAAGGCCGTGTTATTCATGATGAGATAACAGAGAGGGCTTGGGTGATGTCCTGGTTCGCGACTAATACGGCCAGGAGAGATTGGATGTCGCCGCTTTGCTTAGCGGCGACGATATCGCTTGCCATCTGAGCCGCCCGGGGCGTGCTGAATATGGCGAAGGCGCTGGCAATGATGTTAATATTTTGCGCAGCGATATTATAATTGATCGCGGGGTGCGGTGCTTGAGGAGCACGTACGGGTTTCGAGGCGGGCGCTATGGGTGCGGGGGGAGCGTAAGGCGTGGTAGGCGCGGAGGGCGCGGGGGGCGCGGCGGGCGCGGTGGGCGCGGTGGGTGGGGTGGCCGCTGAGGGCGGAGGGACACGGTTACGCGGATCCATGAGAGAGTACATGGGGGTTTGAGGGAGTGGGGGCCTCGCGGTGGCCATGGCTGGGAAAGCCTGCTGGTGGTGGAGTTGAGTCCAGGGGCTAGGTCTCTGAGGACTTAGCCGCTGGGGGATTTGGGAGGAGGGAATGAGGAATTCCCTCTGTTTTGTCTGCCGAGCGTCGAGACGCTGGGTCAGTTTGCCTGGGTTCGACTTTGGTGCCTTAGGGCATCCGCGGTAATTGGCAGTATGCCCTATATTCCCGCATAGCACGCAGCTAGGTGGGCTATCGCAGAGATTGCGATCTTTTGGCCGTGAGCAATCCGAAGTGCCGTGGTCGCCCAGGCACTTGACGCACCTGGGTTTGGCATGGCAGTTCTTCTGCGCATGGCCGTACAGCTGGCAATTATGGCATTGCCCTATGGCGCTGTTTTTCCAGGGCTTCTCAATGGTGAAGCCCATTAGGTTGCAAATCGTTTTGACGTTGAAAATGGGGTGATGCCCCTCGGTCGGGGAGCACACGACTAAGATCATGTCGTATGCTTCTCTACCGCGCGAACGGTGCATGCGGTGCACTTCGTCAACTGGTATCCTTTGCGACTGAAGGTCTGCTAGGATGTCGGATGGGGAGATTTCCTTGGGGATCTTCTTGATCACCACACGGATCTGTCTGTCTTCTGGGAGGGAGTAGGTGTGGAATGACACACCTCTCGCTTGCAGAAGGGTATTCAAGTCCCTATAGTCGCGGGACGTCGCGAGTGTGACTTTAATACCCTGTTGGGTCGATCTGGCGTTGGTGTAGTTGATCCTCTGCTCAACACACCATTTGGAGATGGCCGTCCACTTCTCCTTGTCTTGGATGAAGACAGGGGGAGGGGGCGCGACCTTCTTGGTACCGGGGGGGTTTTTGGCGGGGGCATCCTGCGCGGAGGATGGCGTACTCGCGATCGGGCGGGGGGTGGGGGGGGAAACTACGGGGGATCCTACGGGGAGGGGGGTGGGTGAGGGTGGGGGAGCATCCCTATCTACATAGTGGGTAGACGGGCTATCATCGATGGCGACTACTTTGGACGCCTGAGAGGAGCTCTGCTTCTTCATCTTCCTCTTACCGGAGGTGACAGCTGTGAAGCCGTCATCGTCCGACTGCGAGCTTGAAGAAGAGGCATGCTCTTCGTTATCGGAGGGGAAGGGGGTGGGGGCGCGCTTTGAGGAAGCGGGCTCGCTAGTATCCATCATGGTAGATGGAGCTGATTGCGATGCTGCGAGTGCATCGCTGAAAGTGTCTAATTGATCTGAAGGATCGGGGGGAAAGTGCTTCTCAGCGATCGACTCGACCACTGGACCGAATTCCTTGCTGAGAGACGGATCGATCTGAAGGATCTTGCTCAGAGCTTGAAGGAGGATCAGGTTGTCTTTCCTGAGGGAATCTAGCTGGTCATTGATAGACCTGAATTTGGCCTCCATATTAAGGTGGCTCATTTTAACTAAAAAAAAAAATTTTAAGAGAGAATTATAAAACTCCTAACGGCCCTAATCCTAACTCCCCGGGCGGACTACCGGGGATGTGTGAAACCCTCCCTGCCGGGTATAGGCAGGGAGGTTGAGTACTTATTGTGAGCCCTAAGCTTGCTTTTGCCCGTTGCCTGTCTTATTGTGCAACGGGGTCCTGACCAGTCTAGTGTGAAGGGTGTAGACACACCCAACCACTCTAGGTGTGTAGCTGTGGAAGCAAAACTGTCACCAATGCCGACTAGGAGACCCCCCAAGGCCGAACACTGGGACCCGTCCAATTGACTGCCTAGCCCTGAAGGGGTTCGGCGGGTGTAATTGGGTCAACACCCCCTCGGTTTCGTTGGCACCGTATGGTATCCACCGAGGACCACGAAACTGTGGTTTTGCCCTGAAGGGGCCTGTGACGCGCTACGTTTTGACCTTTAATCTGCTAACAGAAATACTTTATTAATTGTGTCTTGAAAAAGACAGCAATTAATAGCTGAAGAACTGGAGAGTCGCGAAGAACAGGAACCACCGGCTTGAAACAGGAACCACAAGCTTGAGTGATCAGGAACACGAAGAGCAGCACGACCGTCCGCAACCGATGCCAGTTGCTGAGTGACGCCCGGATTTATATTTGCGACTCCATTTTATACCCCGCTCGAGTAGCCGTGTCAGTGGGAGGGGTACACAGCTAACGAAACTAATTCACAAAACGCGCAAGCGCGCGCGCGCGCTCTCAAGCCGAGCGGCGTCATGTACGTGCGCTGCGCCGTGGTTACGGGGTGGGTAGAGTTTTAGCACAATTTAATAAACCGTCACAATTACCTACATTTATGACAAGACTTTTAATAATATTAATGTTTTTTTTTTTTTTTTTTTTTCTTTTTTATTCAATAACTTTTGAAATGGGATTGTAGGTAGGTACTCACCTACACCTTCGGATGGGGTATTTTATTTATGACCCTAAATATGTTACGTCACATGTTATGAAAAGGCTTTAATATAATATGAATTAGGTAGGCATTTAGTGGTAGGCACTATAAAATTTCCGTATTTTCCCTAAGTCATTATAATAACCCTTATAGATTTATTAGACTGTAAGCATTAGTGTCGAATTTTGAAATCGAAAGTGCAGTGGAAATTGTATTCATTTATAATAATAGGTAGGTAGGTAGGTAGGTAGGTAGGTAGGTGGGTAGGTAGGTAGGTAGGTGGGTAGGTAGGTAGGTAGAACTGTCTGTCTGTTTATTTATTTAGGACCTATCTTCTATGTATTTCCTATTTAGATAGATAATAGTATAATATAACGTTTTGACTCTCGCTGTTATAGAAACGAATATTTTTCATATTCATGATAGTTTTGTTAGCCCTGAAAAGGGCTTTTTGGTGTGGTGAGCGCATGCACGCGCGCTAAGCATCTCGGTGCCGCCGTCCGTGGTTTCTTCAGTTTTGCTTCTGATGAATCGTTGGTGACGAGCTCGAGACACGTCGAGCGCGTTCCGCACCCTCCTTCCCGAGGACGATAGACGCGTACGTACTGCGTGCGCGCGGTTAGACGATGATGAAAACAAACAAACGCACAAAGCACGCGCGCGCCTCTCTCTACAGTGTGCAGTATTATTATAGTACAAAACAACATTAATAATAATAATTATGTAAGTACGTACGTACACACTGCACAGTAGGTAAGACGCACACGCACATTTGTCACTATCACTCATCGGCAGCTGCTGCTGTTGGTGTTGCGGGTATCGATGGTGGTGAGTGGGTGGATGGTGGTAGTCAGCCGACTCTGCGCCGCTGTCGTCGTCGCCGTCGCCGTCGCCTGTGTAACGCGAACGCGATCGTGGCTTACTTCTTAGCGGCGGACGCTTTCTTGGCTGCCGGCTTAGACTTGGGTGTGACCGCGGCCTTCTTGGGTTTAGGCGCTTTGGGTTTCTTGGTCGGCGGCTTTGCTGTCTTTTTAGCTTTGGGAGCGGCGCCTCCCTTCGCCTTAGCGGGGGCGGCGGCCTTCTTGGGTGTCGGCTTCTTCTTAGCGGCGGCAACCTTCTTGTCCTTGGCGGCGGCGGCCTTGGACTTTGAAGGTGAACTGGAGGCGGCAGACGCGGCCGCGGCTGCTGCCTTCTTGGTCTTGGCGCCAGCCGCAGAGGCGGTCGCCTTCTTCGTCTTGGCGGCGGCGGCCGGCGCCTTGCCGGCGGCCTTGCCAGCCGCACCGGCGGGTTTCTTGGCGTGGTGCGATTTCGACTCGAGCTTGAAGGAACCGGAGGCACCCTTGCCCTTGGTCTGGATCAGTGCGCCAGATTCGACGGCGCTCTTCAGGTATTTTCTGATGAACGGAGCCAGTTTCTCCGCGTCGACCTTGTACTGAGCGGCGATGTACTTCTTGATCGCCTGCAGGGAAGATCCGCTACGCTCCTTCATCTCCTTGATAGCGTTGTTGACCATCTCAGATGTTTTGGGATGAGTCGGTTTCGCCTTCGGTTTCTTCGCGGCACCGGCGCCGCCGGCCTGCCTCGCCTGCTTCTTCGCTGGTGTAGTGGGCGCGGGGGCCTCGGTAGCGACTGCGGTGTCTGCCATTGTAATTTGAAAAAAGATTCAACTTTACACTTGCAACGTTCAATAATAAAGAGAGAGAGTGTCTGACTTAGATGTCGCCACTTATAGGTTTCAAGAAGTTCGTATACGTACGCTTAGGTACGACGGAACTTTACCGTAACGAGCGCCGTGATGTCGCGGGACGTTTTCTCGTACGAACGCTTGAAAGTTTTCACTAACACGTATCTAATAAAATAAACAAAAAGAATGGTTAACGGCGTTAAGTGCATCGAGATTTTGCGGTTTCGGACAGGTCATGAAGTTGACGATGCGGGTGTGCGAATTCGGGGCGAGTGAGGTGCGCGTTCAGCCGGTGGCGGTGTTTTATTTTGACGACTGCGTACGAAGCGCAGGTCGGGTCGTGTTCAAAACGTTATTTTCTCTATAAAAGTGATAGTTAGTGTGCAGTTAGGTCGACGCGTCAACAAGGAGGATATCGAGCTTGTGTGGTAACAGGACTTCGTCGATATCACACCGTCTCGCGAAGGTATTATCGACCTAAAAGTGAAGCGTCGTAAAACACCGCGAGCGCCGAACTGCTAAGGACGGACACGACTCCGTCCAGGACGTGCAACCTATTAATATACTGTAATATTAAAAGACGAGAGTGCCCTTCGACGAGTGGACAGTGTACAGTCTGGTATAATCGCATCGGGAAGCGTATAGTAAACAATGTGTAAAACGACAATAATAGGTACTGGTACTGGGTAGGTCGGGCGGTCGCGCCAGTACCATCGTGCACGGCTGGCCTGTGTACCGCGCTCTCTTCACAGTAAACAGTCCGCCTGTGTAACACAGCTAGGTACCTACCGTGTATAGTAAAATAATGAGTGAGTGAGTGAGTAAGTAGGTAAATAAATAAAACGAACAAAAAAATAATGATGCTAACAAAATTGCAATGTACCTAAGTAATAATAAACAACACGACATAAACAAACGGCACGCACATCGAGGGGCGTTCAAACGAATAGGCACCTAGCTAGGTAGATGTTCTACAACGTAAGTATTGAATCTACTAATGTAAAGTTTTACTTTTATTTTTCATTCAATTCCAGCATACGTATACACACACCTCAGTGAGTGGCGATGGGCTTTTCATCACGCGTAGAAGAACAAAAACAAGCGCGTATTTATTACCTACGAGTATCTATCTGCGTATTATAAGCAAGCGAAGCGCATTATGTAGGTACCTACATCAATTTCAACTTGAAGATAACAATAAAAAGAATTTATTTATAATATAATTACGGTATTTCATTTATGTTCACCCCTCTCTCGTAGGTAGTAGGTAGGTAACTCCAAAACCAAAGTAGGTAAGTACGTATTACAGTGCCTAATGAATTTGGGTCACCAACAAGTATAGTAGTGTAAGTATTGGTAACGTGGTGGTACTGGCTTACATCTTAGTAAGTAAGTAAGTAAGTAAGTAAGTAAGTAGGTAGGTAGGTAGGTAGAGGTACGTTTTTTAGACAATTCCAATCAAGAAACATATTTAAAATATCGAATAATATGCGGCCCTGAAAAGGGCCTTTTTTATGTGCGCGTCTATATACGGATGGTTGAACGGTATGATTATGTTCACAACAAACACAACACACACACGTCCACCACAGTATGTAGAGCTGGTTGCGCCGCCGCAGGCAACAACACGTACACGCGGGGCATGCAGGTGTTTAACCGCCGAAACCGTACAGGGTGCGACCCTGGCGCTTCAGAGCGTAGACGACGTCCATGGCGGTGACGGTCTTCCTCTTGGCGTGCTCGGTGTAAGTGACAGCGTCGCGAATGACGTTCTCTAGGAACACTTTAAGGACACCGCGAGTCTCTTCGTAGATCAGACCGGAGATACGTTTCACGCCGCCTCTGCGAGCCAGACGACGGATGGCGGGCTTCGTGATACCTTGGATGTTATCACGAAGTACCTTCCTGTGACGCTTGGCTCCTCCTTTTCCCAGACCCTTTCCTCCCTTACCGCGACCGGTCATCTTCTTTGCAGTGGGGTTTCAAAATATGTAATACACTCAGCACGGTAGTGCGCACACGAACGACGCGAGCGACTGGAATATTTTTAAGATTTTTTTTTTTTTTTTAACTATGGCATCTCGCAGGTATACCACTAAGGTATTTACTGCTTAACCGAACAATCCTGTGGCTGCCTTAAGCACTACACTCAAAGCCTCCAGCCAGGAGCAACTATTCTACATTAAAATTAGGCGAACGCTCGCTAAGGGCACCCCCTGTGGGGTACGAACCTCGGCTTAGGGCGTCGCTGAGGGGAGGACAGCAAGATGGGACAGGCTGGATCAAGGATATTTCATGATTATTATGCGGGGAATTTAAAGCTACGCGCTCAGCTGCGGCGCGGGCTGGCGCTTCATCGGACAAGGGTCGGGGGGGAGTATTATTTACTCGTGAGGGTCGCGCGCGCGGAGGACCTCGGCGGCGAGGTCGGTACAATTTTTATGATTTTTTTTTTTTTTTTTAACTATGGCATCTCGCAGGTATACCACTAAGGTATTTACTGCTTAACCGAACAATCCTGTGGCTGCCTTAAGCACTACACTCAAAGCCTCCAGCCAGGAGCAACTATTCTACATTAAAATTAGGCGAACGCTCGCTAAGGGCACCCCCTGTGGGGTACGAACCTCGGCTTAGGGCGTCGCTGAGGGGGGGACAGCAAGATGGGACAGGCTGGATCACGGATATATTATTATTAGACGGGGAATTTAAAGCTACGCGCTCAGCTGCGGCGCGGGCTGGCGCTTCATCGGACAAGGGTCGGGGGGGAGTATTATTTACTCGTGAGGGTCGCGCGCGCGGAGGACCTCGGCGGCGAGGTCGGTACGACGGGTGTCGGGTGTGTTTGTGCACTGTACTGGTGGCCCTATTGCTCTCCTGGAGGAGAGTGGTTGGATCATCTGGATCGGAGAGGACATGCCTAGGACGGCGAAATCGACTAATGCGGGAGGGGGTATAATTGGCCGCTTCAACAACCAGAGGGTTGCGGTGATTGGCGGCGGAATCAAAATGACGCTTTGCAATGCGTTTTAGGAACTGATGGATAGTGGGGATTTTGAGATCTAGGTGGAGGTTAATATTTCTGACATACCAGGGAGCGCCCGTGGCTCTTCTAAGGAATCTGTTCTGGATCACCTGCATCTTATGGATGTTTCTGGGGGATGTGTGTGCAAAGACTACACCCGCATAGGTCATGATGGGGCGGATGCACGCTGTGTAGATGCGCAATTTGCACTTGAGTGACAATTTGCTGCGTGCATTAACGATGTAGTAAAGTCTACTGAGAGCGAAGGCGGCCCGCGAGCGAACCGACCTTATGTGCTCTGTAAAGTTGAGGTAATGATCGAGGATGACTCCCAAGTACTTGGCTTGCTTCTCCCAGGGGATAGGCTTGCCTAACAAGGTGAGTGGTCGGGGAATGTGAGGGGGTCTAGATCGCGGTTTTATGAATAATACCGCCTGACTTTTGTCGGGGTTTACCTCGATTCTCCATTTCTTAAACCAGGCGCCAAGGTTATTGACAGCCCGTTGTAAGAGAAGGTGGATCTGAGTCTGCGACCGTCCCCTGCAATATATGGCCGTGTCATCTGCGAACAGAGCCAACTGCGCCGTATTGCTTTTGGGGATGTCGCTTGTGAAGAGCGTGAACATGAGCGGGGCGAGCACGGAGCCTTGAGGGACTCCGGCGCGGATTTGGCGGGGAGAGGATAGGGCTCCCTCGATTCGATAGCGGAAAGTACGATTCGACAAGTAGTCCCGTAAGATGAGCACGAGACGATCGGGCACTCCGAGTTTGTAGAGCTTAAAAATTAAGCCGTTGTGCCAGACCTTGTCGAATGCTTTCGCTATGTCGAAGAAGACCGCACCTGTCGACATGCCACGGTAGAAGCCGCCGCCGATGAATTCGACGATGCGGTGGACCTGATGCACGCTAGAGTGCTGGGCTCTAAAGCCGAACTGTTCGTTGGGGATGAGGCCTTTGGTTTCAGCGTAGTCCCTGAGACGCTTATAAATAAGCCTCTCATAGATTTTGCCTAATACCTTGAGCAGACTGATGGGGCGGTAACTGGAGGGTTCTGTTTTGGGCTTGCCAGGCTTGGGGATACCTATCACTATGGCTTCTTTCCACGCTTGGGGGAAGATATTGTTGCTTAGAGCACCATTGAAGATGGTGGTCAGTAGCATAATAAGGTGGGCGGGGAAGAGTTGGATCACCCTATTGGTGATTCCATCTGAGCCGGGGGCTTTACGGATGTGGAGACCTTTGATGATGTCATGCACTTCGTCTGGAGTGACGGGAGGCAGGGGACTTTCGGGGTCTTCGACGGGGGGCAGTGAAGCTTTACGCTCGACTTCAGCGTCTACCTCTGAGAGGTGAGCTTGGTCTACTGGTAGGGAGCTGGGAGAGCATTGAGCCTCGAGACTGTCGGCTAGGCATTCCGCTTTGTCGATGTCGTCGAAGGCTATGGTTTTGTCGGGGCGTACTAGGGGGGGCATGGCAGCTATCTGCTTGGATTTGAGTTTTCTCTGGAGTTCCCAGAAGGCCTGATGGGTGGGCTGTAACTCGCTCAGCATCTTATCCCAGCTCGCGTCACGCAGCTCCGCCATGCGTGTCTTTACAGATCTCTGCAAGTAGCGCATGTGGGCTTTGTTGGCGGGACAGGGAAAGTTGCTGTATGCACGGGTGGCCGCGTTCTTCTCGGTCAACAGAGCACGCGCATCGTCCGGGAGTTTCAAGTAGCGGTTATCCGCTTCAGGAACCTCCCTTGAACTGTCGTTCAGGACGGTTTGCACATGGTCAGTGAGCGAGTCGATTGCAGCCGTCGTGTCCGCGATTGAATCGAAAACGTTTGGGATGGAGTCCAATTGGGGGGACGTGTTGGTTTTCAGCTTATCGCCTACTTGCCTCCAGTCCGTCACCCTTTTGGTGGCTGGGGGTTGGTTGGGGTCAGAGGGACCTACGCGGGGAGCCAGTCGTATGACTACTGGTCGGTGGTCCGAGGTAAGCTCGTGAACCGTTTCTATTGAGTCTAATCTTAGGTTGACGTTCTTAAGGAGCGCCACGTCAAGAATGTCGGGGGCATGATTAATTTTGTGGGGATAGTGGGTTGGAGTCATCGGAGCGATGACGTCAAAGTTTTGAGCGAAGGAGAGATTGTACAATTGATGCCCTCTGGAGTTGGTAACGGAGCTATTCCAGGAGGGATGTTTAGCGTTGAGATCGCCTGCTATGATAACAGAGTCACTCATGCCAAATAGGATTTTTAGGTCGTCCGCGATGGGTTGGAATCCCCCTGTGTGGTTGGGAGAGATGTAGGCCGATACTACGGTTACCGGCTGATGGCCAGTCATGGCTAGTCGGCAGATGGAGACTTCTAATTGTGCTAGCGGGGGAGGGTCAATAGGGATGCAGTACAGATCCTTTTTATAATAAATTAGTGTGCCGCCCAAGTGGGCATGCGACCTATCGTTACGGATTACACGGTAATTTGCAATGGCTGGATTACGGTGATTGGGTTTTAGGAAGGTTTCCTGTAAGAGGAATAAGTCAATTCGATGATCACGGAGGAACTCCGATATTTCATCTCGTTGACCATGGATGCCGTTTGCGTTGAAGACGCCGAGGTTGAGGGATCTGGGTTTAAATCTACTTAAGGCCGTGTTATTCATGATGATGAGATAACAGAGAGGGCTTGGGTGATGTCCTGGTTCGCGACTAATACGGCCAGGAGAGATTGGATGTCGCCGCTTTGCTTAGCGGCGACGATATCGCTTGCCATCTGAGCCGCCCGGGGCGTGCTGAATATGGCGAAGGCGCTGGCAATGATGTTAATATTTTGCGCAGCGATATTATAATTGATCGCGGGGTGCGGTGCTTGAGGAGCACGTACGGGTTTCGAGGCGGGCGCTATGGGTGCGGGGGGAGCGTAAGGCGTGGTAGGCGCGGAGGGCGCGGGGGGCGCGGCGGGCGCGGTGGGCGCGGCGGGCGCGGTGGGTGGGGTGGCCGCTGAGGGCGGAGGGACACGGTTACGCGGATCCATGAGAGAGTACATGGGGGTTTGAGGGAGCGGGGGCCTCGCGGTGGCCATGGCTGGGAAAGCCTGCTGGTGGTGGAGTTGAGTCCAGGGGCTAGGTCTCTGAGGACTTAGCCGCTGGGGGATTTGGGAGGAGGGAATGAGGAATTCCCTCTGTTTTGTCTGCCGAGCGTCGAGACGCTGGGTCAGTTTGCCTGGGTTCGACTTTGGTGCCTTAGGGCATCCGCGGTAATTGGCAGTATGCCCTATATTCCCGCATAGCACGCAGCTAGGTGGGCTATCGCAGAGATTGCGATCTTTTGGCCGTGAGCAATCCGAAGTGCCGTGGTCGCCCAGGCACTTGACGCACCTGGGTTTGGCATGGCAGTTCTTCTGCGCATGGCCGTACAGCTGGCAATTATGGCATTGCCCTATGGCGCTGTTTTTCCAGGGCTTCTCAATGGTGAAGCCCATTAGGTTGCAGATCGTCTTGACGTTGAATATGGGGTGATGCCCCTCGGTCGGGGAGCACACGACTAAGATCATGTCGTATGCTTCTCTACCGCGCGAACGGTGCATGCGGTGCACTTCATCGACTGGTATCCTTTGCGACTGAAGGTCTGCTAGGATGTCGGATGGGGAGATTTCCTTGGGGATCTTCTTGATCACCACACGGATCTGTCTGTCTTCTGGGAGGGAGTAGGTGTGGAATGACACACCTCTCGCTTGCAGAAGGGTATTCAAGTCCCTATAGTCGCGGGACGTCGCGAGTGTGACTTTTATACCCTGTTGGGTCGATCTGGCGTTGGTGTAGTTGATCCTCTGCTCAACACACCATTTGGAGATGGCCGTCCACTTCTCCTTGTCTTGGATGAAGACAGGGGGAGGGGGCGCGACCTTCTTGGTACCGGGGGGGTTTTTGGCGGGGGCATCCTGCGCGGAGGATGGCGTACTCGCGATCGGGCGGGGGGTGGGGGGGGAAACTACGGGGGATCCTACGGGGAGGGGGGTGGGTGAGGGTGGGGGAGCATCCCTATCTACATAGTGGGTAGACGGGCTATCATCGATGGCGACTACTTTGGACGCCTGAGAGGAGCTCTGCTTCTTCATCTTCCTCTTACCGGAGGTGACAGCTGTGAAGCCGTCATCGTCCGACTGCGAGCTCGAAGAAGAGGCATGCTCTTCGTTATCGGAGGGGAAGGGGGTGGGGGCTCGCTTTGAGGAAGCAGGCTCGCTAGTATCCATCATGGTAGATGGGACTGATTGCGATGCTGCGAGTGCATCGCTAAAAGTGTCTAATTGATCTGAAGGATCGGGGGGAAAGTGCTTCTCAGCGATCGACTCGACCACTGGACCGAATTCCTTGCTGAGAGACGGATCGATCTGAAGGATCTTGCTCAGAGCTTGAAGGAGGATCAGGTTGTCTTTCCTGAGGGAATCTAGCTGGTCATTGATAGACCTGAATTTGGCCTCCATATTAAGGTGGCTCATTTTAACTGAAAAAATTTAAGAGAGAATTATAAAACTCCTAACGGCCCTAATCCTAACTCCCCGGGCGGACTACCGGGGATGTGTGAAACCCTCCCTGCCGGGTATAGGCAGGGAGGTTGAGTACTTATTGTGAGCCCTAAGCTTGCTTTTGCCCGTTGCCTGTCTTATTGTGCAACGGGGTCCTGACCAGTCTAGTGTGAAGGGTGTAGACACACCCAACCACTCTAGGTGTGTAGCTGTGGAAGCAAAACTGTCACCAATGCCGACTAGGAGACCCCCCAAGGCCGAACACTGGGACCCGTCCAATTGACTGCCTAGCCCTGAAGGGGTTCGGCGGGTGTAATTGGGTCAACACCCCCTCGGTTTCGTTGGCACCGTATGGTATCCACCGAGGACCACGAAACTGTGGTTTTGCCCTGAAGGGGCCTGTGACGCGCTACGTTTTTGACTGTTAATCTGCTAACAGAAATACTTTATTAATTGTGTCTTGAAAAAGACAGCAATTAATAGCTGAAGAACTTGAGAGTCGCGAATAACAGGAACCACCGGCTTGATACAGGAACCACAAGCTTGAGTGATCAGGAACACGAAGAGCAGCACGACCGTCCGCAACCGATGCCAGTTGCTGAGTCAATTTTTATGATTCACAACTGCTCGTATTTATACTGTACGGTGAGCTCAGCGGGGGGGGGGGACAGAGACGTGGAGGTGCGCGGGGCGAGGCGAGCCGACGCTCGACGTTGATTGGTCGATTGAACTATGTCTCTTAAAAGTTACATACCTACGTACCAAACTTTATGTTATCCAATTTGATTTTAGTTATTACTCTACATATACGAGAAAGAAAACCAAGTACTTATCCCGTAACAGTTAATACTATTCAATTTACTCGATATATAGGTACCTACCTACGGAATGAATAATTTATACTCGTAACGATCGTAGCCGAAATATTTTTAGGTAATATGGTAGGTAGGTAGGTAGGTAGGTAGGTAGGTATGAAACTAACTAACCATAATACTGTGTCCCTAGTAAAGTAAAGTAGGATGTAAATCGTCAGGAAAGTATATTTTATATTGTAAGACTAGTACTTCTCTCTCTCTCTCTCATTAATTCGACTTTATTCATTGAAAATAAAAGTAGCTTATGTCGATCATAGTTTAGGGTTAAGGTAGGTAGGTAGGTAGGTAGATAGATATGTGTGTGTGTGTGTGTGTGTATTTAGCGTTTTTTTATGACGTCTGATATAAAGAAACATTTAATTATCTGATACATATGTGGCCCTGAAAAGGGCCTTTTATGTGAACGAGCAAACGCACAGCCACAGCCACAGACACGCTGCAATGCACGAAGGCAGTCTACGTGGAGGGCGATGTGTATTGTGACGTCAGCAGCAGTTTAAGCGCGTTCGCCTCTGATCCTGCGCGCCAACTGGATGTCCTTGGGCATGATGGTGACGCGCTTCGCGTGAATCGCGCACAGGTTGGTGTCTTCGAAGAGACCGACGAGATAAGCTTCGCTAGCCTCCTGCAGCGCCATAACAGCGGAGCTCTGGAAACGGAGATCGGTCTTGAAGTCCTGTGCGATCTCACGCACGAGACGCTGGAACGGAAGCTTGCGGATCAGCAGTTCGGTACTCTTCTGGTAGCGACGAATCTCACGGAGGGCCACAGTGCCGGGCCTGTAGCGATGGGGTTTCTTAACACCACCGGTGGCCGGTGCGCTCTTGCGCGCAGCCTTGGTGGCGAGCTGCTTCCTCGGCGCCTTACCACCGGTGGATTTACGAGCGGTCTGCTTAGTACGCGCCATTGTAAACAAGGAACGACAGACAAATAATAATCAACTGAGAATACTGACTTTAGATACACGCAACGGACGCGCGCGGACCTATACACTTCGAACGTAGGAGAGCGAATAAAACCGTGAACCCAAAACGTCGTGTATTTATAGTCAGGCAAAGTAAGCGGGCAGGAGCGCGCGCGCCCCTGCGCGCCCTCTGTAGTACAACGATCTAACTAAAATTGTCATAAAATAGAAAACAATTTTTCATTTATTATGTACAGCTATGTTTAAAACTTAATATTATTAATTATTTTGTATTTTTCATAAAATACACCCGTCTGGTAAAACAGTGTAGATTGAAAAAAAAAAAAGAGAGGAAAAATCCCCCCCCCCCCCCCTCCCCCCATACAAGTATAAAAATTTGTTAAAAACTTAATAATAATTGTGATTTATGGCTGCTAATCTATACAATTGGACGCCCCCCCCCCCCCCCCCCCCGCATACAAGTATACAAATTTTATTAGCTACTTGTCTAAACAGACGTGTTGAGAAACTACGGATTTTCTATGTTAAGTTTTCTAGTACACTCTTATTCACTTGCATCTTAATTAGTACCTACGCTATCGTTTACGCGGGAAATTACCTATGCATGTTGTAATTTTGTTGATGCAGTTGTTTAGTAAATAAGTAGGTAAGTGAATAATATGTATGTAACTGAGTGTAGGTAGGTAGGTAGGTAGGTAGGTAGGTAGGTCGGTCTATATAATAAGCCTGATATAGTCTTCATTCAATTCATTATGATACTAGGTAGGTAGGTAGGTAGGTAGGTAGGTAGGTAGGTAGGTACGTGTTTTTCTTATAATTTTTATGTAGTAGTAACGTTTTGACTGTCATCAAATTTAAAGAAACGTGAATTTATCACATGAACATATTTGTGGCCCTGAAAAGGGCCTTTTGTTTTTACTCCTGCCTGCCATCCCACGGTGTGCGTGCGCGTCCAGACGTTTGTCGTGGTTTGCCCGTAAGCACGTGAATCATGCGCGTCTCGTACGTACATACATGACACACAGCGGGTAGATGATACCTATGTGTGTATATGTATGCACATTACGATGACACTAACACAATTAACACGCACCACAGTCAACAAGACACACGAACAAGCGCACTGGGTTTAACACTGTACACAAACACGAGGCGGCGGCTTTGAGACGGAGCGTCGGCGGCTCTTGCTAGCCTACCGAGCCCGCTCACTTGGAGCTGGTGTATTTGGTGACGGCCTTGGTGCCCTCACTGACGGCGTGCTTGGCGAGCTCACCAGGCAGCAGGAGCCTGACGGACGTTTGCACCTCCCTGGACGTGATGGTGGATCTCTTGTTGTAGTGGGCGAGACGGGAAGCTTCGGCGGCGATACGCTCGAAGATGTCGTTCACGAACGAGTTCATGATAGACATGGCCTTGCTGGAGATACCGGTGTCGGGGTGCACCTGCTTCAGGACCTTGTAGATGTAGATGGCGTAACTCTCCTTCCTCTTGTGCTTCTTCTTCTTCTTGTCGGTCTTGGAGATGTTCTTCTGGGCTTTGCCAGACTTCTTGGCGGCTTTACCACTTGTCTTGGGCGGCATTATGAAATTGTCGAGCGAGTACACGTGCTACCGAAACGGAGTTCAGTCGCAGTATAAACCGTGATATTTTTTTTTTTTTTTTATTTTTTTTTTTTTTTTTAACTATGGCATCTCGCAGGTATACCACTAAGGTATTTACTGCTTAACCGAACAATCCTGTGGCTGCCTTAAGCACTACACTCAAAGCCTCCAGCCAGGAGCAACTATTCTACATTAAAATTAGGCGAACGCTCGCTAAGGGCACCCCCTGTGGGGTACGAACCTCGGCTTAGGGCGTCGCTGAGGGGAGGACAGCAAGATGGGACAGGCTGGATCAAGGATATTTCATGATTATTATGCGGGGAATTTAAAGCTACGCGCTCAGCTGCGGCGCGGGCTGGCGCTTCATCGGACAAGGGTCGGGGGGGAGTATTATTTACTCGTGAGGGTCGCGCGCGCGGAGGACCTCGGCGGCGAGGTCGGTACGACGGGTGTCGGGTGTGTTTGTGCACTGTACTGGTGGCCCTATTGCTCTCCTGGAGGAGAGTGGTTGGATCATCTGGATCGGAGAGGACATGCCTAGGACGGCGAAATCGACTAATGCGGGAGGGGGTATAATTGGCCGCTTCAACAACCAGAGGGTTGCGGTGATTGGCGGCGGAATCAAAATGACGCTTTGCAATGCGTTTTAGGAACTGATGGATAGTGGGGATTTTGAGATCTAGGTGGAGGTTAATATTTCTGACATACCAGGGAGCGCCCGTGGCTCTTCTAAGGAATCTGTTCTGGATCACCTGCATCTTATGGATGTTTCTGGGGGATGTGTGTGCAAAGACTACACCCGCATAGGTCATAATGGGGCGGATGCACGCTGTGTAGATGCGCAATTTGCACTTGAGTGACAATTTGCTGCGTGCATTAACGATGTAGTAAAGTCTACTGAGAGCGAAGGCGGCCCGCGAGCGAACCGACCTTATGTGCTCTGTAAAGTTGAGGTAATGATCGAGGATGACTCCCAAGTACTTGGCTTGCTTCTCCCAGGGGATAGGCTTACCTAACAAGGTGAGTGGTCGGGGAATGTGAGGGGGTCTAGATCGCGGTTTTATGAATAAAACCGCCTGACTTTTGTCGGGGTTCACTTCAATTCTCCATTTCTTAAACCAGGCGCCAAGGTTATTGACAGCCCGTTGTAAGAGAAGGTGGATCTGAGTCTGCGACCGGCCCCTGCAATATATGGCCGTGTCATCTGCGAACAGAGCCAACTGCGCCGTATTGCTTTTGGGGATGTCGCTTGTGAAGAGCGAGAACATGAGCGGGGCGAGCACGGAGCCTTGAGGGACTCCGGCGCGGATTTGGCGGGGAGAGGATAGGGCTCCCTCGATGCGATAGCGGAAAGTACGATTCGACAAGTAGTCCCGTAAGATGAGCACGAGACGATCGGGCACTCCGAGTTTGTAGAGCTTAAAGATTAAGCCGTTGTGCCAGACCTTGTCGAATGCTTTCGCTATGTCGAAGAAGACCGCACCTGTCGACATGCCACGGTAGAAGCCGCCGCCGATGAATTCGACGATGCGGTGGACCTGATGCACGCTAGAGTGCTGGGCTCTAAAGCCGAACTGTTCGTTGGGGATGAGGCCTTTGGTTTCAGCGTAGTCCCTGAGACGCTTATAAATAAGCCTCTCATAGATTTTGCCTAATACCTTGAGCAGACTGATGGGGCGGTAACTGGAGGGTTCGGTTTTGGGCTTGCCAGGCTTGGGGATACCTATCACTATGGCTTCTTTCCACGCTTGGGGGAAGATATTGTTGCTTAGAGCACCATTGAAGATGGTGGTCAGTAGCATAATAAGGTGGGCGGGGAAGAGTTGGATCACCCTATTGGTGATTCCATCTGAGCCGGGGGCTTTACGGATGTGGAGACCTTTAATGATGTCATGCACTTCGTCTGGAGTGACGGGAGGCAGAGGACTTTCGGGGTCTTCGACGGGGGGCAGTGAAGCTTTACGTTCGACTTCAGCGTCTACCTCTGAGAGGTGAGCTTGGTCTACTGGTAGGGAGCTGGGAGAGCATTGAGCCTCGAGACTGTCGGCTAGGCATTCCGCTTTGTCGATGTCGTCGAAGGCTATGGTTTTGTCGGGGCGTACTAGGGGGGGCATGGCAGCTATCTGCTTGGATTTGAGTTTTCTCTGGAGTTCCCAGAAGGCCTGATGGGTGGGCTGTAACTCGCTCAGCATCTTATCCCAGCTCGCGTCACGCAGCTCCGCCATGCGTGTCTTTACAGATCTCTGCAAGTAGCGCATGTGGGCTTTGTTGGCGGGACAGGGAAAGTTGCTGTATGCACGGGTGGCCGCGTTCTTCTCGGTCAACAGAGCACGCGCATCGTCCGGGAGTTTCAAGTAGCGGTTATCCGCTTCAGGAACCTCCCTTGAACTGTCGTTCAGGACGGTTTGCACATGGTCAGTGAGCGAGTCGATTGCAGCCGTCGTGTCCGCGATTGAGTCGAAAACGTTTGGGATGGAGTCCAATTGGGGGGACGTGTTGGTTTTCAGCTTATCGCCTACTTGCCTCCAGTCCGTCACCCTTTTGGTGGCTGGGGGTTGGTTGGGGTCAGAAAACCGTGATAATAGTAGGATGTCGTATTTATAGTGATACGAACGGCGCACAGTGGCGGCAAACGGTGAGATATTCGACGCAGCGGCGGACCAATCACCGCGCTCCTAAGCCAGAGTGTAGATCGCGCGCGGGGAGAGGGGATGCTCAGGAGGGGGTTGAAGGGGGCGGGCGAGGCGATGCTTATTGCTTGTATTCGTCATTATTGGAAAATATGTAAGAAAACTATTTCTTTTTTAACATAATTTAGTTTTTAGGTTATAGTAACTGATTTCATATTAATATATATTATTTTCATAATGCATTTGAATAAGATTTATGCACCTAATATCATAAAAAAAAAAAAAAATAGGTATGTAATTCATTATTAAAGCTTTCGAAACCTTTACCTGCTCACGTTATTTAGTAAAATTATATATAGGTAGGTATTTATTAACTGCTGTTCTGTGTTATTATGTAAATAAACATTGTTGTCGTGATGTATAAACCACCAACATAGCCAACATAATTTTTGTTGTAATAACTAAATATTAGGTAGGTAGGTAGGTAGGTAGTTAGGTAGGTAGGTAGGTAGGTAAGTAAGTAAGTAAGTAAGTATGTATGTATGTATGTATCTATCTACATACCGACAACATTTTGTACTGCTCTCGTAACAACAACATTTCATACCTACTCTAACTTTGCGTTTGTCTTTTTTTTGTAGTTTCTAAATCTCCTTCCTTACAGTTACTAAGTAGTAGGTAGGTAGGTAGGTAGGTAGGTAGGTAGATAGATAGATAGATAGATAGATAGATAGATAGATAGATAGATATTTCATTGGTAGGTAGGTACGTTTTTGTTTGACAACACTGATAAAGAAACTGTCTTTGTATGTAATATTTGACGAATCATATTGTGGCCCTGAAAAGGGCCTTTTGTTTTGAATGCATACGAGCGGAGAGCATCGCGAAACCGACATAATAGATTATAGCATAGCCATAAATATTATATCAAAGTACG
The DNA here is from genome assembly GCA_963853775.1 of Xanthia togata. Lineage (NCBI taxonomy): Eukaryota > Metazoa > Arthropoda > Insecta > Lepidoptera > Noctuidae > Xanthia > Xanthia togata. Next base: position 5,313,680 of record OY970818.1, on the reverse strand, counting down.
CGTGCGGGGGCACTCGCACGAAGCACCACGTTCAGAAGTCGCGTCGTGGCACAACGTTTAAGCCTTCTTCTCGGTCTTCTTGGGCAGTAGCACGGCCTGGATGTTCGGCAGCACACCACCTTGAGCGATCGTCACACCGGAGAGCAGCTTGTTCAACTCCTCGTCGTTGCGGATGGCCAATTGAAGATGACGCGGGATGATCCTGGTCTTCTTGTTGTCTCTCGCGGCGTTGCCGGCCAACTCGAGGACCTCAGCCGCCAGATACTCCATCACGGCGGCCAAGTAGACGGGAGCGCCGGCACCCACGCGCTCTGCGTAGTTTCCGTTACGCAGCAGCCTGTGAATACGACCCACAGGGAACTGGAGACCAGCACGGTTGGAACGGGACTTTGCCTTTCCCTTGACCTTGCCACCTTTACCGCGACCAGACATAATTGAAAGATTTGTTTAAAGAACAACTCACGAAAACAACGAAACACGCGTACAGAAGTGCGCGCGCCGAAAGAATCTAGTTATAATGCCCGGTTTTTTTTTTTTTTTTTTTTTTTTTTTTTTTTAACTATGGCATCTCGCAGGTATACCACTAAGGTATTTACTGCTTAACCGAACAATCCTGTGGCTGCCTTAAGCACTACACTCAAAGCCTCCAGCCAGGAGCAACTATTCTACATTAAAATTAGGCGAACGCTCGCTAAGGGCACCCCCTGTGGGGTACGAACCTCGGCTTAGGGCGTCGCTGAGGGGAGGACAGCAAGATGGGACAGGCTGGATCAAGGATATTTCATGATTATTATGCGGGGAATTTAAAGCTACGCGCTCAGCTGCGGCGCGGGCTGGCGCTTCATCGGACAAGGGTCGGGGGGGAGTATTATTTACTCGTGAGGGTCGCGCGCGCGGAGGACCTCGGCGGCGAGGTCGGTACGACGGGTGTCGGGTGTGTTTGTGCACTGTACTGGTGGCCCTATTGCTCTCCTGGAGGAGAGTGGTTGGATCATCTGGATCGGAGAGGACATGCCTAGGACGGCGAAATCGACTAATGCGGGAGGGGGTATAATTGGCCGCTTCAACAACCAGAGGGTTGCGGTGATTGGCGGCGGAATCAAAATGACGCTTTGCAATGCGTTTTAGGAACTGATGGATAGTGGGGATTTTGAGATCTAGGTGGAGGTTAATATTTCTGACATACCAGGGAGCGCCCGTGGCTCTTCTAAGGAATCTGTTCTGGATCACCTGCATCTTATGGATGTTTCTGGGGGATGTGTGTGCAAAGACTACACCCGCATAGGTCATGATGGGGCGGATGCACGCTGTGTAGATGCGCAATTTGCACTTGAGTGACAATTTGCTGCGTGCATTAACGATGTAGTAAAGTCTACTGAGAGCGAAGGCGGCCCGCGAGCGAACCGACCTTATGTGCTCCGTAAAGTTGAGGTAATGATCGAGGATGACTCCCAAGTACTTGGCTTGCTTCTCCCAGGGGATAGGCTTACCTAACAAGGTGAGTGGTCGGGGAATGTGAGGGGGTCTAGATCGCGGTTTTATGAATAAAACCGCCTGACTTTTGTCGGGGTTCACTTCAATTCTCCATTTCTTAAACCAGGCGCCAAGGTTATTGACAGCCCGTTGTAAGAGAAGGTGGATCTGAGTCTGCGACCGGCCCCTGCAATATATGGCCGTGTCATCTGCGAACAGAGCCAACTGCGCCGTATTGCTTTTGGGGATGTCGCTTGTGAAGAGCGAGAACATGAGCGGGGCGAGCACGGAGCCTTGAGGGACTCCGGCGCGGATTTGGCGGGGAGAGGATAGGGCTCCCTCGATGCGATAGCGGAAAGTACGATTCGACAAGTAGTCCCGTAAGATGAGCACGAGACGATCGGGCACTCCGAGTTTGTAGAGCTTAAAGATTAAGCCGTTGTGCCAGACCTTGTCGAATGCTTTCGCTATGTCGAAGAAGACCGCACCTGTCGACATGCCACGGTAGAAGCCGCCGCCGATGAATTCGACGATGCGGTGGACCTGATGCACGCTAGAGTGCTGGGCTCTAAAGCCGAACTGTTCGTTGGGGATGAGGCCTTTGGTTTCAGCGTAGTCCCTGAGACGCTTATAAATAAGCCTCTCATAGATTTTGCCTAATACCTTGAGCAGACTGATGGGGCGGTAACTGGAGGGTTCGGTTTTGGGCTTGCCAGGCTTGGGGATACCTATCACTATGGCTTCTTTCCACGCTTGGGGGAAGATATTGTTGCTTAGAGCACCATTGAAGATGGTGGTCAGTAGCATAATAAGGTGGGCGGGGAAGAGTTGGATCACCCTATTGGTGATTCCATCTGAGCCGGGGGCTTTACGGATGTGGAGACCTTTGATGATGTCATGCACTTCGTCTGGAGTGACGGGAGGCAGAGGACTTTCGGGATCTTCGACGGGGGGCAGAGAAGCTTTACGTTCGACTTCAGCGTCTACCTCTGAGAGGTGAGCTTGGTCTACTGGTAGGGAGCTGGGAGAGCATTGAGCCTCGAGACTGTCGGCTAGGCATTCCGCTTTGTCGATGTCGTCGAAGGCTATGGTTTTGTCGGGGCGTACTAGGGGGGGCATGGCAGCTATCTGCTTGGATTTGAGTTTTCTCTGGAGTTCCCAGAAGGCCTGATGGGTGGGCTGTAACTCGCTCAGCATCTTATCCCAGCTCGCGTCACGCAGCTCCGCCATGCGTGTCTTTACAGATCTCTGCAAGTAGCGCATGTGGGCTTTGTTGGCGGGACAGGGAAAGTTGCTGTATGCACGGGTGGCCGCGTTCTTCTCGGTCAACAGAGCACGCGCATCGTCCGGGAGTTTCAAGTAGCGGTTATCCGCTTCAGGAACCTCCCTTGAACTGTCGTTCAGGACGGTTTGCACATGGTCAGTGAGCGAGTCGATTGCAGCCGTCGTGTCCGCGATTGAATCGAAAACGTTTGGGATGGAGTCCAATTGGGGGGACGTGTTGGTTTTCAGCTTATCGCCTACTTGCCTCCAGTCCGTCACCCTTTTGGTGGCTGGGGGTTGGTTGGGGTCAGAGGGACCTATGCGGGGAGCCAGTCGTATGACTACTGGTCGGTGGTCCGAGGTAAGCTCGTGAACCGTTTCTATTGAGTCTAATCTTAGGTTGACGTTCTTAAGGAGCGCCACGTCAAGAATGTCGGGGGCATGATTAATTTGGTGGGGATAGTGGGTTGGAGTCATCGGAGCGATGACGTCAAAGTTTTGAGCGAAGGAGAGATTGTACAATTGATGCCCTCTGGAGTTGGTAAGGGAGCTATTCCAGGAGGGATGTTTAGCGTTGAGATCGCCTGCTATGATAACAGAGTCACTCATGCCAAATAGGATTTTTAGGTCGTCCGCGATGGGTTGGAATCCCCCTGTGTGGTTGGGAGAGATGTAGGCCGATACTACGGTTACCGGCTGATGGCCAGTCATAGCTAGTCGGCAGATGGAGACTTCTAATTGTGCTAGCGGGGGAGGGTCAATAGGGATGCAGTACAGATCCTTTTTATAATAAATTAGTGTGCCGCCCAAGTGGGCATGCGACCTATCGTTACGGATTACACGGTAATTTGCAATGGCTGGATTACGGTGATTGGGTTTTAGGAAGGTTTCCTGTAAGAGGAATAAGTCAATTCGATGATCACGGAGGAACTCCGATATTTCATCTCGTTGACCATGGATGCCGTTTGCGTTGAAGACGCCGAGGTTGAGGGATCTGGGTTTAAATCTACTTAAGGCCGTGTTATTCATGATGATGAGATAACAGAGAGGGCTTGGGTGATGTCCTGGTTCGCGACTAATACGGCCAGGAGAGATTGGATGTCTCCGCTTTGCTTAGCGGCGACGATATCGCTTGCCATCTGAGCCGCCCGGGGCGTGCTGAATATGGCGAAGGCGCTGGCAATGATGTTAATATTTTGCGCAGCGATATTATAATTGATCGCGGGGTGCGGTGCTTGAGGAGCACGTACGGGTTTCGAGGCGGGCGCTATGGGTGCGGGGGGAGCGTAAGGCGTGGTAGGCGCGGAGGGCGCGGGGGGCGCGGCGGGCGCGGTGGGCGCGGCGGGCGCGGTGGGTGGGGTGGCCGCTGAGGGCGGAGGGACACGGTTACGCGGATCCATGAGAGAGTACATGGGGGTTTGAGGGAGCGGGGGCCTCGCGGTGGCCATGGCTGGGAAAGCCTGCTGGTGGTGGAGTTGAGTCCAGGGGCTAGGTCTCTGAGGACTTAGCCGCTGGGGGATTTGGGAGGAGGGAATGAGGAATTCCCTCTGTTTTGTCTGCCGAGCGTCGAGACGCTGGGTCAGTTTGCCTGGGTTTGACTTTGGTGCCTTAGGGCATCCGCGGTAATTGGCAGTATGCCCTATATTCCCGCATAGCACGCAGCTAGGTGGGCTATCGCAGAGGTTGCGATCTTTTGGCCGTGAGCAATCCGAAGTGCCGTGGTCGCCCAGGCACTTGACGCACCTGGGTTTGGCATGGCAGTTCTTCTGCGCATGGCCGTACAGCTGGCAATTATGGCATTGCCCTATGGCGCTGTTTTTCCAGGGCTTCTCAATGGTGAAGCCCATTAGGTTGCAGATCGTCTTGACGGGGGTGGGGTGATGCCCCTCGGTCGGGGAGCACACGACTAAGATCATGTCGTATGCTTCTCTACCGCGCGAACGGTGCATGCGGTGCACTTCATCGACTGGTATCCTTTGCGACTGAAGGTCTGCTAGGATGTCGGATGGGGAGATTTCCTTGGGGATCTTCTTGATCACCACACGGATCTGTCTGTCTTCTGGGAGGGAGTAGGTGTGGAATGACACACCTCTCGCTTGCAGAAGGGTATTCAAGTCCCTATAGTCGCGGGACGTCGCGAGTGTGACTTTTATACCCTGTTGGGTCGATCTGGCGTTGGTGTAGTTGATCCTCTGCTCAACACACCATTTGGAGATGGCCGTCCACTTCTCCTTGTCTTGGATGAAGACAGGGGGAGGGGGCGCGACCTTCTTGGTACCGGGGGGATTTTTGGCGGGGGCATCCTGCGCGGAGGATGGCGTACTCGCGATCGGGCGGGGGGTGGGGGGGGAAACTACGGGGGATCCTACGGGGAGGGGGGTGGGTGAGGGTGGGGGAGCATCCCTATCTACATAGTGGGTAGACGGGCTATCATCGATGGCGACTACTTTGGACGCCTGAGAGGAGCTCTGCTTCTTCATCTTCCTCTTACCGGAGGTGACAGCTGTGAAGCCGTCATCGTCCGACTGCGAGCTCGAAGAAGAGGCATGCTCTTCGTTATCGGAGGGGAAGGGGGTGGGGGCGCGCTTTGAGGAAGCGGGCTCGCTAGTATCCATCATGGTAGATGGGACTGATTGCGATGCTGCGAGTGCATCGCTAAAAGTGTCTAATTGATCTGAAGGATCGGGGGGAAAGTGCTTCTCAGCGATCGACTCGACCACTGGACCGAATTCCTTGCTGAGAGACGGATCGATCTGAAGGATCTTGCTCAGAGCTTGAAGGAGGATCAGGTTGTCTTTCCTGAGGGAATCTAGCTGGTCATTGATAGACCTGAATTTGGCCTCCATATTAAGGTGGCTCATTTTAACTAACTAAGAATTAAAATTTAAAAGAGAATTGTAAAACTCCTAACGGCCCTAATCCTAACTCCCCGGGCGGACTACCGGGGATGTGTGAAACCCTCCCTGCCGGGTATAGGCAGGGAGGTTGAGTACTTAAAGTGAGCCCTAAGCTTGCTTTTGCCCGTTGCCTGTCTTATTGTGCAACGGGGTCCTGACCAGTCTAGTGTGAAGGGTGTAGACACACCCAACCACTCTAGGTGTGTAGCTGTGGAAGCAAAACTGTCACCAATGCCGACTAGGAGACCCCCCAAGGCCGAACACTGGGACCCGTCCAATTGATTGCCTAGCCCTGAAGGGGTTCGGCGGGTGTAATTGGGTCAACACCCCCTCGGCTTCGTTGGCACCGTATGGTATCAACCGAGGACCACGAAACTGTGGTTTTGCCCTGAAGGGGCCTGTGACGCGCTACGTTTTGACTGTTTATCTGCTAACAGAAATACTTTATTAATTGTGTCTTGAAAAAGACAGCAATTAATAGCTGAAGAACTTGAGAGTCGCGAAGAACAGGAACCACTGGCTTGAAACAGGAACCACAAGCTTGAGTGATCAGGAACACGAAGAGCAGCACGACCGTCCGCAACCGATGCCAGTTGCTGAGTGCGCCCGGATTTATATTTGCGACTCCATTTTATACCCCGCTCGAGTAGCCGTGTCAGTGGGAGGGGTACACAGCTAACGAAACTAATTCACAAAACGCGCAAGCGCGCGCGCGCGCTCTCAAGCCGAGCGGCGTCATGTACGTGCGCTGCGCCGTGGTTACGGGGTGGGTAGAGTTTTAGCACAATTTAATAAACCGTCACAATTACCTACATTTATGACAAGACTTTTAATAATATTAATGTTTTTTTTTTTTTTTTTTTTTCTTTTTTATTCAATAACTTTTGAAATGGGATTGTAGGTAGGTACTCACCTACACCTTCGGATGGGGTATTTTATTTATGACCCTAAATATGTTACGTCACATGTTATGAAAAGGCTTTAATATAATATGAATTAGGTAGGCATTTAGTGGTAGGCACTATAAAATTTCCGTATTTTCCCTAAGTCATTATAATAACCCTTATAGATTTATTAGACTGTAAGCATTAGTGTCGAATTTTGAAATCGAAAGTGCAGTGGAAATTGTATTCATTTATAATAATAGGTAGGTAGGTAGGTAGGTAGGTAGGTAGGTGGGTAGGTAGGTAGGTAGGTGGGTAGGTAGGTAGGTAGAACTGTCTGTCTGTTTATTTATTTAGGACCTATCTTCTATGTATTTCCTATTTAGATAGATAATAGTATAATATAACGTTTTGACTCTCGCTGTTATAGAAACGAATATTTTTCATATTCATGATAGTTTTGTTAGCCCTGAAAAGGGCTTTTTGGTGTGGTGAGCGCATGCACGCGCGCTAAGCATCTCGGTGCCGCCGTCCGTGGTTTCTTCAGTTTTGCTTCTGATGAATCGTTGGTGACGAGCTCGAGACACGTCGAGCGCGTTCCGCACCCTCCTTCCCGAGGACGATAGACGCGTACGTACTGCGTGCGCGCGGTTAGACGATGATGAAAACAAACAAACGCACAAAGCACGCGCGCGCCTCTCTCTACAGTGTGCAGTATTATTATAGTACAAAACAACATTAATAATAATAATTATGTAAGTACGTACGTACACACTGCACAGTAGGTAAGACGCACACGCACATTTGTCACTATCACTCATCGGCAGCTGCTGCTGTTGGTGTTGCGGGTATCGATGGTGGTGAGTGGGTGGATGGTGGTAGTCAGCCGACTCTGCGCCGCTGTCGTCGTCGCCGTCGCCGTCGCCTGTGTAACGCGAACGCGATCGTGGCTTACTTCTTAGCGGCGGACGCTTTCTTGGCTGCCGGCTTAGACTTGGGTGTGACCGCGGCCTTCTTGGGTTTAGGCGCTTTGGGTTTCTTGGTCGGCGGCTTTGCTGTCTTTTTAGCTTTGGGAGCGGCGCCTCCCTTCGCCTTAGCGGGGGCGGCGGCCTTCTTGGGTGTCGGCTTCTTCTTAGCGGCGGCAACCTTCTTGTCCTTGGCGGCGGCGGCCTTGGACTTTGAAGGTGAACTGGAGGCGGCAGACGCGGCCGCGGCTGCTGCCTTCTTGGTCTTGGCGCCAGCCGCAGAGGCGGTCGCCTTCTTCGTCTTGGCGGCGGCGGCCGGCGCCTTGCCGGCGGCCTTGCCAGCCGCACCGGCGGGTTTCTTGGCGTGGTGCGATTTCGACTCGAGCTTGAAGGAACCGGAGGCACCCTTGCCCTTGGTCTGGATCAGTGCGCCAGATTCGACGGCGCTCTTCAGGTATTTTCTGATGAACGGAGCCAGTTTCTCCGCGTCGACCTTGTACTGAGCGGCGATGTACTTCTTGATCGCCTGCAGGGAAGATCCGCTACGCTCCTTCATCTCCTTGATAGCGTTGTTGACCATCTCAGATGTTTTGGGATGAGTCGGTTTCGCCTTCGGTTTCTTCGCGGCACCGGCGCCGCCGGCCTGCCTCGCCTGCTTCTTCGCTGGTGTAGTGGGCGCGGGGGCCTCGGTAGCGACTGCGGTGTCTGCCATTGTAATTTGAAAAAAGATTCAACTTTACACTTGCAACGTTCAATAATAAAGAGAGAGAGTGTCTGACTTAGATGTCGCCACTTATAGGTTTCAAGAAGTTCGTATACGTACGCTTAGGTACGACGGAACTTTACCGTAACGAGCGCCGTGATGTCGCGGGACGTTTTCTCGTACGAACGCTTGAAAGTTTTCACTAACACGTATCTAATAAAATAAACAAAAAGAATGGTTAACGGCGTTAAGTGCATCGAGATTTTGCGGTTTCGGACAGGTCATGAAGTTGACGATGCGGGTGTGCGAATTCGGGGCGAGTGAGGTGCGCGTTCAGCCGGTGGCGGTGTTTTATTTTGACGACTGCGTACGAAGCGCAGGTCGGGTCGTGTTCAAAACGTTATTTTCTCTATAAAAGTGATAGTTAGTGTGCAGTTAGGTCGACGCGTCAACAAGGAGGATATCGAGCTTGTGTGGTAACAGGACTTCGTCGATATCACACCGTCTCGCGAAGGTATTATCGACCTAAAAGTGAAGCGTCGTAAAACACCGCGAGCGCCGAACTGCTAAGGACGGACACGACTCCGTCCAGGACGTGCAACCTATTAATATACTGTAATATTAAAAGACGAGAGTGCCCTTCGACGAGTGGACAGTGTACAGTCTGGTATAATCGCATCGGGAAGCGTATAGTAAACAATGTGTAAAACGACAATAATAGGTACTGGTACTGGGTAGGTCGGGCGGTCGCGCCAGTACCATCGTGCACGGCTGGCCTGTGTACCGCGCTCTCTTCACAGTAAACAGTCCGCCTGTGTAACACAGCTAGGTACCTACCGTGTATAGTAAAATAATGAGTGAGTGAGTGAGTAAGTAGGTAAATAAATAAAACGAACAAAAAAATAATGATGCTAACAAAATTGCAATGTACCTAAGTAATAATAAACAACACGACATAAACAAACGGCACGCACATCGAGGGGCGTTCAAACGAATAGGCACCTAGCTAGGTAGATGTTCTACAACGTAAGTATTGAATCTACTAATGTAAAGTTTTACTTTTATTTTTCATTCAATTCCAGCATACGTATACACACACCTCAGTGAGTGGCGATGGGCTTTTCATCACGCGTAGAAGAACAAAAACAAGCGCGTATTTATTACCTACGAGTATCTATCTGCGTATTATAAGCAAGCGAAGCGCATTATGTAGGTACCTACATCAATTTCAACTTGAAGATAACAATAAAAAGAATTTATTTATAATATAATTACGGTATTTCATTTATGTTCACCCCTCTCTCGTAGGTAGTAGGTAGGTAACTCCAAAACCAAAGTAGGTAAGTACGTATTACAGTGCCTAATGAATTTGGGTCACCAACAAGTATAGTAGTGTAAGTATTGGTAACGTGGTGGTACTGGCTTACATCTTAGTAAGTAAGTAAGTAAGTAAGTAAGTAAGTAGGTAGGTAGGTAGGTAGAGGTACGTTTTTTAGACAATTCCAATCAAGAAACATATTTAAAATATCGAATAATATGCGGCCCTGAAAAGGGCCTTTTTTATGTGCGCGTCTATATACGGATGGTTGAACGGTATGATTATGTTCACAACAAACACAACACACACACGTCCACCACAGTATGTAGAGCTGGTTGCGCCGCCGCAGGCAACAACACGTACACGCGGGGCATGCAGGTGTTTAACCGCCGAAACCGTACAGGGTGCGACCCTGGCGCTTCAGAGCGTAGACGACGTCCATGGCGGTGACGGTCTTCCTCTTGGCGTGCTCGGTGTAAGTGACAGCGTCGCGAATGACGTTCTCTAGGAACACTTTAAGGACACCGCGAGTCTCTTCGTAGATCAGACCGGAGATACGTTTCACGCCGCCTCTGCGAGCCAGACGACGGATGGCGGGCTTCGTGATACCTTGGATGTTATCACGAAGTACCTTCCTGTGACGCTTGGCTCCTCCTTTTCCCAGACCCTTTCCTCCCTTACCGCGACCGGTCATCTTCTTTGCAGTGGGGTTTCAAAATATGTAATACACTCAGCACGGTAGTGCGCACACGAACGACGCGAGCGACTGGAATATTTTTAAGATTTTTTTTTTTTTTTTTTTTTTAACTAGGGCATCTCACAGATATACCACTAAGGTAGTTACTGCTTAACCGGACTGTCCTGTGGCTGCCTTAAGCTACTACACTCAAAGCCTCCAGCCAGGGGCATAAACTATTCTAACTTATATTAAGCGAACGCTCGCTAAGGGCACCCCCTGTGGGGTACGAACCTCGGCTTAGGGCGTCGCTGAGGGGAGGGCAGCAAGGTGGGACAGGCTGGATCGAATTTATGTTTTCATTATTATTAGTCGGGGAATTTAATTCTACATTTCTCAGCGTAACGCGGGCTGGCGCTTCTGCGAGCAAGGGTCGGGCGGGGGTATTATTTACTCGGGAGGGTCGCGATCGCGGAGGACCTCGGCGGCGAGGTCGGTAAGTTTTATGTCGAATGTTTCTGTGTACTGTACTGGTGGCCCTACTGCTTTCTTGAAGGAGGGTGGTGGGATCATCGGGGTCGGATAGAACGTGCCTAGGGCGGCGGATACGACTAATGCGTGAAGGGGTATAATTGGCCGCTTCAACAACCAGAGGGTTGCGGTGCTTGGCGGCGGAGTCGAAGTAACGCTTGGACATGCGTTTTAGGTATTGGTGGATGGTAGGTATTTTTAAGTCTAGGTGGAGATTAATGTTCCTGACAAACCAGGGAGCGCCTGTGGCTTTCCGAAGGAATCGGTTTTGGATCGTCTGCATCCTGTGGATGTTATGGGGGGATGCTTGGGCGAATACGGCGCCCGCATATGTCATAATGGGGCGGATGCACGCTGTGTAGACACGCAATTTGCACTTTAGTGACAATTTGCTACGTGCGTTCAGGATGTAATAGAGCCTACTGAGAGCGAAAGCGGCTCGCGAGCGGACCGACTTTATGTGCTCTGCAAAGTTTAGGTTTTTGTCTAGGATGACACCTAGGTATTTGGCTCGCTTCTCCCAAGGGATAGGCTTGCCTAGCATGGTGAGCTCAGGGGGGCGGCGGGGGGGTCTAGAGCGCGGTTTCATAAAGAACACCGCCTGACTTTTGTCGGGATTTACTTCGATTCTCCATTTTCCAAACCAGGCGCCAAGCTTGTTGACGGCTCGTTGTAGATTCTGGGTCATCTGGGTGGGACTTTTGCCCCTGCAGTATATGGCCGTATCGTCTGCGAACAGAGCCAACTGTGCCTTATTGCATTTAGGGATATCGCTTGTGAATAGCGAGAATAAGAGAGGGGAGAGCACGGAGCCTTGGGGCACTCCGGCGCGGATCGGGCGAGGGGAGGATAGTGCTCCCTCGATTCGGTAGCGGAAAGTGCGATTCGACAAGTAGTCCCGTATGATGAGTACGAGTCTGTCGGGCACATTGAGTTTGTATAGCTTAAAAATTAAGCCATTGTGCCAGACTTTGTCAAAAGCTTTCGCTATATCGAAGAAGACCGCACCTGTCGACATACCGCGGTAGAATCCACCACTGATAAATTCGACGATACGGTGAACTTGATGCACGCTGGAGTGCTGGGTTCGAAAACCAAACTGTTCATTTGGAATGAGGCCCTTGGTTTCGGCGTAATCTCTGAGGCGCTTATAAATAAGTCTCTCATAGATTTTACCTACTACCTTGAGCAGACTGATGGGGCGATAGCTGGAGGGATCGCTTTTTGGCTTGCCAGGCTTTGGAATGCCTATGACAGTGGCTTCTTTCCATGCTTGAGGAAATATGTTCTTGCTCAGAGCACCATTGAAGATGATGGTCAGTAGCATAATTAGGTGGGCGGGGAATAGTTGGATCACCCTATTGGTAATTCCATCTGAGCCGGGAGCTTTACGGGTTTTGAGCCCTTTTATAATGTCATGCACTTCGTCTGGAGTGACAGGAGGCAGAGGACTGTCGGGGTCTTCGACTGGTGGGAGGGAAGCTTTGAGGTTGACTTCAGCGTCTACCTTTGAGAGGTGAGCTTGGTCGACTGGTAGGGAGCTAGGAGAGCATTGAGCCTCGAGACTGTCGGCTAGGCATTCTGCTTTGTCGATGTCTTCAAAAGCGACGGTTTTATCGGGTCTTATTAGAGGGGGCATGGCGGCTACTTGCTGGGACTTGAGTTTTCTCTGAAGTTCCCAGAAGGCTAGATGATTTGGCTCTAATTCGCTCAGCATCCTATCCCACCCCGCTTCACGCAGCTCAGCAATGCGTTTCGTTACAGTTCTCTGTAAGTAGCGCATGTGAGCCTTGTTAGCGGCGCAGGGGAAGTTGCTGTATGCACGGACAGCCGCGTTCTTCTCAGTCAAAAGAGCACGCGCATCGTCCGGGAGCTTCAAGTAACGGTTATCCGTTACCGGAACCTCCCTTGAACAGTCGTTCAAGACGGTTTGCACGTGATCAGTGAGTGAGTCGATCGCGGCCGTCGTGTCAGCGATTGAGTCAAAGGTGTTGGGGATGGCGTCCAATTGGGGGGACGTGTTGGCTTTCAGCTTGATGCTTACTTGCCTCCAGTCCGTTACCCTTTTGGTAGCTGGGGGTTGGTTGGGGTCAGAAGGACCTATACGGGGGGTCAATCTTACGACTACTGGGCGGTGGTCAGAGTTAAGCTCTTGCACCGTTTCTATTGAATCTAGTCTTAGGTGGACATTCTTAAGGAGTGCCACGTCTAAGATATCTGGGGTATGACTTGAGTCGTGGGGAAAGTGGGTGGGAGTCATCGGGGCGATGACGTCGAAGTTCTGGGAAGAGGACAGGTTATATAAGTGAACCCCTCTGGTGTTAGTACTAGTACTATTCCAAGAGGGGTGTTTGGCATTGAGATCGCCTGCAATTATTACAGAGTCACTCATGCCGAATAGTATGTTTAGGTCGTCCGCGATGGGTTTGAAATCCTCTGCGGAGATGCGGGGGGGGATGTAGGCCGATATTATGGTGACTGGCTGATGGCCTGTCATACCTAGTCGGCATATTGAAACTTCTATGCGTGATAGAGAGGGAGGGTCTATAGGGATGCAGTACAGATCCTTTTTATAATATATGAGAGTGCCGCCCTTGTGGCATCGCGTCCTATCGTTGCGGATTATGCGGTAGTTCGCAACTGATGGATTCCGTTGGCTAGGTTTAAGAAAGGACTCCTGAAGGAGGAAGATGTCAATTCGATGATCACGGAGAAACTCCGATATTTCATCGCGTTGACCGGTTATGCCATTTGCGTTGAAGACGCCTAGATTGAGGGATCGGGGTTTGAATCTACAGGCCGTATAGTTCATTTTGAAATGTTGGTTAGGGCTTGGGTGATGTCTTGGTACGCGTGGAATACGTCCAAGATGGATTGAAGATCGCCGGTTTGTTTTGCGGCCGTTATGTCGCTAGCCATTTGGGCTGCGCGGGGGGTGCAGAATATGGCGAATGCGCCGGCAATTACATTTAGGTTCTGTGATGCAGAACTGTAATTGGTGGGGATAGTGGGGCGTGCTGCTTGGGGAGCAGGCGCGGGTTTGGAGTGGGGCGCGGTAGGCGCAGGCGTAGCAGGCGCGAGAGGCACAGAGGGTGCGTGAGGCGCTGAGGGCGCGGTGGGTTTGGTAGCCATTAAGGGCGGATTCACACGGATACGCGGATCCATGAGTGAGTAGAGCGGGGTCTGTGGGGCCGGGGGCTTTGGTACCTGCATGGCCGGGAAGGCCTGTTGGTGCTGGAGTTGATTCCAGGGGCTGGGTCTCTGCGGACTCAGTCGTTGGGGGATTTGAGTTGAGGGGGCAGGGGGGAAATCCCTCTGCTTAGTCTGCCTAGCGTCTAGACGCTTAGTCAGCTTAAGTGACGAGAGTTTTGGGGCTTTTGGGCAGCCTCGGTAGTTGGCTGTGTGTCCTGATTGGCCACACAGCACACAGCTTGGAGGGCTGTCACAGAGGCTGCGGTCCTTGGGTCGTGTGCAGGCAGAGGTGCCATGGTCCCCCAAGCACTTAACGCACCTGGGTTTCGCGTGGCAATGCTTCTGTGCATGGCCGTATAGTTGGCAATTGTGACATTGCCCGATCGTGCTGTTCTTCCATGGCTTCTCAATTGAGAAGCCCATTAGACTACAAATAGTCTTGACCTGGAAGATGGGGTGGTACCCCTCTGTGGGAGAGCATACGACAAGAATCATGTCGTACGCTTCGCCTCCACGTGCACGGTGCATCCGGTGCACCTCATCCACGGGGATTTTTTGCGACAGAAGGTCGCTAAGTATATCTGATGGGGAGATCTCTTTTGGGATCCTTTTTATGACCACTCGGGTCTGACGTTCTTCCGGGAGGGAGTAGGTGTGGAACGACACACTTCTCTCTCTCATGAGACGGGTGAAGTCTCTGAAATCCCGGGCGGTGGGGAGGGAGACTTTGATACCCTGTTGGGTAGATCGGGCATTTGTGTATCCGATTTTAAGGTCGGTGCACCATTTAGAGATGGTGGTCCACTTCTCCTTGTCCTGGATGAACACAGGAGGAGGGGGAGCCACCTTTTTGGGACTAGGGTTGGATGTTTGCTGCTTTGTCGCTTCCTTTGTAGAGGAAGTCGAAGCAGCGAACGCTATCGGGCGGGGGGTGGGGGGGGTAGTTAGCGGGGCCGCGGGTTGGGGGCTGGGCGGGGGGGCATCCCTGTCTACATAGTGAGGGGGAGGGTCCTCAATAGCGACCATTTTGGCCGCCTGAGCGGAGGGTTGACGCTTCTTCTTCCTCTTTCCCCCGGCGACGGTAATGAACCCGTCGTCATCTGACTGGGAGGCAGAGGATGAGGAAGGGTTAAGGTCTTCCGAGTCGGAGAAGCATGGGGTGGGGGCACGCTCAGAAGAAGCGGCCGGAATAGAGGTGTCCATTGGACTGAGAGGGCTTACCGGGCTAGTGACTGCATCGAGCGCGTCGCTGAAGTTCCCTACCTCAGAGGGATTATTGAAGGAAAGCTGCTTGGCAGCAATGGATTCGAGTTCGGTACCGAACTCGTCGACCAGTACAGGATCCTTTTTTAGGATCCTGTCTAGAATGCTCAAGAGGACCTCGTTGTCACTCTTGAGCGAATCGAATTTGTCGCTAAGCGACTGAAATTGAGCCTCCATTATTGAGAGACTCATATTAACGGCTGAGGGAGGAGGGATTCCTACGCTCCTAACGATATTCTAATATATCGTATATTATCAAACCTATCTCCCCGGGTGGTTTGGCCGGGGATGAGTATAACCCTCCCTGCCGGGGTTAGGCAGGGAGGTTGAGTACCTATTTATGAGCCCTAAGCTTGCTTTGGCCCGTTACCTATCTTAATGTGTAACGGGGTCCTATTAAGTCTAGTGCGAAGGGTGTAGACACACCCAACCGACACTAGGTGTGTTGCTGTAATAAAACGGGTTATGCTATCTACGTCACCTATGCCGACTAGGAGATCCCCCAAGGCCGAACACAGGGACCGTCCAACTTACTGCCTTACCCTGAAGGGGTTAGGCGGGTGTGTGGGTCAACACCCCACTCGGTTTCGTTGGCACCGTAAGGTATCCACCGAGTACGCCCGGAAGGGGCCGATAGCACGACGATGTACGTTTTGACTTTAACCTTTAAGAAACACTTATTAACTGTGTCTTGAAAAAGACAACAGTTAACGTCTGTAGCTAGTAGTAGTCCGTGCGACAACTAGACGCGTCGCTCAGGGCGGCGGAATCTGGAATGAAAATTCGACCAATCAGAGCAGCGTTAGCGTGAAAAGTGGGCGGGGCTTACGGGAGCGTCCGGCCGTGAGCAGGCGACTGTCAGCGGCAGGGTGCGCGGTCCGAATGTGATGATTTTTAAGATTCACAACTGCTCGTATTTATACTGTACGGTGAGCTCAGCGGGGGGGGGGGACAGAGACGTGGAGGTGCGCGGGGCGAGGCGAGCCGACGCTCGACGTTGATTGGTCGATTGAACTATGTCTCTTAAAAGTTACATACCTACGTACCAAACTTTATGTTATCCAATTTGATTTTAGTTATTACTCTACATATACGAGAAAGAAAACCAAGTACTTATCCCGTAACAGTTAATACTATTCAATTTACTCGATATATAGGTACCTACCTACGGAATGAATAATTTATACTCGTAACGATCGTAGCCGAAATATTTTTAGGTAATATGGTAGGTAGGTAGGTAGGTAGGTAGGTAGGTATGAAACTAACTAACCATAATACTGTGTCCCTAGTAAAGTAAAGTAGGATGTAAATCGTCAGGAAAGTATATTTTATATTGTAAGACTAGTACTTCTCTCTCTCTCTCTCATTAATTCGACTTTATTCATTGAAAATAAAAGTAGCTTATGTCGATCATAGTTTAGGGTTAAGGTAGGTAGGTAGGTAGGTAGATAGATATGTGTGTGTGTGTGTGTGTGTATTTAGCGTTTTTTTATGACGTCTGATATAAAGAAACATTTAATTATCTGATACATATGTGGCCCTGAAAAGGGCCTTTTATGTGAACGAGCAAACGCACAGCCACAGCCACAGACACGCTGCAATGCACGAAGGCAGTCTACGTGGAGGGCGATGTGTATTGTGACGTCAGCAGCAGTTTAAGCGCGTTCGCCTCTGATCCTGCGCGCCAACTGGATGTCCTTGGGCATGATGGTGACGCGCTTCGCGTGAATCGCGCACAGGTTGGTGTCTTCGAAGAGACCGACGAGATAAGCTTCGCTAGCCTCCTGCAGCGCCATAACAGCGGAGCTCTGGAAACGGAGATCGGTCTTGAAGTCCTGTGCGATCTCACGCACGAGACGCTGGAACGGAAGCTTGCGGATCAGCAGTTCGGTACTCTTCTGGTAGCGACGAATCTCACGGAGGGCCACAGTGCCGGGCCTGTAGCGATGGGGTTTCTTAACACCACCGGTGGCCGGTGCGCTCTTGCGCGCAGCCTTGGTGGCGAGCTGCTTCCTCGGCGCCTTACCACCGGTGGATTTACGAGCGGTCTGCTTAGTACGCGCCATTGTAAACAAGGAACGACAGACAAATAATAATCAACTGAGAATACTGACTTTAGATACACGCAACGGACGCGCGCGGACCTATACACTTCGAACGTAGGAGAGCGAATAAAACCGTGAACCCAAAACGTCGTGTATTTATAGTCAGGCAAAGTAAGCGGGCAGGAGCGCGCGCGCCCCTGCGCGCCCTCTGTAGTACAACGATCTAACTAAAATTGTCATAAAATAGAAAACAATTTTTCATTTATTATGTACAGCTATGTTTAAAACTTAATATTATTAATTATTTTGTATTTTTCATAAAATACACCCGTCTGGTAAAACAGTGTAGATTGAAAAAAAAAAAAGAGAGGAAAAATCCCCCCCCCCCCCCCCTCCCCCCATACAAGTATAAAAATTTGTTAAAAACTTAATAATAATTGTGATTTATGGCTGCTAATCTATACAATTGGACGCCCCCCCCCCCCCCCCCCCGCATACAAGTATACAAATTTTATTAGCTACTTGTCTAAACAGACGTGTTGAGAAACTACGGATTTTCTATGTTAAGTTTTCTAGTACACTCTTATTCACTTGCATCTTAATTAGTACCTACGCTATCGTTTACGCGGGAAATTACCTATGCATGTTGTAATTTTGTTGATGCAGTTGTTTAGTAAATAAGTAGGTAAGTGAATAATATGTATGTAACTGAGTGTAGGTAGGTAGGTAGGTAGGTAGGTAGGTAGGTCGGTCTATATAATAAGCCTGATATAGTCTTCATTCAATTCATTATGATACTAGGTAGGTAGGTAGGTAGGTAGGTAGGTAGGTAGGTAGGTACGTGTTTTTCTTATAATTTTTATGTAGTAGTAACGTTTTGACTGTCATCAAATTTAAAGAAACGTGAATTTATCACATGAACATATTTGTGGCCCTGAAAAGGGCCTTTTGTTTTTACTCCTGCCTGCCATCCCACGGTGTGCGTGCGCGTCCAGACGTTTGTCGTGGTTTGCCCGTAAGCACGTGAATCATGCGCGTCTCGTACGTACATACATGACACACAGCGGGTAGATGATACCTATGTGTGTATATGTATGCACATTACGATGACACTAACACAATTAACACGCACCACAGTCAACAAGACACACGAACAAGCGCACTGGGTTTAACACTGTACACAAACACGAGGCGGCGGCTTTGAGACGGAGCGTCGGCGGCTCTTGCTAGCCTACCGAGCCCGCTCACTTGGAGCTGGTGTATTTGGTGACGGCCTTGGTGCCCTCACTGACGGCGTGCTTGGCGAGCTCACCAGGCAGCAGGAGCCTGACGGACGTTTGCACCTCCCTGGACGTGATGGTGGATCTCTTGTTGTAGTGGGCGAGACGGGAAGCTTCGGCGGCGATACGCTCGAAGATGTCGTTCACGAACGAGTTCATGATAGACATGGCCTTGCTGGAGATACCGGTGTCGGGGTGCACCTGCTTCAGGACCTTGTAGATGTAGATGGCGTAACTCTCCTTCCTCTTGTGCTTCTTCTTCTTCTTGTCGGTCTTGGAGATGTTCTTCTGGGCTTTGCCAGACTTCTTGGCGGCTTTACCACTTGTCTTGGGCGGCATTATGAAATTGTCGAGCGAGTACACGTGCTACCGAAACGGAGTTCAGTCGCAGTATAAACCGTGATCCAATTGGTCGTCGCGACGCCCCCGCAAGGGGGCGTGGCGAGCGGGGTCGGAGCGTCGCCCCTCGCCCGCGGAGGCCATACGGCGGCCCGCCACTGCGGGTCCTCTCGATGGGGCGGCCTAATGCGGCCTAGGTAATTTGACGCAGCAAAGCTGCGTCTGTGTAATGGTTGCTATGAATATTTCTGTAGGCGCGCCACGACGCTATACCATATAGCGTCGTTTTCTTCACGACACCACGGCGGTCAGTCCCCATCAGGTGAGACCTCCAGTTACCTGGAGGAGGCCCGATGAAGACGACCAGCGACAGTGGTGCCGGCTCGACGCACCTACAGGTAGATATGTAGTTTTCCCTCGCCCCGCTTACAGATCTAGCCGTTTACGGATTGAGGGATAAACAGTCATGTATGTACGAGCGGTTTGTGTTGTAGTGTAACACCGCTCGGCGTCTACGTGCGTCGCGACGCGTGGCGTCGCGGTCGCACGTGTTGTGTATAGATGCATGTGTAGTTGTGGTTGTCTGTGTTTAGTTACGCGACGTGCCTATATTAACCTAGAACACGCCGCGCAACAGATGTATGTGTACATCTGTAGAGTCTTATTATTTCGAGTGAGCTGCGTGTTACCTGGGTGCGGCTCACTCGAGGCGTCAATCCGGTGGATGGGGTCAGTCGTCCGCTACCAGGTCGCGGGGCAGGGGTCTCGCGTCAGGTGGGCGCGCGTGCAATGGCGCTATCTGCCTGACATGGGGCCAGGCAGAGGCGTCGGCACGCGCGAACATCACCGTCGCGAGTCGCCTCACAAACTCATCCAGGCTCTCGATCCCGAGATCCCGATGTAGGACATCGTTCCTCACGAAACGAGGAGCGGCTACGATGGTCCGCAACGCATGGTTTTGTTGCGTGCGGAGCTGCTTCTTGCTCGACTCGCTCGTGAGGGCGAACCAAGCGGGCGCGGCGTACGTCAAGACTGGGCGTATGTACATCTTGTACACGCTCAGCTTGACGCGCGCCGGGATTCGGGATTGGAGCACTGGTCTGAGCAGGTGACGGGCGACCCCGCCCTGCGCGGCGACCTTGCGGACGTGTGGCCCCATCGTGAGGCGGCGGTCGATGGTCACACCCAAGTACTTGACCTGGGGCGACCAATCGACGGCGGCTCCTTGTAGCTTCAAGGGTGGTGGGAGGGGCGCATACCCAGTGAGCAGCGCCTGCGTCTTACCCACGTTAACCGAGAGCCGCCATTTTGACAGCCACTCGGGGAGCAGGTCGAGGGCGCGCTGCATTTTGACCGCCGCGTACTTCGCATTTAGCGAGGTAGTAATGTACGCGGCGTCGTCGGCATACAGCGCGAGCGTCGCCTCGGGAGTGGTGGGGATGTCGTCGGTGTAACGTGAGTAACACGCCGGCGAGATGCAGCTGCCCTGAGGCACGCCAGCCATCACCGGGCGGGCGCTGGATAGCGCCCCTTCGACCACCACCTTGAAGGTCCTGTGGGACAGAAAAGAGGAGACCACCTTTACAACGCGACGGGGCGCGTCGGACGTGGCCAACTTGTGTATGAGGCCCTCGTGCCATACACGGTCGAAGGCCTTCTCCATGTCAAGGAATACTGCCACCGAGTACTCCTTCTTCTCTAGCGCAGAAGTCAGTAGGTGCAGTACCCTTGACAACTGAAGCGTCGTGCTATGCTCCGCCCTGAACCCGAATTGCTCTGGGCGCGGCGCGATGTGAGGTTGGAGGTGTCGCAGCAGGAGTGCTTCAAACACCTTGGAGACTGTCGGCAGCAGCGTTATAGGCCGATAGCTCTCCGGCTTCGCTGTATTCTTCCCCGCCTTGGGCAGCATTATGACGCGCCCCTCCTTCCACGGGGTGGGAAAGACCCCCGTGCGCAGTATCGCCGTGTACAGGCGCGCCAGTGCCGCTACCGTACGGAACGGCAAGTGGCGCAGCGCTGCGTTGGTGATACCGTCCGCACCGGGGGCCTTCCTGGGCTTCGTCCTTAGGATGGCGCGTCTAACTGCGCCCGGCGAGAAGAATACAGGGTCCTCCTCGGGAGCTATCGGCGATGCGAAGTAGTCTCCTAGGTGTTTCTCGACTGCTGCGACATGCTCGATGTCGGCGGTCGGGTTAGGGCGGAACTGACGCTCCAGGTGCTCGGCGAAGACCTCCGCCCGGTCCTCCGCTACATACTTGAGCGCCCCGTCGCTGTTGAGCAGAGGGCGCACCGGGGCTGGGGTCTTCGATAGCTGGCGGCACAGTTTGTGTACAGACGGCCAACTATCAATAGTGGCGTCTATTCTCTCCTCCCAGCCCGCGGCGGTATGGGCCGTAAGCTCGGCCTTTACCTTCTCCGCGAGACGGTTCAATTTGGCCCTCAGGGTGGGGCATCTATGTTGTTGCCACTGCTTGCGAAGACGCCTCTTCGCGGCGATGAGTGCTGTCAGACGCGCCGGCAAGGGGGGCAATGGTCCTCCCCCCTGCGGCAGCGTCGTCGTCGCCGCTTCCAAGGCGCTCTGTATGCAAGCAGTGACGTCATCCGCCGCTTGCTCTACGTCCGCGGAGGAAACAATAGGCCGAGCTGGCGTGGTGGTCTCCATCTTCTCTGTGAAGGCATCCCAGTCAATACGTCGACGTGGCGCTACGGGTTTCAGTCGGGTCGGCATGCCCGATAGGACGACGAGTACAGGTTGGTGGTCCGACTGTAACTCGTCGTCGATCACTTGCTGAGTGATCTGGCAGTGTAGCCCTCTGTGTACTGCGATGTCCAGCACATCAGGCATGTACCTCACTACGTCTGGGTAGTGGGTAGGCGTCTCGGGGCCGGACACCGAGTACCCGAAGGCTTCCGCGTCCGCGAAGAGCCGTCTCCCCTCGGTGTTCGCCCGCATAGAGTTCCACGCCGGGTGCTTGCAATTAAGGTCGCCGGCAAGGATGACTGCGTTGTCGCTATGCGTGCCAATTAGCGCCCGCATCTCAGCCATAACAAGGCGGGACGCGGGCGGCTTGTAGCACGCATAGATGCTGATGTCCTCGCCGGCAACGTGTAGTTGCACACCCAGCGCGTAAAAACTGCTGAGCGACGGCAAGGGGAGCTCCTGATGGACGACTCTCCGCCTCACAAGTACCGCCAGACCACGGTATCGGGCATCCAGAGCCGACCTCTCGTCCTTCCGGTAGACATGGTAACCCGGGAACCTGGCCCTGTCTTCGGCTCCCAGGTGCGTCTCGCTGATTAGCGCCACGTCGATGTCTTGATCCCGAAGGAGATGGCGGAGGGGGGCGACCTTATCCCTAAGGCCGCGGGCATTCCAGTGTACGATCCTTAACGGTCTAGCCATCACAAAGTGACAGCAATGTGGCCAGACCGTCAAGGATGACCGCCTCTATATCTCGGCCCTGCCTTATGGCTCTGATGAGATCCATCAAGAGCTTTATCGCGCAGGTTGTGAACTCACGGTTGTGTTGCGCGCTATTTGGCGCGATAGGGGCGACGCCATGCGTCACCGCTGGGAAGTTTTCCCTCGCGGCGATTGGCCGCTGTGCCATCATGGCGTCGGTGGCGACGGTGGTGGTGCCACGCGGCTTTTGGGCGAACCTACTAGTTCCCGCATTCCGCCGCTGCGCCATCTTGTCGCTGTTGCTAGTAGGTTCGTCCACTAGTGTCGTCGTCGTCGTGTGCGCCGTCCGTGAGTCGGCAACCTGCGCAACTGGGGCAGGGCCGGCCTTAGGGATGATGGCGTCTTCCTTGTTTTGCTGCGTCGCCGGGGGGGTGGTTTTCTTCCTACCCTTCCCCCCCCTTTTCTTCTTCCTCCGCTTTGAGGAGGAGGAGGCTTGGTCCCTTGGTGTGGGCTCATTAGCCGCCGCCATCAGCGTCGGCCCATGGGCCTCTACGACGTTCAGTTGTTCTTCAAGCGGCCTAGCCGCTTGCGCCCGGCTTGTGGCCGTGATGGCGACGGTCCCCGCTCGCTTGTTTCTTATCTCCCTCTCGAAAACGGGGCACTTGATGTTGCTCGCGGGGTGCGGGCCACCGCAATTGACGCAGGTGGCCGGCTCTTCCCGCGGGCGCGGGCAATCTCGTGCCGCGTGCTCGCCCCCGCATCGCACGCAAGCGAGCGGTCGGTGGCACTGGTGCGAGCTGTGCCTGAATCGCTGGCACCGGTGGCACTGTGCGGGCCCACGCTTCCCACGCCAAGCCTCGATCTTGACACCCCGCATATACATGAACACGGTGGTGTCGAAGATCGTCCTGACGTCCGGGGTCTTCTTTAAGATCGCGTGGAATACGCAACCGGGTCGTCCTTGTGCGCCCTTTATGTGGCGCACATACTCCGGCTGGTATCCCATCACCCGGAGTTCCTCCTCGATCTCCTTCGGGTCCGTATCCGCCGGTAGGCCCCTGATGGCGATCTTCATGTTTCTGTCCGCTGGCAGTGAGTACGCGAACCAGGACACACCCGCACTCTTCTCCAGGCCAGTCAGGTAGCGCTGGACCACCCGGTACTCATCCTCGGTGTCCGGGGTGAATCTCACCCCGGTCCCGTACGGACGAGCACTTGGGGGCCGGCCCAGCTGCGCATGGATGGCCCGGAAATGCGAGGCCCAGTTCGGTAGCGTCTCCACCACCAGCGGAGGGAACCTAAGCTTCTTGTTGGTTTTCCCCTTCTGCTGCTGCTTCGTAGACGGCGCCGAGGACGAGGCGCCGGCGGCGGCGGCAGGGGGGGGAATGTCCGTGTCAGGGGCTCGGGGCGAGTTTGTGGGTCTCGCCCCGGGGATAATTAGTGTGGCCGGCGGTGACGGCGAACGCGGTGGTGTGCGGCGGGCCGCGTCGGCAAAGGTAGGCGACGTCGGTGCGCCCCGACCCCGCGTCGCGCTTTCGCGCTGTGGACGCGGCGGGTCGAGGCAGTAACGCTTCGCCTCCTCCGACGCGGCCTCGCCGGAGCTTCTTCTTCTTCGCTGGGGTCTGGCCTCGAGCTCAAACTCGTAGCTGAACCCCAGCGATGGTGTCGGTGACGCCGGCGACATGGGTGCGGCGGCGGCAGGTGTGCCGCCCGCGAAGGGCCGCGATCCGGGTCGTGAGGTCATGTCCGGGGACATGTCTCCACGACCGGACGCGGCCGAGCCCACGGACGCCAGCGACATGCTCGACCCAGCGCGGGAGGAGCATGCCGACAGCATCGCGGGCGAGTCGCAGGCGGACAGGCGGGGTGGCGCCGGCGAAGCAGGCGCCTGCGTCGTGGTGCGTGCCGGCCCGTGTCGTTGGCCGACACTTGCCGGCCGCTCCTGCTCAGCCATCACCGGCCCCGCCAGCGAGCGGCGGGGGTCGGGAGCGGCGGTGCGCGGAGCGGACCCAGCTTGGGCCGTCTTTTTGATCGCGCCGGTAGAGGGCGCGGGCGGCGAGGCGAACCGCGGCGGCGGAGCAGCGGTGCGCACTGGGGGCGCGTGTGCCCGTGCAGCTGTCACGGGGTTACGCGGCGTTGGGAGCGCGGGGTAGGCGGCGCGGGGCGCGACGGTGCGCGCAGCGGGCGCGGTTGGGAGCGCGGGCGCGGTTGTACGCGCGGAAGGCTGCGTTGCGCGCGCTTGTGGTGCGCGGCTGGGGTTCGCGGCCGGCCCCGGGGCCTGAATCGGCACCGGACGGAACGCGGCGGGACGGACGGCTACTGTGTGCGGCCGGCTCGACGACGGCGTTGGCGCAACGCGCGCAGGCGCCGATGTCGTCGGTGGGCCGGCGGGCACCGCAGCAGGGGTCCCCCCCTCCGCCTCCCCTTCCGGTCGCGTCATCTTCTTCTTCTTTATCTTCTTGGGGGGTCCGGCCAGTGGTGCACCGGACGCCGCATCGCCAATATTTGGCATCGACGTCGCCCGGTCCAGCACTGGGCGGTCCTCCGTAGACCCGGCATCGCGGCCGAGCGAGCCGCGCGTGCCGGGTTTCGGCATGTTAAAAATGGGCGTGGGCCTCCGCGACCGCTGCGGTGATTTCTCACCGAGCAGCACGGGGCGGCTCCCTCTGTGTTTGCACAGGTACCCGACGGTGTCCTGTACACACACAGAGAGAAACGGGTTAAAAGTTTGCGGTCCGCACGGAAATCTACGCGATACTCTAGGATTATCGCGCAGTGGCACACGAGCTAATCCTAAACCGTGATAATAGTAGGATGTCGTATTTATAGTGATACGAACGGCGCACAGTGGCGGCAAACGGTGAGATATTCGACGCAGCGGCGGACCAATCACCGCGCTCCTAAGCCAGAGTGTAGATCGCGCGCGGGGAGAGGGGATGCTCAGGAGGGGGTTGAAGGGGGCGGGCGAGGCGATGCTTATTGCTTGTATTCGTCATTATTGGAAAATATGTAAGAAAACTATTTCTTTTTTAACATAATTTAGTTTTTAGGTTATAGTAACTGATTTCATATTAATATATATTATTTTCATAATGCATTTGAATAAGATTTATGCACCTAATATCATAAAAAAAAAAAAAAATAGGTATGTAATTCATTATTAAAGCTTTCGAAACCTTTACCTGCTCACGTTATTTAGTAAAATTATATATAGGTAGGTATTTATTAACTGCTGTTCTGTGTTATTATGTAAATAAACATTGTTGTCGTGATGTATAAACCACCAACATAGCCAACATAATTTTTGTTGTAATAACTAAATATTAGGTAGGTAGGTAGGTAGGTAGTTAGGTAGGTAGGTAGGTAGGTAAGTAAGTAAGTAAGTAAGTATGTATGTATGTATGTATCTATCTACATACCGACAACATTTTGTACTGCTCTCGTAACAACAACATTTCATACCTACTCTAACTTTGCGTTTGTCTTTTTTTTGTAGTTTCTAAATCTCCTTCCTTACAGTTACTAAGTAGTAGGTAGGTAGGTAGGTAGGTAGGTAGGTAGATAGATAGATAGATAGATAGATAGATAGATAGATAGATAGATATTTCATTGGTAGGTAGGTACGTTTTTGTTTGACAACACTGATAAAGAAACTGTCTTTGTATGTAATATTTGACGAATCATATTGTGGCCCTGAAAAGGGCCTTTTGTTTTGAATGCATACGAGCGGAGAGCATCGCGAAACCGACATAATAGATTATAGCATAGCCATAAATATTATATCAAAGTACGCGTGCGGGGGCACTCGCACGAAGCACCACGTTCAGAAGTCGCGTCGTGGCACAACGTTTAAGCCTTCTTCTCGGTCTTCTTGGGCAGTAGCACGGCCTGGATGTTCGGCAGCACACCACCTTGAGCGATCGTCACACCGGAGAGCAGCTTGTTCAACTCCTCGTCGTTGCGGATGGCCAATTGAAGATGACGCGGGATGATCCTGGTCTTCTTGTTGTCTCTCGCGGCGTTGCCGGCCAACTCGAGGACCTCAGCCGCCAGATACTCCATCACGGCGGCCAAGTAGACGGGAGCGCCGGCACCCACGCGCTCTGCGTAGTTTCCGTTACGCAGCAGCCTGTGAATACGACCCACAGGGAACTGGAGACCAGCACGGTTGGAACGGGACTTTGCCTTTCCCTTGACCTTGCCACCTTTACCGCGACCAGACATAATTGAAAGATTTGTTTAAAGAACAACTCACGAAAACAACGAAACACGCGTACAGAAGTGCGCGCGCCGAAAGAATCTAGTTATAATGCCCGGATTTATTTATTTTTTTTTTAACTATGGCATCTCGCAGGTATACCACTAAGGTATTTACTGCTTAACCGAACAATCCTGTGGCTGCCTTAAGCACTACACTCAAAGCCTCCAGCCAGGAGCAACTATTCTACATTAAAATTAGGCGAACGCTCGCTAAGGGCACCCCCTGTGGGGTACGAACCTCGGCTTAGGGCGTCGCTGAGGGGAGGACAGCAAGATGGGACAGGCTGGATCAAGGATATTTCATGATTATTATGCGGGGAATTTAAAGCTACGCGCTCAGCTGCGGCGCGGGCTGGCGCTTCATCGGACAAGGGTCGGGGGGGAGTATTATTTACTCGTGAGGGTCGCGCGCGCGGAGGACCTCGGCGGCGAGGTCGGTACGACGGGTGTCGGGTGTGTTTGTGCACTGTACTGGTGGCCCTATTGCTCTCCTGGAGGAGAGTGGTTGGATCATCTGGATCGGAGAGGACATGCCTAGGACGGCGAAATCGACTAATGCGGGAGGGGGTATAATTGGCCGCTTCAACAACCAGAGGGTTGCGGTGATTGGCGGCGGAATCAAAATGACGCTTTGCAATGCGTTTTAGGAACTGATGGATAGTGGGGATTTTGAGATCTAGGTGGAGGTTAATATTTCTGACATACCAGGGAGCGCCCGTGGCTCTTCTAAGGAATCTGTTCTGGATCACCTGCATCTTATGGATGTTTCTGGGGGATGTGTGTGCAAAGACTACACCCGCATAGGTCATGATGGGGCGGATGCACGCTGTGTAGATGCGCAATTTGCACTTGAGTGACAATTTGCTGCGTGCATTAACGATGTAGTAAAGTCTACTGAGAGCGAAGGCGGCCCGCGAGCGAACCGACCTTATGTGCTCTGTAAAGTTGAGGTAATGATCGAGGATGACTCCCAAGTACTTGGCTTGCTTCTCCCAGGGGATAGGCTTGCCTAACAAGGTGAGTGGTCGGGGAATGTGAGGGGGTCTAGATCGCGGTTTTATGAATAATACCGCCTGACTTTTGTCGGGGTTTACCTCGATTCTCCATTTCTTAAACCAGGCGCCAAGGTTATTGACAGCCCGTTGTAAGAGAAGGTGGATCTGAGTCTGCGACCGTCCCCTGCAATATATGGCCGTGTCATCTGCGAACAGAGCCAACTGCGCCGTATTGCTTTTGGGGATGTCGCTTGTGAAGAGCGTGAACATGAGCGGGGCGAGCACGGAGCCTTGAGGGACTCCGGCGCGGATTTGGCGGGGAGAGGATAGGGCTCCCTCGATGCGATAGCGGAAAGTACGATTCGACAAGTAGTCCCGTAAGATGAGCACGAGACGATCGGGCACTCCGAGTTTGTAGAGCTTAAAGATTAAGCCGTTGTGCCAGACCTTGTCGAATGCTTTCGCTATGTCGAAGAAGACCGCACCTGTCGACATGCCACGGTAGAAGCCGCCGCCGATGAATTCGACGATACGGTGGACCTGATGCACGCTAGAGTGCTGGGCTCTAAAGCCGAACTGTTCGTTGGGGATGAGGCCTTTGGTTTCAGCGTAGTCCCTGAGACGCTTATAAATAAGCCTCTCATAGATTTTGCCTAATACCTTGAGCAGACTGATGGGGCGGTAACTGGAGGGTTCGGTTTTGGGCTTGCCAGGCTTGGGGATACCTATCACTATGGCTTCTTTCCACGCTTGGGGGAAGATATTGTTGCTTAGAGCACCATTGAAGATGGTGGTCAGTAGCATAATAAGGTGGGCGGGGAAGAGTTGGATCACCCTATTGGTGATTCCATCTGAGCCGGGGGCTTTACGGATGTGGAGACCTTTGATGATGTCATGCACTTCGTCTGGAGTGACGGGAGGCAGAGGACTTTCGGGGTCTTCGACGGGGGGCAGTGAAGCTTTACGTTCGACTTCAGCGTCTACCTCTGAGAGGTGAGCTTGGTCTACTGGTAGGGAGCTGGGAGAGCATTGAGCCTCGAGACTGTCGGCTAGGCATTCCGCTTTGTCGATGTCGTCGAAGGCTATGGTTTTGTCGGGGCGTACTAGGGGGGGCATGGCAGCTATCTGCTTGGATTTGAGTTTTCTCTGGAGTTCCCAGAAGGCCTGATGGGTGGGCTGTAACTCGCTCAGCATCTTATCCCAGCTCGCGTCACGCAGCTCCGCCATGCGTGTCTTTACAGATCTCTGCAAGTAGCGCATGTGGGCTTTGTTGGCGGGACAGGGAAAGTTGCTGTATGCACGGGTGGCCGCGTTCTTCTCGGTCAACAGAGCACGCGCATCGTCCGGGAGTTTCAAGTAGCGGTTATCCGCTTCAGGAACCTCCCTTGAACTGTCGTTCAGGACGGTTTGCACATGGTCAGTGAGCGAGTCGATTGCAGCCGTCGTGTCCGCGATTGAATCGAAAACGTTTGGGATGGAGTCCAATTGGGGGGACGTGTTGGTTTTCAGCTTATCGCCTACTTGCCTCCAGTCCGTCACCCTTTTGGTGGCTGGGGGTTGGTTGGGGTCAGAGGGACCTATGCGGGGAGCCAGTCGTATGACTACTGGTCGGTGGTCCGAGGTAAGCTCGTGAACTGTTTCTATTGAGTCTAATCTTAGGTTGACGTTCTTAAGGAGCGCCACGTCAAGAATGTCGGGGGCATGATTAATTTGGTGGGGATAGTGGGTTGGAGTCATCGGAGCGATGACGTCAAAGTTTTGAGCGAAGGAGAGATTGTACAATTGATGCCCTCTGGAGTTGGTAAGGGAGCTATTCCAGGAGGGATGTTTAGCGTTGAGATCGCCTGCTATGATAACAGAGTCACTCATGCCAAATAGGATTTTTAGGTCGTCCGCGATGGGTTGGAATCCCCCTGTGTGGTTGGGAGAGATGTAGGCCGATACTACGGTGACCGGCTGATGGCCAGTCATAGCTAGTCGGCAGATGGAGACTTCTAATTGTGCTAGCGGGGGAGGGTCAATAGGGATGCAGTACAGATCCTTTTTATAATAAATTAGTGTGCCGCCCAAGTGGGCATGCGACCTATCGTTACGGATTACACGGTAATTTGCAATGGCTGGATTACGGTGATTGGGTTTTAGGAAGGTTTCCTGTAAGAGGAATAAGTCAATTCGATGATCACGGAGGAACTCCGATATTTCATCTCGTTGACCATGGATGCCGTTTGCGTTGAAGACGCCGAGGTTGAGGGATCTGGGTTTAAATCTACTTAAGGCCGTGTTATTCATGATGAGATAACAGAGAGGGCTTGGGTGATGTCCTGGTTCGCGACTAATACGGCCAGGAGAGATTGGATGTCGCCGCTTTGCTTAGCGGCGACGATATCGCTTGCCATCTGAGCCGCCCGGGGCGTGCTGAATATGGCGAAGGCGCTGGCAATGATGTTAATATTTTGCGCAGCGATATTATAATTGATCGCGGGGTGCGGTGCTTGAGGAGCACGTACGGGTTTCGAGGCGGGCGCTATGGGTGCGGGGGGAGCGTAAGGCGTGGTAGGCGCGGAGGGCGCGGGGGGCGCGGCGGGCGCGGTGGGCGCGGCGGGCGCGGTGGGTGGGGTGGCCGCTGAGGGCGGAGGGACACGGTTACGCGGATCCATGAGAGAGTACATGGGGGTTTGAGGGAGCGGGGGCCTCGCGGTGGCCATGGCTGGGAAAGCCTGCTGGTGGTGGAGTTGAGTCCAGGGGCTAGGTCTCTGAGGACTTAGCCGCTGGGGGATTTGGGAGGAGGGAATGAGGAATTCCCTCTGTTTTGTCTGCCGAGCGTCGAGACGCTGGGTCAGTTTGCCTGGGTTCGACTTTGGTGCCTTAGGGCATCCGCGGTAATTGGCAGTATGCCCTATATTCCCGCATAGCACGCAGCTAGGTGGGCTATCGCAGAGATTGCGATCTTTTGGCCGTGAGCAATCCGAAGTGCCGTGGTCGCCCAGGCACTTGACGCACCTGGGTTTGGCATGGCAGTTCTTCTGCGCATGGCCGTACAGCTGGCAATTATGGCATTGCCCTATGGCGCTGTTTTTCCAGGGCTTCTCAATGGTGAAGCCCATTAGGTTGCAAATCGTTTTGACGTTGAAAATGGGGTGATGCCCCTCGGTCGGGGAGCACACGACTAAGATCATGTCGTATGCTTCTCTACCGCGCGAACGGTGCATGCGGTGCACTTCGTCAACTGGTATCCTTTGCGACTGAAGGTCTGCTAGGATGTCGGATGGGGAGATTTCCTTGGGGATCTTCTTGATCACCACACGGATCTGTCTGTCTTCTGGGAGGGAGTAGGTGTGGAATGACACACCTCTCGCTTGCAGAAGGGTATTCAAGTCCCTATAGTCGCGGGACGTCGCGAGTGTGACTTTAATACCCTGTTGGGTCGATCTGGCGTTGGTGTAGTTGATCCTCTGCTCAACACACCATTTGGAGATGGCCGTCCACTTCTCCTTGTCTTGGATGAAGACAGGGGGAGGGGGCGCGACCTTCTTGGTACCGGGGGGGTTTTTGGCGGGGGCATCCTGCGCGGAGGAAGGCGTACTCGCGATCGGGCGGGGGGTGGGGGGGGAAACTACGGGGGATCCTACGGGGAGGGGGGTGGGTGAGGGTGGGGGGAGCATCCCTATCTACATAGTGGGTAGACGGGCTATCATCGATGGCGACTACTTTGGACGCCTGAGAGGAGCTCTGCTTCTTCATCTTCCTCTTACCGGAGGTGACAGCTGTGAAGCCGTCATCGTCCGACTGCGAGCTCGAAGAAGAGGCATGCTCTTCGTTATCGGAGGGGAAGGGGGTGGGGGCGCGCTTTGAGGAAGCGGGCTCACTAGTATCCATCATGGTAGATGGGACTGATTGCGATGCTGCGAGTGCATCGCTAAAAGTGTCTAATTGATCTGAAGGATCGGGGGGAAAGTGCTTCTCAGCGATCGACTCGACCACTGGACCGAATTCCTTGCTGAGAGACGGATCGATCTGAAGGATCTTGCTCAGAGCTTGAAGGAGGATCAGGTTGTCTTTCCTGAGGGTATCTAACTGGTCACTGAAGGACCTGAGTTGGGCCTCCATTTTAAGGAGGCTCATTTTAACTAACTAAGAATTAAAATTTAAAAGAGAATTATAAAACTCCTAACGGCCCTAATCCTAACTCCCCGGGCGGACTACCGGGGATGTGTGAAACCCTCCCTGCCGGGTATAGGCAGGGAGGTTGAGTACTTAAAGTGAGCCCTAAGCTTGCTTTTGCCCGTTGCCTGTCTTATTGTGCAACGGGGTCCTGACCAGTCTAGTGTGAAGGGTGTAGACACACCCAACCACTCTAGGTGTGTAGCTGTGGAAGCAAAACTGTCACCAATGCCGACTAGGAGACCCCCCAAGGCCGAACACTGGGACCCGTCCAATTGACTGCCTAGCCCTGAAGGGGTTCGGCGGGTGTAATTGGGTCAACACCCCCTCGGTTTCGTTGGCACCGTATGGTATCCACCGAGGACCACGAAACTGTGGTTTTGCCCTGAAGGGGCCTGTGACGCGCTACGTTTTGACTGTTAATCTGCTAACAGAAATACTTTATTAATTGTGTCTTGAAAAAGACAGCAATTAATAGCTGAAGAACTTGAGAGTCGCGAAGAACAGGAACCACCGGCTTGAAACAGGAACCACAAGCTTGAGTGATCAGGAACACGAAGAGCAGCACGACCGTCCGCAACCGATGCCAGTTGCTGAGTGGGAAAGAATCTAGTTATAATGCCCGGATTTATATTTGCGACTCCATTTTATACCCCGCTCGAGTAGCCGTGTCAGTGGGAGGGGTACACAGCTAACGAAACTAATTCACAAAACGCGCAAGCGCGCGCGCGCGCTCTCAAGCCGAGCGGCGTCATGTACGTGCGCTGCGCCGTGGTTACGGGGTGGGTAGAGTTTTAGCACAATTTAATAAACCGTCACAATTACCTACATTTATGACAAGACTTTTAATAATATTAATGTTTTTTTTTTTTTTTTTTTTTCTTTTTTATTCAATAACTTTTGAAATGGGATTGTAGGTAGGTACTCACCTACACCTTCGGATGGGGTATTTTATTTATGACCCTAAATATGTTACGTCACATGTTATGAAAAGGCTTTAATATAATATGAATTAGGTAGGCATTTAGTGGTAGGCACTATAAAATTTCCGTATTTTCCCTAAGTCATTATAATAACCCTTATAGATTTATTAGACTGTAAGCATTAGTGTCGAATTTTGAAATCGAAAGTGCAGTGGAAATTGTATTCATTTATAATAATAGGTAGGTAGGTAGGTAGGTAGGTAGGTAGGTGGGTAGGTAGGTAGGTAGGTGGGTAGGTAGGTAGGTAGAACTGTCTGTCTGTTTATTTATTTAGGACCTATCTTCTATGTATTTCCTATTTAGATAGATAATAGTATAATATAACGTTTTGACTCTCGCTGTTATAGAAACGAATATTTTTCATATTCATGATAGTTTTGTTAGCCCTGAAAAGGGCTTTTTGGTGTGGTGAGCGCATGCACGCGCGCTAAGCATCTCGGTGCCGCCGTCCGTGGTTTCTTCAGTTTTGCTTCTGATGAATCGTTGGTGACGAGCTCGAGACACGTCGAGCGCGTTCCGCACCCTCCTTCCCGAGGACGATAGACGCGTACGTACTGCGTGCGCGCGGTTAGACGATGATGAAAACAAACAAACGCACAAAGCACGCGCGCGCCTCTCTCTACAGTGTGCAGTATTATTATAGTACAAAACAACATTAATAATAATAATTATGTAAGTACGTACGTACACACTGCACAGTAGGTAAGACGCACACGCACATTTGTCACTATCACTCATCGGCAGCTGCTGCTGTTGGTGTTGCGGGTATCGATGGTGGTGAGTGGGTGGATGGTGGTAGTCAGCCGACTCTGCGCCGCTGTCGTCGTCGCCGTCGCCGTCGCCTGTGTAACGCGAACGCGATCGTGGCTTACTTCTTAGCGGCGGACGCTTTCTTGGCTGCCGGCTTAGACTTGGGTGTGACCGCGGCCTTCTTGGGTTTAGGCGCTTTGGGTTTCTTGGTCGGCGGCTTTGCTGTCTTTTTAGCTTTGGGAGCGGCGCCTCCCTTCGCCTTAGCGGGGGCGGCGGCCTTCTTGGGTGTCGGCTTCTTCTTAGCGGCGGCAACCTTCTTGTCCTTGGCGGCGGCGGCCTTGGACTTTGAAGGTGAACTGGAGGCGGCAGACGCGGCCGCGGCTGCTGCCTTCTTGGTCTTGGCGCCAGCCGCAGAGGCGGTCGCCTTCTTCGTCTTGGCGGCGGCGGCCGGCGCCTTGCCGGCGGCCTTGCCAGCCGCACCGGCGGGTTTCTTGGCGTGGTGCGATTTCGACTCGAGCTTGAAGGAACCGGAGGCACCCTTGCCCTTGGTCTGGATCAGTGCGCCAGATTCGACGGCGCTCTTCAGGTATTTTCTGATGAACGGAGCCAGTTTCTCCGCGTCGACCTTGTACTGAGCGGCGATGTACTTCTTGATCGCCTGCAGGGAAGATCCGCTACGCTCCTTCATCTCCTTGATAGCGTTGTTGACCATCTCAGATGTTTTGGGATGAGTCGGTTTCGCCTTCGGTTTCTTCGCGGCACCGGCGCCGCCGGCCTGCCTCGCCTGCTTCTTCGCTGGTGTAGTGGGCGCGGGGGCCTCGGTAGCGACTGCGGTGTCTGCCATTGTAATTTGAAAAAAGATTCAACTTTACACTTGCAACGTTCAATAATAAAGAGAGAGAGTGTCTGACTTAGATGTCGCCACTTATAGGTTTCAAGAAGTTCGTATACGTACGCTTAGGTACGACGGAACTTTACCGTAACGAGCGCCGTGATGTCGCGGGACGTTTTCTCGTACGAACGCTTGAAAGTTTTCACTAACACGTATCTAATAAAATAAACAAAAAGAATGGTTAACGGCGTTAAGTGCATCGAGATTTTGCGGTTTCGGACAGGTCATGAAGTTGACGATGCGGGTGTGCGAATTCGGGGCGAGTGAGGTGCGCGTTCAGCCGGTGGCGGTGTTTTATTTTGACGACTGCGTACGAAGCGCAGGTCGGGTCGTGTTCAAAACGTTATTTTCTCTATAAAAGTGATAGTTAGTGTGCAGTTAGGTCGACGCGTCAACAAGGAGGATATCGAGCTTGTGTGGTAACAGGACTTCGTCGATATCACACCGTCTCGCGAAGGTATTATCGACCTAAAAGTGAAGCGTCGTAAAACACCGCGAGCGCCGAACTGCTAAGGACGGACACGACTCCGTCCAGGACGTGCAACCTATTAATATACTGTAATATTAAAAGACGAGAGTGCCCTTCGACGAGTGGACAGTGTACAGTCTGGTATAATCGCATCGGGAAGCGTATAGTAAACAATGTGTAAAACGACAATAATAGGTACTGGTACTGGGTAGGTCGGGCGGTCGCGCCAGTACCATCGTGCACGGCTGGCCTGTGTACCGCGCTCTCTTCACAGTAAACAGTCCGCCTGTGTAACACAGCTAGGTACCTACCGTGTATAGTAAAATAATGAGTGAGTGAGTGAGTAAGTAGGTAAATAAATAAAACGAACAAAAAAATAATGATGCTAACAAAATTGCAATGTACCTAAGTAATAATAAACAACACGACATAAACAAACGGCACGCACATCGAGGGGCGTTCAAACGAATAGGCACCTAGCTAGGTAGATGTTCTACAACGTAAGTATTGAATCTACTAATGTAAAGTTTTACTTTTATTTTTCATTCAATTCCAGCATACGTATACACACACCTCAGTGAGTGGCGATGGGCTTTTCATCACGCGTAGAAGAACAAAAACAAGCGCGTATTTATTACCTACGAGTATCTATCTGCGTATTATAAGCAAGCGAAGCGCATTATGTAGGTACCTACATCAATTTCAACTTGAAGATAACAATAAAAAGAATTTATTTATAATATAATTACGGTATTTCATTTATGTTCACCCCTCTCTCGTAGGTAGTAGGTAGGTAACTCCAAAACCAAAGTAGGTAAGTACGTATTACAGTGCCTAATGAATTTGGGTCACCAACAAGTATAGTAGTGTAAGTATTGGTAACGTGGTGGTACTGGCTTACATCTTAGTAAGTAAGTAAGTAAGTAAGTAAGTAAGTAGGTAGGTAGGTAGGTAGAGGTACGTTTTTTAGACAATTCCAATCAAGAAACATATTTAAAATATCGAATAATATGCGGCCCTGAAAAGGGCCTTTTTTATGTGCGCGTCTATATACGGATGGTTGAACGGTATGATTATGTTCACAACAAACACAACACACACACGTCCACCACAGTATGTAGAGCTGGTTGCGCCGCCGCAGGCAACAACACGTACACGCGGGGCATGCAGGTGTTTAACCGCCGAAACCGTACAGGGTGCGACCCTGGCGCTTCAGAGCGTAGACGACGTCCATGGCGGTGACGGTCTTCCTCTTGGCGTGCTCGGTGTAAGTGACAGCGTCGCGAATGACGTTCTCTAGGAACACTTTAAGGACACCGCGAGTCTCTTCGTAGATCAGACCGGAGATACGTTTCACGCCGCCTCTGCGAGCCAGACGACGGATGGCGGGCTTCGTGATACCTTGGATGTTATCACGAAGTACCTTCCTGTGACGCTTGGCTCCTCCTTTTCCCAGACCCTTTCCTCCCTTACCGCGACCGGTCATCTTCTTTGCAGTGGGGTTTCAAAATATGTAATACACTCAGCACGGTAGTGCGCACACGAACGACGCGAGCGACTGGAATATTTTTAAGATTCACAACTGCTCGTATTTATACTGTACGGTGAGCTCAGCGGGGGGGGGGGGACAGAGACGTGGAGGTGCGCGGGGCGAGGCGAGCCGACGCTCGACGTTGATTGGTCGATTGAACTATGTCTCTTAAAAGTTACATACCTACGTACCAAACTTTATGTTATCCAATTTGATTTTAGTTATTACTCTACATATACGAGAAAGAAAACCAAGTACTTATCCCGTAACAGTTAATACTATTCAATTTACTCGATATATAGGTACCTACCTACGGAATGAATAATTTATACTCGTAACGATCGTAGCCGAAATATTTTTAGGTAATATGGTAGGTAGGTAGGTAGGTAGGTAGGTAGGTATGAAACTAACTAACCATAATACTGTGTCCCTAGTAAAGTAAAGTAGGATGTAAATCGTCAGGAAAGTATATTTTATATTGTAAGACTAGTACTTCTCTCTCTCTCTCTCATTAATTCGACTTTATTCATTGAAAATAAAAGTAGCTTATGTCGATCATAGTTTAGGGTTAAGGTAGGTAGGTAGGTAGGTAGATAGATATGTGTGTGTGTGTGTGTGTGTATTTAGCGTTTTTTTATGACGTCTGATATAAAGAAACATTTAATTATCTGATACATATGTGGCCCTGAAAAGGGCCTTTTATGTGAACGAGCAAACGCACAGCCACAGCCACAGACACGCTGCAATGCACGAAGGCAGTCTACGTGGAGGGCGATGTGTATTGTGACGTCAGCAGCAGTTTAAGCGCGTTCGCCTCTGATCCTGCGCGCCAACTGGATGTCCTTGGGCATGATGGTGACGCGCTTCGCGTGAATCGCGCACAGGTTGGTGTCTTCGAAGAGACCGACGAGATAAGCTTCGCTAGCCTCCTGCAGCGCCATAACAGCGGAGCTCTGGAAACGGAGATCGGTCTTGAAGTCCTGTGCGATCTCACGCACGAGACGCTGGAACGGAAGCTTGCGGATCAGCAGTTCGGTACTCTTCTGGTAGCGACGAATCTCACGGAGGGCCACAGTGCCGGGCCTGTAGCGATGGGGTTTCTTAACACCACCGGTGGCCGGTGCGCTCTTGCGCGCAGCCTTGGTGGCGAGCTGCTTCCTCGGCGCCTTACCACCGGTGGATTTACGAGCGGTCTGCTTAGTACGCGCCATTGTAAACAAGGAACGACAGACAAATAATAATCAACTGAGAATACTGACTTTAGATACACGCAACGGACGCGCGCGGACCTATACACTTCGAACGTAGGAGAGCGAATAAAACCGTGAACCTTTTTTTTTTTTTTTTTTTTTTTTTTTTAACTAGGGCATCTCACAGATATACCACTAAGGTAGTTACTGCTTAACCGGACTGTCCTGTGGCTGCCTTAAGCTACTACACTCAAAGCCTCCAGCCAGGGGCATAAACTATTCTAACTTATATTAAGCGAACGCTCGCTAAGGGCACCCCCTGTGGGGTACGAACCTCGGCTTAGGGCGTCGCTGAGGGGAGGGCAGCAAGGTGGGACAGGCTGGATCGAATTTATGTTTTCATTATTATTAGTCGGGGAATTTAATTCTACATTTCTCAGCGTAACGCGGGCTGGCGCTTCTGCGAGCAAGGGTCGGGCGGGGGTATTATTTACTCGGGAGGGTCGCGATCGCGGAGGACCTCGGCGGCGAGGTCGGTAAGTTTTATGTCGAATGTTTCTGTGTACTGTACTGGTGGCCCTACTGCTTTCTTGAAGGAGGGTGGTGGGATCATCGGGGTCGGATAGAACGTGCCTAGGGCGGCGGATACGACTAATGCGTGAAGGGGTATAATTGGCCGCTTCAACAACCAGAGGGTTGCGGTGCTTGGCGGCGGAGTCGAAGTAACGCTTGGACATGCGTTTTAGGTATTGGTGGATGGTAGGTATTTTTAAGTCTAGGTGGAGATTAATGTTCCTGACAAACCAGGGAGCGCCTGTGGCTTTCCGAAGGAATCGGTTTTGGATCGTCTGCATCCTGTGGATGTTATGGGGGGATGCTTGGGCGAATACGGGGCCCGCATATGTCATAATGGGGCGGATGCACGCTGTGTAGACACGCAATTTGCACTTTAGTGACAATTTGCTACGTGCGTTCAGGATGTAATAGAGCCTACTGAGAGCGAAAGCGGCTCGCGAGCGGACCGACTTTATGTGCTCTGCAAAGTTTAGGTTTTTGTCTAGGATGACACCTAGGTATTTGGCTCGCTTCTCCCAAGGGATAGGCTTGCCTAGCATGGTGAGCTCAGGGGGGCGGCGGGGGGGTCTAGAGCGCGGTTTCATAAAGAACACCGCCTGACTTTTGTCGGGATTTACTTCGATTCTCCATTTTCTAAACCAGGCGCCAAGCTTGTTGACGGCTTGTTGTAGATTCTGGGTCATCTGGGTGGGACTTTTGCCCCTGCAGTATATGGCCGTATCGTCTGCGAACAGAGCCAACTGTGCCTTATTGCATTTAGGGATATCGCTTGTGAATAGCGAGAATAAGAGAGGGGAGAGCACGGAGCCTTGGGGCACTCCGGCGCGGATCGGGCGAGGGGAGGATAGTGCTCCCTCGATTCGGTAGCGGAAAGTGCGATTCGACAAGTAGTCCCGTATGATGAGTACGAGTCTGTCGGGCACATTGAGCTTGTATAGCTTAAAAATTAAGCCATTGTGCCAGACTTTGTCAAAAGCTTTCGCTATATCGAAGAAGACCGCACCTGTCGACATACCGCGGTAGAATCCACCACTGATAAATTCGACGATACGGTGAACTTGATGCACGCTGGAGTGCTGGGTTCGAAAACCAAACTGTTCATTTGGAATGAGGCCCTTGGTTTCGGCGTAATCTCTGAGGCGCTTATAAATAAGTCTCTCATAGATTTTACCTACTACCTTGAGCAGACTGATGGGGCGATAGCTGGAGGGATCGCTTTTTGGCTTGCCAGGCTTAGGAATGCCTATGACAGTGGCTTCTTTCCATGCTTGAGGAAATATGTTCTTGCTCAGAGCACCATTGAAGATGATGGTCAGTAGCATAATTAGGTGGGCGGGGAATAGTTGGATCACCCTATTGGTAATTCCATCTGAGCCGGGAGCTTTACGGGTTTTGAGCCCTTTTATAATGTCATGCACTTCGTCTGGAGTGACAGGAGGCAGAGGACTGTCGGGGTCTTCGACTGGTGGGAGGGAAGCTTTGAGGTTGACTTCAGCGTCTACCTTTGAGAGGTGAGCTTGGTCGACTGGTAGGGAGCTAGGAGAGCATTG
Source organism: Xanthia togata (assembly GCA_963853775.1). NCBI lineage: Eukaryota > Metazoa > Arthropoda > Insecta > Lepidoptera > Noctuidae > Xanthia > Xanthia togata. The sequence goes on along the minus strand of OY970818.1, from coordinate 5,274,091 downwards.
AGCCTCGAGACTGTCGGCTAGGCATTCTGCTTTGTCGATGTCTTCAAAGGCGACGGTTTTGTCGGGTCTTATTAGAGGGGGCATGGCGGCTACTTGCTGGGACTTGAGTTTCCTCTGAAGTTCCCAGAAGGCTAGATGATTTGGCTCTAATTCGCTCAGCATCCTATCCCACCCCGCTTCACGCAGCTCAGCTATGCGTTTCGTTACAGTTCTTTGTAAGTAGCGCATGTGAGCCTTGTTAGCGGCGCAGGGGAAGTTGCTGTATGCACGGACAGCCGCGTTCTTCTCAGTCAAAAGAGCACGCGCATCGTCCGGGAGCTTCAAGTAACGGTTATCCGTTACCGGAACCTCCCTTGAACAGTCGTTCAAGACGGTTTGCACGTGAACAGTGAGTGAGTCGATCGCGGCCGTCGTGTCAGCGATTGAGTCAAAGGTGTTGGGGATGGCGTCCAATTGGGGGGACGTGTTGGCTTTCAGCTTGATGCTTACTTGCCTCCAGTCCGTTACCCTTTTGGTAGCTGGGGGTTGGTTGGGGTCAGAAGGACCTATACGGGGGGTCAATCTTACGACTACTGGGCGGTGGTCAGAGTTAAGCTCTTGCACCGTTTCTATTGAATCTAGTCTTAGGTGGACATTCTTAAGGAGTGCCACGTCTAAGATATCTGGGGTATGACTTGAGTCGTGGGGAAAGTGGGTGGGAGTCATCGGGGCGATGACGTCGAAGTTCTGGGAAGAGGACAGGTTATATAAGTGAACCCCTCTGGTGTTAGTACTAGTACTATTCCAAGAGGGGTGTTTGGCATTGAGATCGCCTGCAATTATTACAGAGTCACTCATGCCGAATAGTATGTTTAGGTCGTCCGCGATGGGTTTGAAATCCTCTGCGGAGATGCGGGGGGGGATGTAGGCCGATATTATGGTGACTGGCTGATGGCCTGTCATACCTAGTCGGCATATTGAAACTTCTATGCGTGATAGAGAGGGAGGGTCTATAGGGATGCAGTACAGATCCTTTTTATAATATATGAGAGTGCCGCCCTTGTGGCATCGCGTCCTATCGTTGCGGATTATGCGGTAGTTCGCAACTGATGGATTCCGTTGGCTAGGTTTAAGAAAGGACTCCTGAAGGAGGAAGATGTCAATTCGATGATCACGGAGAAACTCCGATATTTCATCGCGTTGACCGGTTATGCCATTTGCGTTGAAGACGCCTAGATTGAGGGATCGGGGTTTGAATCTACAGGCCGTATAGTTCATTTTGAAATGTTAGTTAGGGCTTGGGTGATGTCTTGGTACGCGTGGAATACGTCCAAGATGGATTGAAGATCGCCGGTTTGTTTTGCGGCCGTTATGTCGCTAGCCATTTGGGCTGCGCGGGGGGTGCAGAATATGGCGAATGCGCCGGCAATTACATTTAGGTTCTGTGATGCAGAACTGTAATTGGTGGGGATAGTGGGGCGTGCTGCTTGGGGAGCAGGCGCGGGTTTGGAGTGGGGCGCGGTAGGCGCAGGCGTAGCAGGCGCGAGAGGCACAGAGGGTGCGTGAGGCGCTGAGGGCGCGGTGGGTTTGGTAGCCATTAAGGGCGGATTCACACGGATACGCGGATCCATGAGTGAGTAGAGCGGGGTCTGTGGGGCCGGGGGCTTTGGTACCTGCATGGCCGGGAATGCCTGTTGGTGCTGGAGTTGATTCCAGGGGCTGGGTCTCTGCGGACTCAGCCGTTGGGGGATTTGAGTTGAGGGGGCAGGGGGGAAATCCCTCTGCTTAGTCTGCCTAGCGTCTAGACGCTTAGTCAGCTTAAGTGACGAGAGTTTTGGGGCTTTTGGGCAGCCTCGGTAGTTGGCTGTGTGTCCTGATTGGCCACACAGCACACAGCTTGGAGGGCTGTCACAGAGGCTGCGGTCCTTGGGTCGTGTGCAGGCAGAGGTGCCATGGTCCCCCAAGCACTTAACGCACCTGGGTTTCGCGTGGCAATGCTTCTGTGCATGGCCGTATAGTTGGCAATTGTGACATTGCCCGATCGTGCTGTTTTTCCATGGCTTCTCAATTGAGAAGCCCATTAGACTACAAATAGTCTTGACCTGGAAGATGGGGTGGTACCCCTCTGTGGGAGAGCATACGACAAGAATCATGTCGTACGCTTCGCCTCCACGTGCACGGTGCATCCGGTGCACCTCATCCACGGGGACTTTTTGCGACAGAAGGTCGCTAAGTATATCTGATGGGGAGATCTCTTTTGGGATCCTTTTTATGACCACTCGGGTCTGACGTTCTTCCGGGAGGGAGTAGGTGTGGAACGACACACTTCTCTCTCTCATGAGACGGGTGAAGTCTCTGAAATCCCGGGCGGTGGGGAGGGAGACTTTGATACCCTGTTGGGTAGATCGGGCATTTGTGTATCCGATTTTAAGGTCGGTGCACCATTTAGAGATGGTGGTCCACTTCTCCTTGTCCTGGATGAACACAGGAGGAGGGGGAGCCACCTTTTTGGGACTAGGGTTGGATGTTTGCTGCTTTGTCGCTTCCTTTGTAGAGGAAGTCGAAGCAGCGAACGCTATCGGGCGGGGGGTGGGGGGGGTAGTTAGCGGGGCCGCGGGTTGGGGGCTGGGCGGGGGGGCATCCCTGTCTACATAGTGAGGGGGAGGGTCCTCAATAGCGACCATTTTGGCCGCCTGAGCGGAGGGTTGACGCTTCTTCTTCCTCTTTCCCCCGGCGACGGTAATGAACCCGTCGTCATCTGACTGGGAGGCAGAGGATGAGGAAGGGTTAAGGTCTTCCGAGTCGGAGAAGCATGGGGTGGGGGCACGCTCAGAAGAAGCGGCCGGAATAGAGGTGTCCATTGGACTGAGAGGGCTTACCGGGCTAGTGACTGCATCGAGCGCGTCGCTGAAGTTCCCTACCTCAGAGGGATTATTGAAGGAAAGCTGCTTGGCAGCAATGGATTCGAGTTCGGTACCGAACTCGTCGACCAGTACAGGATCCTTTTTTAGGATCTTGTCTAGAATGCTCAAGAGGACCTCGTTGTCACTCTTGAGCGAATCGAATTTGTCGCTGAGCGACTGAAATTGAGCCTCCATTATTGAGAGACTCATAATAACGGCTGAGGGAGGAGGGATTCCTACGCTCCTAACGATATTCTAATATATCGTATATTATCAAACCTATCTCCCCGGGTGGTTTGGCCGGGGATGAGTATAACCCTCCCTGCCGGGGTTAGGCAGGGAGGTTGAGTACCTATTTATGAGCCCTAAGCTTGCTTTGGCCCGTTACCTATCTTAATGTGTAACGGGGTCCTATTAAGTCTAGTGCGAAGGGTGTAGACACACCCAACCGACACTAGGTGTGTTGCTGTAATAAAACGGGTTATGCTATCTACGTCACCTATGCCGACTAGGAGATCCCCCAAGGCCGAACACAGGGACCGTCCAACTTACTGCCTTACCCTGAAGGGGTTAGGCGGGTGTGTGGGTCAACACCCCACTCGGTTTCGTTGGCACCGTAAGGTATCCACCGAGTACGCCCGGAAGGGGCCGATAGCACGACGATGTACGTTTTGACTTTAACCTTTAAGAAACACTTATTAACTGTGTCTTGAAAAAGACAACAGTTAACGTCTGTAGCTAGTAGTAGTCCGTGCGACAACTAGACGCGTCGCTCAGGGCGGCGGAATCTGGAATGAAAATTCGACCAATCAGAGCAGCGTTAGCGTGAAAAGTGGGCGGGGCTTACGGGAGCGTCCGGCCGTGAGCAGGCGACTGTCAGCGGCAGGGTGCGCGGTCCGAATCTGAAACCGTGAACCCAAAACGTCGTGTATTTATAGTCAGGCAAAGTAAGCGGGCAGGAGCGCGCGCGCCCCTGCGCGCCCTCTGTAGTACAACGATCTAACTAAAATTGTCATAAAATAGAAAACAATTTTTCATTTATTATGTACAGCTATGTTTAAAACTTAATATTATTAATTATTTTGTATTTTTCATAAAATACACCCGTCTGGTAAAACAGTGTAGATTGAAAAAAAAAAAAGAGAGGAAAAATCCCCCCCCCCCCCCTCCCCCCATACAAGTATAAAAATTTGTTAAAAACTTAATAATAATTGTGATTTATGGCTGCTAATCTATACAATTGGACGCCCCCCCCCCCCCCCCCCCCCCCCGCATACAAGTATACAAATTTTATTAGCTACTTGTCTAAACAGACGTGTTGAGAAACTACGGATTTTCTATGTTAAGTTTTCTAGTACACTCTTATTCACTTGCATCTTAATTAGTACCTACGCTATCGTTTACGCGGGAAATTACCTATGCATGTTGTAATTTTGTTGATGCAGTTGTTTAGTAAATAAGTAGGTAAGTGAATAATATGTATGTAACTGAGTGTAGGTAGGTAGGTAGGTAGGTAGGTAGGTAGGTCGGTCTATATAATAAGCCTGATATAGTCTTCATTCAATTCATTATGATACTAGGTAGGTAGGTAGGTAGGTAGGTAGGTAGGTAGGTAGGTACGTGTTTTTCTTATAATTTTTATGTAGTAGTAACGTTTTGACTGTCATCAAATTTAAAGAAACGTGAATTTATCACATGAACATATTTGTGGCCCTGAAAAGGGCCTTTTGTTTTTACTCCTGCCTGCCATCCCACGGTGTGCGTGCGCGTCCAGACGTTTGTCGTGGTTTGCCCGTAAGCACGTGAATCATGCGCGTCTCGTACGTACATACATGACACACAGCGGGTAGATGATACCTATGTGTGTATATGTATGCACATTACGATGACACTAACACAATTAACACGCACCACAGTCAACAAGACACACGAACAAGCGCACTGGGTTTAACACTGTACACAAACACGAGGCGGCGGCTTTGAGACGGAGCGTCGGCGGCTCTTGCTAGCCTACCGAGCCCGCTCACTTGGAGCTGGTGTATTTGGTGACGGCCTTGGTGCCCTCACTGACGGCGTGCTTGGCGAGCTCACCAGGCAGCAGGAGCCTGACGGACGTTTGCACCTCCCTGGACGTGATGGTGGATCTCTTGTTGTAGTGGGCGAGACGGGAAGCTTCGGCGGCGATACGCTCGAAGATGTCGTTCACGAACGAGTTCATGATAGACATGGCCTTGCTGGAGATACCGGTGTCGGGGTGCACCTGCTTCAGGACCTTGTAGATGTAGATGGCGTAACTCTCCTTCCTCTTGTGCTTCTTCTTCTTCTTGTCGGTCTTGGAGATGTTCTTCTGGGCTTTGCCAGACTTCTTGGCGGCTTTACCACTTGTCTTGGGCGGCATTATGAAATTGTCGAGCGAGTACACGTGCTACCGAAACGGAGTTCAGTCGCAGTATAAACCGTGATATTTTTTTTTTTTTTTTATTTTTTTTTTTTTTTTTAACTATGGCATCTCGCAGGTATACCACTAAGGTATTTACTGCTTAACCGAACAATCCTGTGGCTGCCTTAAGCACTACACTCAAAGCCTCCAGCCAGGAGCAACTATTCTACATTAAAATTAGGCGAACGCTCGCTAAGGGCACCCCCTGTGGGGTACGAACCTCGGCTTAGGGCGTCGCTGAGGGGAGGACAGCAAGATGGGACAGGCTGGATCAAGGATATTTCATGATTATTATGCGGGGAATTTAAAGCTACGCGCTCAGCTGCGGCGCGGGCTGGCGCTTCATCGGACAAGGGTCGGGGGGGAGTATTATTTACTCGTGAGGGTCGCGCGCGCGGAGGACCTCGGCGGCGAGGTCGGTACGACGGGTGTCGGGTGTGTTTGTGCACTGTACTGGTGGCCCTATTGCTCTCCTGGAGGAGAGTGGTTGGATCATCTGGATCGGAGAGGACATGCCTAGGACGGCGAAATCGACTAATGCGGGAGGGGGTATAATTGGCCGCTTCAACAACCAGAGGGTTGCGGTGATTGGCGGCGGAATCAAAATGACGCTTTGCAATGCGTTTTAGGAACTGATGGATAGTGGGGATTTTGAGATCTAGGTGGAGGTTAATATTTCTGACATACCAGGGAGCGCCCGTGGCTCTTCTAAGGAATCTGTTCTGGATCACCTGCATCTTATGGATGTTTCTGGGGGATGTGTGTGCAAAGACTACACCCGCATAGGTCATAATGGGGCGGATGCACGCTGTGTAGATGCGCAATTTGCACTTGAGTGACAATTTGCTGCGTGCATTAACGATGTAGTAAAGTCTACTGAGAGCGAAGGCGGCCCGCGAGCGAACCGACCTTATGTGCTCTGTAAAGTTGAGGTAATGATCGAGGATGACTCCCAAGTACTTGGCTTGCTTCTCCCAGGGGATAGGCTTACCTAACAAGGTGAGTGGTCGGGGAATGTGAGGGGGTCTAGATCGCGGTTTTATGAATAAAACCGCCTGACTTTTGTCGGGGTTCACTTCAATTCTCCATTTCTTAAACCAGGCGCCAAGGTTATTGACAGCCCGTTGTAAGAGAAGGTGGATCTGAGTCTGCGACCGGCCCCTGCAATATATGGCCGTGTCATCTGCGAACAGAGCCAACTGCGCCGTATTGCTTTTGGGGATGTCGCTTGTGAAGAGCGAGAACATGAGCGGGGCGAGCACGGAGCCTTGAGGGACTCCGGCGCGGATTTGGCGGGGAGAGGATAGGGCTCCCTCGATGCGATAGCGGAAAGTACGATTCGACAAGTAGTCCCGTAAGATGAGCACGAGACGATCGGGCACTCCGAGTTTGTAGAGCTTAAAGATTAAGCCGTTGTGCCAGACCTTGTCGAATGCTTTCGCTATGTCGAAGAAGACCGCACCTGTCGACATGCCACGGTAGAAGCCGCCGCCGATGAATTCGACGATGCGGTGGACCTGATGCACGCTAGAGTGCTGGGCTCTAAAGCCGAACTGTTCGTTGGGGATGAGGCCTTTGGTTTCAGCGTAGTCCCTGAGACGCTTATAAATAAGCCTCTCATAGATTTTGCCTAATACCTTGAGCAGACTGATGGGGCGGTAACTGGAGGGTTCGGTTTTGGGCTTGCCAGGCTTGGGGATACCTATCACTATGGCTTCTTTCCACGCTTGGGGGAAGATATTGTTGCTTAGAGCACCATTGAAGATGGTGGTCAGTAGCATAATAAGGTGGGCGGGGAAGAGTTGGATCACCCTATTGGTGATTCCATCTGAGCCGGGGGCTTTACGGATGTGGAGACCTTTAATGATGTCATGCACTTCGTCTGGAGTGACGGGAGGCAGAGGACTTTCGGGGTCTTCGACGGGGGGCAGTGAAGCTTTACGTTCGACTTCAGCGTCTACCTCTGAGAGGTGAGCTTGGTCTACTGGTAGGGAGCTGGGAGAGCATTGAGCCTCGAGACTGTCGGCTAGGCATTCCGCTTTGTCGATGTCGTCGAAGGCTATGGTTTTGTCGGGGCGTACTAGGGGGGGCATGGCAGCTATCTGCTTGGATTTGAGTTTTCTCTGGAGTTCCCAGAAGGCCTGATGGGTGGGCTGTAACTCGCTCAGCATCTTATCCCAGCTCGCGTCACGCAGCTCCGCCATGCGTGTCTTTACAGATCTCTGCAAGTAGCGCATGTGGGCTTTGTTGGCGGGACAGGGAAAGTTGCTGTATGCACGGGTGGCCGCGTTCTTCTCGGTCAACAGAGCACGCGCATCGTCCGGGAGTTTCAAGTAGCGGTTATCCGCTTCAGGAACCTCCCTTGAACTGTCGTTCAGGACGGTTTGCACATGGTCAGTGAGCGAGTCGATTGCAGCCGTCGTGTCCGCGATTGAGTCGAAAACGTTTGGGATGGAGTCCAATTGGGGGGACGTGTTGGTTTTCAGCTTATCGCCTACTTGCCTCCAGTCCGTCACCCTTTTGGTGGCTGGGGGTTGGTTGGGGTCAGAAAACCGTGATAATAGTAGGATGTCGTATTTATAGTGATACGAACGGCGCACAGTGGCGGCAAACGGTGAGATATTCGACGCAGCGGCGGACCAATCACCGCGCTCCTAAGCCAGAGTGTAGATCGCGCGCGGGGAGAGGGGATGCTCAGGAGGGGGTTGAAGGGGGCGGGCGAGGCGATGCTTATTGCTTGTATTCGTCATTATTGGAAAATATGTAAGAAAACTATTTCTTTTTTAACATAATTTAGTTTTTAGGTTATAGTAACTGATTTCATATTAATATATATTATTTTCATAATGCATTTGAATAAGATTTATGCACCTAATATCATAAAAAAAAAAAAAAATAGGTATGTAATTCATTATTAAAGCTTTCGAAACCTTTACCTGCTCACGTTATTTAGTAAAATTATATATAGGTAGGTATTTATTAACTGCTGTTCTGTGTTATTATGTAAATAAACATTGTTGTCGTGATGTATAAACCACCAACATAGCCAACATAATTTTTGTTGTAATAACTAAATATTAGGTAGGTAGGTAGGTAGGTAGTTAGGTAGGTAGGTAGGTAGGTAAGTAAGTAAGTAAGTAAGTATGTATGTATGTATGTATCTATCTACATACCGACAACATTTTGTACTGCTCTCGTAACAACAACATTTCATACCTACTCTAACTTTGCGTTTGTCTTTTTTTTGTAGTTTCTAAATCTCCTTCCTTACAGTTACTAAGTAGTAGGTAGGTAGGTAGGTAGGTAGGTAGGTAGATAGATAGATAGATAGATAGATAGATAGATAGATAGATAGATATTTCATTGGTAGGTAGGTACGTTTTTGTTTGACAACACTGATAAAGAAACTGTCTTTGTATGTAATATTTGACGAATCATATTGTGGCCCTGAAAAGGGCCTTTTGTTTTGAATGCATACGAGCGGAGAGCATCGCGAAACCGACATAATAGATTATAGCATAGCCATAAATATTATATCAAAGTACGCGTGCGGGGGCACTCGCACGAAGCACCACGTTCAGAAGTCGCGTCGTGGCACAACGTTTAAGCCTTCTTCTCGGTCTTCTTGGGCAGTAGCACGGCCTGGATGTTCGGCAGCACACCACCTTGAGCGATCGTCACACCGGAGAGCAGCTTGTTCAACTCCTCGTCGTTGCGGATGGCCAATTGAAGATGACGCGGGATGATCCTGGTCTTCTTGTTGTCTCTCGCGGCGTTGCCGGCCAACTCGAGGACCTCAGCCGCCAGATACTCCATCACGGCGGCCAAGTAGACGGGAGCGCCGGCACCCACGCGCTCTGCGTAGTTTCCGTTACGCAGCAGCCTGTGAATACGACCCACAGGGAACTGGAGACCAGCACGGTTGGAACGGGACTTTGCCTTTCCCTTGACCTTGCCACCTTTACCGCGACCAGACATAATTGAAAGATTTGTTTAAAGAACAACTCACGAAAACAACGAAACACGCGTACAGAAGTGCGCGCGCCGAAAGAATCTAGTTATAATGCCCGGATTTTTTTTTTTTTTTTTTTTTTAACTATGGCATCTCGCAGGTATACCACTAAGGTATTTACTGCTTAACCGAACAATCCTGTGGCTGCCTTAAGCACTACACTCAAAGCCTCCAGCCAGGAGCAACTATTCTACATTAAAATTAGGCGAACGCTCGCTAAGGGCACCCCCTGTGGGGTACGAACCTCGGCTTAGGGCGTCGCTGAGGGGGGGACAGCAAGATGGGACAGGCTGGATCACGGATATATTATTATTAGACGGGGAATTTAAAGCTACGCGCTCAGCTGCGGCGCGGGCTGGCGCTTCATCTTTTTTTTTTTTTTTTTTTTAACTAGGGCATCTCACAGATATACCACTAAGGTAGTTACTGCTTAACCGGACTGTCCTGTGGCTGCCTTAAGCTACTACACTCAAAGCCTCCAGCCAGGGGCATAAACTATTCTAACTTATATTAAGCGAACGCTCGCTAAGGGCACCCCCTGTGGGGTACGAACCTCGGCTTAGGGCGTCGCTGAGGGGAGGGCAGCAAGGTGGGACAGGCTGGATCGAATTTATGTTTTCATTATTATTAGTCGGGGAATTTAATTCTACATTTCTCAGCGTAACGCGGGCAGGCGCTTCTGCGAGCAAGGGTCGGGCGGGGGTATTATTTACTCGGGAGGGCGCTTCATCGGACAAGTCCCGGATTTATATTTGCGACTCCATTTTATACCCCGCTCGAGTAGCCGTGTCAGTGGGAGGGGTACACAGCTAACGAAACTAATTCACAAAACGCGCAAGCGCGCGCGCGCGCTCTCAAGCCGAGCGGCGTCATGTACGTGCGCTGCGCCGTGGTTACGGGGTGGGTAGAGTTTTAGCACAATTTAATAAACCGTCACAATTACCTACATTTATGACAAGACTTTTAATAATATTAATGTTTTTTTTTTTTTTTTTTTTTCTTTTTTATTCAATAACTTTTGAAATGGGATTGTAGGTAGGTACTCACCTACACCTTCGGATGGGGTATTTTATTTATGACCCTAAATATGTTACGTCACATGTTATGAAAAGGCTTTAATATAATATGAATTAGGTAGGCATTTAGTGGTAGGCACTATAAAATTTCCGTATTTTCCCTAAGTCATTATAATAACCCTTATAGATTTATTAGACTGTAAGCATTAGTGTCGAATTTTGAAATCGAAAGTGCAGTGGAAATTGTATTCATTTATAATAATAGGTAGGTAGGTAGGTAGGTAGGTAGGTAGGTGGGTAGGTAGGTAGGTAGGTGGGTAGGTAGGTAGGTAGAACTGTCTGTCTGTTTATTTATTTAGGACCTATCTTCTATGTATTTCCTATTTAGATAGATAATAGTATAATATAACGTTTTGACTCTCGCTGTTATAGAAACGAATATTTTTCATATTCATGATAGTTTTGTTAGCCCTGAAAAGGGCTTTTTGGTGTGGTGAGCGCATGCACGCGCGCTAAGCATCTCGGTGCCGCCGTCCGTGGTTTCTTCAGTTTTGCTTCTGATGAATCGTTGGTGACGAGCTCGAGACACGTCGAGCGCGTTCCGCACCCTCCTTCCCGAGGACGATAGACGCGTACGTACTGCGTGCGCGCGGTTAGACGATGATGAAAACAAACAAACGCACAAAGCACGCGCGCGCCTCTCTCTACAGTGTGCAGTATTATTATAGTACAAAACAACATTAATAATAATAATTATGTAAGTACGTACGTACACACTGCACAGTAGGTAAGACGCACACGCACATTTGTCACTATCACTCATCGGCAGCTGCTGCTGTTGGTGTTGCGGGTATCGATGGTGGTGAGTGGGTGGATGGTGGTAGTCAGCCGACTCTGCGCCGCTGTCGTCGTCGCCGTCGCCGTCGCCTGTGTAACGCGAACGCGATCGTGGCTTACTTCTTAGCGGCGGACGCTTTCTTGGCTGCCGGCTTAGACTTGGGTGTGACCGCGGCCTTCTTGGGTTTAGGCGCTTTGGGTTTCTTGGTCGGCGGCTTTGCTGTCTTTTTAGCTTTGGGAGCGGCGCCTCCCTTCGCCTTAGCGGGGGCGGCGGCCTTCTTGGGTGTCGGCTTCTTCTTAGCGGCGGCAACCTTCTTGTCCTTGGCGGCGGCGGCCTTGGACTTTGAAGGTGAACTGGAGGCGGCAGACGCGGCCGCGGCTGCTGCCTTCTTGGTCTTGGCGCCAGCCGCAGAGGCGGTCGCCTTCTTCGTCTTGGCGGCGGCGGCCGGCGCCTTGCCGGCGGCCTTGCCAGCCGCACCGGCGGGTTTCTTGGCGTGGTGCGATTTCGACTCGAGCTTGAAGGAACCGGAGGCACCCTTGCCCTTGGTCTGGATCAGTGCGCCAGATTCGACGGCGCTCTTCAGGTATTTTCTGATGAACGGAGCCAGTTTCTCCGCGTCGACCTTGTACTGAGCGGCGATGTACTTCTTGATCGCCTGCAGGGAAGATCCGCTACGCTCCTTCATCTCCTTGATAGCGTTGTTGACCATCTCAGATGTTTTGGGATGAGTCGGTTTCGCCTTCGGTTTCTTCGCGGCACCGGCGCCGCCGGCCTGCCTCGCCTGCTTCTTCGCTGGTGTAGTGGGCGCGGGGGCCTCGGTAGCGACTGCGGTGTCTGCCATTGTAATTTGAAAAAAGATTCAACTTTACACTTGCAACGTTCAATAATAAAGAGAGAGAGTGTCTGACTTAGATGTCGCCACTTATAGGTTTCAAGAAGTTCGTATACGTACGCTTAGGTACGACGGAACTTTACCGTAACGAGCGCCGTGATGTCGCGGGACGTTTTCTCGTACGAACGCTTGAAAGTTTTCACTAACACGTATCTAATAAAATAAACAAAAAGAATGGTTAACGGCGTTAAGTGCATCGAGATTTTGCGGTTTCGGACAGGTCATGAAGTTGACGATGCGGGTGTGCGAATTCGGGGCGAGTGAGGTGCGCGTTCAGCCGGTGGCGGTGTTTTATTTTGACGACTGCGTACGAAGCGCAGGTCGGGTCGTGTTCAAAACGTTATTTTCTCTATAAAAGTGATAGTTAGTGTGCAGTTAGGTCGACGCGTCAACAAGGAGGATATCGAGCTTGTGTGGTAACAGGACTTCGTCGATATCACACCGTCTCGCGAAGGTATTATCGACCTAAAAGTGAAGCGTCGTAAAACACCGCGAGCGCCGAACTGCTAAGGACGGACACGACTCCGTCCAGGACGTGCAACCTATTAATATACTGTAATATTAAAAGACGAGAGTGCCCTTCGACGAGTGGACAGTGTACAGTCTGGTATAATCGCATCGGGAAGCGTATAGTAAACAATGTGTAAAACGACAATAATAGGTACTGGTACTGGGTAGGTCGGGCGGTCGCGCCAGTACCATCGTGCACGGCTGGCCTGTGTACCGCGCTCTCTTCACAGTAAACAGTCCGCCTGTGTAACACAGCTAGGTACCTACCGTGTATAGTAAAATAATGAGTGAGTGAGTGAGTAAGTAGGTAAATAAATAAAACGAACAAAAAAATAATGATGCTAACAAAATTGCAATGTACCTAAGTAATAATAAACAACACGACATAAACAAACGGCACGCACATCGAGGGGCGTTCAAACGAATAGGCACCTAGCTAGGTAGATGTTCTACAACGTAAGTATTGAATCTACTAATGTAAAGTTTTACTTTTATTTTTCATTCAATTCCAGCATACGTATACACACACCTCAGTGAGTGGCGATGGGCTTTTCATCACGCGTAGAAGAACAAAAACAAGCGCGTATTTATTACCTACGAGTATCTATCTGCGTATTATAAGCAAGCGAAGCGCATTATGTAGGTACCTACATCAATTTCAACTTGAAGATAACAATAAAAAGAATTTATTTATAATATAATTACGGTATTTCATTTATGTTCACCCCTCTCTCGTAGGTAGTAGGTAGGTAACTCCAAAACCAAAGTAGGTAAGTACGTATTACAGTGCCTAATGAATTTGGGTCACCAACAAGTATAGTAGTGTAAGTATTGGTAACGTGGTGGTACTGGCTTACATCTTAGTAAGTAAGTAAGTAAGTAAGTAAGTAAGTAGGTAGGTAGGTAGGTAGAGGTACGTTTTTTAGACAATTCCAATCAAGAAACATATTTAAAATATCGAATAATATGCGGCCCTGAAAAGGGCCTTTTTTATGTGCGCGTCTATATACGGATGGTTGAACGGTATGATTATGTTCACAACAAACACAACACACACACGTCCACCACAGTATGTAGAGCTGGTTGCGCCGCCGCAGGCAACAACACGTACACGCGGGGCATGCAGGTGTTTAACCGCCGAAACCGTACAGGGTGCGACCCTGGCGCTTCAGAGCGTAGACGACGTCCATGGCGGTGACGGTCTTCCTCTTGGCGTGCTCGGTGTAAGTGACAGCGTCGCGAATGACGTTCTCTAGGAACACTTTAAGGACACCGCGAGTCTCTTCGTAGATCAGACCGGAGATACGTTTCACGCCGCCTCTGCGAGCCAGACGACGGATGGCGGGCTTCGTGATACCTTGGATGTTATCACGAAGTACCTTCCTGTGACGCTTGGCTCCTCCTTTTCCCAGACCCTTTCCTCCCTTACCGCGACCGGTCATCTTCTTTGCAGTGGGGTTTCAAAATATGTAATACACTCAGCACGGTAGTGCGCACACGAACGACGCGAGCGACTGGAATATTTTTAAGATTTTTTTTTTTTTTAACTATGGCATCTCGCAGGTATACCACTAAGGTATTTACTGCTTAACCGAACAATCCTGTGGCTGCCTTAAGCACTACACTCAAAGCCTCCAGCCAGGAGCAACTATTCTACATTAAAATTAGGCGAACGCTCGCTAAGGGCACCCCCTGTGGGGTACGAACCTCGGCTTAGGGCGTCGCTGAGGGGGGGACAGCAAGATGGGACAGGCTGGATCACGGATATATTATTATTAGACGGGGAATTTAAAGCTACGCGCTCAGCTGCGGCGCGGGCTGGCGCTTTATCGGACAAGGGTCGGGGGGGAGTATTATTTACTCGTGAGGGTCGCGCGCGCGGAGGACCTCGGCGGCGAGGTCGGTACGACGGGTGTCGGGTGTGTTTGTGCACTGTACTGGTGGCCCTATTGCTCTCCTGGAGGAGAGTGGTTGGATCATCTGGATCGGAGAGGACATGCCTAGGACGGCGAAATCGACTAATGCGGGAGGGGGTATAATTGGCCGCTTCAACAACCAGAGGGTTGCGGTGATTGGCGGCGGAATCAAAATGACGCTTTGCAATGCGTTTTAGGAACTGATGGATAGTGGGGATTTTGAGATCTAGGTGGAGGTTAATATTTCTGACATACCAGGGAGCGCCCGTGGCTCTTCTAAGGAATCTGTTCTGGATCACCTGCATCTTATGGATGTTTCTGGGGGATGTGTGTGCAAAGACTACACCCGCATAGGTCATGATGGGGCGGATGCACGCTGTGTAGATGCGCAATTTGCACTTGAGTGACAATTTGCTGCGTGCATTAACGATGTAGTAAAGTCTACTGAGAGCGAAGGCGGCCCGCGAGCGAACCGACCTTATGTGCTCTGTAAAGTTGAGGTAATGATCGAGGATGACTCCCAAGTACTTGGCTTGCTTCTCCCAGGGGATAGGCTTACCTAACAAGGTGAGTGGTCGGGGAATGTGAGGGGGTCTAGATCGCGGTTTTATGAATAAAACCGCCTGACTTTTGTCGGGGTTCACTTCAATTCTCCATTTCTTAAACCAGGCGCCAAGGTTATTGACAGCCCGTTGTAAGAGGAGGTGGATCTGAGT
Organism: Xanthia togata; assembly: GCA_963853775.1. Taxonomy (NCBI): domain Eukaryota; kingdom Metazoa; phylum Arthropoda; class Insecta; order Lepidoptera; family Noctuidae; genus Xanthia; species Xanthia togata. The sequence continues at coordinate 5,258,869 of OY970818.1, read as the reverse complement.
CTGCGACCGGCCCCTGCAATATATGGCCGTGTCATCTGCGAACAGAGCCAACTGCGCCGTATTGCTTTTGGGGATGTCGCTTGTGAAGAGCGAGAACATGAGCGGGGCGAGCACGGAGCCTTGAGGGACTCCGGCGCGGATTTGGCGGGGAGAGGATAGGGCTCCCTCGATGCGATAGCGGAAAGTACGATTCGACAAGTAGTCCCGTAAGATGAGCACGAGACGATCGGGCACTCCGAGTTTGTAGAGCTTAAAGATTAAGCCGTTGTGCCAGACCTTGTCGAATGCTTTCGCTATGTCGAAGAAGACCGCACCTGTCGACATGCCACGGTAGAAGCCGCCGCCGATGAATTCGACGATACGGTGGACCTGATGCACGCTAGAGTGCTGGGCTCTAAAGCCGAACTGTTCGTTGGGGATGAGGCCTTTGGTTTCAGCGTAGTCCCTGAGACGCTTATAAATAAGCCTCTCATAGATTTTGCCTAATACCTTGAGCAGACTGATGGGGCGGTAACTGGAGGGTTCGGTTTTGGGCTTGCCAGGCTTGGGGATACCTATCACTATGGCTTCTTTCCACGCTTGGGGGAAGATATTGTTGCTTAGAGCACCATTGAAGATGGTGGTCAGTAGCATAATAAGGTGGGCGGGGAAGAGTTGGATCACCCTATTGGTGATTCCATCTGAGCCGGGGGCTTTACGGATGTGGAGACCTTTGATGATGTCATGCACTTCGTCTGGAGTGACGGGAGGCAGAGGACTTTCGGGGTCTTCGACGGGGGGCAGTGAAGCTTTACGTTCGACTTCAGCGTCTACCTCTGAGAGGTGAGCTTGGTCTACTGGTAGGGAGCTGGGAGAGCATTGAGCCTCGAGACTGTCGGCTAGGCATTCCGCTTTGTCGATGTCGTCGAAGGCTATGGTTTTGTCGGGGCGTACTAGGGGGGGCATGGCAGCTATCTGCTTGGATTTGAGTTTTCTCTGGAGTTCCCAGAAGGCCTGATGGGTGGGCTGTAACTCGCTCAGCATCTTATCCCAGCTCGCGTCACGCAGCTCCGCCATGCGTGTCTTTACAGATCTCTGCAAGTAGCGCATGTGGGCTTTGTTGGCGGGACAGGGAAAGTTGCTGTATGCACGGGTGGCCGCGTTCTTCTCGGTCAACAGAGCACGCGCATCGTCCGGGAGTTTCAAGTAGCGGTTATCCGCTTCAGGAACCTCCCTTGAACTGTCGTTCAGGACGGTTTGCACATGGTCAGTGAGCGAGTCGATTGCAGCCGTCGTGTCCGCGATTGAATCGAAAACGTTTGGGATGGAGTCCAATTGGGGGGACGTGTTGGTTTTCAGCTTATCGCCTACTTGCCTCCAGTCCGTCACCCTTTTGGTGGCTGGGGGTTGGTTGGGGTCAGAGGGACCTATGCGGGGAGCCAGTCGTATGACTACTGGTCGGTGGTCCGAGGTAAGCTCGTGAACCGTTTCTATTGAGTCTAATCTTAGGTTGACGTTCTTAAGGAGCGCCACGTCAAGAATGTCGGGGGCATGATTAATTTGGTGGGGATAGTGGGTTGGAGTCATCGGAGCGATGACGTCAAAGTTTTGAGCGAAGGAGAGATTGTACAATTGATGCCCTCTGGAGTTGGTAAGGGAGCTATTCCAGGAGGGATGTTTAGCGTTGAGATCGCCTGCTATGATAACAGAGTCACTCATGCCAAATAGGATTTTTAGGTCGTCCGCGATGGGTTGGAATCCCCCTGTGTGGTTGGGAGAGATGTAGGCCGATACTACGGTGACCGGCTGATGGCCAGTCATAGCTAGTCGGCAGATGGAGACTTCTAATTGTGCTAGCGGGGGAGGGTCAATAGGGATGCAGTACAGATCCTTTTTATAATAAATTAGTGTGCCGCCCAAGTGGGCATGCGACCTATCGTTACGGATTACACGGTAATTTGCAATGGCTGGATTACGGTGATTGGGTTTTAGGAAGGTTTCCTGTAAGAGGAATAAGTCAATTCGATGATCACGGAGGAACTCCGATATTTCATCTCGTTGACCATGGATGCCGTTTGCGTTGAAGACGCCGAGGTTGAGGGATCTGGGTTTAAATCTACTTAAGGCCGTGTTATTCATGATGATGAGATAACAGAGAGGGCTTGGGTGATGTCCTGGTTCGCGACTAATACGGCCAGGAGAGATTGGATGTCGCCGCTTTGCTTAGCGGCGACGATATCGCTTGCCATCTGAGCCGCCCGGGGCGTGCTGAATATGGCGAAGGCGCTGGCAATGATGTTAATATTTTGCGCAGCGATATTATAATTGATCGCGGGGTGCGGTGCTTGAGGAGCACGTACGGGTTTCGAGGCGGGCGCTATGGGTGCGGGGGGAGCGTAAGGCGTGGTAGGCGCGGAGGGCGCGGGGGGCGCGGCGGGCGCGGTGGGCGCGGCGGGCGCGGTGGGTGGGGTGGCCGCTGAGGGCGGAGGGACACGGTTACGCGGATCCATGAGAGAGTACATGGGGGTTTGAGGGAGCGGGGGCCTCGCGGTGGCCATGGCTGGGAAAGCCTGCTGGTGGTGGAGTTGAGTCCAGGGGCTAGGTCTCTGAGGACTTAGCCGCTGGGGGATTTGGGAGGAGGGAATGAGGAATTCCCTCTGTTTTGTCTGCCGAGCGTCGAGACGCTGGGTCAGTTTGCCTGGGTTCGACTTTGGTGCCTTAGGGCATCCGCGGTAATTGGCAGTATGCCCTATATTCCCGCATAGCACGCAGCTAGGTGGGCTATCGCAGAGATTGCGATCTTTTGGCCGTGAGCAATCCGAAGTGCCGTGGTCGCCCAGGCACTTGACGCACCTGGGTTTGGCATGGCAGTTCTTCTGCGCATGGCCGTACAGCTGGCAATTATGGCATTGCCCTATGGCGCTGTTTTTCCAGGGCTTCTCAATGGTGAAGCCCATTAGGTTGCAAATCGTTTTGACGTTGAAAATGGGGTGATGCCCCTCGGTCGGGGAGCACACGACTAAGATCATGTCGTATGCTTCTCTACCGCGCGAACGGTGCATGCGGTGCACTTCGTCGACTGGTATCCTTTGCGACTGAAGGTCTGCTAGGATGTCGGATGGGGAGATTTCCTTGGGGATCTTCTTGATCACCACACGGATCTGTCTGTCTTCTGGGAGAGAGTAGGTGTGGAATGACACACCTCTCGCTTGCAGAAGGGTATTCAAGTCCCTATAGTCGCGGGACGTCGCGAGTGTGACTTTAATACCCTGTTGGGTCGATCTGGCGTTGGTGTAGTTGATCCTCTGTTCAACACACCATTTGGAGATGGCCGTCCACTTCTCCTTGTCTTGGATGAAGACAGGGGGAGGGGGCGCGACCTTCTTGGTACCGGGAGGGTTTTTGGCGGGGGCATCCTGCGCGGAGGATGGCGTACTCGCGATCGGGCGGGGGGTGGGGGGGGAAACTACGGGGGATCCTACGGGGAGGGGGGTGGGTGAGGGTGGGGGAGCATCCCTATCTACATAGTGGGTAGACGGGCTATCATCGATGGCGACTACTTTGGACGCCTGAGAGGAGCTCTGCTTCTTCATCTTCCTCTTACCGGAGGTGACAGCTGTGAAGCCGTCATCGTCCGACTGCGAGCTTGAAGAAGAGGCATGCTCTTCGTTATCGGAGGGGAAGGGGGTGGGGGCGCGCTTTGAGGAAGCGGGCTCGCTAGTATCCATCATGGTAGATGGAGCTGATTGCGATGCTGCGAGTGCATCGCTAAAAATGTCTAATTGATCTGAAGGATCGGGGGGAAAGTGCTTCTCAGCGATCGACTCGACCACTGGACCGAATTCCTTGCTGAGAGACGGATCGATCTGAAGGATCTTGCTCAGAGCTTGAAGGAGGATCAGGTTGTCTTTCCTGAGGGTATCTAATTGGTCACTAAAGGACCTGAGTTGGGCCTCCATCTTAAGGAGGCTCATTTTAACAAAGAATTAATAAAAAGAGATTTTTAAAACTCCTAATGGCCCTAATCCTATCTCCCCGGGCGGACTACCGGGGATGTGTGAAACCCTCCCTGCCGGGTATAGGCAGGGAGGTTGAGTACTTAAAGTGAGCCCTAAGCTTGCTTTTGCCCGTTGCCTGTCTTATTGTGCAACGGGGTCCTGACCAGTCTAGTGTGAAGGGTGTAGACACACCCAACCACTCTAGGTGTGTAGCTGTGGAAGCAAAACTGTCACCAATGCCGACTAGGAGACCCCCCAAGGCCGAACACTGGGACCCGTCCAATTGACTGCCTAGCCCTGAAGGGGTTCGGCGGGTGTAATTGGGTCAACACCCCCTCGGTTTCGTTGGCACCGTATGGTATCCACCGAGGACCACGAAACTGTGGTTTTGCCCTGAAGGGGCCTGTGACGCGCTACGTTTTGACCTTTAATCTGCTAACAGAAATACTTTATTAATTGTGTCTTGAAAAAGACAGCAATTAATAGCTGAAGAACTGGAGAGTCGCGAAGAACAGGAACCACCGGCTTGAAACAGGAACCACAAGCTTGAGTGATCAGGAACACGAAGAGCAGCACGACCGTCCGCAACCGATGCCAGTTGCTGAGTGATTTTTTTTTTTTTTTTTTTAAGATTCACAACTGCTCGTATTTATACTGTACGGTGAGCTCAGCGGGGGGGGGGGACAGAGACGTGGAGGTGCGCGGGGCGAGGCGAGCCGACGCTCGACGTTGATTGGTCGATTGAACTATGTCTCTTAAAAGTTACATACCTACGTACCAAACTTTATGTTATCCAATTTGATTTTAGTTATTACTCTACATATACGAGAAAGAAAACCAAGTACTTATCCCGTAACAGTTAATACTATTCAATTTACTCGATATATAGGTACCTACCTACGGAATGAATAATTTATACTCGTAACGATCGTAGCCGAAATATTTTTAGGTAATATGGTAGGTAGGTAGGTAGGTAGGTAGGTAGGTATGAAACTAACTAACCATAATACTGTGTCCCTAGTAAAGTAAAGTAGGATGTAAATCGTCAGGAAAGTATATTTTATATTGTAAGACTAGTACTTCTCTCTCTCTCTCTCATTAATTCGACTTTATTCATTGAAAATAAAAGTAGCTTATGTCGATCATAGTTTAGGGTTAAGGTAGGTAGGTAGGTAGGTAGATAGATATGTGTGTGTGTGTGTGTGTGTATTTAGCGTTTTTTTTTATGACGTCTGATATAAAGAAACATTTAATTATCTGATACATATGTGGCCCTGAAAAGGGCCTTTTATGTGAACGAGCAAACGCACAGCCACAGCCACAGACACGCTGCAATGCACGAAGGCAGTCTACGTGGAGGGCGATGTGTATTGTGACGTCAGCAGCAGTTTAAGCGCGTTCGCCTCTGATCCTGCGCGCCAACTGGATGTCCTTGGGCATGATGGTGACGCGCTTCGCGTGAATCGCGCACAGGTTGGTGTCTTCGAAGAGACCGACGAGATAAGCTTCGCTAGCCTCCTGCAGCGCCATAACAGCGGAGCTCTGGAAACGGAGATCGGTCTTGAAGTCCTGTGCGATCTCACGCACGAGACGCTGGAACGGAAGCTTGCGGATCAGCAGTTCGGTACTCTTCTGGTAGCGACGAATCTCACGGAGGGCCACAGTGCCGGGCCTGTAGCGATGGGGTTTCTTAACACCACCGGTGGCCGGTGCGCTCTTGCGCGCAGCCTTGGTGGCGAGCTGCTTCCTCGGCGCCTTACCACCGGTGGATTTACGAGCGGTCTGCTTAGTACGCGCCATTGTAAACAAGGAACGACAGACAAATAATAATCAACTGAGAATACTGACTTTAGATACACGCAACGGACGCGCGCGGACCTATACACTTCGAACGTAGGAGAGCGAATAAAACCGTGAACTTTTTTTTTTTTTTTTTTTTTGTCTAGGGCATCTCGTAGCTCACCTCTGAGGTGATGACTACTTAACCGGTCAATCCTGCGGCTGCCTTAAGCTACTAACTTAAAGCCTCCAGCCAGGGGCAAAACTATTCTAAATTAAAACTAGGCGAACGCTCGCTAAGGGCACCCCCTGTGGGGTACGGACCTCGGCTTAGGGCGTCGCTGGGGGGAGGACAGCAAGTTGGGACAGGCTGGATCAAAGATGATTCATTATTATTAATCGGGGAATTTAAGACTACATTTCTCAGCAAAACGCGGGCTGGCGCTTCTGCGAGCAAGGGTCGGTGGGGAGTATTATTTACTCGGGCGGGTCGCGATCGCGGAGGACCTCGGCGGCGAGGTCGGAATGCGGGTCGGTGTCTGTGTTTCTTGTGCACTGTACTTGTGGCCCTATTGCTCTCCTGGAGGAGGGTTATGGGGTCGTCTGGGTCGGTAAGGATTTGCCTTGGGCGGCGGGTCTGACTGATTCTACTCGTGACATAATTGGCGGCCTCGACAACCAGAGGGTTGCGATGTTTGGCGGCGGACTCAAAGAAACGCTTGGAATTGCGTTTGAGAAATTGGTGGATTGTGGGGATCTTTAGGTCGAGATGGAGGATCTCGTTCCTAACGTACCAGGGGGCACCGGTGATTTTCCGGAGAAATCTATTTTGGAGCGTTTGCATCCTATGAATATGACGGGGTTTTGCGTGTGCAAATACGGCTCCCGCATAGGTCATGATGGGACGAACGCACGCCGTGTACGTACGCAATTTGCACTTAAGTGACATTTTGCTACGTGCATTCAGGACAGAGTGGAGTCTACCGAGGACGAAAGCGGCTCGCGAGCGGACCTGCTTTATGTGCTCACTGAAGGTGAGATGCTGATCTAGGACGACACCTAGGTATTTGGCTCGCTTCTCCCAAGGGATAGGCTTGCCGAACATGGTGATGGGTCGGGGGGGTTTGAACCTTTTGCGCGGTTTCCTAAAGAGAATCGCTTGGCTTTTATCCGGGTTAACTTCGATCCTCCACTTTCTAAACCAGGTGCCGAGCATGTCGACTGAGGTCTGGAGAGTGTGGGCTATCGAGTCAGTGCTGGTTCCCTTGTAGTAAATGGCCGTATCGTCTGCGAACAGAGCCAACTGCGCCCTTTTACTCTTTGGGATATCGCTGGTGAAAAGCGTGAAGATTAGGGGGGAGAGCACAGAGCCTTGAGGGACTCCTGCGCGGATAGGACGAGGGGAGGATATCGCTCCTTCGATACGATAGCGGAAGGTGCGGTTTGACAAAAAGTCCCGTAAGATGAGCACGAGACGGTCCGGCACACCGAGTTTGTAGAGCTTATATAATAAGCCGTTGTGCCAGACTTTGTCGAACGCTTTCGCTATATCGAAGAATATTGCACCGGTTATCAAGCCGCGCTGGAAGCCAGCGCATATGCTTTCAATAATCCGGTGGGCCTGATGCACGCTAGAGTGCTGGGTTCGGAATCCAAACTGTTCGTTGGGGATGAGGCCCTTGGTTTCGGCAAAATCTCTGAGGCGCTTATAAATAAGCCTCTCATAGACTTTGCCGAGTACCTTGAGCAAACTGATGGGGCGGTAACTCGACGGCTCGGTCTTGGGCTTGCCGGGCTTCGGTATGCCGATGACCGTGGCTTCTTTCCATGCTTGGGGAAAGATGTTATTGCTTAGGGCACCATTGAAGATGGTGGCCAATAGCATTATCAGGTGAGCAGGGAATAGCTGGATCACCCTATTGGTGATTCCATCTGAGCCGGGGGCTTTGCGGGTTTTCAGACCTTTGATGATGTCATGCACTTCGTCTGGAGTGACGGGAGGCAGAGGACTATCAGGGTCTTCAACGGGAGGGAGAGAGGATCTACGTTCGACCTCGGCGTCGACCTCTAGGAGGTGAGCTTGGTCTACCGGTTGGGAGCTAGGGGAGCATTGAGCTTCTAGACTGTCTGCTAGGCATTCAGCCTTTTCTAAGTCCTCGAACGCGATGGTCTTGTCGGGACGGGTCAGGGGGGGCATGGAGGCCACTTGCTGGGACTTGAGTTTCCTCTGAAGTTCCCAGAATGCCAGGTGGGTGGGCTCTAGTTCGCTGAGCATCTTGTCCCAGCCCGTGTCACGCAGCTCCTGTATGCGTGTCTTTACAGTTCTCTGTAAATAGCGCATATGGGCTTTGTTAGCGGAGCAGGGAAAATTGCTGTAGGCACGAACGGCCGCGTTCTTCTCAGTCAGCAGCGCGCGTACATCGTCCGGCAGGCTCCAGCGAGGGTCGCCCGACGCTGAAACCTCCCTAGAGCAGTCGCTCAGGACTGATTGTACGTGCTCCGTGAGTGAGTCGATCGCGGCCGTCGTGTCCGCGATAGAGTTGAATTTGTCGGGGATGGCGTCCAATTGGGGGGACGTGTTGGATTTCAGCTGGGTGCTTACTTTCTTCCAGTCCGTTACCCTTTTGGTGAGAGCGGGTTGAGAGGGGTCGGGGAGACCTATGCGGGGGGCCATTTTTATGACTACTGGGCGGTGGTCAGAGTTAAGCTCTTGCACCGTTTCTATGGATTCTAACCTTAGAGCGACGTTCTTAAGGAGCGCCACGTCTATGACGTCGGGGTTATGATGGGTAACGTGGGGAAAGTGAGTTGGGGTCATCGGGGCGATGACGTCAAAATTTAGAGAATTAGAGAGGTCGAACAGGTGTCGCCCTCTGGTACAGGTTCTGGAACTATTCCAGGCGGGATGCTTGGCATTGAAATCGCCCGCTAAGATAGCAGAGTCATTCATGCCGAGTAGGATAGAGAGGTCGTCTGAGAGGAGTTGGAAGTTCTCCGAAGTATTGAGGGGTGGGATGTAGACCGATACTAGTGAGATCGGCTGATGGCCGGTCATGCCTAAGCGGCAGATTGAGACTTCTAATCGTGAGAGGGGAGGAGGGTCTATTGGGATGCAATATAGATCCTTTTTATAGTAAATAAGGGTGCCGCCCAAGTGACATCGCGTCCTGTCATTGCGAACTATGCGATAGTTGGCAATTGACGGGTCGCGGTTGCATGGCTTAAGAAAAGACTCTTGGATAAGGAGGATGTCAATTTGATGGTCGCGAAGGAAAGTCGCGATCTCATCACGTTGGCCTCTAATGCCATTGGCGTTGAAAAAACCTAACTTGAGGGATCGGGGTTTGAACCTAGTATTGATGGTGTTATACATTATGGGTTCTAGTAGGGGTGCTGAGGGAGGTCAGGGCTTGCGTGATCTCGGGATACGCATTGTAGATGGCCTGCAACCTGAAGAGGTCGCCAGCGGCCTGAGCGGCCAGGATTTCCTGGGCCATTTGGATAGCGCGAGGGGAGAGGAAGGCTATAAAAGTCGAACTTATAATGTTATAGGCCATGCTAGGGCCGACTGTGGGGGGGGCTGAGGTTGGGGGACGCGATGCTACTGGAGCAGGTGCGGGTTTGACGAGGGGCGCGGTGATGCGAATGCGGGGGTCCATGAGACGGGGGATGGTGGTGGTTTGGGGGGGGGTAGGGGCAATGGGTTGGGAGGGGGGTATGGGTTGAGAGGGGGGTATGGGTTGAGACGAGGGTACGGGTTGAGAGGGGCCTATGGGTTGAGAGGGGGCCAGGGCTGAGAAAGCTTGCTGGTGGTGGAGGTAATTCCACGGACTTGGCCTCTGAGGGCTTAGTCGCTGGGGCATCTGAGCTGAGGGTACTTTAAACCCTGAAGGAGCTTCCCTTTGCTGACGAGCGTCGAAACGTTTGGTCAGTTTGGGGGATGTGGATTTGGGGGCTTTTGGGCAGCCGCGGTAATTAGCCGGGTGGCCTACTTGCCCGCAGAGGACACAGCTGGGTGGGTCGGGACATAGGGAGTGGTCCTTTGGCCGGGTGCACTCGGGAGTGCCGTGCTCGCCCAGGCACTTGACGCACCTGGGTTTTGCGTGGCAGTTCCGTTGCGAGTGGCCGTAAAGCTGGCACTGGTGGCATTGGCCAATAGCACCGCTTTTCCAGGGCTTCTCAATAGAGAAACCCACGAGGGAACATAGAGATTTTAGCTGGAATATAGGGTGGTGACCCTCTACCGGGGAGCAAACAACGAGGATCATGTCGTATGCCTCACCGCGTTTGCCGCGGTGCATACGGTGGACCTCATCAACGGGGATCTTCTGCGACTGAAGGTCGGCTAGGATATCCGAAGGGGGGATTTCCTTCGGGATCCTTTTGATAACGACGCGGATCTGACGTTCTTCTGGGAGGGAGAACGAGTGGTATGACACTCGTCTCTCTCTCAGTAGCGTTGTAAAAGCCCTATAGTCACGGGACGTAGGGACTGTAACTTTAATACCCTGTTGGGTGTTCCTGGCGCTAGTGTATGCGATCTTTTGATCGCAACACCATTTGGAGATATCCGTCCATTTCCCCTTGTCCTGTACGAACACGGGTGGTGGCGGAGGGACCTTTTTTGGCCCAGAAGTAGGTGGGGTGGGGGCAACCTGCGCGGAGGTTGACGCTATCGGGCGGGGGGCGGGGGAGGGGGAAGCTACGGGGGCACAAGTAGCGGGTAGGGCTAGGGAAGGGAGGAGCGACTCAGAGTCCTCTACCGCAACGACCTTGTTGGCCTGGGTGGAGCTCTGCTTCTTGTTCTTCCTTTTCATCCCTTTTCCTTGGACGGGGATGAAACCGTCGTCGTCGGAATGGGAGGAAGAGGAAGAAGAGAATTTAGCCTCTTCATCTGACGGGTATGGGGAAACGGGGCGCTTTGAAGCGGTGGGGATGGGCTCGTCTGTGTCCATGGACACTGACGGGCTGAGCGGGCTATCCCGCGCGACGGCAGGGATGTCTAAAGCGTCACTGAACGTAGTGACGTTTCGGTCAGAGGGACCAGGGAGGGTTCGCTGTAAAGCAGCGAAATGCCCACCCCATTTGGTTTTGAGCCGGGGCTCATCGTCGAGGACTCTCTGAAAGAGTTTGATGAACGCTGTCAGAGCGTCCTCCATATCTAACAGGGGATTTTAAATTTGGGAATAAATAACTCCTATCTTTCCCTATACCTAACTCCCCGGGCGGACTACCGGGGATGTGTAAAACCCTCCCTGCCGGGTATAGGCAGGGAGGTTGTGTGCCTAAGGGTGAGCCCTAAGCTTGATTTTTGCCCGTTGCCTATCTTAATGTGCAACAGGGTCCTACAAGTCTAGTGCGAAGGGTGTAGACACACCCAACCGACACTAGGTGTGTAGCTGTTGAAGGAAAACTGTCACCAATGCCGACTAGGAGACCCCCCAAGGCCGAACACTGGGACCCGTCCAACTGACTGCCTAGCCCTGAAGGGGTTCGGCGGGTGTGATTGGGTCAACACCCCCTCGGCTTCGTTGGCACCGTATGGTATCCACCGAGGACCACGAAACTGTGGTTTTACCCAGAAGGGGCCAATGACGCGCTACGTTTTGACTTATCTCTGTTAACAGAAAAACTTTATTAATTGTGTCTTGAAAAAGACAGACAATTAATAGCGGTCGGTAGTCCTTGACTACGTAGTTCGTCGCTCTGCACGACGATATCAGGATTCCACAGCAGGAACCACAAACAGGAACTCAGGAACACACAGCAGCGCACGTCCGTCCGCGACCGGTGCCGAGCGTAGAATCCTGAAGAGCGATTTTTAAGATTCACAACTGCTCGTATTTATACTGTACGGTGAGCTCAGCGGGGGGGGGGGACAGAGACGTGGAGGTGCGCGGGGCGAGGCGAGCCGACGCTCGACGTTGATTGGTCGATTGAACTATGTCTCTTAAAAGTTACATACCTACGTACCAAACTTTATGTTATCCAATTTGATTTTAGTTATTACTCTACATATACGAGAAAGAAAACCAAGTACTTATCCCGTAACAGTTAATACTATTCAATTTACTCGATATATAGGTACCTACCTACGGAATGAATAATTTATACTCGTAACGATCGTAGCCGAAATATTTTTAGGTAATATGGTAGGTAGGTAGGTAGGTAGGTAGGTAGGTATGAAACTAACTAACCATAATACTGTGTCCCTAGTAAAGTAAAGTAGGATGTAAATCGTCAGGAAAGTATATTTTATATTGTAAGACTAGTACTTCTCTCTCTCTCTCTCATTAATTCGACTTTATTCATTGAAAATAAAAGTAGCTTATGTCGATCATAGTTTAGGGTTAAGGTAGGTAGGTAGGTAGGTAGATAGATATGTGTGTGTGTGTGTGTGTGTATTTAGCGTTTTTTTATGACGTCTGATATAAAGAAACATTTAATTATCTGATACATATGTGGCCCTGAAAAGGGCCTTTTATGTGAACGAGCAAACGCACAGCCACAGCCACAGACACGCTGCAATGCACGAAGGCAGTCTACGTGGAGGGCGATGTGTATTGTGACGTCAGCAGCAGTTTAAGCGCGTTCGCCTCTGATCCTGCGCGCCAACTGGATGTCCTTGGGCATGATGGTGACGCGCTTCGCGTGAATCGCGCACAGGTTGGTGTCTTCGAAGAGACCGACGAGATAAGCTTCGCTAGCCTCCTGCAGCGCCATAACAGCGGAGCTCTGGAAACGGAGATCGGTCTTGAAGTCCTGTGCGATCTCACGCACGAGACGCTGGAACGGAAGCTTGCGGATCAGCAGTTCGGTACTCTTCTGGTAGCGACGAATCTCACGGAGGGCCACAGTGCCGGGCCTGTAGCGATGGGGTTTCTTAACACCACCGGTGGCCGGTGCGCTCTTGCGCGCAGCCTTGGTGGCGAGCTGCTTCCTCGGCGCCTTACCACCGGTGGATTTACGAGCGGTCTGCTTAGTACGCGCCATTGTAAACAAGGAACGACAGACAAATAATAATCAACTGAGAATACTGACTTTAGATACACGCAACGGACGCGCGCGGACCTATACACTTCGAACGTAGGAGAGCGAATAAAACCGTGAACCCAAAACGTCGTGTATTTATAGTCAGGCAAAGTAAGCGGGCAGGAGCGCGCGCGCCCCTGCGCGCCCTCTGTAGTACAACGATCTAACTAAAATTGTCATAAAATAGAAAACAATTTTTCATTTATTATGTACAGCTATGTTTAAAACTTAATATTATTAATTATTTTGTATTTTTCATAAAATACACCCGTCTGGTAAAACAGTGTAGATTGAAAAAAAAAAAAGAGAGGAAAAATCCCCCCCCCCCCCCCTCCCCCCATACAAGTATAAAAATTTGTTAAAAACTTAATAATAATTGTGATTTATGGCTGCTAATCTATACAATTGGACGCCCCCCCCCCCCCCCCCCCCCCCCCGCATACAAGTATACAAATTTTATTAGCTACTTGTCTAAACAGACGTGTTGAGAAACTACGGATTTTCTATGTTAAGTTTTCTAGTACACTCTTATTCACTTGCATCTTAATTAGTACCTACGCTATCGTTTACGCGGGAAATTACCTATGCATGTTGTAATTTTGTTGATGCAGTTGTTTAGTAAATAAGTAGGTAAGTGAATAATATGTATGTAACTGAGTGTAGGTAGGTAGGTAGGTAGGTAGGTAGGTAGGTCGGTCTATATAATAAGCCTGATATAGTCTTCATTCAATTCATTATGATACTAGGTAGGTAGGTAGGTAGGTAGGTAGGTAGGTAGGTAGGTACGTGTTTTTCTTATAATTTTTATGTAGTAGTAACGTTTTGACTGTCATCAAATTTAAAGAAACGTGAATTTATCACATGAACATATTTGTGGCCCTGAAAAGGGCCTTTTGTTTTTACTCCTGCCTGCCATCCCACGGTGTGCGTGCGCGTCCAGACGTTTGTCGTGGTTTGCCCGTAAGCACGTGAATCATGCGCGTCTCGTACGTACATACATGACACACAGCGGGTAGATGATACCTATGTGTGTATATGTATGCACATTACGATGACACTAACACAATTAACACGCACCACAGTCAACAAGACACACGAACAAGCGCACTGGGTTTAACACTGTACACAAACACGAGGCGGCGGCTTTGAGACGGAGCGTCGGCGGCTCTTGCTAGCCTACCGAGCCCGCTCACTTGGAGCTGGTGTATTTGGTGACGGCCTTGGTGCCCTCACTGACGGCGTGCTTGGCGAGCTCACCAGGCAGCAGGAGCCTGACGGACGTTTGCACCTCCCTGGACGTGATGGTGGATCTCTTGTTGTAGTGGGCGAGACGGGAAGCTTCGGCGGCGATACGCTCGAAGATGTCGTTCACGAACGAGTTCATGATAGACATGGCCTTGCTGGAGATACCGGTGTCGGGGTGCACCTGCTTCAGGACCTTGTAGATGTAGATGGCGTAACTCTCCTTCCTCTTGTGCTTCTTCTTCTTCTTGTCGGTCTTGGAGATGTTCTTCTGGGCTTTGCCAGACTTCTTGGCGGCTTTACCACTTGTCTTGGGCGGCATTATGAAATTGTCGAGCGAGTACACGTGCTACCGAAACGGAGTTCAGTCGCAGTATAAACCGTGAAAATAGTAGGATGTCGTATTTATAGTGATACGAACGGCGCACAGTGGCGGCAAACGGTGAGATATTCGACGCAGCGGCGGACCAATCACAGCGCTCCTAAGCCAGAGTGTAGATCGCGCGCGGGGAGAGGGGATGCTCAGGAGGGGGTTGAAGGGGGCGGGCGAGGCGATGCTTATTGCTTGTATTCGTCATTATTGGAAAATATGTAAGAAAACTTTTGTTTTTTTTTTTTTAACTTAAACAAACTATTTAAAAATTACATTTAGTTTTTAGGTTATAGTAACTGATTTCATATTAATATATATTATTTTCATAATGCATTTGAATAAGATTTATGCACCTAATATCATAAAAAAAAAAAAAAAAATGTAATAGGTAAGTAATTCATTATTAAAGCTTTCGAAACCTTTACCTGCTCACGTTATTTAGTATATATAGTAAATTATATATAGGTAGGTATTTATTAACTGCTGTTCTGTGTTATTATGTAAATAAACATTGTTGTCGTGATGTATAAACCACCAACATAATTTTTGTTGTAATAACTAAATATTAGGTAGGTAGGTAAGTAAGTAAGTATGTATGTATGTATGTATCTACATACCGACAACATTTTGTACTGCTCTCGTAACAACAACATTTTCATACCTACTCTAACTTTGCGTTTGTCATTTTTTTTTTTTTTTTTTTGTAGTTTCTAAATCTCCTTCCTTACAGTTATTAAGTAGGTACAGTACAGTCTATTTCAAAGAGAGAGTGCGTGAGGTAGGTAGGTAGATAGATAGATAGATATTTCATTAGTAGGTAGGTACGTTTTTGTTTGACAACACTGATAAAGAAACTGTCTTTGTATGTAATATTTGACGAATCATATTGTGGCCCTGAAAAGGGCCTTTTGTTTTGAATGCATACGAGCGGAGAGCATCGCGAAACCGACATAATAGATTATAGCATAGCCATAAATATTATATCAAAGTACGCGTGCGGGGGCACTCGCACGAAGCACCACGTTCAGAAGTCGCGTCGTGGCACAACGTTTAAGCTTTCTTCTCGGTCTTCTTGGGCAGTAGCACGGCCTGGATGTTCGGCAGCACACCACCTTGAGCGATCGTCACACCGGAGAGCAGCTTGTTCAACTCCTCGTCGTTGCGGATGGCCAATTGAAGATGACGCGGGATGATCCTGGTCTTCTTGTTGTCTCTCGCGGCGTTGCCGGCCAACTCGAGGACCTCAGCCGCCAGATACTCCATCACGGCGGCCAAGTAGACGGGAGCGCCGGCACCCACGCGCTCTGCGTAGTTTCCGTTACGCAGCAGCCTGTGAATACGACCCACAGGGAACTGGAGACCAGCACGGTTGGAACGGGACTTTGCCTTTCCCTTCACCTTGCCACCTTTACCGCGACCAGACATAATTGAAAGATTTGGTTAAAGAACAACTCACGAAAACAACGAAACACGCGTACAGAAGTGCGCGCGCCGAAAGAATCTAGTTATAATGCCCCGTTTGTTTTTTTTTTTTTTTTTTTTAACTATGGCATCTCGCAGGTATACCACTAAGGTATTTACTGCTTAACCGAACAATCCTGTGGCTGCCTTAAGCACTACACTCAAAGCCTCCAGCCAGGAGCAACTATTCTACATTAAAATTAGGCGAACGCTCGCTAAGGGCACCCCCTGTGGGGTACGAACCTCGGCTTAGGGCGTCGCTGAGGGGGGGACAGCAAGATGGGACAGGCTGGATCACGGATATATTATTATTAGACGGGGAATTTAAAGCTACGCGCTCAGCTGCGGCGCGGGCTGGCGCTTCATCGGACAAGGGTCGGGGGGGAGTATTATTTACTCGTGAGGGTCGCGCGCGCGGAGGACCTCGGCGGCGAGGTCGGTACGACGGGTGTCGGGTGTGTTTGTGCACTGTACTGGTGGCCCTATTGCTCTCCTGGAGGAGAGTGGTTGGATCATCTGGATCGGAGAGGACATGCCTAGGACGGCGAAATCGACTAATGCGGGAGGGGGTATAATTGGCCGCTTCAACAACCAGAGGGTTGCGGTGATTGGCGGCGGAATCAAAATGACGCTTTGCAATGCGTTTTAGGAACTGATGGATAGTGGGGATTTTGAGATCTAGGTGGAGGTTAATATTTCTGACATACCAGGGAGCGCCCGTGGCTCTTCTAAGGAATCTGTTCTGGATCACCTGCATCTTATGGATGTTTCTGGGGGATGTGTGTGCAAAGACTACACCCGCATAGGTCATGATGGGGCGGATGCACGCTGTGTAGATGCGCAATTTGCACTTGAGTGACAATTTGCTGCGTGCATTAACGATGTAGTAAAGTCTACTGAGAGCGAAGGCGGCCCGCGAGCGAACCGACCTTATGTGCTCTGTAAAGTTGAGGTAATGATCGAGGATGACTCCCAAGTACTTGGCTTGCTTCTCCCAGGGGATAGGCTTGCCTAACAAGGTGAGTGGTCGGGGAATGTGAGGGGGTCTAGATCGCGGTTTTATGAATAATACCGCCTGACTTTTGTCGGGGTTTACCTCGATTCTCCATTTCTTAAACCAGGCGCCAAGGTTATTGACAGCCCGTTGTAAGAGAAGGTGGATCTGAGTCTGAAAACCGAAAGAATCTAGTTATAATGCCCGGATTTATATTTGCGACTCCATTTTATACCCCGCTCGAGTAGCCGTGTCAGTGGGAGGGGTACACAGCTAACGAAACTAATTCACAAAACGCGCAAGCGCGCGCGCGCGCTCTCAAGCCGAGCGGCGTCATGTACGTGCGCTGCGCCGTGGTTACGGGGTGGGTAGAGTTTTAGCACAATTTAATAAACCGTCACAATTACCTACATTTATGACAAGACTTTTAATAATATTAATGTTTTTTTTTTTTTTTTTTTTTCTTTTTTATTCAATAACTTTTGAAATGGGATTGTAGGTAGGTACTCACCTACACCTTCGGATGGGGTATTTTATTTATGACCCTAAATATGTTACGTCACATGTTATGAAAAGGCTTTAATATAATATGAATTAGGTAGGCATTTAGTGGTAGGCACTATAAAATTTCCGTATTTTCCCTAAGTCATTATAATAACCCTTATAGATTTATTAGACTGTAAGCATTAGTGTCGAATTTTGAAATCGAAAGTGCAGTGGAAATTGTATTCATTTATAATAATAGGTAGGTAGGTAGGTAGGTAGGTAGGTAGGTGGGTAGGTAGGTAGGTAGGTGGGTAGGTAGGTAGGTAGAACTGTCTGTCTGTTTATTTATTTAGGACCTATCTTCTATGTATTTCCTATTTAGATAGATAATAGTATAATATAACGTTTTGACTCTCGCTGTTATAGAAACGAATATTTTTCATATTCATGATAGTTTTGTTAGCCCTGAAAAGGGCTTTTTGGTGTGGTGAGCGCATGCACGCGCGCTAAGCATCTCGGTGCCGCCGTCCGTGGTTTCTTCAGTTTTGCTTCTGATGAATCGTTGGTGACGAGCTCGAGACACGTCGAGCGCGTTCCGCACCCTCCTTCCCGAGGACGATAGACGCGTACGTACTGCGTGCGCGCGGTTAGACGATGATGAAAACAAACAAACGCACAAAGCACGCGCGCGCCTCTCTCTACAGTGTGCAGTATTATTATAGTACAAAACAACATTAATAATAATAATTATGTAAGTACGTACGTACACACTGCACAGTAGGTAAGACGCACACGCACATTTGTCACTATCACTCATCGGCAGCTGCTGCTGTTGGTGTTGCGGGTATCGATGGTGGTGAGTGGGTGGATGGTGGTAGTCAGCCGACTCTGCGCCGCTGTCGTCGTCGCCGTCGCCGTCGCCTGTGTAACGCGAACGCGATCGTGGCTTACTTCTTAGCGGCGGACGCTTTCTTGGCTGCCGGCTTAGACTTGGGTGTGACCGCGGCCTTCTTGGGTTTAGGCGCTTTGGGTTTCTTGGTCGGCGGCTTTGCTGTCTTTTTAGCTTTGGGAGCGGCGCCTCCCTTCGCCTTAGCGGGGGCGGCGGCCTTCTTGGGTGTCGGCTTCTTCTTAGCGGCGGCAACCTTCTTGTCCTTGGCGGCGGCGGCCTTGGACTTTGAAGGTGAACTGGAGGCGGCAGACGCGGCCGCGGCTGCTGCCTTCTTGGTCTTGGCGCCAGCCGCAGAGGCGGTCGCCTTCTTCGTCTTGGCGGCGGCGGCCGGCGCCTTGCCGGCGGCCTTGCCAGCCGCACCGGCGGGTTTCTTGGCGTGGTGCGATTTCGACTCGAGCTTGAAGGAACCGGAGGCACCCTTGCCCTTGGTCTGGATCAGTGCGCCAGATTCGACGGCGCTCTTCAGGTATTTTCTGATGAACGGAGCCAGTTTCTCCGCGTCGACCTTGTACTGAGCGGCGATGTACTTCTTGATCGCCTGCAGGGAAGATCCGCTACGCTCCTTCATCTCCTTGATAGCGTTGTTGACCATCTCAGATGTTTTGGGATGAGTCGGTTTCGCCTTCGGTTTCTTCGCGGCACCGGCGCCGCCGGCCTGCCTCGCCTGCTTCTTCGCTGGTGTAGTGGGCGCGGGGGCCTCGGTAGCGACTGCGGTGTCTGCCATTGTAATTTGAAAAAAGATTCAACTTTACACTTGCAACGTTCAATAATAAAGAGAGAGAGTGTCTGACTTAGATGTCGCCACTTATAGGTTTCAAGAAGTTCGTATACGTACGCTTAGGTACGACGGAACTTTACCGTAACGAGCGCCGTGATGTCGCGGGACGTTTTCTCGTACGAACGCTTGAAAGTTTTCACTAACACGTATCTAATAAAATAAACAAAAAGAATGGTTAACGGCGTTAAGTGCATCGAGATTTTGCGGTTTCGGACAGGTCATGAAGTTGACGATGCGGGTGTGCGAATTCGGGGCGAGTGAGGTGCGCGTTCAGCCGGTGGCGGTGTTTTATTTTGACGACTGCGTACGAAGCGCAGGTCGGGTCGTGTTCAAAACGTTATTTTCTCTATAAAAGTGATAGTTAGTGTGCAGTTAGGTCGACGCGTCAACAAGGAGGATATCGAGCTTGTGTGGTAACAGGACTTCGTCGATATCACACCGTCTCGCGAAGGTATTATCGACCTAAAAGTGAAGCGTCGTAAAACACCGCGAGCGCCGAACTGCTAAGGACGGACACGACTCCGTCCAGGACGTGCAACCTATTAATATACTGTAATATTAAAAGACGAGAGTGCCCTTCGACGAGTGGACAGTGTACAGTCTGGTATAATCGCATCGGGAAGCGTATAGTAAACAATGTGTAAAACGACAATAATAGGTACTGGTACTGGGTAGGTCGGGCGGTCGCGCCAGTACCATCGTGCACGGCTGGCCTGTGTACCGCGCTCTCTTCACAGTAAACAGTCCGCCTGTGTAACACAGCTAGGTACCTACCGTGTATAGTAAAATAATGAGTGAGTGAGTGAGTAAGTAGGTAAATAAATAAAACGAACAAAAAAATAATGATGCTAACAAAATTGCAATGTACCTAAGTAATAATAAACAACACGACATAAACAAACGGCACGCACATCGAGGGGCGTTCAAACGAATAGGCACCTAGCTAGGTAGATGTTCTACAACGTAAGTATTGAATCTACTAATGTAAAGTTTTACTTTTATTTTTCATTCAATTCCAGCATACGTATACACACACCTCAGTGAGTGGCGATGGGCTTTTCATCACGCGTAGAAGAACAAAAACAAGCGCGTATTTATTACCTACGAGTATCTATCTGCGTATTATAAGCAAGCGAAGCGCATTATGTAGGTACCTACATCAATTTCAACTTGAAGATAACAATAAAAAGAATTTATTTATAATATAATTACGGTATTTCATTTATGTTCACCCCTCTCTCGTAGGTAGTAGGTAGGTAACTCCAAAACCAAAGTAGGTAAGTACGTATTACAGTGCCTAATGAATTTGGGTCACCAACAAGTATAGTAGTGTAAGTATTGGTAACGTGGTGGTACTGGCTTACATCTTAGTAAGTAAGTAAGTAAGTAAGTAAGTAAGTAGGTAGGTAGGTAGGTAGAGGTACGTTTTTTAGACAATTCCAATCAAGAAACATATTTAAAATATCGAATAATATGCGGCCCTGAAAAGGGCCTTTTTTATGTGCGCGTCTATATACGGATGGTTGAACGGTATGATTATGTTCACAACAAACACAACACACACACGTCCACCACAGTATGTAGAGCTGGTTGCGCCGCCGCAGGCAACAACACGTACACGCGGGGCATGCAGGTGTTTAACCGCCGAAACCGTACAGGGTGCGACCCTGGCGCTTCAGAGCGTAGACGACGTCCATGGCGGTGACGGTCTTCCTCTTGGCGTGCTCGGTGTAAGTGACAGCGTCGCGAATGACGTTCTCTAGGAACACTTTAAGGACACCGCGAGTCTCTTCGTAGATCAGACCGGAGATACGTTTCACGCCGCCTCTGCGAGCCAGACGACGGATGGCGGGCTTCGTGATACCTTGGATGTTATCACGAAGTACCTTCCTGTGACGCTTGGCTCCTCCTTTTCCCAGACCCTTTCCTCCCTTACCGCGACCGGTCATCTTCTTTGCAGTGGGGTTTCAAAATATGTAATACACTCAGCACGGTAGTGCGCACACGAACGACGCGAGCGACTGGAATATTTTTAAGATTTTTTTTTTTTTTAACTATGGCATCTCGCAGGTATACCACTAAGGTATTTACTGCTTAACCGAACAATCCTGTGGCTGCCTTAAGCACTACACTCAAAGCCTCCAGCCAGGAGCAACTATTCTACATTAAAATTAGGCGAACGCTCGCTAAGGGCACCCCCTGTGGGGTACGAACCTCGGCTTAGGGCGTCGCTGAGGGGGGGACAGCAAGATGGGACAGGCTGGATCACGGATATATTATTATTAGACGGGGAATTTAAAGCTACGCGCTCAGCTGCGGCGCGGGCTGGCGCTTTATCGGACAAGGGTCGGGGGGGAGTATTATTTACTCGTGAGGGTCGCGCGCGCGGAGGACCTCGGCGGCGAGGTCGGTACGACGGGTGTCGGGTGTGTTTGTGCACTGTACTGGTGGCCCTATTGCTCTCCTGGAGGAGAGTGGTTGGATCATCTGGATCGGAGAGGACATGCCTAGGACGGCGAAATCGACTAATGCGGGAGGGGGTATAATTGGCCGCTTCAACAACCAGAGGGTTGCGGTGATTGGCGGCGGAATCAAAATGACGCTTTGCAATGCGTTTTAGGAACTGATGGATAGTGGGGATTTTGAGATCTAGGTGGAGGTTAATATTTCTGACATACCAGGGAGCGCCCGTGGCTCTTCTAAGGAATCTGTTCTGGATCACCTGCATCTTATGGATGTTTCTGGGGGATGTGTGTGCAAAGACTACACCCGCATAGGTCATGATGGGGCGGATGCACGCTGTGTAGATGCGCAATTTGCACTTGAGTGACAATTTGCTGCGTGCATTAACGATGTAGTAAAGTCTACTGAGAGCGAAGGCGGCCCGCGAGCGAACCGACCTTATGTGCTCTGTAAAGTTGAGGTAATGATCGAGGATGACTCCCAAGTACTTGGCTTGCTTCTCCCAGGGGATAGGCTTACCTAACAAGGTGAGTGGTCGGGGAATGTGAGGGGGTCTAGATCGCGGTTTTATGAATAAAACCGCCTGACTTTTGTCGGGGTTCACTTCAATTCTCCATTTCTTAAACCAGGCGCCAAGGTTATTGACAGCCCGTTGTAAGAGGAGGTGGATCTGAGTCTGCGACCGGCCCCTGCAATATATGGCCGTGTCATCTGCGAACAGAGCCAACTGCGCCGTATTGCTTTTGGGGATGTCGCTTGTGAAGAGCGAGAACATGAGCGGGGCGAGCACGGAGCCTTGAGGGACTCCGGCGCGGATTTGGCGGGGAGAGGATAGGGCTCCCTCGATGCGATAGCGGAAAGTACGATTCGACAAGTAGTCCCGTAAGATGAGCACGAGACGATCGGGCACTCCGAGTTTGTAGAGCTTAAAGATTAAGCCGTTGTGCCAGACCTTGTCGAATGCTTTCGCTATGTCGAAGAAGACCGCACCTGTCGACATGCCACGGTAGAAGCCGCCGCCGATGAATTCGACGATACGGTGGACCTGATGCACGCTAGAGTGCTGGGCTCTAAAGCCGAACTGTTCGTTGGGGATGAGGCCTTTGGTTTCAGCGTAGTCCCTGAGACGCTTATAAATAAGCCTCTCATAGATTTTGCCTAATACCTTGAGCAGACTGATGGGGCGGTAACTGGAGGGTTCGGTTTTGGGCTTGCCAGGCTTGGGGATACCTATCACTATGGCTTCTTTCCACGCTTGGGGGAAGATATTGTTGCTTAGAGCACCATTGAAGATGGTGGTCAGTAGCATAATAAGGTGGGCGGGGAAGAGTTGGATCACCCTATTGGTGATTCCATCTGAGCCGGGGGCTTTACGGATGTGGAGACCTTTGATGATGTCATGCACTTCGTCTGGAGTGACGGGAGGCAGAGGACTTTCGGGGTCTTCGACGGGGGGCAGTGAAGCTTTACGTTCGACTTCAGCGTCTACCTCTGAGAGGTGAGCTTGGTCTACTGGTAGGGAGCTGGGAGAGCATTGAGCCTCGAGACTGTCGGCTAGGCATTCCGCTTTGTCGATGTCGTCGAAGGCTATGGTTTTGTCGGGGCGTACTAGGGGGGGCATGGCAGCTATCTGCTTGGATTTGAGTTTTCTCTGGAGTTCCCAGAAGGCCTGATGGGTGGGCTGTAACTCGCTCAGCATCTTATCCCAGCTCGCGTCACGCAGCTCCGCCATGCGTGTCTTTACAGATCTCTGCAAGTAGCGCATGTGGGCTTTGTTGGCGGGACAGGGAAAGTTGCTGTATGCACGGGTGGCCGCGTTCTTCTCGGTCAACAGAGCACGCGCATCGTCCGGGAGTTTCAAGTAGCGGTTATCCGCTTCAGGAACCTCCCTTGAACTGTCGTTCAGGACGGTTTGCACATGGTCAGTGAGCGAGTCGATTGCAGCCGTCGTGTCCGCGATTGAATCGAAAACGTTTGGGATGGAGTCCAATTGGGGGGACGTGTTGGTTTTCAGCTTATCGCCTACTTGCCTCCAGTCCGTCACCCTTTTGGTGGCTGGGGGTTGGTTGGGGTCAGAGGGACCTATGCGGGGAGCCAGTCGTATGACTACTGGTCGGTGGTCCGAGGTAAGCTCGTGAACCGTTTCTATTGAGTCTAATCTTAGGTTGACGTTCTTAAGGAGCGCCACGTCAAGAATGTCGGGGGCATGATTAATTTGGTGGGGATAGTGGGTTGGAGTCATCGGAGCGATGACGTCAAAGTTTTGAGCGAAGGAGAGATTGTACAATTGATGCCCTCTGGAGTTGGTAAGGGAGCTATTCCAGGAGGGATGTTTAGCGTTGAGATCGCCTGCTATGATAACAGAGTCACTCATGCCAAATAGGATTTTTAGGTCGTCCGCGATGGGTTGGAATCCCCCTGTGTGGTTGGGAGAGATGTAGGCCGATACTACGGTGACCGGCTGATGGCCAGTCATAGCTAGTCGGCAGATGGAGACTTCTAATTGTGCTAGCGGGGGAGGGTCAATAGGGATGCAGTACAGATCCTTTTTATAATAAATTAGTGTGCCGCCCAAGTGGGCATGCGACCTATCGTTACGGATTACACGGTAATTTGCAATGGCTGGATTACGGTGATTGGGTTTTAGGAAGGTTTCCTGTAAGAGGAATAAGTCAATTCGATGATCACGGAGGAACTCCGATATTTCATCTCGTTGACCATGGATGCCGTTTGCGTTGAAGACGCCGAGGTTGAGGGATCTGGGTTTAAATCTACTTAAGGCCGTGTTATTCATGATGATGAGATAACAGAGAGGGCTTGGGTGATGTCCTGGTTCGCGACTAATACGGCCAGGAGAGATTGGATGTCGCCGCTTTGCTTAGCGGCGACGATATCGCTTGCCATCTGAGCCGCCCGGGGCGTGCTGAATATGGCGAAGGCGCTGGCAATGATGTTAATATTTTGCGCAGCGATATTATAATTGATCGCGGGGTGCGGTGCTTGAGGAGCACGTACGGGTTTCGAGGCGGGCGCTATGGGTGCGGGGGGAGCGTAAGGCGTGGTAGGCGCGGAGGGCGCGGGGGGCGCGGCGGGCGCGGTGGGCGCGGCGGGCGCGGTGGGTGGGGTGGCCGCTGAGGGCGGAGGGACACGGTTACGCGGATCCATGAGAGAGTACATGGGGGTTTGAGGGAGCGGGGGCCTCGCGGTGGCCATGGCTGGGAAAGCCTGCTGGTGGTGGAGTTGAGTCCAGGGGCTAGGTCTCTGAGGACTTAGCCGCTGGGGGATTTGGGAGGAGGGAATGAGGAATTCCCTCTGTTTTGTCTGCCGAGCGTCGAGACGCTGGGTCAGTTTGCCTGGGTTCGACTTTGGTGCCTTAGGGCATCCGCGGTAATTGGCAGTATGCCCTATATTCCCGCATAGCACGCAGCTAGGTGGGCTATCGCAGAGATTGCGATCTTTTGGCCGTGAGCAATCCGAAGTGCCGTGGTCGCCCAGGCACTTGACGCACCTGGGTTTGGCATGGCAGTTCTTCTGCGCATGGCCGTACAGCTGGCAATTATGGCATTGCCCTATGGCGCTGTTTTTCCAGGGCTTCTCAATGGTGAAGCCCATTAGGTTGCAAATCGTTTTGACGTTGAAAATGGGGTGATGCCCCTCGGTCGGGGAGCACACGACTAAGATCATGTCGTATGCTTCTCTACCGCGCGAACGGTGCATGCGGTGCACTTCGTCAACTGGTATCCTTTGCGACTGAAGGTCTGCTAGGATGTCGGATGGGGAGATTTCCTTGGGGATCTTCTTGATCACCACACGGATCTGTCTGTCTTCTGGGAGGGAGTAGGTGTGGAATGACACACCTCTCGCTTGCAGAAGGGTATTCAAGTCCCTGTAGTCGCGGGACGTCGCGAGTGTGACTTTAATACCCTGTTGGGTCGATCTGGCGTTGGTGTAGTTGATCCTCTGCTCAACACACCATTTGGAGATGGCCGTCCACTTCTCCTTGTCTTGGATGAAGACAGGGGGAGGGGGCGCGACCTTCTTGGTACCGGGGGGGTTTTTGGCGGGGGCATCCTGCGCGGAGGATGGCGTACTCGCGATCGGGCGGGGGGTGGGGGGGGAAACTACGGGGGATCCTACGGGGAGGGGGGTGGGTGAGGGTGGGGGAGCATCCCTATCTACATAGTGGGTAGACGGGCTATCATCGATGGCGACTACTTTGGACGCCTGAGAGGAGCTCTGCTTCTTCATCTTCCTCTTACCGGAGGTGACAGCTGTGAAGCCGTCATCGTCCGACTGCGAGCTTGAAGAAGAGGCATGCTCTTCGTTATCGGAGGGGAAGGGGGTGGGGGCGCGCTTTGAGGAAGCGGGCTCGCTAGTATCCATCATGGTAGATGGAGCTGATTGCGATGCTGCGAGTGCATCGCTAAAAGTGTCTAATTGATCTGAAGGATCGGGGGGAAAGTGCTTCTCAGCGATCGACTCGACCACTGGACCGAATTCCTTGCTGAGAGACGGATCGATCTGAAGGATCTTGCTCAGAGCTTGAAGGAGGATCAGGTTGTCTTTCCTGAGGGAATCTAGCTGGTCATTGATAGACCTGAATTTGGCCTCCATATTAAGGTGGCTCATTTTAACTAAGTATTAAAAAATTAAAAAGAGAATTATAAACTCCTAACGGCCCTAATCCTATCTCCCCGGGCGGACTACCGGGGATGTGTGAAACCCTCCCTGCCGGGTATAGGCAGGGAGGTTGAGTACTTAATGTGAGCCCTAAGCTTGCTTTTGCCCGTTGCCTGTCTTATTGTGCAACGGGGTCCTGACCAGTCTAGTGTGAAGGGTGTAGACACACCCAACCACTCTAGGTGTGTAGCTGTGGAAGCAAAACTGTCACCAATGCCGACTAGGAGACCCCCCAAGGCCGAACACTGGGACCCGTCCAATTGACTGCCTAGCCCTGAAGGGGTTCGGCGGGTGTAATTGGGTCAACACCCCCTCGGTTTCGTTGGCACCGTATGGTATCCACCGAGGACCACGAAACTGTGGTTTTGCCCTGAAGGGGCCTGTGACGCGCTACGTTTTGACCTTTAATCTGCTAACAGAAATACTTTATTAATTGTGTCTTGAAAAAGACAGCAATTAATAGCTGAAGAACTGGAGAGTCGCGAAGAACAGGAACCACCGGCTTGAAACAGGAACCACAAGCTTGAGTGATCAGGAACACGAAGAGCAGCACGACCGTCCGCAACCGATGCCAGTTGCTGAGTGATTTTTTTTTTTTTAAGATTCACAACTGCTCGTATTTATACTGTACGGTGAGCTCAGCGGGGGGGGGGGGGGGGGGGGGACAGAGACGTGGAGGTGCGCGGGGCGAGGCGAGCCGACGCTCGACGTTGATTGGTCGATTGAACTATGTCTCTTAAAAGTTACATACCTACGTACCAAACTTTATGTTATCCAATTTGATTTTAGTTATTACTCTACATATACGAGAAAGAAAACCAAGTACTTATCCCGTAACAGTTAATACTATTCAATTTACTCGATATATAGGTACCTACCTACGGAATGAATAATTTATACTAGTAACGATCGTAGCCGAAATATTTTTAGGTAATATGGTAGGTAGGTAGGTAGGTAGGTAGGTATGAAACTAACTAACCATAATACTGTGTCCCTAGTAAAGTAAAGTAGGATGTAAATCGTCAGGAAAGTATATTTTATATTGTAAGACTAGTACTTCTCTCTCTCTCTCTCATTAATTCGACTTTATTCATTGAAAATAAAAGTAGCTTATGTCGATCATAGTTTAGGGTTAAGGTAGGTAGGTAGGTAGGTAGGTAGATAGATATGTGTGTGTGTGTGTGTGTGTGTGTGTGTGTGTATTTAGCGTTTTTTTATGACGTCTGATATAAAGAAACATTTAATTATCTGATACATATGTGGCCCTGAAAAGGGCCTTTTATGTGAACGAGCAAACGCACAGCCACAGCCACAGACACGCTGCAATGCACGAAGGCAGTCTACGTGGAGGGCGATGTGTATTGTGACGTCAGCAGCAGTTTAAGCGCGTTCGCCTCTGATCCTGCGCGCCAACTGGATGTCCTTGGGCATGATGGTGACGCGCTTCGCGTGAATCGCGCACAGGTTGGTGTCTTCGAAGAGACCGACGAGATAAGCTTCGCTAGCCTCCTGCAGCGCCATAACAGCGGAGCTCTGGAAACGGAGATCGGTCTTGAAGTCCTGTGCGATCTCACGCACGAGACGCTGGAACGGAAGCTTGCGGATCAGCAGTTCGGTACTCTTCTGGTAGCGACGAATCTCACGGAGGGCCACAGTGCCGGGCCTGTAGCGATGGGGTTTCTTAACACCACCGGTGGCCGGTGCGCTCTTGCGCGCAGCCTTGGTGGCGAGCTGCTTCCTCGGCGCCTTACCACCGGTGGATTTACGAGCGGTCTGCTTAGTACGCGCCATTGTAAACAAGGAACGACAGACAAATAATAATCAACTGAGAATACTGACTTTAGATACACGCAACGGACGCGCGCGGACCTATACACTTCGAACGTAGGAGAGCGAATAAAACCGTGAACCCAAAACGTCGTGTATTTATAGTCAGGCAAAGTAAGCGGGCAGGAGCGCGCGCGCCCCTGCGCGCCCTCTGTAGTACGACGATCTAACTAAAATTGTCATAAAATAGAAAACAATTTTTCATTTATTATGTACAGCTATGTTTAAAACTTAATATTATTTATTATTTTGTATTTTTCATAAAATACACCCGTCTGGTAAAACAGTGTAGATTGAAAAAAAAAAAAAGAGAGGAAAAATCCCCCCCCCCCCCCCATACAAGTATAAAAATTTGTTAAAAACTTAATAATAATTGTGATTTATGGCTGCTAATCTATACAATTGGACACCCCCCCCCCCCCCCCCCCGCATACAAGTATACAAATTTTATTAGCTACTTGTCTAAACAGACGTGTTGAGAAACTACGGATTTTCTATGTTAAGTTTTCTAGTACACTCTTATTCACTTGCATCTTAATTAGTACCTACGCTATCGTTTACGCGGGAAATTACCTATGCATGTTGTAATTTTGTTGATGCAGTTGTTTAGTAAATAAGTAGGTAAGTGAATAATATGTATGTAACTGAGTGTAGGTAGGTAGGTAGGTAGGTAGGTCGGTCTATATAATAAGCCTGATATAGTCTTCATTCAATTCATTATGATACTAGGTAGGTAGGTAGGTAGGTAGGTACGTGTTTTTCTTATAATTTTTATGTAGTAGTAACGTTTTGACTGTCATCAAATTTAAAGAAACGTGAATTTATCACATGAACATATTTGTGGCCCTGAAAAGGGCCTTTTGTTTTTACTCCTGCCTGCCATCCCACGGTGTGCGTGCGCGTCCAGACGTTTGTCGTGGTTTGCCCGTAAGCACGTGAATCATGCGCGTCTCGTACGTACATACATGACACACAGCGGGTAGATGATACCTATGTGTGTATATGTATGCACATTACGATGACACTAACACAATTAACACGCACCACAGTCAACAAGACACACGAACAAGCGCACTGGGTTTAACACTGTACACAAACACGAGGCGGCGGCTTTGAGACGGAGCGTCGGCGGCTCTTGCTAGCCTACCGAGCCCGCTCACTTGGAGCTGGTGTATTTGGTGACGGCCTTGGTGCCCTCACTGACGGCGTGCTTGGCGAGCTCACCAGGCAGCAGGAGCCTGACGGACGTTTGCACCTCCCTGGACGTGATGGTGGATCTCTTGTTGTAGTGGGCGAGACGGGAAGCTTCGGCGGCGATACGCTCGAAGATGTCGTTCACGAACGAGTTCATGATAGACATGGCCTTGCTGGAGATACCGGTGTCGGGGTGCACCTGCTTCAGGACCTTGTAGATGTAGATGGCGTAACTCTCCTTCCTCTTGTGCTTCTTCTTCTTCTTGTCGGTCTTGGAGATGTTCTTCTGGGCTTTGCCAGACTTCTTGGCGGCTTTACCACTTGTCTTGGGCGGCATTATGAAATTGTCGAGCGAGTACACGTGCTACCGAAACGGAGTTCAGTCGCAGTATAAACCGTGATAATTTTTTTTTTTTTTTTTTTAACTATGGCATCTCGCAGGTATACCACTAAGGTATTTACTGCTTAACCGAACAATCCTGTGGCTGCCTTAAGCACTACACTCAAAGCCTCCAGCCAGGAGCAACTATTCTACATTAAAATTAGGCGAACGCTCGCTAAGGGCACCCCCTGTGGGGTACGAACCTCGGCTTAGGGCGTCGCTGAGGGGAGGACAGCAAGATGGGACAGGCTGGATCAAGGATATTTCATGATTATTATGCGGGGAATTTAAAGCTACGCGCTCAGCTGCGGCGCGGGCTGGCGCTTCATCGGACAAGGGTCGGGGGGGAGTATTATTTACTCGTGAGGGTCGCGCGCGCGGAGGACCTCGGCGGCGAGGTCGGTACGACGGGTGTCGGGTGTGTTTGTGCACTGTACTGGTGGCCCTATTGCTCTCCTGGAGGAGAGTGGTTGGATCATCTGGATCGGAGAGGACATGCCTAGGACGGCGAAATCGACTAATGCGGGAGGGGGTATAATTGGCCGCTTCAACAACCAGAGGGTTGCGGTGATTGGCGGCGGAATCAAAATGACGCTTTGCAATGCGTTTTAGGAACTGATGGAAAACCGTGATAATAGTAGGATGTCGTATTTATAGTGATACGAACGGCGCACAGTGGCGGCAAACGGTGAGATATTCGACGCAGCGGCGGACCAATCACCGCGCTCCTAAGCCAGAGTGTAGATCGCGCGCGGGGAGAGGGGATGCTCAGGAGGGGGTTGAAGGGGGCGGGCGAGGCGATGCTTATTGCTTGTATTCGTCATTATTGGAAAATATGTAAGAAAACTATTTCTTTTTTAACATAATTTAGTTTTTAGGTTATAGTAACTGATTTCATATTAATATATATTATTTTCATAATGCATTTGAATAAGATTTATGCACCTAATATCATAAAAAAAAAAAAAAAAATAGGTATGTAATTCATTATTAAAGCTTTCGAAACCTTTACCTGCTCACGTTATTTAGTAAAATTATATATAGGTAGGTATTTATTAACTGCTGTTCTGTGTTATTATGTAAATAAACATTGTTGTCGTGATGTATAAACCACCAACATAGCCAACATAATTTTTGTTGTAATAACTAAATATTAGGTAGGTAGGTAGGTAGGTAGTTAGGTAGGTAGGTAGGTAGGTAGGTAAGTAAGTAAGTAAGTAAGTATGTATGTATGTATGTATCTATCTACATACCGACAACATTTTGTACTGCTCTCGTAACAACAACATTTCATACCTACTCTAACTTTGCGTTTGTCTTTTTTTTGTAGTTTCTAAATCTCCTTCCTTACAGTTACTAAGTAGTAGGTAGGTAGGTAGGTAGGTAGGTAGGTAGGTAGATAGATAGATAGATAGATAGATAGATAGATAGATAGATATTTCATTGGTAGGTAGGTACGTTTTTGTTTGACAACACTGATAAAGAAACTGTCTTTGTATGTAATATTTGACGAATCATATTGTGGCCCTGAAAAGGGCCTTTTGTTTTGAATGCATACGAGCGGAGAGCATCGCGAAACCGACATAATAGATTATAGCATAGCCATAAATATTATATCAAAGTACGCGTGCGGGGGCACTCGCACGAAGCACCACGTTCAGAAGTCGCGTCGTGGCACAACGTTTAAGCCTTCTTCTCGGTCTTCTTGGGCAGTAGCACGGCCTGGATGTTCGGCAGCACACCACCTTGAGCGATCGTCACACCGGAGAGCAGCTTGTTCAACTCCTCGTCGTTGCGGATGGCCAATTGAAGATGACGCGGGATGATCCTGGTCTTCTTGTTGTCTCTCGCGGCGTTGCCGGCCAACTCGAGGACCTCAGCCGCCAGATACTCCATCACGGCGGCCAAGTAGACGGGAGCGCCGGCACCCACGCGCTCTGCGTAGTTTCCGTTACGCAGCAGCCTGTGAATACGACCCACAGGGAACTGGAGACCAGCACGGTTGGAACGGGACTTTGCCTTTCCCTTCACCTTGCCACCTTTACCGCGACCAGACATAATTGAAAGATTTGTTTAAAGAACAACTCACGAAAACAACGAAACACGCGTACAGAAGTGCGCGCGCCGAAAGAATCTAGTTATAATGCCCGGATTTTTTTTTTTTTTTTTTTTTTTAACTATGGCATCTCGCAGGTATACCACTAAGGTATTTACTGCTTAACCGAACAATCCTGTGGCTGCCTTAAGCACTACACTCAAAGCCTCCAGCCAGGAGCAACTATTCTACATTAAAATTAGGCGAACGCTCGCTAAGGGCACCCCCTGTGGGGTACGAACCTCGGCTTAGGGCGTCGCTGAGGGGGGGACAGCAAGATGGGACAGGCTGGATCACGGATATATTATTATTAGACGGGGAATTTAAAGCTACGCGCTCAGCTGCGGCGCGGGCTGGCGCTTCATCGGACAAGGGTCGGGGGGGAGTATTATTTACTCGTGAGGGTCGCGCGCGCGGAGGACCTCGGCGGCGAGGTCGGTACGACGGGTGTCGGGTGTGTTTGTGCACTGTACTGGTGGCCCTATTGCTCTCCTGGAGGAGAGTGGTTGGATCATCTGGATCGGAGAGGACATGCCTAGGACGGCGAAATCGACTAATGCGGGAGGGGGTATAATTGGCCGCTTCAACAACCAGAGGGTTGCGGTGATTGGCGGCGGAATCAAAATGACGCTTTGCAATGCGTTTTAGGAACTGATGGATAGTGGGGATTTTGAGATCTAGGTGGAGGTTAATATTTCTGACATACCAGGGAGCGCCCGTGGCTCTTCTAAGGAATCTGTTCTGGATCACCTGCATCTTATGGATGTTTCTGGGGGATGTGTGTGCAAAGACTACACCCGCATAGGTCATGATGGGGCGGATGCACGCTGTGTAGATGCGCAATTTGCACTTGAGTGACAATTTGCTGCGTGCATTAACGATGTAGTAAAGTCTACTGAGAGCGAAGGCGGCCCGCGAGCGAACCGACCTTATGTGCTCTGTAAAGTTGAGGTAATGATCGAGGATGACTCCCAAGTACTTGGCTTGCTTCTCCCAGGGGATAGGCTTGCCTAACAAGGTGAGTGGTCGGGGAATGTGAGGGGGTCTAGATCGCGGTTTTATGAATAATACCGCCTGACTTTTGTCGGGGTTTACCTCGATTCTCCATTTCTTAAACCAGGCGCCAAGGTTATTGACAGCCCGTTGTAAGAGAAGGTGGATCTGAGTCTGCGACCGTCCCCTGCAATATATGGCCGTGTCATCTGCGAACAGAGCCAACTGCGCCGTATTGCTTTTGGGGATGTCGCTTGTGAAGAGCGTGAACATGAGCGGGGCGAGCACGGAGCCTTGAGGGACTCCGGCGCGGATTTGGCGGGGAGAGGATAGGGCTCCCTCGATTCGATAGCGGAAAGTACGATTCGACAAGTAGTCCCGTAAGATGAGTACGAGACGATCGGGCACTCCGAGTTTGTAGAGCTTAAAAATTAAGCCGTTGTGCCAGACCTTGTCGAATGCTTTCGCTATGTCGAAGAAGACCGCACCTGTCGACATGCCACGGTAGAAGCCGCCGCCGATGAATTCGACGATGCGGTGGACCTGATGCACGCTAGAGTGCTGGGCTCTAAAGCCGAACTGTTCGTTGGGGATGAGGCCTTTGGTTTCAGCGTAGTCCCTGAGACGCTTATAAATAAGCCTCTCATAGATTTTGCCTAATACCTTGAGCAGACTGATGGGGCGGTAACTGGAGGGTTCTGTTTTGGGCTTGCCAGGCTTGGGGATACCTATCACTATGGCTTCTTTCCACGCTTGGGGGAAGATATTGTTGCTTAGAGCACCATTGAAGATGGTGGTCAGTAGCATAATAAGGTGGGCGGGGAAGAGTTGGATCACCCTATTGGTGATTCCATCTGAGCCGGGGGCTTTACGGATGTGGAGACCTTTGATGATGTCATGCACTTCGTCTGGAGTGACGGGAGGCAGGGGACTTTCGGGGTCTTCGACGGGGGGCAGTGAAGCTTTACGCTCGACTTCAGCGTCTACCTCTGAGAGGTGAGCTTGGTCTACTGGTAGGGAGCTGGGAGAGCATTGAGCCTCGAGACTGTCGGCTAGGCATTCCGCTTTGTCGATGTCGTCGAAGGCTATGGTTTTGTCGGGGCGTACTAGGGGGGGCATGGCAGCTATCTGCTTGGATTTGAGTTTTCTCTGGAGTTCCCAGAAGGCCTGATGGGTGGGCTGTAACTCGCTCAGCATCTTATCCCAGCTCGCGTCACGCAGCTCCGCCATGCGTGTCTTTACAGATCTCTGCAAGTAGCGCATGTGGGCTTTGTTGGCGGGACAGGGAAAGTTGCTGTATGCACGGGTGGCCGCGTTCTTCTCGGTCAACAGAGCACGCGCATCGTCCGGGAGTTTCAAGTAGCGGTTATCCGCTTCAGGAACCTCCCTTGAACTGTCGTTCAGGACGGTTTGCACATGGTCAGTGAGCGAGTCGATTGCAGCCGTCGTGTCCGCGATTGAATCGAAAACGTTTGGGATGGAGTCCAATTGGGGGGACGTGTTGGTTTTCAGCTTATCGCCTACTTGCCTCCAGTCCGTCACCCTTTTGGTGGCTGGGGGTTGGTTGGGGTCAGAGGGACCTACGCGGGGAGCCAGTCGTATGACTACTGGTCGGTGGTCCGAGGTAAGCTCGTGAACCGTTTCTATTGAGTCTAATCTTAGGTTGACGTTCTTAAGGAGCGCCACGTCAAGAATGTCGGGGGCATGATTAATTTGGTGGGGATAGTGGGTTGGAGTCATCGGAGCGATGACGTCAAAGTTTTGAGCGAAGGAGAGATTGTACAATTGATGCCCTCTGGAGTTGGTAACGGAGCTATTCCAGGAGGGATGTTTAGCGTTGAGATCGCCTGCTATGATAACAGAGTCACTCATGCCAAATAGGATTTTTAGGTCGTCCGCGATGGGTTGGAATCCCCCTGTGTGGTTGGGAGAGATGTAGGCCGATACTACGGTTACCGGCTGATGGCCAGTCATGGCTAGTCGGCAGATGGAGACTTCTAATTGTGCTAGCGGGGGAGGGTCAATAGGGATGCAGTACAGATCCTTTTTATAATAAATTAGTGTGCCGCCCAAGTGGGCATGCGACCTATCGTTACGGATTACACGGTAATTTGCAATGGCTGGATTACGGTGATTGGGTTTTAGGAAGGTTTCCTGTAAGAGGAATAAGTCAATTCGATGATCACGGAGGAACTCCGATATTTCATCTCGTTGACCATGGATGCCGTTTGCGTTGAAGACGCCGAGGTTGAGGGATCTGGGTTTAAATCTACTTAAGGCCGTGTTATTCATGATGATGAGATAACAGAGAGGGCTTGGGTGATGTCCTGGTTCGCGACTAATACGGCCAGGAGAGATTGGATGTCGCCGCTTTGCTTAGCGGCGACGATATCGCTTGCCATCTGAGCCGCCCGGGGCGTGCTGAATATGGCGAAGGCGCTGGCAATGATGTTAATATTTTGCGCAGCGATATTATAATTGATCGCGGGGTGCGGTGCTTGAGGAGCACGTACGGGTTTCGAGGCGGGCGCTATGGGTGCGG
Source organism: Xanthia togata (assembly GCA_963853775.1). Classification (NCBI taxonomy): domain Eukaryota; kingdom Metazoa; phylum Arthropoda; class Insecta; order Lepidoptera; family Noctuidae; genus Xanthia; species Xanthia togata. Next base: position 5,223,622 of record OY970818.1, on the reverse strand, counting down.
GGGGAGCGTAAGGCGTGGTAGGCGCGGAGGGCGCGGGGGGCGCGGCGGGCGCGGTGGGCGCGGCGGGCGCGGTGGGTGGGGTGGCCGCTGAGGGCGGAGGGACACGGTTACGCGGATCCATGAGAGAGTACATGGGGGTTTGAGGGAGCGGGGGCCTCGCGGTGGCCATGGCTGGGAAAGCCTGCTGGTGGTGGAGTTGAGTCCAGGGGCTAGGTCTCTGAGGACTTAGCCGCTGGGGGATTTGGGAGGAGGGAATGAGGAATTCCCTCTGTTTTGTCTGCCGAGCGTCGAGACGCTGGGTCAGTTTGCCTGGGTTCGACTTTGGTGCCTTAGGGCATCCGCGGTAATTGGCAGTATGCCCTATATTCCCGCATAGCACGCAGCTAGGTGGGCTATCGCAGAGATTGCGATCTTTTGGCCGTGAGCAATCCGAAGTGCCGTGGTCGCCCAGGCACTTGACGCACCTGGGTTTGGCATGGCAGTTCTTCTGCGCATGGCCGTACAGCTGGCAATTATGGCATTGCCCTATGGCGCTGTTTTTCCAGGGCTTCTCAATGGTGAAGCCCATTAGGTTGCAGATCGTCTTGACGTTGAATATGGGGTGATGCCCCTCGGTCGGGGAGCACACGACTAAGATCATGTCGTATGCTTCTCTACCGCGCGAACGGTGCATGCGGTGCACTTCATCGACTGGTATCCTTTGCGACTGAAGGTCTGCTAGGATGTCGGATGGGGAGATTTCCTTGGGGATCTTCTTGATCACCACACGGATCTGTCTGTCTTCTGGGAGGGAGTAGGTGTGGAATGACACACCTCTCGCTTGCAGAAGGGTATTCAAGTCCCTATAGTCGCGGGACGTCGCGAGTGTGACTTTTATACCCTGTTGGGTCGATCTGGCGTTGGTGTAGTTGATCCTCTGCTCAACACACCATTTGGAGATGGCCGTCCACTTCTCCTTGTCTTGGATGAAGACAGGGGGAGGGGGCGCGACCTTCTTGGTACCGGGGGGGTTTTTGGCGGGGGCATCCTGCGCGGAGGATGGCGTACTCGCGATCGGGCGGGGGGTGGGGGGGGAAACTACGGGGGATCCTACGGGGAGGGGGGTGGGTGAGGGTGGGGGAGCATCCCTATCTACATAGTGGGTAGACGGGCTATCATCGATGGCGACTACTTTGGACGCCTGAGAGGAGCTCTGCTTCTTCATCTTCCTCTTACCGGAGGTGACAGCTGTGAAGCCGTCATCGTCCGACTGCGAGCTCGAAGAAGAGGCATGCTCTTCGTTATCGGAGGGGAAGGGGGTGGGGGCTCGCTTTGAGGAAGCAGGCTCGCTAGTATCCATCATGGTAGATGGGACTGATTGCGATGCTGCGAGTGCATCGCTAAAAGTGTCTAATTGATCTGAAGGATCGGGGGGAAAGTGCTTCTCAGCGATCGACTCGACCACTGGACCGAATTCCTTGCTGAGAGACGGATCGATCTGAAGGATCTTGCTCAGAGCTTGAAGGAGGATCAGGTTGTCTTTCCTGAGGGAATCTAGCTGGTCATTGATAGACCTGAATTTGGCCTCCATATTAAGGTGGCTCATTTTAACTAAAAAAAATTTAAGAGAGAATTATAAAACTCCTAACGGCCCTAATCCTAACTCCCCGGGCGGACTACCGGGGATGTGTGAAACCCTCCCTGCCGGGTATAGGCAGGGAGGTTGAGTACTTATTGTGAGCCCTAAGCTTGCTTTTGCCCGTTGCCTGTCTTATTGTGCAACGGGGTCCTGACCAGTCTAGTGTGAAGGGTGTAGACACACCCAACCACTCTAGGTGTGTAGCTGTGGAAGCAAAACTGTCACCAATGCCGACTAGGAGACCCCCCAAGGCCGAACACTGGGACCCGTCCAATTGACTGCCTAGCCCTGAAGGGGTTCGGCGGGTGTAATTGGGTCAACACCCCCTCGGTTTCGTTGGCACCGTATGGTATCCACCGAGGACCACGAAACTGTGGTTTTGCCCTGAAGGGGCCTGTGACGCGCTACGTTTTGACTGTTAATCTGCTAACAGAAATACTTTATTAATTGTGTCTTGAAAAAGACAGCAATTAATAGCTGAAGAACTGGAGAGTCGCGAAGAACAGGAACCACCGGCTTGATATCAGGAACCACAAGCTTGAGTGATCAGGAACACGAAGAGCAGCACGACCGTCCGCAACCGATGCCAGTTGCTGAGTGCCCGGATTTATATTTGCGACTCCATTTTATACCCCGCTCGAGTAGCCGTGTCAGTGGGAGGGGTACACAGCTAACGAAACTAATTCACAAAACGCGCAAGCGCGCGCGCGCGCTTTCAAGCCGAGCGGCGTCATGTACGTGCGCTGCGCCGTGGTTACGGGGTGGGTAGAGTTTTAGCACAATTTAATAAACCGTCACAATTACCTACATTTATGACAAGACTTTTAATAATATTAATGTTTTTTTTTTTTTTTTTTTTTCTTTTTTATTCAATAACTTTTGAAATGGGATTGTAGGTAGGTACTCACCTACACCTTCGGATGGGGTATTTTATTTATGACCCTAAATATGTTACGTCACATGTTATGAAAAGGCTTTAATATAATATGAATTAGGTAGGCATTTAGTGGTAGGCACTATAAAATTTCCGTATTTTCCCTAAGTCATTATAATAACCCTTATAGATTTATTAGACTGTAAGCATTAGTGTCGAATTTTGAAATCGAAAGTGCAGTGGAAATTGTATTCATTTATAATAATAGGTAGGTAGGTAGGTAGGTAGGTAGGTAGGTAGGTAGGTGGGTAGGTAGGTAGGTAGGTGGGTAGGTAGGTAGGTAGAACTGTCTGTCTGTTTATTTATTTAGGACCTATCTTCTATGTATTTCCTATTTAGATAGATAATAGTATAATATAACGTTTTGACTCTCGCTGTTATAGAAACGAATATTTTTCATATTCATGATAGTTTTGTTAGCCCTGAAAAGGGCTTTTTGGTGTGGTGAGCGCATGCACGCGCGCTAAGCATCTCGGTGCCGCCGTCCGTGGTTTCTTCAGTTTTGCTTCTGATGAATCGTTGGTGACGAGCTCGAGACACGTCGAGCGCGTTCCGCACCCTCCTTCCCGAGGACGATAGACGCGTACGTACTGCGTGCGCGCGGTTAGACGATGATGAAAACAAACAAACGCACAAAGCACGCGCGCGCCTCTCTCTACAGTGTGCAGTATTATTATAGTACAAAACAACATTAATAATAATAATTATGTAAGTACGTACGTACACACTGCACAGTAGGTAAGACGCACACGCACATTTGTCACTATCACTCATCGGCAGCTGCTGCTGTTGGTGTTGCGGGTATCGATGGTGGTGAGTGGGTGGATGGTGGTAGTCAGCCGACTCTGCGCCGCTGTCGTCGTCGCCGTCGCCGTCGCCTGTGTAACGCGAACGCGATCGTGGCTTACTTCTTAGCGGCGGACGCTTTCTTGGCTGCCGGCTTAGACTTGGGTGTGACCGCGGCCTTCTTGGGTTTAGGCGCTTTGGGTTTCTTGGTCGGCGGCTTTGCTGTCTTTTTAGCTTTGGGAGCGGCGCCTCCCTTCGCCTTAGCGGGGGCGGCGGCCTTCTTGGGTGTCGGCTTCTTCTTAGCGGCGGCAACCTTCTTGTCCTTGGCGGCGGCGGCCTTGGACTTTGAAGGTGAACTGGAGGCGGCAGACGCGGCCGCGGCTGCTGCCTTCTTGGTCTTGGCGCCAGCCGCAGAGGCGGTCGCCTTCTTCGTCTTGGCGGCGGCGGCCGGCGCCTTGCCGGCGGCCTTGCCAGCCGCACCGGCGGGTTTCTTGGCGTGGTGCGATTTCGACTCGAGCTTGAAGGAACCGGAGGCACCCTTGCCCTTGGTCTGGATCAGTGCGCCAGATTCGACGGCGCTCTTCAGGTATTTTCTGATGAACGGAGCCAGTTTCTCCGCGTCGACCTTGTACTGAGCGGCGATGTACTTCTTGATCGCCTGCAGGGAAGATCCGCTACGCTCCTTCATCTCCTTGATAGCGTTGTTGACCATCTCAGATGTTTTGGGATGAGTCGGTTTCGCCTTCGGTTTCTTCGCGGCACCGGCGCCGCCGGCCTGCCTCGCCTGCTTCTTCGCTGGTGTAGTGGGCGCGGGGGCCTCGGTAGCGACTGCGGTGTCTGCCATTGTAATTTGAAAAAAGATTCAACTTTACACTTGCAACGTTCAATAATAAAGAGAGAGAGTGTCTGACTTAGATGTCGCCACTTATAGGTTTCAAGAAGTTTTTTTTTTTTTTTTTTTTTTTTGATATGGCATCTCGCAGTTGACTCTCAGATTGAGGTCGCAGCTGCTTAACCGGACTATCCTGTGGATGCCTTAAGCTACTAACTTAAAGCCTCCAGCCAGGGGCATAAACTATTCTATATTATACTAAGCGAACGCTCGCTAAGGGCACCCCCTGTGGGGTACGAACCTCGGCTTAGGGCGTCGCTGGCGGGGGGACAGCAAGGTGGGACAGGCTGGATCAAATTTTCATTATTATTGATCGGGGAATTTAAATCTACTTTTCTCAGCGTAACGCGGGCTGGCGCTTCTGCGAGCAAGGGTCGGGTGGGAGTATTATTTATTCGGGAGTGTCGCGGGCGCAATGGACCTCGTCGGCGAGGTCGGAATGCGGGTCTTTTTTTATTGTTTTGTACCGTGCTGGTGTCCCTATTGCTTTCCTGAAGGAGGGTTATAGGGTCATCTGGGTCGGAGAGAACATGCCTCGGACGGCGAATCTTACTGATTTTAGAGGGGACATAACTGGCCGCTTTTACAATCAGAGGGTTGCGGTGAAGGGCGGCTTTATCAAAGAAACGCTTTGAATTGCGTTTTAGAAATTGGGCTATAGTGGGGATTTTTAGGTCGAGATGGAGGATCTCGTTCCTAACGTACCAGGGGGCTCCCGTTGCCATTCGTAGGAAACGGTTTTGGAGGGTTTGCATTCTATGCACGTGTCGGGGTTTGGCTTGAGCCCAGGCGGCGCACGCATAGGTCATGATAGGGCGGATGCATGCTAAGTACGTTCGCAATTTGCACCTAAGTGACAGCTTGCTACGCGCATTCAGCATGTAGTGGAGTCTTCCTAGAGCGAAAGCGGCTCGCGAGCGGACCGTCTTTATGTGCTCTGAAAATGACAGTTTTTCGTCTAGGACCACACCTAGGTATTTGGCTTGCTTCTCCCAGGGGATCGGCTTGTCAAACAAGGTGATTGGTCGGGGGAGGGGGATTTTTCTTCTGAGTCTCGGTTTACTGAAAAGGACCGCTTGACTCTTATCGGGGTTTACTTCTATTCTCCACTTCCTGAACCAGGAGCCGAGCTGGTTGGCTTCGGATTGGAGAGTGTGAGCTATCGCTATGGGGCTTTTGCCTGAATAGTAAATGGCCGTGTCGTCTGCGAACAGAGCCAACTTCGCCTTTTTACTAGAAGGAATATCGCTAGTGAATAGCGTGAAAATGAGAGGGGAGAGCACGGAGCCCTGGGGGACTCCTGCGCGGATGGGGCGGGGGGAGGAGAGCGCTCCCTCGATGCGATAGCGGAATGTGCGGTTCGACAAAAAGTCCCGTAAGATGAGTACGAGACGGTCTGGCACGCCTAGTTGGTAAAGCTTATATAATAAGCCGTTGTGCCAGACTTTGTCGAATGCTTTCGCTATGTCAAAGAAGATAGCACCCGTCATCGAGCCGCGCTGGAACCCAGCACTAATGTCCTCGATGATGCGGTGGACCTGATGCACGCTACTGTGCTGGGCTCGAAAGCCGAACTGTTCGTCGGGGATAAGGCCCTTAGTCTCAGCGTAGTCTCTGAGGCGCTTATAAATAAGTCTCTCATAAACCTTGCCGAGAACTTTGAGCAAACTGATGGGGCGGTAGCTGGAGGCCTCGGATTTAGGCTTACCAAGCTTTGGGATGCCTATAACTATGGCTTCTTTCCACGATTGTGGGAAGATGTTGTTGCTAAGGGCTCCATTGAAGATGGTTGCCAGTAGCATTATTAGGTGGGCTGGGAAGAGTTGGATTACCTTATTGGTGAGTCCATCTGAACCGGGGGCTTTACGGGTTTTAAGACCTTTGATTATATCCTGCACTTCGTCCGGAGTGACGGGAGGCAGAGGATTATCCGGGTCTTCGACTGGAGGGAGGTTAGTTCTACGTTCAACTTCCGCGTCAACCTTTGCGAGGTGAGCTTGGTCTACTGGTAGGGAACTTGGTGAGCACTGGGCTTCTAGACTGTCGGCTAGGCACTCAGCTTTTTCGTCGTCATCGAAGGCGATGGACTTATCGGGGCGTATTAAGGGAGGCATGGAAGTGACTTTCTGGGACTGGAGTTTCCTCTGGAGTTCCCAGAAGGCGAGGTGGGTAGGCTCTAGCTCGCTCAGCATCCTGTCCCAGCCCGCGTTACGCAGCTCCGCCACACGTTTCTTTACAGTTCTCTGTAAGTAGCGCATGTGGGCTTTGTTCGCGTCGCAGGGAAAGTTACTGTAGGCACGGATAGCCGCGTTCTTCTCAGTCAACAGATCGCGTACATCGTCGGGTAGCTTCCAGAGGCGGTCGCCCCTCTCTGGAACCTCCCGTGAACAGTTGTTCACGACAGATTGTACGTGGTCAGTGAGTGAGTCGATCGCGGCCGTCGTGTCGGCGATAGAGTCGAACTGGTCGGGGATAGAGTCCAATTGGGGGGACGTGTTGGATTTCAGCTGGGTGCTTACTCTCTTCCAGTCCGTTACCCTCTTGGTGCAAGGAGGTTGGGAGGGGTCGGAAAGACCTATGCGCGGGGCCATTTTGATGATGATAGGACGGTGGTCAGAGTTAAGCTCATGCACCGTCTCTATTGAATCCAGTCTTAGATTGACGTTCTTTAGGAGCGCCAAGTCTAGGACGTCCGGGGTGAAATTAGGGTTGTGAGGGAAATGAGTGGGAGTCATTGGAGCAATGACGTCAAAGGTCATAGAGGTTGAGAGGTTAAACAAGTGTTGCCCTCTTGTGGAGGTTCTGGTACTGTTCCAGGCGGGGTGTTTAGCGTTGAGATCGCCCGCTATGATAACGGAGTCACTCAGGCCGAATAGGGCAGAGAGGTCGCTTTCGAGGAGGCGGAGGTCCTCTGAGTAGCTTTGGGGCGGGAGGTAGGCCGAGATTAGGGTAATTGGCTGATGGCCGGACATACCTAGTCGGCAAATAGAGACTTCTAGTCGGGAGAGGGAGGGAGGGTCTATTGGGATGCAATAGAGTTCCTTTTTGTAATAGATAAGGGTGCCGCCCTTGTGACATCGAGTCCTATCATTGCGAACTAGTCGATAGTTTGCGATTGATGGATCTCGTTTGTGAGGTTTTAAAAAGGATTCCTGTAAGAGGAGGATGTCAATTTGATGGCCGCGGAGGAAATCCGCGATCTCATCTCGTTGACCCTCTATACCGTTTGCATTGAAGATGCCTAGAGTGAGGGATCGGGGTTTAAACCTAGTAATAACGGCGTTATACATTATGGGTTTTTGTTGATGTTGCTGAGGGATGATAGGGCTTGCGTAATGTCCGGGTACGCGTTGTAAATTGCCTGGATCTTGTAGAGATCCCCGGCGGCTTGGGCGGCAACGATTTCGTTAGCCATTTGCATAGCGCGCGGGCTATGGAAGGCTATGAAAGCCGTCGAAATAACATTGAAGGCCCAGTTGGGGCCTACTGGGCGGGCTGTCGTGGTAGGGGGGCGGGCTGCCGCGGGGGCAGGTGCGGGTGTTGGGGGAGCCGCAATGCGGAGACGGGGGTCCATGAGACTGGGGATTGGGGGTTTCGCCGTTTGGGAGGGTTGTGCGGGTTGAGAGGGTTGAGAGGGTTGAGAGGGGCCCATGGATGGGAAAGCCTGTTGGTGGTGGGTGTAATTCCACGGACTAGGCCTCTGTGGGCTTAGTCGCTCAGGCAGTACCGCTGATGGTACTTTGTATGCGGAGGGGGATTCCCTCTGCTGGTGGGCGTTTGCGCGCTTCATCAGCTTGGGGGACGAAGATTTGGGGGCCTTGGGGCAGCCACGGTAGTTGGCTGGGTGACCCTCTTGCCTGCATAGCACACAGCTTGGAGGGCTGAGGCATTGAGTGCGGTCCTTAGGGCGCGGGCACTCCGCGGTGCCATGCTCGCCCAGGCACTTGACGCACCTGGGTTTTGCGTGGCAGAACTTCTGGGTGTGTCCGTAGAGCTGGCAGTTGTGGCATTGGCCTACAATGCCGCTCTTTTTGGGTTTCTCGATTTCGAGACCCGTAAGGTGGCAAACTGATTTCACCTTGAATATAGGGTGGTAACCCTGAACTGGAGGGCAGACGACGAGCACCATGTCGTATGCTTCACCGCCTCTAGCGCGGTGCATACGGTGTACTTCGTCCACCGGGACATTTTGCGACCGGAGGTCGGCAAGAATATCGGTTGTGGGGATTTCGCGTGGGATCCTTTTTATGACCACGCGGGTCTGTTTTTCCTCTGGCAGAGAGAAGGTGTGGTATGCCACACCCCTTGCTCGGAGAAGGGCGGTGAGGTCCCTATAATCACGGGACGTGGGGACTTGTACTTTAATGCCCTGTTGGGTGTTGCGGGCATTGGTGTATGCGATCTTTTGGTCGCAACACCATTTGGAAACGTCGGTCCACTTACCCTTGTCCTGAACGAACACAGGGGGTGGAGGGGGGATCTTTTTTGGTCCGGTAGTGGGTGGGGGGGGAGCATCCTGTGCGGAGGATGACGCAGTCGGGCGGGGGGTAGTGGCGGATGAAGCTACTGGCGGGCGAGTCGCGGGTGTAGCTGCGGGGGTGGAGGTTACGGGGGCAGGGGAGGGGGTAGCGAGCACGGACTCGTCTATAGCCGCGACCTTATTGGCCTGGTGGGAGGATTGCTTCTTGCATTTCCTCTTCATCCCCTTGCCTTGGACGGGGACGAAGCCCTCGTCTTCGGAGTGGGTCGAGGAGGAACAAGAGCTAAATCTAGCCTCTTCTGTACCATATGGGTATGGGGTCGTGGCGCGTATTGGAGACGCTACCTGCACGTCAGTGTCCATGGACACTGTCGGACTAAGAGGGCTCTCCAGGAGAGGGGAGCCTAATAAAACATCGCTGAACTCAGTGTCAGCGACGTTGATAGAGAGGGATGTGGATCCCTTAATCTCGTTCAGCTCGGGGCCGAACTCTAATTTAAGGGCGGGGAGGCGGTCTAATAGCCTATCGAGAAGGAGTAGGGAACGCGTAAGGCGTTCCTCTACCGACGGGAGGGCCATTTTCTAACTAGGGAGGGAGTTATTCCTCCGCTAGTAAGTACCTACTTAATACCTACTTATTGTAGGTATTCTAATAGCTAAGTAGCTAACTAACGCCTAACTCCCCGGGTGGATTGACCGGGGATGAGTATACCCTCCCTGCCGGGGGTAGGCAGGGAGGTTGAGTACCTATTTATGAGCCCTAAGCTTGCTTTGGCCCGATACCTATCTCAATGTGTAACGGGGTCCTAGTAAGTCTAGTGCGAAGGGTGTAGACACACCCAACCGACACTAGGTGTGTGGCTGAAACCAAACGGGTTAAACTATCTACGTCACCAATGCCGACTAGGAGATCCCCCAAGGCCGAGCAAAGGGACCGTCCAACTTACTGCCTTACCCTGAAGGGGTTAGGCGGGTGTGTGGGTCAACACCCCACTCGGTTTCGTTGGCACCGTGTGGTATCCACCGAGGTCGCCCGGAAGGGGCCAATAACGCGACGATGTACGTTTTGACTTAAACCTTAAAGAAACACTTATTAACTGTGTCTTGAAAAAGACAACAGTTAACGACTGTAGCTAATAGTAGTCCGTGCGACTACTAGACACGTCGCTCGGGGCGACGGAATCTGGAATGATAAATAACCAATCAGAGCAGCGTTAGCGTAAAAAGTGGGCGGGGCTTACGGGAGCGTCCGGCCGTGAGCAGGCGACTGTCAGCGGCTGGGTGCGCGGTCCGAATGTTTCAAGAAGTTCGTATACGTACGCTTAGGTACGACGGAACTTTACCGTAACGAGCGCCGTGATGTCGCGGGACGTTTTCTCGTACGAACGCTTGAAAGTTTTCACTAACACGTATCTAATAAAATAAACAAAAAGAATGGTTAACGGCGTTAAGTGCATCGAGATTTTGCGGTTTCGGACAGGTCATGAAGTTGACGATGCGGGTGTGCGAATTCGGGGCGAGTGAGGTGCGCGTTCAGCCGGTGGCGGTGTTTTATTTTGACGACTGCGTACGAAGCGCAGGTCGGGTCGTGTTCAAAACGTTATTTTCTCTATAAAAGTGATAGTTAGTGTGCAGTTAGGTCGACGCGTCAACAAGGAGGATATCGAGCTTGTGTGGTAACAGGACTTCGTCGATATCACACCGTCTCGCGAAGGTATTATCGACCTAAAAGTGAAGCGTCGTAAAACACCGCGAGCGCCGAACTGCTAAGGACGGACACGACTCCGTCCAGGACGTGCAACCTATTAATATACTGTAATATTAAAAGACGAGAGTGCCCTTCGACGAGTGGACAGTGTACAGTCTGGTATAATCGCATCGGGAAGCGTATAGTAAACAATGTGTAAAACGACAATAATAGGTACTGGTACTGGGTAGGTCGGGCGGTCGCGCCAGTACCATCGTGCACGGCTGGCCTGTGTACCGCGCTCTCTTCACAGTAAACAGTCCGCCTGTGTAACACAGCTAGGTACCTACCGTGTATAGTAAAATAATGAGTGAGTGAGTGAGTAAGTAGGTAAATAAATAAAACGAACAAAAAAATAATGATGCTAACAAAATTGCAATGTACCTAAGTAATAATAAACAACACGACATAAACAAACGGCACGCACATCGAGGGGCGTTCAAACGAATAGGCACCTAGCTAGGTAGATGTTCTACAACGTAAGTATTGAATCTACTAATGTAAAGTTTTACTTTTATTTTTCATTCAATTCCAGCATACGTATACACACACCTCAGTGAGTGGCGATGGGCTTTTCATCACGCGTAGAAGAACAAAAACAAGCGCGTATTTATTACCTACGAGTATCTATCTGCGTATTATAAGCAAGCGAAGCGCATTATGTAGGTACACCTACATCAATTTCAACTTGAAGATAACAATAAAAAGAATTTATTTATAATATAATTACGGTATTTCATTTATGTTCACCCCTCTCTCGTAGGTAGTAGGTAGGTAACTCCAAAACCAAAGTAGGTAAGTACGTATTACAGTGCCTAATGAATTTGGGTCACCAACAAGTATAGTAGTGTAAGTATTGGTAACGTGGTGGTACTGGCTTACATCTTAGTTAGTAAGTAAGTAAGTAAGTAAGTAAGTAGGTAGGTAGAGGTACGTTTTTTAGACAATTCCACTCAAGAAACATATTTAAAATATCGAATAATATGCGGCCCTGAAAAGGGCCTTTTTTATGTGCGCGTCTATATACGGATGGTTGAACGGTATGATTATGTTCACAACAAACACAACACACACACGTCCACCACAGTATGTAGAGCTGGTTGCGCCGCCGCAGGCAACAACACGTACACGCGGGGCATGCAGGTGTTTAACCGCCGAAACCGTACAGGGTGCGACCCTGGCGCTTCAGAGCGTAGACGACGTCCATGGCGGTGACGGTCTTCCTCTTGGCGTGCTCGGTGTAAGTGACAGCGTCGCGAATGACGTTCTCTAGGAACACTTTAAGGACACCGCGAGTCTCTTCGTAGATCAGACCGGAGATACGTTTCACGCCGCCTCTGCGAGCCAGACGACGGATGGCGGGCTTCGTGATACCTTGGATGTTATCACGAAGTACCTTCCTGTGACGCTTGGCTCCTCCTTTTCCCAGACCCTTTCCTCCCTTACCGCGACCGGTCATCTTCTTTGCAGTGGGGTTTCAAAATATGTAATACACTCAGCACGGTAGTGCGCACACGAACGACGCGAGCGACTGGAATATTTTTAAGATTTTTTTTTTTTTTTTTTTTTTTTTTAACTAGGGCATCTCACAGATATACCACTAAGGTAGTTACTGCTTAACCGGACTGTCCTGTGGCTGCCTTAAGCTACTACACTCAAAGCCTCCAGCCAGGGGCATAAACTATTCTAACTTATATTAAGCGAACGCTCGCTAAGGGCACCCCCTGTGGGGTACGAACCTCGGCTTAGGGCGTCGCTGAGGGGAGGGCAGCAAGGTGGGACAGGCTGGATCGAATTTATGTTTTCATTATTATTAGTCGGGGAATTTAATTCTACATTTCTCAGCGTAACGCGGGCTGGCGCTTCTGCGAGCAAGGGTCGGACGGGGGTATTATTTACTCGGGAGGGTCGCGATCGCGGAGGACCTCGGCGGCGAGGTCGGTAAGTTTTATGTCGAATGTTTCTGTGTACTGTACTGGTGGCCCTACTGCTTTCTTGAAGGAGGGTGGTGGGATCATCGGGGTCGGATAGAACGTGCCTAGGGCGGCGGATACGACTAATGCGTGAAGGGGTATAATTGGCCGCTTCAACAACCAGAGGGTTGCGGTGCTTGGCGGCGGAGTCGAAGTAACGCTTGGACATGCGTTTTAGGTATTGGTGGATGGTAGGTATTTTTAAGTCTAGGTGGAGATTAATGTTCCTGACAAACCAGGGAGCGCCTGTGGCTTTCCGAAGGAATCGGTTTTGGATCGTCTGCATCCTGTGGATGTTATGGGGGGATGCTTGGGCGAATACGGCGCCCGCATATGTCATAATGGGGCGGATGCACGCTGTGTAGACACGCAATTTGCACTTTAGTGACAATTTGCTACGTGCGTTCAGGATGTAATAGAGCCTACTGAGAGCGAAAGCGGCTCGCGAGCGGACCGACTTTATGTGCTCTGCAAAGTTGAGGTTTTGGTCTAGGATGACACCTAGGTATTTGGCTCGCTTCTCCCAAGGGATAGGCTTGCCTAGCATGGTGAGCTCGGGGGGGCGGCGGGGGGGTCTAGAGCGCGGTTTCATAAAGAACACCGCCTGACTTTTGTCGGGATTTACTTCGATTCTCCATTTTCTAAACCAGGCGCCAAGCTTGTTGACGGCTCGTTGTAGATTCTGGGTCATCTGGGTGGGACTTTTGCCCCTGCAGTATATGGCCGTATCGTCTGCGAACAGAGCCAACTGTGCCTTATTGCATTTAGGGATATCGCTTGTGAATAGCGAGAATAAGAGAGGGGAGAGCACGGAGCCTTGGGGCACTCCGGCGCGGATCGGGCGAGGGGAGGATAGTGCTCCCTCGATTCGGTAGCGGAAAGTGCGATTCGACAAGTAGTCCCGTATGATGAGTACGAGTCTGTCGGGCACATTGAGCTTGTATAGCTTAAAAATTAAGCCATTGTGCCAGACTTTGTCAAAAGCTTTCGCTATATCGAAGAAGACCGCACCTGTCGACATACCGCGGTAGAATCCACCACTGATAAATTCGACGATACGGTGAACTTGATGCACGCTGGAGTGCTGGGTTCGAAAACCAAACTGTTCATTTGGAATGAGGCCCTTGGTTTCGGCGTAATCTCTGAGGCGCTTATAAATAAGTCTCTCATAGATTTTACCTACTACCTTGAGCAGACTGATGGGGCGATAGCTGGAGGGATCGCTTTTTGGCTTGCCAGGCTTTGGAATGCCTATGACAGTGGCTTCTTTCCATGCTTGAGGAAATATGTTCTTGCTCAGAGCACCATTGAAGATGATGGTCAGTAGCATAATTAGGTGGGCGGGGAATAGTTGGATCACCCTATTGGTAATTCCATCTGAGCCGGGAGCTTTACGGGTTTTGAGCCCTTTTATAATGTCATGCACTTCGTCTGGAGTGACAGGAGGCAGAGGACTGTCGGGGTCTTCGACTGGTGGGAGGGAAGCTTTGAGGTTGACTTCAGCGTCTACCTTTGAGAGGTGAGCTTGGTCGACTGGTAGGGAGCTAGGAGAGCATTGAGCCTCGAGACTGTCGGCTAGGCATTCTGCTTTGTCGATGTCTTCAAAGGCGACGGTTTTATCGGGTCTTATTAGAGGGGGCATGGCGGCTACTTGCTGGGACTTGAGTTTCCTCTGAAGTTCCCAGAAGGCTAGATGATTTGGCTCTAATTCGCTCAGCATCCTATCCCACCCCGCTTCACGCAGCTCAGCAATGCGTTTCGTTACAGTTCTCTGTAAGTAGCGCATGTGAGCCTTGTTAGCGGCGCAGGGGAAGTTGCTGTATGCACGGACAGCCGCGTTCTTCTCAGTCAAAAGAGCACGCGCATCGTCCGGGAGCTTCAAGTAACGGTTATCCGTTACCGGAACCTCCCTTGAACAGTCGTTCAAGACGGTTTGCACGTGATCAGTGAGTGAGTCGATCGCGGCCGTCGTGTCAGCGATTGAGTCAAAGGTGTTGGGGATGGCGTCCAATTGGGGGGACGTGTTGGCTTTCAGCTTGATGCTTACTTGCCTCCAGTCCGTTACCCTTTTGGTAGCTGGGGGTTGGTTGGGGTCAGAAGGACCTATACGGGGGGTCAATCTTACAACTACTGGGCGGTGGTCAGAGTTAAGCTCTTGCACCGTTTCTATTGAATCTAGTCTTAGGTGGACATTCTTAAGGAGTGCCACGTCTAAGATATCTGGGGTATGACTTGAGTCGTGGGGAAAGTGGGTGGGAGTCATCGGGGCGATGACGTCGAAGTTCTGGGAAGAGGACAGGTTATATAAGTGAACCCCTCTGGTGTTAGTACTAGTACTATTCCAAGAGGGGTGTTTGGCATTGAGATCGCCTGCAATTATTACAGAGTCACTCATGCCGAATAGTATGTTTAGGTCGTCCGCGATGGGTTTGAAATCCTCTGCGGAGATGCGGGGGGGGATGTAGGCCGATATTATGGTGACTGGCTGATGGCCTGTCATACCTAGTCGGCATATTGAAACTTCTATGCGTGATAGAGAGGGAGGGTCTATAGGGATGCAGTACAGATCCTTTTTATAATATATGAGAGTGCCGCCCTTGTGGCATCGCGTCCTATCGTTGCGGATTATGCGGTAGTTCGCAACTGATGGATTCCGTTGGCTAGGTTTAAGAAAGGACTCCTGAAGGAGGAAGATGTCAATTCGATGATCACGGAGAAACTCCGATATTTCATCGCGTTGACCGGTTATGCCATTTGCGTTGAAGACGCCTAGATTGAGGGATCGGGGTTTGAATCTACAGGCCGTATAGTTCATTTTGAAATGTTGGTTAGGGCTTGGGTGATGTCTTGGTACGCGTGGAATACGTCCAAGATGGATTGAAGATCGCCGGTTTGTTTTGCGGCCGTTATGTCGCTAGCCATTTGGGCTGCGCGGGGGGTGCAGAATATGGCGAATGCGCCGGCAATTACATTTAGGTTCTGTGATGCAGAACTGTAATTGGTGGGGATAGTGGGGCGTGCTGCTTGGGGAGCAGGCGCGGGTTTGGAGTGGGGCGCGGTAGGCGCAGGCGTAGCAGGCGCGAGAGGCACAGAGGGTGCGTGAGGCGCTGAGGGCGCGGTGGGTTTGGTAGCCATTAAGGGCGGATTCACACGGATACGCGGATCCATGAGTGAGTAGAGCGGGGTCTGTGGGGCCGGGGGCTTTGGTACCTGCATGGCCGGGAAGGCCTGTTGGTGCTGGAGTTGATTCCAGGGGCTGGGTCTCTGCGGACTCAGCCGTTGGGGGATTTGAGTTGAGGGGGCAGGGGGGAAATCCCTCTGCTTAGTCTGCCTAGCGTCTAGACGCTTAGTCAGCTTAAGTGACGAGAGTTTTGGGGCTTTTGGGCAGCCTCGGTAGTTGGCTGTGTGTCCTGATTGGCCACACAGCACACAGCTTGGAGGGCTGTCACAGAGGCTGCGGTCCTTGGGTCGTGTGCAGGCAGAGGTGCCATGGTCCCCCAAGCACTTAACGCACCTGGGTTTCGCGTGGCAATGCTTCTGTGCATGGCCGTATAGTTGGCAATTGTGACATTGCCCGATCGTGCTGTTCTTCCATGGCTTCTCAATTGAGAAGCCCATTAGACTACAAATAGTCTTGACCTGGAAGATGGGGTGGTACCCCTCTGTGGGAGAGCATACGACAAGAATCATGTCGTACGCTTCGCCTCCACGTGCACGGTGCATCCGGTGCACCTCATCCACGGGGACTTTTTGCGACAGAAGGTCGCTAAGTATATCTGATGGGGAGATCTCTTTTGGGATCCTTTTTATGACCACTCGGGTCTGACGTTCTTCCGGGAGGGAGTAAGTGTGGAACGACACACTTCTCTCTCTCATGAGACGGGTGAAGTCTCTGAAATCCCGGGCGGTGGGGAGGGAGACTTTGATACCCTGTTGGGTAGATCGGGCATTGGTGTATCCGATTTTAAGGTCGGTGCACCATTTAGAGATGGTGGTCCACTTCTCCTTGTCCTGGATGAACACAGGAGGAGGGGGAGCCACCTTTTTTGGGCTAGGGTTGGATGGTTGCTGCTTTGTCGCTTCCTTTGTAGAGGAAGTCGAAGCAGCGAACGCTATCGGGCGGGGGGTGGGGGGGGTAGTTAGCGGGGCCGCGGGTTGGGGGCTGGGCGGGGGGGCATCCCTGTCTACATAGTGAGGGGGAGGGTCCTCAATAGCGACCATTTTGGCCGCCTGAGCGGAGGGTTGTCGCTTCTTCTTCCTCTTTCCCCCGGCGACGGTAATGAACCCGTCGTCATCTGACTGGGAGGCAGAGGATGAGGAAGGGTCAAGGTCTTCCGAGTCGGAGAAGCATGGGGTGGGGGCACGCTCAGAAGAAGCGGCCGGAATAGAAGTGTCCATTGGACTGAGAGGGCTTACTGGGCTAGTGACTGCATCGAGCGCGTCGCTGAAGTTCCCTACCTCAGAGGGATTATTGAGGGAGAGCTGCTTGGCAGCAATGGATTCGAGTTCGGTACCGAACTCGTCGACGAGTACAGGATCCTTTTTTAGGATCCTGTCTAGAATGCTCAAGAGGACCTCGTTGTCACTCTTAAGCGAATCGAATTTGTCGCTAAGCGACTGAAATTGAGCCTCCATTATTGAGGGGCTCATAATAACGACTGAGGGAGGAGGGATTCCTACGCTCCTAACGATATTCTAATATCGTATCTTAATCAATCCTATCTCCCCGGGTGGTTTGGCCGAGGATGAGTATAACCCTCCCTGCCGGGGTTAGGCAGGGAGGTTGAGTACCTATTTATGAGCCCTAAGCTTGCTTTGGCCCGTTACCTATCTTAATGTGTAACGGGGTCCTATTAAGTCTAGTGCGAAGGGTGTAGACACACCCAACCGACACTAGGTGTGTTGCTGTAATAAAACGGGTTATGCTATCTACGTCACCTATGCCGACTAGGAGATCCCCCAAGGCCGAACACAGGGACCGTCCAACTTACTGCCTTACCCTGAAGGGGTTAGGCGGGTGTGTGGGTCAACACCCCACTCGGTTTCGTTGGCACCGTAAGGTATCCACCGAGTACGCCCGGAAGGGGCCGATAGCACGACGATGTACGTTTTGACTTTAACCTTTAAGAAACACTTATTAACTGTGTCTTGAAAAAGACAACAGTTAACGTCTGTAGCTAGTAGTAGTCCGTGCGACAACTAGACGCGTCGCTCAGGGCGGCGGAATCTGGAATGAAAATTCAACCAATCAGAGCAGCGTTAGCGTGAAAAGTGGGCGGGGCTTACGGGAGCGTCCGGCCGTGAGCAGGCGACTGTCAGCGGCAGGGTGCGCGGTCCGAATTGAATTTTTTTTTTTTAAGATTCACAACTGCTCGTATTTATACTGTACGGTGAGCTCAGCGGGGGGGGGGGGGGGACAGAGACGTGGAGGTGCGCGGGGCGAGGCGAGCCGACGCTCGACGTTGATTGGTCGATTGAACTATGTCTCTTAAAAGTTACATACCTACGTACCAAACTTTATGTTATCCAATTTGATTTTAGTTATTACTCTACATATACGAGAAAGAAAACCAAGTACTTATCCCGTAACAGTTAATACTATTCAATTTACTCGATATATAGGTACCTACCTACGGAATGAATAATTTATACTCGTAACGATCGTAGCCGAAATATTTTTAGGTAATATGGTAGGTAGGTAGGTAGGTATGAAACTAACTAACCATAATACTGTGTCCCTAGTAAAGTAAAGTAGGATGTAAATCGTCAGGAAAGTATATTTTATATTGTAAGACTAGTACTTCTCTCTCTCTCTCTCATTAATTCGACTTTATTCATTGAAAATAAAAGTAGCTTATGTCGATCATAGTTTAGGGTTAAGGTAGGTAGGTAGGTAGGTAGGTAGATAGATATGTGTGTGTGTGTGTGTGTGTATTTAGCGTTTTTTTATGACGTCTGATATAAAGAAACATTTAATTATCTGATACATATGTGGCCCTGAAAAGGGCCTTTTATGTGAACGAGCAAACGCACAGCCACAGCCACAGACACGCTGCAATGCACGAAGGCAGTCTACGTGGAGGGCGATGTGTATTGTGACGTCAGCAGCAGTTTAAGCGCGTTCGCCTCTGATCCTGCGCGCCAACTGGATGTCCTTGGGCATGATGGTGACGCGCTTCGCGTGAATCGCGCACAGGTTGGTGTCTTCGAAGAGACCGACGAGATAAGCTTCGCTAGCCTCCTGCAGCGCCATAACAGCGGAGCTCTGGAAACGGAGATCGGTCTTGAAGTCCTGTGCGATCTCACGCACGAGACGCTGGAACGGAAGCTTGCGGATCAGCAGTTCGGTACTCTTCTGGTAGCGACGAATCTCACGGAGGGCCACAGTGCCGGGCCTGTAGCGATGGGGTTTCTTAACACCACCGGTGGCCGGTGCGCTCTTGCGCGCAGCCTTGGTGGCGAGCTGCTTCCTCGGCGCCTTACCACCGGTGGATTTACGAGCGGTCTGCTTAGTACGCGCCATTGTAAACAAGGAACGACAGACAAATAATAATCAACTGAGAATACTGACTTTAGATACACGCAACGGACGCGCGCGGACCTATACACTTCGAACGTAGGAGAGCGAATAAAACCGTGAACCTTTTTTTTTTTTTTTTTTTTTTTTTTTAACTAGGGCATCTCACAGATATACCACTAAGGTAGTTACTGCTTAACCGGACTGTCCTGTGGCTGCCTTAAGCTACTACACTCAAAGCCTCCAGCCAGGGGCATAAACTATTCTAACTTATATTAAGCGAACGCTCGCTAAGGGCACCCCCTGTGGGGTACGAACCTCGGCTTAGGGCGTCGCTGAGGGGAGGGCAGCAAGGTGGGACAGGCTGGATCGAATTTATGTTTTCATTATTATTAGTCGGGGAATTTAATTCTACATTTCTCAGCGTAACGCGGGCTGGCGCTTCTGCGAGCAAGGGTCGGGCGGGAGTATTATTTACTCGGGAGGGTCGCGATCGCGGAGGACCTCGGCGGCGAGGTCGGTAAGTTTTATGTCGAATGTTTCTGTGTACTGTACTGGTGGCCCTACTGCTTTCTTGAAGGAGGGTGGTGGGATCATCGGGGTCGGATAGAACGTGCCTAGGGCGGCGGATACGACTAATGCGTGAAGGGGTATAATTGGCCGCTTCAACAACCAGAGGGTTGCGGTGCTTGGCGGCGGATTCGAAGTAACGCTTGGACATGCGTTTTAGGTATTGGTGGATGGTAGGTATTTTTAAGTCTAGGTGGAGATTAATGTTCCTGACAAACCAGGGAGCGCCTGTGGCCTTCCGAAGGAATCGGTTTTGGATCGTCTGCATCCTGTGGATGTTATGGGGGGATGCTTGGGCGAATACGGCGCCCGCATATGTCATAATGGGGCGGATGCACGCTGTGTAGACACGCAATTTGCACTTTAGTGACAATTTGCTACGTGCGTTCAGGATGTAATAGAGCCTACTGAGAGCGAAAGCGGCTCGCGAGCGGACCGACTTTATGTGCTCTGCAAAGTTGAGGTTTTGGTCTAGGATGACACCTAGGTATTTGGCTCGCTTCTCCCAAGGGATAGGCTTGCCTAACATGATGAGCTCAGGGGGGCGGCGGGGGGGTCTAGAGCGCGGTTTCATAAAGAACACCGCCTGACTTTTGTCGGGATTTACTTCGATTCTCCATTTTCTAAACCAGGCGCCAAGCTTGTTGACGGCTCGTTGTAGATTCTGGGTCATCTGGGTGGGACTTTTGCCCCTGCAGTATATGGCCGTATCGTCTGCGAACAGAGCCAACTGTGCCTTATTGCATTTAGGGATATCGCTTGTGAATAGCGAGAATAAGAGAGGGGAGAGCACGGAGCCTTGGGGCACTCCGGCGCGGATCGGGCGAGGGGAGGATAGTGCTCCCTCGATTCGGTAGCGGAAAGTGCGATTCGACAAGTAGTCCCGTATGATGAGTACGAGTCTGTCGGGCACATTGAGCTTGTATAGCTTAAAAATTAAGCCATTGTGCCAGACTTTGTCAAAAGCTTTCGCTATATCGAAGAAGACCGCACCTGTCGACATACCGCGGTAGAATCCACCACTGATAAATTCGACGATACGGTGAACTTGATGCACGCTGGAGTGCTGGGTTCGAAAACCAAACTGTTCATTTGGAATGAGGCCCTTGGTTTCGGCGTAATCTCTGAGGCGCTTATAAATAAGTCTCTCATAGATTTTACCTACTACCTTGAGCAGACTGATGGGGCGATAGCTGGAGGGATCGCTTTTTGGCTTGCCAGGCTTTGGAATGCCTATGACAGTGGCTTCTTTCCATGCTTGAGGAAATATGTTCTTGCTCAGAGCACCATTGAAGATGATGGTCAGTAGCATAATTAGGTGGGCGGGGAATAGTTGGATCACCCTATTGGTAATTCCATCTGAGCCGGGAGCTTTACGGGTTTTGAGCCCTTTTATAATGTCATGCACTTCGTCTGGAGTGACAGGAGGCAGAGGACTGTCGGGGTCTTCGACTGGTGGGAGGGAAGCTTTGAGGTTGACTTCAGCGTCTACCTTTGAGAGGTGAGCTTGGTCGACTGGTAGGGAGCTAGGAGAGCATTGAGCCTCGAGACTGTCGGCTAGGCATTCTGCTTTGTCGATGTCTTCAAAGGCGACGGTTTTATCGGGTCTTATTAGAGGGGGCATGGCGGCTACTTGCTGGGACTTGAGTTTCCTCTGAAGTTCCCAGAAGGCTAGATGATTTGGCTCTAATTCGCTAAGCATCCTATCCCACCCCGCTTCACGCAGCTCAGCTATGCGTTTCGTTACAGTTCTCTGTAAGTAGCGCATGTGAGCCTTGTTAGCGGCGCAGGGGAAGTTGCTGTATGCACGGACAGCCGCGTTCTTCTCAGTCAAAAGAGCACGCGCATCGTCCGGGAGCTTCAAGTAACGGTTATCCGTTACCGGAACCTCCCTTGAACAGTCGTTCAAGACGGTTTGCACGTGGTCAGTGAGTGAGTCGATCGCGGCCGTCGTGTCAGCGATTGAGTCAAAGGTGTTGGGGATGGCGTCCAATTGGGGGGACGTGTTGGCTTTCAGCTTGATGCTTACTTGCCTCCAGTCCGTTACCTTTTTGGTAGCTGGGGGTTGGTTGGGGTCAGAAGGACCTATACGGGGGGTCAATCTTACGACTACTGGGCGGTGGTCAGAGTTAAGCTCTTGCACCGTTTCTATTGAATCTAGTCTTAGGTGGACATTCTTAAGGAGTGCCACGTCTAAGATATCTGGGGTATGACTTGAGTCGTGGGGAAAGTGGGTGGGAGTCATCGGGGCGATGACGTCAAAGTTCTGGGAAGAGGACAGGTTATATAAGTGAACCCCTCTGGTGTTAGTACTAGTACTATTCCAAGAGGGGTGTTTGGCATTGAGATCGCCTGCAATTATTACAGAGTCACTCATGCCGAATAGTATGTTTAGGTCGTCCGCGATGGGTTTGAAATCCTCTGCGGAGATGCGGGGGGGGATATAGGCCGATATTATGGTGACTGGCTGATGGCCTGTCATACCTAGTCGGCATATTGAAACTTCTATGCGTGATAGAGAGGGAGGGTCTATAGGGATGCAGTACAGATCCTTTTTATAATATATGAGAGTGCCGCCCTTGTGGCATCGCGTCCTATCGTTGCGGATTATGCGGTAGTTCGCAACTGATGGATTCCGTTGGCTAGGTTTAAGAAAGGATTCCTGAAGGAGGAAGATGTCAATTCGATGATCACGGAGAAACTCCGATATTTCATCGCGTTGACCGGTTATGCCATTTGCGTTGAAGACGCCTAGATTGAGGGATCGGGGTTTGAATCTACATAAGGCCGTATAATTCATTTTGAAATGTTGGTTAGGGCTTGGGTGATGTCTTGGTACGCGTGGAATACGTCCAAGATGGATTGGAGATCGCCGGTTTGTTTTGCGGCCGTTATGTCGCTAGCCATTTGGGCTGCGCGGGGGGTGCAGAATATGGCGAATGCGCCGGCAATTACATTTAGGTTCTGTGATGCAGAACTGTAATTGGTGGGGATAGTGGGGCGTGCTGCTTGAGGAGCAGGCGCGGGTTTGGAGTGGGGCGCGGTAGGCGCAGGCGTAGCAGGCGCGAGAGGCACAGAGGGTGCGTGAGGCGCTGAGGGCGCGGTGGGTTTGGTAGCCATTAAGGGCGGATTCACACGGATACGCGGATCCATGAGTGAGTAGAGCGGGGTCTGTGGGGCCGGGGGTTTTGGTACCGGCATGGCCGGGAAGGCCTGTTGGTGCTGGAGTTGATTCCAGGGGCTGGGTCTCTGCGGACTCAGCCGTTGGGGGATCTGTGTTGAGGGGGCAGGGGGGAAGTCCCTCTGCTTGGTCTGCCTAGCGTCTAGACGCTTAGTCAGCTTAAGTGACGAGAGTTTTGGGGCTTTTGGGCAGCCTCGGTAGTTGGCTGTGTGTCCTGATTGGCCACACAGCACACAGCTTGGAGGGCTGTCACAGAGGCTGCGGTCCTTGGGTCGTGTGCAGGCAGAGGTGCCATGGTCCCCCAAGCACTTTACGCACCTGGGTTTCGCGTGGCAATGCTTCTGTGCATGTCCGTATAATTGGCAATTGTGACATTGCCCGATCGTGCTGTTTTTCCATGGCTTCTCAATTGTGAAGCCCATTAGACTACATATAGTCTTGACCTTGAAGATGGGGTGGTACCCCTCTGTGGGAGAGCATACGACAAGAATCATGTCGTACGCTTCGCCTCCACGTGCACGGTGCATCCGGTGCACCTCATCAACAGGGACTTTTTGCGACAGAAGGTCGCTAAGTATGTCGGATGGGGAGATCTCTTTAGGGATCCTTTTTATGACCACTCGGGTCTGACGTTCTTCCGGGAGGGAGTAAGTGTGGAACGACACACTTCTCTCTCTCATGAGACGGGTGAAGTCTCTGAAATCCCGGGCGGTGGGGAGGGAGACTTTGATACCCTGTTGGGTAGATCGGGCATTAGTGTATCCGATTTTAAGGTCGGTGCACCATTTAGAGATGGTGGTCCACTTCTCCTTGTCCTGGATGAACACAGGAGGAGGGGGAGCCACCTTTTTTGGGCTAGGGTTGGATGGTTGCTGCTTTGTCGCTTCCTTTGTAGAGGAAGTCGAAGCAGCGAACGCTATCGGGCGGGGGGTGGGGGGGGTAGTTAGCGGGGCCGCGGGTTGGGGGCTGGGCGGGGGGGCATCCCTGTCTACATAGTGAGGGGGAGGGTCCTCAATAGCGACCATTTTGGCCGCCTGAGCGGAGGGTTGACGCTTCTTCTTCCTCTTTCCCCCGGCGACGGTAATGAACCCGTCGTCATCTGACTGGGAGGCAGAGGATGAGGAAGGGTCAAGGTCTTCCGAGTCGGAGAAGCATGGGGTGGGGGCACGCTCAGAAGAAGCGGCCGGGATAGAAGTGTCCATTGGACTGAGAGGGCTTACCGGGCTAGTGACTGCATCGAGCGCGTCGCTGAAGTTCCCTACCTCAGAGGGATTATTGAAGGAAAGCTGCTTGGCAGCAATGGATTCGAGTTCGGTACCGAACTCGTCGACAAGTACAGGATCCTTTTTTAGGATCCTGTCTAGAATGCTCAAGAGGACCTCGTTGTCACTCTTAAGCGAATCGAATTTGTCGCTAAGCGACTGAAATTGAGCCTCCATTATTGAGAGACTCATAATAACGACTGAGGGAGGAGGGATTCCTACGCTCCTAACGATATTCTAATATCGTATTTAATCAAACCTATCTCCCCGGGTGGTTTGGCCGGGGATGAGTATAACCCTCCCTGCCGGGGTTAGGCAGGGAGGTTGAGTACCTAATTGTGAGCCCTAAGCTTGCTTTGGCCCGTTACCTATCTTAACACTTTGCGGGACACTGAACGAGACACAATAAAAGTTTTATTGTTATTACGTTTATAGGCGTTTAGTGTCCCGGAAAGTGTTAATGTGTAACGGGGTCCTATTAAGTCTAGTGCGAAGGGTGTAGACACACCCGACCGACACTAGGTGTGTTGCTGTAATAAAACGGGTTATGCTATCTACGTCACCTATGCCGACTAGGAGATCCCCCAAGGCCGAACACAGGGACCGTCCAACTTACTGCCTTACCCTGAAGGGGTTAGGCGGGTGTGTGGGTCAACACCCCACTCGGTTTCGTTGGCACCGTAAGGTATCCACCGAGTACGCCCGGAAGGGGCCGATAGCACGACGATGTACGTTTTGACTTAAACCTTTAAGAAACACTTATTAACTGTGTCTTGAAAAAGACAACAGTTAACGTCTGTAGCTAGTAGTAGTCCGTGCGACAACTAGACGCGTCGCTCAGGGCGGCGGAATCTGGAATGAGAATTCAACCAATCAGAGCAGCGTTAGCGTGAAAAGTGGGCGGGGCTTACGGGAGCGTCCGGCCGTGAGCAGGCGACTGTCAGCGGCAGGGTGCGCGGTCCGAATGTGAAACCGTGAACCCAAAACGTCGTGTATTTATAGTCAGGCAAAGTAAGCGGGCAGGAGCGCGCGCGCCCCTGCGCGCCCTCTGTAGTACAACGATCTAACTAAAATTGTCATAAAATAGAAAACAATTTTTCATTTATTATGTACAGCTATGTTTAAAACTTAATATTATTTATTATTTTGTATTTTTCATAAAATACACCCGTCTGGTAAAACAGTGTAGATTGAAAAAAAAAAAAAAAAGAGAGGAAAAATCCCCCCCCCCCCCTCCCCCCATACAAGTATAAAAATTTGTTAAAAACTTAATAATATTTGTGATTTATGGCTGCTAATCTATACAATTGGACCCCCCCCCCCCCCCCCCCGCATACAAGTATACAAATTTTATTAGCTAGTTGTCTAAACAGACGTGTTGAGAAACTACGGATTTTCTATGTTAAGTTTTCTAGTACACTCTTATTCACTTGCATCTTAATTAGTACCTACGCTATCGTTTACGCGGGAAATTACCTATGCATGTTGTAATTTTGTTGATGCAGTTGTTTAGTAAATAAGTAGGTAAGTGAATAATATGTATGTAACTGAGTGTAGGTAGGTAGGTCGGTCTATATAATAAGCCTGATATAGTCTTCATTCAATTCATTATGATACTAGGTAGGTAGGTAGGTGTTTTTCTTATAATTTTTATGTAGTAGTAACGTTTTGACTGTCATCAAATTTAAAGAAACGTGAATTTATCACATGAACATATTTGTGGCCCTGAAAAGGGCCTTTTGTTTTTACTCCTGCCTGCCATCCCACGGTGTGCGTGCGCGTCCAGACGTTTGTCGTGGTTTGCCCGTAAGCACGTGAATCATGCGCGTCTCGTACGTACATACATGACACACAGCGGGTAGATGATACCTATGTGTGTATATGTATGCACATTACGATGACACTAACACAATTAACACGCACCACAGTCAACAAGACACACGAACAAGCGCACTGGGTTTAACACTGTACACAAACACGAGGCGGCGGCTTTGAGACGGAGCGTCGGCGGCTCTTGCTAGCCTACCGAGCCCGCTCACTTGGAGCTGGTGTATTTGGTGACGGCCTTGGTGCCCTCACTGACGGCGTGCTTGGCGAGCTCACCAGGCAGCAGGAGCCTGACGGACGTTTGCACCTCCCTGGACGTGATGGTGGATCTCTTGTTGTAGTGGGCGAGACGGGAAGCTTCGGTGGCGATACGCTCGAAGATGTCGTTCACGAACGAGTTCATGATAGACATGGCCTTGCTGGAGATACCGGTGTCGGGGTGCACCTGCTTCAGGACCTTGTAGATGTAGATGGCGTAACTCTCCTTCCTCTTGTGCTTCTTCTTCTTCTTGTCGGTCTTGGAGATGTTCTTCTGGGCTTTGCCAGACTTCTTGGCGGCTTTACCACTTGTCTTGGGCGGCATTATGAAATTGTCGAGCGAGTACACGTGCTACCGAAACGGAGTTCAGTCGCAGTATAAACCGTGATATATTTTTTTTTTTTTTTTTAACTATCGCATCTCGCAGGTGTACCACTAAGGTATTTACTGCTCAACCGAACAATCCTGTGGCTGCCTTAAGCACTACACTCAAAGCCTCCAGCCAGGAGCAACTATTCTACATTAAAATTAGGCGAACGCTCGCTAAGGGCACCCCCTGTGGGGTACGAACCTCGGCTTAGGGCGTCGCTGAGGGGGGGACAGCAAGACGGGACAGGCTGGATCACTGATATATTATTATTAGACGGGGAATTTAAAGCTACGCGCTCAGCTGCGGCGCGGGCTGGCGCTTCATCGGACAAGGGTCGGGGGGGAGTATTATTTACTCGTGAGAGTCGCGCGCGCGGAGGACCTCGGCGGCGAGGTCGGTACGACGGGTGTCGGGTGTGTTTGTGCACTGTACTGGTGGCCCTATTGCTCTCCTGGAGGAGAGTGGTTGGATCATCTGGATCGGAGAGGACATGCCTAGGACGGCGAAATCGACTAATGCGGGAGGGGGTATAATTGGCCGCTTCAACAACCAGAGGGTTGCGGTGATTGGCGGCGGAATCAAAATGACGCTTTGCAATGCGTTTTAGGAACTGATGGATAGTGGGGATTTTGAGATCTAGGTGGAGGTTAATATTCCTGACATACCAGGGAGCGCCCGTGGCTCTTCTAAGAAATCTGTTCTGGATCACCTGCATCTTATGGATGTTTCTGGGGGATGTGTGTGCAAAGACTACACCCGCATAGGTCATGATGGGGCGGATGCACGCTGTGTAGATGCGCAATTTGCACTTGAGTGACAATTTGCTGCGTGCATTAACGATGTAGTAAAGTCTACTGAGAGCGAAGGCGGCCCGCGAGCGAACCGACCTTATGTGCTCTGTAAAGTTGAGGTAATGATCGAGGATGACTCCCAAGTACTTGGCTTGCTTCTCCCAGGGGATAGGCTTGCCTAACAAGGTGAGTGGACGGGGAATGTGAGGGGGTCTAGATCGCGGTTTTATGAATAAAACCGCCTGACTTTTGTCGGGGTTCACCTCGATTCTCCATTTCTTAAACCAGGCGCCAAGGTTATTGACAGCCCGTTGTAAGAGAAGGTGGATCTGAGTCTGCGACCGTCCCCTGCAATATATGGCCGTGTCATCTGCGAACAGAGCCAACTGCGCCGTATTGCTTTTGGGGATGTCGCTTGTGAAGAGCGAGAACATGAGCGGGGCGAGCACGGAGCCTTGAGGGACTCCGGCGCGGATTTGGCGGGGAGAGGATAGGGCTCCCTCGATGCGATAGCGGAAAGTACGATTCGACAAGTAGTCCCGTAAGATGAGCACGAGACGATCGGGCACTCCGAGTTTGTAGAGCTTAAAGATTAAGCCGTTGTGCCAGACCTTGTCGAATGCTTTCGCTATGTCGAAGAAGACCGCACCTGTCGACATGCCACGGTAGAAGCCGCCGCCGATGAATTCGACGATACGGTGGACCTGATGCACGCTAGAGTGCTGGGCTCTAAAGCCGAACTGTTCGTTGGGGATGAGGCCTTTGGTTTCAGCGTAGTCCCTGAGACGCTTATAAATAAGCCTCTCATAGATTTTGCCTAATACCTTGAGCAGACTGATGGGGCGGTAACTGGAGGGTTCGGTTTTGGGCTTGCCAGGCTTGGGGATACCTATCACTATGGCTTCTTTCCACGCTTGGGGGAAGATATTGTTGCTTAGAGCACCATTGAAGATGGTGGTCAGTAGCATAATAAGGTGGGCGGGGAAGAGTTGGATCACCCTATTGGTGATTCCATCTGAGCCGGGGGCTTTACGGATGTGGAGACCTTTGATGATGTCATGCACTTCGTCTGGAGTGACGGGAGGCAGAGGACTTTCGGGGTCTTCGACGGGGGGCAGTGAAGCTTTACGTTCGACTTCAGCGTCTACCTCTGAGAGGTGAGCTTGGTCTACTGGTAGGGAGCTGGGAGAGCATTGAGCCTCGAGACTGTCGGCTAGGCATTCCGCTTTGTCGATGTCGTCGAAGGCTATGGTTTTGTCGGGGCGTACTAGGGGGGGCATGGCAGCTATCTGCTTGGATTTGAGTTTTCTCTGGAGTTCCCAGAAGGCCTGATGGGTGGGCTGTAGCTCGCTCAGCATCTTATCCCAGCTCGCGTCACGCAGCTCCGCCATGCGTGTCTTTACAGATCTCTGCAAGTAGCGCATGTGGGCTTTGTTGGCGGGACAGGGAAAGTTGCTGTATGCACGGGTGGCCGCGTTCTTCTCGGTCAACAGAGCACGCGCATCGTCCGGGAGTTTCAAGTAGCGGTTATCCGCTTCAGGAACCTCCCTTGAACTGTCGTTCAGGACGGTTTGCACATGGTCAGTGAGCGAGTCGATCGCAGCCGTCGTGTCCGCGATTGAATCGAAAACGTTAGGGATGGAGTCCAATTGGGGGGATGTGTTGGTTTTCAGCTTATCGCCTACTTGCCTCCAGTCCGTCACCCTTTTGGTGGCTGGGGGTTGGTTGGGGTCAGAGGGACCTATGCGGGGAGCCAGTCGTATGACTACTGGTCGGTGGTCCGAGGTAAGCTCGTGAACCGTTTCTATTGAGTCTAATCTTAGGTTGACGTTCTTAAGGAGCGCCACGTCAAGAATGTCGGGGGCATGATTAATTTGGTGGGGATAGTGGGTTGGAGTCATCGGAGCGATGACGTCAAAGTTTTGAGCGAAGGAGAGATTGTACAATTGATGCCCTCTGGAGTTGGTAAGGGAGCTATTCCAGGAGGGATGTTTAGCGTTGAGATCGCCTGCTATGATAACAGAGTCACTCATGCCAAATAGGATTTTTAGGTCGTCCGCGATGGGTTGGAATCCCCCTGCGTGGTTGGGAGAGATGTAGGCCGATACTACGGTGACCGGCTGATGGCCAGTCATAGCTAGTCGGCAGATGGAGACTTCTAATTGTGCTAGCGGGGGAGGGTCAATAGGGATGCAGTACAGATCCTTTTTATAATAAATTAGTGTGCCGCCCAAGTGGGCATGCGACCTATCGTTACGGATTACACGGTAATTTGCAATGGCTGGATTACGGTGATTGGGTTTTAGGAAGGTTTCCTGTAAGAGGAATATGTCAATTCGATGTGAATATGTCAGGAGAGATTGGATGTCGCCGCTTTGCTTAGCGGCGACGATATCGCTTGCCATCTGAGCCGCCCGGGGCGTGCTGAATATGGCGAAGGCGCTGGCAATGATGTTAATATTTTGCGCAGCGATATTATAATTGATCGCGGGGTGCGGTGCTTGAGGAGCACGTACGGGTTTCGAGGCGGGCGCTATGGGTGCGGGGGGAGCGTAAGGCGTGGTAGGCGCGGAGGGCGCGGGGGGCGCGGCGGGCGCGGTGGGCGCGGCGGGCGCGGTGGGTGGGGTGGCCGCTGAGGGCGGAGGGACACGGTTACGCGGATCCATGAGAGAGTACATGGGGGTTTGAGGGAGCGGGGGCCTCGCGGTGGCCATGGCTGGAAAAGCCTGCTGGTGGTGGAGTTGAGTCCAGGGGCTAGGTCTTTGAGGACTTAGCCGCTGGGGGATTTGGGAGGAGGGAATGAGGAATTCCCTCTGTTTTGTCTGCCGAGCGTCGAGACGCTGGGTCAGTTTGCCTGGGTTCGACTTTGGTGCCTTAGGGCATCCGCGGTAATTGGCAGTATGCCCTATATTCCCGCATAGCACGCAGCTAGGTGGGCTATCGCAGAGATTGCGATCTTTTGGCCGTGAGCAATCCGAAGTGCCGTGGTCGCCCAGGCACTTGACGCACCTGGGTTTGGCATGGCAGTTCTTCTGCGCATGGCCGTACAGCTGGCAATTATGGCATTGCCCTATGGCGCTGTTTTTCCAGGGCTTCTCAATGGTGAAGCCCATTAGGTTGCAGATCGTCTTGACGTTGAAAATGGGGTGATGCCCCTCGGTCGGGGAGCACACGACTAAGATCATGTCGTATGCTTCTCTACCGCGCGAACGGTGCATGCGGTGCACTTCATCGACTGGTATCCTTTGCGACTGAAGGTCTGCTAGGATGTCGGATGGGGAGATTTCCTTGGGGATCTTCTTGATCACCACACGGATCTGTCTGTCTTCTGGGAGGGAGTAGGTGTGGAATGACACACCTCTCGCTTGCAGAAGGGTATTCAAGTCCCTATAGTCGCGGGACGTCGCGAGTGTGACTTTTATACCCTGTTGGGTCGATCTGGCGTTGGTGTAGTTGATCCTCTGCTCAACACACCATTTGGAGATGGCCGTCCAATTCTCCTTGTCTTGGATGAAGACAGGGGGAGGGGGCGCGACCTTCTTGGTACCGGGGGGGTTTTTGGCGGGGGCATCCTGCGCGGAGGATGGCGTACTCGCGATCGGGCGGGGGGTGGGGGGGGAAACTACGGGGGATCCTACGGGGAGGGGGGTGGGTGAGGGTGGGGGAGCATCCCTATCTACATAGTGGGTAGACGGGCTATCATCGATGGCGACTACTTTGGACGCCTGAGAGGAGCTCTGCTTCTTCATCTTCCTCTTACCGGAGGTGACAGCTGTGAAGCCGTCATCGTCCGACTGCGAGCTTGAAGAAGAGGCATGCTCTTCGTTATCGGAGGGGAAGGGAGTGGGGGCGCGCTTTGAGGAAGCGGGCTCGCTAGTATCCATCATGGTAGATGGGCCTGATGATTGCGATGCTGCGAGTGCATCGCTAAAAGTATCTAGTTGATCTGAAGGATCGGGGGGAAGGTGCTTCTCAGCGATCGACTCGACCACTGGACCGAATTTACTGCAGAGGGACGGCTCGATCTTAAGGATCTCACTTATAGCTTGTAGGAGGATCATATTGTCTCTCCTGAGGGTATCTAACTGGTCACTAAAGGACCTGAGTTGGGCCTCCATCTTAAGGAGGCTCATTTTAACTAACTAAGAATTAAAAATTTAAAAGAGAATTATAAAACTCCTAACGGCCCTAATCCTAACTCCCCGGGCGGACTACCGGGGATGTGTGAAACCCTCCCTGCCGGGTATAGGCAGGGAGGTTGAGTACTTATTGTGAGCCCTAAGCTTGCTTTTGCCCGTTGCCTGTCTTATTGTGCAACGGGGTCCTGACCAGTCTAGTGTGAAGGGTGTAGACACACCCAACCACTCTAGGTGTGTAGCTGTGGAAGCAAAACTGTCACCAATGCCGACTAGGAGACCCCCCAAGGCCGAACACTGGGACCCGTCCAATTGACTGCCTAGCCCTGAAGGGGTTCGGCGGGTGTAATTGGGTCAACACCCCCTCGGTTTCGTTGGCACCGTATGGTATCCACCGAGGACCACGAAACTGTGGTTTTGCCCTGAAGGGGCCTGTGACGCGCTACGTTTTGACTGTTAATCTGCTAACAGAAATACTTTATTAATTGTGTCTTGGAAAAGACAGCAATTAATAGCTGAAGAACTGGAGAGTCGCGAAGAACAGGAACCACCGGCTTGAAACAGGAACCACAAGCTTGAGTGATCAGGAACACGAAGAGCAGCACGACCGTCCGCAACCGATGCCAGTTGCTGAGTAAACCGTGATGAACAATTGGACGTCGCGACGCCCCCGCAAGGGGGCGTGGCGAGCGGGGTCGGAGCGTCGCCCCTCGCCCGCGGAGGCCATACGGCGGCCCGCCACTGCGGGTCCTCTCGGTGGGACGGCCTAATGCGGCCTAGGTATTTGACGCAGCAAAGCTGCGTCTGTGTAATGGTTGCTATGAATATTTCTGTAGGCGCGCCACGACGCTATACCATATAGCGTCGTTTTCTTCACGACACCACGGCGGTCAGTCCCCATCAGGTGAGACCTCCAGTTACCTGGAGGAGGCCCGATGAAGACGACCAGCGACAGTGGTGCCGGCTCGACGCACCTACAGGTAGATATGTAGTTTTCCCTCGCCCCGCTTACAGATCTAGCCGTTTACGGATTGAGGGATAAACAGTCATGTATGTACGAGCGGTTTGTGTTGTAGTGTAACACCGCTCGGCGTCTACGTGCGTCGCGACGCGTAGCGTCGCGGTCGCACGTGTTGTGTATAGGTGCATGTGTAGTTGTGGCTGTCTGTGTTTAGTTACGCGACGTGCCTATATTAACCTAGAACACGCCGCGCAACAGATGTATGTGTACATCTGTAGAGTCTTATTATATCGAGTGAGCTGCGTGTTACCTGGGTGCGGCTCACTCGAGGCGTCAATCCGGTGGATGGGGTCAGTCGTCCGCTACCAGGTCGCGGGGCAGGGGTCTCGCGTCAGGTGGGCGCGCGTGCAATGGCGCTATCTGCCTGACATGGGGCCAGGCAGAGGCGTCGGCACGCGCGAACATCACCGTCGCGAGTCGCCTCACAAACTCATCCAGGCTCTCGATCCCGAGATCCCGATGTAGGACATCGTTCCTCACGAAACGAGGAGCGGCTACGATGGTCCGCAACGCATGGTTTTGTTGCGTGCGGAGCTGCTTCTTGCTCGACTCGCTCGTGAGGGCGAACCAAGCGGGCGCGGCGTACGTCAAGACTGGGCGTATGTACATCTTGTACACGCTCAGCTTGACGCGCGCCGGGATTCGGGATTGGAGCACTGGTCTGAGCAGGTGACGGGCGACCCCGCCCTGCGCGGCGACCTTGCGGACGTGTGGCCCCATCGTGAGGCGGCGGTCGATGGTCACACCCAAGTACTTGACCTGGGGCGACCAATCGACGGCGGCTCCTTGTAGCTTCAAGGGTGGTGGGAGGGGCGCATACCCAGTGAGCAGCGCCTGCGTCTTACCCACGTTAACCGAGAGCCGCCATTTTGACAGCCACTCGGGGAGCAGGTCGAGGGCGCGCTGCATTTTGACCGCCGCGTACTTCGCATTTAGCGAGGTAGTAATGTACGCGGCGTCGTCGGCATACAGCGCGAGCGTCGCCTCGGGAGTGGTGGGGATGTCGTCGGTGTAACGTGAGTAACACGCCGGCGAGATGCAGCTGCCCTGAGGCACGCCAGCCATCACCGGGCGGGCGCTGGATAGCGCCCCTTCGACCACCACCTTGAAGGTCCTGTGGGACAGAAAAGAGGAGACCACCTTTACAACGCGACGGGGCGCGTCGGACGTGGCCAACTTGTGTATTAGGCCCTCGTGCCATACACGGTCGAAGGCCTTCTCCATGTCAAGGAATACTGCCACCGAGTACTCCTTCTTCTCTAGCGCAGAAGTCAGTAGGTGCAGTACCCTTGACAACTGAAGCGTCGTGCTATGCTCCGCCCTGAACCCGAATTGCTCTGGGCGCGGCGCGATGTGAGGTTGGAGGTGTCGCAGCAGGAGTGCTTCAAACACCTTGGAGACTGTCGGCAGCAGCGTTATAGGCCGATAGCTCTCCGGCTTCGCTGTATTCTTCCCCGCCTTGGGCAGCATTATGACGCGCCCCTCCTTCCACGGGGTGGGAAAGACCCCCGTGCGCAGTATCGCCGTGTACAGGCGCGCCAGTGCCGCTACCGTACGGAACGGCAAGTGGCGCAGCGCTGCGTTGGTGATACCGTCAGCACCGGGGGCCTTCCTGGGCTTCGTCCTTAGGATGGCGCGTCTAACTGCGCCCGGCGAGAAGAATACAGGGTCCTCCTCGGGAGCTATCGGCGATGCGAAGTAGTCTCCTAGGTGTTTCTCGACTGCTGCGACATGCTCGATGTCGGCGGTCGGGTTAGGGCGGAACTGACGCTCCAGGTGCTCGGCGAAGACCTCCGCCCGGTCCTCCGCTACATACTTGAGCGCCCCGTCGCTGTTGAGCAGAGGGCGCACCGGGGCTGGGGTCTTCGATAGCTGGCGGCACAGTTTGTGTACAGACGGCCAACTATCAATAGTGGCGTCTATTCTCTCCTCCCAGCCCGCGGCGGTATGGGCCGTAAGCTCGGCCTTTACCTTCTCCGCGAGACGGTTCAATTTGGCCCTCAGGGTGGGGCATCTATGTTGTTGCCACTGCTTGCGAAGACGCCTCTTCGCGGCGATGAGTGCTGTCAGACGCGCCGGCAAGGGGGGCAATGGTCCTCCCCCCTGCGGCAGCGTCGTCGTCGCCGCTTCCAAGGCGCTCTGTATGCAAGCAGTGACGTCATCCGCCGCTTGCTCTACGTCCGCGGAGGAAACAATAGGCCGAGCTGGCGTGGTGGTCTCCATCTTCTCTGTGAAGGCATCCCAGTCAATACGTCGACGTGGCGCTACAGGTTTCAGTCGGGTCGGCATGCCCGATAGGACGACGAGTACAGGTTGGTGGTCCGACTGTAACTCGTCGTCGATCACTTGCTGAGTGATCTGGCAGTGTAGCCCTCTGTGTACTGCGATGTCCAGCACATCAGGCATGTACCTCACTACGTCTGGGTAGTGGGTAGGCGTCTCGGGGCCGGACACCGAGTACCCGAAGGCTTCCGCGTCCGCGAAGAGCCGTCTCCCCTCGGTGTTCGCCCGCATAGAGTTCCACGCCGGGTGCTTGCAATTAAGGTCGCCGGCAAGGATGACTGCGTTGTCGCTATGCGTGCCAATTAGCGCCCGCATCTCAGCCATAACAAGGCGGGACGCGGGCGGCTTGTAGCACGCATAGATGCTGATGTCCTCGCCGGCAACGTGTAGTTGCACACCCAGCGCGTAAAAACTGCTGAGCGACGGCAAGGGGAGCTCCTGATGGACGACTCTCCGCCTCACAAGTACCGCCAGACCACGGTATCGGGCATCCAGAGCCGACCTCTCATCCTTCCGGTAGACATGGTAACCCGGGAACCTGGCCCTGTCTTCGGCTCCCAGGTGCGTCTCGCTGATTAGCGCCACGTCGATGTCTTGATCCCGAAGGAGATGGCGGAGGGGGGCGACCTTATCCCTAAGGCCGCGGGCATTCCAGTGTACGATCCTTAACGGTCTAGCCATCACAAAGTGACAGCAATGTGGCCAGACCTAAGTAAACCGTGATA
This sequence comes from Xanthia togata, assembly GCA_963853775.1. NCBI lineage: Eukaryota > Metazoa > Arthropoda > Insecta > Lepidoptera > Noctuidae > Xanthia > Xanthia togata. The sequence continues at coordinate 5,188,250 of OY970818.1, read as the reverse complement.
ATAGTAGGATGTCGTATTTATAGTGATACGAACGGCGCACAGTGGCGGCAAACGGTGAGATATTCGACGCAGCGGCGGACCAATCACAGCGCTCCTAAGCCAGAGTGTAGATCGCGCGCGGGGAGAGGGGATGCTCAGGAGGGGGTTGAAGGGGGCGGGCGAGGGGATGCTTATTGCTTGTATTCGTCATTATTGGAAAATATGTAAGAAAACTATTTCTTTTTTAACATAATTTAGTTTTTAGGTTATAGTAACTGATTTCATATTAATATATATTATTTTCATAATGCATTTGAATAAGATTTATGCACCTAATATCATAAAAAAAAAAAAAAAAATAGGTATGTAATTCATTATTAAAGCTTTCGAAACCTTTACCTGCTCACGTTATTTAGTAAAATTATATATAGGTAGGTATTTATTAACTGCTGTTCTGTGTTATTATGTAAATAAACATTGTTGTCGTGATGTATAAACCACCAACATAGCCAACATAATTTTTGTTGTAATAACTAAATATTAGGTAGGTAGGTAGGTAGTTAGGTAGGTAGGTAGGTAGGTAGGTAGGTAGGTAAGTAAGTAAGTAAGTAAGTATGTATGTATGTATGTATCTATCTACATACCGACAACATTTTGTACTGCTCTCGTAACAACAACATTTCATACCTACTCTAACTTTGCGTTTGTCTTTTTTTTGTAGTTTCTAAATCTCCTTCCTTACAGTTACTAAGTAGTAGGTAGGTAGGTAGGTAGGTAGGTAGGTAGATAGATAGATAGATATTTCATTGGTAGGTAGGTACGTTTTTGTTTGACAACACTGATAAAGAAACTGTCTTTGTATGTAATATTTGACGAATCATATTGTGGCCCTGAAAAGGGCCTTTTGTTTTGAATGCATACGAGCGGAGAGCATCGCGAAACCGACATAATAGATTATAGCATAGCCATAAATATTATATCAAAGTACGCGTGCGGGGGCACTCGCACGAAGCACCACGTTCAGAAGTCGCGTCGTGGCACAACGTTTAAGCCTTCTTCTCGGTCTTCTTGGGCAGTAGCACGGCCTGGATGTTCGGCAGCACACCACCTTGAGCGATCGTCACACCGGAGAGCAGCTTGTTCAACTCCTCGACGTTGCGGATGGCCAATTGAAGATGACGCGGGATGATCCTGGTCTTCTTGTTGTCTCTCGCGGCGTTGCCGGCCAACTCGAGGACCTCAGCCGCCAGATACTCCATCACGGCGGCCAAGTAGACGGGAGCGCCGGCACCCACGCGCTCTGCGTAGTTTCCGTTACGCAGCAGCCTGTGAATACGACCCACAGGGAACTGGAGACCAGCACGGTTGGAACGGGACTTTGCCTTTCCCTTCACCTTGCCACCTTTACCGCGACCAGACATAATTGAAAGATTTGTTTAAAGAACAACTCACGAAAACAACGAAAGACGCGTACAGAAGTGCGCGCGCCGAAAGAACCTATTTTTTTTTTTTTTTTTTTTTTTTTAACTATGGCATCTCGCAGGTATACCACTAAGGTATTTACTGCTCAACCGAACAATCCTGTGGCTGCCTTAAGCACTACACTCAAAGCCTCCAGCCAGGAGCAACTATTCTACATTAAAATTAGGCGAACGCTCGCTAAGGGCACCCCCTGTGGGGTACGAACCTCGGCTTAGGGCGTCGCTGAGGGGGGGACAGCAAGACGGGACAGGCTGGATCACTGATATATTATTATTAGACGGGGAATTTAAAGCTACGCGCTCAGCTGCGGCGCGGGCTGGCGCTTCATCGGACAAGGGTCGGGGGGGAGTATTATTTACTCGTGAGGGTCGCGCGCGCGGAGGACCTCGGCGGCGAGGTCGGCACGACGGGTGTCGGGTGTGTTTGTGCACTGTACTGGTGGCCCTATTGCTCTCCTGGAGGAGAGTGGTTGGATCATCTGGATCGGAGAGGACATGCCTAGGACGGCGAAATCGACTAATGCGGGAGGGGGTATAATTGGCCGCTTCAACAACCAGAGGGTTGCGGTGATTGGCGGCGGAATCAAAATGACGCTTGCAATGCGTTTTAGGAACTGATGGATAGTGGGGATTTTGAGATCTAGGTGGAGGTTAATATTCCTGACATACCAGGGAGCGCCCGTGGCTCTTCTAAGGAATCTGTTCTGGATCACCTGCATCTTATGGATATTTCTGGGGGATGTGTGTGCAAAGACTACACCCGCATAGGTCATGATGGGACGGATGCACGCTGTGTAGATGCGCAATTTGCACTTGAGTGACAATTTGCTGCGTGCATTAACGATGTAGTAGAGTCTACTGAGAGCGAAGGCGGCCCGCGAGCGAACCGACCTTATGTGCTCTGTAAAGTTGAGGTAATGATCGAGGATGACTCCCAAGTACTTGGCTTGCTTCTCCCAGGGGATAGGCTTGCCTAACAAGGTGAGTGGTCGGGGAATGTGAGGGGGTCTAGATCGCGGTTTTATGAATAAAACCGCCTGACTTTTGTCGGGGTTCACTTCAATTCTCCATTTCTTAAACCAGGCGCCAAGGTTATTGACAGCCCGTTGTAAGAGAAGGTGGATCTGAGTCTGCGACCGGCCCCTGCAATATATGGCCGTGTCATCTGCGAACAGAGCCAACTGCGCCGTATTGCTTTTGGGGATGTCGCTTGTGAAGAGCGAGAACATGAGCGGGGCGAGCACGGAGCCTTGAGGGACTCCGGCGCGGATTTGGCGGGGAGAGGATAGGGCTCCCTCGATGCGATAGCGGAAAGTACGATTCGACAAGTAGTCCCGTAAGATGAGCACGAGACGATCGGGCACTCCGAGTTTGTAGAGCTTAAAGATTAAGCCGTTGTGCCAGACCTTGTCGAATGCTTTCGCTATGTCGAAGAAGACCGCACCTGTCGACATGCCACGGTAGAAGCCGCCGCCGATGAATTCGACGATACGGTGGACCTGATGCACGCTAGAGTGCTGGGCTCTAAAGCCGAACTGTTCGTTGGGGATGAGGCCTTTGGTTTCAGCGTAGTCCCTGAGACGCTTATAAATAAGCCTCTCATAGATTTTGCCTAATACCTTGAGCAGACTGATGGGGCGGTAACTGGAGGGTTCGGTTTTGGGCTTGCCAGGCTTGGGGATACCTATCACTATGGCTTCTTTCCACGCTTGGGGGAAGATATTGTTGCTTAGAGCACCATTGAAGATGGTGGTCAGTAGCATAATGAGGTGGGCGGGGAAGAGTTGGATCACCCTATTGGTGATTCCATCTGAGCCGGGGGCTTTACGGATGTGGAGACCTTTGATGATGTCATGCACTTCGTCTGGAGTGACGGGAGGCAGAGGACTTTCGGGGTCTTCGACGGGGGGCAGTGAAGCTTTACGTTCGACTTCAGCGTCTACCTCTGAGAGGTGAGCTTGGTCTACTGGTAGGGAGCTGGGAGAGCATTGAGCCTCGAGACTGTCGGCTAGGCATTCCGCTTTGTCGATGTCGTCGAAGGCTATGGTTTTGTCGGGGCGTACTAGGGGGGGCATGGCAGCTATCTGCTTGGATTTGAGTTTTCTCTGGAGTTCCCAGAAGGCCTGATGGGTGGGCTGTAACTCGCTCAGCATCTTATCCCAGCTCGCGTCACGCAGCTCCGCCATGCGTGTCTTTACAGATCTCTGCAAGTAGCGCATGTGGGCTTTGTTGGCGGGACAGGGAAAGTTGCTGTATGCACGGGTGGCCGCGTTCTTCTCGGTCAACAGAGCACGCGCATCGTCCGGGAGTTTCAAGTAGCGGTTATCCGCTTCAGGAACCTCCCTTGAACTGTCGTTCAGGACGGTTTGCACATGGTCAGTGAGCGAGTCGATTGCAGCCGTCGTGTCCGCGATTGAATCGAAAACGTTTGGGATGGAGTCCAATTGGGGGGACGTGTTGGTTTTCAGCTTATCGCCTACTTGCCTCCAGTCCGTCACCCTTTTGGTGGCTGGGGGTTGGTTGGGGTCAGAGGGACCTATGCGGGGAGCCAGTCGTATGACTACTGGTCGGTGGTCCGAGGTAAGCTCGTGAACCGTTTCTATTGAGTCTAATCTTAGGTTGACGTTCTTAAGGAGCGCCACGTCAAGAATGTCGGGGGCATGATTAATTTGGTGGGGATAGTGGGTTGGAGTCATCGGAGCGATGACGTCAAAGTTTTGAGCGAAGGAGAGATTGTACAATTGATGCCCTCTGGAGTTGGTAAGGGAGCTATTCCAGGAGGGATGTTTAGCGTTGAGATCGCCTGCTATGATAACAGAGTCACTCATGCCAAATAGGATTTTTAGGTCGTCCGCGATGGGTTGGAATCCCCCTGCGTGGTTGGGAGAGATGTAGGCAGATACTACGGTTACCGGCTGATGGCCAGTCATAGCTAGTCGGCAGATGGAGACTTCTAATTGTGCTAGCGGGGGAGGGTCAATAGGGATGCAGTACAGATCCTTTTTATAATAAATTAGTGTGCCGCCCAAGTGGGCATGCGACCTATCGTTACGGATTACACGGTAATTTGCAATGGCTGGATTACGGTGATTGGGTTTTAGGAAGGTTTCCTGTAAGAGGAATAAGTCAATTCGATGATCACGGAGGAACTCCGATATTTCATCTCGTTGACCATGGATGCCGTTTGCGTTGAAGACGCCGAGGTTGAGGGATCTGGGTTTAAATCTACTTAAGGCCGTGTTATTCATGATGATGAGATAACAGAGAGGGCTTGGGTGATGTCCTGGTTCGCGACTAATACGGCCAGGAGAGATTGGATGTCGCCGCTTTGCTTAGCGGCGACGATATCGCTTGCCATCTGAGCCGCCCGGGGCGTGCTGAATATGGCGAAGGCGCTGGCAATGATGTTAATATTTTGCGCAGCGATATTATAATTGATCGCGGGGTGCGGTGCTTGAGGAGCACGTACGGGTTTCGAGGCGGGCGCTATGGGTGCGGGGGGAGCGTAAGGCGTGGTAGGCGCGGAGGGCGCGGGGGGCGCGGCGGGCGCGGTGGGCGCGGCGGGCGCGGTGGGTGGGGTGGCCGCTGAGGGCGGAGGGACACGGTTACGCGGATCCATGAGAGAGTACATGGGGGTTTGAGGGAGCGGGGGCCTCGCGGTGGCCATGGCTGGGAAAGCCTGCTGGTGGTGGAGTTGAGTCCAGGGGCTAGGTCTCTGAGGACTTAGCCGCTGGGGGATTTGGGAGGAGGGAATGAGGAATTCCCTCTGTTTTGTCTGCCGAGCGTCGAGACGCTGGGTCAGTTTGCCTGGGTTCGACTTTGGTGCCTTAGGGCATCCGCGGTAATTGGCAGTATGCCCTATATTCCCGCATAGCACGCAGCTAGGTGGGCTATCGCAGAGATTGCGATCTTTTGGCCGTGAGCAATCCGAAGTGCCGTGGTCGCCCAGGCACTTGACGCACCTGGGTTTGGCATGGCAGTTCTTCTGCGCATGGCCGTACAGCTGGCAATTATGGCATTGCCCTATGGCGCTGTTTTTCCAGGGCTTCTCAATGGTGAAGCCCATTAGGTTGCAGATCGTCTTGACGTTGAAAATGGGGTGATGCCCCTCGGTCGGGGAGCACACGACTAAGATCATGTCGTATGCTTCTCTACCGCGCGAACGGTGCATGCGGTGCACTTCATCGACTGGTATCCTTTGCGACTGAAGGTCTGCTAGGATGTCGGATGGGGAGATTTCCTTGGGGATCTTCTTGATCACCACACGGATCTGTCTGTCTTCTGGGAGGGAGTAGGTGTGGAATGACACACCTCTCGCTTGCAGAAGGGTATTCAAGTCCCTATAGTCGCGGGACGTCGCGAGTGTGACTTTAATACCCTGTTGGGTCGATCTGGCGTTGGTGTAGTTGATCCTCTGCTCAACACACCATTTGGAGATGGCCGTCCACTTCTCCTTGTCTTGGATGAAGACAGGGGGAGGGGGCGCGACCTTCTTGGTACCGGGGGGGTTTTTGGCGGGGGCATCCTGCGCGGAGGATGGCGTACTCGCGATCGGGCGGGATTTTTAAGATTCACAACTGCTCGTATTTATACTGTACGGTGAGCTCAGCGGGGGGGGGGACAGAGACGTGGAGGTGCGCGGGGCGAGGCGAGCCGACGCTCGACGTTGATTGGTCGATTGAACTATGTCTCTTAAAAGTTACATACCTACGTACCAAACTTTATGTTATCCAATTTGATTTTAGTTATTACTCTACATATACGAGAAAGAAAACCAAGTACTTATCCCGTAACAGTTAATATTATTCAATTTACTCGATATATAGGTACCTACCTACGGAATGAATAATTTATACTCGTAACGATCGTAGCCGAAATATTTTTAGGTAATATGGTAGGTAGGTAGGTAGGTAGGTAGGTATGAAACTAACTAACCATAATACTGTGTCCCTAGTAAAGTAAAGTAGGATGTAAATCGTCAGGAAAGTATATTTTATATTGTAAGACTAGTACTTCTCTCTCTCTCTCTCTCTCTCTCTCTCATTAATTCGACTTTATTCATTGAAAATAAAAGTAGCTTATGTCGATCATAGTTTAGGGTTAAGGAAGGTAGGTAGGTAGGTAGGTAGGTAGATAGATATGTGTGTGTGTGTGTGTGTATTTAGCGTTTTTTTATGACGTCTGATATAAAGAAACATTTAATCATCTGATACATATGTGGCCCTGAAAAGGGCCTTTTATGTGAACGAGCAAACGCACAGCCACAGCCACAGACACGCTGCAATGCACGAAGGCAGTCTACGTGGAGGGCGATGTGTATTGTGACGTCAGCAGCAGTTTAAGCGCGTTCGCCTCTGATCCTGCGCGCCAACTGGATGTCCTTGGGCATGATGGTGACGCGCTTCGCGTGAATCGCGCACAGGTTGGTGTCTTCGAAGAGACCGACGAGATAAGCTTCGCTAGCCTCCTGCAGCGCCATAACAGCGGAGCTCTGGAAACGGAGATCGGTCTTGAAGTCCTGTGCGATCTCACGCACGAGACGCTGGAACGGAAGCTTGCGGATCAGCAGTTCGGTACTCTTCTGGTAGCGACGAATCTCACGGAGGGCCACAGTGCCGGGCCTGTAGCGATGGGGTTTCTTAACACCACCGGTGGCCGGTGCGCTCTTGCGCGCAGCCTTGGTGGCGAGCTGCTTCCTCGGCGCCTTACCACCGGTGGATTTACGAGCGGTCTGCTTAGTACGCGCCATTGTAAACAAGGAACGACAGACAAATAATAATCAACTGAGAATACTGACTTTAGATACACGCAACGGACGCGCGCGGACCTATACACTTCGAACGTAGGAGAGCGAATAAAACCGTGAACCTTTTTTTTTTTTTTTTTTTTTTTTTTAACTAGGGCATCTCACAGATATACCACTAAGGTAGTTACTGCTTAACCGGACTGTCCTGTGGCTGCCTTAAGCTACTACACTCAAAGCCTCCAGCCAGGGGCATAAACTATTCTAACTTATATTAAGCGAACGCTCGCTAAGGGCACCCCCTGTGGGGTACGAACCTCGGCTTAGGGCGTCGCTGAGGGGAGGGCAGCAAGGTGGGACAGGCTGGATCGAATTTATGTTTTCATTATTATTAGTCGGGGAATTTAATTCTACATTTCTCAGCGTAACGCGGGCTGGCGCTTCTGCGAGCAAGGGTCGGGCGGGAGTATTATTTACTCGGGAGGGTCGCGATCGCGGAGGACCTCGGCGGCGAGGTCGGTAAGTTTTATGTCGAATGTTTCTGTGTACTGTACTGGTGGCCCTACTGCTTTCTTGAAGGAGGGTGGTGGGATCATCGGGGTCGGATAGAACGTGCCTAGGGCGGCGGATACGACTAATGCGTGAAGGGGTATAATTGGCCGCTTCAACAACCAGAGGGTTGCGGTGCTTGGCGGCGGAGTCGAAGTAACGCTTGGACATGCGTTTTAGGTATTGGTGGATGGTAGGTATTTTTAAGTCTAAGTGGAGATTGATGTTCCTGACAAACCAGGGAGCGCCTGTGGCTTTCCGAAGGAATCGGTTTTGGATCGTCTGCATCCTGTGGATGTTATGGGGGGATGCTTGGGCGAATACGGCGCCCGCATATGTCATGATGGGGCGGATGCACGCTGTGTAGACACGCAATTTGCACTTTAGTGACAATTTGCTACGTGCGTTCAGGATGTAATAGAGCCTACTGAGAGCGAAAGCGGCTCGCGAGCGGACCGACTTTATGTGCTCTGCAAAGTTGAGGTTTTGGTCTAGGATGACACCTAGGTATTTGGCTCGCTTCTCCCAAGGGATAGGCTTGCCTAACATGGTGAGCTCAGGGGGGCGGCGGGGGGGTCTAGAGCGCGGTTTCATAAAGAACACCGCCTGACTTTTGTCGGGATTTACTTCGATTCTCCATTTTCTAAACCAGGCGCCAAGCTTGTTGACGGCTCGTTGTAGATTCTGGGTCATCTGGGTGGGACTTTTGCCCCTGCAGTATATGGCCGTATCGTCTGCGAACAGAGCCAACTGTGCCTTATTGCATTTAGGGATATCGCTTGTGAATAGCGAGAATAAGAGAGGGGAGAGCACGGAGCCTTGGGGCACTCCGGCGCGGATCGGGCGAGGGGAGGATAGTGCTCCCTCGATTCGGTAGCGGAAAGTGCGATTCGACAAGTAGTCCCGTATGATGAGTACGAGTCTGTCGGGCACATTGAGCTTGTATAGCTTAAAAATTAAGCCATTGTGCCAGACTTTGTCAAAAGCTTTCGCTATATCGAAGAAGACCGCACCTGTCGACATACCGCGGTAGAATCCACCACTGATAAATTCGACGATACGGTGAACTTGATGCACGCTGGAGTGCTGGGTTCGAAAACCAAACTGTTCATTTGGAATGAGGCCCTTGGTTTCGGCGTAATCTCTGAGGCGCTTATAAATAAGTCTCTCATAGATTTTACCTACTACCTTGAGCAGACTAATGGGGCGATAGCTGGAGGGATCGCTTTTTGGCTTGCCAGGCTTTGGAATGCCTATGACAGTGGCTTCTTTCCATGCTTGAGGAAATATGTTCTTGCTCAGAGCACCATTGAAGATGATGGTCAGTAGCATAATTAGGTGGGCGGGGAATAGTTGGATCACTCTATTGGTAATTCCATCTGAGCCGGGAGCTTTACGGGTTTTGAGCCCTTTTATAATGTCATGCACTTCGTCTGGAGTGACAGGAGGCAGAGGACTGTCGGGGTCTTCGACTGGTGGGAGGGAAGCTTTGAGGTTGACTTCAGCGTCTACCTTTGAGAGGTGAGCTTGGTCGACTGGTAGGGAGCTAGGAGAGCATTGAGCCTCGAGACTGTCGGCTAGGCATTCTGCTTTGTCGATGTCTTCAAAGGCGACGGTTTTATCGGGTCTTATTAGAGGGGGCATGGCGGCTACTTGCTGGGACTTGAGTTTCCTCTGAAGTTCCCAGAAGGCTAGATGATTTGGCTCTAGTTCGCTCAGCATCCTATCCCACCCCGCTTCACGCAGCTCAGCTATGCGTTTCGTTACAGTTCTCTGTAAGTAGCGCATGTGAGCCTTGTTAGCGGCGCAGGGGAAGTTGCTGTATGCACGGACAGCCGCGTTCTTCTCAGTCAAAAGAGCACGCGCATCGTCCGGGAGCTTCAAGTAACGGTTATCCGTTACCGGAACCTCCCTTGAACAGTCGTTCAAGACGGTTTGCACGTGGTCAGTGAGTGAGTCGATCGCGGCCGTCGTGTCAGCGATTGAGTCAAAGGTGTTGGGGATGGCGTCCAATTGGGGGGACGTGTTGGCTTTCAGCTTGATGCTTACTTGCCTCCAGTCCGTTACCCTTTTGGTAGCTGGGGGTTGGTTGGGGTCAGAAGGACCTATACGGGGGGTCAATCTTACGACTACTGGGCGGTGGTCAGAGTTAAGCTCTTGCACCGTTTCTATTGAATCTAGTCTTAGGTGGACATTCTTAAGGAGTGCCACGTCTAAGATATCTGGGGTATGACTTGAGTCGTGGGGAAAGTGGGTGGGAGTCATCGGGGCGATGACGTCAAAGTTCTGGGAAGAGGACAGGTTATATAAGTGAACCCCTCTGGTGTTAGTACTAGTACTATTCCAAGAGGGGTGTTTGGCATTGAGATCGCCTGCAATTATTACAGAGTCACTCATGCCGAATAGTATGTTTAGGTCGTCCGCGATGGGTTTGAAATCCTCTGCGGAGATGCGGGGGGGGATATAGGCCGATATTATGGTGACTGGCTGATGGCCTGTCATACCTAGTCGGCATATTGAAACTTCTATGCGTGATAGAGAGGGAGGGTCTATAGGGATGCAGTACAGATCCTTTTTATAGTATATGAGAGTGCCGCCCTTGTGGCATCGCGTCCTATCGTTGCGGATTATGCGGTAGTTCGCAACTGATGGATTCCGTTGGCTAGGTTTAAGAAAGGACTCCTGAAGGAGGAAGATGTCAATTCGATGATCACGGAGAAACTCCGATATTTCATCGCGTTGACCGGTTATGCCATTTGCGTTGAAGACGCCTAGATTGAGTGATCGGGGTTTGAATCTACATAAGGCCGTATAATTCATTTTGAAATGTTGGTTAGGGCTTGAGTGATGTCTTGGTACGCGTGGAATACGTCCAAGATGGATTGGAGATCGCCGGTTTGTTTTGCGGCCGTTATGTCGCTAGCCATTTGGGCTGCGCGGGGGGTGCAGAATATGGCGAATGCGCCGGCAATTACATTTAGGTTCTGTGATGCAGAACTGTAATTGGTGGGGATAGTGGGGCGTGCTGCTTGGGGAGCAGGCGCGGGTTTGGAGTGGGGCGCGGTAGGCGCAGGCGTAGCAGGCGCGAGAGGCACAGAGGGTGCGTGAGGCGCTGAGGGCGCGGTGGGTTTGGTAGCCATTAAGGGCGGATTCACACGGATACGCGGATCCATGAGTGAGTAGAGCGGGGTCTGTGGGGCCGGGAGCTTTGGTACCGGCATGGCCGGGAAGGCCTGTTGGTGCTGGAGTTGATTCCAGGGGCTGGGTCTCTGCGGACTCAGCCGTTGGGGGATTTGAGTTGAGGGGGCAGGGGGGAAGTCCCTCTGCTTAGTCTGCCTAGCGTCTAGACGCTTAGTCAGCTTAAGTGACGAGAGTTTTGGGGCTTTTGGGCAGCCTCGGTAGTTGGCTGTGTGTCCTGATTGGCCACACAGCACACAGCTTGGAGGGCTGTCACAGAGGCTGCGGTCCTTGGGTCGTGTGCAGGCAGAGGTGCCATGGTCCCCCAAGCACTTTACGCACCTGGGTTTCGCGTGGCAATGCTTCTGTGCATGTCCGTATAATTGGCAATTGTGACATTGCCCGATCGTGCTGTTCTTCCATGGCTTCTCAATTGTGAAGCCCATTAGACTACATATAGTCTTGACCTTGAAGATGGGGTGGTACCCCTCTGTGGGAGAGCATACGACAAGAATCATTTCGTACGCTTCGCCTCCACGTGCACGGTGCATCCGGTGCACCTCATCGACAGGGACTTTTTGCGACAGAAGGTCGCTAAGTATGTCGGATGGGGAGATCTCTTTAGGGATCCTTTTTATGACCACTCGGGTCTGGCGTTCTTCCGGGAGGGAGTAAGTGTGGAACGACACACTTCTCTCTCTCATGAGACGGGTGAAGTCTCTGAAATCCCGGGCGGTAGGGAGGGAGACTTTGATACCCTGTTGGGTAGATCGGGCATTAGTGTATCCGATTTTAAGGTCGGTGCACCATTTAGAGATAGTGGTCCACTTCTCCTTGTCCTGGATGAACACAGGAGGAGGGGGAGCCACCTTTTTTGGGCTAGGGTTAGATGGTTGCTGCTTTGTCGCTTCCTTTGTAGAGGAAGTCGAAGCAGCGAACGCTATCGGGCGGGGGGTGGGGGGGGTAGTTAGCGGGGCCGCGGGTTGGGGGCTGGGCGGGGGGGCATCCCTGTCTACATAGTGAGGGGGAGGGTCCTCAATAGCGACCATTTTGGCCGCCTGAGCGGAGGGTTGACGCTTCTTCTTCCTCTTTCCCCCGGCGACGGTAATGAACCCGTCGTCATCTGACTGGGAGGCAGAGGATGAGGAAGGGTCAAGGTTTTCCGAGTCGGAGAAGCATGGGGTGGGGGCACGCTCAGAAGAAGCGGCCGGAATAGAAGTGTCCATTGGACTGAGAGGGCTTACCGGGCTAGTGACTGCATCGAGCGCGTCGCTGAAGTTCCCTACCTCAGAGGGATTATTGAAGGAAAGCTGCTTGGCAGCAATGGATTCGAGTTCGGTACCGAACTCGTCGACAAGTACAGGATCCTTTTTTAGGATCCTGTCTAGAATGCTCAAGAGGACCTCGTTGTCACTCTTAAGCGAATCGAATTTGTCGCTAAGCGACTGAAATTGAGCCTCCATTATTGAGAGACTCATAATACGACTGAGGGAGGAGGGATTCCTACGCTCCTAACGATATTCTAATATCGTATTAATCAAACCTATCTCCCCGGGTGGTTTGGCCGGGGATGAGTATAACCCTCCCTGCCGGGGTTAGGCAGGGAGGTTGAGTACCTAATTGTGAGCCCTAAGCTTGCTTTGGCCCGTTACCTATCTTAATGTGTAACGGGGTCCTATTAAGTCTAGTGCGAAGGGTGTAGACACACCCAACCGACACTAGGTGTGTTGCTGTAATAAAACGGGTTATGCTATCTACGTCACCTATGCCGACTAGGAGATCCCCCAAGGCCGAACACAGGGACCGTCCAACTTACTGCCTTACCCTGAAGGGGTTAGGCGGGTGTGTGGGTCAACACCCCACTCGGTTTCGTTGGCACCGTAAGGTATCCACCGAGTACGCCCGGAAGGGGCCGATAGCACGACGATGTACGTTTTGACTTAAACCTTTAAGAAACACTTATTAACTGTGTCTTGAAAAAGACAACAGTTAACGTCTGTAGCTAGTAGTAGTCCGTGCGACAACTAGACGCGTCGCTCAGGGCGGCGGAATCTGGAATGAGAATTCAACCAATCAGAGCAGCGTTAGCGTGAAAAGTGGGCGGGGCTTACGGGAGCGTCCGGCCGTGAGCAGGCGACTGTCAGCGGCAGGGTGCGCGGTCCGAATGAAAACCGTGAACCTTTTTTTTTTTTTTTTTTTTTTTTTTAACTAGGGCATCTCACAGATATACCACTAAGGTAGTTACTGCTTAACCGGACTGTCCTGTGGCTGCCTTAAGCTACTACACTCAAAGCCTCCAGCCAGGGGCATAAACTATTCTAACTTATATTAAGCGAACGCTCGCTAAGGGCACCCCCTGTGGGGTACGAACCTCGGCTTAGGGCGTCGCTGAGGGGAGGGCAGCAAGGTGGGACAGGCTGGATCGAATTTATGTTTTGTTACGTCTAAGAGCGGACCGGGAGAGAGGAGATGACAGAAACACGTATTCACAACGATAGCTTGTAATCGACTGACCCACACTCGTAGGTCGCAGCCTACCTCCATCTTACAATACTAACATCCCTCCACCCTTATCCTAAAAATAATCCTTAAAAATAAGCATGTCTCTCAACGGGTTACGACGTGTTGGAGGTGGTGAGGCAGATTCCTCCTGGCCAGAGTCACTGCCAGAGATTCCTTGCGGGGAGGGGGAGCAGACATTAGTGTCGGCTTCTTGTGGCTCTGCCCTATCTCCCATAAGTTGACTGTCTGAGGTACTCGCCGTAATAGTCTCCTCAGGTTGTCCCTGATCTTGTGGCGACTCCGCTCTCGATACTATCGGTGGCAGCTGTATCTGCTCGAGGTCATCACTGGTCGAATCGTTCCCGAGTTGTGCCGCCTGAGCGTGTTCATCAGCCTCAGTTTGCTCGCTCACTGTTTCCATCCCTCTGTACTTATGCAACTGATTGACATGTTTCTTAATGATTTCGTTGCTACCGGTTTCTAATAATCGCACTAGGTAGATAGAATTGCCAACCTTGTCTACTATGACACCTTTGACCCAGAGAGACTTTTGCTTTTTCCACACTCTTACTAGAACTAGTTCTTTTCTTGTGAAGTTTATCGATCGCTTTCCGTTGTAGTAATCACTCTGTAAACACTGTTTATGTTTCACTACGCTGTCGAGGTTGGGGTTAAGCGTTGTCGGTGGACGAGTAGTCAAAAAATCTAACCTACTCCTTAACTTGCGACCGAACAATATTTCGGCCGGCGACTTACCGAGAGTACTGTGTTCTGAGTTTCTGTAGTTAAATAGGAATTCATTTAATTTGACATTATAATCTCTGTGATTTATGCCAGTATAAATAAAAGTTTTCAGAGCCTTTTTAACAATTTTAACTGAGCTTTCTGCTTGCCCGTTGCTACTTGGGTTATAAGTTGGTGATGTAATGTGGGTAATGCCGTTTGTACTGCAAAAATGCTCGAACTCAGCTGACACAAACGATGAACCGTTATCAGTTGTTATGGAATTTACTAAACCGAATCTACTCATAACTTCGCATAGTTTGTTAATTACAACCCTACTTCCATAACCCGTCGATACGTCAAAGCATTCAAGCCATTTAGAATAGGCATCTACTACGATCAAATATACTTTATTATTGATTGGCCCTAAAAAGTCTAGATGCACTCGATACCACGGTTCGGGAGGGAACGGCCAGGGGGTGAGGGGAGCGCGCTGCGGGGCCGGCCGCACGACAGTACACACCTTGCACTCGCCTACAAATTTCTCAATATCTACTGATAAGCCGGGCCACCAAAACCGGTTCCGTGCATCATTCTTCATCTTGTTTACGCCTAGATGACCTTGGTGTAGCTCAATAAGCACCCTGCGCCTACAAGACGGTGGAATTACCAATTTGTGACCGCGCAGCACACACGATCTTTCCACGGCTAATTCGTGACGACACATAAAGTATGGCTTTAACCCAACGATGTTTACACGATCGGGCCACCCGTCGCGCACACACTTAATCACTGAGGAAAGTACTGTGTCTAATTGTGTATGTTTGATTACTTCTTCAATGCTTAAGATGGGCTCAGTACTGTCATAAATGAAATTGACATATGTTGCCCTATCCAGCGCCGCCGCCGTGTCGATATCTCCCGCGTTGCTAACGTTTGTCGCCGCGTTTGGTACCGAACGACTCAAGAAATCTGCCACATTACGCGAGCTACAGATGTATTCTATGATAAAATTATATGACGTTAAAAATATTGCATATCGCTGGAGACGATTTGCAGTTACCTCCGGTACACCTTTATCAGGACTGAAAATAGACAATAACGGTTTGTGGTCAGTTCTAAGTATAAACGGTACCGCTCGACCATATAAATACTGGTGGTACTTCTTTACACCAAAAATAATAGCCGTCGCCTCTTTTTGTATCTGACTGTAAGCGCGTTCCGCCTGAGTGAGCGAGCGCGAAGCATACGACACGGGCCGTTCGAGTCCGTCCGCCGCAACCTGCGACAACACCGCGCCCAGTCCGCCCGGCCCCGCGTCTACAGTCAGAATGAGTTTGGCCGCCGGGTCGTAATGCGCCAGCGTCACGTCAGACACTAGGTCCTGTTTAATTCGATTTACGGCTGACTCATGCTTTTCGTCCCATTGCCACTTAGTATTTTTTTGTAGTAGTGCATGCAATGGGCTCAGTGTCGACGATGCGTCCCTAACAAAATTTCTATAATAATTTACCATGCCCAGAAATGATTTTAATTCCGTAACATTCGTGGGCATTTTTGCTTTGATTATTGCATCTATTTTTTTTTGACACTTATGTAAACCGTTTTTATCGATCGTGAAACCTAAATAAGACACCTCATCTTGAAATAGTTTGCATTTGCTCTTTTGCAGTACTAATCCTGCCCGCTCTAGTCTTTTAAAAACTTCATACAGCGTTGTTATATGATGACCTTGACTTGGCCCTGTCACTAATATATCATCTTGGAATACAAGAACATTATCTAAGCCTGAAAGAATTTGCTCTAAAGTTCTTTGAAAAATGGCGGCTGAACTCGATAAGCCAAAGATGAGTCTCGTAAATTTAAACAGACCTTTATGTGTGTTGATGCAAGTTAACATTTGAGAGTCTTCCGTCAATACCAGTTGGTTGTATGCTTGCGAGAGATCTAGTTTGGAGAACTTTTGGCCACCGTGCAATTTTGAGAACAACTCTTCAATCCTCGGCAACGGATATTTATCTATGATGAGTTGTTTATTTAACGACACCGAGTAGTCAGCACAAAGCCGTATTTTGCCATCGGATTTGAGAACGGGAACTATGGGACTAGCATAGTCCGAGTTGCTGACAGATACTAATATACCTAGCGTAACCAGTCTTTCAAGTTCATGTTCTACTGCTTCCCTCAACGCGAATGGTACCGTGCGGGCTTTAAAAAATATTGGCCTGGAACCCGGTTTCACATTCAACCTAACTTTGGACCCCGTGTAACAACCTAAAGCGCTCGAGAATAACGTTGGGTACTTAGTGACTATTTGCTCATTGAAATCTGCACAATTGTTGATTGACGTAATCATAAAATTGAATTTCGACAGAAAGTCCCTGCCTAGCAAGCATGGCCCATCACTTCTTACGACATAAACTGATACTTTATCACTTTTATTTTTATAAGTGAAGGGTAGACTGATAGTCCCCAACGTTGCAATGTTGCTGCCATTGTAACTGTGTAAAATTTTATTGGTTGGTTTTAAGTTAACATTTTTGAAGTGTAATTCATATATTTTCTCTGGAATTATCGTTACAGCTGAACCCGTGTCTATTTCGAAGTTAATACTTATTTGATCCACGAACACAGACTCTCGTACGGGCGCATCATTGCTGACTGAGATATTGCAAATTATATGCTTACCATCGTCACCGACGTCGTCACCCACCTCGACCTCGACAAAGTGTTGCTGCACTTCCTTCCGAGAGCACACTCGACGCAGATGACCGCGATCACCACACCGACCGCACTTATAACGCTTGAATTTGCAAGCACTAGCAACATGACCCCTGTAGCCGCACACTGAGCAGGATTCTACTGCTGCCGCAGAAGGTTCGGGCGCCGCTGCCCCCGCTCGCTCGCGGCCGCCGCCGCCACCACTGCCGCCACCGCGGCCTCCGCGGCCGCCACGCCCCGCGCCTGTACGGTACACAGGCAGCTCGAGACACGGCGCACGGGGCGCTGGCGCGGCCCCAGCAGCTCCCAGACGCGCGCTGCGTATGGCTTGCGCAGTCTCCAACGCTTTGCTCAGCGTAAGCTCACCCATATCCATGGTAAACAGCTTGTCTCGCTCCGGGCCCGTCTGCATGCCCAGTACGAAACGGTCACGTAGTAGTTCGTTGAGGCTCGTCGCCGGGAAGGCACAATTCACGGCAAGCCCACGCACGCGGGCCGCCCACTCCGCCAGTCCCTCCGATGCCCCTTGAGTCGATGTGTAAAAGCCATTTCTCTCGGCGAAACCACATTTCGCCGGCTCGAAGTGATCATCCAGCAATTTGAGTATGATCTCGTAGTCCAGAGATGTGATATTGTTGGGTAAAGCGAGATCACGGACTAATTTGTAAGTGTTTTCTGACAAACTGCTCAGCAACACCGCCCGTCGTTTGATTTTTGCTTTGTCATCCATAAGTAAATCGTTGGCCAAAAACCATTGTTCTAGCCGATCTTTGTACACCGACCAATCTTGACCGTCATGGTTAAAACTACACAGCGTCCCAACGGATACTTTAGCCATAGTGGTTTATTATTTCTATATTGCACACGCGTGAACAATTTTTTTTTTTGTAACGAATCCTCGTCGCCAATGTTACGTCTAAGAGCGGACCGGGAGAGAGGAGATGACAGAAACACGTATTCACAACGATAGCTTGTAATCGACTGACCCACACTCGTAGGTCGCAGCCTACCTCCATCTTACAATACTAACATGTTTTCATTATTATTAGTCGGGGAATTTAATTCTACATTTCTCAGCGTAACGCGGGCTGGCGCTTCTGCGAGCAAGGGTCGGGCGGGGGTATTATTTACTCGGGAGGGTCGCGATCGCGGAGGACCTCGGCGGCGAGGTCGGTAAGTTTTATGTCGAATGTTTCTGTGTACTGTACTGGTGGCCCTACTGCTTTCTTGAAGGAGGGTGGTGGGATCATCGGGGTCGGATAGAACGTGCCTAGGGCGGCGGATACGACTAATGCGTGAAGGGGTATAATTGGCCGCTTCAACAACCAGAGGGTTGCGGTGCTTGGCGGCGGAGTCGAAGTAACGCTTGGACATGCGTTTTAGGTATTGGTGGATGGTAGGTATTTTTAAGTCTAGGTGGAGATTAATGTTCCTGACAAACCAGGGAGCGCCTGTGGCTTTCCGAAGGAATCGGTTTTGGATCGTCTGCATCCTGTGGATGTTATGGGGGGATGCTTGGGCGAATACGGCGCCCGCATATGTCATAATGGGGCGGATGCACGCTGTGTAGACACGCAATTTGCACTTTAGTGACAATTTGCTACGTGCGTTCAGGATGTAATAGAGCCTACTGAGAGCGAAAGCGGCTCGCGAGCGGACCGACTTTATGTGCTCTGCAAAGTTGAGGTTTTGGTCTAGGATGACACCTAGGTATTTGGCTCGCTTCTCCCAAGGGATAGACTTGCCTAGCATGGTGAGCTCGGGGGGGCGGCGGGGGGGTCTAGAGCGCGGTTTCATAAAGAACACCGCCTGACTTTTGTCGGGATTTACTTCGATTCTCCATTTTCTAAACCAGGCGCCAAGCTTGTTGACGGCTCGTTGTAGATTCTGGGTCATCTGGGTGGGACTTTTGCCCCTGCAGTATATGGCCGTATCGTCTGCGAACAGAGCCAACTGTGCCTTATTGCATTTAGGGATATCGCTTGTGAATAGCGAGAATAAGAGAGGGGAGAGCACGGAGCCTTGGGGCACTCCGGCGCGGATCGGGCGAGGGGAGGATAGTGCTCCCTCGATTCGGTAGCGGAAAGTGCGATTCGACAAGTAGTCCCGTATGATGAGTACGAGTCTGTCGGGCACATTGAGTTTGTATAGCTTAAAAATTAAGCCATTGTGCCAGACTTTGTCAAAAGCTTTCGCTATATCGAAGAAGACCGCACCTGTCGACATACCGCGGTAGAATCCACCACTGATAAATTCGACGATACGGTGAACTTGATGCACGCTGGAGTGCTGGGTTCGAAAACCAAACTGTTCATTTGGAATGAGGCCCTTGGTTTCGGCGTAATCTCTGAGGCGCTTATAAATAAGTCTCTCATAGATTTTACCTACTACCTTGAGCAGACTGATGGGGCGATAGCTGGAGGGATCGCTTTTTGGCTTGCCAGGCTTTGGAATGCCTATGACAGTGGCTTCTTTCCATGCTTGAGGAAATATGTTCTTGCTCAGAGCACCATTGAAGATGATGGTCAGTAGCATAATTAGGTGGGCGGGGAATAGTTGGATCACCCTATTGGTAATTCCATCTGAGCCGGGAGCTTTACGGGTTTTGAGCCCTTTTATAATGTCATGCACTTCGTCTGGAGTGACAGGAGGCAGAGGACTGTCGGGGTCTTCGACTGGTGGGAGGGAAGCTTTGAGGTTGACTTCAGCGTCTACCTTTGAGAGGTGAGCTTGGTCGACTGGTAGGGAGCTAGGAGAGCATTGAGCCTCGAGACTGTCGGCTAGGCATTCTGCTTTGTCGATGTCTTCAAAGGCGACGGTTTTATCGGGTCTTATTAGAGGGGGCATGGCGGCTACTTGCTGGGACTTGAGTTTCCTCTGAAGTTCCCAGAAGGCTAGATGATTTGGCTCTAATTCGCTCAGCATCCTATCCCACCCCGCTTCACGCAGCTCAGCAATGCGTTTCGTTACAGTTCTCTGTAAGTAGCGCATGTGAGCCTTGTTAGCGGCGCAGGGGAAGTTGCTGTATGCACGGACAGCCGCGTTCTTCTCAGTCAAAAGAGCACGCGCATCGTCCGGGAGCTTCAAGTAACGGTTATCCGTTACCGGAACCTCCCTTGAACAGTCGTTCAAGACGGTTTGCACGTGATCAGTGAGTGAGTCGATCGCGGCCGTCGTGTCAGCGATTGAGTCAAAGGTGTTGGGGATGGCGTCCAATTGGGGGGACGTGTTGGCTTTCAGCTTGATGCTTACTTGCCTCCAGTCCGTTACCCTTTTGGTAGCTGGGGGTTGGTTGGGGTCAGAAGGACCTATACGGGGGGTCAATCTTACAACTACTGGGCGGTGGTCAGAGTTAAGCTCTTGCACCGTTTCTATTGAATCTAGTCTTAGGTGGACATTCTTAAGGAGTGCCACGTCTAAGATATCTGGGGTATGACTTGAGTCGTGGGGAAAGTGGGTGGGAGTCATCGGGGCGATGACGTCGAAGTTCTGGGAAGAGGACAGGTTATATAAGTGAACCCCTCTGGTGTTAGTACTAGTACTATTCCAAGAGGGGTGTTTGGCATTGAGATCGCCTGCAATTATTACAGAGTCACTCATGCCGAATAGTATGTTTAGGTCATCCGCGATGGGTTTGAAATCCTCTGCGGAGATGCGGGGGGGGATGTAGGCCGATATTATGGTGACTGGCTGATGGCCTGTCATACCTAGTCGGCATATTGAAACTTCTATGCGTGATAGAGAGGGAGGGTCTATAGGGATGCAGTACAGATCCTTTTTATAATATATGAGAGTGCCGCCCTTGTGGCATCGCGTCCTATCGTTGCGGATTATGCGGTAGTTCGCAACTGATGGATTCCGTTGGCTAGGTTTAAGAAAGGACTCCTGAAGGAGGAAGATGTCAATTCGATGATCACGGAGAAACTCCGATATTTCATCGCGTTGACCGGTTATGCCATTTGCGTTGAAGACGCCTAGATTGAGGGATCGGGGTTTGAATCTACAGGCCGTATAGTTCATTTTGAAATGTTGGTTAGGGCTTGGGTGATGTCTTGGTACGCGTGGAATACGTCCAAGATGGATTGAAGATCGCCGGTTTGTTTTGCGGCCGTTATGTCGCTAGCCATTTGGGCTGCGCGGGGGGTGCAGAATATGGCGAATGCGCCGGCAATTACATTTAGGTTCTGTGATGCAGAACTGTAATTGGTGGGGATAGTGGGGCGTGCTGCTTGGGGAGCAGGCGCGGGTTTGGAGTGGGGCGCGGTAGGCGCAGGCGTAGCAGGCGCGAGAGGTACAGAGGGTGCGTGAGGCGCTGAGGGCGCGGTGGGTTTGGTAGCCATTAAGGGCGGATTCACACGGATACGCGGATCCATGAGTGAGTAGAGCGGGGTCTGTGGGGCCGGGGGCTTTGGTACCTGCATGGCCGGGAAGGCCTGTTGGTGCTGGAGTTGATTCCAGGGGCTGGGTCTCTGCGGACTCAGCCGTTGGGGGATTTGAGTTGAGGGGGCAGGGGGGAAATCCCTCTGCTTAGTCTGCCTAGCGTCTAGACGCTTAGTCAGCTTAAGTGACGAGAGTTTTGGGGCTTTTGGGCAGCCTCGGTAGTTGGCTGTGTGTCCTGATTGGCCACACAGCACACAGCTTGGAGGGCTGTCACAGAGGCTGCGGTCCTTGGGTCGTGTGCAGGCAGAGGTGCCATGGTCCCCCAAGCACTTAACGCACCTGGGTTTCGCGTGGCAATGCTTCTGTGCATGGCCGTATAGTTGGCAATTGTGACATTGCCCGATCGTGCTGTTCTTCCATGGCTTCTCAATTGAGAAGCCCATTAGACTACAAATAGTCTTGACTTGGAAGATGGGGTGGTACCCCTCTGTGGGAGAGCATACGACAAGAATCATGTCGTACGCTTCGCCTCCACGTGCACGGTGCATCCGGTGCACCTCATCCACGGGGACTTTTTGCGACAGAAGGTCGCTAAGTATATCTGATGGGGAGATCTCTTTTGGGATCCTTTTTATGACCACTCGGGTCTGACGTTCTTCCGGGAGGGAGTAAGTGTGGAACGACACACTTCTCTCTCTCATGAGACGGGTGAAGTCTCTGAAATCCCGGGCGGTGGGGAGGGAGACTTTGATACCCTGTTGGGTAGATCGGGCATTGGTGTATCCGATTTTAAGGTCGGTGCACCATTTAGAGATGGTGGTCCACTTCTCCTTGTCCTGGATGAACACAGGAGGAGGGGGAGCCACCTTTTTTGGGCTAGGGTTGGATGGTTGCTGCTTTGTCGCTTCCTTTGTAGAGGAAGTCGAAGCAGCGAACGCTATCGGGCGGGGGGTGGGGGGGGTAGTTAGCGGGGCCGCGGGTTGGGGGCTGGGCGGGGGGGCATCCCTGTCTACATAGTGAGGGGGAGGGTCCTCAATAGCGACCATTTTGGCCGCCTGAGCGGAGGGTTGTCGCTTCTTCTTCCTCTTTCCCCCGGCGACGGTAATGAACCCGTCGTCATCTGACTGGGAGGCAGAGGATGAGGAAGGGTCAAGGTCTTCCGAGTCGGAGAAGCATGGGGTGGGGGCACGCTCAGAAGAAGCGGCCGGAATAGAAGTGTCCATTGGACTGAGAGGGCTTACTGGGCTAGTGACTGCATCGAGCGCGTCGCTGAAGTTCCCTACCTCAGAGGGATTATTGAGGGAGAGCTGCTTGGCAGCAATGGATTCGAGTTCGGTACCGAACTCGTCGACGAGTACAGGATCCTTTTTTAGGATCCTGTCTAGAATGCTCAAGAGGACCTCGTTGTCACTCTTAAGCGAATCGAATTTGTCGCTAAGCGACTGAAATTGAGCCTCCATTATTGAGGGGCTCATAATAACGACTGAGGGAGGAGGGATTCCTACGCTCCTAACGATATTCTAATATCGTATCTTAATCAATCCTATCTCCCCGGGTGGTTTGGCCGGGGATGAGTATAACCCTCCCTGCCGGGGTTAGGCAGGGAGGTTGAGTACCTATTTATGAGCCCTAAGCTTGCTTTGGCCCGTTACCTATCTTAATGTGTAACGGGGTCCTATTAAGTCTAGTGCGAAGGGTGTAGACACACCCAACCGACACTAGGTGTGTTGCTGTAATAAAACGGGTTATGCTATCTACGTCACCTATGCCGACTAGGAGATCCCCCAAGGCCGAACACAGGGACCGTCCAACTTACTGCCTTACCCTGAAGGGGTTAGGCGGGTGTGTGGGTCAACACCCCACTCGGTTTCGTTGGCACCGTAAGGTATCCACCGAGTACGCCCGGAAGGGGCCGATAGCACGACGATGTACGTTTTGACTTTAACCTTTAAGAAACACTTATTAACTGTGTCTTGAAAAAGACAACAGTTAACGTCTGTAGCTAGTAGTAGTCCGTGCGACAACTAGACGCGTCGCTCAGGGCGGCGGAATCTGGAATGAAAATTCAACCAATCAGAGCAGCGTTAGCGTGAAAAGTGGGCGGGGCTTACGGGAGCGTCCGGCCGTGAGCAGGCGACTGTCAGCGGCAGGGTGCGCGGTCCGAATGTGAAAACCGTGAACCCAAAACGTCGTGTATTTATAGTCAGGCAAAGTAAGCGGGCAGGAGCGCGCGCGCCCCTGCGCGCCCTCTGTAGTACAACGATCTAACTAAAATTGTCATAAAATAGAAAACAATTTTTCATTTATTATGTACAGCTATGTTTAAAACTTAATATTATTTATTATTTTGTATTTTTCATAAAATACACCCGTCTGGTAAAACAGTGTAGATTGAAAAAAAAAAAAAAAAGAGAGGAAAAATCCCCCCCCCCCCTCCCCCCATACAAGTATAAAAATTTGTTAAAAACTTAATAATATTTGTGATTTATGGCTGCTAATCTATACAATTGGACCCCCCCCCCCCCCCCCGCATACAAGTATACAAATTTTTTTATTAGCTAGTTGTCTAAACAGACGTGTTGAGAAACTACGGATTTTCTATGTTAAGTTTTCTAGTACACTCTTATTCACTTGCATCTTAATTAGTACCTACGCTATCGTTTACGCGGGAAATTACCTATGCATGTTGTAATTTTGTTGATGCAGTTGTTTAGTAAATAAGTAGGTAAGTGAATAATATGTATGTAACTGAGTGTAGGTAGGTAGGTCGGTCTATATAATAAGCCTGATATAGTCTTCATTCAATTCATTATGATACTAGGTAGGTAGGTAGGTAGGTAGGTAGGTGTTTTTCTTATAATTTTTATGTAGTAGTAACGTTTTGACTGTCATCAAATTTAAAGAAACGTGAATTTATCACATGAACATATTTGTGGCCCTGAAAAGGGCCTTTTGTTTTTACTCCTGCCTGCCATCCCACGGTGTGCGTGCGCGTCCAGACGTTTGTCGTGGTTTGCCCGTAAGCACGTGAATCATGCGCGTCTCGTACGTACATACATGACACACAGCGGGTAGATGATACCTATGTGTGTATATGTATGCACATTACGATGACACTAACACAATTAACACGCACCACAGTCAACAAGACACACGAACAAGCGCACTGGGTTTAACACTGTACACAAACACGAGGCGGCGGCTTTGAGACGGAGCGTCGGCGGCTCTTGCTAGCCTACCGAGCCCGCTCACTTGGAGCTGGTGTATTTGGTGACGGCCTTGGTGCCCTCACTGACGGCGTGCTTGGCGAGCTCACCAGGCAGCAGGAGCCTGACGGACGTTTGCACCTCCCTGGACGTG
The DNA here is from genome assembly GCA_963853775.1 of Xanthia togata. Classification (NCBI taxonomy): domain Eukaryota; kingdom Metazoa; phylum Arthropoda; class Insecta; order Lepidoptera; family Noctuidae; genus Xanthia; species Xanthia togata. The sequence goes on along the minus strand of OY970818.1, from coordinate 5,163,635 downwards.
ATGGTGGATCTCTTGTTGTAGTGGGCGAGACGGGAAGCTTCGGCGGCGATACGCTCGAAGATGTCGTTCACGAACGAGTTCATGATAGACATGGCCTTGCTGGAGATACCGGTGTCGGGGTGCACCTGCTTCAGGACCTTGTAGATGTAGATGGCGTAACTCTCCTTCCTCTTGTGCTTCTTCTTCTTCTTGTCGGTCTTGGAGATGTTCTTCTGGGCTTTGCCAGACTTCTTGGCGGCTTTACCACTTGTCTTGGGCGGCATTATGAAATTGTCGAGCGAGTACACGTGCTACCGAAACGGAGTTCAGTCGCAGTATAAACCGTGATAATAGTAGGATGTCGTATTTATAGTGATACGAACGGCGCACAGTGGCGGCAAACGGTGAGATATTCGACGCAGCGGCGGACCAATCACAGCGCTCCTAAGCCAGAGTGTAGATCGCGCGCGGGGAGAGGGGATGCTCAGGAGGGGGTTGAAGGGGGCGGGCGAGGCGATGCTTATTGCTTGTATTCGTCATTATTGGAAAATATGTAAGAAAACTATTTCTTTTTTAACATAATTTAGTTTTTAGGTTATAGTAACTGATTTCATATTAATATATATTATTTTCATAATGCATTTGAATAAGATTTATGCACCTAATATCATAAAAAAAAAAAAAAAATAGGTATGTAATTCATTATTAAAGCTTTCGAAACCTTTACCTGCTCACGTTATTTAGTAAAATTATATATAGGTAGGTATTTATTAACTGCTGTTCTGTGTTATTATGTAAATAAACATTGTTGTCGTGATGTATAAACCACCAACATAGCCAACATAATTTTTGTTGTAATAACTAAATATTAGGTAGGTAGGTAGGTAGTTAGGTAGGTAGGTAGGTAGGTAGGTAGGTAGGTAAGTAAGTAAGTAAGTAAGTATGTATGTATGTATGTATCTATCTACATACCGACAACATTTTGTACTGCTCTCGTAACAACAACATTTCATACCTACTCTAACTTTGCGTTTGTCTTTTTTTTGTAGTTTCTAAATCTCCTTCCTTACAGTTACTAAGTAGTAGGTAGGTAGGTAGGTAGGTAGGTAGGTAGATAGATAGATAGATAGATAGATATTTCATTGGTAGGTAGGTACGTTTTTGTTTGACAACACTGATAAAGAAACTGTCTTTGTATGTAATATTTGACGAATCATATTGTGGCCCTGAAAAGGGCCTTTTGTTTTGAATGCATACGAGCGGAGAGCATCGCGAAACCGACATAATAGATTATAGCATAGCCATAAATATTATATCAAAGTACGCGTGCGGGGGCACTCGCACGAAGCACCACGTTCAGAAGTCGCGTCGTGGCACAACGTTTAAGCCTTCTTCTCGGTCTTCTTGGGCAGTAGCACGGCCTGGATGTTCGGCAGCACACCACCTTGAGCGATCGTCACACCGGAGAGCAGCTTGTTCAACTCCTCGTCGTTGCGGATGGCCAATTGAAGATGACGCGGGATGATCCTGGTCTTCTTGTTGTCTCGGGTACCTGCTTTGCCCTTACCCGTTTTACCCTAGATATGGCTTCGTGGGTTGGCAGGAGTTACTTTATTTAGTTTTAAATTCATAAATGAATGAAAAATTAGAATATTGCTTGATAATGTTACCTACTGCTTCTTCTTTTTTTAGATGGTAAATAAATATAAAAGAAAAACTACAAATGCATCCCCTGAGACGAAGATATTATGAAACGGGCAATGGAAGAAGCTGGCAAGACTTCAGTCAAAGGTGCAGCCAAGAAATACGCATCAACCTATCAACATTACAGCGGCACATCAAAAAAGGATGCCCGAAAAAAAACACAAAGAGCCATGCCAATAAAAGATCAGCAACGAGAAAAAGAAAGTTCCTATGAGTAAAATCCAAGCAGTGAAGACAAATTTGAAGGTTGTAGCTTCTACTAGTAAGACAAAGAAGCAGAAAAGGTCCAAGCGAGGTCCAAAGGATAATGAAGATCACGGAGCCGAATACCCATGCTTGGTTTGTTCCGAGTTATACTCATACCCGCCTATAGAGGACTGGATCAAATGTGACGAATGTCAAATGTGGGCCCACGAGGCGTGCACAACATATTCTGGTAGAGGTTCCTATTACTGTGACAGCTGTCAGGAATATTTATAGATAATAACTGAGACGTTAAAGTTGATTTATGATGAATGATGATCCAATAAAGTACAATAAGTTTAATAATGAAGACTGTAATGAAAATGAAGACTTAATAGTATTAATAATTATAATTAGTTAGTTAACACAATTTCGTTGTAATGTCCATTGATCTCGATAATTACCCTATACCCGTTTTGCCCAAACGCCGTACCCGTTTTAGGCACCCCATAGGGAAAAACGGGTAGTTTAAAGGTTTTTTATTGTTTTTTGTTTTTGGTAGAATTATGAAGAAAATGTTTATGTTTGTTCTTATTTTAGATTCTTTATTAATTAAATATTTGAAAAAAAAAATAGAAGTTAAATTTTCTTTTCTAGGACTTTTTTATTGTACATATCCCTTAGCGTACCCGTTTTGGGCCCACCTCCCCTACGCTTTGGAATGGGCAACTAGCTTCATCTTTCTGACTGACCGACCCCTTGAAATTCAAAAGTACCTGTAATTGGTTTATTTGGAATAAATGATTTGAGTTTGAGTTTGAAAATACAACTCATAAAAAAACATTGTAATAGTAGATTATGTCAACAATAAATAAAAATAAAATTAAAATAAATTGACAAAAAGTAAAATTTAAAACAATTATATACCTAAACTCATATAATCTATCAGTAGGTAAACTAATTCTGGAGAAACAACATTTAAACATTGTCTTGAGTTAATCACAGCGAATAGTATGCCTTTGAACAAAGGTTGGACATTACTTTAGTTTTAAACGCATTCAAAGGCAAATCTAGCAAAGAAGAGGGTAGCTTGTTACAAAAGGTTATACCAAGCCCAACAAATGAGTTATGAACCTTATGAAGCCGGTGAAAGGGAGCACGTAGTTTATCCTTACTTCTAGTGTTAACATTGTGAATATCACTGTTTTTAGTGTATATTTTGCGGAATAAGATGTTGGCGAAGATGAATTGTGATGCCACTATGAGTATACCGATATCTTAGAAAAAATCTCTCCATCGAACAGGACGTCTGTATTATATTGCAATAATTGCGATTGAATTTGCGTCATATTTCCAAGTAACTGTTGAAGTATTCAACTAAATCGCTGTTATTTAGTGTCAAAACTGAATTATTGTTCTCCCTGTGTTTTGCTTGTATGAACACTGTAAGGGGCTTATCGATCCCCCTCACCTTTGCCCTGAAACAAATGTCATCGAACGAACCTATTTTATCTACATTTGGGGCTAAATGAAACTTCAATTCTATCATCGTGTATAGCTCTGAAATATTATATTAAACTAAGAACCACAAGTAACTAGTAATGTCAATTAATGCGATTCCGCATTAATTTCATTATCATGTGAATTCTTGAGTCATCGCATGCTAATTAGTAATGCTATGCTATTTGCTAATATGACGATAATTTGATAATAATAATGAAGTATGTGAATTTTGTTAATATTGTAAAACACAATCACGCATTCATTCAATCAATACACGACCCTAAGTACGAGCAAATCAAAGACTATAAGATAACATCATTCTTCGCACCACCCTTAATGCTAATAATTTAAATAAATTAAACAATCACAAGCATTCATTCAATATTCAACCCTAAGTACGCGCAAATCAAAGATAATAAGGTAACAATTGCTTAACCCATTCTTCGCAACTTCGCAGCACCTGCTAATAAATTTCACTCGCGAACGAAACGAAACAGCAGCCTAATTGCGCAACACATTTTATTTTTGATATCAATTCTGAATCGAAACCAAGTCCAATTTAAATCGCATGCCTTAATTGGAATTACGATAAACATTTTTTACCAATCGACCGAAATTGTATAGGGTTGTTCTTATAATAATAATAAATCGTTTATTTATAAAAAGGGGCACATTTACAATAAGTATGTTAATAATTAAAATAGAGCACATTTTCTTAATTGCCTGAACTAGGTTGAACCTGTGCTTCAGGCTAGGAAGTGCATAAATACTTTATGTAATAAATTAACATGGAGTTTAAAGTATATAAACTAAAATAAAATTAGGTCAATCAAAGTAAAATGGCATGTTAGCGATTCTATTTGCAGACAACAAATAGATCTTCTGTCTGTGCATAATCTATGGGTAGTAAATATTCAAGTATAATTTTTTTACAGCTAAAGTAATTTAAATTATAAATACTAAGTTTTCTACTTAATCTATTGTACAGAAATGGGCCTAAGAATGTAAAACATCTTTCTACAAAGACATGTTTTGAGGTTGCATTTGATGTGCATACTATATCATTCCGTCTCTTGTTAGTATTGTCAGCGGTGTAGGTAAGCATGGTGTGCTGTTTTAATACTAAGTGCATAATGAAAAGTTGGCGAACAGTCAGCACGTTGCAGGATTTATATAGCAGATCTGTGGGAAAGAAAAAGGGATGGAAGTTTGCTACCTTTAAAATTGATCTCTGAGCTCTTTCAAGAGGAAGTAGATTGGTTTTTGGTGCGCCACCCCATGAAGTGATGCAGTATTGAATTATAGATTGACATAGTGCCAAATAAACTTGTGTGATTAATTTTGAATCTGCAAATGTTCGCAATTTTTTAAAAACATATAAGTATTAATTTGCGCACTCTTTTAACTAGACTTTCAATATGTTTTCTGAAAGACAGTGTGTCATCCATTATTACCCCGAGGTATTTTATGCTGCTCGTTTTGAGGATAAAAGGGCAATTACACATGACTGAATGATTTCCACATTGATGGGCATATAGTCATCTATATGCCCATCAAATGGGTTATGGGTTAGTAATGTAAAGTTGAGGCTTGCGCATGGAGAAGTGAATGTATTTTGTCTTGTCAGCATTTAATGTTAGTAAATTGCTATGTAGCCAATTAGTCACAGTATTAAAACCTAGTTGAGCAATTTGGAACAGTTTAGAACACGGCGTTATTATTTACCGCTAAAACCAGTAGCGGGTTTTAGCGGTAAATAATAACGCCGTGTCGTCGGCATAGGATATTATTTTGCCTTCTTTAATATTCAGATTACACAAGTCATTAATATAAATCAGGAATAGCGTAGGGCCCAGAATACTTCCCTGGGGAACACCAAAACCAGTACTTTTCTGCTCATCGCTCGTAATATTGTCTATTCTAACACATTGGTATCGGTCAACTAAGTAGTCCGTAAATAGTTTCAACGGCGTTCCCCTTATTCCTATGGCCTCTAATTTGTTTAGAAGAACGGAAACAGACACCGTGTCGAAGGCCTTGGCTAAATCAAGGAAGACTCCCAGGGTCTGGTTACCTTTGCCGAGTTCTTCTGAAATATAATCGGTCAGGGTATGCACCGCATCGGCTGTGGATAATTTGGCTCTAAAACCAAATTGTGCAGGGGATAAGAAATTATTTTTTTCTAGATAGTTAACTAGTCTTCTGTTTATAATTTTCTCTAATATTTTTGATATTGAGGAGAGTAACGATATTGGCCTATAATTATTTACTAAGTCTTTACTACCAGATTTAAAGACAGGGATTACAACTGCCTTTTTAAGACAGCTAGGGAAAATTCCTTTGGATATACAGATTCGAAGTATATGCGTTAAGGGAGGTACTAAAATATGCTTAAAAAGTTTAAGGATCTTATTACTTATATTATCCCATCCAATTGCACAGTCATCTTTTAGTCCAGAAATAATTCTGGTTATTTCGTCTTCGTCAGTGTCCAGCATAGCAAAAGATTTCAGGTTACAGGTATTGATTGATTTTTGGAAAGGTGGTTGGTGTTTCGGAATCTGTTCAGCAAGAGTTTTCCCAACATTGACAAAGAAGTTATTAACGTTGTTAGCTGACAAGAGTGGTGAAGGATTAGTAAGCAGTAAACTCGAATTTGATTCACGCTGTTTAGACATATTGGTGACGTTTTTAATATGTTTCCAAAGTTGCTTACTATTGTTACCAGCTCTATTTAATTCATTTTTATCGTAATTATTTTTTAAGTTCTTTAAGAGATTGTTGCAGAAGTTCCTGTATCTTTTATAAGTGGTTTGAATTATTAGATTATCAGGGTATCTCTTAGTTCTCTGATGAAGTTTATCTCTGTGTCTTATACACCGAATTAGTCCAGGAGTAATCCAAGGTTTAATATTATAAAGTTTCTTATTCACTATAGAAACTGTCGTGCTACGTAATATTGCTTGTTGGACATGTTTTATAAAGTACGATAAAGCGAAATTAAAAAACGGCTATACGTCTTTGATTTATATGTTTTGTTCCACCTTAAAGGCATGATTAATTTCCAAATTTATGTGCTTTAATTTAATTTTGTTTTAATTATAACTGATGCTATAATAGTGCTTATAAATGAAAATGTACAATGATTGCCGAAAAATTAAAAACCATTTTTTAAAACACTTTCTATCAAAAACTACCATAATTGAAATACGTAACAAAACGTTTTTTTATCTGTGGCCAATGACAAAATCGTAGAAAAGCAGTGTTGTCATCTTAGTGGGATTTCCACTAAACCTGGGGGTTTGGACATGTATATCAGAACGTTCGGCCAGTCGAGATAGGAAGCTGGCTGCTACTCCAGTTTTTAGTGACGATTATGTGACGCATAAAGATGCCAGTCAAAGAATTTGTGACAGAACAGTTCGAAAGTTAGAAGCATTTATTTATGGCCGAACGACCTGATATCAGAACTTTCGGCCAACCTGAATCTCCATAACTGAGAACCTTAGAGAAACTGTTACTGAATAAAGATTTAGTGACGATTTGGTGACAAACAACCAATGCTTTACTTTTACTCGTATTGCCACCGATTAAAAGTAAAATGAATTTTGGTTCCTGGAACATCAGGACGTTCGGCCAACGTAATCTCCATAACTGAGGACCTGAGAGAAACCGTTAATAAATAAAGATTTAGTGACGAGACTGAAACGATTTTTTATTGCTTAATTTTTTTTTTGTGACGGCCCCTTTAAATAGTAAAATGAAAATTTAACATAAAACCTCAAAACATTGGGATTATCGATTCCTCCACAAGGAAGAAGCCCAAAGAAACCGTTAATCAATAAAGATTTAGTGACGACACTGAAACGAACTTTTATTATTTATTTTTATTTTGTGACGGCCCCTAATAAATAGGAAATTGAAAATTTAACATATAACCTCAAAACATTGGGATTATCGATTCCTTCACAACGAAGAAGTCTAGAAGACTCGTAAAACCCCTGATGTGTTATAGGTTTTCAGTGCAATAGTGTCAGTATTTTTGTTAATTCAAAATTAATCTATAAAAATGCACTATGGCGGATGGCGACTGAAATAGGGTGACCATGTATTCCAACAAAACAAGTATTTATCGAGTAGGTACCTATTTATCTACTGACTGAAGCCAAACACGTCGAAATACACACATCAACACGGTCTAGGGATATTTTTAAAAAAGCGAATTACTATCAATGTGTTAATTATTTATATGACATGTATATATTTAAAAGATACGTTATTTAATATTCTACCATTTTTTAATAATGGTTAAGGTACTTAGATTAAAATTTCAGGATTTTATGGAAAAAAAATGAAGCATAGATCGAAACCGTATCTGAATTAACTTTTAATTTGTGAGTAAAAACTGAAAAAAATAGAAAAATCATTTAATTTGTGTTTATAAACTTGAATTTAGTAGTCTGAGAAAGCGCCCATGATGTTCATAACACATCGGCAACGATTCGGCATGCTCAGAACAAGGTTGTCAATGTCTTGCTGCGGAATATTGTCCCATGTCCTTCTGAGGTGCGCAAAAAGTTGATCTTCTGTAGCCAGATTTTCAGGAACTTCCTTCAGAGCTCTTCTTTGCAGCATATCCCACGCATGCTCAATGGGATTTAGATCTGGCGATTGAGCAGGCCAGTCTAAGGCCCTAACATTATGTGTATGTAACCAAGCTGCTACCGTTCTCGCCGTGTGTGCCCGGGCATTGTCGTGCATGAGCAGGAAATCTTGCCCCATTTGTGTTCTGTGGGGCAAGATTACGGGCCCCAGCACCTGTTGGACGTATCGTTCTGCCGTCATATTGCCCCGCACCCAAACGAGATCCGTCCGTCCTCCAAGACGAATTCCTGCCCAAACCATAATTGTTCCTCCTTGGTATGGGTGAACTTCCTGAGGGTTCTGGAGACGGCTCCATCGTCCAGGAACTCGCCAAACACGCGTCCTTCGTGAATCTGGATGGAAGCCGAACCTGGATTCATTCGTGAACAGCACATTGGACCATTGCTCACGGCCCCAGTCCACGTGGTTCCGAACCCATTCTAATCGTCGTCCACGATTGCCTCTCCGTAAAGGTGGGACCCGGAGTGGCCTACGAGAGCGTAGATTGCTTTCATGCAGTCGCCTTCTTACAGTTTGGTCACTCACAAGCACTTGGTGTTCCACTCGCAGCCTTTGGACCAATTGAGTCGCCGTTGCATTTGGTTGAGCTCGCGCAGTAATTTGCAAAAATCGGTCTTGTCTGGGGGTAGTGATGCGACTTGGCCCCCGGTGCCTCTCCGCTACTTCACCTGTGGCACGATAGCGTGTCCACAATCTTGAAATTACATTTTGATGGGTCCCTATGGCCTCAGCAACATTACGCTGAACAGATCCAGCTTCCAGCATTCCCACAGCTCGTAACATCTCCGCCCTCGTCAAATGTCGGCGTTGCATGGCTACAATACCTCAATTTTAACTTTATCTTTCGTTTAAAAATGAAAAATAACTGTAACTTAACGTAATTCGTATTGTTTTCTAAATTTCGCACAAATGAAAATTCCCTCTCCTATACATCAAGACATTTTTATGCCACCGAAACAAAAGAATTTTCAAAAATTTTAATTTGGAATTAGTCTGAGATAAATTACTTACAAACAAATCGGTGTATAAAAGATTCCAATGCGGCCAGTACTTTTCGAGTTATTTAATTGAGTATGAAATATCCCTAGACCGTGTAGATGTGTGTAGTTGAAATAAGGTGACGATGTAGGTATTGCAACAAAATAAATAGATACGCGGACGGAGGAATATGAGAAGAAGAGCAGTTATCTAATATTTTATATAATATGAATTAGAATTAAATTGTTATAAAAAACATTACACACACCACCATGTGTTATGGTGTGGCCTCTTTGCTTTACTTTTTATTATTTTTCTGTGTCTGTCACTGTCACATGAATAAAAATAATTGAAAGTATCGATCGAATTTCGACCAACCAATAGGCCACCACTAGTTTCACTTCTTTGGTGTAGTTATTGTATAATCTTACTGTGATTTATCTATAGAACTGTTATTTAATTTTAAAATGTGTAATGTAGTTTATCAAACTAATAATAATACTGTCGGGCCACAAGTTTCAAGTCTAATCACCTAGCAGTAAACACAAGAAGCTGTCAAATCGATATATCTTCTCACGTGGTGAACCAATTTAACAGTAATTCTAAAAAGTACAAATTATTATGTACCTAACTACCTACCCCTTTTTTTTGATGATTGATTACAAATAAAGCATTTTTTTATTTGTGTAGGTACCTATTTACTGAAGTATTCTTGTACTTAGTAAAAATTTCCCGATTCCCAATGTCAGTCACCTTTCCAATTTCGTTTGCTTGTAGCCAAAATAGACTCGATTAATATAACTAAAACTTCACAAGTGCAGTTCACCTATATAATTTAATATTACGACGTGTTTTGCTTCATTGTTTAGGTAATTAAGTACTCGATAAATACTTCTTTCGTTGGAATACATGGTCACCCTATTTTAGTCGCCATCCGCCATAGCGTATTTTTAAAGATTAATTTTGAATTAACAAAAATACTGATACTATTGCACTGAAAACCACATCAGGGGTTTTACGAGTCTTCTAGGCTTCTTCGTTGTGAAGGAATCGATAATCCCAATGTTTTGAGGTTATATGTTAAATTTTCAATTTCCTATTTATTAGGGGCCGACACAAAATAAAAATAAATAATAAAAGTTCGTTTCAGTGTCGTCACTAAATCTTTATTGATTAACGGTTTCTCTGGGCTTCTTCCTTGTGGAGGAATCGATAATCCCAATGTTTTGAGGTTATATGTTAAATTTTCATTTTACTTTATAAAGGGGCCGTCACAAAAAAAAATTAAGCAATAAAAATTCGTTTCAGTCTCGTCACTAAATCTTTATTTATTAACGGTTTCTCTCAGGTCCTCAGTTATGGAGATTACGTTGGCCGAACGTCCTGATGTTCCAGGAACCAAAATTCATTTTACTTTTAATCGGTGGCAATACGAGTAAAAGTAAAGCATTGGTTGTTTGTCACCAAATCGTCACTAAATCTTTATTCAGTAACAGTTTCTCTAAGGTCCTCAGTCATGGAGATTCAGGTTGGCCGAAAGTTCTGATATCAGGTCGTTCGACCATAAATAAATGCTTCTAACTTTCGAACTGTTCTGTCACAAATTCATTGGCTGGCAGCTTTATAAGTCACATAATCGTCACTAAAAACTGGGGTAGCAGCCAGTTCCCTATCTCGACTGGCCGAACGTTCTGATATACATGTTTGGACACCCCTACTGGCGAAGAAATTGCTTGAAATCGCGGGTTGCTTTTAGTGGCTGGTGGTTTTGTCTAGTGATTAGTTTAATTCAATTTGTAGAAAACAATACAATCAATTACTAAAACTGACTCGAGAAAATATTAAAATAACAAGATAATGGCATTTTTTATTGTTTGTCTAAAACCTGTGTGTGATTTTACGATGTATTTCTTTCAAATGCCGAAACCACTGCAGATTCGAACGCTGTTTTGGCAAAACTGTACACCATGATGAATATGTTGAAACCAATCAGAGGCTCCGCCTGAGTAGTGATCGCAAAACGACGTCATTTCTAAAAAATATTTCACGGGAAAATACTACCGGGGTAAAAAAAAACTGCCGTTATGCCTAAGTTATATATAGATCTAACAAACATTCAAACATCTTCACTAACTTTTTCATTAATTATTGTAGATTAAGTTGGATGATGTTTAAAAAACTACTTTGACCTTTTGTTTTATTTTCATTCTCAAATTTTCAAATGGACCTCCAAAACAGCGACCGAATGTCAGTAACAGAAAAATAAAATTAAAAAAATTGTGACTAAACTATACTCTATTTGAAATAAGATTACACATTTAAATAAACCGTTTCGTGTTCGGTTGAACATTAAAAGTGGTTACAATACCAAGTGTTTACTGAAGCTGCCATTTGTCACGTCACCAACGCAATAGAAGTCAAAATCGGTTGAACGGATTATAAAAAATGTCTCATCTTATTTCTTTTTATAGCACTCGGGGAAAAAAATGGCAACACTGAGAACAACACAAAATTGTATTTACAAATTTTTATTTAATTTCCTATACGAAACGTGGGCCTATGTTAGGCAGTTTTGGAACATTTTTCTTGTGGCTTGTGTAAGTCGGATGAACTGGAAAATTCTCTCATTAAATCAATACTGTTTTGCTCAATAGCGAAAAATACGTCGAGATTATCACTACAAGTAAGTAACCCAATATAAATAGGAATAACGTGAGTCCCTATGTCCGTCAACCTCACATTCTAACTTAAATAAATTGTTAATTGATATTTTTGTACATAAGTACCTACATGCTGAAATAAACTATAGTAACCACTAACCTAACTACAAAACATATTCATAATATTTTCACAGACGGTGCTAGAGCTGAAAATAAATGAATGGAACACTACCCAACATGAATCTTCTTAACCGATAGAAAACCGAGCCCCCCGCGCGCGCATATTTTTGTGTACGAATGATTTAGTGTCGATTATTCTATCCGTCAGGCCATAGAGTAAAATTATTCACAGACCAGATTAGCTTTTATTTCATAGTAGAAATAGAGTTTAATGCCGCGCGGGAGGTGGCTCCTTTTCGGGCACGCGGGTCTTGACAGCATTTGCGCATTGGCTCACATTCGGAGCCAGCGCGCTTGACCTTAAGAATCAAGTGAGGCAACTTACTTTATAATAAAATTATGAATATTTATTTCCTTGGCCGAACTTTCTACATCATAATTATATTTTATGTATACCTAACTAATGTTTACATAATTTAGTATTACAAAATATCTTGACATTGAAAAATCAGCCCTAAGTAAAGAAGAAATTATACAAACAGCAGCAATAACTAGGCTAATGGCTTTTGTCCAGCCATGGGCCCAATGAATGCCTACTTTACTTTGCCACAGGGTTTATTTATAAACATTGCTTAAAGTTAAATGACGTTCAAATGTCAAAAATGTATGGTTATACAGTTGCTAATCATTACTTAACGTTTATAAATAAACCCCATAATGTTTAAGTACTTTATTTGAGCAGAAAATAATATGATTTTGTTTTAAAACTAGAGTTCCTGGGGAGTTTCACCTACGAAGACATGAAGGCAGCATGAATGAAGGCACCTGCTGCGTTGTCCACGAAAAGCTTTCACTGTTACTGAAAAAGTAATGATCCGCAACGCCTACAAATACGTGAAAAATGAAATTTCTGCGCAATTGGAGGCCTTTGAAGTTGTGGAAGAAAATGAATGTATGAGCAAAGTTGCTGACATATTCGGAATAACCTCACGCTCTGTTTGTAACGTTTTGAAGGAAGTAAATAAAGGTGCGCCGCCAACTCCTAAAAAAACTGGCCCAAAGCGAAGTTTCAAAAATAAAATTGATGAATTTACATTCTCTGCAATACGAAGAATTGTTCATCAGTTCTTTTACCGAAATGAACCTCCAACCATTGCAAAGGTTAGTCAATCAGTCAGACAGTATTATTTTACACCTACATCTTTTATATATAAGTAATGATTACAAGCTATTATAAAATTTGTTACTTTAGATTTTACAAGTGATGAACGATGATTCAGAAATGCCCAAGATTTCCAAAGACACCCTCAGAAAATTTTTGAAGCATCTTAATTTTAAATTTGTTTCACGGTCACGCAAGCACACTTATTGATCCAAATGATATAATAACATGGCGCCAGCGTTACTTGCGATCTATATGTCAGTTTCGACGAGAAGGGAGACATATATATTATCAAGATGAAACTTGGGTTAACGCAGGTAAGGCTAACATTTATACACAAAATGAATTTATATACATTTTACATTAAATTTAATAGTAATATTGAATGTTCATGTACTATATTTATTTTAAGGTCATACTGTCAGCAACTGAAGGTTTTGGGCTGGGTTGTGGAGGTCAGATAGGCAGTCGCTCCATATAAAATACTGGTATTCAGCTGCATCCGGTTAGACTGGAAGCTGACCCCAACGTAGTTGGGAAAAGGCTAGGCAGATGATGATGACTGTCAGCAACTGAAGGGGTCCGATGGGACCGATGCCTGCCGGAGTTGCGGGAAAGTCCGAAAGGGATACCGTCGCCCCAGGCAACGTAAAGGCAACCGAAAAAAAAGGCACCCTAAAGGTTCACCAAGTTACCATAGTTTAAGTACAGACGCCAGCACATCAACCTACCCGAAACTCAAATTTTCTCAATCATCTTTGAACCTTATATTGTAGTGATAACGTTGAAAATTGTATCTAGTAGGTTGATGTGCTGGCGTCTGTACAAGCAAAGTTTAATACTATTATCACTATCATTATTATATTATAATTATATTATAATGATAGTGTAGGTAAGATTTTTATAAATAAATAAAATAAAATAAATTATTTAAAAGAGATGACTTTGTTTCTTTTTATTTCATTAATGTCTATTGATAGTAGTTATTTTTTTGTTTTGATGGAAAGGAAAAGTTAGAACCTTTTCATGTTTTGTGCGTAGCGCTTAAGAAACATTTAATTTTATAAACAAAGACTGCTAAGAAATGAAAAGCCTGATTATAAATAATTCATAATTAAAAATAAAAATGTATAAATAAAGTTAATTCTTTAAGACGTTTATTTACAGATTAAAATCTGATTGGTCATGAGAAGGTGAATCTTCGAGGACCTCTCCGTGCGACGGTTACTTGTAGTGATGGATTAATTCGCATTCATAGTTAACATGCGAATGCTCATTTAGCATTTGGGTGATTCTAAGTTAAGAGGTAATACGTTGTATGAAGCAACGGCACGGCATTTTTTAAAAATATTTTTATATATATACATTTTTTTATAGAAACTTTTTATAGAAAGTTGAAAACGTTTACAAAGTGGCCAGTCAATTTGTTGGTTTTATCTCGTTTTATAAGTGACCAGGGGAAATATTCAGTACAGGGGAGAGACATGATACACAGGGGAAGATACTTTATGAACAGGGAAGAGATACGACATACTAAAAACAGGTTTATTTTAATATAAGTTTCATTATTATTATTATTATTTTGTTTTGTTTAGGCCTGTAAACTCGTTTGAGTTTGGTTCTTTAATAAAAGGGCGGGTGTTTTGGGGCACTGTCATAAGTAATTTTAACGTTTGAAAAGTGATGATTCTCAGCCTGATATGAATAAATGACTTTTGATTTAAATTCGAATAAAAGGCGAGATTCTCAGTCAGATACAAAAAAAAAAACAATTGAAATGAAATTGTTTATTCTGTAAATAGGGTATTGGAATCATTTTTACACGTCATCTTTTAAAATAAAGAAATAAAATTAGCTAGAGGAGTTCGGCGTTTCCTATCTGACTACTGTAGAGAAGAAAGGCCGAATCAAACTCAGTCTCTTTTAAAGTCCAGACATAATCTTGGTCAGGCCATATGAGGACCATGTAGATTAGTCTGAAATGGTCTTTTGAGAAAAGAACCACACAGATTTGAGTGGACCTGTCCTGTCAGTGCAAGCATTTGTCAGTAATCGTGGAGCTCAACTCAGAACTTAAGGAGCTCAACTCGACGAACAATACCAAAGAAAGGACATTTGGGTAGGCCACTTAACTTACTACTCAAACTGCCAGACCATCATTAAAACGAAATGAGAAAAAAAAAAAATATATATCCACTTAGTCCTCACATTCACAAAAATTAAAATAATATAATACTTTACAAAGTAATCTTGTCATTTTGTATAATATATATTATTCAACAATGCCAATGTTTATATAATACTGGTATATTTTGAATGATTTTACTCAATCATTAGGTATAATGTTTATTTAACGATTTTATTACAAGGCTTAGCAGAGCGAGCAGCTCCATCCCAAGCTTTTTTATCTTCTAAATAATCTGAAATTTTATAGTACCCTTTTTTACAAAGTTTGGTTTTAATACAGTTTTTAAATCGTTTAATGGGTAAGTTTCGAATGTCGATGGGAAGTTTGTTGTAAAAGCGTATACATTGACCCATGAACGAGTTGCCTACTCTGTGGAGACGAGTGCGATGTACAGCAAGGTTGTGTTTATTCCTGGTATTTAAACTATGAATACCGGAAATCTTCTTAAAATTTGATATATTTTTGTGTACATACATACAATAGGTTTTCAAAAATATATTCTGAGGCTACTGGTTCTGAGCACTTGCACACTCAAAGAGAGGTAGGGTACCGTCCTTGGCCGTCCTACCTACACGTGGTAGACGTGGGGGCCTGTCACAGGCTCGCTGCAGAGAACACGTGGCAGACGTGGCCGCGGAGGCCTGTCAGCACAGGTTGCGGAGGTAGCTAGCGGCGGTAGCACGTGGAGGCCGCCTGTCAGGACAGGTCACAGGCCTGTCAGCACAGGCACGTGGCGGCACAGGTTGTCAGGCCTTAGATAGCCCTCGCTAGCATGCGTAGGCAGCGTGCAGCACAGCCACGCATCAGCAGCAGGACTGGGTAAGGGGTCCTGCCCTCAGCCCGTACAAGGAACCCTGGAAGCGCCATAGGGAGCGCGTGTTAGATGCGGTGCAAGATAGCAGCAAGCCGCATGCGATGTGCCAGCTTCTTCCCCTTTTCAAGCCAAGGAACGGCGTGGGAAGCATAGTAAGTGTGTAACTATAGAGTATTGACATCGGTCAAAGAATGTATCGGTAGATTTATTAGCTATGGCAAGCTTAAGAAAATAAACGATCTTTTTTTAACGATCATACATGGTGACAGCGCGTGCGAGCCGTAAAAAAGTGTAATTTTTCATCATGGACGAGTTAAAAAGCCAAATAGATGCACAAATGGTACTCATACAACAACTACAATTGCAGTTAACACAACAGTCCCAGCCAGCATCAGGTCTTACCACTCAGATGGATATTGCATCTTTACTACCCGGAGTGTCCACACCACCGCCTCAACAATTTACTTTCAAAGCCGCCGACTGGTCAAACTGGATCACCAGATTTGAGCAGTATAGGGAAACGACACGTCTCAGGTATATGCCAAGCGAAACGCAAGTAAACACTTTCTTATACTTATTGGGAAGCAAAGCAAATGACATACTAACCTCTATGAAATTGAGTGAGTCGGATAAAAAGTCCTACGATATCGTCAAAACCAAATTCGACACCTATTATACTGCAAGAAAGACGAAAATGTATGCCAGAGCACGCTTCAACCAAAGAATACAAAGTGAGCTAGAAAGCATAGATTACTTCATAACTGATCTACATGGCTTAGCAAAGAAATGCGAATTTGGGCAGCTCGAAGACGAACTCATAAGAGACAGAATCGTGGCCGGCATGAGAAATACAGAATTGTCTAAGGCTATACAAAACCTTGAAGAGGAACCTAAACTAGAAACGGTGATTAATAGAGTGAGGCACGCCGAGATGGTTGAAGCTAACATGGAAGTACTAAACCCCACTCTACCTAACCCTCCACCAGAGGTACATCTAGTAAATAAATTTAAAAAGCCTATTAAGCAAGGCAAAACATCAGATATGTGCAGAAAATGTGGTTGTAAACCAAAACACAAGTTCTCTGAGTGTGAAGCAACAAAGTCTACGTGCAACGGATGCGGCGTCCGTGGTCATTGGTTGGCAGTGTGCAAGAAAAAGAAAGAGAGTACATCTAAGAGTGTAAATGAGATAGCAGATGAAAACTTTTTCTTTGGAAGTATTGAGAAAGAGAAGATCATTGATTCAGTTACTACACCGAAGATAGCACGCTCCAAACCTAAATTTGCAAGCATAGCAATCAATGGACAGAAGATAAAGTTTAAAATAGACACCGGAGCATCCGAGACAGTGATCAGCCCAGAACTTAGGATCAAGCTGAAACTACCTAAGCCTATACGAGTACAAGATAAACTTTTGGGACCCTGTGGCATAGTATTACCAGGACGTGGAATATGCAAAAATGTTCAGATGACTTGGCAAGGTAATACAAAACTTACTGATATATATATACTGGAAGACCAACATACCCCACTACTTGGACTACCAGAATGTGATGCTTTTGGCATAATAAAGTGGCATGAGGGAGCACAAATTATGCAAGTGCAAATCTCTAACAACACCCACCCTGAAGATGAATATAAAGAAATGTTCAAAGGTCTCGGTGTAATGGAAGGCAAGTACCACATACAGTTGAAGAAAGATGCAACACCCTATGCAGTTACAATGCCACGACACATCTCTATACCTATCAAACCTCAAGTAGAGAAAACTTTGAAGACTCTCCAAGACATGAAGGTAATAGAACCGGTCTCACACGCTACAGAGTGGTGTGCCCCTATGGTACCAGTAGTAGAGAAGGGTAACACCGATAAGGTAAGAATCACGGTTGACTACACAGAGCTGAACAAAGCAGTGATGAGGGAATTTCACCCTCTGCCAACAGTCGAGGAATGTTTAGCACAACTAGCCGGAGCCAAAATATTTTCCAAAATTGATGCAGTGAAAAGCTATTTTCAAGTAGAATTAACTGAAGACTGTAAAGACCTCACTACTTTCATCACTCCATTTGGAAGGTACAGATTTAATAGAATGCCCATGGGAATGAACTCGTCTAGTGAAGTTTTCCAGCGGAAAATGGCTGTAATATTGTCAGGCATAAAAGGTTGTGTAAACCATGTTGATGACACCCTGGTTTATGGTAGAACAGTAGAAGAACATGATGCAAACCTACGAGAAGTATTAAAAGCTCTTCACAATGCTGGAATAACCTTGAATCGTGAGAAGTGTATTTTCAGAACAACAGAATGCACATTTCTGGGATATAAAGTCACAGCCAATGGAGTGCAACCTCTTCAAGATAAGGTAAAAGCAATAATTGACTTACCCATACCTAAAGACCTAACAGCATTGAGAAGTTTCATGGGAGCAGTCAATCAGCACCTCAGATTTCTAGGAAACACAGCTAATGTAACAAAACCTCTGCGTGACTTGCTAAAGAAAGACTCTTCGAGAGAGTGGAATAATGAACATTCTACTGCATTCCAAGAAATCAAAAAGCTGTTAACTTCAGCCCCTCAGTTAGCACATTATGACCCCCAATTGGAGACCAGAGTGTCAGCAGATGCATCCCAGCAGGGAATAGGAGCTGTATTAGAACAAAAACATGGAGATGAATGGAAACCAGTTCATTTTTGGTCTTCTTCATTCACACCTACTCAACAAAGGTATGCAATGATTGAAAAAGAAGCGTGTGCAACAACTATGGCCTGTGAACGATTCAAACTATACCTCCAAGGTCTAAAAGTCTTTACCATACGTACGGATCATAAGCCACTCGTATCCATACTAGGATCAAAACCTATATCAGACCTCCCGACCAGACTCCAAAGATTCCGCATGAGGATGACACCATTTAACTACAATATAGTGCATGTACCAGGTAAGTACATGTACACAGCTGATTTGTTGTCAAGAGCACCACTTCCAACACAAGAAGAAGATAAAGATATCTTAGAAAAAGAAGACAGACTTGACAAGACAACATTCCTCAGCATAATCAAAGACATGCCTTTCTCTGATGAACGACTTCAAAAAGTTAGAGAAGCTCAACAAGAGGATAATGTATCAAAGAAACTCTACAGATACATAAAGGAAGGTTGGCCCCATTACAAAGACATAGAGGAAGAACTGAAACCTTTCTATAATAACAGAGACAGCTTAATTTTACTAGAAGATATAATCGCTATTGGTCTACGGTTATATATCCCCTCAAACATGAGAAGAGACATACTTACCAAAATTCACACTGGACATGTCACCAGTTTTAAAGGTCAGCAGCGAGCCAAGCAAGCAGTGTGGTGGCCTACTATGGATAATGACATCATCCAATGGTCAAATACTTGTGAAACATGCAGCAAGTTAGCTACACAAAAACCAGAACCTTTAATTAGTGGAGAAGTCCCAGAATACCCTTTCGAAATCATAGCGGCTGATTTATGCACATACAGAGGAAAAGAATATCTTGTAGTTAGAGACATATTATCCAATTACCCAGAAGTAATCTCACTCACATCTACTACCTCCCAAGCTATAATCAACCACTTGAAATCAATCATGGCAAGACATGGAATCCCTAAAATCTTGAGGACCGATAATGGCCCGCAGTTCTCTTCAAGGAACTTCCAAGAATTTGCAAGAAATTGGGATTTTACTCACATTACATCAAGCCCACACTTTCCTCAAAGCAATGGAGCTGCAGAAATTGGAGTAAAGATAATCAAAAAGATTTTTGAAAGGAATCTAGAAGATCCACTCCTTGGATTACTTCATTACCGAACAACCCCCACTCAATTGGGACCAGCTCCAGCTGAAATTGCAATGTCTAGACTCTTGAATACGGTAATTCCAATGACATCAACAGCACTTAAACCCAAGGTGCAAGATTTGGAAACATACAGACAAAAACTCAGTAAGAGAAGAGAAAAAGCTAAGGAAACATATGATAAAAGACATAAAACTAAAGAACTTCCTGAATTAAAAGTTGGAAATAGAATATTTCTACCTGATGATCAGATATATGGGACAGTCACAGAAAAAAGACAAGAGCCCCGCAGCTACTTAATATTGACAGAGAAAGGGAAGGAAATTAGAAAGAACAGGAGAGCAATAATCGAATTGCCTAATCAACATAGCATTCCTGTTTCCCCTCCTGCATTACCTCCTCCCACTCCACTTCTCTTATCCCCTTCAAGTCCATTAAAGCATATTGTTTCAGACCAACCGCAACAGCATAATGAGAAGTCAAGACAGTCTCAATCAGGTTTGGCACAGAGTCAACAGCAACCAAAGCCTGCTCAATGTCTACAAACTCAGGAAAACCAAGATTCAACTCAAGTGTTGCTACCAGAGATGAGACCGTGCTCTCTGTCACAGGAGATAGGAATAGAAGCTCCTACACAAGATGATAACATCCCTACCAAGGGGAATTCAAGCTCATCCTCTCCTTTCGCTACTCCTGATTCATCTACTACATCTACAAACCTTGAATCAACACCAGAGAGAGATAAGGAAGTTATCACCACCAGATCAGGCAGAAGAGTGAAGTCAAGAAAGTGTCTGTGCAAAGACTGTAACTACTAGGTGAACATAATTCATTACTTAACTATATGGTTCTCTAAAAACATTGCACTATCTGTAGTGTGATTTATATAAGTACCATAGATACATTGTTTACCTTAATGTTAGATTTAGTAGGGTAAGAAATAAAGCAACAATTTAGTTTAAATAACTTTACTTTGGCATACAAGCATATTGTACATCACAACAAAATCACTCGTTGTTCAATTATTAGTATTAGCATTGTCTTAACAAAACAAACCCACTGTGTGTATAATTCTGTAAACTGTTTTGTTAAAATGCTGCTCTTGAGATATTTTGATGTATGACTTGTTGAATTCCTTACTCCTAAACATATTTCTTTGTATATGATTTCTAAATGTTTAAAGCTGCAATAATTGTACTAGACACTAATTAAGTTTAACATTGATGTAATAGTGGTTTGTTTACCTTGAAAATAAGTTTTGAATATGTCAATTATGTCATTAATGTCACATGACAAGCACAGATCTTAATCATAATCTTTATAGAAAAAGGAGATGTGTAACTATAGAGTATTGACATCGGTCAAAGAATGTATCGGTAGATTTATTAGCTATGGCAAGCTTAAGAAAATAAACGATCTTTTTTTAACGATCATACAGTAAGTAGACGCTCAGCACATCGCAGCGGTTTACAGGCAGAGAGTTTGCAAACGTTAAGTATGCGAGCACAAAACACAAAGTAACGTGATCCTAGCAGATGGATCATTAACAATAGCACAGCAAGGCTCTACACCACCTTGATGCAGCAGCATTACATATAAATTACCATCACCAGTGCGCTGGATAACTAAGCCGCGTGTCCGACAATGACACGCGAAATCAAATATCATTAAGGTGGTAAAATCAATATAGATTATCCAGCGCAGAGGGTCTGGTATTATTACCAAACTAATGTGGAACTCACCCTAGGTCGGGCGCGGGATTTCGAGGATCAGGGAATAGTATCCACAGCCAGTGTTGCCAACAGCGCTGGCCCTAATGTCGCCGTTTCTCATGCATGAAGTAGCCTAATATCGCCGAATTTCAGTTGTAGTAGCCTAAAGTAGCCCAAACACCAAAATATCAATATGAATAAAATAAAATGTAGTTTTTATCAATTTATTCATAATATGTTCCTATCACACTGATAATTAGGCATAAGCCATCTCACACGTTAATGAAATTAAAATTAACGCCATCGCCGTCTTCAGTAGTAGTTGATGTGCTAGTACTGGCGCAAGATCCACCGGAGGCATACATTTTTCTGCCAGCGTGCAAACTCACCATGTGATTGCTTGGTTGAAAGTTGTTACAACACATACCTCTTACATTCATGTGGGTACGAATTCTAAGAATGGCGATCAGCATTGGTAGTTGCATGCGATTCCTTAATTTGGTTTTGATTGTCCCCATTACCTACGCTGAAAATTCTTTCTACAACGGCATTACTCAAAGGTAATGAAAGGCATCGTATCGAAAACTTTGCTAGTTCTGTAAACATCGGGCTTCCACCAGCATTCTTCATTTTTAGCACTTCTATCCAAAAATTTACAATGTCATTAGGAGAAGCATCTGTTCCGATTATCTCCTCAATGCGCATAGTGCTTAATACGCGCCATTGGTTCATAATAGCTTCTCGGTCAATATTGGGATCACCCAACTGCCAGGGAAAATCTTCAATATTGGGTTTGCTGGTGGAGAGGCATACGCGGCTTGGTGCCAAAAGTTGAAATTTTTCCACCACCGACACATTACCAACCAATCACAAACGAATAGGGTGACCATCTCAATATCAAATTGTACCAACATTACACACACGCACGGCCGTATGCCTGTTTGCCTACTAAATAGTATTAAAAAAAAACTTGTCCCTAGAGTAGCCTAATTGGTGACCAGTCGCCTTTTAGATTTCTTCGTCGCCGATTCTCGTTCTGAGTAGCCTAAATTGCGACAAATCGCCTACGTTGGCAACACTGTCCACAGCTCTGTAAGCGGAAGCGAAATGACAGAGCGTCTCTGGGAAATTAGTGTTGTACCTCGTTTCTAGTGATGTGATTAGGAGCTTACTAATTGTGCTATTTCAGCAACACTCGACTATTGTTAGTTGTGAATCCTGCAGAGAGGATTTTACCTACATAAAATCCGCTAGAGCTACCACTTCCCACTTGGTGTCCAATCCTTAGCACAAGTCTCATTCCAGTCCAATCCCAGCGGAGACTGGAACCATACTCAAAAGCCATGAGTGAAACTAGTTAGTCATAGATTCATAGATCACTCAAGATTCACAGACAGCAAGCAAAGAAATACAAAGTGTGTGGGCGACCACGGCACTTCGGATTGCTCACGGCCGAAAGATCGCAATCTCTGCGATAGCCCACCTAGCTGCGTGCTATGCGGGAATATAGGGCATACTGCCAATTACCGCGGATGCCCCAAGGCACCAAAATTAAACCCAGGCAAACTGACCCAGCGTCTCGACGCTCGGCAGACTAAACAGAGGGAATTCCTCATTCCCTCCTCCCAAATCCCCCAGCGGCTAAGTCCTCAAAGACCTAGCCCCTGGACTCAACTCCACCACCAGCAGGCTTTTCCAGCCATGGCCACCGCGAGGCCCCCGCTCCCTCAAACCCCCATGTACTCTCTCATGGATCCGCGTAACCGTGTCCCTCCGCCCTCAGCGGCCACCCCACCCACCGCGCCCGCCGCGCCCACCGCGCCCGCCGCGCCCCCCGCGCCCTCCACGCCTACCACGCCTTACGCTCCCCCCGCACCCATAGCGCCCGCCTCGAAACCCGTACGTGCTCCTCAAGCACCGCACCCCGCGATCAATTATAATATCGCTGCGCAAAACATTAACATCATTGCCAGCGCCTTCGCCATATTCAGCACGCCCCGGGCGGCTCAGATGGCAAGCGATATCGTCGCCGCTAAGCAAAGCGGCGACATCCAATCTCTCCTGGCCGTATTAGTCGCGAACCAGGACATCACCCAAGCCCTCTCTGTTATCTCATCATGAATAACACGGCCTTAAGTAGATTTAAACCCAGATCCCTCAACCTCGGCGTCTTCAACGCAAACGGCATCCAAGGTCAACGAGATGAAATATCGGAGTTCCTCCGTGATCATCGAATTGACTTATTCCTCTTACAGGAAACCTTCCTAAAACCCAGTCACCGTAATCCAGCCATTGCTAATTACCGTGTAATTCGTAACGATAGGTCGCGTGCCCACTTGGGCGGCACACTAATTTATTATAAAAAGGATCTGTACTGCATCCCTATTGACCCTCCCCCGCTAGCACAATTAGAAGTCTCCATCTGCCGACTAGCTATGACTGGCCATCAGCCGGTCACCGTAGTATCGGCCTACATCCCTCCCAACCCCGCAGGGGGATTCCAACCCTTCGCGGACGACCTAAAAATCCTATTTGGCATGAGTGACTCTGTTATCATAGCAGGCGATCTCAACGCTTAACATCCCTCCTGGAATAGCTCCCTTACCAACTCCAGAGGGCATCAATTGTACAATCTCTCCTTCGCTCAAAACTTTGACGTCATCGCTCCGATGACTCCAACCCACTATCCCCACCAAGTTAATCATGCCCCCGACATTCTTGACGTGGCGCTCCTTAAGAACGTCAACCTAAGATTAGACTCAATAGAAACGGTCCACGAGCTTACCTCGGACCACTGACCAGTAGTCATACGACTGGCTCCCCGCATAGGTCCCTCTGACCCCAACCAACCCCCAGCCACCAAAAGGGTGACGGACTGGAGGCAAGTAGGCGATAAGCTGAAAACCAACACATCCCCCCAATTGGACTCCATCCCAAACGTTTTCGATTCAATCGCGGACACGACTGCTGCGATCGACTCGCTCACTGACCATGTGCAAACCGTCCTGAACGACAGTTCAAGGGAGGTTCCTGAAGCGGATAACCGCTACTTGAAACTCCCGGACGATGCGCGTGCTCTGTTGACCGAGAAGAACGCGGCCACCCGTGCATACAGCAACTTTCCCTGTCCCGCCAACAAAGCCCACATGCGCTACTTGCAGAGATCTGTAAGGACACGCATGGCGGAGCTGCGTGACGCGAGCTGGGATAAGATGCTCAGCGAGTTACAGCCCACCCATCAGGCCTTCTGGGAACTCCAGAGGAAACTCAAATCAAATCAGATAGCTGCCATGCCCCCCCTAGTACGCCCCAACAAAACCATAGCCTTCGACGACATCGACAAAGCGGAATGCCTAGCCGACAGTCTCGAGGCTCAATGCTCTTCCAGCTCCCTACCAGTAGACCAAGCTCACCTCTCAGAGGTAGACGCTGAAGTCGAACGTAAAGCTTCTCTGCCCCCCGTCGAAGACCCCGATAGTCCTCTGCCTCCCGTCACTCCAGACGAAGTGCATGACATCATCAAAGGTCTCCACATCCGTAAAGCCCCCGGCTCAGATGGAATCACCAATAGGGTGATCCAACTCTTCCCCGCCCACCTTATTATGCTACTGACCACCATCTTCAATGGTGCTCTAAGCAACAATATCTTCCCCCAAGCGTGGAAAGAAGCCATAGTGATAGGTATCCCAAAGCCTGGCAAGCCCAAAACCGAACCCTCCAGCTACCGCCCCATCAGTCTGCTCAAGGTATTAGGCAAAATCTATGAGAGGCTTATTTATAAGCGTCTCAGGGACTACGCTGAAACCAAAGGCCTCATCCCCAACGAACAGTTCGGCTTTAGAGCCCAGCACTCTAGCGTGCATCAGGTCCACCGTATCGTCGAATTCATCGGCGGCGGCTTCTACCGTGGCATGTCGACAGGTGCGGTCTTCTTCGACATAGCGAAAGCATTCGACAAGGTCTGGCACAACGGCTTAATCTTTAAGCTCTACAAACTCGGAGTGCCCGATCGTCTCGTGCTCATCTTACGGGACTACTTGTCGAATCGCACTTTCCGCTATCGCATCGAGGGAGCCCTATCCTCTCCCCGCCAAATCCGCGCCGGAGTCCCTCAAGGCTCCGTGCTCGCCCCGCTCATGTTCTCGCTCTTCACTAGCGACATCCCCAAAAGCAATACGGCGCAGTTGGCTCTGTTCGCAGATGACACGGCCATATATTGCAGGGGCCGGTCGCAGACTCAGATCCACCTTCTCTTACAACGGGCTGTCAATAACCTTGGCGCCTGGTTTAAGAAATGGAGAATTGAGGTGAACCCCGACAAAAGTCAGGCGGTTTTATTCATAAAACCGCGATCTAGACCCCCTCACATTCCCCGACCACTCACCTTGTTAGGCAAGCCTATCCCCTGGGAGAAGCGAGCCAAGTACTTGGGAGTCATCCTCGATCATTACCTCAACTTTACAGAGCACATAAGGTCGGTTCGCTCGCGGGCCGCCTTCGCTCTCAGTAGACTTTACTACATCGTTAATGCACGCAGCAAATTGTCACTCAAGTGCAAATTGCGCATCTACACAGCGTGCATCCGCCCCATCATGACCTATGCGGGTGTCGTCTTTGCACATACATCCCCCAGAAATATCCATAAGATGCAGGTGATCCAGAACAGATTTCTTAGAAGAGCCACGGGCGCTCCCTGGTATGTCAGGAATATAAACCTCCACCTCGATCTCAAAATCCCCACAATCCATCAGTTCCTAAAACGCATTTCAAAGCGTCATTTTGATTCCGCCGCCAATCACCGCAACCCTCTGGTTGTTGAAGCGGCCAATTATACCCCCTCCCGTATTAGTCGATTTCGCCGTCCCAGGCATGTCCTCTCCGATCCAGATGATCCAACCACTCTCCTCCAGGAGAGCAATAGGGCCACCAGTACAGTGCACAAATACACCCGACACCCGTCGTACCGACCTCGCCGCCGAGGTCCTCCGCGAGCGCGACCCTCACGAGTAAATAATACTCCCCCCCGACCCTTGTCCGATGAAGCGCCAGCCCGCGCCGCAGCTGAGCGCGTAGCTTTAAATTCCCCGTCTAATAATAATATATCCGTGATCCAGCCTGTCCCTTCTTGCTGTCCCCCCCTCAGCGACGCCCTAAGCCGAGGTTCGTACCCCACAGGGGGTGCCCTTAGCGAGCGTTCGCCTAATTTTAATTTAGAATAGTTGCTCCTGGCTGGAGGCTTTGAGTGTAGTGCTTAAGGCAGCCACAGGATTGTTCGGTTGAGCAGTAAATACCTTAGTGGTATACCTGCGAGATGCCATAGTTAAAAAAAAAAAAAAAAAAAATATCTCAGTCAGTAGTGTTCTATTAGTAGCAGGTGTCAGCGTGTTCAGTAGTATACCTAAATGTGAGTAGACATGTAGTGTATTAGATATTTGGTTTTTTAACTGGCTGTAGGTAAGTATAGGTAGGTGAGTTCAGTAGGTAAGTGAGTTCAGTGTGGACTTGTAGGTGTAGTTAGGATGTACTTTGGGCATTTAGGTAACCTGCTCGGCAATAATAAAATAAAATAGACATCCCTTGGGATCAACAGCATTCCCTAAAATAGCGCCAGTACTGCATATGTTAAGGATAAAGTAAACGCGTCGGTTATTCAGTGCAGAGTAACTTTATTATTTTTCTACCTTCACATAGAGTACATTCTAATGACACAAAAGGTTCACATTACATTCACACATTCCATAACATAGATGTCGGTAGTAGGTACATTTTGATACAAATAACAACACTCCCACTTATCAAAATAAACTAACTTCCATACAACAAAACAATTAACTTACAAAGTTATTTTACAATTTAACAATACCTAAGTTTTCCATAAATTTGTAGTGTTTAATACCACCTAGACCCTTGGTCAACAAATCTGCTGGCATAACATTTGTAGGTAAATAACTGATGTCTACCTTTCCACTTTTGATTGTGTCTCGTACCAAGTGATGTTTAACATCAATGTGCTTTGACCTATTGTGGCATTGATGATTGGTGGCCAACTTCAACGCACTTTGATTGTCACAATTCAAACTAATTGTTTCCAAGGATCCAGTCAGCTCATACAATAGTCCTCTTAGATATATTGCTTCCCTACAAGCTTCAGAGAGCGCAACATATTCGGCTTCGGTGCTCGAGAGAGCTGTAACTCTCTGCTTTCTGCTCTGCCATGAAATAGCTGAGCCTGCCATTACAAAACAAAATCCAGTGTATGATTTTCTGTCCAAAATATCACTGGCCCAGTCAGCATCTACAAAGCCTTGCAATTTCTCTCCTTGATTACTAAACTTTAAACAATACATCTTAGTTTTCTTTAAGTATTTCAGAACCCTTTTAGCATAGTTCCAATGTTCAACACTGTAGCAAGTATTAAACTGACTTAAATAACTAACAGAATAGGCTATAACAGGTCTTGTCATGACCGCAAGATACATAAGACAACCTATGAGTTTTTGATAGCTAAATCCTGGTGTACATTTTTCTGCCTTAGTTACATTCAAATTGGTCTCTATAGGTGTATCAGCTGTTTTACAATCAGTCATTTTAAAGATAAGTAATAATTCTTCTATATATTGTTGTTGGTCAACAGTTATCTCATAGATATTACAGTCTTTGTTTACATTAATATTCATTCCTAGATATTGCCTAACCTTACCTAAATCTTGAATTTCAAATTTAGAATTTAAAATACATTAAACCTTCTTAGTTTCATTCTCATTGTTAGAAAAAATTAAAAAATCATCTACATACAATGCTATTATGATTTTTACATCTTCACTCATCTTTGTAAATAAACATGGCTCTTGTGTGCATATTTTTAAAATTATTTTTACAAAGTACATCCCTAACTCTCTCATACCAAGCTAAGGCGGATTGTTTTAATCCATACACTCCTTTTGACTGGATCATAAACTCTGTAGCCCTTTACATGCTCCGAGTAACCAACAAGAATGTGCTGCCGAGCTTTCTTGTCCCACTTGGTCCTCTTCTCTTTAGGAACATGCACCATTACTGGACTACCGTAAATTCGTATATGGTTCATTTTGGGTTTCTTGCCATGCCACATCTCATAAGGCGTTTTGTCATTCAGACCTGATGCTATAGAACGATTTTTCAAGTAGACAGCTGTGGATACTGCCTCTGCCCAAAATCTCTTTCTTAACTTAGCATCGAACAACAAACAGCTTGCTTTTTCAACAATTGTTCTATTGTTTCGCTCAGACATACCATTTTGTTCTGGTGTGTAGGGGTTTGTCTTTTGGTGTAAAATGCCAGATTCTTTCAAAAAATCTTCCATCATTTTCGAACAAAATTCTCCACCATTATCAGTCCGCAAAACCTTCATATTGGCATTCTTCTGTTTCTCCACCATTGATTTAAATTCTCTGAAATGTTTGAACACCTCACTCTTTTCATTCATAAAATAAACAAATGACATGCGGCTATAGTCATCTACAAAGAGTAGGTAGTACCTTGCCAATCCTATAGATTTGGTTTCCATTGGACCGCACACATCTGCATGCACAATTTCTAGCACTTTTGTTGCTCTTGTGCCTGTGGAGAACGGCAGACGTGACTGTTTGCCCTCACAACAAACCACACAGTTAGATTTTGTTACCTCATAACTGCCTTCATAACTAATACCTTCCCCGGCGCCATTCTTCATTTTATTCAAATCGTTAGTATTTATGTGTCCTAACCTCCTATGCCATAGCAAAGCATTGTCTCTGGCAAGTAAACATTTTGTCACTGGTATAGCACATATGTCTAACTTGTACACACCGTCAGTCAAGTAAGCAACAGCTACCAGCTACCAGTTCTTTCTTCGCATTGTATACGCAACACTGACTGTCTGAGAAAGAAACACTTGTTATTCTTGATTAGTTGACTCACTGACCATAAGTTTGTCGTCAGACTTGGAACGCATAAAACATCCTTGATTGTTATGTCATAGCCTTGCTGTGTTGATATACTAACATTGCCTTTGCACGAGACTTGAAGTTTTTCTTGATTGGCTATCATAATCTCGGGTAATGTCTGTGGACTCGATATATTTTGCAACCAACTTTTAATAGCCGTCATGTGAGAGCTAGCTCCCGAATCCACGTACCACTCATTTTTACCGTATTTAGCACTCAGAAAAACAGCACTAAATGCATTTGAGGGCTTATTTTTGCTTGATTTTTCAACCATTGGACATTGATTTCGATAATGACCCGGTGTTTTGCATTTGTATCAGGTTGTGTTTTTATTTACTCCTGTCACTTTGACATTGACGCCCCGCCCTGATTGGTGCTGCCATGTTTGGGTTTTTGAAGCAAACGCCGATTCAGAATTCTGCGTTTCGTTCGAAGTCATTGTTACTATCTCTAACGGTTCCGAATCCATCAACTTAGTCTTGATGACGTCAGCTGTGATTGAAAATCCAGAATGTTCGATGGCCATTATCATCGGTGAAAATCTGTCTGGTAATCCTGCTAGCATCAAAGATCCAATCCACTGATCTGTTATTTCAAAACCAGTTCCACCCATTCTTTGCGATGTTTCCACAATTTGAGTTACGTAGGTGGTCATATTCTCACAGTTTTCTTGTCTTATTGAAATCAAGTGACGCAATAACGATATCTTTCTCGAAAATCCTGAGTCATCAAACAATGATTTAAGTTTATCCCACAACTCCTTCGAGGTCGTCGTCTTCTTGATATGCACATACAAAGCAGGATCGATGGTAAGGGATTATTTGGCCCGCGTCTTCGCATCATCCTCGGGTTTGATTTCTTTTCCCACCACTGGCTTCGCACAATGTAACATGCCTTCCAACACGAGTAAATTCTCAACTGCAAATGTCCACTCATCATAGTTTTCCCTGCCTTTTAACTTAGGCACACTGGCTAAATAGTTCATTGACATCTTGCACAACACGACCGTATCTAAAAATAACTTATTAACTTGGAAAATCTGGGATGGCCCATAACCTAAAGTAAACGCGTCGGTTATTCAGTGCAGACTAACTTTATTATTTTTCTACCTTCACATAGAGTACATTCTAATGACACAAAAGGTTCACATTACATAACATAGATGTCGGTAGTAGGTACATTTTGATACAAATAACAACAAAGGATAGTGTAATTAACAGCTATATAAGACTAGAAGTAGATAAATAATAGCCACATAAGCTCGTTAATTTGTTATTTTAGTCCTTTTATTAGTTCCTATTAGAATCTTATTTGAGTGTTTGCTAAAAGATTCCTATTTGAATACTGTTTCACTTTTATTACATAAGTTTTGCTGTAATTAACCTATTGTGTACAGATTTAGCATAAAAATGTAACTGTTTTACCAAGTAAATACCCATGTATGTAAACGATTTACATGTTTAATAAATGAAGTTGCATTACACGCGTACACATACATACAGTGATGCGTTACATCCTACACACACATATACACAGCTAATTGGCCGCCTCTGATTGGCCAAACAAATTTATACTTGCTCACGCCCCCGCCGCACGCGACGCTAGCGGCAAAAACTATAAACGCCGCACGCCCAAAAACTAAGATTCGGACAGTGTGACCAGATTCAGTATTTTAATACTTTTTGAGTAAGTATATTTTAGTAAGTTTTCCAAGAGTCAGTATTTTTATAGGTATATTGGCGTAAGCCAGTATTTTAGGGTATATTTTGGAAAAAAGTTATGGCAATACCATAGCCATGTCATAAAATTATTTAAAAAAAAAACTGCGTACATTGATGTTCAGGGGAATTTCCGGATTTAGTCTATATTTCATTTTGGAGCAAAGATCAGTAAGTTACAGATAGGACATGACAGGTGGGCCCCCTAGAATTACAAATAGTATTGATTCATCTAGTCACAAAATGAATTTCTGTTCTGCACTTGGCTTAATCTTTGAAGGTTTGGTTTCAAACTTTCAAATTGAAACTTAGGGAAATTCCCGAATTATTGAAAGTTTCAATAATTCGGGATTTTCTCTAAGTTTAAATTGTACATGTTCGTCGTAATGTAAATAGAGAGCGCGATTTTTTGTTGTCATTTTACTTCATGCTATTACGCTGTTATCTGGTACGCAATTCAGAATCCAGAAAACATGTCTAGTTTTCAGCAAAGTTATTTGGCTAAATGGGAACAAATTCCGGAGTTTTCTTCGTTTTGTAAAGCGTGCAGTGCGAAACTCCAAAGTAGATTAGCATCTATAAAACAACATGCAAATACTGAAAAGCATAAATCGAACTTGAACAAATATAAAGGACAGTCAAAGGTAAGCTTAACTTGTTTTTAGTTTTTAGTAAAATGAGAATTACTGTACCTAAAGTCG
This sequence comes from Xanthia togata, assembly GCA_963853775.1. Lineage (NCBI taxonomy): Eukaryota > Metazoa > Arthropoda > Insecta > Lepidoptera > Noctuidae > Xanthia > Xanthia togata. Next base: position 5,131,763 of record OY970818.1, on the reverse strand, counting down.
AGAAGTTCAGAGGTACTTTATTTAGTGTATGATCATAATGTATAATTTATCTTTTTACTTGTTTCCAGGTTGACACATTTTTCAAAAAGGCACCACTGAAAGACGAAGTCAAGAAAGCGGAGCTGCGTTTATGCGGTTTTCTTTCAGAACACAACATAATATGTTTTGAAAATCAGTATTTTTATTGGTATATTTTCCCTGTGCAAGTTGGTATATTTCAGTATTTTTTTAAGGAGCTTCGGTTTTTTTGTAAAATTTAATCTGGTCACACTGGATTCGGAGATTCGGACTGCGGACCCAGCCGCTGACAGTCGCCTACTCACGGCCGGACGCTCCCGTAAGCCCCGCCCACTTTTCCCCGCTAACTCTGCCCTGATTGGCTGTTGTTTCATTGCAGATTCCGCCGCATCGAGCGACGCGTCACGTAGCCGCACGGACTACAGCCAGTTGCCTACAGACGTTAACTGTTTGTCTTTTTCAAGACACAGTTAATAAGTGTTTCAACCAGGTTTTAGTCAAAACGTACATCGTCGAGATATTGGCCCCTTCCGGGCGACCTCGGTGGATACCACACGGTGCCAACGAAACCGAGTGGGGTGTTGACCCAACACACCCGCCGAACCCCTTCAGGGTAAGGCAGTAAGTTGGACGGTCCCTTTGTTCGGCCTTGGGGGATCTCCTAGTCGGCATAGGGTCGGGATTCGCTCAAGAGCGACAACGAGGTCCGCTTGAGCATCATAGACAGGATACTAAAGAAAGATCCTGCACTGATTGGCGAGTTCGGTACAGAACTCAAGACTATCGCTGCTAAGCAGCTATCCAATAATTATCCCTCCGAGGTAGGGAATTTTAGTGATGCGCTCGATGCAGCACTCACTAGCCCGTTAAGCCCTCTTAGCCCTCTCAGTCCAATGGACAAATCCGTTCCGGCCGCATCCTCAGAGCGTGCCCCCACCCCATGCTTTTCCGACACGGAAGATCATGCCCCCCCCTCCTCCTCGGCCTCCCAGTCAGAGGACGACGGGTTTATTACCGTCCCTGGAAATAAGAGGAAGAAGAAGTGGCAAGACTCCGCTCAGGCTGCTAAAATGGTCGCTATTGAAGACCCTCCCCCTCACTACATAGACAGGGATGCCCCCCCGCCCAGCCCCCAAACCACGGCCCCGACAACCATCCCCCTCACCCCCCGCCCGATTACGTTCGCTGCTGCTTCTTCATCCTCTACAAAGGATACTAACGCTCAGCAACCAAACAGCCCCAGCCCAAAAAAGGTAGCTCCTCCTCCTCCTGTGTTCATCCAGGACAAGGAGAAATGGACTACCATTTCAAAATGGTGTACCGATTTAAAAATCGGTTATACCAACGCCCGATCAACCCAACAGGGTATCAGTCTCCCTCCCCACCGCCCGGGACTTCAGAGACATCACCCGCCGAATGATGTGTGTCGAGACGAGAAGTGTGTCGTTCCACACTTAAATCCCTCCCTGAAGAACGTCAGACCTGAGTGGTCATCAAAAGGATCCCAAAGGAGATACCCCCCTCCGACATACTTAGCGACCTTCTGTCGCAAAAAATCCCAAGGGATGAGGTGCACCGGATGCACCGTGCACGTGGTGGTGAAGCGTACGACATGATTCTTGTCGTATGCTCTCCCACTGAGGGGTATCACCCCATTTTCAAGGTAAAGACGATATGTAGTCTCATGGGCTTCACTATAGAGAAGCCATGGAAAAATAGCACGATAGGGCAATGTCACAATTGCCAACTGCATACGGCCATGCACAGAAACACTGTCATGCGAAACCCAGGTGCGTAAAGTGCTTGGGTGACCATGGCACCTCTGCCTACACACGACCCAAGGACCGCAGCCTCTGCGACAGCCCTCCAAGCTGCGTGTCCTGATTGGCCACACAGCCAATTTCCGAGGCTGCCCAAAAGCCCCCAAGCTTACGTCGCTTAAGCTGACCAAGCGTCTAGACGCTAGGCAGACCAAGCAGAGGGACTTCCTCCCAGCCCCCTCCACTCAGATCCCCCAACGGCTAAGTCCGCAAAGACCCAGCCCGTGGAACCAACTCCAGCACCAGCAGGCCTTCCCGGCCATGGCTGCACCAAAGCCCCCTGCCCCACATACCCCACTCTACTCACTAATGGATCCGCGCATCCGTGTAAATCCGCCCTCAGTGGCTACCCGAACCACCGCGCCCTCAGCGCCTCCCGCGCCCTGTGCTTCTCGCGCCTTCGGCGCCTGCGCCTACCGCGCCCTACTCTAAACCCGCACCTGCTCCTCAAGCAGCACGCCCCATTATCCCTACCAATTACAGTTCTGCATTACAGAACCTAAGTGTAATTGCCGGCGCCTTCGCCATATTTTGTACCCGCCGCGCAGCCCAAATGGCAAGCGACATAACGGCCGCTAAGAAAACCGGCAATCTACAATCTATCCTGGACGTATTCCACGCGTACCAAGATACCACCCGAGCCCTAACTAACATGTCAACATGAATAATACGGCCTTATATAGATTTAAACCCCGATCCCTCAATCTAGCAATAGCAGGCCTCTAATAGCAGGCGATCTCAATGCCAAACATCCCTCTTGGAATAGTACCAGTACTAACACCAGAGGGAATCACTTATACAACCTCTCCTCTTCTCAGAACTTTGACGTCATCGCCCCGATGACTCCCACCCACTTTCCCCACGACTCTAGTCATTCCCCAGATATCTTAGACGTGGCACTCCTTAAGAATGTCCACCTAAGATTAGACTCTATAGAAACGGTACAAGACCTTAACTCGGACCACCGCCCAGTAGTCGTAAGACTGACCCCCCGCATAGGTCCCTCTGACCCCAACCAACCCCCAGCCACCAAAAGGGTAACGGACTGGAGGCAAGTAAGCGCTAAGCTGAAAGCCAACACGTCCCCCCAATTGGACGCCATCCCCAACACCTTCGACTCAAACGCTGACACGACGGCCGCGATCGACTCACTCACTGACCACGTGCAAACCGTCCTGAACGACTGATCAAGGGAGGTTCCGGTAACGGATAACCGTTACTTGAAGCTCCCAGACGATGCGCGTACTCTACTGACTGAGAAGAACGCGACTGTCCGTGCATACAGCAACTTTCCCTGCGCCGCCAACAAGGCTCACATGCGCTACTTACAGAGATCTGTAACGAAACGCATAGCTGAGCTGCGGGAAGCGGGATGGGATAAGATGCTGAGCGAGTTAGAGCCTAATCATCTAGCCTTCTGGGAACTTCAGAGGAAACTAAGTCATGTCAAGCCAAGTCCCAGCAAGTAGCCGCCATGCCCCCTTTAATACGACCCGATAAAACCGTCGCCTTCGAAGACATCGACAAAGCAGAATGCCTAGCCGACAGTCTCGAGGCTCAATGCTCTCCCAGCTCCCTACCAGTCGACCAAGCTCTCCTTTCAAAGGTACCTAGACGCTGAAGTCAATCTCAAAGCTTCCCCTCCCACCCGTTGAAGACACAGAAATTAGGAGTGAGCCGGGCACAGTAGTCAATGTTTCCATGGATAGGGCAAGTAGCCGATTATCTATATTAAAAGCCGAATTAGAGTTACATAATTCCGAGTTAGCACGGGCTCAGGCGGCCTCCGCAGCTGCCTTAAGTCGGTTGGAAATAGCCAGATTAGAACTGGAAAGCTCCAACGACGCGGAGCGTCAGCCTAGGGTTGAAGAGTCACGTGTTGAGGGCTGGATTTCGGAACAGATTGTAGCTAAAAGGCCAGCGATATTAGATACCGCCCAAACCTCGGGACACGCGCCACAGCCACCCAACACGAGTAGGAACGAACCGTGCGTTGGAAACGACATGCCGAATAGTAGCAGCGACATGACGATGCTGGCCAACGCGATAATGCAGGCGGTGAAATCCAATAAATCAGACTCCGCGGCACCGAAGTTCATCCACGATCTACCCCATTTCGACGGGGCGATTACCGAGTGGATGGCCTTCAAATCGATCTTTAGCGACACAGTGGACATGTTTACTGACGTACAAAACGTGACCCGCTTATGAAAAGCACTAAGAGGTGCAGCCCGCGAAACGGTTAGGGCGTTATTATTCACGGTATCGGACCCTTATGAAGTGATAGACACGTTAGAAAGACGATACGGCCGACCGGAATTACTCGTCCTATCAGAACTCGAAACCATAAAACGCATGCCCCGTATGGGCGAAGACGGGCGCAATGTAGGTAGTTTCGCGAGCAAAGTAGCAAATACAGTAGCGGCAATAAAGTCACTTAACCAACCGCAATACCTGTATTCGCCTAAGTTAGTAAGCCGAATTTTAGAAAAACTCAGCATAATTTTAAAATATAAATGGTACGAATTCCGTTCAGAACGCTCGGGAGCGCCCGAATTAGAGTTGTTATCTCGATTCCTAAATGTCATGGCAGACCAATGCGGCGCTATGTTCGCCTACGAAACAGCTCGAAACGATAAGACGCTAGCTATAAAACCTACTCAGATAGCGATAATGACGATTCAGAAATCGAGACCAACTTATCCCGTAAAATAGTCGCTACCGTAAGCAAATCGTCTAACAGGAAACAAGCGTCGAAATCGCAGAAACCGCGCCCATCACGACCGAGCAACGAGTCACCGGCAGAAACTAATAAAAAATGCGTAATTTGCGCGGGAAATCACAGCGCCGCAGAGTGCGCGGACTTCGCGAAATTAACCGTTACGGAAAGATGGAGCACGGCTAAACGCGATAAGCTATGTTTTAGATGCCTAAATAACTCTCACATACGGACATTTAGGTGTAAATATGTACCATGCGGAATTAACGGGTGTGAAGCGTCACACCATAAAATGTTACATGGCAACGATAATACATCTCTGCCTACCCGCGGTAACGTAAGCTCGATAAATCACGTACATTCGTCTAGTACCTACCTAAAAATAGTACCGGTCGAGTTAAGCGGACCCATAGGTTCGACTGCCACTTACGCTCTATTGGACGAAGGTTCAACCATGACGCTAGTTGAACGAGGCGTGGCAGACAGCGTAATACCCAGGGGTCGCGGCCAACTATTATCGTTAGAAGGGGTAAGGGTAACCGTATAGACGAAACTGAGTCGTGTAACGTTAAATTATCGATCCGCGGCTTATGTAATAGAAACTTAGAAACTATGAGTGCGAACACCATAGAAAATTTAAATTTATCTCCGCAAACAGTGAGCCGAGATGTAGTGCGCCAATGCATGGCTGCATTGGCGCACTACATCTCGGCCTAGTCGAATTAGAGGACGAACTTTGCCACGAGATGGGAAAACCGACTATTTTAATGGGCCAGGACAACTGGCATTTAATCACGACCAGACAGCTACGTGTCGGCAAAAAGACCCAACCCGTAGTGTAAAGGACGCCGAGCATGTTCGTATTTAGTTTAGAATATCTATAGTTAAGATCAAAATGTAAATTTAGATTCATTGTTGAGACCCTATCTGTGCACCATGGCACAAGTAGCGGCGGGGTCTCGACGAACTTTTGTTGTTTTTATTAGAAAAAGTTAACTTGTAACTAGGTTCTTAGTGTCTAATTAGATTCCAATTAGCATTTGAATACTGGAAATAGTATGTGTATTCACATAAGAATCGTATAAGATTAATAGAAATAATGTTTGTTCAAAAATTAATATGTGTGAAAAAGTTTGGTAATAATTACGTAACTTGAAAATGAGAATTTTTGTTTGTTAAGATATCAGGTTGAAATTAGTGTCAAATGAAAGGTCTAGACTCAAAACCATTTGTGGCGTTTAAATCATGTAAATCGGTCCACGGGTTTTTTAGATATCTTAAGATTTGTGTAATGAAAATGTGTCACAATCAGTGACAATAGTCTATGTTCTGAAAAGTTTTTTATACGTCTAGTTAAGGAAAATCTGGTTATGTAATTAGACTAAGGTGTAAATAAACTGTATTGTGGGTAAAAACTGTGACGATCCGACCATGGGAACTGCTAATAACGGGGTTATACGTAACGAGGACATAGTGAAAATTGTAAGTTGAATTGTTTTAAAAATTAAGGGCCTCGTTACGGTAACAAGCGCTTAGCGCATTTAGTATAAAAGACGGACCATTGGGCCGGAACGTTTTGATTACAGCAACACACCTAGTGTCGGTTGGGTGTGTCTACACCCTTCGCACTAGACTTAATAGGACCCCGTTACACATTAAGATAGGTAACGGGCCAAAGCAAGCTTAGGGCTCACAATTAGGTACGCAACCTCCCTGCCTAACCCCGGCAGGGAGGGTTATACTCATCCCCGGCCAATCCACCCGGGGAGATAGGTTTAATTAATATACGATATTAGAATATCGTTAGGAGAGTAGGAATCCCTCCTCCCTCAGTCTTTATTATGAGTCTCTCTATAATGGAGGCTCAATTTCAGTCGCTTAGCGACAAATTTGATTCGCTCAAGAGTAACAACGAGGTCCTCTTGAACATTCTAGACAGGATCCTAAAAAAGGATCCTGTACTTGTCGACGAGTTCGGTACCGAACTCGAATCCATCGCTGCCAAGCAGCTTTCCCTCAACAATCCCTCTGAGGTAGGGAACTTTAGCGATGCGCTCGATGCAGTCACTAGCCCGGTAAGCCCTCTCAGTCCAATGGACACCTCTATCCCGGCCGCTTCCTCTGAGCGTGCCCCCACCCCATGCTTCTCCGACTCGGAAGACCTTACCCCTTCCTCCTCCTCTGCCTCCCAGTCAGATGACGACGGGTTCATTACCGTCGCCGGGGGCAAGAGGAAGAAGAAGCGACAACCCTCCGCTCAGGCGGCCAAAATGGTCGCTATTGAGGACCCTCCCCCTCTCTATATTGACAGGGATGCCCCCCCGCCCAGCCCCCTACCCGCGGCCCCGCTAACTACCCCCCCCACCCCCCACCCGATAGCATTCGCTGCTTCCTCTACAAAGGATGCGACAAAGCAGCAACCATCCACCCCTAGCCCAAAAAAGGTGGCTCCCCCTCCTCCTGTGTTCATCCAGGACAAGGAGAAGTGGACCACCATATGTAAATGGTGCACCGACCTTAAAATCGGATACACTAATGCCCGTTCTACCCAACAGGGTATCAAAGTCTCCCTCCCTACCGCCCGGGACTTCAGAGACTTCACCCGTCTCATGCGAGAGAGAAGTGTGTCATTCCACACTTACAGCTCCCTCCCGGAAGAACGTCAGACCCGAGTGGTCATAAAAAGGATCCCTAAAGAGATATCCCCATCCGACATACTAAGCGACCTTCTGTCGCAAAAAGTCCCTGTCGATGAGGTGCACCGGATGCACCGTGCACGTGGAGGCGAAGCGTACGACATGATTCTTGTCGTATGCTCTCCCACAGAGGGGTACCACCCCATTTTCAAGGTTAAGACTATATGTAGTCTGATGGGCTTCACAATTGAGAAGACATGGAAGAATAGCACGATCGGGCAATGTCACAATTGCCAATTATACGGACATGCACAGAAGCATTGCCATGCGAAACCCAGGTGCGTAAAGTGCTTGGGGGACCATGGCACCTCTGCCTGCACACGACCCAAGGACCGCAGCCTCTGTGACAGCCCTCCAAGCTGTGTGCTGTGTGGCCAATCAGGACACACAGCCAACTACCGAGGCTGCCCAAAAGCCCCAAAACTTACGTCACTTAAGCTGACCAAGCGTCTAGACGCTAGGCAGACTAAGCAGAGGGACTTCCCCCCTGCCCCCTCAACTCAGATCCCCCAACGGCTGAGTCCGCAGAGACCCAGCCCTTGGAATCAACTCCAGCACCAGCAGGCCTTCCCGGCCATGCCGGTACCAAAGCCCCCGGCCCCACAGACCCCGCTTTATTCACTCATGGATCCGCGTATCCGTGTGAATCCGCCCTTAATGGCTACCAGACCCACCGCGCCCTCAGCGCCTCCCGCACCCTCTGTGCCTCTCGCGCCTGCTGCGCCTGCGCCTACCGCGCCCCACTCCAAACCCGCGCCTGCTCCCCAAGCAGCACGCCCTACTATCCCCACCAATTACAGTTCTGCATCACAGAACTTAAATGTAATTGCCGGCGCATTCGCCATATTCTGTACCCCCCGCGCAGCCCAAATGGCTAGCGATATAACGGCCGCAAAACAAACCGGCAATCTCAAATCCATCCTGGACGTATTCCACGCGTACCAAGACATCACTCAAGCCCTAACCAACATTTCAAAATGAATAATACGGCCTTATGTAGATTCAAACCCCGATCCCTCAATCTAGGCGTCTTCAACGCAAATGGCATAACCGGTCAACGCGATGAAATATCGGAGTTTCTCCGTGATCATCGAATTGACATCTTCCTCCTTCAGGAGTCTTTCCTTAAACCTAGCCAACGGAATCCATCAGTTGCGAACTATCGCATAATCCGCAACGATAGGACGCGATGCCACAAGGGCGGCACTCTCATATATTATAAAAAGGATCTGTACTGCATCCCTATAGACCCTCCCTCTCTATCACGCATAGAAGTTTCAATATGCCGACTAGGTATGACAGGCCATCAGCCAGTCACCATAATATCGGCCTATATCCCCCCCCGCATCTCCGCAGAGGATTTCAAACCCATCGCGGACGACTTAAACATCCTATTCGGCATGAGTGACTCTGTAATAATTGCAGGCGATCTCAATGCCAAACACCCCTCTTGGAATAGTACTAGTACTAACACCAGAGGGGTTCACTTATATAACCTTTCCTCCTCCCAGAACTTTGACGTCATCGCCCCGATGACTCCCACCCACTTTCCCCACGACTCAAGTCATACCCCAGATATCTTAGACGTGGCACTCCTTAAGAATGTCCACCTAAGACTAGATTCAATAGAAACGGTGCAAGAGCTTAACTCTGATCACCGCCCAGTAGTCGTAAGATTGACCCCCCGTATAGGTCCCTCTGACCCCAATCAACCCCCAGCTACCAAAAGGGTAACGAACTGGAGGCAAGTAAGCATTAAGCTGAAAGCCAACACGTCCCCCCAATTGGACGCCATCCCCAACACCTTTGACTCAATCGCTGACACGACGGCCGCGATCGACTCACTCACTGATCACGTGCAAACCGTCTTGAACGACTGTTCAAGGGAGGTTCCAGTAACGGATAACCGTTACTTGAAGCTCCCGGACGATGCGCGTGCTCTTTTGACTGAGAAGAACGCGGCTGTCCGTGCATACAGCAACTTCCCCTGCGCCGCTAACAAGGCTCACATGCGCTACTTGCAGAGAACTGTAACGAAACGCATAGCTGAGCTGCGTGAAGCGGGGTGGGATAGGATGCTGAGCGAATTAGAGCCTAATCATCTAGCCTTCTGGGAACTTCAGAGGAAACTCAAGTCCCAGCAAGTAGCCGCCATGCCCCCTCTAATACGACCCGATAAAACAGTCGCCTTTGAAGACATCGACAAAGCAGAATGCCTAGCCGACAGTCTCGAGGCTCAATGCTCTCCTAGCTCCCTACCAGTCGACCAAGCTCCACCTCTCCAAGGTAGACGCTGAAGTCAACCTCAAAGCTTCCCTCCCACCAGTCGAAGACCCCGACAGTCCTCTGCCTCCTGTCACTCCAGACGAAGTGCATGACATTATAAAAGGGCTCAAAACCCGTAAAGCTCCCGGCTCAGATGGAATCACCAATAGAGTGATCCAACTATTCCCCGCTCACCTAATTATGCTACTGACCATCATCTTCAATGGTGCTCTGAGCAAGAACATATTTCCTCAAGCATGGAAAGAAGCCACTGTCATAGGCATTCCAAAGCCTGGCGAGCCAAAAAGCGATCCCTCCAGCTATCGCCCCATCAGTCTGCTCAAGGTAGTAGGTAAAATCTATGAGAGACTTATTTATAAGCGCCTCAGAGATTACGCCGAAACCAAGGGCCTCATTCCAAATGAACAGTTTGGTTTTCGAACCCAGCACTCCAGCGTGCATCAAGTTTACCGTATCGTCGAATTTATCAGTAGTGGATTCTACCGCGGTATGTCGACAGGTGCGGTCTTCTTCGATATAGCGAAAGCTTTTGACAAAGTCTGGCACAATGGCTTAATTTTTAAGCTATACAAGCTCAATGTGCCTGACAGACTCGTACTCATCATACGGGACTAATTGTCGAATCGCACTTTCCGCTATCGAATCGAGGGAGCACTATCCTCCCCTCGCCCGATCCGCGCCGGAGTGCCCCAAGGCTCCGTGCTCTCCCCTCTCTTATTCTCGCTATTCACAAGCGATATCCCTAAATGCAATAAGGCACAGTTGGCTCTGTTCGCAGACGATACGGCCATATACTGCAGGGGCAAAAGTCCCACCCAGATGACCCAGAATCTACAACGAGCCGTCAACAAGCTTGGCGCTTGGTTTAGAAAATGGAGAATCGAAGTAAATCCCGACAAAAGTCAGGCGGTGTTCTTTATGAAACCGCGCTCTAGACCCCCCCGCCGCCCCCCTGAGCTCACCATGTTAGGCAAGCCTATCCCTTGGGAGAAGCGAGCCAAATACCTAGGTGTCATCCTAGACCAAAACCTCAACTTTGCAGAGCACATAAAGTCGGTCCGCTCGCGAGCCGCTTTCGCTCTCAGTAGGCTCTATTACATCCTGAACGCACGTAGCAAATTGTCACTAAAGTGCAAATTGCGTGTCTACACAGCGTGCATCCGCCCCATTATGACATATGCGGGCGCCGTATTCGCCCAAGCATCCCCCCATAACATCCACAGGATGCAGACGATCCAAAACCGATTCCTTCGGAAAGCCACAGGCGCTCCCTGGTTTGTCAGGAACATTAATCTCCACTTAGACTTAAAAATACCTACCATCCACCAATACCTAAAACGCATGTCCAAGCGTTACTTCGACTCCGCCGCCAAGCACCGCAACCCTCTGGTTGTTGAAGCGGCCAACTATACCCCTTCACGCATTAGTCGTATCCGCCGCCCTAGGCACGTTCTATCCGACCCCGATGATCCCACCACCCTCCTCCAAGAAAGCAGTAGGGCCACCAGTACAGTACACAGAAACATTCGACATAAAACTTACCGACCTCGCCGCCGAGGTCCTCCGCGATCGCGACCCTCCCGAGTAAATAATACTCCCGCCCGACCCTTGCTCGCAGAAGCGCCAGCCCGCGTTACGCTGAGAAATGTAGTTTTAAATTCCCCGACTAATAATAATGAAAACATACATTTGATCCAGCCTGTCCCACCATGCTGCCCTCCCCTCAGCGACGCCCTAAGCCGAGGTTCGTACCCCACAGGGGGTGCCCTTAGCGAGCGTTCGCTTAATATAAGTTAGAATAGTTTATGCCCCTGGCTGGAGGCTTTGAGTGTAGTAGCTTAAGGCAGCCACAGGACAGTCCGGTTAAGCAGTAACTACCTTAGTGGTATATCTGTGAGATGCCCTAGTTATTTCTATTGCGGACGTCTTAGAGGCAAGACAAATGAAAAACAAGAGGTTTTAATGCTTACTTTACAGTTTTCTATCATATATGTCGCCGGAAAAAAGCCGGAACGTTACATTCGGACCGCGCACCCAGCCGCTGACAGTTGCCTGCTCACGGCCGGACGCTCCCGTAAGCCCCGCCCACTTTTCACGCTAACGCTGCTCTGATTGGTTGTTTATCATTCCAGATTCCGTTGCCCCGAGCGACGTGTCTAGTAGTCGCACGGACTACTATTAGCTACAGTCGTTAACTGTTGTCTTTTTCAAGACACAGTTAATAAGTGTTTCTTTAAGGTTTAAGTCAAAACGTACATCATCGCGTTATTGGCCCCTTCCGGGCGACCTCGGTGGATACCACACGGTGCCAACGAAACCGAGTGGGGTGTTGACCCACACACCCGCCTAACCCCTTCAGGGTAAGGCAGTAAGTTGGACGGTCCCTTTGTTCGGCCTTGGGGGATCTCCTAGTCGGCATTGGTGACGTAGATAGTATAACCCGTTTGATTTCAGTTACACACCTAGTGTCGGTTGGGTGTGTCTACACCCTTCGCACTAGACCTACTAGGACCCCGTTACACATTAAGATAGGTAACGGGCCAAAGCAAGCTTAGGGCTCATAAATAGGTACTCAACCTCCCTGCCTACCCCCGGCAGGGAGGGTATACTCATCCCCGGTCAATCCACCCGGGGAGTTAGGCGTTCGTTAGCTACTTAGCTATTAGAATACCTACAATAAGTAGGTATCAAGTAGGTATTGACTAGCGGAGGAATAACTCCCTCCCTAGTTAGAAAATGGCCCTCCCGTCGGTAGAGGAACGCCTTACGCGTTCCCTACTCCTTCTCGATAGGCTTCTAGACCGCCTCCCCGCCCTTAAATTAGAGTTCGGCCCCGAGCTGAACGAGATTAAGGGATCTACATCCCTCCTCTCTATCAACGTCGCTGACACTGAGTTCAGCGATGTTTTATTAGGCTCCCCTCTCCTGGAGAGTCCTCTTAGTCCGACAGTGTCCATAGACACTGACGTGCAGGTAGCGTCTCCAATACGCGCCACGACCCCATACCCATATGGTTCCGAAGAGGCTAGATTTAGCTCTTGTTCCTCCTCGACCCACTCCGAAGACGAGGGCTTCGTCCCCGTCCTAGGCAAGGGGATGAAGAGGAAATGCAAGAAGCAATCCTCCCACCAGGCCAATAAGGTCGCGGCTATAGAAGAGTCCGTGCTCGCTACCCCCTCCCCTGCCCCCGTAACCTCCACCCCCGCAGCTACACCCGCGACTCGCCCGCCAGTACCTTCAACCGCCACTACCCCCCGCCCGACTGCGTCATCCTCCGCACAGGATGCTCCCCCCCCACCCACTACCGGACCAAAAAAGATCCCCCCTCCACCCCCTGTGTTCGTTCAGGACAAGGGTAAATGGACCGACGTCTCCAAATGGTGTTGCGACCAAAAGATCGCATACACCAATGCCCGCAACACCCAACAGGGCATTAAAATACAAGTCCCCACGTCCCGTGATTATAGGGACCTCACCGCCCTTCTCCGAGCAAGGGGTGTGGCATACCACACCTTCTCTCTGCCAGAGGAAAAACAGACCCGCGTGGTCATAAAAAGGATCCCACGCGAAATCCCCACGACTGATATCCTTGCCGACCTCCGGTCGCAAAACGTCCCGGTGGACGAAGTACACCGTATGCACCGCGCTAGAGGCGGTGAAGCATACGACATGGTACACGTCGTCTGCCCTCCAGTTCAGGGTTACCACCCTATATTCAAGGTGAAAGCAGTTTGCCACCTTACGGGTCTCGAAATCGAGAAACCCAAAAAGAGCGGCATCGTAGGCCAATGCCACAACTGCCAGCTCTATGGCCATACACAAAAATTCTGCCACGCAAAACCCAGGTGCGTCAAGTGCCTGGGCGAGCATGGCACCGCGGAGTGCCCGCGCCCCAAGGACCGCACTCAATGCCTCAGCCCTCCAAGCTGTGTGCTATGCAGGCAAGAGGGTCACCCAGCCAACTACCGTGGCTGCCCCAAGGCCCCCAAATCTTCGTCCCCCAAGCTGATGAAGCGCGCAAACGCCCACCAGCAGAGGGAATCCCCCTCCATATACAAAGTACCAACAGCGGTACTGCCTGAGCGACTAAGCCCACAGAGGCCTAGTCCGTGGAATTACACCCACCACCAACAGGCTTTCCCATCCATGGGCCCCTCTCAACCCGCACAACCCTCCAAAACGGCGAAACCCCCAATCCCCAGTCTCATGGACCCCCGTCTCCGCATTGCGGCCCCCCCAATACCCGCACCTGCCCCCGCGGCAGCCCGCCCCCCTACCACGACAGCCCGCCCAGTAGGCCCCAACTGGGCCTTTAATGTTATTTCGACGGCTTTCATAGCCTTCCATAGCCCGCGCGCTATGCAAATGGCTAACGAAATCGTTGCCGCCCAAGCCGCCGGGGATCTCTACAAGATCCAGGCAATTTACAACGCGTACCCTGACATTACGCAAGCCCTATCATCCCTCAGCAACATCAACAAAAACCCATAATGTATAACGCCGTTATTACTAGGTTTAAACCCCGATCCCTCACTCTAGGCATCTTCAATGCAAATGGCATAGAGGGTCAACGAGATGAGATCGCGGATTTCCTCCGCGGCCATCAAATTGACATCCTCCTCTTACAGGAATCCTTTTTAAAACCTCACAAACGAGATCCATCAATCGCAAACTATCGACTAGTTCGCAATGATAGGACTCGATGTCACAAGGGCGGCACCCTTATCTATTACAAAAAGGAACTCTATTGCATCCCAATAGACCCTCCCTCCCTCTCCCGACTAGAAGTCTCTATTTGCCGACTAGGTATGTCCGGCCATCAGCCAATTACCCTAATCTCGGCCTACCTCCCGCCCCAAAGCTACTCAGAGGACCTCCGCCTCCTCGAAAGCGACCTCTCTGCCCTATTCGGCCTGAGTGACTCCGTTATCATAGCGGGCGATCTCAACGCTAAACACCCCGCCTGGAACAGTACCAGAACCTCCACAAGAGGGCAACACTTGTTTAACCTCTCAACCTCTATGACCTTTGACGTCATTGCTCCAATGACTCCCACTCATTTCCCTCACAACCCTAATTTCACCCCCGACGTCCTAGACTTGGCGCTCCTAAAGAACGTCAATCTAAGACTGGATTCAATAGAGACGGTGCATGAGCTTAACTCTGACCACCGTCCTATCATCATCAAAATGGCCCCGCGCATAGGTCTTTCCGACCCCCCCAACCTCCTTGCACCAAGAGGGTAACGGACTGGAAGAGAGTAAGCACCCAGCTGAAATCCAACACGTCCCCCCAATTGGACTCTATCCCCGACCAGTTCGACTCTATCGCCGACACGACGGCCGCGATCGACTCACTCACCGACCACGTACAATCTGTCGTGAACAATTGTTCACGGGAGGTTCCAGAGAGGGGCGACCGCCTCTGGAAGCTACCCGACGATGTACGCGATCTGTTGACTGAGAAGAACGCGGCTATCCGTGCCTACAGTAACTTTCCCTGCGACGCGAACAAAGCCCACATGCGCTACTTACAGAGAACTGTAAGGAAACGTGTGGCGGAGCTGCGTAACGCGGGCTGGGACAGGATGCTGAGCGAGCTAGAGCCTACCCACCTTGCCTTCTGGGAACTAAAGAGGAAACTCCAGTCCCAGAAAGTCACTTCCATGCCTCCCTTAATACGCCCCGATAAGTCCATCGCCTTCGATGACGACGAAAAAGCCGAGTGCCTAGCCGACAGTCTAGAAGCCCAGTGCTCACCAAGTTCCCTACCAGTAGACCAAGCTCACCTCGCAAAGGTTGACGCGGAAGTTGAACGTAGAACTAACCTCCCTCCAGTCGAAGACCCGGATAATCCTCTGCCTCCCGTCACTCCGGACGAAGTGCAGGATATAATCAAAGGTCTTAAAAACCGTAAAGCCCCCGGTTCAGATGGACTCACCAATAAGGTAATCCAACTCTTCCCAGCCCACCTAATAATGCTACTGGCAACCATCTTCAATGGAGCCCTTAGCAACAACATCTTCCCACAATCGTGGAAAGAAGCCATAGTTATAAGCATCCCAAAGCTTGGTAAGCCTAAATCCGAGGCCTCCAGCTACCGCCCCATCAGTTTGCTCAAAGTTCTCGGCAAGGTTTATGAGAGACTTATTTATAAGCGCCTCAGAGACTACGCTGAGACTAAGGGCCTTATCCCCGACGAACAGTTCGGCTTTCGAGCCCAGCACAGTAGCGTGCATCAGGTCCACCGCATCATCGAGGACATTAGTGCTGGGTTCCAGCGCGGCTCGATGACGGGTGCTATCTTCTTTGACATAGCGAAAGCATTCGACAAAGTCTGGCACAACGGCTTATTATATAAGCTTTACCAACTAGGCGTGCCAGACCGTCTCGTACTCATCTTACGGGACTTTTTGTCGAACCGCACATTCCGCTATCGCATCGAGGGAGCGCTCTCCTCCCCCCGCCCCATCCGCGCAGGAGTCCCCCAGGGCTCCGTGCTCTCCCCTCTCATTTTCACGCTATTCACTAGCGATATCCCTTCTAGTAAAAAGGCGAAGTTGGCTCTGTTCGCAGACGACACGGCCATTTACTATTCAGGCAAAAGCCCCATAGCGATAGCTCACACTCTCCAATCCGAAGCCAACCAGCTCGGCTCCTGGTTCAGGAAGTGGAGAATAGAAGTAAACCCCGATAAGAGTCAAGCGGTCCTTTTCAGGAAACCGAGACTCGGAAGAAAAATCCCCCTCCCCCGACCAATCACCTTGTTTGACAAGCCGATCCCCTGGGAGAAGCAAGCCAAATACCTAGGTGTGGTCCGAGACGAAAAACATTCATTTTCAGAGCACATAAAGAAGGTCCGCTCGCGAGCCGCTTTCGCTCTAGGAAGACTCCACTACATGCTGAATGCGCGTAGCAAGCTGTCACTTAGGTGCAAATTGCGAACGTACTTAGCGTGCATCCGCCCTATCATGACCTATGCATGCGCCGCCTGGGCACAAGCCAAACCCCGACACGTGCATAGAATGCAAACCCTTCAAAACCGTTTCCTACGAATGGCAACGGGAGCCCCCTGGTACGTTAGGAACGAGATCCTCCATCTCGACCTAAAAATCCCCACTATAGCCCAATTTCTAAATCGCAATTCAAAGCGTTTCTTTGATAAAGCCGCCCTTCACCGCAACCCTCTGATTGCGAAAGCGGCCAGTTATGTCCCCTCTAAAATCAGTAAGATTCGCCGTCCGAGGCATGTTCTCTCCGACCCAGATGACCCTATAACCCTCCTTCAGGAAAGCAATAGGGACACCAGCACGGTACAAAACAATAAAAAAAGACCCGCATTCCGACCTCGCCGACGAGGTCCATTGCGCCCGCGACACTCCCGAATAAATAATACTCCCACCCGACCCTTGCTCGCAGAAGCGCCAGCCCGCGTTACGCTGAGAAAAGTAGATTTAAATTCCCCGATCAATAATAATGAAAATTTGATCCAGCCTGTCCCACCTTGCTGTCCCCCCGCCAGCGACGCCCTAAGCCGAGGTTCGTACCCCACAGGGGGTGTCCTTAGCGAGCGTTCGCTTAATTTAACATAGAATAGTTTATGCCCCTGGCTGGAGGCTTTAAGTTAGTAGCTTAAGGCATCCACAGGATAGTCCGGTTAAGCAGCTGCGACCTCAATCTGAGAGTCAACTGCGAGATGCCATATCAAAAAAAAAAAAAAAAAAAAAAAAAAAACCGGAACGCTACAGTCGGATCTCGGATCCCAGCTCTCAACAAGGAAACAAGTCAAGAATAAATCAAGAAAAATCGAAGAAGTCTTTTAATTCAAGTCTTCCCTACATCATACAGTCCACTTCACGTAGCATCGTTAACCAAGCTAGGGTGGGTACTGCACGGGTAGGACGCACGCCCACGCAACACAATAGCGTTGGTAAACCACGCGCGGCATACGCCGACAGATGACCCCGCGTTGGAACTTATCAGAGATTATTTTAGCATAGAATCGCTAGGCATCGAGCCACGCCGACCGACGTCTGACCCAGATCAGCGAGCCCTACCGATCCTAGACAAAACTGTCAAGAAAATAAGCTGTAATAGGTTCGAAACGGGATTACTATGGCGAACAGACGACGAGGTAATGCCTAATAACAAAAAACAAGCTCTCAGTCGTCTGTACAGTTTAGAAAATAAATTAGATAAAAACTCAAACTCAAACAAATAAATAATTTATTGAAAGCGAGCTACGCCGAGAAGACAGACACCCCGTCTACATCGCCACGCAGCTGGTATTTACCGCACTTTTCAGTAGTGCATCCGCAGAAGGGTAAAATACGTTTAGTGTTCGATGCAGCCGCTAAGTACGAAGGGAAAAGTCTAAACGAGGCGTTGTTAGCAGGCCCCGATTTATTGCAGTCGCTATTCGGTGTATTGATAAGGTTTAGAGAAGGAAAAATAGCAGTAGTGGCCGACATTAAGGAAATGTTTTTACAGGTCAAAATCGCTCAGCAAGACCGTGATAGTCTACGATTTTTATGGAGGGGTGAAGATAGGAAAGGGCCGCCTCAGGAGTACCGAATGACGTCACTGATATTCGGAGCGGCTTCCTCACCATGTACAGCCATCTATGTTAAAAATAAAAACGCAGACCATCACAGCCTACAGCACCCCGAGGTAGCGAGAGCCACAGTACGCAACTTCTACATGGACGATTACTGAGGCGCGTTTAACACCGAAAGCGAAGCGAAGCGAGTAATAAACGCCATGTACAAAGTACATTTAAACGCATCTTTTGAATTACGCGGATGGGCGTCGAACGTGCCTGAAGTAATAAGTAGCGTAACTGACACGCGCAGTGGCGATTCGACCACGCTAGGGAAAAGCGATACAGAGCGAACATTAGGGCTCATATGGAACCACTCACGCGATACTTTAGGTTTTAACGTTAACTTAAGAAGTACGCCCGCGAGCGTCATACAAGGAGACACTCTGCCTACCAAGCGACAAGTCACCAGCGCGGTCATGTCGGTATTCGACCCGTTAGGTTTAGTCTCGCCGATTACGATGATAGGTAAATGTCTCATACAGGAAATATGGCGCAGCGGGATAGGATGGGACGACCCCATCACAACCGAGCATCACGTGACATGGTTGTCATTTATTAAAAATTTACAATTGCTAAAAAAGTTAGAAATAGATAGGTACGTACCTGCTACGCCCCCCAACGAAGGGAAGTTACACATTTTCTGTGACGCAAGTGAGAAAGTGTATTCAGCCGCGATTTATTTCGTAGGTACAAGTCCAGACGGTACAAAAACATCGCGACTGATAGCAGGTAAAGCCAAAGTAGCTCCGCTGAAACCTATCTCCATACCCCGCCTGGAACTTCAGGCCGCAGTGTAAGGCAGTCGATTAGCTGAATCGGTCAAGCGCGAGTCAGATTATAAAATATTAAAATGCCATTATTGGTCAGACTCGAAAACAGTTTCAGCCTGGATTAAATCAGACCCGCGCACCTTCAAGTCGTTTGTAGCCCATAGACTAGCTGAGATCGAAAGCCTACTACTCCAGCCAACTGGCGATGGGTGCCCAGTGCCGATAACGTCGCAGACGACGCGACAAAGGGTATTCCTATAGTTTTCAACTCGAGCCATAGATGGTTTACTGGACCCGAGTTCATAACAAGCGACCCCGCACTATGGCCGCAGGAAAAGCGAGCCGCGGCCCCGCTACCCCATTCAGGGGAAGAAAGAATATTAAAGCAAGTCCATGTGACTATTAGGCATGACGTAAGCGATTACTTACCTCAATTAGAACGTTTCTCGAAATACACTCGATTAATACGTGTTGCCGCCACCGTTCTGCTCGCCGCTGAGGTATTCAAAGCCAAAATGCTCAAAAGAATCACGGACCTTCGCGAGGCGGAGACACGGCTACTACGGCTGGTACAAGAGGAGAGCTACGGAGCGGACATCGCGGCACTGCGAGAGGCGCGACCGTTGCCTATCAACAGCAAGCTCCGAACGCTTGACCCTATGCTCTTCGAAGAAGCCGCAATACCTACACAATCCCGAGATGGAGCGAATTATCATAGAAAAGCTTACGCCTATATTGAAGAACAAGACGTGGTACGACTTCGCATCAATGAAGAAAGAAGATACTCCTGAACTGAAGAAGATATCTACCTTCTTGAACGAAGAAGCTGACAAGTATGGCGCCTATGCCCTACCAGAAGCTGCAAGCGACGAGGTCGGGGGAAGAGAACGCAAGTTCAGAAGAGCAGAGCGCACATTCACCACCGAGAGGAAGACATTCTCAGACGATCAATGTCCTCTCTACAAGCAAGAACACAAGCTACCAGACTGCAAACGATACTCCGCCCTCGACGTCAATGCAAGGTGGGAGGTCGCCAAGAAGAACCACATCTGCTACCGCTGTCTCCGAAGCAAGCATCGTCGACTTCTATGCAAAGCACCATCGTGTGGGAAACATGGGTGCATCATGAAACATCACAGACTGCTGCATGCATGTGAACCAGAGAAGAAAGAAACAGCAGCGCCCACAGTAGAAGTCACAGCCGCAGCGCAACCAGGCAACAACCGACGTGCCTATAAGATAGCGCCCGTAATCCTGAAGGGGCCGTATTCTAGCGTTGAAACATACGCACTATTAGATGAAGGAAGTACCGTCACCCTACTTGACGCATCGATAGCCGAGGTCATTGGGGCAGACGGGCCAGAAAATACAATGTGGATTCAAGGAATCTGCAACGAGATGAGGCACGACAATAGCAAGATCGTCAGCCTCAGCATAAAAGGAAAATATGCCGAAGAAGAATACCCAATAGAAGCCGCGCGTACTGTCGACAGATTAAGCTTCACACCAGAGACAGTATACGCCGAACACATAGAAGAATGTGAGCATCTGATCGACATCAAAGATAAGATCAGCTATCAACACGCATCACCGAAGTTGTTAATTGGTCAAGACAACTGGCATCTTATTGTATCAAGAAAACTCCGCACCGGTCGTCGTAACCAGCCAGTAGCTTCACTCACACAGCTGGGCTGGGTTCTTCACGGCTGTCACAGCTCGCTCACAGCAAAAGTAGCGTTCTGTGGTAGGCTGCAACAAAAAGAAGAAGAGCCAACGATGGAAGAGCTGATCAAGAATCACTTCAACCTCGAGTCACTATGCATCGACCCACGAAGACCTAGAGAAGATCCCGAACAAAAGGCTCTTCAAATACTAGAAAAAACCAGCAGAAGACTGCCTGAAGGGAGATTTGAAACCGGCCTGTTGTGGAAAGAAAAGGACCGTCAGATACCAAACAACTATAAAACAGCTGAGCGGCGCCTGCACTCCTTGGAAAAGAGACTGGATAAAGAAGAAGACCTCAAGGAAAAATACGAAGAGAGGATGGAAAATCTATTCCAGTCGGGATATGGATGGTGGGAAAACGTGGTACCTACCACACTTTCCGGTCATCAACCCAGCGAAGCCACACAAACCCCCAAGACTAGTTCACGACGCATCAGCTCAAGCAGCCGGCACCTGCCTCAATGACATGCTCTATTCGGGACCTGACCTGCTGCAATCTCTGCCCGGGGTCATCATGAGGTTCCGTCAACATGCATACGCTGTCAACGGAGACATAAAAGAAATGTTTATGCAGGTGAAAGTAAGAGAAGAAGACAGAGATGCGTTGCGATTTCTATGGAGAGGCAAACGGCGGGAGGGCAAACCGGAAGAATACAGAATGACTTCGGTCATTTTTGGAGCAACTTCGTCTCCATGTACAGCGCTATTCATCCAGAATAAGAACGCAAGTGAGTTCGCGAGCGAGTACCCAGAAGCGGCCGCAGCGATACACAGAAATCATTATATGGACGATTACGTCCAGAGCTTCGCTACTATTCAAGAGGCACGTGAAATAACGCAAGCAGTCGACTCTATACATAAGAAAGCGGGCTTCGTGCTGAGTGGATGGACATCAAACGACATGAGAACAATAGAAGCGTTTGACCCACCAGAAGAAAGTAACTCAGCTACAGTAAGCCTAGGAGGAAAAGACACAGAGAAGACACTGGGCCTGCTATGGCACGTGAAAGAAGACTGCATAGGGTTCAACACAAACTCTATGAAAATACCTAAAGAATTAGAAGAAAAGCAGCGAGCTCCATCAAAAAGAGAATCATTAAGCATCATAATGGCACTCTTCGACCCACTGGGATTAATCTCACCAATCACTACGCCAGCGAAGAGAATATTCCAAGACACCTGGCGCTACAAGACCGACTGGGATGACCCTATACCAGCTGAGCTACAGGAGAGATGGCAGAAATGGATCACGTCGCTCATCACCGTCAAACAGCTGAGAATACCGCTATGCTACGACTACAAGAAGAGCGTACCGACTCAGCTACACACCTTTGTCGACGCGAGCGAAGAAGCTTACGCCGCTGCAGTATACTGGCGAACGATACGCGAAGATGTCAGTGTGCAGTTAGCAGCCGCTAAAAGTCGTGTCACGCCCCTCAAGCCCATATCTATGCCCAGGCTTGAGCTACAAGCAGCATTATTAGGCGCGCGACTCGCACAGACGGTGCTAGAAGAGCACGACTACAAACCAGAGAGCAAAACGTACTGGAGTGATTCCCGCACAGCACTGGTGTGGATAAGGTCAGAACCACGCGTCTACAAGTCATTTGTAGCCCATCGTCTGGCAGAAATAGAAGAAACCACGAAGAAAAATGAGTGGAGGTGGCTTCCCTCCAGAGATAATGCGGCCGACGACGCCACAAGAGATACGCCAGACAACTTCGTCGCCACCCATAGATGGTACCAGGGACCCTCCTTCCTGAAGCTACCAGAATCTCACTGGCCACAGGATGAGAACGTGGTAAAATACGACACGGGAGAAGAAAGAGAAAAATGTCATTCGTGTCAGCAAACAGAAAACAACAGAGATCACCTGCCTAGAATCGAGAGATTCTCGAAGTGGCTTCGACTAATAAGGTCGACAGCACGAGTCTTACAATTCATAGACCTGTTCAGAATAAGCAAAAATACAGTCGCAGCCACAAGGAAAAGAAACAAGAAAATAGAAACAAGTGATCCATGTTGGCGTAGTGCAAAAAAGGCGACGCCTAAGTCAGTGAAAAGGGTAGTACCCAGTGAAACCCGCAACTACATAGAAATACCTACTGGATACGTACTAAAAGCTGAACAGCTGTGGGTCCGCGCCAGTCAGCAAGAAAGTTACAAGACTGAGATAGAACGCATGAAGAAAAACGGCGAGCCCGGCTACAGCGACCGCCTGAGTCATCTCAGTACGTACATCGACACTGCAGACATAGTACGCCTACGAGGAAGAGTCACCGCAGCACAAGAAATAGCAGAAGACACGTCCAACCCTCCGATATTGGACGGAAAACAGAGCTACACACAGCTGTACATATTACATGTACATGAGATTCTACATCATGGCGGCGTGGAAATGGTCGTAAACGAGCTAAGACAGCGACTGTGGATCTCGAAAATACGCCCCGCAGTAAGAAAAATAGTGAAAAGCTGTTTGCCATGCCGCATAAGAAAAATGAAGCCAGCGAACCCTCTCACAGGAGACTTACCGCCGGCACGCCTTGCACACCACGCGCATCCGTTCACCTTTACGGGCCTCGACTATTTCGGCCCCATAGAAGTGACAGTCAGACGCCACCATGAAAAGAGGTACGGAGCCCTCTATACGTGTATGACTTCGAGAGCAATACACATCGAAGTCGCGCACTCATTAAGTGCTGACTCAGCAGTATCGGCCCTGAGAAGATTCATGGCCAGAAGAGGCTGCCCGAAGGAGCTGTGGAGCGACAACGCTACGTGCTTCAAAGCAGCTGATAAGGAGCTCGGCGCGGCGGCACTCGAAGCCCTAGAACATGAAACCACATGTCGTCACATCACCTGGAGATATATCCCTCCAGCGAGCCCATTCATGGGAGTGGGAACGTATGGTACGTTCTGTAAAAGAAGCACTAAAGGTCACGCTAAGCGAAAGATACCCTAGCGACGAGACGTTGGTGACATTGCTAACAGAGGTCGAGAACACCGTAAACTCGCGACCTCTCACCCATGTCTCGGTGGACCCGCACGAACCAGAGGCGCTGACACCGAACCATATACTCATTGGACCCAATTCGCATGTACCAGTACCAGGTCACTTCGAAGACAGCGATATAACAGCCCGCCAGCAATGGAAGAGAGCGCAAGCTCTGGCGGACATCTTCTGGAGAAGGTGGGTCAGAGAGTACATGACCCTACTGCAACACCGGCGGGAGCCTACCAGCACCGGAGTCCAGCCCAAGGTCGGTGACCTCGTCATCATCTGCGACGGCAACCTACCTCGCAACAGCTGGACACGAAGTCGCATCAGCCAGCTGTATCCAGGCGCCGACGGGGAAGTTCGAGTTGTGGACGTCACCATCAGCAGCGGACATGTCCTGCGAAGACCTACGAAGAAGATCATCGTGCTACCAACGGAGTCGCTGCCTAGCGACGGCGGGAGAATGTGCACGATGCCCTAAGGTCAACTCGTACGTAGGCGCAAGTAGCGGCGCTGCCCAGTACGTAGTGTAGTGAAATCAGTGTTCATAGTGAAAGTTAGGAAAAATACATAAAACTGTGAGTATTTACTTAATTATGTAAGATTATAGTGTGATTTATGTGATATTATAAAGATCTCATAAGAGTCCTATTAGATTATATAAAATGAAAAAAAAAAATATGCGTCTATGTCTGGTGTTCTGTGAGAGAAAGTATGCAAAGGAGTCCACTGTTCCATGTTAGTTTTAAATTATATTATTGTCAACGTAATTTTTGTCTCTATGTTAATTAATGTAATTGGTGTTGTACCGTTTTAATTAACTATAAATAAAATAAATAAATAAATAAATAAAATAAATAAAGATTAGCCTTGTCATGTAACGTTAAAGTCATTTTAAAGAGATATTTAGAGAATTTTTGTTTAAGAAAATATTACCTAACTTGAAAAAGTACTTTTTTATCTTTGAAGATATTTTAATTCTGTTTGTTGTAATGATTAGGTATATCCCTAAAACCATTTTTAGCGCTGGAATTAGGAAAATTGGTCCATGCAATAGAAAAATATAAGCAAATGAAAATATGTGAATTAATGTGTAATTATCTTGTAAGTTTGTCAACCTAATTAGATGTAAATAAGAGTAAATAGATTCTAATAGGTACATATAGTGTTCTAAAAAGAATTTAGAGCGTTTTACTAAGTAAAACTGTATAAAAATGTGAAAAATTAGAAATTAAGTTGTTGAACATTCTTAAGGTAAATAAATATTAAACTATGTTACATATATGATAGAAAACTGTAAAGTAAGCATTAAAACCTCTTGTTTTTCATTTGTCTTGCCTCTAAGACGTCCGCAATAGAAATAACTAGGGCATCTCACAGATATACCACTAAGGTAGTTACTGCTTAACCGGACTGTCCTGTGGCTGCCTTAAGCTACTACACTCAAAGCCTCCAGCCAGGGGCATTACTATTCTAACTTATATTAGGCGAACGCTCGCTAAGGGCACCCCCTGTGGGGTACGAACCTCGGCTTAGGGCGTCGCTGAGGGGAGGGCAGCAAGGTGGGACAGGCTGGATCAAATTTATGTTTTCATTATTATTAGTCGGGGAATTTAAATCTACATTTCTCAGCGTAACGCGGGCTGGCGCTTCTGCGAGCAAGGGTCGGGCGGGAGTATTATTTACTCGGGAGGGTCGCGATCGCGGAGGACCTCGGCGGCGAGGTCGGTAAGTTTTATGTCGAATGTTTCTGTGTACTGTACTGGTGGCCCTACTGCTTTCTTGGAGGAGGGTGGTGGGATCATCGGGGTCGGATAGAACGTGCCTCGGGCGGCGGATACGACTAATGCGTGAAGGGGTATAATTGGCCGCTTCAACAACCAGAGGGTTGCGGTGCTTGGCGGCGGAGTCGAAGTAACGCTTGGACATGCGTTTTAGGTATTGGTGGATGGTAGGTATTTTTAAATCTAAGTGGAGATTAATGTTCCTGACAAACCAGGGAGCGCCTGTGGCTTTCCGAAGGAATAGATTTTGGATCGTCGGCATCCTGTGGATGTTATGGGGGGATGCTTGGGCGAATACGGCGCCCGCATATGTCATAATGGGGCGGATACACGCTGTGTAGACACGCAATTTGCATTTTAGTGACAATTTGCTACGTGCGTTCAGGATATAGTAGAGCCTACTGAGAGCGAAAGCGGCTCGCGAGCGGACCGACTTTATGTGCTCTGCAAAGTTGAGGTTTTGGTCTAGGATGACACCTAGGTATTTGGCTCGCTTCTCCCAAGGGATAGGCTTGCCTAACATGGTGAGCTCAGGGGGGCGGCGGGGGGATCTAGAGCGCGGTTTCATAAAGAGTACCGCCTGACTTTTGTCGGGATTTACCTCGATTCTCCATTTTCTAAACCAAGCGCCAAGCTTGTTGACGGCTCGTTGAAGATTCTGGGTCATCTGGGTGGGACTTTTGCCCCTGCAGTATATGGCCGTATCGTCTGCGAACAGAGCCAACTGTGCCTTATTGCATTTAGGGATATCGCTTGTGAATAGCGAGAATAAGAGAGGGGAGAGCACGGAGCCTTGGGGCACTCCGGCGCGGATCGGGCGAGGGGAGGATAGTGCTCCCTCGATTCGATAGCGGAAAGTGCGATTCGACAAGTAGTCCCGTAAGATGAGTACGAGACGGTCAGGCACATTGAGCTTGTATAGCTTAAAAATTAAGCCATTGTGCCAGACTTTGTCAAAAGCTTTCGCTATATCGAAGAAGACCGCACCTGTCGACATACCGCGGTAGAATCCACCACTGATAAATTCGACGATACGGTGAACTTGATGCACGCTGGAGTGCTGGGTTCGAAAACCAAATTGTTCATTTGGAATGAGGCCCTTGGTTTCGGCGTAATCTCTGAGGCGCTTATAAATAAGCCTCTCATAGATTTTACCTAGTACCTTGAGCAGACTGATGGGGCGATAGCTGGAGGGATCGCTTTTTGGCTTGCCAGGCTTTGGAATGCCTATGACAGTGGCTTCTTTCCATGCTTGAGGAAATATGTTCTTGCTTAGAGCACCATTGAAGATGATGGTCAGTAGCATAATCAGGTGGGCGGGGAATAGTTGGATCACCCTATTGGTGATCCCATCTGAGCCGGGAGCTTTACGGGTTTTGAGCCCTTTTATAATGTCATGCACTTCGTCTGGAGTGACAGGAGGCAGAGGACTGTCGGGGTCTTCAATGGGTGGGAGGGAAGCTTTGAGGTTGACTTCAGCGTCTACCTTGGAGAGGTGAGCTTGGTCGACTGGTAGGGAGCTAGGAGAGCATTGAGCCTCGAGACTGTCGGCTAGGCATTCTGCTTTGTCGATGTCTTCAAAGGCGACGGTTTTATCGGGTCGTATTAGAGGGGGCATGGCGGCTACTTGCTGGGACTTGAGTTTCCTCTGAAGTTCCCAGAAGGCTAGATGATTAGGCTCTAACTCGCTCAGCATCCTATCCCAACCCGCTTCACGCAGCTCAGCTATGCGTTTCGTTACAGTTCTCTGTAAGTAGCGCATGTGAGCCTTGTTAGCGGCGCAGGGGAAGTTACTGTATGCACGGACAGCCGCGATCTTCTCAGTCAAAAGAGCACGCGCATCGTCCGGGAGCTTCAAGTAACGGTTATCCGTTACCGGAACCTCCCTTGAACAGTCGTTCAAGACGGTTTGCACGTGATCAATGAGTGAATCGATCGCGGCCGTCGTGTCAGCGATTGAGTCAAAGGTGTTGGGGATGGCGTCCAATTGGGGGGACGTTTTGGCTTTCAGCTTAACCTTTGGTATGCCGGAACGTGGTACCGCGCAATCCCGTTATACTGCCGGAACGCGAATCCACGCTGAAACGACTCCACGCAATTTTTTGCATTTTTCTGTAGTATTTACATACAGGTAAAGTTTAAAATCGTAGAAAGGAGTTCCTAATAAATGAAGTTAGCTTCTAATGCGGTCAAACCATTTTCATTCGTAATTCGTGTGAAGTGTTCAATCGAAACATTCAATTCTTACTGTGTTCCCGGCGTACGTGACTGAGTTCGTTTTTGTGAAGATACATCGTGAAAAAGTAAGTTAAATATCGTTTTTTCTTTATGTGGTTCTTTATTATAGTACTATTTCATAAAAATATTACGAAAAAGTACTTAAAAACAACACGATCACGAATAAATCGACGTTAACTTTTTAGCTCTGACCGTTAGCCCCAACACGTGTTGATTTGATAAACTTGACCGTCTTCTCAATAACTGCATTCGATTCGTTTTCAATCTTCGTAAATATGATCATGTCTCTGCGCATCGATCGCTTCTAAGGTGGTTGCCCATACGCCAGCGCAGAGAGCAAAGGGCGCTGACCACCTTGTTTTCATTTCTTGACTCTCCCTCTTCCCCTATTTATTTGGCTCCCCACTTTCAGTACATTTGCGCCAACCACAATAGAAATCTACGTTCATCTCACAATCGTCTTCTTCAATGTCCCACTCACCGCACAGACTTCATTCACTCTTCCTTCTTCATTCAGTCTATCTCTCTGTGGAATGCTCTCCCCCAGGAAATCAGAATGGCGAAAAACCGACTATCTTTTAAAATTAAAGTTCGCGAGCACATTCGCAAGAAGCTGGCAGTATCATCACAACGGTAATGTTTTCCCATTGTTTGTCTTATTTGTGCTTATATTTATATATAATTAGGTGTATTTATTATATTTATAGTTTTTAATAGGTAAGTATACAGGGTTATTTCTAAAACACCAACAACCTTGCAGGACTGTATTACTATCATCATAAACAACAACTTTTGGTCCATGACTTTTTACAAAACATAATACATTTACTCAAAACAAACCTTCAAGATTTCGTTGTCCTATCTTACACATTTCAACTCTGTATTTTGCTACCTACGCGCCTGCCGCGCTCTGTCCTCGTAGCTCTCGCGCGCGCGCTGTAGCGCTCTGTCGTCGTAATACTTTTGAGTTAGTAACTCGCTACGCTACGATTCCCGCTTTTTTACGCAAAAGCCAAATGATGCCTACAATCGGACTTCGACATGGAAATAACCTTGATATTTCACAGTACCTACGTCTAAACACCGTAATAAAAACAAACTACCAATGACTTCTCACATTTTCTGTAAAGCTACAACGGCAGATAAAAGTACCTATTTGTTTGTAGATAGACTGAATCCACTCTCCCTTCATACTTAACCAGGCTTAGGACTGGCTACATTAAAGAATAAAACAAAATTAAATCGCATGTAGGTACTTAAATTACCTACCTACGTAATATGACGAAAGTTACGTTAACAGGTTTTTGGCGACAGGCTTCCGAAACATTGTCATCACACCTAGCTAACATTCGCACCATTTCCGTGTACTCGACATTGGAATATTGAAACGCCATCATGTAAAGATAATTACGTCCGCACTGCCGAATTTTACTACAAGGACACGTAATGACGCGACGACCGCGAGCGCATCAAAGCGAACGACCGACTGAGGAGCGCCCGTAAATAGGTCAAGTTCAAAGCGCCCCCGCCGCCCTAACCCCGCTCCCCTCGCTATTGTACTGTCGCTTTCTTTTGCTTCGCATAGACTTCGTAACATTTTGAGCGTTCAATATAAATATTTTTATTTTTGTATGAAAATCTGATGAAATAAAATATGATGAATTTTTAAAAGTCATAGAACAAAAGTTGTTGATTATGATGTTAGTAACATAGCCCTGAGAGGTTGCCGGTGTTTTACAAATAACCCTGTATATGTATATCTTTATATTTAAATAAATATTTTTTTCCTCAATTCTCGCTATTGCACCTACCACAGTTTGTCTCTGCATCACCCAAAGGTTGACTGGTAGAAAATGCCTGTGGCACTAAGTCCGCCTCTGTACATTTATGTGCTTGAAGTTTTAATAAATAAATAAATAAATTTGAACCACTCGTATTTGGTTTTATTATTTTACAAAGGAGTGTGTTTATTTGTACTTTTGAAGGTAATTTTATGGAGATTTCGAAGAAATATTACATCAACAGTGAACACGCAACATTTCGTCTAAATTCTTGTTGAGACTTGTGCCAATCGATTCTAGCGTAGATCCGCGTTCCGGCTTTTAGAATATTCAAATACAGGATGTGTTAAAATTGTTTGAAGTCTGGTATGCCGGAACGCAGATCCGCGATTTATTTGATTAGTAAGGAACTGAAATTACTATATTACGGTTTTCAATGACAAACATTGTTATTATTTCTTCTAGGTATTTAAATTAATCGATTTGTTATAGGTTACCTATAAACAATGGTTGTTTTCTTAGATGTTGATAATTATCTAAACAAAGAAGATTACCGCTTGTGTATTCACGATTTGAAATGGCCATGGAAGGAAACGCACTTCGTGAAACTGAATGTATGTGCCGTGTGTGGCTTGCCTACCAATCCAAAGCTGCTTGCTCATTTTTTTCGCCGCACTGACACTAGTATTACTTTTCAAGCGTTAATTAACACTAAACTTTTTTGGTGCCAAAGGTGTATGTTCGCTATTTATGACCATTACCCGTGTGATGAATGCCAATTCTGTGCTGTATAGTGTATGGCTTGATGCTTCAAACTTATTAAATATGTTCTTTATATAAAATTGAACAAGTTGTTTCAATGCTGAATTCCATTTATTTAATTGTCTAACACACAGATTTACTAACGATGGTTTTGGATTCAGGAATTTTTCACATATATTGGTAATGGCACTGAATCTCTACTGAATTATCTAGCATGATTTATATTGGGCATGGGAATAAATATTTACATTTACAATTAAAATTGTATGCACTAACACTAATTGTAGATAGATGGAGTCAAGTGAAATGGATCGTGGGTGCACAGGGACACCACCCCCACATGCTGTTCCAATAAGCATGGCCTTGCCGGTGCAATTATCTCCACATGGAACTCTACGAGTACCATCGAATGAACACGTTCTCATACAGATAACTGGATCTGGAAATATTCGGGTAAACTTTTACGTTACTCGACATTTATCTTATTTTTGGGTATTATTCATTTCCATTCCGAATCAATCTTGTTTTAGGCTCTGCGAGGTACAATAAATGAAGAGCCCAGGGGCGGCAGTCTCGACATAGATAGCGATTGCTTTACGACCGAATTCGGTCGCAGTCTTAAAAGGGACCCTAGACGGTTAACATTTCTTGACAAGCACCTACCTGCAGTCTCGACATAGATTGCGGGAAAATTGTAGAACACAATTAATAAAAATAATTGTTTTTTCTTAAAAATTGTATAGTGAATAAGTAAACCTTTTTTTGAAAACATTATTTTTCATGGAAACTAATAAGTAGCAAAAACCATTAAAATTTGCCGCCTTGCAACACTACGTCGGTGCCAGCCAAAACAACTTTTTGACATGAAAACAAATACGACGAATTTTTAATGTGTGTGTTGTTTGATGTCTCGTATCTCTCTTTTCTCTAAAATAAAATGTTTGGAGGATGAAGTGAATCAGGTGCAGCTGCTGCAGGCCCGACTCCGAGCGGCGTCAAGTAAGAATCTCAACCTACAATACCTATGTATTTTCGAATCTAATTTGTCGGTTCAATATTGAACGCTTTTTCTATTGACTATTGTAATCAACTAATGTTAAGATTTTGAATATTTTCTAGTGTACTTAAATATTTCAGGCGTAAACGTACACCGCGTGCTATACGAGTGGCCAAGTGGATGCCCTCTTGTCCATTTTAGAAGCCCGGCCTTATTTATCTGCACACCCGCAAGTTTACCGGCCTTCAGGGCCGTGAACATTTTGACGAGGGCTGGAAAGAGGTTGCTGCGGAGTTAAACCAGAAGCCAAATTCTTCAAAAAAAACACCAGAGCAGTGGATGACGGTAAAGTTTACACCCATTAGTTAGGTACCTACATACAGTGCCAATGTTAGGTACTAATAATGAGAGTAACTAATTACGAGATTTTCTGGCCGTTGCAGAATCAAATGCCGAATCGATGAGGGTATGTTTTAGCATAAATTTCAATTATCATGAACATTTATCCCGCCCCTAACCCTTTAGGGGAAACAGGTATAAGGTCATGTTGTCATGCTACAGATAATTTGCAAACATTTCTCAATCCATCCGTGTTTTTAATTGCAGATGCTTGTAGAAGCTGCAAAAACGTAAGCGATGGCGTCCGTCAAGTTTGCGAATGCTGCGGACAAAATTAGCGATGCTATGAAAACACAAGCGGAGGCATCGCTCGTTTTTGCAAATACTGCAGATAAAATTGCCGGAGCCCTAATTAAAATAGGAGAAAAAATGTGATTGTTGTTGTGATGTGATTGTGTGTGATTTATTAATTATTACAGTTTACAATTTTATTTAATTAAACAATCATTGATTTTTAAAAAGGAATTTTATTTGTAAAATTAAATTAATTAAGTAAAACAAGTATTGATGAGATGCCTTTGGATTGTTGCGTGCGTACAGGCGAATTTTTCCATATGTGCGCATCGTGTCTCGCTCCTGGCCATCGAGCATTTATATTTAATATGAGAAGGTCTGGGTCACACACCTAAAGCAATACAAAATTTAAGTATGTAAGTAGTTAGGTAAACACTTGTGCTTATAAATTGGTGAAATAATACCTATTGAAGGTAAACTTACAGCTTGCACATTCAGTGAATGGCCCTCGTGGTGACCACTCACATAGGCTTCCTCGTGAACCCTTGGGGCTAAAATTTAAATGTGGGTGCAGTCAATGGCTCCAATGGTGTCTGGAAATGGCTGTGGAGCATTTCTAAATTTCTCCTTTGCTACACACCGCTCTTCCTGCGTCATAGGGAACTTCACAAACTTCCTTAACAATTTCTCATTAATAGCCTCGGTTACAGCATGTATGCAGTGGCTAACCGATTTTTGGCTTATGCTGCAACCCCACTGTAAGCCAGTAGGCAACTGATAGCAGCCACTTGCGTAAAATCGGAGTGCCGTCAGTATCTATTTGGAAGAAAATAAAAAACAAGTACATAAGACAAAAAAAATAAGATTTGGATATTAAAAAAAAAGTTATGCATAAATACTCACTTGAGATTCCACAGAAAATCCATAAGGTCGTTGTCTCTGCAGAGATGGCTGAAGTTCAATTACGAGCTCATTGAACATTTCTTTATTAATTCTGTATAAAGACAGAAATTCAGAATCCTCCAAATCCATTACATTTTCACAGTTGCGCCGATTTTTTCCGATTTGTCGTCTTTCAATAATGTCGCGTCTGTGTTGAAGCACGACTAAATCCCACGCCAAATATGCTTCCGCCATAATTAAACTGTGATTTACCCGATATATTACTTTCCTCTATGCTGTGATTTCTTCCTCTTAAAACTTCTAACAACATCAATAGCAATCCTACCGAATCACTTTGCGGGCTGTCAAAAATGATCGCAAAATATATTCGTAAACAGCGATAATTTGCGACAACGTTCGATAACATACCGATGACAATCGATTACTCTAAGTATCGAAACTACCAAATAACGTTACATCCGGATCGTTATGACTTTGCGAACGAATTCGGTCGTAAAGTGATAGCTATCTATTCAACCATTGGTTGAAAAGCAATGTTGACCGTCTAGGGACATCTGTAGGACTTTGCGACCGAATTCGGTCGTAAAGCAATCGCTATCTATGTCGAGACTGCCGCCCCAGGGGATTTGAACTTAACGAAGAAGAGAATTCACCTTCCCTTGCGGTTAGTCAGTGGTCAATTAACTGTTTTTAAACATAATAACCGATAAATGTTAATTTCAATTTTTATTTTTGGTCTAGATGCGTGATGATGATTATTTACCGTCTTCGTTGGCTGAGGCTTTAGCGGTAGATTCTGGTAGCGAAATTGATGAATGGGAAGACTATGATGATATCGACCTACGTCGGATTTTAGAGGCGGATGAAGCAAACAGGGAAGAAGAAACGGTGGCAGAAGATGTTGAATTACTCCAAGGGCATGAAAGTGTGCCGGATAATGTGTTAACTTGGTACGAAAATTTTGACCAGTTCACAGGTGTCGAAGTCTTATCGAGAGCAATCTGGCCCCACTATTCAGGAAACTTCCCCCATAAATATATTCAAAGTTATTTGGGACCGGCAAATAATGGAAATGATAGTAGAACAGACTAATTTATATGCTTGGCAAATTATAGCTCGTGCAAGTGCAAGCGAAGAAGGCATCACTAGTGGGTCGCGTCTTCACGATTGGGATGAGACTACGGTGGAAGAATTATATCAATTTTTCGGTATATTGATTTACATGTCACTATGTAACAGAGCTAGGCTCGATGAATATTGGACGACAGGAGTACTAGGTATGCCTTCCTTTAGAAAAATTATGAGTAAAAATAAATTTATTTTACTATTGCGATTTTTACACTTCATCGATAATGAGTATCTCATAGACGCTATTCAAGGTTACGAGCGAAAAATATATAAAATAGCCCCAATCGTCGAGCACTGCAACAGAAAATTCGCTGAAATATACATTCCCCACAAAGCCCTTAGCATAGATGAGTCCCTTTTATTATGGAAAGGTCATCTATCATGGATACAGTGTATAAGGACAAAATCCGCAAGATTTGGCATCAAGTCGTATGAGTTATGTGAGGCGGAAACGGGCTACCTATTAAAATTTGTAATTTATGCGGGAAAAAATCAAGATGCTGGACAAGCTATGCATGGATTTACAAACTCAACATCAAAAGTGGTCCTAAAGTTGTCAGAGGGTTACCTTGATAAAGGTCATTGTTTATACATGGACAATTTTTATAACTCTGTCGGCTTAGCACGTTTTTTAAAGTATAGACGCACGGATGTTGTAGGTACTCTTAATCGCCGCAGAGTGGAAACCCCTTCCTTAATAAAAAATTTAAATGATCGTCAAATGCAAAAAGGAGACATTGTTGCTGCACACTGCGGAAATGTTACTGTTTTAGCATGGAGAGATGTAAAGTTGGTAACAATGATTTCAACTTATCATAAAAATGACACAGCTCCAGGCCGCAGAGCAGGCGTCGAATGTGAGAAACCGCTTGTAGTACACAACTACAATAAATACATGGGAGGAGTAGACCTAAAGGACCAGAAAATCTCATATTTAATGGAACGTAAAAGAGGTCTCGAGTGGTACATCAAAGTTTTTAGGCGCTTGCTCAACTGTAGCATTTTAAACAGTTACATAATATACAGGTGCAATGAAAGAGAAAAAAAATGACTCACAGGCAGTTTCGCTTTGCTTTGGCGGAGGCTCTGTCTTTGGAAAGTATTTATGTACAACGCATTAGGCCCCCTGCAAACTCAGGTTACGATCGCTATAGCGGAAACCATTTCCCTGCACATTTCTCCGATGACGTTGATAGAACTGAGCGACTAAATAAACGCTTGAACCTGCACAAAAGGGGACGTTGCGTCAGCTGTACAGCAAATAAAAAGCGTAAAGAGACAAACATAATTTGCACAGGGTGCAACGTTTTTCTTTGTGTAGGTCAGTGCTGGCGCGACCACACCCCACCCCACGTACTGATTAGATATAGATACTCTTTTATTGATTATAATAAAATACGATCAAAAACTTTGAAAGCATTTTTCATAACCGGTATGGGTTATGAAAAATGCTTTCAAAGTTTTTGATCGTATAATCCTGTATATGAACGGACTAGTCTGTGCCGGAACACGGATCCGCGCTTGGAAATGTAACAAAAATGTGCAATAAAGAAACTTATGTGTTTCTAAAATATTTTACCAGGGTTAACTATTTTATAGTGTTATTACGAACACAATATATCGAAGAATATAATAAAACAAGAAAATGTCAAAATAAAATAACTATCTTTGTATTATCTGCGTTTTACCATAGTATTAACATTTTTTTCCGCGTCGTAAGAAATAATGATTTATAATAAATACTCCACTCATGCTGTTCTACTAAATTCAACTCCTATAAAACTTAGATTCATTGTCTTTTATAATCAAAAATTAGGTAGAAGATACGTTTTCTAATCTTAATGATATTTGATGTCAAACTTAATGTTGCACGGCCGCGCGATCTGTCCGTATATTCGCGGCATACAGCGGTACCGTAACTTTGCCAGTTGCGGCATACCAAAGGTTAATGCTTACTTGCCTCCAGTCCGTTACCCTTTTGGTAGCTGGGGGTTGATTGGGGTCAGAGGGACCTATACGGGGGGTCAATCTTACGACTACTGGGCGGTGATCAGAGTTAAGCTCTTGCACCGTTTCTATTGAATCTAGTCTTAGGTGGACATTCTTAAGGAGTGCCACGTCTAAGATATCTGGGGTATGACTTGAGTCGTGGGGAAAGTGGGTGGGAGTCATCGGGGCGATGACGTCAAAGTTCTGGGAAGAAGAAAGGTTGTATAAGTGAACCCCTCTGGTGTTAGTACTAGTACTATTCCAAGAGGGGTGTTTGGCATTGAGATCGCCTGCAATTATTACTGAGTCACTCATACCGAATAGGATGTTTAGATCATCCGCGATGGGTTTAAAATCCTCTGCGGAGATGCGGGGGGGGATATAGGCCGATATTATGGTGACTGGCTGATGGCCTGTCATACCTAGTCGGCATATCGATACTTCTATGCGTGATAGAGGGGGAGGGTCTATAGGGATGCAGTACAGATCCTTTTTATAATAGATAAGAGTGCCGCCCTTGTGGCATCGCGTCCTATCGTTGCGGATTATGCGATGGTTCGCAACGGAGGGATTTCTTTGGCTTGGTTTAAGGAAGGACTCCTGAAGGAGGAAGATGTCAATTCGATGATCACGGAGAAACTCCGATATTTCATCGCGTTGACCGGTTATGCCATTTGCGTTGAAGACGCCTAGGTTGAGGGATCGGGGTTTGAATCTACATAGGGCCGTATTATTCATTTTGAAATGTTGGTTAGGGCTTGGGTGATGTCTTGGTACGCGTGGAATACGTCCAGGATAGATTGGAGATTGCCGGTTTGCTTTGCGGCCGTTATATCGCTAGCCATTTGGGCTGCGCGGGGGGTACAGAATATGGCGAAGGCGCCGGCAATTACATTTAAGTTCTGTGATGCAGAACTGTAATTGGTGGGGATAGTGGGGCGTGCTGCTTGGGGAGCAGGCGCGGGTTTGGAGTGGGGCGCGGTAGGCGCAGGCGCAGTAGGCGCGAGAGGCACAGAGGGTGCGGGAGGCGCTGAGGGCGCGGTGGGTCTGGTAGCCATTAAGGGCGGATTCACACGGATGCGCGGATCCATAAGTGAATAAAGCGGGGTCTGTGGAGTAGGGGGCTTTGGTACAGACATGGCCGGGAAGGCCTGCTGGTGCTGGAGTTGATTCCACGGGCTGGGTCTCTGCGGACTTAGCCGTTGGGGGATCTGAGTTGAGGGGGCTGGGAGGAAGTCCCTCTGCTTGGTCTGCCTAGCGTCTAGACGCTTGGTCAGCTAGAGTGAGGTAAGCTTTGGGGCTTTTGGGCAGCCTCAGTAATTGGCTGTGTGTCCTGATTGGCCACACAGCACACAGCTTGGAGGGCTGTCACAGAGGCTGCGGTATTTGGGTCGTGTGCAGGCAGAGGTGCCATGGTCACCCAAGCACTTTACGCACCTGGGTTTCGCATGGCAATGCTTCTGTGCATGTCCGTATAGTTGGCAATTGTGACATTGCCCGATCGTACTGTTCTTCCATGGCTTCTCAATGGTGAAGCCCATCTGACTACATATAGTCTTAACCTTGAAAATGGGGTGGTACCCCTCAGTGGGAGAGCATACGACAATAATCATGTCGTACGCTTCGCCACCACGTGCACGGTGCATCCGGTGCACCTCATCGACAGGGATTTTTTGCGACAGAAGGTCGCTTAGTATGTCGGATGGGGATATCTCTTTAGGGATCCTTTTTATGACCACTCGGGTCTGACGTTCTTCCGGGAGGGAGTAAGTGTGGAATGACACACTTCTCTCTCTCATGAGACGGGTGAAGTCTCTGAAGTCCCGGGCGGTGGGGAGGGAGACTTTGATACCCTGTTGGGTAGAGCAGGCATTTGTGTAACCAATTTTTAGATCGGTGCACCATTTAGAGATGGTGGTCCACTTCTACTTGTCCTGGATGAACACAGGAGGAGGTGGAGCTACCTTTTTTGGGCTAGGGGTGGATGGTTGCTGAGTTATCGCATCCTTTGTAGAGGATGTCGAAGCAGCAGCGAATGCTATCGGGCGGGGGGTGGGGGGCGTCCCTGTCTATGTAGTGAGGGGGAGGGTCCTCAATAGCGACTATTTTAGCCGCCTGAGCGGAGGGTTGTCGCTTCTTCCTCTTTCCCCCGGCGACGGTAATAAACCCGTCGTCATCTGACTGGATTGGGTGGACCCGGTTGGGTGTGTCTACACCCTTCGCACTAGACCTACTAGGACCCCGTTACACATTAAGATAGGTAACGGGCCAAAGCAAGCTTAGGGCTCACAATTAGGTATTCAACCTCCCTGCCTACCCCCGGCAGGGAGGGTATACTCATCCCCGGCCAATCCACCCGGGGAGTTAGGCTTTTAATATAGTTATTAGAATAACTAGTAGGTATTTCAGTAGGTATTCTCTAGTTGGAGGAATAACTCCCTCCCTAGGAAGAATATGGCCCTCCCGTCGGTAGAGGAACGCCTTACGCGTTCCCTACTCCTGTTAGACAGGCTATTAGACCGCCTCCCCGCCCTTAAAGATGAGTTCGGCCCCGAGCTGAACGAGATTAAGGGATCTACATCCCACCTCTCTATCAACGTCGCTGACAGTTCAGCGATGTTTTATCAGGCTCCCCTCTCCTGGAGAGCCCTCTTAGTCCGACAGTGTCCATGGACACTGACGTGCAGGTAGCGTCTCCAATACGCGCCACGACCCCATACCCATATGGTTCCGAAGATGCTAGATTTAGCTCTTGTTCCTCCTCGACCCACTCCGAAGACGAGGGCTTCGTCCCCGTCCTAGGCAAGGGGATGAAGAGGAAATGCAAGAAGCAATCCTCCCACCAGGCCAATAAGGTCGCGGCTATAGACGAGTCCGTGCTCGCTACCCCCTCCCCTGCCCCCGTAACCTCCACCCCCGCAGCTACACCCGCGACTCGCCCGCCAGTAGCTTCAACCGCCACTACCCCCCGCCCGACTGCGTCATCCTCCGCACAGGATGCTCCCCCTCCACCCACTACCGGACCAAAAAAGATCCCCCCTCCACCCCCTGTGTTCGTTCAGGACAAGGGTAAGTGGACCGACGTCTCCAAATGGCGTTGCGACCAAAAGATCGCATACACCAATGCCCGCAACACCCAACAGGGCATTAAAATACAAGTCCCCACGTCCCGTGATTATAGGGACCTCACCGCCCTTCTCCGAGCAAGGGGTGTGGCATACCACACCTTCTCTCTGCCAGAGGAAAAACAGACCCTTGTGGTCATAAAAAGGATCCCACGTGAAATCCCCACGACTGACATTCTTGCCGACCTCCGGTCGCAAAACGTCCCGGTGGACGAAGTATACCGTATGCACCGCGCTAGAGGCGGCGAAGCATACGACATGGTGCTCGTCGTCTGCCCTCCAGTTCAGGGTTACCACCCTATATTCAAGGTGAAATCAGTTTGCCACCTTACGGGTCTCGAAATCGAGAAACCCAAAAAGAGCGGCATTGTAGGCCAATGCCACAACTGCCAGCTCTACGGCCATACTCAAAAATTCTGCCACGCAAAACCCAGGTGCGTCAAGTGCCTGGGCGAGCATGGCACCGCGGAGTGCCCGCGCCCAAGGACCGCACTCAATGCCTCAGCCCTCCAAGCTGTGTGCTATGCAGGCAAGAGGGTCACCCAGCCAACTACCGTGGCTGCCCCAAGGCCCCCAAATCTTCGTCCCCCAAGCTGATGAAGCGCGCAAACGCCCACCAGCAGAGGGAATCCCCCTCCACATACAAAGTACCATCAGCGGTACTGCCTGAGCGACTAAGCCCACAGAGGCCTAGTCCGTGGAGTTACACCCACCACCAACAGGCTTTCCCATCCATGGGCCCCGCTCAACCCGCACAACCCATCCCCAGTCTCATGGAACCCCGTCTCCGCATTACGGCCCCCCCAACACCCGCACCTGCCCCCGCAGCAGCCCGCCCCCCTACCACGACAGCCCGCCCAGTAGGCCCCAACTGGGCCTTTAATGTTATTTCGACGGCTTTCATAGCCTTCCATAGCCCGCGCGCTATGCAAATGGCTAACGAAATCGTTGCCGCCCAAGCCGCCGGGGATCTCTACAAGATCCAGGCAATTTACAACGCGTACCCTGACATTACGCAAGCCCTATCAGCCCTCAGCAACATCAACAAAAACCCATAATGTATAACGCCGTTATTACTAGGTTTAAACCCCGATCCCTCACTCTAGGCATCTTCAATGCAAATGGCATAGAGGGTCAACGAGATGTGATCGCGGATTTCCTCCGCGGCCATCAAATTGACATCCTCCTCTTACAGGAATCTTTTTTTAAACCTCACAAACGAGATCCATCAATCGCAAACTATCGACTAGTTCGCAACGATAGGACTCGATGTCACAAGGGCGGCACCCTTATCTATTACAAAAAGGAACTCTAATGCATCCCAATAGACCCTCCCTCCCTCTCCCGACTAGAAGTCTCTATTTGCCGACTAGGTATGTCCGGCCATCAGCCAATTACCCTAATTTCGGCCTACCTCCCGCCCCAAAGCTACTCAGAGGACCTCCGCCTCCTCGAAAGCGACCTCTCTGCCCTATTCGGCCTGAGTGACTCCGTTATCATAGCGGGCGATCTCAACGCCAAACACCCCGCCTGGAACAGCACCAGAACCTCCACAAGAGGGCAACACTTGTTTAACCTCTCAACCTCTATGACCTTTGACGTCATTGCTCCAATGACTCCCACTCATTTCCCTCACAACCCTAATTTCACCCCCGACGTCCTAGACTTGGCGCTCCTAAAGAACGTCAATCTGCGACTGGATTCAATAGAGACGGTGCATGAGCTTAACTCTGACCACCGTCCTATCATCATCAAAATGGCCCCGCGCATAGGTCTTTCCGACCCCTCCCAACCTCCGTGTACCAAGAGGGTAACGGACTGGAAGAGAGTAAGCACCCAGCTGAAATCCAACACGTCCCCCCAATTAGACCTTCACCGCAACCCTCTGATTGTTAAAGCGGCCAGTTATGTCCCCTCTAAAACCAGTAAGATTCGCCGTCCGAGACATGTTTTCTCCAACCCAGATGACCCTATAACCCTCCTTCAGGAAAGCAATAGGGACACCAGCACGTTACAAAACAATAAAAAAGACCCGCATTCCGACCTCGCCGACGAGGTCCATTGCGCTCGCGACACTCCCGAATAAATAATACTCCCCCCCGACCCTTGCTCGCAGAAGCGCCAGCCCGCGTTACGCTGGGAAATATAGATTTAAATTCCCCGATTAATAATAATGACAATTTAGTCCAGCCTGTCCCACCTTGCTGTCCTCCCGCCAGCGACGCCCTAAGCCGAGGTTCGTACCCCACAGAGGGTGCCCTTAGCGAGCGTTAGTTTAACTTAGTTTGACATAGAATAGATTATGCCTCTGGCTGGAGGCTTTAAGTTAGTAGCTTAAGGCATCCACAGGATAGTCCGGTTGCGACCTCAATCTGAGAGTCAACTGCGAGATGCCAAATCAAAAAAAAAAAAATCGTCGACACACTCCGATCCCAGCGCTCGACAAGTGAACAAGTCAGAAGAAACAACAATAAGCTCCCTATTCCTCGCCGCCGTTTGCCTCCAGAAAAATATCCTACTTCGTGTTATTATTTTCTTCAAAAGCCCGAGTTATCCCCAACAAATTCTTCAGAATGAAGCGTGGTAAACGGCTGTCTGTGAGTCTAGAAGAACAGAAATCTGCCTTTCAAGAGTATAAGGATTTTTTTTTCAATATCGACACATTACAGACTAGCGAAAGTTATGTATACAAAGATGTGAGCAGAAATCTTTCTTCACGTATGTCGGCAAAAGCATTATATCTGTCAGCAAAACGAAATTTTCTTAAATTATTTGGTGAATATTCCTCGGTGTGTAATAAAAATGTTCCAGGTTTATCAGAAACGACTAGCTGCAGTACCGATGATGACTTACTTAACAGTTTTGGTGCCCATGATTCTAGTTCAGAATTAGATGATAAAAATAATAAAGAGATGGAATCTTTTGATGTAAGTGATGAAGGTTGGCAAGAAGTTCGACCAAAAATAGTAATACGAGTACACAAACGGAATGGACCCAGATAAACCTAGCATTCACACTGATTCTAGAAAACTACTGCCAAAGTCTAAATGGACAAATATCTTTAGTGAATGGATTTAGAAGTATACGAATAATCGCTGCGTGTGGTGTTTCAAACACAATTATGTCAGCGATGATTATAATGTAAAATGTACGGGCAAATGTAAAGAATGCAATGGAGAGGTTACTGTAGTTACAAGAAAAATTAGTTGTTTAATTAAAATAAATTGCGTTTTTCAAAATGTCGAGAAAAACCTGATACATTCGAAAAAAAAAAATCTTTTTCGAAGATGTGTTTAGCACAGAAATTAGAGAACAAATACCCAATCGTGTTACGAAATAAAATGCTTCATGAAAGTATGAAAGACAATGATGTGCAAGAACCTCCTTTCATACCTACGTTAAAATCATTACATAACATCCGAAACAAAAACAAACACTATCACAAAATCGTGGTTATTGCCCTATGGATTACGTCTTTTACAAAACGTTTTGATAGTGTAGTAAGATCTGTATCTGTTGTGCCATTTTTTGTTTATTATTGGACTGAAATGCAACAATTATTTTATAGAAAAAAAAGTCTAAGGCAATTTA
This sequence comes from Xanthia togata, assembly GCA_963853775.1. Lineage (NCBI taxonomy): Eukaryota > Metazoa > Arthropoda > Insecta > Lepidoptera > Noctuidae > Xanthia > Xanthia togata. The sequence continues at coordinate 5,089,199 of OY970818.1, read as the reverse complement.
TTATACTGTCTTGAGTATAGATACAACAGGGTCAATTCAATCAATATTTAAAAAGATTATTCCACCTAATGATTCTACTAATTCATATGATTCTAAGCATTTATTTTTATATGTTGTAATGCTCAAAATAAAATCTACTTCAGTGCCTGTAGCACAAAAGACATCTGGCAGTCAAAAGCTTGAAACAATACATCAGTGGCTGCAGAGATGGATAGGAACAATGGAAAAACCCAATGAAGTAATTTGTGATGATTCTGCAGCACTAATTATTGGAGCAATAGTAAAAAGTTTTACGAAATTTAGTACAACGAAAGAATATATTGATAATTGTATGAAAATTTTGGAATGCTCTGAGGAAACTCTGCCGGACTGTTTAGTTTGTTTGGACACATCGCATTTCGTGAAAATATTGTATGCTCTTGATTGCTTTAGATTTGTAGATAAGCGCGTAAAGTATTATTATATTAAACACCTTTTACGCTTAAAATCGAGTACTTGAAAGCAAAAGAAATAATTCATCAATTAGTAATCGTGGCGCTACATAAGTATGACCGAAATTTTAAGGATGGTACAATTAGTAAATGTGAACAAGCGAAAGAAAAACTAAAAAAAGATAAAGATTGTTACGATAACATCCTAATGGAGAAATTTAGAGAGATATTACCGAACAGTCCAAGTATTTTATTGGATGAAGATTCTGGAGATAGCTCAATAATATCTTGGTATAACCATATTGTTGCTTCTGAAAAAGTTCATAGTGAACTATATGATGAAACTGACTATGAAAATATGTATTTTTTACCTAGCTTCACCATTAGTTACAAAAAGATATTGCCAAAATTATCTATTTGGTCAAACGTAATACTGCCATTTTTTTAAAAATCTGATGATGAGGCTAGTAGTAGCAACGTCGAAAGCTACTTCAAGACCGTGAAGAAATTCCAGAGCTAATAATGCTAAAAATGAAAAATGAAGAGGACGGAGAAAGTTTTTATAATGAGTCTGTGTTTCTAAAGAGTCCTATACTGCAAGAAAATTGGCGCAACAAAGCGGAAAATAAGAAATCACTACCATTAAGGGATTCTGTGCAGCCAAAAAAACGTTACGATCAAATTGATTTTTTACCCAACGGCAATATTACAAGCTCTGGAATAAAAGGCGTCATATTAAGAAATACTTGTGCATTTGACGCACTGACACAAGGAATCGTAGGAGCTTGTACCGAAAAATCAAAAATATCAATATTCATCAACTCACATCTGTCCAAATTCTCACAAATTGTTGGTGCTTTGAGACACAAAGATTATACTTTTAACATTTGCAAAGAAAGAACAGATTTTCTGAGACCCTTTTTCAAGAGCACATTCCAAGGCAACGTTGAATCAATAGATTGCAGTTGCAATGTCACTTATATATTAGAGAAAGTCTTATTTGATATTATATTCAGCGGCAAATTGACAAAATCTTGTTCTGAATCTGAATGCAACCATGTTTTGATTAGAAACTGTCCTTTACATCTGACAGACCGCAGTTTGGACGCTTTAGGTGAAGCCGCTTCAACAATGATTGAACATTCTAAGCATGATTATAAAACTGACCAATGCAAAGGAAAACAGAGTACGAAATTCGAAATATCAAATTATTTCATATTTTTTTAATTGGATATGATTCTTGCATCCTCTATCAAGTGATGGCTCCGGAGTAGGAGTAGGACATTATAGAGTACATGGTCGACGTACAGTTAAAAAAAAAATGTTGGGAATGCTACGACGATATGTCTAAACAGGTATTAAAATTAAAAACAGATTCAATTCTAGTACACTCTCATTTGATATGTAATATACATAACAAAGTCATAAATTGTTGAATAATTATAATAGCCCCAATTGGATAAACATTTTGTAACTATCTATTCAAGTTTTTTATTGAACAAACTAACCCCGTGTCAGTTTTTAATAACCAGCCAAATTTTCGGGGACGGCTCAGAATCTGAGTGAATCGGTTCAAAATTTTCGGTATGTGGTATGCTTTTTTTTACAACAATTTTTTCATTATGACGGCCCGTTATGTATGAAAGAAATGTTTTTATAACATAATATTCAGCTTGTAGTAAACAGAGTTCTAACTTTAAACAAGAACATATAAAAAAAAAAAAAAAAAAGAGCAATACATAATATTATGTAGATAGTTGCAAAAAATGCTCGGTTTTGATATTAAAGTACCTACGAAAGCCTTGTAATTTATTTTTTACAAATAAACACCTACTGTTATTAGTATTGGCATAACCGATTTTAAAGTTTCAATATTTATCTAGATTTTTGATTTTTGCAGTATTTCTCATCATCAATAGAACAAACAATAGTCGTACAATTGTTTACCATGGAGTAAGTACATAAATAGCCTATATATTGCAGTGTACGCGGTGGCGCGGCTAGGAAGCATGCTTTCTGGCTGCGCCACCGATTTTGTTAAATATCTCGCGAACCTTTCAAGTACATTTTTTATTTTATTTAGTACAATAATGAACATACATTATGTACCTACACACACACATTTATTCTTATTAACTCCGATTCAAAATGTGACTGTGGCGCGGCCAGAAAGTACCACGCAGATTATTCGCATAACAATTGTAGAATACTTCTGTTTGCAAGCATAGACGTTTAAATGACGCTAAACATGTATTCTGTGACGGTACATTTAAATGTGCAACACCACCTTTTACACAATTATACACAATACACGTGGATGCAGGAAGTTCGGAAGAAAGTAACAGTATCGTGCCTGTAGTGTACTGCCTGCTCCCGGATAAAAATAGAAACACGAATGACATTATGTTTCGGCTCATTAGGAGCAGAGTTTGGGAGTTTTACCTAGAAATATTTACGACAGATTTTGAAGCTAGTGCTATGCAAGCTATTGCAGCAATTTTTCCAAAAGCAAAGACGCAAGGGTGTTTATTTCATTTTACTAGAGCTTTATGGAGAAATGCTCAAAAAAATGGCACATCTGGCCCCTCAAGCCTTAAAAACTCACCTCATCTGAGGGCTCACGTGAAACGGTGTATAGCACTTTCTCATCTACCTCAAGACTATGTGAATGATGGGTGGCTCTATAACTCAGGGGAGAGTGAGAGGGACCCCAAAATTCATTCCATTAATGTTTATTTTGAACGAACGTAGTTGCGAAACAAAGCATATTTTTCAAAAAAATGGTGTTTCTATCAAATAAAACTAATAATTCAGTTGAAGCCTGGAATGCAAGGCTCAGTAAAATGGTAATAGCCAAACCAAACATTGTTGTACTTCTAAGGTCACTGCAGAAAGATTCACGGCATTATTTTGGTATATTAAAAAAAAACGGGTACATATCGAAAAAAACCAAAGAATAAAATATCAAATATCGAAAAAAAGAAGTAAACGATCCCAAAACAAAATTGAGTGCGTTCTGCGAGAATTACTGGACAGTGAAATAAGTTTAGGACATTGCATTGAAAAATTAACTAAGTAGGTAACTAGAATTGTAAATTTTTTCATTACCAATGTGTGTTATGAACTCGATTTTGATAAGGATAAAGATTTGATAAGGTTTAAATTTATTTGTTTTTTAATATGTATTTTTTAAGAAATAATTTACGTTGATTATTTAAATGTTGATTTGACTACTTAAATAGACTTGTTTTTCTTAAATCTACATGCCAATATATTTATATGTATCTACAACATGTCCCGGAATTAACGCACAACCTCATATGGGGTTATGTACTCATCATTATGAACAACTTTTACTATATGACCAAACCAGAAATCTCGAAAAAAAAACAGGTGTTCTCTACATTTTGACAAGATATGCTCATAAATGTAGGGAACAGCAGTTTTTTTTTTGTCGTGTTACTGATTCTTACATTTTTTGCAGTTTGCAATGTATGTTATAGTAATAAAAATATTAATGATAATATTTATGTGTAAATGCTTGTTCACAAAATCTATTGTATACTTAATCATAATATATATAAACCATTTTAAGCCACCCTTCGCTTGATTGAAAGCAAAACAGATGTGGGCCCAGTTAACCAGTATCAATTTTTAAAAGGGGTAACTGGTACGCCGTCCCAGATCCATAGTGGGCCGAATGACCCCTAACCCAATCTGTACTGGTAGTCAGTTGTTCATGAAATTTAGTTAGGTTTAGTTTTAAAGTAATTGTTGTCTATTGTATTTGTTTGACAACAATTCATTATTAGTGTTAGAAATCGTTTGATTGGTATGTATGAATGTGTGTAAGGATATGTATAGGAAATAGTAGTACAGTCGCTTATTGAAGATACTTGTTCTGGCATCAGTTCCATTTTTAGGTTGTAAGTAAATTTTATTTTATTTTATTGTTGAGCAGTGTCATAAAAGTTATTAGTAAGATTGTGATTAGATAAACAGTACCTAGTAGTTAGCAATGTAATAGTTGTATTGCAATATGAATATTTTATTGTAATAAATAGTTGTATATTATAGTTGTTAATTGTTTATTTAATGTCTGCATTTAAATGATGTATGTTTATATGTTTTATCAAGATTGAGTTTTTTATTTTAGCAAAGTTACAAGTTAGGTTATGTTATTATTTTTGTAATCAAAATATAACTATTTGTAGTAGTCATATCAATGTTTTAGGTTAAATAGGTTTGACAGCTTCATCTTTAGTTTAGAAATCACAAGAAGTGTATTATTTTTTTTAAATATGCATTTCATCGCTGCCAGCATGGAGATAGTTTTAGATAAGTAAACATTAGATGAGTTCCCATTATTACAAAATAAGTTGGTACGGTATACAAGTAATAGGGCTAGAAAATAACAGTAACAGTAAAACTTATTTTTATACCGCAACGATGTACAGAGAGCAATGTGCTAGGCTCAGAACAGAACAGTGTTAGGTTAGGTTAGGCTACGCAGGCCGTTAACGATTAGGTAGTTAGTAGATAGTAAAACAGCTCGAAAAGTTAGTACCTAAACATATTAATAATTTAGTAACATGGCTAGGTCGCAGGTAAGGTCCTAACACTGTGTGGTTCTGAGCACTTGCACACTTATAGAGAGGTAGGGTACCGTCCTTGGCTACACGTGGCAGACGTGGGGGGCCTGTCACAGGCTCGCTGCAGAGAACACGTGGCAGACGTGGCCGCGGAGGCCTGTCAGCACAGGTCGCGGAGGTAGCTAGCGGCGGTAGCACGTGGAGGCCGCCTGTCAGCACAGGTCACAGGCCTGTCAGCACAGGCACGTGGCGGCACAGGTTGTCAGGCCTTAGATAGCCCTCGCTAGCATGCGTAGGCAGCGTGCAGCACAGCCACGCATCAGCAGCAGGATTGGGTAAGGGGTCCTGCCCTCAGCCCGTACAAAAAATCCTGGAAGAGCAATAGGGAGCGCGTGTTAGATGCGGTGCAAGATAGCAGCAAGCCGCATGCGATGTGCCAGCTTCTTCCCCTTTTCAAGCCAAGGAACGGTGTGGGAAGCATAGTAAGTAGACGCTCAGCACATGCAGCGGTTTACAGTTTGCAAACATAGCGTGGCGCATTGACAGATGCCAAGATTAGGTTAAGTATGCGAGCACGTGTGCACAAAACACAAAGTAACGTGATCCTAGCAGATGGATCACTAACAATAGCACAGCAAGGCACTACAACACCTTGATGCAGCAGCAGTACATATAAATTACCATCACCAGTGCGCCGGATAACTAAGCCGCGTGTCATTGTCGGACACGCGGCTTAGTCAAATATCACTTATGTGGTAAAATCAATATAGGTTATCCAGCGCCAGAGGGTCTGGTATTATTACCAAACTAATGTGGAACTCACCCAAGGTCGGGGCACGGGATTTCGAGGATCGGGGAATAGTAGGTAGCCACAGCTCCGTAAGCGGAAGCAAAATGACAGTGGCTGACAGAGCGGAAAACCGAAATGGTATTCTGTCAACTCTGTGTCATTTGTGTGACTGTGTGTGACAGAGCAGAGCGTCTCTGGGAAATTAGTGTTGTACCCCGATTCTAGTGATGTGATTAGATAAAGTTATTTATTCGTCGGATATGGTACGTACTAGTTGGTTAAGTATATAATATTTACATGGACAACTTATTTATTACTTATACTTTGACATTTAGACTATTAAAATATAAAATAAAAACAAAACACAACAACAACAATATTTGTAGAAATTAAACTAAATAAATCTAATAAGTATTACCCTTGTAATCAAAAAATTCTTTCAGTGTATAAAAAATATTTTGAAGAAGCCATGCTTTTAGATTTTTTTGTATTAATTAAATGTATTTCTCGACGAAACAGGTCAGAGCGGTAATGAAAAATATGAGTAGAGGTAAATCACCCGGACACGATGGACTCAGCATCGAGCATTTTAAGTATGCTGGTATTCACCTGCCGAGGGTCCTGTCTCTGTTTTATTCAATAAGCAATAGTCACTCGTACCTACCGGCAGAGCTAATGAGAACGATTGTGGTACCAATTATCAAAAACAGGACAGGGGATATCTCGGACAAGGGGAACTACCGGCCAATCTCTCTTGCAACTACCATTGCTAAAATATTGGACAGTATGCTTGATTAGTGCTTGAAAAAACATCTGGACCTGCATGACTCACAGTTTGGGTTTCAACCTGGGCTGTCCACTGAAATTGCAATCCTAAGTCTCAAGAATACTGTCCAATATTATACAGATCGTAAAACGCCGGTGTATGCCTGTTTCCTGGATCTTTCCAGGACTTTTGACCTTGTGTCATATGATGTGCTCTGGAGGAAGTTGGAGGACAGGAATGTACCGGCGGAAGTTCGTAAGGTTCTGCAATTTTGGTATGCTAACCAAACGAATCAAGTGAAGTGGTCCAACAGTCTCTCTGACGCTTATGGGTTGGAGTGCGGGGTGAGGCAGGGAGGGTTGACCTCACCCAGGCTCTTCACCCTATATGTGAATGACCTCATGGTCGAGCTCAGCAGTATGCGTGTTGGTTGTCGGGTAAGTGGTGTTAACAGCATCAGCTATGCAGACGACATGGTGCTGCTGGGCCCAACTGCTGGTTCTATTGGAGAGATGTTGAAAGTTTGCGAGGACTACGTGGCTAGACATGGGCTCGTGTATAACGTGAAGAAATATGAGTACATGGTCTTTGGGGTCGCCGGTAGGTGTACAGATTATTCACCTAACTTTACCCTAAATGGATTGAGCATATGAAGAGTAAAACAATTCAAATATCTGGGACATATGCTTACCGACGACCTGAAGGACAATGTAGATATTGAGAGGGAGCGCAGGGCTTTGGCGGTCCGCGGTAATATGTTGGCTCGTAGATTCGCCCGCTGCACGGACCAGGTAAAAATAACGCTTTTCAAAGCGTATTGTCAGGGTCTGTCTCTGTACACGGGTGGTCTGTGGATCAACTACACCAAACGGTCGCTATATGTCCTGCGCGTCCAGTACAACAATGTTTTTAGAATGCTCTTGAGACTGCCCCGGTTCTGTAGTGCGTCAGAGATGTTTACGCAGAACCGTACTGACGGCTTCCACGCAATTGTGCGGAAGAAAATAGCGTCGGTGGCAGCTAGAACCCGGACCAGTGGCAACAGCATTCTAGAAACAGTGACTGAAAATGTGTTTTCCCCTTTTATGAGGCATTTTGTGGAGAGGATGACCTGTTGAGAAACTGGTTTCGTCTTCTATAAAAATTGACTCAAACCCAAAATGTCATCTTAATTTATGTATATATCTACTAACACTAGATAAAAGGGTATTTTTACTAACACTGCGGATCTCTGTTATTTGATTATTTGAAAATAAATAAATAAAATAAATGGTAGTTCTCGTAATACTTTTGGAATATGGTTGTAACAATTTTATGGACATAAGGTAGCTGTTTCTGTAGTGGAAAGCGCTGTTACAAAATTGTTTTTTTAGCTTGGTGGGGTCCCTTTTTTGTAAATTTATTGTTTTCGGTTACTGTGGAGAAGAAGTGTGAATTTTTCCTATCAAATATGGCTATTTCTAAAATATAAATAGAAGCTAGCGTTAAAACCTTTAACTTTTGAAAGATTGGTCTACAACTCTCATATGGAGGCGCCCCAGTTATTGCTCTCAAGCATTTTTTTCGCTATGAAAGCTCTTTGGAATAGTGACGAGTTACCCCTTATGAGTAAGCCGTACCTCAATACAGACGCTACGGAGCCGTGATAGGCGTTGAGTGCAGCTTCTTCATTCGCTGATTTACGTAGTTCTCTTATTGCGTATACAAATCTGTTTATTTTTCTACATAGGTTTTCAATGTGTTCCCCAGTTACAATTTTCATATAATGTTAGACCTAAAAAAATTATATTATTTTCTTGGTTAATTATTTCGTGTAAGGTGATGAATGAATGAATCTTAGGGGGGTTTTGTTTATAGTTTGCAAATTGGATGAATTTTGTTTTAGATTTGCACAATATAATAATAAATATATAATTCATATAATTTTCAAAATACCTATTCACTTTTTTCAGTACTGGTTTGTTTACATTTGATTCAAAACTGGTATAATACGATATTATTTAGTGCAAATATTATCTACCACGATGTAAAAACTACTTATAAGCGAAATAACACCACTTCCCGTCGATGTACACACAAAACAATAAAAAAATACCGAAATTCTTTACCGAGCGCGCACTTGAACACAAAAACGAGATCGCGAGAACGTTATCGAGAACAGTCAGTTTCAACTTTTTTTCCTAGTGTTGCATATGGATATTTTTGTATTGTTGACGAGAATACCCGCCAGGCCATAGACAAAAACTGCGTTCAAATAATAATAACCTTTATTTTATAGTAAAAATAGAGATCTAAGCCGCGTGAATCGAGCGTACTCGAGCGAGTCTTGAATCGTAATCGATGACGTCATGACGTGCGCCATCTTGTGATAACGCCATTGACATATAAGTCAATGCATAACGCCGACCATGCCTTTTACAAATATCACCGTGGGCGCTGTCAAAAATGACAGTTGTGCTGTTTTGTTTTGACTCGCATCATATTATACAACGTTGATACGACAGAGGGGCTTTTCTTTTAACTGCCTATACCTACTAGGTACAGACGCCAGCACATCAACCTACTTCAATCTGTCAAATTTCTTTAATAGATTTTCAACTTTATTTCTTTATCATAAGGTTCAAAGTTGATTGGGAAAATTTGACAGTTTTGGGTAGGTTGACCTGCTGGCGACTGTACCATTTTCAAGCTCTGTACCAAAAATCAATTAAATAGGAGCAGTAGTTTAGCCGCAAATGATTTTATAAGTTTTTGCCCCGTTTGAACACGATGTATCTTTCCTAACAGCTGATTATGTCTATACGCATTGGTCATCCACCTTAAAACGATAAATCTGAGTTTAGCCTACGATGCGTTGTTGCCGCTCTGAAGCAAGTCACAAGTACAACCAAATATTTTTCGCTAAAAAAATGGCAAAGTAAACAAGAGAGAGAGAATCTTCTTCTTTTCGTGTGGTTAGTAACCTGGTGTCAGAGTTTTAAAGCCGCCCACGGGCCCCTGACTTGGCTTCACATGCCGTCGAGAAATATCTCTCAGGCATGCCGGTTTCCTCACGATGTTTTCCTTCACCGTTTTTTGAGCAAATGATAATTATATAATACGCACATGAATCTGAAAAGTCAGAGGTGCGTGCCTTGGGTTCGAACTCGAGACCTATGCCTTGTCAGTCTGACGGTCACACCACTAGGCTATCACTGCTTATAGAGAGAATCATAGCAAAACATCCCGCGCGTAAAAGAAATAGAAATAGGTCAGTCTGTCCAGATCCTTGCGCGATCGGTAAGTAAGTGGGGGCAGGGGGCCTCAGTCAGTGCGCCGACGGTATCCTAGCTAGCTAACGTATGTTACGTAACACGGAAGCTCTTGCGCCGCTTACGCGCGCAGACAATTGATTTTGTTTTGTTATTGTGATAGGACAATATTTCTTTTTATATTGTGACAGGACACACGTGACATCGGATTATTATTATTTAGTGTTAGTGTTTTTTTGTGATTGACTGTTTTTTATTGTGATAGGACACGTACCTAATTAAACTTTGGTTGTGTGTGAGTGTAATTAAAATAAAATTGTTGAACTAAAAAATTGTATTATTTTAGCATTTCACAAATTAAAGTGCTTAGCAACGAACAAGGATTTAATATAATTCGGTATAATTTGTGCATTCATGTGAATGGAGTTTTTGTTGTGATTGTTGTTGTGTGCGTACTTACTTCAAAACCGTACCTATCATAAAAGCCGAGCGGAGGCCTAAGCCGCCACTCGCGCCACCGCCCCGGTCGCGCGCCTTGACACGAACACACGCCGCGGTCCGGCGCGCGCGTGACGTTGCCGCTTTGTTACCTAGGTATCTAAGGTCAGTTAAATTTATTAACACAGGGTGGTTGCGTTTTACTCTGATTTGTAAGCTATTTAGTTTAATTGAAAAAAAAAAACTCATTTTTGATGCTTTTTATTTTCATACCGTATCGAATTAATACTAGAAAAAAAATAAACACGTATAGTATACGTAGTGTAATTTAATGCCCCTCTGTCATATCAACTCTGTCTAACTAACGTGGTATCACGGCTGGTAATCTCGGAACAAAAAAGCCTGGTATTAATAGACGTATTTGTCTATGGGTGTAACGACTCAAAGTGACAATCACCCCTCGTCCCTTTCCCTTTTGTCGCCGCTGCTCATTGACTTATATAACATGGACTTGAAATGTTTGACTATAGAAAAAACAGTTATACAAATACGAGGCATATCGACGCCAAAATTAAAAAAATACTGCTATCTCTTTTTAACTTCAATAATTTTGCCTAAGTGAAAAAGGATAATAGTGTTTTTGACAGTTCCTATAATGGCAACCCTACATTTTCTAGTCATTGAAATACCTACTTGCGGCCGGTTCGCCATTTTATCCTCTCGGTGTTTGGTACCAAAGTTGGGTACGTCAACTGTCAAATGATCTTGAGTTGTGGTTAAAATTTGTGAATTTTCGAGTTATTTGCTGTGATAATGCGTTTAAACTCGGCCCTATGGTGGAAATCATCAATAGCAAGATGCCCAATTGCAATATAATCGGATGTGGCATCAAAAGAAGTGGACATCACCCGAAAATAACATTGCACCAGTACGTACACAAATTTCAGCTGAAATATCTTTAGATTTAGACGATAAACAAAAGATTCTGCATTCGTTAAGAGCTTCAACAGTAAAGCATTCATAATTTCCCTTTTGCCATTATTTTCAACAGTTTTACTTCACGAAATCATTTTCTTGTTATTGAAGGGATAGAGTAGTGCATTTAGACATTTTATTTATCGATAATGCTATTTTATGTTTTTTTTAATTGGTTTTATGTTTTACTTTCAAGGATGCCTGCTAATAAACGAAAGAAGAAAAAAACAATTGGTGTGGAAAATTTAAAGATGTTAACATAAACTGTTCATATTTTTGTTCTTTTCAAACCACAGTTTCGTGGTCCTCGGTGGATACCATACGGTGCCAACGAAACCGAGGGGGTGTTGACCCAATTACACCCGCCGAACCCCTTCAGGGCTAGGCAGTCAATTGGACGGGTCCCAGTGTTCGGCCTTGGGGGGTCTCCTAGTCGGCATTGGTGACAGTTTTGCTTCCACAGCTACACACCTAGAGTGGTTGGGTGTGTCTACACCCTTCACACTAGACTGGTCAGGACCCCGTTGCACAATAAGACAGGCAACGGGCAAAAGCAAGCTTAGGGCTCACATTAAGTACTCAACCTCCCTGCCTATACCCGGCAGGGAGGGTTTCACACATCCCCGGTAGTCCGCCCGGGGAGATAGGATTAGGGCCGTTAGGAGTTTTAAAAATCTCTTTGTTTAATTCTTAATTAAAATGAGCCTCCTTAAGATGGAGGCCCAACTCAGGTCCTTTAGTGACCAGTTAGATACCCTTAGGAGAGACAATATGATCCTCCTACAAGCTATGAGTGAGATCCTTAAGATCGAGCCGTCCCTCTGCAGTAAATTCGGTCCAGTGATCGAGTCGATCGCTGTGAAGCACCTTCCCCCCGATCCTTCAGATCAATTAGAAACATTTAGTGATGCACTCGCAGCATCGCAATCAGTTCCATCCACCATGATGGATACTAGCGAGCCCGCTTCCTCAAAGCGCGCCCCACTCCCTTCCCCTCCGATAACGAAGAGCACGCCTCTTCCTCAAGCTCGCAGTCGGATGATGACGGCTTCACAGCTGTCACCTCCGGTAAGAGGAAGATGAAGAAGCAGAGCTCCTCTCAGGCGTCCAAGGTAGTCGCCATCGACGATAGCCCGTCTACCCACTATGTAGATAGGGATGCTCCCCCACCCTCACCCACCGCCCTCCCCGTAGGATCCTCCGTAGTTTCCCCCCCCACCCCCCGCCCGATCGCGAGTACGCCATCCTCCGCGCAGGATGCCCCCGCCAAAAACCCCCCCGGTCCCAAGAAGGTCGCGCCCCCTCCCCCTGTCTTCATCCAAGACAAGGAGAAGTGGACGGCCATCTCCAAATGGTGTGTTGATCAGAGGATCAGCTACACCAACGCCAGATCGACCCAACAGGGTATAAAAGTCACACTCGCGACGTCCCGCGACTATAGGGACTTCAATACCCTTCTGCAAGCGAGAGGTGTGTCATTCCACACCTACTCCCTCCCAGAAGACAGACAGATCCGTGTGGTGATCAAGAAGATCCCCAAGGAAATCTCCCCATCCGACATCCTAGCAGACCTTCAGTCGCAAAGGATACCAGTAGATGAAGTGCACCGTATGCACCGTTCGCGCGGTAGAGAGGCATACGACATGATTTTAGTCGTGTGCTCCCCGACCGAGGGGCATCACCCCATTTTTAACGTCAAGACGATCTGCAACCTTATGGGCTTCACCATCGAGAAGCCCTGGAAAAACAGCGCCATAGGGCAATGCCATAATTGCCAGCTGTACGGCCATGCGCAGAAGAACTGCCATGCCAAACCCAGGTGCGTCAAGTGCCTGGGCGACCACGGCACTTCGGATTTCTCACGGCCAAAGGATCGCAATCTCTGCGATAGCCCACCTAGCTGCGTGCTATGCGGGAATATAGGGCATACTGCCAATTACCGCGGATGCCCCAAGGCACCAAAGTCGAACCCAGGCAAACTGACCCAGCGTCTCGACGCTCGGCAGACAAAACAGAGGGAATTCCTCATTCCCTCCTCCCAAATCCCCCAGCGGCTAAGTCCTCAAAGACCTAGCCCCTGGACTCAACTCCACCACCAGCAGGCTTTTCCAGCCATGGCCACCGCGAGGCCCCCGCTCCCTCAAACCCCCATGTACTCTCTCATGGATCCGCGTAACCGTGTCCCTCCGCCCTCAGCGGCCACCCCACCCACCGCGCCCGTCGCGCCCACCGCGCCCGCCGCGCCCCCCGCGCCCTCCGCGCCTACCACGCCTTACGCTCCCCCCGCACCCATAGCGCCCGCCTCGAAACCCGTACGTGCTCCTCAAGCACCGCACCCCGCGATCAATTATAATATCGCTGCGCAAAACATTAACATCATTGCCAGCGCCTTCGCCATATTCAGCACGCCCCGGGCGGCTCAAATGGCAAGCGATATCGTCGCCGCTAAGCAAAGCGGCGACATCCAATCTCTCCTGGCCGTATTAGTCGCGAACCAGGACATCACCCAAGCCCTCTCTGTTATCTCATCATCATGAATAACACGGCCTTAAGTAGATTTAAACCCAGATCCCTCAACCTCGGCGTCTTCAACGCAAACGGCATCCATGGTCAACGAGATGAAATATCGGAGTTCCTCCGTGATCATCGAATTGACTTATTCCTCATACAGGAAACCTTCCTAAAACCTAGTCACCGTAATCCAGCCATCGCTAATTACCGTGTAATTCGTAACGATAGGTCGCGTGCCCACTTGGGCGGCACACTAATTTATTATAAAAAGGATCTGTACTGCATCCCTATTGACCCTCCCCCGCTAGCACAATTAGAAGTCTCCATCTGCCGACTAGCTATGACTGGCCATCAGCCGGTTACCGTAGTATCGGCCTACATCCCTCCCAACCTCGCAGGGGGATTCCAACCCATCGCGGACGACCTAAAAATCCTATTTGGCATGAGTGACTCTGTTATCATAGCAGGCGATCTCAACGCTAAACATCCCTCCTGGAATAGCTCCCTTACCAACTCCAGAGGGTATCAATTGTACAATCTCTCCTTCGCTCAAAACTTTGACGTCATCGCTCCGATGACTCCAACCCACTATCCCCACCAAGTTAATCATGCCCCCGACATTCTTGACGTGGCGCTCCTTAAGAACGTCAACCTAAGATTAGACTCAATAGAAACGGTCCACGAGCTTACCTCGGACCACCGACCAGTAGTCATACGAATGGCTCCCCGCATAGGTCCCTCTGACCCCAACCAACCCCCAGCCACCAAAAGGGTGACGGACTGGAGGCAAGTAGGCGATAAGCTGAAAACCAACACATCCCCCCAATTGGACTCCATCCCAAACGTTTTCGATTCAATCGCGGACACGACGGCTGCGATCGACTCGCTCACTGACCATGTGCAAACCGTCCTGAACGACAGTTCAAGGGAGGTTCCTGAAGCGGATAACCGCTACTTGAAACTCCCGGACGATGCGCGTGCTCTGTTGACCGAGAAGAACGCGGCCACCCGTGCATACAGCAACTTTCCCTGTCCCGCCAACAAAGCCCACATGCGCTACTTGCAGAGATCTGTAAAGACACGCATGGCGGAGCTGCGTGACGCGAGCTGGGATAAGATGCTGAGCGAGTTACAGCCCACCCATCAGGCCTTCTGGGAACTCCAGAGAAAACTTAAATCCAAGCAGATAGCTGCCATGCCCCCCCTAGTACGCCCGGACAAAACCATAGCCTTCGACGACATCGACAAAGCAGAATGCCTAGCCGACAGTCTCGAGGCTCAATGCTCTCCCAGCTCCCTACCAGTAGACCAAGCTCACCTCTCAGAGGTAGACGCTGAAGTCGAACGTAAAGCTTCTCTGCCCCCCGTCGAAGACCCCGAAAGTCCTCTGCCTCCCGTCACTCCAGACGAAGTGCATGACATCATCAAAGGTCTCCACATCCGTAAAGCCCCCGGCTCAGATGGAATCACCAATAGGGTGATCCAACTCTTCCCCGCCCACCTTATTATGCTACTGACCACCATCTTCAATGGTGCTCTAAGCAACAATATCTTCCCCCAAGCGTGGAAAGAAGCCACAGTGATAGGTATCCCAAAGCCTGGCAAGCCCAAAACCGAACCCTCCAGCTACCGCCCCATCAGTCTGCTCAAGGTATTAGGCAAAATCTATGAGAGGCTTATTTATAAGCGTCTCAGGGACTACGCTGAAACCAAAGGCCTCATCCCCAACGAACAGTTCGGCTTTAGAGCCCAGCACTCTAGCGTGCATCAAGTCCACCGTATCGTCGAATTCATCGGCGGCGGCTTCTACCGTGGCATGTCGACAGGTGCGGTCTTCTTCGACATAGCGAAAGCATTCGACAAGGTCTGGCACAACGGCTTAATCTTTAAGCTCTACAAACTCGGAGTGCCCGATCGTCTCGTGCTCATCTTACGGGACTACTTGTCGAATCGTACTTTCCGCTATCGCATCGAGGGAGCCCTATCCTCTCCCTGCCAAATCCGCGCCGGAGTCCCTCAAGGCTCCGTGCTCGCCCCGCTCATGTTCTCGCTCTTCACAAGCGACATCCCCAAAAGCAATACGGCGCAGTTGGCTCTGTTCGCAGATGACACGGCCATTTATTGCAGGGGCCGGTCGCAGACTCAGATCCACCTTCTCTTACAACGGGCTGTCAATAACCTTGGCGCCTGGTTTAAGAAATGGAGAATTGAGGTGAACCCCGACAAAAGTCAGGCGGTTTTATTCATAAAACCGCGATCTAGACCCCCTCACATTCCCCGACCACTCACCTTGTTAGGCAAGCCTATCCCCTGGGAGAAGCAAGCCAAGTACTTGGGAGTCATCCTCGATCATTACCTCAACTTTACAGAGCACATAAGGTCGGTTCGCTCGCGGGCCGCCTTCGCTCTCAGTAGACTTTACTACATCGTTAATGCACGCAGCAAATTGTCACTCAAGTGCAAATTGCGCATCTACACAGCGTGCATCCGCCCCATCATGACCTATGCGGGTGTAGTCTTTGCACACACATCCCCCAGAAATATCCATAAGATGCAGGTGATCCAGAACAGATTTCTTAGAAGAGCCACGGGCGCTCCCTGGTATGTCAGGAATATTAACCTCCACCTAGATCTCAAAATCCCCACAATCCATCAGTTCCTAAAACGCATTTCAAAGCGTCATTTTGATTCCGCCGCCAATCACCGCAACCCTCTGGTTGTTGAAGCGGCCAATTATACCCCCTCCCGTATTAGTCGATTTCGCCGTCCTAGGCATGTCCTCTCCGATCCAGATGATCCAACCACTCTCCTCCAGGAGAGCAATAGGGCCAACAGTACAGTGCACAAACACACCCGACACCCGTCGTACCGACCTCGCCGCCGAGGTCCTCCGCGCGCGCGACCCTCACGAGTAAATAATACTCCCCCCCGACCCTTGTCCGATGAAGCGCCAGCCCGCGCCGCAGCTGAGCGCGTAGCTTTAAATTCCCCGTCTAATAATAATATATCCGTGATCCAGCCTGTCCCATCTTGCTGTCCCCCCCTCAGCGACGCCCTAAGCCGAGGTTCGTACCCCACAGGGGGTGCCCTTAGCGAGCGTTCGCCTAATTTTAATTTAGAATAGTTGCTCCTGGCTGGAGGCTTTGAGTGTAGTGCTTAAGGCAGCCACAGAATTGTTCGGTTGAGCAGTAAATACCTTAGTGGTATACCTGCGAGATGCCATAGTTAAAAAAAAAAAAAAAAAAAAAAAATGTTCTTTTCACTTTGAAGAATCATATTTCAACCGGATACTCAATAAATTAACATTATGTGACGATGCTTTACCTTCACGAACCTTATTGGTAAGTAACATGTTATAAATATGTCCAACATGATTCTCTACTAGTGGCTGGTGTTGAAACTGGTGATGTCCGTATTTGCAATATTTATTTAATGGAAACAAAGAGTGATGTAAAGAATGTGTTTGAGTGTGGTCTTAAGACATAAGATCAATTAAAAATTGTATTAATAAAATCAAGAAACAATAAAAATACTAATTTTTTTTTTTGCTTGTTTACAGCCTGCGATTTGAACAAATATGTCTGGCATTCTAGATGAGAATGATCAAAATCAGACAAACTCACGATGTAAAAGAGATATAGATGAATTTGAGATACAAATATTATGGGAAGAAATCTACTGAAAGAATATCACATAGAAATTACCGGAACAAAATTGTATTGTTCAGAACTGAATGAGATTGATTTATTTAATATAACTTTATTATAATTAGTGTTGACTTTTAATTAAAACCCACAATCATTTGCGTGTTAGAAACATAGCATCAAAAATATTAATTATGGTGGCTCCGCCAATTTTCAAAATTTCTTTATTTCTTTTTCACTGGTTATCCGTGAAATTCAAATTTGTATGTTGATCAAAATGAGATACACAAAGATAAAATGATAAAATAATAATAATATAAATTATAATATTTCATTTAAAAATTACCATCTGCGGGCCATTGGCGGAGCCACCTTTTAGAGGTATGAGGAACAGGGTGTAAAATTCATTCATCTTCTATAGAAAAGGGAGGACCCTCCGACCAGACGGGTGTCGTGTCTGCCGGGCAACAGCCCGATATTTTTTTTGAAGTGAAAACTTTAGGCGCGTTGAGCACTTTTTGGGTGAGCAAAAATCATGGAATTCCCGTCATCTTCACCGGACGTTTTCCAATAGCTATATGTATACTGTGTATATATGTGTACTTTTTGGGTGAACAAAAAGCTTGAAACTCGTGACATCGTCATCGCACGCTTCCCACATAGATATATCGGCAACGAGATGAACTTGTTGCTTATAGTATAAAATGGAGTGAAATCAGTTAGAGAATACTAGGTCGATAAAAGCAGTAAGTATATATCTGTCCTCCAGGTTTCAACCTATTACAATGGGAAACTTCAAAATAAGTTCTACGGTTTAGCCGCGAAAGAATGACTAAGCAATTAAATTAAAAACAAACAAATGAAAGGCATATGTCAGAAAACTTGGAGTAGGTATTTTTACCCGTAAATATTGTACTGTGACATTATGAAAACATTCTCACAATCTTTTATCGATATTATAACATAGAAATATCGATAAGGGCTGCCCTAGTAGACGCCATTTTATCCTCTCAGAAAAGTGTAGGTATGGCACGTTTTTTTTGTAGGTATGCCAAGTCCATGTTATATGTCAATGCCGCTGCTATGGACGCCATATTTGTTTGTTTTAAGATGGTTTTATGTCTATCATAGTCTGTGGTTGTCTTCAATACGTAGTCTGTGTGTGGCATTTTCGAAATTGTGCTTCTGGCTACCGTTCGCTACCTAAACAAAGTAGAAGAAGAAATTTGTGGTATAAACACAAAGAAATATGATAAAAGTGTAATATTTTACGCCATTTTTGCACCGAATGAGCGACATCTAAACGCAAAATGCTAAAATATTCGCTAAGCTCAACTTTCATTTAAATGCTTTGTGCGGACGTTTTATCAATTTACCCATAGGTGGCGCTGTGCAAATACGTAATTTTTTTGAATCACGGTGCTAAATTTTTCTGCGAATAATTGATGATTGATGACCCTCTCAGTTTATTCTTACATCATCGTCGATCGATAGGTGATGAAAATTGTTGATATTGTTGGTTGTGGGTTATTTCGGTTCTTTCGTTGAAATAGTTGTTGCGTTCGGTTGTACTGTACCTACTTTGGTTAATTGGTTCGAATCATAAATGAATGATAGGTCTCGCTGCGCTCGACCGCAGCGAGACCAATCATTTATCTATGTAAGGTTCGAATGTTCGTTTTTGTACGATTGGTTAAATGTTAAATTTTCTCAAGTTGCGTTCAATATAATTGAGTTGATTTGAGATAATTTAGAATAGATAGAACAAAATACTAAAAAATATTCTTTTTAGTCTTTTGTCTCTTTCTATGTTGTTAAAATTGTTAGATGTCCATGTCGTTCTAATATTTTTTTCGGGTATCACAAATAGTTCGTAATTATGTTGTACGATTGTTTATACATTTTCTTAAGTTGAAGTAAAAATTGAGTTGAATAGGGTTGAGGTAATTTGACAATACAATATAAATACGGTGGCTATACAATCTGATCAGTTTAAAAATTATTACTTCTTAGGTATTTGTGTTCATGTGACCACAGACCTGCGGGCCTATATTGTTTAAGCGACTCCAGTTTCCCATAAAAACATAATTTGCACACACACATTAACAAGTCCCAGGGACAAACATTCTCCATCGTTGGCATTGATCTACGAAAAAAATGTTTTTCCCATGGGAAATTATATGTTCGTCTATCACGAGTTGGATCATCCGAAAAGCAGATTATTTTGCAACCGGAAAATAAAACAACCTGAAACGTTGTAGGTGTATCAGAGAAGCTTTTAATTAAATAGGTACCTCATATTATATTATTGACGTTTACATTTTTAAATGATGGTTTGTAACTATATTTGAAATTATATGTGAAGGCGATGCACCTAGATTATGATTACTATACCACGATAGGTAAAAAGAATGAAAAATTAAGCAATGCCAGATAAATTAATTCTGTGATAGATGCATGGTGCTCATATATTTACAAATATTGTAAAATTATACGATATTCCTAACATTTTAACAAGTAATACTAATAAGTCTGTGTGCGAGTTCAAGTAATCACAGAAAAAAAACCACTGATAAAAAAAAATATTACCTATAGGTAGGTACACTTAAATAATTAGCAACCAGTTTGATTTTCTCTAGACTAAATTGTCATAAGGAGCAGGACCAGCATGTTTCCAAGCAAGTCAAATATTTCGCTATTTTGTTTAATATAATGTGAAACCGTATTAGTATCGGTATAATAATACTAATTCTGGGCCAATTGTGTAATACTTAAAAATTAGAATTTGAGATTTCAGCCAAGTGAGCCAGTTAGTTTTCGCATACAATTATTATAATTTCAAATGAAATTTCTTCACAACTACAAGCTGAAATAGAAAGATAAATACCGTTACAATAAGTCTGAAGTAAAAAATAATGAAGTAGTTATCGGTGGAAAACGAACAGAAAGACTATGTCGAAGATGAGAAAAAGAAGTTGGTCGTAAAGTGCAAATTTTGCGGTTCTTAGATAATAGAAAATGAATCAGCGAAGTATATCACACTAAAGGGCTGCGTCGCGTCGGAATGTATCGAAGGCGCGGCGCCCTAGACCACAGATGTTAAAAAATAATCGATTATAGAAAAAATCGATTATAAATCGATTTAAAAAAAAAAACGGGTTTTTTAATCGATTTACATATATCAAAAAATCGATTTCTTTTTCACTGTCGATTTTTTCACCCGCAACGGCCGCAACACTTAGTTTTTTAGTCAGGGTTCAGGAGCCATCTGTGCGTTTAACGTTATGTCATCAATTCTGTACGTTGAAAACCTAAATTATCCCAATTAGCGTTAGGCACCTTCTGGCTCCGGCTTCTTCGGCTCCAGCGGAAAGATTATTTTCGAAAGCTGGCGCCATACTAACAAAGACCTGGAGCCAAATACTATCATCAAAACGTTTACCAAAACTTTGATTAGTTTTTAACTTACATTGCCTACAGACTCATTAATTTATTTTAGACTGGAGAAATGAAAAAAAAAAAACTTTTTGCCACTTTACAACTTGTTGATTATTAAGGCGCTACCCCGAGCTAAGTGGCATCGATAAAAGCATCGAAATAAATTTAAAAAAATGGATTCTTGGAGTTTGTTACAAAGAGGTAAAAGTATTTTTACGTTGTTAAAACAGGGCTCAAAGTGTTTCGTATCCAAAGTATGTAGATATCAAAAGTGTCAAAAACGGCCACTTTTGACACTTTTGATATCTACTTTGGATACGAAATACTTTGAGCCGGTCGAGGTCAAGGTCGAGTGTGTTGTCGCGACACTCAGGGGTGACCGAGAGCTTTTGGCGGGAGCACACCTGGAGTCCGAGTCAGTACACAGTACAAAATCATACAAACAAAATAATTTCCAGTATGGAAAATGATGCGGGACCCTCCCCCTCTCTCTTGAACCCCCCAGAACCTTCAGAATACACATTTTCTATGACAAGACTGGTATACAAAAAAAAATATTAAAAATAAACTATACGTTTCCGGCGGGGGGAATGAGGGGGGATGGCATTCACCCACCCCCCAATATTCCCCCCCCCCAACCCCCACCCCCTATCGAGGCAGCACGTTTCAAAACTTTAACAGTGTTAAGTGTCGTGCAAGTTTTTTTTGGATGTAAAAGCGAGAGTCATCCCGTCCGAGTCGGGGTGCCCCAAGTCCCGACACGACGTAGGATGCAAGAGCGAGCGAAGCGAGCTCGGGACTTTTGGCACCCCGACACGGACAGGTTAGGTTAGAAGGGGATGGCGAGCGAATAGACCCCACCATCCCCTTCGTGGTTATTTTTTTTTAAACCACCCAGAAATAGGTCGAAAACGCTTTGCTAAAAGGAGCCTTGACCTCAGAGCTTGATACAAGGTAATATTCCAAGATTTGAGCATTATTTGGTTTGACCTTGACTTTTGGGGTGCATGACCTTGACTCTTGGGTGCTGACCTTCACCTTGAAGATGTGTTTGACTTTGGTATTGCTTGGAAACTAATTAAGGCCCGCCATGTGATCTTCGCCACGTTCACTTCGTTTTTTTTGGAGTTCTTGACAAAGGGCTTGGAAAGTCGTTTTGTTTAGCCGAAATTGCTGCACAAATAAAGTTTCACGCATTTCGCGTAGGTATTTTCTCCATGCACTGACAATTTATGTCACTTTTTTGGCGCCTAAGCCACACTTCTTCCTTATGATTGCACCACAACATATTTAAAGTATGCATTTTATATGCTAAATGGTAATGAAAGTCCAAAAATATGGTAAATAAACAAAACACTGCGTTTTCTCTTGGGTCTCGGCGATCGCTTAGCTATCGTTCAAAAACTACGACATCGTTTCGTTAGCGCTTGTCAAAACTGTAACTTGGCTACCATTTCTATGGGTCTAGCGATCAACGTTGTAGAATAGATAGAAACGATCACATTTCATTCTAACATTTTGAACGATTGTAAACTTGTCTACGAATTTTCTATTCGTTTGTTCTGACCACGTGACTTAACGTTGTGATGATGTCATTCCTATACATTTTATTAGTATAAAATTGTTTTCTACTAGCGTTAACGATTGTAGATTGTCAACTTGGCTAAGCCTTCTGATCATAATTATACTTAACCAACTAGTATGTACCATATCCTACGAATAAATATCTTTATCTTTCTCTAATCACATCACTAGAATCGGGATACAAAACTAATTTCCCAGAGACGCACTGCTCAGTATCTCTAATAGTCTGTGCTCTGCTCTGTCACACCATTGACATATAAAATGACATATAAAACTTATAAGTCAATGTGTCACACACAGAGTTGACAGAATACTTTTTCCGCTCTGTAATCTTGCTTTCGCGTATAGAGCTGTGGCTACTTACTATTCACAGAGTACATTTGCTACTATTCCTATTAAATCCCGTGCCCCGACCTAGGGTGAGTTTTGCCAGTATACTGATCGCGACGATAGGTCGTGGTGACGCAAATGAAAATGAGTGGACTGTATAACATACCCTCCGAAGCTGCGAGACGCAAAACGTCATAAGTGGGCCCAAGCACCGTGCGTTGACAGATGCCGCGATAAGAATAAACAATGGGCACAAAAAATGGTCTCCTGCTGTTTATATTGGCTCTCGGCGCACAATGTAAACTTTGTTGTGTTGTTGAATACATAGAGCATCATATTACGTATAAACAATGCTCGTAGGACGAGAATCATATTTGTAAAAAAAATGTTATTATCAGATAAGGCGGGAAAAACCTGTTTGTTCCTGTTTTGTTTGGCTATTTCTGATAAAACTACTGTTTCAATTTACAGGAAACTTTGCAAGTTACATAATGAATAGATAAGTAATTTAACAAAAGCGTTTGTTTGAGAGTCCTACGTAACATTTTCAAATGATTGAAACTCAAATTTCATAGCGCGCGGAGCCATTTTTGTGAGTTTGCGTACTATTACGCGTAACTTTTATTTCTGATAAAACGACTGTTTCAATTTACAGGAAACTTTGCAAGTTACATAATGAATAGATAAGTAATTTAACAAAAGCGTTTGTTTGAGAGTCCTACGTAACATTTTCAAATGATTGAAACTCAAACTTCATAGCGCGCGGAGCCATTTTTGTACTATTACGCGTAACTTTGAAAATTCACATCCGAGTTACAGTGACTTATTTCATTTTTTTTTTTATTAGGATACTATTTATACCTTTATTGACGGATATCTACCCCTAACTCGTAATAAATATACCATTATAATTGTATCGATCGACATTTTATCGTCACTGTACTGAGCGTCACCATGGCGAACGTCACAGTGAAGAATGTGTCACTTTCAACTTTTTTTTAGTGTTCCCTGTTAATTTTTTTGGTAGTGAAGCATTCAGTGTACTAGAATATCATTCTCCCCATAGACTAAAATTGCCACAAACGATATAAACCCTTAATTCCATGTATACTTAGAGATTTTTACCGCGTGAACCAGGTGGAACAATATCGTTCCAGCGCGGCTCACAATGCTCACATCCGAGTTACAGTGACTTATTTCATTTTTTTTTTTTTACTAGGATACTATTTATACCTCTGTTGACGGATATCTACCCCTAAGCCCCTAACTCGTTATTATATACCATTATATTTGTATCGATCGACATTTTATCGTCACTGTACTGAGCGTCACCATGGCGAACGTCACAGTGACGAATGCGTCACTTTCAACTTTTTTTTTTGTGTTCCCTGTTAATTTTTTTGGTAGTGAAGCATTTAGTGTACTAGAATATCAGTCTCCCCATAGACAAAAATTGCCACAAACGATATAAACCCTTAATTCCATGTATAATTAGAGATTTTTACCGCGTGAACCAGGTGGAACGATATCGTTCCAGCGCGGCTTGACGGCGCGGGACAGGTGGATCAACGTTGATCCGCTCGCAGCTTTATCAATGAGAGAAAAATATGAATTACAAACGGGTCGGTTATAAAGTAACAAGAAAAATGGAGAATATGAAAAACGCGTAAGCGCAGCCGTGCGTGGAGGTGTGCAACAGCTGACTGGTGTGGCGCGGGCGCCCGCCTTCCGTTGTACGGCCGGCTGGCTCGCCGCTGTCCCCGCACCCCTCGTTCACTGCCGCCAGCGCGCGGCGATGGTGAGAGTAGTGGTCTCAACAATACTATAGTGTGTTATCTATGATAGTAGTCTTTGGGTGAGTTCCACATTAGTTTGGTAATAATACAAGTTCGCGCAAAACTTTATGAGCTCTCGGAACATGCACGCTAGTGGCTGCGCAGTACGCATATTATAGGTATCCGAGGGACGGGACAGGGCGTCGGGGAGGGCACCGGCCCCCGCGCCCCGCGCCCTACCACCGCTCGCGTCCCGTTGCGCCGTGCCTTAGTGTGAGTGCTACGTTCGTACACAACACTGGCGCGCGTTGAAGACGAAAGTACAATCGGGTGCAACAATTAATTTTCATTGCTTTTGTAAATTTTTGTTACTGTTATTTGTTTTCATTAATTTGTTTCAGGTAATGCCGTTGTTAAGTTTTGTCACCGTTATATTGTATTTGTTATTTGTTTGTTCTATTAAAGTGGTTTCTTGCTGCTATCGAACTTTTTGGTTTAAATATGCCTCGCGGACGCTTTACGCTACGTCGCCAAAAACGTAAAATGGTGTTTGATGTTTTCAACTTTATGGAAAAGGAAGCTGAAGACGGTCTACAGTATGACCTGAAAATGGTGCAAAAGCAAACTGCGGCAGCTACAGGTGTCTCTCTAAGTACAATAAAGAGAATTTTAGCTGCTGCAAGAGACCCAAACATGCCAAGTGTCAGTATGGCACCAGTTTGAAGAAATGTATATGGAAGGTGTAACTCCGTCATAAATAAATAAATGCACAAGTTTTATATTAATATTTTAATTTACTTAAATAAATACCTACCTGTTTGGTCTAATATCTTACTGCACGTAAAAAATACCTGAAATCAAAATACTTTTTGATATGCATAATTGTACTATAACAAATTTTAAAAATCTTACAATAATGATTGTGCGTTCAACTGTACCATGCGCGGTTACGTTAGGGATGTGACATTGTACATAAAAAATCGATTATTAATTAATCGATTGTTTTCCCAAGTAAAAAAATCGATTTAAAAATAATCGATTTTTGTATTGATAATAATCGATTTTTCTAAAATAATCGATTTTTTCCGCTATTTTTTTTGAGAGATTAAATTAAACACCTTTGTTATCGATAATCACACTATCAAAGCATTAAAGCTCTGTTTAATTAATCTTTTAAAAAAAAAAAAATCAACAAGTTATAAATTTAAAGTGGCAAAAAGTTTTTTTTTTCATTTCGCCCGTCTAAAATAAATAAATTAAGTTTTTGGGCAATGAAAGTTAAAAACTATCAAAAGTTTTGGTAAACGTTTTGATAGTATTCGGCTCCAGGTATTTGTTAGTATGGCACCAGCTTTCGAAAATAATTTTTCCGCTGGAGCCGAAGAAGCCGGAACCAGAAGGTGCCTAAACGCTAATTGGGATAATTTAGGTTTTCAACGTACAGAATTGATGACATAGCGTTAAACGCACAGATGGCTTTAACGTCATTCACTGACGAACTTCGTAGTTAGTGGTTCACGGCACTTTGCGGCTTCGCGCTCCTGACTAAAAAACTAAGTGTTGCGGCCGTTGCAGGTGAAAAAAAATCGACAGTGAAAAATAAATCGATATCGACAGTGAAAAATAAATCGATTTTTTATTAATCGATTTTTTTAAATATAAAAATCGATTATTATTTTAAAAAAATCGATTTTTAATCGATTTTTTCTATAATCGATTATTTTTTCACATCCCTAGGTTACGTACTCGGGCCTAACTTCAGAGGGCTCATAAAGTTTTGCGCGAACCCAGACGCTCTGCGCTGGATATAACCTATATTGATTTTACTACATATTATTATGTGATATTTGATTTCGCGTGTCATTGTCGGACACGCGGCTTAGTTATCCAGCGCACTGGTTATGGTAATTTATATGTACTGCTGCTGCATCAAGGTGGTGTAGTGCCTTGCTGTGCTATTGTTAGTGATCCAACTGCTAGGATCACGTTACTTTGTGTTTTGTGCACTCGTGCTCGCATACTTAACCTAATCTTGGCATCTGTCAATGCGCCACGCTATGTTTGCAAACTCTCTGCCTGTAAACCGCTGCGATGTGCTGAGCGTCTACTTACTATGCTTCCCACACTGTTCCTTGGCTTGAAAAGGGGAAGAAGCTGGCACATCGCATGCGGCTTGCTGCTATCTTGCACCGCATCTAACACGCGCTCCCTATGGCGCTTCCAGGGTTCCTTGTACGGGCCGAGGGCAGGACCCCTTACCCAATCCTGCTGCTGATGCGTGGCTGTGCTGCACGCTTCCTACGCATGCTAGCGAGGGCTATCTAAGGCCTGACAACCTGTGCCGCCACGTGCCTGTGCTGACAGGCCTGTGACCTGTGCTGACAGGCGGCCTCCACGTGCTACCGCCGCTAGCTACCTCCGCGACCTGTGCTGACAGGCCTCCGCGACCTGTGCTGACAGGCCTCCGCGGCCACGTCTGCCACGTGTTAGCTGCAGCGAGCCTGTGACAGGCCCCCCACGTCTGCCACGTGTAGCCAAGGACGGTACCCTACCTCTCTTTAAGTGTGCAACTGCTCAGTACCACACAGTGTTAGGACCTTACCCGCGACCTAGCCGTGTTACTAAATTATTAATATATGTAGGTATTCGAGCTGTTTTACTATCTACTACCTACCCTATCATTAACGGCCTGCGTAGCCTACTCTGCGCAGCACTAGCCATTACAGTGGCGCCCAACTTTTAACTAGCCTACCTAGCCTAACACTGTTCTGTTCTGAGCCTAGCACATTGCTCTCTGTACATCGTTGCGGTATATAAATTTGTTTTACTGTTACTGTTATTTTCAAGCCCTATTACTTGTATACCGTACCAACTTATTTTGTAATAATGGGAACTCATCTTATGTTTACTTATCTAAAAACCCATGCTGGCAGCGGTGAAATGCATATTTTACTAAAAATTACACTTCTTGTGATTTCTAAACTAAAGATGGAGCTGTCAAACCTATTTAACCTAAAACATTCATATGACTACTACAAATAGTTATATATTTTGATTACAAAAATAATACTCAAAAATAATAACATAACCTAACTTGTAACTTTGCTAAAATAAAAAATTCAATCTTGATAAACCTACATACATCATTTAAATGCAACTAAAGACCATAACTACCATCTAAATAACAAAAATACTATTATATTATGGACAGCTATCACTAAACAAACTACCTAATTATTTGTTAACGGCCTGCGCAGCCTACCCTGCCGCAGCCCTAGCCGTTACAAATAATCTACCAAATACATTTAACTACATTCCTAACTACTACTATTTACCTAGTCACTTAAATTAATAACTACCAACTACAACAAAATGACTACCTATCTAATTAGTAACAAAACTCATAAAATAGAACTTAAATCAACTAAAATTATATTGATGTTTATTCATTATAAAAACAATTAACAGCTGTTAACTACAATATAATATTCAACTATTTATTACAATAAAATATTCATATTGCAATACAACTATTACATTGCTAACTACTACTGTTTATCTAATCACAATTTTACTAGTAACTTTTATGACGCTCAACAATAAAATAAAATAAAAACTACTTAATATAACCTAAAATGGAACTGATGCCAGAACAAGTATGGTCAGTAACCGACTGTACTACTATTTCCTATACATAATATCCTTACACACATTCATACATACCAATCAAACGATTTCTAACACTAATAATGAATTGTTGTCAAACAAATACAATAAACAACAATTACTTTAAAACTAAACCCTCTAAACCTAACTAATTTTCATTATCAACTAAACCTATGTTAACAACTGACTACCAGTACAGATCAAACCCCACTAACACACTAATCTACCACTGCTAAACTAACCTAACCCAACCTACCCCCACTAACCTACTGCTATTAACCAATTCTATCCCACAAACAATTGCACACAGCCACTACCTACTGTGACTACATTTATCCAACAATTATCATAACATAATATCTAAACTTCAACTATTTGGAAAATCCAAACTGTTGGGGATCACTCGGGCTTTTGAAGAAAATAATAACACGAAGTAGGATATTTTTCTGGAGGCATACGGTGGCGAGGAATAGGGAGCTTCTTAGTATTTCTTCAGAGTTGTTCACTTGTCGAGCGCTGTGTCGACAATATATATATTTTTTATTTTTTTATATGACATCTCGCAATTGACTCTCAGATTGAGGTCGCAGCTGCTTAACCGGACTATCCTGTAGATGCCTTAAGCTACTAAACTTAAAGCCTCCAGCCAGGGGCATAAACTTCACTAGGTTAATATTATGCGAACGCTCGCTAAGGGCATCCCCTTTAGGGTACCATCCTCGGCTTAGGGCGTCGCTGGCGGAAGGACAGCAAGATGGGACGGGCTGGATCAAACAGTTATTAATATTATTATTACTTGGGGAATTTAAAGCTACATTTCTCAGCATTACGCGGGCTGGCACTTCTGCGAGCAAGGGTTGGGGGGGAGTATTGTTTAATCGGGAGGGTCGCGATCGCGGAGGACCTCTGCGGCGAGTTCGGAATGCGGGTTTTTTTTTACTGTGGTGTATTGTGCTGGTGCCCCGATTGCTTTCCTGGAGGAGGGTTATAGGGTCATCTGGGTCGGGGAGAACATGCCTCGAACGGCGGATCTTACTGATTCTAGAGGGGACACGCGTTCTTCTCAGTCAACAGATCACGCGCATCGTCGGGTAGCTTCCAGAGGCGGTCGCTGCTCTCTGGAACCTCCCGTGAACAATTGTTCACGACTGATTGTACGTGGTCGGTGAGTGAGTCGATCGTGGCCGTCGTGTCAGCGATAGTCGAAGTGGTCGGGGATAGAGTCCAATTGGGGGGACGTGTTGGATTTCAGCCGAGTGCTTACTCTCTTCCAGTCCCTTACCCTTTTGGTGCGAGGAGGTTGGTTGGGGTCGGAGAGACCTATGCGCGGGGCCAGTCTAGTGATGATTGGACGGTGGTCAGAGTTAAGCTCATAAAGAAAGAAAATACGTTTATTTGCGGTAAACATGACGCAAAATAGAGCTTACACAAAAAAAAAAAAATATATATAGAAACACACCCTCACCGCACCTCACTCGCTCATGTACCGTTTCTATTGATTCTAGTCGTAGATTGACGTTCTTAAGGAGCGCCAAGTCTAGGACGTCGGGGGTGAAATTAGGGTTGTGAGGGAAATGAGTGGGAGTCATTGGAGCAATGACGTCAAAGGTCATACAGGAGGAAAGATTAAACGATGTTGTCCTCTTGTGGAGGTTCTGGTACTATTCCAGGCAGGGTGTTTGGCGTTGAGATCGCCCGCTATAATAACGGAGTTACTCATGCCGAATAGGACAGAGAGTTCGCTTTCGAGGAGACGGAGGTCTTCTGTAAAGCCTTGAGGAGGGAGGTAAGCCGAGATTAGGGTGATTGGCTGATGGCCGGACATACCTAGTCGGCAAATAGATACTTCTAGTCGAGAGAGGGAGGGAGGGTCTATTGGGATGCAATAGAGTTCCTTTTTGTAATAGATAAGGATACCGCCCATGTGATATCGAGTCCTATCATTGCGAACAATTCGATAGTTGGCAATTGATGGATCTCGTTTGTTTGGTTTTAAAAATAATTCTTGTAAGAGGAGAATGTAAATTTGATGGTCGCGGAGGAACTCTGCGATCTCATCGCGTTGACCCTCTATGCCATTTGCATTGAAGATGCCTAAAGTGAGGGATCGGGGTTTAAACCTAGTATTAACGGCGTTATACATTATGGGTTTTTATGAAAGTTACTAAGGGCTGATAGGGCTTGGTTAATGTCTGGATACGCGTTGTAGATTGCCTGGATCTTGTAGAGATCCCCGGTGGCTTGAGCGGCAACGATTTCATTGGCCATTTGCATAGCGCGCAGGCATGGAAGGCTGTGAAAGCCGTAAAAATAACATTAAAGAGGCCCAGTTGGGGCCTACTGGGTGAGCGGTCGTGGTGTGGGGACGCGCTGCTGCGGGGGCAGGTGCGGGTTTTGGGTGGGCCGTAAAAATATGGAGACGGGGGTCCATGAGGCTGGGGATTGGGGGTTTACCCGTTTGAGAGGGTTGAGAGGGGCCCATGGATGGGAAAGCCTGCTGATGGTGAGGGTAGTTCTACGGACTAGGCCTCTGAGTGCTTAGTCGCTCGGGAAATGCTGAGGATGGTATCTTGTGAGATGATGGGGATTCCCTCTGCTGATGGGCGTTTGCACGCTTAGTTAGCTTGGGGGAAGAAGATTTGGGGGCCTTAGGGAAGCAACGGTAGTTGGCTGGGTGACCCTCCTGTCTACATAGCATACAGCTGGGAGGGCTGAGGCATTGAGTTTGGTCCTTAGGGCGTCTGCACTCAGCGGTTCCATGCTCGCCCAAGCACTTAACGCACCTGGGTTTTGCGTGGCAAAACTTTTGCGTGTGCCCGTAATGTTGGCAGTTGTGGCATTGGCCTACAACGCCGCTCTTTCTGGTTTTCTCAATTTCGAGACCCGTTAGATGGCAGATTGTCTTCACTTTGAAGATAGAGTGGTAACCCTGAACTGGGGGGTAGATGACGAGCACCATCTCAAATGCTTCGTCGCCTCTAGCGCCATTTGGAGACATCCGTCCACTTCTCTTGTCCTGAATGAACACAGGGGGTGGAGGGGGGACCTCTTTTCGGTTCGGAAGTAGGTGGGGAGGGGGCAACCTGTGCGGAGGATGACGCAATCGGGTGGGGGGTAGTAGCAGAGGAAGCTACGGGCGGGCGAGTCGCGGGTGTAGCTGCGGGGGTGGGGGCATGGGAGGGTGTAGCGAGCACGGACTCGTCTACCGCTGCGACCTTATTGGCCTGATGGGAGATTTGTTTTCGGTTTTTCCTCTTCTTTCCCTTATCTTGGACGGGGACGAAGCTCTCGTCCTCGGAGTGGGTCGAGGTGGAGCACGATCTGAATTTGGCTTCAGTTTCGGAGATGAATGGGAAAGGGGTCATGGCGCGCTGGGGTTAAGCGGCCGGCTCATAAGCGGGCTCTCAAGGAGAGGAGAGCCTGTTAACACATCGCTGAACGCGTCTGTGTTATTAACGGAGGGAGAGGCGGAGGGCGTCTTTATTTCATTGAGTTCTGGGCCGAACTCAATGGCTAGGGCAGGTAGGCGCTCGAGTAATTTCTCGATCGCATACACCAATGCCCGTAATACCCAACAGGGCATTAAAGTACAGGTCCCCACGTCCCTTGGCTATAGGGACCTCACCACCCTTCTCCGAGCTAGGGGTGTGGCATACTACACCTTTTCTCTCCCAGAGGAAAAACAGTCCCGCGTGGTCATAAAAAGGATCCCACGCGAGATCCCTACGACCGACATCCTAGCCGACATCCAGTCGCAAAACGTCCCGGTGGACGAAGTGCAGCGAATGCACCGCGCTAGAGGCGGCGAAGCATTTGACATGGTGCTCGTCATCTGCCCCCCAGTTCAGGGTTACCACCCTATATTCAAGGTGAAGTCAGTTTGCCACCTCACGGGTCTTGAGATTGAGAAACCCAAAAAGAGCGGAGTTGTAGGCCAATGCCACAACTGCCAGCTCTACGGCCACACCCAGAAGTTCTGCCACACAAAACCCAGGTGCGTTAAGTGCCTGGGCGAGCATGGCACCGCGGAGTGCTCGCGCCCTAAAGACCGCACTCAATGCCTCAGCCCTCCCAGCTGTGTGCTATGTAGACAGGATGGTCACCCAGCCAACTACCGTGGCTGCCCTAAGGCCCCTAAATCTTCTTCCCCCAAGCTGACGAAGCGTGCAAACGCCCACCAGCAGAGGGAATCCCCTTCCACATTCAAAGTACCATCATCGGTACTGGCTGAGTGACTAAGCCCTCAGAGGCTTAGCCCGTGGAACTACACACACCACCAACAGGCTTTCCCATCCATGGCCCCCTCTCAACCCACTCAACCCTCCCAAACGGTGAAATCCCCAGACTTATGGACCCCCGTCTCCGCATTCTTACGGCCCCCCCAACACTTGCACCTGCCCCCGCAGCAATACGGCCCCCAACCACGACCGCTCCCCCAGTAGGCCCCAACTGGGCTTTTAATGTCATCTCTACGGCTTTCATAGCCTTCCATAGCCCGCGCGCTATGCAAATGGCTAACGAAATCGTTGCCGCTCAAGCCGCCGGGGATCTCTACAAGATCCAGGCAATTTACAACGCGTACCCTGACATTACGCAAGCCCTATCAGCCCTCAGCAACATCAACAAAAACCCATAATATATAACGCCGGTATTACAAAGTTTAAACCCCGATCCCTCGCTCTAGGCATCTTCAATGCAAATAGCATAGAGGGTCAACGCGATGAGATCGCGGATTTCCTCCGCGGCCATCAAATTACATCCTCCTCTTACAGGAATCCTTTTTAAAACCACACAAACGAGATCCATCAATTGCCAACTATCGAATAGTTCGCAATGATAGGACTCGATGCCACAAGGGCGGCACCCTTATCTATTACAAAAAGGAACTCTATTGCATCCCAATATATCCTCCCTTCCTCTCCCGACTAGAAGTCTCTATTTGCCGACTAGGTATTTCCGGCCATCAGTCCATGACCTTACGTTTTTTTTTTTAGATTAACTGTCATTTTCAGAGCACATAAAGCAGGCCCGCTCGCGACCCGCTTTCGCTCTAGGTAGACTTCACTCCATGCTAAATGCGCGTAGCAAACTGTCACTTAGGTGCAAATTGCGAACGTACTTGGCGTGCATCCGCCATATCATGACCTATGCGTGCGCCGCCTGGGCACAAGCCTAACCCCGACACGTGCATAGAATGCAAACGCTCCAAAACCGTTTCCTACGAATGGCAACGGGAGCCCCCTGGTATGTTAGGAACGAGATCCTCCATCTCGACCTAAAACTCCCCACTATTATTATTTATTATTATTTATTTATTTCAATCAACTTTGGATCATAGGTACAATTAAACAGAATTAAAAATTATAAAAACATCAACACAAATAAAATCGGCATGACAATTAAAATTAAAATCACTATAGCCCAATTTCTAAAACGCAATTCAAAGTGTTTCTTTGATAAAGCCGCCCTTCACCGCAACCCTCTGATTGTTAAAGCGGCCAGTTATGTCCTCTCTAAAAATCAGTAAGATCCGTTGTCCGAGGCATGTTCTCACCGACCCAGATGATCCTATAACCCTCCTTCAGGAAAGCAATAGGGACACCAGCACAATACACCACAATAAAAAAAGACCCGCATTCCGACCTCGCCGCCGAAGTCCTCCGCGATCGCGACCCTCCCGAGTAAATAACACTCCCCCCTGACCCTTGCTCGCAGAAGCGCCAGCCCGCGTAATGCTGAGAAATGTATCTTTAAATTCCCCAAGTAATAATAATATTAATAACTGTTTGATCCAGCCTGTCCCATCTTGCTGTCCTCCCGCCAGCGACGCCCTAAGCCGAGGTTCGTACCCCCACCCACAGGATAGTCCGGTTAAGCAGCTGCGACCTCAATCTGAGAGTCAACTGAGAGATGCCATATCAAAAAAAAGCTCCGCCACTTTATTTCGATTGCGGACGTCATAGAGGCAAGGTAATGAATTAATATGAGAGGTTTATTATGCTTACATAAGCTTATCATAGGTTTTCTATTATACTAAGTTATATACTTTACTATTTACTACCTTAAAATGTTCCACATCTTATTTTCTAACGTTTCACATTTTACCCACTGTTTTCTACTGTAAAACGCTCTAATTTCTTGTTGGTACATTAAAGACTTAAAAGATAATTACAATTTTACTATACCTATATATTCAACGGTTGGACCAATTTTCACAATTCCAACGCTCAAAATTGTTTTAAGGTTATCGCTAAACAATACAACAAACAGAATTCAAATATCTCCTACGACAAAAAAGTACATTTTCAAGTTAACAAATATTTACGTACACAAAATTCTTTAATTTTTCTCTTTAAATTGACTTTACGTTACGTGACGAGGTTAATCTTTACAATTTAATAGGATTCTTACGAGATCAATGTAATATCACATAAATCTAACTATAATCTCACATAACAAATAAAATACAATTTTATGCACCACAGATAGGGTTTCTAAAGTTTTGCACTACGAACACTGATTCTATGTAGGTACTGGGTAGCGCCGCTACTTGCGCATACCAACGAGTTGACGTTAGGGCGTCGTACACACAAACAGTACTATAGGATGATGGTCTACCTCATCCATCTTATACTTCTATCATGACTATTGGTCCTACAACCATAGTTGTAATTGATGATGGCCCTAACCCATTCATCACCTTCTGTCTATTACAATTATTTATTTATCCTATTTCTAATGGTCATGATGGTCTACCCCATCGATCAGTGGTTTGCTTTATCAATTGGCCCTACACCATTGGTAACCTAAGCAACCTCATACATCTATCTATTACATTCCAAAGAGTGGTGCAACTCTATAAAAAAGCCTTTGCAGCAGCGTATGGTTAATGCCTAAATAAGCCTAAACCAAAAAACCTATCTATTATGTAAGTACCTATATTCTAAGGAGAGAATGGTTACTCCTTAAATAAGTCTAAACCAAATGTTCTAACCAATTCATGTAAACTGTTTATTTATGTAATTGTTGGTATTCCTATGCAGTTTAGGTATATATGTACTAAATAAAACCTACACACTGATTACTACTATGGAATGGACCCTAATTTCTAGTCTTGTGTACATGTGCATTATACAATTGGGACTTGATTTGGAACTACACCAATACTACTTGCTTATATCCGATCTGTTGCTGGCAAATCTATACTATTATCTAATGAAATTATGGAATCTAATGACTATTAAATAAAATAATTAACTAAAAACTTAAAACTAATAACTATAACTTCAAAAAAACTATTACTACTATGTACTATGGACTAGACCCTAATTTCTAGTCTTGTGTGTGTTCATACTATTGGAACTTAGGTTGAAACTACAACAGTAATCTACTCACTGTAATCAGATCTGTTGCTAGCATAATTATTATATTATCTGTGATATTATATAATTATATTGTGGGAACGCTAATGACTATCCCATCTTTATCTTTATGAATAAAATAAAACTATTACCTACAACTAAAAGTAAATTATATCTAGTACCTAATACTATCCTCAACATATGCAGCGCTGGCGCTATTTTAGGGAATGCTGTTGATCCCGAGGGATGTCTATTTTATTATTGCCGAGCAGGTCACTATTATAACTACCCTTAGCTTTTTGTTTGTCTACCTAAATGCCCAAAGTACATACTCAAATTTAATCTGATAAAGACTGGCATTCTAACTACATGTGCATACTTACCTAACTACACCTACAAGTTCACACTGAACTCGCTTACCTATACTTACCTACAGCCAGTTAAAAAACTAAATATCTAATACACTACATGTCTGATTTTATGTAGGTAAAATCCTCTTTCCGCAGCCGGGGTACTGTAGCGTTGTGAGGATTCACAACTAACAATAGTCGAGTGTTGCTGAAATACACAATTAGTAAGCTCCGAATCACATCACTAGAATCAGGGTATAACACTCATTTCCCAGAGACGCTCTGTCATTTCGCTTCCGCTTACAGAGCTGTGGATACTATTCCCTGATCCTGGAAAACCCGTGCCCCGACCTAGGGTGAGTTCCACATTAGTTTGGTAATAATACCAGAACCTCTGCGCTGGATCACCTATATTGATTTTACCACCTAAATGATATTTGATTTCGCGTGTCATTGTCGGACACGCGGCTTAGTTATCCAGCGCACTGGTGATGGTAATTTATATGTAATGCAGCTGCATCAAGGTGGTGTAGTGCCTTGCTGTGCTATTGTTAGTGATCCATCTGCTAGGATCACGTTACTTTGTGTTTTGTGCACGCGTGCTCGCATACTTAACCTAATCTTGGCCTCTGTCAATGCGCCACGCTATGTTTGCAAACTCTCTGCCTGTAAACCGCTGCGATGTGCTGAGCGTCTACTTACTATGCTTCCCACACCGTTCCTTGGCTTGAAAAGGGGAAGAAGCTGGCACATCGCATGCGGCTTGCTGCTATCTTGCGCCGCATCTAACACGCGCTCCCTATGGCGCTTCCAGGGTTCCTTGTACGGGCTGAGGGCAGGACCCCTTACCCAGTCCTGCTGCTGATGCGTGGCTGTGCTGCACGCTGCCTACGCATGCTAGCGAGGGCTATTTAAGGCCTGACAACCTGTGCCGCCACGTGCCTGTGCTGACAGGCGGCCTCCACGTGTTACCGCCGCTAGCTACCTCCGCGACCTGTGCTGACAGGCCTCCGCGGCCACGTCTGCCACGTGTTCTCTGCAGCGAGCCTGTGACAGGCCCCCCACGTCTGCCACGTGTAGCCAAGGACGGTGCCCTACCTCTCTTTA
Source organism: Xanthia togata (assembly GCA_963853775.1). Lineage (NCBI taxonomy): Eukaryota > Metazoa > Arthropoda > Insecta > Lepidoptera > Noctuidae > Xanthia > Xanthia togata. The sequence continues at coordinate 5,052,190 of OY970818.1, read as the reverse complement.
AGTGTGCAAGTGCTAAGAACCACACAGTGTTAGGACCTTACCCGCGACCTAGCTGTGTTACTAAATTATTAATATATGTATTAACTTTTCGAGCTGTTTTACTATCTACTACCTACCTAATCGTTAACGGCCTGCGTAGCCTACTCTGCGCAGCCCTAGCCGTTACATCGGCTATAAAAAAAACTACTACTATTTTTTCAAATATCTGGTTTTATTGGAAAGGTTGAACTCTGTCATACAATATCATTCATATGACTACCACGACTGGCTCGGCAGTACCCCATCCGATCAACCCAATTTTTCAGTACATTTTCGATTGTTTCAACGCTTCAATTGTCTCAGGATGGTTTGCGTAACATTTATACTTAATGGCTCCCCGCAGAAAATAATCCAAAGGACTCAAATCACAGCTTTTGAGGCGGCCCACCCGTTATGTAGTGATAAATTAATAATGTTTCTAATTTGGAACAGCGCTCCTTGATGTGCGAGTCCTATTACTGGCTGGACGTACGAGCGTTGCGTGAGCTCAGTACAGAACACGCAAGCTAACCACTCAAGGTCACTGGCATATATCTGCGTCTTAACGGTAACACGCTTGGTTTGTATGGAAACTGTTGACAATGCCGCCTTTAGTGGCGGCCGCCAGGCGTCACCTTGCTCCTGTTTTTATTTTGTATCTGACTGAGAATCTCTCCTTATACTGAAATTAAAATCAAGTTATTTATTCATACCAGGCTGAGAATCATCACTTTTCAAACGTTTACATAAGACAGTGCCCCAAAACACCCGCCCTTCTATTAAAGAACACTCAAACTCAAACGAGTTTACAGGCCTAAACAAAACAAAATAATAATAATAATGAAACTTATAACATGACGTTTATTTACAGATTAAAATCTGATTGGTCATGAGAAGGTGAATCTTCGAGGACCTCTCCGCGCGACGGTTACTTGTGGTGCCACTCTACCGCTGCAGAGAGCTACTACGACTGTGAGTGCAAGTTGCGTCTGCGCCTGCTGCAACAAAATGGCGGGCTCTACAGAACCTATCCATAGAGAATACCCAAAGCGTCCTGGAACATCCGGGATAAGAGGACAATTCTGCCCACCATACACTAAAGTGCAGTAACAGCAAAATCACGATTTCGAGTAAAACGCATTTAAAGTTAAGAATTGATTTAAAAAAATCAACAGAATGTATAAGCAAAAAAATTTGAATGCAGAAAGGTTGTAAAGGCATAGGTTCACACGTTAAAGCAATAAAAAAAAATATATCTTAATAACTGAATTTATTATGGCCATTTATTCTTTTTGGTGCCTATTACTGCATAGCCTTTTTTGTAAAAAATACCATTTTAAACTTAGTAAAATGCAGCAAAAAGCCCTATTACTGCGTTTGGATCAGTTATTTTGTCAAGAAACCCAACTAACATGCAGTAAGGTCAAAAAAATACTGCATTTTAGTTAGTTTTTTAAGAAAAAAGTGTTCAATTTACTAGTGCAGTAAGAAAAATAGCTAGTTCACATTTTAAAGACCGTTTATTTCTTATTATTTAATCACATGCCCACCAGAGACTAAAGAGCAGTAACAGCCCTTTTGTGATTTTTCGTTTTATTAGTGATTCTATTCTAATTCAACTCACTTATGTAAAATTTACATATCAAAAATAATAAATAGTATTTAAAACATTAACTGCACTTTAGCTAGGAATAATCATATCTGTGTCATTATGCTATCCAAACTAATCTGCAGTAATGCTGTATTTTACTGCGTGTTAGTCAGTTTATAATGATAAAAGAATGTTAAGTATTCACAACTAAAATGCGACAAGCTTTGATTTTACTGCATTTTAGTTGGGAGTTCGTGACAATAAATTGTATTTTCTTAATTTGCAGTAAAAATAGCTTGTATGGCGGTAAATTTTACTGCGTATTAATTTTTTTTTTAATTTTTTTCCAGAAATATAAAACTATCTAAAGAACTGTAAAATTATATTGCTTACTGCATTTTAGTTATGAAACCTTAAAATTTAATCTGCAGTATAATTTATACTGTATTTTAGTTGGGAAATCACGCCAAATTGTTAATTTTTTTCGTTTGCAGTAAGTGAAAACTGTTAAATAAAAACCATTCTAATAGTCTTAGAAATAAGTAAGTTAATTCAATAGAAAGCTTAAGAAACCCGCTTTCAGAATCACTAATAAAACGAAAAATCACAAAAGGGCTGTTACTGCTCTTTAGTCTCTGGTGGGCAGAATTGTACGAAACGAAACTTCTTAGTTTACTATACACGGTGACATTTGAATCACAGTTTTGCTAGAACAAACGTTGTTCAGAACATGGTCTACTACCATTCCATAGCATCCAATAAAAAAAAAACGTCATTGGTTTTTGAAAAAACACAAAAAAGACACAAGTTAAAAATGTCGGGATTATCGTTACTACCTACAACATAGACACCGCTCGCGTCTCAAAGTAGATGCGTGTGATGTTTGTGTACAGAGAGGAGGTGGTGAACACTTCGAGCAAAAGTAAAAGTACACGTAGGTAAGTAGGTACCTACAAGTTTATTTTAAACGTTGCTCTAAGCTAGGTTTTAAACTCAAATCACACACACACAAACAGCAGACCCACAACAATTATTTATCCGAATGTTATTAAACAACATTTAATAAGTACGTTAAAAGAGTTAAAGTAACTACTTGATATTTGATATTTATTCAATAAAATATTTTATTGTGCCGTGGTTACGATTTAAAATGAATGTGAATAAAATTTAAAACTAGTAAGTACCTAATTTATTTTAACACGAAACTGCTGTGTGAATTCAATTCAGTACTCCCAATCAGCTGTTTCGCGCAAAGTTCACGTGCGGCCATCGCAGTTTCGGTACTTTACTAAACATCTAAACGCACGTGCCGGCTGCGGCGGCGCACTAAAGGTACCTGTTTATGGCAACACAAAATGGTTTAATTTTTAGTCTATGCTATCTATATAGTCGGTCTTTTCAATCCGTCCATTGTACTGTGAGAGCATTAAAAGTGTAAAAAAAGGCAAGTCGTTTCAATTCATTGGAATCAAACCTACATAAAACTACAGTCCACAAGATTAAACGAAGTTAACATTGGTCCATACGATCCGAATCAACGATTTGCGGCGAAAGCACAGTTTACTACGAGTATCGTACAGCGAGGACACGCGACGCCACGGAAGGCGGCCAAGGCGGAGCATAGGTACGGATTTTCGGCATATACTTGCATTAAAATCAAGTATCGATTGCTGCGAGAAGAACAGTAAGATCCGTGCTTCAAGAATCCAACATACATATTTCGTCAAGAAATTCCAGTAATACAGGGAATAAAATCGATCGGCCATTTTAAGAATCATCTGCGAGTCACGAGTGCGAGAAGGATAGCAAGATTCCTTTCGAGTGAGAGTGAAAGAGAGCGCTCACGCCTCATCATTATCAACGGCTACAGTCAACGACGCGACTTCATCATTTTGCCGGTTTATATGCTGGCGCGCGGCGCGGTGTTGTCCACGCTGATTTTGCGCGCGGTAATTTCGACCAATTGCAGAACAGCGAGCTACTGTCAACGAGGCACCGGTCCGCTCTCATTGGTGCGAAAGTGCGGTTAAGTTGGTACGACTGGAGTACGGCGTGCAGCGAAGCGAGGCGACGCGCGCGCTCCCTAGCGGCCCTCCACATCTACGTGCTAAGCTATCGGCGTCTGATGATCAATGGCGTCCGAGTTGTAGTTCTCATAATTATTAATTTTGCATTTTTGCTATTGTGTAATTTCAACAAGTGGGTAAAGAGCTGAATTTAGGCTGTTAAGATGGATGATGTGTTAAAGAAGTTGCGAGTGAGCAGGGGATACTCGAAAGGTACAATCACCAGACTATGTTCTTTTGTTGCCGAGTCAAACGAGTTAATTATAAGCTCTCTTGAAGCGCTGATAACTAAGAGGGATAGATTGTTAGCTGCTTTTAAAGAGTACGAAAATTATAATAAAGATATCTTGGCATTAGATTCGTCAGACAATGAAAATGTTGAGGACATGGAAAACAAGTATTTCCACGGTCTGACTCTTTTAAATGAAAACATAAAATTAAAGGGTAGAAACAAGGAAGGGAAAACCTCGGAGTCAGGTAACAGTGTCGTATCTAGAACTAGATTACCCCATATCAATATTCCAAATTTTACTGGTAAATATTCCGAGTATGTAAACTTTATAGAGATGTTCAAATCTGTAATCCACGGCGACACATCCTTGGACAACGTCCAAAAACTCTATTACCTGCGATCATTCCTCCAGGGCCCCCCTTACGAATTAATTAATAATCTTCCTCTTGTCAGTGAAAGTTATGACAATGCATTGCAATTATTAGACAAGCGATTTTATAACAAATATAAGATTGTAAATGAGCATGTAAACACTCTCTTAGACTTGGACAAGTTTGCCAAGTTCCCTAATGCTAATGAGATTAGGAATTTTGTTTCCGTAGTGAGACAGACACTAAGCGCTCTGCGCAACCTGAAGGCAGAGGTGGACAACTGGGACCCTATTCTTCTGGGCATCTTGGTGCGTAAGCTGGACCTCTACAGCTCCCGCTCTTATCAGCTGGAGCGTGATCCAGAGAATGACCCTACGGTTGAGGATTTTTTGTCTTATTTGGATAAGCGTGCTCTCGCTCTAGAGAACACAGATACCCGGGCTGAGGCAACAGAAGGCGGAAAGCGGCAGGGTGCAACCATGCAGCCAGCCAAGAATAAGGTAGCGCTAGCAGCAACAGCCAAGACAGCAATGGAGTGCCTCTACTGTAAGTGTTCAGATCATAAGTTATACTCATGTCCAAAATTTAAATTACAGTCCAGTGAAGAAAGAGTCTCTTTTGCAAAAGCAAAAAGCTTATGTAACATATGTTTAAATACACACCCTGGCAAATGTAAATATCACTTTAGGTGTGGGCAGTGCAAGAAAAGTCATCACACGCTGCTACATCTCAATGACGAAGGTGGTCCAGGCCCAGTGGTCCTCCTATCTGGGGACTCTGCTAATAATATTTTACTTCCTACAGCACGGGTAAAGGTGTTTGCAAAAGATGGGCGAGAAGTGCATATAAAGTGCATACTAGACACAGGTTCTCAGGTGTCCCTGATCACTACAAAGGCAGTGAAGGTCTTAGGATATACTCCTAAGCGAAATGATATTAACCTCATTGGTGTGACAGAGAGCCAGAACAAAGTCAGCTATTGTATTCCATTAAAAGTAAATTCTTTGACATCCCAATTTAGCACTCTAGTTAACTGTCACGTGGTAGATAAAATCACTTGTAACTTACCTCAATCACCAGTCAGCCTAGAAGGCATACAAATCCCTGCTGGTATCACGTTGGCAGATACAACTTTTAACCAACCTTCGGAAATAAATATGCTAATAGGTGCTGATGTCTTTTGCCAGGTCCTCCTGCCGCTTGAGGAACCTCAGTGCTTACGTGCATGCAGTGACCTAGACGACCAGCAGCAATCTTCATATCCAGGCATCATAAACACGAAGTTTGGCCATGTCATTGCCGGAGCAATGACATCTAGCATCATAAAAAATCAGGTTGTATCTTTAATTTGTACTAAGTGCGAAACAGACGTAATTGACAGTGTCAGGAAGCTTTGGGAGGTGGAGAGCGTTCCGGAATTGCTAGTAGAAAGGGATTCGGAACAAAAGTTAGCTGAAAATATCTTTATAAGTTCAGTAAAACTTGAAAATAAAAAATTCACTGTTGACTTACCTTTGAAGCTAGAAACCTGCAAAATAAATGAGGCTTTAGGGAATTCTTTTGACCTAGCTTTGCACAGGTTTCTCAGTCTGGAAAAAAGACTGCAAAGCAACATTAACTTACTTAATGATTATCAAAAGTTCATAGATGAGTACATAGGGCTCGGTCATGGGCACTTTGTTGATATTGGCTCTTACAATTTCTATGAAGATCCTATCTATTTTATGCCACATCATGCGGTTATAAACGAGCAAAGCAAGAGCACTCGTACTAGAGTTGTGTATGATGCGTCAATGAAAACTAGTAAAAAGATCTCATTGAATGATATTTTATTAAATGGGCCTACAGTACAGAAAGAATTATTTGATATTGTTTTGTTATTTCGATTTGGAGAATTCACTTTGAGTTCAGATATTAAGAAAATGTTTCGCAACATATTGATTAACCCGGAACACACTTCACTCCAGAACATTCTGTGGCGGGACGACCCTAGTCAGGCTATAAAATGTATACGTCTTGACACCGTCACTTATGGTGTGAAGTCTTCGAGCTATTTAGCAACGCGCTGTTTACTTGAACTTGCACAAAGGCATGAGCATGAGCTACCACTAGCATCATTTATAATAAAAAATTGTATGTATGTTGATGACGTAATTTATTCATGTTCTGATTTGCACAAATTGCTTGAAGCTAAACGGCAGTTATGTGAACTGTTAGGTTATGGGAGCTTTAGTTTGCATAAATGGGCTTCTAACACACATTCTGTTCTCTCTGACATTCCAGAGGTGGAACAGCAATTTAGCGAGCTTGACCTTCAAAAGGGCAACTATAATATGAAAGCTTTGGGGCTTACACTTGATGTTCAAAAGGATTGTTTTAAAATAGACAGCCCAGAACCATTTGATGAAAACATAGTGACAAAAAGGGGAGTTCTTAGCTATATATCAAAGTTCTATGATCCCATGGGTTTTGCTAGTCCGATTGTAATTAAGGCCAAAAGTATTATGCAAAAAATATGGTCATATAATATTGGATGGGATGAACGTATACCTAATGAGCTAGTTGACGAGTGGCTTCAATTTGCTAGAAGCTTAGCTGCCATGCACCTTATCAATTTAGACCGACACATCCCAACCATCAACGCAGCAGCAGTCCAGCTGATTGGCTTTGCGGATGCCTCCAGCACGACGGGGTACGGGTGCTGCATATACCTACGCGTGGTCGACAAAACAGGTAAGGCTGAGTTATCTTTGCTCTGTTCGAAGTCGCGAGTAAACCCACGTGCGAACGCATTAACGATACCCAGGCTGGAGCTTAATGCTACATTACTTCTTTCCATTTTAATAGAGCGAGTTTATGATACCTTACATAAAAATATTCAAATTGATGAGGTGTACCTATTCACCGACTCCAAAATAACTTTGGCTTGGATTCAAACTGAGCTCACTAGATTACAAGCCTATGTAGCGAACAGAGTGGCGGTAATTCAGCAAAAAACCGATAGGTGGCGCTGGCTGTATGTACCTTCCGCAGTGAACCCTGCTGATTTGATTAGTAGAGGCATCAGCCCTCAGGAGCTTCAGACTTGCGCCCTCTGGTGGGAGGGACCGAAGTTTCTGCAATCGAGGTACGAATTTGATAATAAAGAAATAGTTTTACCTGAAAACTTACCTGAAATGAAGGCGAAGTCCCCGTCCACTCCTCTGGCTAAAGTTGGCTTGACAACAGCTATACAGCATAATGTATTTCAAATAATAAATAATTATTCAGACATAGGAAAGGTGATGAGGGTAATTGCATATGTGCAAAGATTTTGTCGCAACTTAAAAGAGAAAACAAAACTTCGGGGTACTCTCAGTCCTAATGAGTTGCAACATGCGCTGCATTCAATAATTAAACATGAGCAATCAATACATTATTGTGAAGAGAAAGACTCATTACGGAAGGGTGAATCCGTGCGAGGGCCACTGCAAAATCTACATCCATTCATTGATACAGATGGCCTGATGAGAGTAGGGGGTCGTTTAGATAATTCGGATATACCGATTGCACAAAAACATCCTATCATTCTACCTCGAAAATCGCGAGTAACTGAACTTATTATACAGAGTGAACATGTTAGGTTATTACATGCTGGACCTAAGTCACTCCTAGCTAACTTAAATCAAAAATACTGGCTAATTAATGGCATGCGACAAGTCAAAAAAGTGACTCATAAATGTTTGGTTTGTTTTAGACTGAAAGCTGGTGCAGCGAAGCAGTTAATGGGATCCTTGCCTCAACACCGCGTGACATCATGCAGGCCGTTTCAAAAAGTGGGCATAGACTTCGCTGGGCCAATCCAAGTTAAGAATTCGCGTGTAAGAAAAGCTATAGTCAGTAAAGGTTATGTATGCATATATGTATGCTTTGTCACGAAGGCAATTCACTTAGAGTTGACTTCAGATTTGTCAACTGATGCATTCCTAGCGTCTTTCAAAAGGTTCATCAGTAGACGTGGCTTGCCCAGCGACGTATTCTGCGATAACGGTGGTTGTTTTCGTGGGGCAAGGAACCAGCTAGCTGAGCTGTACAAGCTTAATAGTTCTGCTGATCACCAGACGCTTGTGCAAGCTTATGCCGCGAAAAAGAGTATTAATTTTCATTTTACGCCTAGTTATGCGCCGGTATTCGCAGGGCTTGCAGAGGCGGCTGTGAAAAGTATGAAGTACCATTTAAAAAGAATTGTATTAGATGCTGCATTAACTTATGAACAGTTACATACTGTTTTATGTCAGATAGAGGCCGTGCTTAATTCGCGCCCTATTTTACCTCTCTCTGAAGATGTCAATGATTACTGTTACCTGACTCCAGGCCACTTCCTTATAGGTACAGCCCTAACTATGTACCCTGAGGCAGATATTTCTGAAACCAAAACAAATAGACTGGGGTTCTGGCAACAATGTATACAATTACAACAAAGATTTTGGAAGGCTTGGTATAAATATTATTTAAATACCTTGCAGAATAGAAATAAGTGGTGTCAATCTATGCCTAATGTAACTCTAGGTGCACTAGTACTTATGAGAGAAGCGAATGCTCCTCCGTTGGCGTGGCCCATGGCACGTGTAGTGAATGTATTTCCTGGAAATGACGGCAAGGTTCGAGCCTTGCAGGTAAAAACAGCTAATGGTCATTTATATACTAGGTCATTACAAAGCATAAGTGTATTACCTATTGAAAAGTAATTTTCTAATAAAAAAAAGACATCTTTTTTTAATTTCAGCTATATACCTAGATGTGTGTTCTATTTTTATATACAATTATAAAAACTAGTAACTTAGTCAACAAAATTTAGAATACTTACCTGTTATTATGGTGTACATAATAGGTATTGTGTTAATAAATGCATAATATTGCATGCCTACCTAAGGTTGTAATAGAATAAGTTATATATAAGTTATATAATATTAGGACTCATTTACATGTAAACTTATGCCTAATTAGTTCCTATAATTATGTTCCTACATACCTGTGCTTATGAGTAATGTCTACCTGAAAGAAAAGGTTGTGTTTTTGTGCATTAAACTTAGAATAGTTTAATAATCTTGTGTGTTTCTATTATATAGTGGGTATGTTTGTTAGCTATATTGTCGTCTAGATTTTTTACGTTTTCTTGAAATGTTAGCTGCCTTTAGATTCTGCTGTAAGTAGAAATAAGGGGTTGTTACTTGTTTGATTGCCTGGGGCGGCAGTATGTTTATGGCAACACAAAATGGTTTAATTTTTAGTCTATGCTATCTATATAGTCGGTCTTTTCAATCCGTCCATTGTACTGTGAGAGCATTAAAAGTGTAAAAAAAGGCAAGTCGTTTCAATTCATTGGAATCAAACCTACATAAAACTACAGTCCACAAGATTAAACGAAGTTAACAGTACCGAATAACCGATGAACCGCTGTCATATGTCGCCCCGTGCTCCGCCATCGTGCGGTTACTACGACAGAAAGCGTATCAGCAGTCAGCCAGCAGGGCATCATACAAGGATACAGCAGACGCGTCATTCATTAGGCATTTTAAAAGTCAGTTTTGCTAGCAAATACAATTGAGATTTGAGATTATTATTAGCAATAATAATTTTACACAACACTCTAACCGACTTTACTTTGACTTATTTTTTTCAGTAGACACATTTTTTTTGTCAGATATGTCCAATATCTGACAAAAAAAATGTGTCTACTGAAAAAAATAAGTAACTATTAATGATATTACAATCATCACATGTACCTAATTTGAAACTTTTTTTTTACTTCTTTTTTTATAAATTTTTGTTTCGAACAATTCACCAAAGATTATCCATTTTCTTCGTCATTCTTTTTTAAAACGTTCCCCACGCTAGTACTTAATTACTTTTGTACTAATGTAGGTGCGTTTACAAATTCAAATCTCACCTGCATCTTTGCGTAGGGGAATCGAATTCGCGACACGTAACGCAGCAGCCTAGAAACTGCACCATCGGCATCGGTACGGACAATAATTATTAGGAAGCACAGCACAACTTATTATTACGTGAGTTTAGCTTTCTCCTATTTCATTCATTTATGCGCCGAAGAGTTTTTAACTTACTTTCTTATGGGTGCTAGTGTGCTTTTTTGATTTTCTGTCATAATTTTATTTATTTTCGGAACTTCTTAGTGTGTGTGTGAGTATGTGTGTCGTCATCGAAGCTGCTGCCTAATAATGCATCGCGATCACAGAACATTATTACTTAAGAGCCGGTACTGCCGCGTGCGGCTCGCTCCCGCACGGGACAGCATTGTCTACAGGGAAATGTACCTACATAAACGAAATTTAGTAAGCACTTATTTTTGTACGCCTTACTAGAAAATACCAAAGTTAAAAATTAACTTCGGTAGGTCTTTTATCACTGATAATTGGCTACTTTAAAACAGATTTTTATGGCTTGCTATGGCTTTGGCTATGGGTATTTTCTGGCTATGCACGGCGCGGCGAGGTGGTTGACCTCTAATAATTTTATCATTTCGTTCTAGGTGCGAACTAACGGTACGTACTATCAGACATGGCTTTCATTCTTTCCTGTAGGTACTAGGTACGGGTACCTATTATATCTTACGTGAGATTATTAGGTATTATTTATTTATTGGGATAAAACATAAACGATACAAGACATAAACAAAACGTATACCACAAATCCGATCCTCAGTGTGCACCAAGACAACATTGATTTCAATTTTAAACATTCCAATAGTTAGAACACATTTTCACAAAAAACGCGCGATTTATGCCTGTGACGTAAGTACATCGGCTGCAACGCCCGCTCGAGAGATTTCGGTTCGGTAGACTGACTAGTGACTAGCCGCCCGGGTGGCGCGGGCGTCCCGCGGCACTGGCAGTCACAAAAGAAATGGGCGGAACGATACTTCGCGCGTTTGCGTGTCATTGGCTAATGTTTTTTTTGTATTTCGGCCCGCATTGGCCGGACATCCTTGTAGTCCACGTGGACTCCTCATAACTCTTTTGCATGCCATATTGCTACCGCGATGAGTGCTTTGATGTTATGGTTAATGTTTGAACACGTTTGAGCAACATAAGACTTATTTGAGAACGCCTAGTTTAGTTTGTTTTAATTACATATTTGATGCAATAGAATGGTAGTAGACCATGGTCTGAACAACGTTTGTTCTAGCAAAACTGTGATTCAAATGTCACCGTGTATTTCAGAGCTATACACGATGATAGAATTGAAGGGTTTCATTTAGCGCCAAATGTAGATAAAATAGGTTCGTTCGATGACATTTGTTTCAGGGCAAAAGTGAGGGGGATCGATAAGCCCCTTACGGTGTTCATACAAGCAAAACACAGGGAGAACAATAATTCAATTTTGACACTAAGTAACAGCGATTTAGTTATTTATTTATTTATATCACAATTATAACACCTTTACAGATTCATCCAAGGCGATGTTATAAATTACAAGGTCTGTAACACTTTTTTTTACAAAAAATAAAATAAAAATAGCCGGTAAGCAAAATGCCAAAGAATTATACATATAATTACATATCTATTATTGTAATATCATACTTCTTTCAAGTATTATTTGAGCCATTTGCATGAATTTCGGCAGGTTTTGCCCAAATATATCCTCCGATACCGTAATAATATTAATAATACGTGCGGCTCGTGACATAGGGGTAAACTTGAGTAGGTTAGTCCTAGCCACTGGCACGTCTAACAGAGCAGGGCGGCGGCGCGCACCTACGCACCCGTCCGGCGCGAGCAGCCGCAGCGCTGCCAGCACTTCCGGGTTGTGGAGCAACCCTAGCAGTACGCGAGCCACGTACTTGACCAGCGCGACGTCTCTTCTTACTGCCAGCCTGGTGTACCCGACCATGCCCAGGACGAACAGACTCGGGTACATCAGAGGATAAAAGGGATACACCCCGCACAGTTTATGGTGAAGAAATCAGCAAATTTGTTTTGAATTTTTTCCAACATGAGGCTGTATTTCCCTTCATGCGGGTTCCAAATGATTGCACTCGTTTCGAGATGACTCCTCACAAGTGCATTATATAAAACTTTTACAGCTGCAATTTCGGAAAACTCCTTACACTGTCTCAAGATAAAACCGAGATTTCTGAAAGCCCTGCCGCACATCTCAACTATGTGTTTGCGAAACGTCAGCTCAGACACTATCTGTACACCGAGATCTCGTACCTGTGAGACGCGCGGTATAACTTCGCCGTCCATCTCGTACTGATGCTGCAATGGAGCACGTGCGCGGCTATAGCTCATCACACAACACTTTTTAATATTAAAATGCAGCTTGTTGGATTTACTCCATTGGAGTATATTATCAATGTCAGACTGGAGCCTATTACAGTCTGCAGTGTCCTCAACATTTAGGAATAATTTTAAGTCATCTGCAAACAGTAGACACTTTGTCTCTTTCACGACTGCTGGCAGATCATTAATTATTAAAATGAATTCCAAAGGTCCAATATTACTCCCTTGACTTACCCCGGAGCGCGTGTAATAAGGTCTGGATTCATGTCCCGCAAACTCAACGTAGGTACTGTCGGCGTTCGCCAAGGTAACTAGCAAAAAACTTAAGCAAGTGCGGTGTAAATCCCATTGCAGAGAGTTTGCACAAAACTATGTCGTTATCCACGGTGTCAAAAGCTTTCCGGAAGTCGAAATACGCCACATCCACCTGCCCCCCGGCATCAATGACGGGCGACAGGTAGTTAACAAATGACAACAAGTTACCCCCTGTACTGCGACCTGGCCGAAAGCCGTGTTGAGCGTCTGACAGTTGTGAGCTCACTTGTGTATAAATACTTTTATGCAACACAGATTCAAATACCTTAGCGAATGCCGACAGCACCGCCACCGGTCGGTATCCACTCACGTCAGTGCCTGTACCCCCTTTAGGGACTGGGATAACTCTGGTGATCTTCCACTCGTCCGGGTAGTGACCCTCCCGCAAACACAAGCTGAAAACGTGCAACAAGGGCTCCTCAAAAACCATACGACAATCTTTGACAATGTAAGGTGGTATGCCATCCGGAATGCCATCCACTGAATACTTCAACAGTTACTTGGAAATTAGACGCAAATTCAATCCCAATAATACCGACGACGTCCTGTTCGATGGGACATTTAGTGAAATACACTGGACAGCAAATAAACCAAGCCACCCGCTACCTAGGCACTCTAATTCGATTTTCACAAAAACTAAAAAACCTACAATTATCAAAGTTGTACCTACAGAAAGTGCGTTTCATGGTGATTAAAATGAAAGGAAACTCATTGGGTTTAATCAATATTTCTGTGTTTATTAAGGATTTTACAAAGAAGAGTCGTTTTCCAGTCGTGACAATCGTTAGTAATGATAAATTGAAAATAAAAAATTAAAGCCAAAAACAAAGATAAAATCAAAAAAAAGTTTTTGATCAATATTCCGTATTCCCTCCCCTTGCTCGGATAACTGCCAGCATCCTTGTATTCATCGACGTTACAAGCCTGACGATAAAATCTTGAGGAATTGTATTCCACTCCTCTTCAATTGCGATTCGCAGCTCTGGAAGCCTTGTTGGAGCAGGTACCCGGGCTCGAACCCGACGTTTCAGCTCATCCCATAAGTGTTCTATCGGATTCAAGTCCGGGCTTCGAGCTGGCCAGTCCATCGTACGAATGCTGACGTCGCGTAGATACTGGGTCACCACATGAGCAACATGAGGCCGTGCATTATCATGCATCAATTGCATATCCTGTCCGATATATCCTGCGTAAGGTACCACAGACATGGTCTGCGAGGATTTCAGTACTGTAGCGATGAGAAGTCAGTCCACGTGTACGGCCCGTCGATTCGATGAAAACTAACGCTGTATGTGCTGTTAACGAGATGCCGCCCAATACCATTACAGATCCTCCTCCATAAGCAACAGTTTCCTCGATGCAACACTGAGAATAACGTTCTCCAGGGCGACGATATACTCTCTGACGTCGATCACTTCCATGTAGACTCATCCTGGTCTTATCAGTGAAGAGTACATTACTCCACTGCTCTAATGTCCAATCCCTATGCTCTCGAGCAAATTCAAGTCGTGCTCGACGGTGTGCTACCGTTAATGCTGGGCCTGTTGCAGCTCTTTTTGGGGTCAGGTTCCGTTCAGCAAGTCTCCTTCTGACGGTATCTGAACTTATGACCACTTGGCGTTCGTCACGCAGACTTTGTTGGACTTGAACTGCGTTGAGGTGGCGATTTCGCAGAACAGTAAGGTGGATATAACGATCATCTGCTGCTGATGTAGCCCTAGGTCTGCCCGTACCTGGACGGCGATCGAATGCTCCAGTCTCTAGGTATCGTCTGTAAACTCGTTGCACCGAAGATCTGCTGATTCGAAGCCTTCGAGCGACTTCACGTTGCGCAATGCCTGCTTGAAGTAATGCTACAGCTTGAGCTGCTTCCTGAGGTGTTGTATCCATTATTAATCGAAAAAAGTAGCAAAAACACACGCGTCTGAGCAAACGATGGACAAAAACTAAAGAAATGATAAGAAATATCCGACTACCCTCATTGTAGAGAAAAAGAACGCTAATTTCAAACTCTGGTGAAAACAGAGCAAATCGTTAGCATTGTGTTTGTTGCTTGATTACAATGTGAGTTGACGGTACTTTCGAATTAATTTCTAGTCATTTCAATCACCATGAAACGCACTTTTTGTAGGTATAACTTTGATAGTTGTAAGTTTTATACTTTTTGAGAAAATCGAATCAGAGTTCCTAGGTAGCGGGTGGCTCGGTTTATTTGCTGACCAGTGTAGAATGTTTATTCGTTATTTACACAACCACAAAAGAATTAACTTGTCATTGGCTAAATGCACAAACCGTGCGAAGCCACAAAAAAAAAAAAAACACGAAAGGTGACAAAAATACTACAGCATACAAAGGTAGTTTTGCTGACAATTTGAATGCTCTGATAGGAACAGGTGACCCTGGCTCATGGCTATCACTTGATTTGAATCATGAGAAGCTATGTAAATTAGTTTTGGTAGAACAAATCATTGCGCTGGCTCGTACGATGGCGAAGTGTATTTGTGGAGAATTGAATGATATTCAAATGTTGATGCAGGACGAGCTTGTGTTACGGTTCCACGTAATTTGATGTCATAAAGTTTTTGACATCTCCAAGATACAACCCGAAGGACATCGTAACGCAAGCTTTAGAAAAGTTATAGACAATACCGCCGACGAATATCTGCAGATATTTAAAGATGAACTATCGAAAGAAGTTATTAAAGGATTTTGTTTAGTAAAACAATTGTCAACTTTCTTTGAAATGACAAAAATGATGAAGAATTCGTAAATAATATCAAAATCCCAGAAGAATTTCATGTACCGGTTTTTTTGGCAATAAAGATTTAACAATAAAAGGAGGCGACCACTGAATCGAGAGAAAACTGAAAGATGAACAATCGAAACCCAGTAATATTGTCACTATAGATGAATCTATGGGAAAAGGATTTCTTCAGCTCAGTGGAGGCATAGCTTCTGCTGTTGGTAATTTACTAGTTTTAGATGACGAATCCAACCTGCTGAAGTTCAATGAGAACTACGAATCATTAGGAAAGTTTGCCAAAAAGTAATTGATAAACTGAATGGTGAAATTGATAATTTGAACAAATTCAAATTTGATGTGCAAGTTAACTTAATTCCAAAACTTTCATTCATCTCTGACAGATGTACCTACAGAAAAAAATGTGAGTGATTTTTTGAGTACACTTGTATTATAAACATCCCAATCTAATGAGAAAGAAGTGGAGGAAACTTTAATATAATTATGAAATAGGTAATGAATTGTAAAAAGGTGACGACGTAGAAAATGTAGAAGTTACTTTCGATGCCGTATCATGATGAGTGATGTGGACTGTATGGTTTTTCGGGAAGACTCTTCAATAAAATATATAATAAGTAATGAGCTTTTACATACACAAACTCACGCATTTTTCCCATTGGAGTAGGCAGAAACTAAAGAATGTCACCTACTATACATACTCCTTTTGCTTCACAATGAAATTTTAAGCTGCATCAAATGAATTAAATATGCAAGTTGTAACCCTTTGAGGCTAAATTTGTATTTCAACTGAGGTAAAACTAAAAAATTGATGTTTTAGACGTCTTGTTTTTGTAATTGGAATTTTAGCACAGTTGGAAAAAAGTTTGAAGTTCATAAATGGTCTGATGGACTAAAACTTACTACTTAATAATAATAATAAACAGACCCTAAATCTATATCTATACTTCTATACTAATATTATAAAGAGGTAAAATTTGTAAGTTTGTATGTAGGGGGTAATTTAACGATCCAATTCCAATTTTTTTTTCATTGGTAGAAAGCTACATTATTCCTGAGTGCTATAGGCTACAAATTATATTTATATCATACATATTAGCCGAGCTATCATAATTTTCGTCTAGCAAGTCGGAAAGAAATACCTCCGAAAACAGAATTATTTGCATGCACTGCCTAAACAGTTGTTTAAAATTGAAAGCAATGTACAGCAACCTGCAGCCTAATTGCGCAACACATTTTATTTTTGATATCAATTCCGAATCGAAACCAAGTCCAATTTAAATCGCATGCCATAATTGGAATTACGATAAACATTTTTTACCAATCGACCGAAATTGAATAGGGTTGTTCTTAGAAAACGGCTATACGTCTTAAATTTATATGTTTTGTTCCACCATATAGGCATGATTAATTTCCAAATTATTGTGCTTTAATTTAATTTAATTTTAATTATAACTGATGCTCTACTAGTGCTTATAGATGAAAATGTACAATGATTGCCGAAAAATTTAAAACCATTTTTTAAAACACTTTCTATCAAAAACTACCATAATTGAAATGCGTAACAAAACGTTTCCTTTCCCCGGTTTTTTTTATCTGTGGCCAATGACAAAATCGTAGAAAAGCAGTGTTGTCAACTTAGTGGGATTTCCACTAAACCTGGGGGTTTGGACACCCCTACTGGCGAAGAAATTGCTTGAAATTGCGGGTTGCTTTTAGTGGCTGGTGGTTTTGTCTAGTGGTTAGTTTAATTCAATTTGTAGAAAACAATACAATCAATTACTAAAACTGACTCGAGAAAATATTAAAATAACAAGATAATGGCATGTTTTATTGTTTGTCTAAAACCTGTGTCAGTGATTTTACGATGTATTTCTTTCAAATGCCGAAACCACTGCAGATTCGAACGCTGTTTTGGCAAAACTGTTCACCATGATGAATATGTTGAAACCAATCAGAGGCTCCGCCCGAGTAGTGATCGCAAAACGACGTCATTTCTAAAAAATATTTCACGGGAAAATACTACCGGGGTAAAAAAAATCTGCCGTTATGCCTAAGTTATGTATAGATCTAACAAACATTCAAACATCTTCACTAACTTTTTCATTAATTATTGTAGATTAAGTTGGATGATGTTTAAAAAAATACTTTGACGTTTTGTTTTATTTTCATTCTCAAATTTTCAAATGGACCTCCAAAACAGCGACCGAATGTCAGCAACAGAAAAATAAAATTAAAAAAATTGTGACTAAACTATACTCTATTTGAAATAAGATTATACATTTAAATAAACCGTTTCGTGTTCGGTTGAACATTAAAAGCAAAAAAGTGGTTACAATACCAAGTGTTTACTGAAGCTGCCATTTGTCATGTCACCAACGCAATAGAAGTCAAAATCGGTTGAACGGATTATAAAAAATGTCTCATCTTATTTCTTTTTATAGCACTCGGGGAAAAAAAATGGCAACACTGAGAACAACAAAATTGTATTATATTTACAAATTTTAATTTAATATCCTATACGAAACGTGGGCCTATGTTAGGCAGTTTTGGAACATTTTTCTTGTGGCTTGTGTAAGCCGGATGGACTGGAAAATTCTCTCATTTAAATCAATACTGTTTTGCTCAATAGCGAAAAATACGTCGAGATTATCACTACAAGTAAGTAACCCAATATAAATAGGAATAACGTGAGTCCCTACGTCCGTCAACCTCACATTCTAACTGAAATTCTTAATTGATATTTTTGTACATAAGTACCTACATGCTGAAATAACTACAAAACATATTCATAATATTTTCACAGACGGTGCTAGAGCTGAAAATACATGAATGGAACACTACCCAACATGAATCTTCTTAATTTCCTAACAAAGAAGTTGGATGGCTAGATGGCAAAAATGCTGTGAATGAAAATGTAAGCTTTTAGTCACTTAATTAAGAATCAAGTGAGGCAACTTACTTTATAATAAAATTATGAATATTTATTTCCTTGGCCGAACTTTCTACATCATAATTATATTTTATGTATACCTAACTAATGTTTACATAATTTAGTAAGTATTACAAAATATCTGGACATTGAAAAATCAGCCCTAAGTAAAGAAGAAATTATACAAACAGCAGCAATAACTAGGCTAATGGCTTTTGTCCAGCCATGGGCCCAATGAATGCCTACTTTACTTTGCCACAGGGTTTATTTATAAACATTGCTTAAAGTTAAATGACGTTCAAATGTCAAAAATGTATGGTTATACAGTTGCTAATCATTACTTAACTTTAAGTAACGTTTATAAATAAACCCCATAATGTTTAAGTACTTTATTTGAGCAGAAAATAATATGATTTTGTTTTAAAACTGTAGAGTTCCTGGGAAGTTTCACCTACGAAGACATGAAGGCAGCATGAATGAAGGCACCTGCTGCGTTGCTACTTAGAAACTGAAGATAGTTCTTGAAATATAATTGTTGTTTTAGAAAACTGTTGAGTCTTGAATGACAGTAATATAAATGTATGTTCCTATTTTGTTAATTGATAATGATAACAGTGTAAACTACAAATAAAAATAAGTTATTATGAAATATTTAAGAATTGAAGTTTTTTTTTTCATTAACAACAATTAATAAAATTATGTCTCTTTGGTCTAGGGGTCGCAAGAGCTACTGCTGAGTATGAGGTCCTGGGTTCGATGCCTGGGTTGGGCGTAGTGTTATTGGGTTTTTCCACCTGGAATTTCTTAGTAGTGCCCGGTTGGCAATAGGATCGTCCCCTATTACATGGGACTTAAACATAACTGGTGAAATGTGTGTGTACAGGCAAACCTCTGCCCAACTCTTCAGAGAAACAGTGATATTATGTATGTATTTTCAGTAGGTTCAGTAAATAGAGCGAAATAAATTATGGAAAACAAAGCAAACAATAACTGACAATAGCCTTTATTCACATTTATGAAATATTTACACATGGGGCAAAAAGAAATTGGAAAATATATTGTAAGGATTAGTGAAATTTAATGTATTCCTGTGGAATTCATCATGGATTATGTATGTACTGCTTCCTAATTCTTGCTGTAAGCGCATGAGAGTTTATACTTTTCCTCAATAATGAAGTTGAGCCTGACACCTGAAAAAAAAAAGAATTTAAGTACCTAAATCTTCTATATTATGTATATTCCATGATCCATTACATCCATCCACAAAATAAATTCTAATTGGCCTCTCCCTTAAACACTTCAATGAATACAACAATTATTAGGTTCAATGATTTTATTAAATGTATGAAAGTTTATGTTTGATGGTGCATTTCGTAGTCACCAACATAACACGTATGTATGTTTAAATAAATAAAACATTGTGCTAAACACACATTCAATGTTCAACACTTAGAAATAAAAGAATATTGTTATTACTTATGTACCTTAGATGGTGGTGTGGTATGTTCATTGATGTCCTTACATAATCCACTGTCTTCTATGCTCAGTACAATGGATACAGTACGAGGTACGAATTTGTCTTTCAATAAAATACCTCGTTTCTGAAATTTCATAATAAATATCTTTAGTAGGTTGTAACAGAAGAGAACTTGGTCAGTGGGTCGTCTTATGGGCGGATAATTTTCACAATATTATTAATTTATCGACCGTTTCGATATTATTTTAATATATCACTATTATTGATTTATCATTGAAGTTTTACACAAAAACACATTCACAATTTATTAAAACGATGTTCACTTACATAATTTCGTAATAATTAAGGAGATTATACGAGTAAATCCCAAAAATATTACAAAGAAAATCAAATGCGAGGAGTACATTGCCTTCTATTATAACTGACAGAAGAAACAAATTACTCCTTGATTTTAAACCAATTCAGCGCTGTCAAAATGGTTACGTAATTCGAATTATAGCCTTTTTAGACGCGTATCGTTCACTCTTTAGCGTCTCATTCAGACTGCAGTTGATATGAAAAATTTTAGAGTTACGTAATACGAAAGCTGTCAAATTTTTCAATTTCCAGTTTAAATGATATCAATTCCACTCAAATTTGTATTGAAAATGTGTTGCGTAATTAGATAGCTGCAGCCTAATTGCGCAACACATTTTATTTTTGATATCAATTCCAAATCGAAACCAAGTCCAATTTAAATCGCATGCCATAATTGGAATTACGATAAACATTTTTTACCAATCGACCGAAATTGAATAGGGTTGTTTTTATAAAACGGCTATACGTCTTTAATTTATATGTTTTGTTCCACCATATAGGCATGATTAATTTCCAAATTATTGTGCTTTAATTTTATTTTATTTTAATTATAACTGATGCTCTACTAGTGCTTATAGATGAAAATGTACAATGATTGCCGAAAAATTTAAAATCATTTTTTAAAACACTTTCTATCAAAAACTACCATAATTGAAATGCGTAACAAAACGTTTCCTTTCGCCGGTTTTTTTTATCTGTGGCCAATGACAAAATCGTAGAAAAGCAGTGTTGTCAACTTAGTGGGATTTCCACTAAACCTGGGGGTTTGGACACCCCTACTGGCGAAGAAATTGCTTGAAATTGCGGGTTGCTTTTAGTGGCTGGTGGTTTTGTCTAGTGGTTAGTTTAATTCAATTTGTAGAAAACAATACAATCAATTACTAAAACTGACTCGAGAAAATATTAAAATAACAAGTTAATGGCATGTTTTATTGTTTGTCTAAAACCTGTGTCAGTGATTTTACGATGTATTTATTTCAAATGCCGAAACCACTGCAGATTCGAACGCTGTTTTGGCAAAACTGTTCACCATGATGAATATGTTGAAACCAATCAGAGGCTCCGCCCGAGTAGTGATCGCAAAACGACGTCATTTCTAAAAAATATTTCACGGGAAAATACTACCGGGGTAAAAAAAATCTGCCGTTATGCCTAAGTTATGTATAGATCTAACAAACATTCAAACATCTTCACTAACTTTTTCATTAATTATTGTAGATTAAGTTGGATGATGTTTAAAAAAATACTTTGACCTTTTGTTTTATTTTCATTCTCAAATTTTCAAATGGACCTCCAAAACAGCGACCGAATGTCAGTAACAGAAAAATAAAATTAAAAAAATTGTGACTAAACTATACTCTATTTGAAATAAGATTATACATTTAAATAAACCGTTTCGTGTTCGGTTGAACATTAAAAGCAAAAAAGTGGTTACAATACCAAGTGTTTAC
Organism: Xanthia togata; assembly: GCA_963853775.1. Taxonomy (NCBI): domain Eukaryota; kingdom Metazoa; phylum Arthropoda; class Insecta; order Lepidoptera; family Noctuidae; genus Xanthia; species Xanthia togata. The sequence continues at coordinate 5,030,340 of OY970818.1, read as the reverse complement.
TGAAGCTGCCATTTGTCATGTCACCAACGCAATAGAAGTCAAAATCGGTTGAACGGATTATAAAAAATGTCTCATCTTATTTCTTTTTATAGCACTCGGGGAAAAAAAATGGCAACACTGAGAACAACACAAAATAGTATTATATTTACAAATTTTAATTATCCTATTTATCCTATACGAAACGTGGGCCTATGTTAGGCAGTTTTGGAACATTTTTCTTGTGGCTTGTGTAAGCCGGATGAACTGGAAAATTCTCTCATTAAATCAATACTGTTTTGCTCAATAGCGAAAAATACGTCGAGATTGATCACTACAAGTAAGTAACCCAATATAAATAGGAATAACGTGAGTCCCTACGTCCGTCAACCTCACATTCTAACTGAAATTGTTAATTGATATTTTTGTACATAAGTACCTACATGCTGAAATAAACTATAGTAACCACTAACCTAACTACAAAACATATTCATAATATTTTCACAGACGGTGCTAGAGCTGAAAATACATGAATGGAACACTACCCAACATGAATCTTCTTAATTTCCTAACAAAGAAGTTGGATGGCTAGATGGCAAAAATGCTGTGAATGAAAATGTAAGCTTTTAGTCACATAGTTAAGAATCAAGTGAGGCAACTTACTTTATAATAAAATTATGAATATTTATTTCCTTGGCCGAACTTTCTACATCATAATTATATTTTATGTATACCTAACTAATGTTTACATAATTTAGTATTACAAAATATCTGGAAATTGAAAAATCAGCCCTAAGTAAAGAAGAAATTATACAAACAGCAGCAATAACTAGGCTAATGGCTTTTGTCCAGCCATGGGCCCAATGAATGCCTACTTTACTTTGCCACAGGGTTTATTTATAAACATTGCTTAAAGTTAAATGACGTTCAAATGTCAAAAATGTATGGTTATACAGTTGCTAATCATTACTTAACTTTAAGTAACGTTTATAAATAAACCCCATAATGTTTAAGTACTTTATTTGAGCAGAAAATAATATGATTTTGTTTTAAAACTGTAGAGTTCCTGGGAAGTTTCACCTACGAAGACATGAAGGCAGCATGAATGAAGGCACCTGCTGCGTTGCTACTTAGAAACTGCAGATAGTTCTTGAAATATAATTGTTGTTTTAGAAAACTGTTGAGTCTTGAATGACAGTAATATAAATGTATGTTCCTATTTTGTTAATTGATAATGATACCAGTGTAAACTACAAATAAAAATAACTTATTATGAAATATTTAAGAATTGAAGTTTTTTTTTTTCATTAACACAACAATTAATAAAATTGTTTCTTTGGTCTAGGGGTCGCAAGAGCTACTGCTGAGTATGAGGTCCTGGGTTCGATGCCTGGGTTGGGCATAGTGTTATTGGGTTTTTCCACCTGGAATTTCTTAGTAGTGCCCGGTTGATGGCAATAGGCTTGTCCCCTATTACATGGGACTTAAACATAACTGGTGAAATGTGTGTGTACAGGCAAACCTCTGCCCAACTCTTCAGAGAAACAGTGATATTATGTATGTATTTTCAGTAGGTTCAGTAAATAGAGCGAAATAAATTATGGAAAACAAAGCAAACAATAACTGACAATAGCCTTTATTCACATTTATGAAATATTTACACATGGGGCAAAAAGAAATTGGAAAATATATTGTAAGGATTAGTGAAATTTAATGTATTCCTGTGGAATTCATCATGGATTATGTATGTAATGCTTGCTAATTTTTGCTGTAAGCGCATGAGAGTTTATACTTTTCCTCAATAATGAAGTTGAGCCTGACACCTGAAAAAAAATAGAATTTAAGTAAATCTTCTATATTATGTATATTCCATGATCCATTACATCCATCCACAAAATAAATTCTAATTGGCCTCTCCCTTAAACACTTCAATTAATACAACAATTATTAGGTTCAATGACTTTATTAAATGTATGAAAGTTTATGTTTGATGGTGCATTTCGTAGTCACCAACATAACACGTATGTATGTTTAAATAAATAAAACATTGTGCTAAACACACATTCAATGTTCAACACTTAGAAATAAAAGAATATTGTTATTACTTATGTACCTTAGATGGTGGTGTGGTATGTTCATTGATGTCCTTACATAATCCACTGTCTTCTATGCTCAGTACAATGGATACAGTACGAGGTACGAATTTGTCTTTCAATAAAATACCTCGTTTCTGAAATTTCATAATATATATCTTTAGTAGGTTGTAACAGAAGAGAACTTGGTCAGTGGGTCGTCTTATGGGCGGATAATTTTCACAATATTATTAATTTATCGACCGCTTCGATATTATTTTAATATATCACTATTATTGATTTATCATTGAGGTTTTACACAAAAACACATTCACAATTTATTAAAACGATGTTCACTTACATAATTTCGTAATAATTAAGGAGATTATACGAGTAAATCCCAAAAATATTACAAAGAAAATCAAATGCGAGGAGTACATTGCCTTCTATTATAACTGACAGAAGAAACAAATTACTCCTTGATTTTAAACCAATTCAGCGCTGTCAAAATGGTTACGTAATTCGAATTTTAGCCTTTTTAGACGCGTATCGTTCACTCTTTAGCGTCTCATTCAGACTGCAGTTGATATCAAAAATTTTAGAGTTACGTAATACGAAAGCTGTCAAATTTTTCAATTTCCAGTTTAAATGATATCAATTCCACTCAAATTTGTATTGAAAATGTGTTGCGTAATTAGATAGCTGTACCCTAATTACGTAATGCAAAATCAATCCGAATCTGAATCGTTTTGAAACAGATTGCTAATCCATTGCTCCGTAAGTTCGAAAAAAAAAAACTGCAGAGCAACGTAAATAACGCAATGAATGTTGTTGAACTATCAAAATGAAACAGATTTGTCTTTATCGTTTACGAAAATATGTTGCGTAATTAGAAAGCTGGTTCGCCTTAATTATTTCTACAAAAAAGTCCGCGACACCATATTCCTATCTTTTGTATTTTAACCTTTATATTTCGTTTTATGTTTAGTTATTTTTTCCACTTACTTCTGTTTGGATGATTATTTAAAAACAAGAAAATATAAAATCTTATCAAATTAAATTATTTTATAATGACAAGGACATTACAGAGATAAGATTTGCCCTTTACAGTATGTCAATTGGTCATATATTTTCCGAGATAATATAAAAACGCTTATTGCTAAAACATTCGCGAAGCTCAACTTTCATTCCTTCCTACATGCTCTTTGTGCGGACGTTTTATCCATTTACCCATAGATGGCGTTGTGGGAATACGTAATTTTTTTGAATCATGGTGTTAAGATTTATTTACCGCGGATTGAGGATTGAAGACCCTCTCGGTTTATTTTTACATCATGTCGATAGACAGCTGATGAAAATTGTTGATATTGTTGGTTGTGGGTTATTTTCGGTAATTTCGGTTCTTTCGTTGAAATAGTAATTAGTAATTGTTTCGTTCGGTTGTACTGTACTTTGGTTCGAATGTTCGTTTGCTGTACGATTGTTTAATGTAAAATTTTCTCAAGTTGCATTCAATAAAATTGAGTTGATTTGAGATAATTTAGAATAATATGTTCTAATATTTTTTCGTTTGTTTATACATTTTCTCAAGTTGAAATAAAAATTGAGTTGAATTAATTTAGAATAGAACAAAATACTAATTATTGTCTTTGGTCTTTTGTCTGATAGGCAATGATCAGTTTAAAAATTATGAAGTACTTCATAATTGTGTTCTTAATGTGACCACAGACCTGCCTACGAGTATATCGTTTAAGCGACTCCAGTTTCCCATAAATAACATAATTTGCTCTGACTATTAACAAGTCCCAGGGACAAACATTCTCCTTGGTTGTCATTGACCTACGAAAATTATGTTTTTCCCATGGGCAATTATATGTTGGTCTATCACGCGTTGGATCATCCGAAAAGCAGATTATTTTGTTACCGCAAAATAAAAGAACCTCAAACATTGTGTATAGAGAAACTTTAAATTAAATAGGTACCTCACTAAAATTAAATTAGCCTGTGTTATTCCAGACTCAATTACGCCAGAACGGCTGAACGGATCTGGATGTTTGGCACAGAGATAGATTATAGTCTGGAATAACACAGGCTAATTTTTATTCCGGAAAAATGTACGGTTGCCGTGGGATAATTTCCGGCCACCACGCGGGCGAAGCCGCTGGCAAAAGATATTACACTATAAACAAAATAGGTACAAACCATCATTTAAAAATGTAAACGTAAATAATATAAAATTTTAGTGAGGTACCGGTAAACCGGGGTTACTTTGAATCGCGGGGTTACTTTGATAAAAACTTCCATTTCATATAAAATCGTGAATTACTTAAAACGAAACGCAATTAGGTAGTTTTTTTTCTGAGTTATGAACACTGAACAACTGTTTAATCCTTTCCTGAGGACACGCTGGGAATCCACCAATCATTTTAATTGAAAAAGGTAAATATATTGTCATTCAAACAATCAAATCAATTGTTAGAGCAAAGTTACCCCATGCGACAATATTTATTTTTCTCGTTGATAGATTTTTATTTTTTAAATTGTATTGGCATTTTAATTGGGTAATTATATTTAAATTGTATTGGCATTGTAATTGGGTTTATTTAATTGCGTAATTACTTTGCAATTACGCAATAATTACTTTGTAATTACGCAATAAAATAAGGGGTATCAAAGTAACCCCATCCTACGTATAACTTTGATCAGGCAGTTTAATTATTTTTTCTCAAAATCAAGCCAATTTTTTTCATATATTATTACAGGAATCGAGAGTAATAAAAAAACCGATCACTAGATTTATTTAGTATTTTTTTACACCCACAAATTTATAAGATATGAACCTTCAAAGTTTAATATTGATCAAAGTAACCCCGGTCTACGGTACCTATTTAATTTAAAGTTTCTCTATACACAATGTTTGAGGTTCTTTTATTTTGCGGTAACAAAATAATCTGCTTTTCGGTTGATCCAACGCGTGATAGACCAACATCTAATTGCCCATGGGAAAAACATAATTTTCGTAGGTCAATGACAACCAAGGAGAATGTTTGTCCCTGGGACTTGTTAATAGTCAGAGCAAATGATGTTATTTATGGGAAACTGGAGTCGCTTAAACGATATACTCGTAGGCAGGTATGTGGTCACATTAAGAACACAATTATGAAGTACTTAATAATTTGTTTATGCGTCTTCCTCTTCGAATTTGTGGTTGCGGTTGAGTCAAATGATAACTTCTTGATTTCTTTAGTAATATAAATGGTTTATTTCATACAGGTTAGTGACTTGTACAATAGGAACTCGTCTTGACTTAAGATTTTAGAAAAGCAGTTATACAGAGCAAGGTCGATTCAAATTGTGTGGTAGGTGAAGACGAGCGGTTTTAACGTTCCGCGAAGAAGCATTCGGAAGTTTTCGTAAATTGCTCCTATTGGTGTTTCTTCGATGACATTCCTCGAGGACCTCTCATTGGCTGTCCGAAGGTGACTTGATAATTTTGATTATCGATGCGTAAGTAGTAAAAGTGTCCATAAGTAGGTAGGTAGATAGGTGGAAGAGCGCCTAAAGGTTATATGATCGCAACACGCAGGTTGACAACATCATGCGTGAACAATGAAGTACTTAATAATTTTTAAACTGATCATTGCCTATCAGACAAAATACCAAAGACAATAATTATTAGTATTTTGTTCTAAATTAATTCAACTCAATTTTTATTTCAACTTGAGAAAATGTATAAACAATCGAACAACAGAATTAAGAACTATTTGTGATACCAAACAAACGAAAAAATATTAGAACATATTCTAAATTATCTCAAATCAACTCAATTTTATTGAATGCAACTTGAGAAAATTTAACATTAAACAATCGTACAGCAAACGAACATTCGAACCAAAGTACAGTACAACAACCGAACGAAACAATTACTATTTCAACGAAAGAACCGAAATTACCGAAAATAACCCACAACCAACAATATCAACAATTTTCATCACCTGTCTATCGACATTATTTAATAATAAACCGAGAGGGTCTTCAATCCTCAATCCGCGGTAAATAAATTTTAACACCGTGATTCAAAAAAATTACGTATTCCCACAACGCCATCTATGGGTAAATGGATAAAACGTCCGCACAAAGAGCATGTAGGAAGGAATGAAAGTTGAGCTTCGCGAATGTTTATATTATCTCGGAAAATATATGACCAATTGACATACTGTAAAGGGCAAATCTTATCTCTGTGATGTCCTTGTCATTATAAAATAATTTAATTTGATAAGATTTTATATTTTCTTGTTTAAAATAATAATTATTATTTTTTTTAATTATTATATATAATAATTTTTATAAACATAAAACGAAATATAAAGGTTAAAATACAAAAGATAGGAATATGGTGTCGCGGACTTTTTTGTAGAATTAATTAAAACATATTTTCGTAAACGATAAAGACAAATCTGTTTAATTTTGACAGTTCAACAACATTCATTGCATCATTTACGTTGCTCTGGAGGTTTTTTTTTTCGAACTTAAGGAGCAATGGATTAGCAATCTGTTTCAAAACGATTCAGATTCGGATTGATTTTGCATTACGTAATTAGGGTACAGGTTGCTGTACATTGCTTTCAATTTTAAACAACTGTTTAGGCAGTGCATGCAAATAATTCTGTTTTCGGAGGTATTTCTTTCCGACTTGCTAGACGAAAATTATGATAGCTCGGCTAATATGTATGATATAAATATAATTGGTAGCCTATAGCACTCAGGAATAATGTAGCTTTCTACCAATGAAAAAAAAAATTGGAATTGGATCGTTAGTTCCGGAAATTACCCCCTACATACAAACTTACAAATTTTACCTCTTTATAATATTAGTATAGAAGTATAGATATAGATTTAGGGTCTGTTTATTATTATTATTAAGTAGTAAGTTTTAGTCCATCAGACCATTTATGAACTTCAAACTTTTTTCCAACTGTGCTAAAGTTCCAATTACAAAAACAAGTCTAAAACATCAATTTTTTAGTTTTACCTCAGTTGAAATACAAATTTAGCCTCAAAGGGTTACAACTTGCATATTTTTAATTCATTTGATGCAGCTTAAAATTTCATTGTGAAGCAAAAGGAGTATGTATAGTACCTAGGTGACATTCTGTAGTTTCTGCCTACTCCAATGGGGAAAATGCGTGAGTTTGTGTATGTAAAAGCTCATTACTTATTATATATTTTATTGAAGAGTCTTCCCGAAAAACCATACAGTCCACATCACTCATCATGATACGGCATCGAAAGTAGGTAACTTCTACATTTTCTACGTCGTCACCTTGACAATTCATTACCTATTTCATAATTATATTAAAGTTTCCTCCACTTCTTTCTCATTAGATTGGGATGTTTATAATACAAGTGTACTCAAAAAATCACTCACATTTTTCTCTGTACATCTGTCAGAGATGAATGAAAGTTTTGGAATTAAGTTAACTTGCACATCAAATTTGAATTTGTTCAAATTATCAATTTCACCATTCAGTTTATCAATTACTTTTTGGCAAACTTTCCTAATGATTCGTAGTTCTCATTGTACTTCAGCAGGTTGGATTCGTCATCTAAAACTAGTAAATTACCAACAGCAGAAGCTATGCCTCCACTGAGCTGAAGAAATCCTTTTCCCATAGATTCATCTAGTGACAATATTACTGGGTTTCGATTGTTCATCTTTCAGTTTTCTCTCGATTCTGTGGTCGCCTCCTTTTACTGTTAAATCTTTATTGCCAAAAAAAAACCCGGTACATGAAATTCTTCTGGGATTTTGATATTATTTACGAATTCTTCATCATTTTTGTCATTTCAAAGAAAGTTGACAATTGTTTTACTAAACAAAATCCTTTAATAACTTCTTTCGATAGTTCATCTTTAAATATCTGCAGATATTCGTCGGCGGTATTGTCGATATCTTTTCTAAAGCTTGCGTTACGATGTCCTTCGGGTTGAATCTCGGAGATGTCAAAAACTTTATGACATCAAATTACTTGGAACCGTAACACAAGCTCGTCCTGCATCAACATTTGAATATCATTAAATTCTCCACAAATACACTTCGCCATCGTACGAGCCAGCGCAATGATTTGTTCTTCCAAAACTAATTTACATAGCTTACAGAGCATTCAAATTGTCAGCAAAACTACCTTTGTATGCTGTAGTATTTTTGTCACCTTTTGTGGTTGTGTAAATAACGAATAAACATTCTATTTCACGAAATGTCCCATCGAACAGGACGTCGGTATTATTGGGATTGAATTTGCGTCTAATTTCCAAGTAACTGTTGAAGTATTCAACTAAATCGCTGTTATTTAGTGTCAAAATTGAATTATTGTTCTCCCTGTGTTTTGCTTGTATGAACACTGTAAGGGGCTTATCGATCCCCCTCACTTTTGCCCTGAAACAAATGTCATCGAACGAACCTATTTTATCTACCTACATTTGGCGCTAAATGAAACCCTTCAATTCTATCATCGTGTATAGCTCTGAAATACACGGTGACATTTCAATCACAGTTTTGCTAGAACAAACGTTGTTCAGACCATGGTCTACTACCATTCTATTGCATCAAATATGTAAAAAAACTTTTTCACAAAAAATAAAACCGACTTCCAAAAAAAAACACTACAAAGTGAAAAATAACTTTGATATCGGAAGTCGGTGGCAAAAAAACGAAAATAAAAAACCCAAGACACCGACTTCCGATATCAAAGTTATTTTTCACTTTGTAGTGTTTTTTTTTGGAAGTCGGTTTTATTTTTTGTGAAAAAGTTTTTATTTTTCACTTTTTAGTTGTGGTACCTACACAAAACCCCCACAAAAACTTGAATACCAAGTAAATTACAGTGACATGAACTATTAGAATATCGTCCACATATACTAGGTGGGAAAAATATGTACTATTGAAGCTAACTCAAAAACCCCTCATCAGATCTTGACCAAATTTATATGGGACCAATTCTGAAGTATACCCTACCAAACAAAAAAAAGAATCATCAAAATCAATTCATAATTGGCGGCGTAATCGCGTAACAAACATACAAAAAAAAAAAAAAAAAAAAAACACAACCGAATTGAGAACCTCCTCCTTTTTGAAGTCAGTTGATTAAAACAAACTAAACTAGGCGTTCTCAAATAAGTCTTATGTTGCTCAAACGTGTTCAAACATTAACCATAACATCAAAGTACTCATCGCGGTAGCAATATGGCATTCAAAAGAGTTATGAGGAGTCCACGTGGACTACAAGGATGTCCGGCCAATGCGGGCCGAAATACAAAAAAATCATTAGCCAATGACACGCAAACGCGCGAAGTATCGTTCCGCCCATTTCTTTTGTGACTGCAAGTGCCGCGGGACGCCCGCGCCACCCGGGCGGCTAGTCACTAGTCAGTCTACCGAACCGAAATCTCTCGAGCGGGCGTTGCATCCGATGTACTTACGTCACAGGCATAAATCGCGCGTTTTTTGTGAAAATGTGTTCTAACTATTGGAATGTTTAAAATTGAAAACAATGTTGTCTTGGTGCACACGGAGGATCGGATTTGTGGTATACGTTTTGTTTATGTCTTGTATCGTTGATGTTTTATCCCAATAAATAAATAATACCTAATAATCTCACGTTAGATATAATAGGTACCCGTACCTAGTACCTACAGGAAAGAATGAAAGCCATGTCTGATAGTACGTACCGTTAGTTCGCACCTAGAACGAAATGATACAATTATTAGAGGTCAACCACCTCGCCGCGCCGCGCCGTGCATAGCCAGAAAATACCCATAGCCAAAGCCATAAAAATCTGTTTTAAAGTAGCCAATTATCAGTGATAAAAGACCTACCGAAGTTAATTTTTAACTTTGGTATTTTCTAGTAAGGCGTACAAAAATAAGTGCTTACTAAATTTCGTTTATGTAGGTACATTTCCCTGTGGATAGGTTCTGTAGAGCCCGCCATTTTGTTGCAGCCGGCGCAGACGCAACTTGCACTCACAGTCGTAGTAGCTCTCTGCAGCAGTAGAGTGGCACCACAAGTAACCGTCGCGCGGAGAGGTCCTCGAAGATTCACCTTCACATGACCAATCAGATTTTAATCTGTAAATAAACTTCATATTATTAAGTTTCATTATTATTATTATTTTGTTTTGTTTAGGCTTGTAAAATCGTTTGAGTTTAGTGTTCTTTAATAGAAGGGCGGGTGTTTTGGGGCACTGTCTTATGTAATTTTAACGTTTGAAAAGTGATGATTCTCAGCCTGGTATGAATAAATAACTTGATTTTAATTTCAGTTTAGGGAGAGATTCTCAGTCAGATACAAAATAAAAACAGCACAACACACAACACTAAAGGCGGCATTGTCAACAGTTTCCATACAAACCAAGCGTGTTACCGTTAAGACGCAGATATATGCCAGTGGGATCCATATTGGCTCAACTAAAGTTCTTTACCCGAAATTGTTCTTCCTAACGATTTGTAATCCGAATATCACTCTTCCTAAAATTTTTCATCCTAAAGTTTTCATTCATACTATTTGTAGTGCTACCGGCGATGTTCATAACACTCATGTTTCCGAAAATTGTAATTAATAATATCATTAATGTAAATATATTTAAACTCCTACTGTTTTTTATCATAACGCTTTTATCCCTAAACATAATTACCATAATATTTTCACTCTATAGGTCTGATTCGGTTCAGGCACTTCGCCGGCCGCTGCCGCGGCACGCTCGCTTCGCTCGCTCGGCTCGTGCGTTGTGGTCACAGTTCTAACCTAACCTAAACCAATAATTATGAATAAGACCGATTCGTTTCTGGAACTTGACTGAATGACTGGAGCGTGATTCTGGCTTCCAAAAATACACCAATAAAAGTGATTATTTGAAAGCTATAGCCGCTAATATTAAACTAATTTAATTGAAAAGTGTATATGAAATCATGTATTTAACTACTTGTACCATGGTACTATTATTCTTATTGTATGTTATGTGACAAGAAAGTTACGCAAAATTAATGTATATAATACTGATTATCTATACTATATAATATATATATATATAATATTATAAAGCTGAAGAGTTTGTTTGTTTGTTTGTTTGAACGTGCTAATCTCGGGAACTACTGGTTGCAATTGAAAAATTCTTTTTGTGTTAGATAGTCCATTTATCGAGGAAGGTTATAGGCTATATAACATCACGCTACAACCAATAGGAGCGGAGCATAAATGAAAAATGTTACAAAAACGGGAAAAAATATTACTTTTTGAGAGCTTCCGTTGCGTGCGCTGCGTAAACGGTTTAAGTTACGCAAATATCATGTATAACGGAATTGTTCCTCTTTAAAAGTTCTAAAAAAAAGTCCGCGACCGTATATGTCTATCTTTTAAGATTGACTCACTATAACCTTTTTTATCGAAATCAAATTTGTTCGAAATTAATGCATTATTTGCGAAGGAGTTTTATCAACATAATATTAATCCATAGCCAAATAAATATGTTATTAATCACAAGTATTTAAATGTAAACAAAATTGTCCTTGACATCACTTGATTTCAATGAACATCTTAGGAGATATAATAATTTTAAAAGAACTCCGCAACAAAATAAATAGATATGTGCGGGTTCACGTGCGCATGACGCGCATGACGCGGCGGGTGAGGGGGAGGGACGCTGGCCGGCGGGTGAGGGGAAGGGGCGCTGGCCTGCCGCCGCCCGGTAGTTGGATCATCCGAAAAGCAGATTATTTTGTTACCGCAAAATAAAAGAACCTCAAACATTGTGTATAGAGAAACTTTAAATTAAATAGGTACCTCACTAAAAATTAAATTAGCCTGTGTTATTCCAGACTCAATCACGCCAGAACGGCTGAACGGATCTGGATGTTTGGCACAGAGATAGATTATAGTCTGGAATAACACAGGCTAATTTTTATTCCGGAAAAATGTACGGTTGCCGTGAGATAATTTCCGGCCACCACGCGGGCGAAGCCGCTGGCAAAAGATATTACACTATAAACAAAATAGGTACAAACCATCATTTAAAAATGTAAACGTCAATAATATAAAATTTAGTGAGGTACCGGTAAACCGGGGTTACTTTGAATCGCGGGGTTACTTTGATAAAAACTTCCATTTCATATAAAATCGTGAATTACTTAAAACGAAACGCAATTAGGTAGTTTTTTTTCTGAGTTATGAACACTGAACAACTGTTTAATCCTTTCCTGAGGACACGCTGGGAATCCACCAATCATTTTAATTGAAAAAGGTAAATATATTGTCATTCAAACAATCAAATCAATTTTTAGATCAAAGTTACCCCATGCGACAATATTTATTTTTCTCGTTGATAGATTTTTATTTTTTAAATTGTATTGGCATTTTAATTGGGTAATTATATTTAAATTGTATTGGCATTGTAATTGGGTTTATTTAATTGCGTAATTACTTTGCAATTACGCAATAATTACTTTGTAATTACGCAATAAAATAAGGGGTATCAAAGTAACCCCATCCTACGTATAACTTTGATCAGGCAGTTTAATTATTTTTTCTCAAAATCAAGCCAATTTTTTTCACTTAATATTACAGGAATCGAGAGTAATAAAAAAAAACGATCACTAGATTTATTTAGTATTTTTTTACACCCACAAATTTATAAGATATGAACCTTCAAAGTTTAATATTGATCAAAGTAACCCCGGTCTACGGACCCTATTTAATTTAAAGTTTCTCTATACACAATGTTTGAGGTTTTTTTATTTTGCGGTAACAAAATAATCTGCTTTTCGGTTGATCCAACGCGTGATAGACCAACATATAATTGCCCATGGGAAAAACATAATTTTCGTAGGTCAATGACAACCAAGGAGAATGTTTGTCCCTGGGACTTGTTAATAGTCAGAGCAGAGCAAATGATGTTATTTATGGGAAACTGGAGTCGCTTAAACGATATACTCGTAGGCAGGTCTGTGGTCACATTAAGAACACAATTATGAAGTACTTAATAATTTGTTTATGGGTTATGCGTCTTCCTCTTCGAATTTGTGGTTGCGGTTGAGTCAAATGATAACTTCTTGATTTCTTTAGTAATATAAATGGTTTATTTCATACAGGTTAGTGACTTGTACAATAGGAACTCGTCTTGACTTAAGATTTTAGAAAAGCAGTTATACAGAGCAAGGTCGATTCAAATTGTGTGATAGGTGAAGAAAAAACGAGCGGTTTTAACGTTCCGCGAAGAAGCATTCGGAAGTCTTCGTAAATTGCTCCTATTGGTGTTTCTTCGATGACATTCCTCGAGGACCTCTCATTGGCTGTCCGAAGATGACTTGATAATTTTGATTATCGATGCGTAAGTAGTAAAAGTGTCCATAAGTAGGTAGGTAGATAGGTGGAAGAGCGCCTAAAGGTTATATGATCGCAACACGCAGGTTGACAACATCATGCGTGAACAATGAAGTACTTAATAATTTTTAAACTGATCATTGCCTATCAGACAAAAGACCAAAGACAATAATTAGTATTTTGTTCTATTCTAAATTAATTCAACTCAATTTTTATTTCAACTTGAGAAAATGTATAAACAAACGAAAAAATATTAGAACATATTATTCTAAATTATCTCAAATCAACTCAATTTTATTGAATGCAACTTGAGAAAATTAAACATTAAACAATCGTACAGCAAACGAACATTCGAACCAAAGTACAGTACAACCGAACGAAACAATTACTAATTACTATTTCAACGAAAGAACCGAAATTACCGAAAATAACCCACAACCAACAATATCAACAATTTTCATCAGCTGTCTATCGACATGATGTAAAAATAAACCGAGAGGGTCTTCAATCCTCAATCCGCGGTAAATAAATCTTAACACCATGATTCAAAAAAATTACGTATTCCCACAACGCCATCTATGGGTAAATGGATAAAACGTCCGCACAAAGAGCATGTAGGAAGGAATGAAAGTTGAGCTTCGCGAATGTTTATAATATCTCGGAAAATATATGACCAATTGACATACTGTAAAGGGCAAATCTTATCTCTGTGATGTCCTTGTCATTATAAAATAATTTAATTTGATAAGATTTTATATTTTCTTGTTTAAATAATCATCCAAACAGAAGTAAGTGGAAAAAATAACTTTTTTTAAACATATAACGAAATATAAAGGTTAAAATACAAAAGATAGGAATATGGTGTCGCGGACTTTTTTGTAGAATTAATTAAGGCGAACCTGCTTTCTAATTACGCAACATATTTTCGTAAACGATAAAGACAAATCTGTTTAATTTTGACAGTTCAACAACATTCATTGCATCATTTACGTTGCTCTGCAGTTTTTTTTTTCGAACTTACGGAGCAATGGATTAGCAATCTGTTTCAAAACGATTCAGATTCGGATTGATTTTGCATTACGTAATTAGGGTACAGGTTGCTGTACATTGCTTTCAATTTTAAACAACTGTTTAGGCAGTGCATGCAAATAATTCTGTTTTCGGAGGTATTTCTTTCCGACTTGCTAGACGAAAATTATGATAGCTCGGCTAAAATGTATGATATAAATATAATTTGTAGCATAAAGCACTCAGGAATAATGTAGCTTTCTACCAATGAAAAAAAAAATTGGAATTGGATCGTTAGTTCCGGAAATTACCCCCTACATACAAACTTACAAAGGAGATTGCCACGGAGCAGGTCCCTTTTGTGGTATCGGGTGCCTGATTTTAATAATAACCAAAAAATATAACTATTTTTTTTGTGTACAGGGTATTTTTTATACAATTTATTTCATCCTGGGAATAAAGTTAAAGTTAATTAATAGTTAAACATTACGTCAACATCCGTTTGATTCAATGTAGTCTGTGGTTTGATTGGCATACAAAAAAAGTTGCCAGGTATCAAAGAATTTAATAACTAATGCTATCTTTTAATCAATTGAGTAATCGATATTAATTAAAACGATATTAAATAACAATAAAAAAACTATTATTTTATTATATATAACCTATGAGTTTACATCTCAATTAGATCTCAACATTTGACAACTTCAACGCTACTGTGTTAGTATTTTGTTTTAGGACGATGAGATAGAATGATGTTATCCCTGTCCTTTTATACGTATTATTGTACCATATATATCTGAAATGAACAACAATACGTGTACGCCAAATATGAGTTTATGTAAAGTATTCTTGATGACGAACACTATTGGATAAATAAACAATGCTCATAGTCGTTGCGAGTAAAACCGATGGAACGATGATAATAATAGGTTGCTTAAACTCATAATACTCATTGATAAATAATAAATGTTCAGAAAAGTAATAGACACAAAAATAACAGCCATTTTTATTTAGATAA
This sequence comes from Xanthia togata, assembly GCA_963853775.1. NCBI lineage: Eukaryota > Metazoa > Arthropoda > Insecta > Lepidoptera > Noctuidae > Xanthia > Xanthia togata. The sequence continues at coordinate 5,014,892 of OY970818.1, read as the reverse complement.
CTCCTTAGTAGAAAAGTAGTTTTTATCGATTGATCTATAACGATTTATTAATATTTATTATAAAAAAAATATCTGGCAACATTTACTTGTGCATGTCACAGAACTCGCAGACTTCGTTCTGTGCACAGACTACATAGAGATACTCACGTATGTTCTGTGGTTCGTTACGTGCGTCATTGCTTTGTTTAGATACTTTGAGTTTTGAATTCCGTAATGTTTTACTTAGTTATTATTTACGATACGTGCTTTTTCTGCTACTACCGAGTTAGTGCATTACGTTTTGTGAGATAAATTGACTCTTAATAGTGCTGTTCTTTGTGAGATATTTGACTCTTAGTGCTACAACAGAAAAACAATGATATCTCTTGAACCAGGGTGAATAAATGAAAAATGGTTTCTGATTATGAAAATACTATGTTTTTACTATTATTTAAAATAAAAATCTTCAGGGCACAACAATTTTCCAGTGGGACCCAACTTTCCTTACAAATCGGGCAATCTCCTTTTACCTCTTTATAATATTAGTATAGAAGTATAGATATAGATTTAGGGTCTGTTTATTGTTATTATTAAGTAGTAAGTTTTAGTCCATCAGACCATTTATGAACTTCAAACTTTTTTCCAACTGTGCTAAAGTTCCAATTACAAAAACAAGTCTAAAACATCAATTTTTTAGTTTTACCTCAGTTGAAATACAAATTTAGCCTCAAAGGGTTACAACTTGCATATTTTTAATTCATTTGATGCAGCTTAAAATTTCATTGTGAAGCAAAAGGAGTATGTATAGTACCTAGGTGACATTCTGTAGTTTCTGCCTACTCCAATGGGGAAAATGCGTGAGTTTGTGTATGTAAAAGCTCATTACTTATTATATATTTTATTGAAGAGTCTTCCCGAAAAACCATACAGTCCACATCACTCATCATGATACGGCATCGAAAGTAGGTAACTTCTACATTTTCTACGTCGTCACCTTGACAATTCATTACCTATTTCATAATTATATTAAAGTTTCCTCCACTTCTTTCTCATTAGATTGGGATGTTTATAATACAAGTGTACTCAAAAAATCACTCACATTTTTTTCTGTACATCTGTCAGAGATGAATGAAAGTTTTGGAATTAAGTTAACTTGCACATCAAATTTGAATTTGTTCAAATTATCAATTTCACCATTCAGTTTATCAATTACTTTTTGGCAAACTTTCCTAATGATTCGTAGTTCTCATTGTACTTCAGCAGGTTGGATTCGTCATCTAAAACTAGTAAATTACCAACAGCAGAAGCTATGCCTCCACTGAGCTGAAGAAATCCTTTTCCCATAGATTCATCTATAGTGACAATATTACTGGGTTTCGATTGTTCATCTTTCAGTTTTCTCTCGATTCTGTGGTCGCCTCCTTTTACTGTTAAATCTTTATTGCCAAAAAAAAACCCGGTACATGAAATTCTTCTGGGATTTTGATATTATTTACGAATTCTTCATCATTTTTGTCATTTCAAAGAAAGTTGACAATTGTTTTACTAAACAAAATCCTTTAATAACTTCTTTCGATAGTTCATCTTTAAATATCTGCAGATATTCGTCGGCGGTATTGTCGATATCTTTTCTAAAGCTTGCGTTACGATGTCCTTCGGGTTGAATCTCGGAGATGTCAAAAACTTTATGACATCAAATTACTTGGAACCGTAACACAAGCTCGTCCTGCATCAACATTTGAATATCATTCAATTCTCCACAAATACACTTCGCCATCGTACGAGCCAGCGCAATGATTTGTTCTACCAAAACTAATTTACATAGCTTCTCATGATTCAAATCAAGTGATAGCCATGAGCCAGGGTCACCTGTTCCTATCAGAGCATTCAAATTGTCAGCAAAACTACCTTTGTATGCTGTAGTATTTTTGTCACCTTTTGTGGTTGTGTAAATAACGAATAAACATTCTGTTTCATTAAATGTCCCATCAAAATTGAAATTGAAATTCAAAAGTCATTTATTCAAACTAGACTGAGAATCAGCACTTTTCGAACGTCAAAATTACATGACAGTCCCCCAAAATGTCCACCCTTCACCACATCCTAGTGCAAGAACCTAGTCCTAGTTCCTAGTCCTGGGAAGAAGAAGTGGCGCAACAAACTCCCCAGCAGCACAGCTGTCTGTTCAGTTAGAAAAAAAAAAAAAACTATATACAATAGTATACAAGATAATTTACATTACGCAAAACACAATTTAAATTATAAATTAATAGCCATATGACAGCTAGCACACGCCAGTATACCAACCAAAAACATCGAGAACTATACTCAAGCAGAAATAAAAATAACTTAACGTAAACAATATCTAAAAAAGAAAATAAAGCCTCCAGGCATAAAGGGCGTGCCCGCTTACATATAGCTGTAAGTAGAAGTTATAATTGATAAACTAGGACCATCGAGGTAAAATAAATAATTGTCGAGGTCGCTAGCTAACCACATATTGCAATACAACACATAAAAAAACATTGTAATGAGTAGATTATGTCAACAATAAATAAAAATAAAATTAAAATAAATTGACATAAAAAGTAAAATTATAAACAATTATACAGGGCGTTTGGCAGAACGTTGAACATACGAAAATGGTGGATATGTGGGGTCATCTGCTACTTACTCAGCCCTAATTTATTTGGCCCTGGTCCCTGGATATTAAAAAAAATTTTTTTTTGCTGTCAGCACTTTCTTAACTTTAAAGTGTAATTTTTATTAAAAATGGGTAAAACAGGGTTTTTTTTTAAATCTGTAATGTTGGCAGATTCTTATAAAACGATTGCTTTATTCAGATGTTAGCTAGAAAAAAAGTTATGAGTCCTCAAACTTACAGAAAGATGTAAAAAATACTTAAATCATAATTTTAACTTGCATTAAAAAAAAAAAAAAGGGCTGACTAAGTAGCAGATGACCCCACCTATCTACCATTTTCGTATGTTCAAAGTTCTGCCAAACACCCTGTATATACTCATATAACCTGTCAGTAGGTAAACTAATTCTGGAGAAAGAACATTAAAACATTGTCTTGAGTTAATCACAGCGACCAACTATTCTTATCATTTAAGTAGTCGTTGATAGAATAGTATGCCTTTGAACAAAGGTTGGACTGTACTTTAGTTTAAAAACGCATTCAAAGGCAAATCTAGCAAAGAAGAGGGTAGCTTGTTATAAAAGGTTATATCAACCCATATAGCGCTTTGTGGTAGCCGTTACGAAATAATTCGACACTATGTGTCCACACTTATTCATTCTAGTAACACTTTTTGGTCGCTGAGTGTACTTAGTTCCGTCGCTACGACTAAAAATGGGGAACAGTTAACACAGTAACATTTGGTTTTAAAGTTACGTTGCTGTGTGGTAACATTGTTCTTAGTCTGCAACCACTTCTCAGAAATCATTCGTTCGTTCATTCGTTTTCGTTCTCTTTTTGTTCTGTGACTGACAAGTTAAAAAATAATAAGAAGAAAACATCAGCCATCACTGTTTACCAAGGTAAATTTTTATTCATATTTTAATTTGTTTATATTGTTCAAATCTATATGGGAAATGAATTTCATTGTGTAATTTGTTCATATAGTTTGAAATTTTCAATGCGCCACCATAAAATTGTGATTTAACCTGTGTAGTATAATTTAAACAATAGTTTGTAAGAACTATTAATAGTTTTATTAACAAGTTTTTACATTCCCAGAGCTTGGAAGCTTTTGCTGTAATATATTTAATAGTAACTATATGTTACGGAACCAAAAATGAACCACAAAATTGTTAAATAATTAAAAAACGTAATTTTATTTAGAGAAAATATTTTAGTCACAACTGGTCAGGAAGTTACTAGATTATGTCGACATATGTCGACGTGAAACCAGAAGTAGTTACAAAGTTACCGAATTCACAAAATGGTTTATTGCTTCCAGCGATTCTCAAACGTTTGGACAGGCCTGCATATTATCAAATTATGTTTAGTATAGTACTAACTAAAGAGGGCTAGTTAAGGATGCTCATCCTGTAGATATATGCTTCGTCAGCCCAAATAGAGCATAGCAACAAGTTGAAGGGATCTGACTCAGCATTTACTTTACACGTGTATAAAATATTGCAAAATACAATCGAATGTTCTAGAATAAATTATGCTGATGCACTAACTTACTTCCTGCGCAATATGTTATATGACGCCCTTTGTTTCCACTAACTTTAGAAGTAATATTTTATTTTACAAACAATTCTGTTCTCAGACTTCGCGCTGTAAACACTGTAATTCGGTTCTTTTATTAAATAAATCAATTTTTTTATTAAGACCGTTTATCCATCCCTTGACTGGCGCAGCCGGTAAGTGACCTTGTCGTTTGGGTCCTCTGTGCCATCGCGAATCGAATTTTCGGGCGCCGAGAAGACTCCAACGTTCGTTTCAACGATTCAACGGGTCAACGAACCAAATAAATTCGTCAAGAGAAGCCACGGTGCAGAGCAAGTCGAGCGAATTCACCGATCACAGAAGGAGAGCGGAAAAGCTGCGGGTCATGTGAGTAAATCTGTTCACTGTCCTCTAAACTTTCCTTTAAATTTTCCTGGTGATCTTTATATGTGTCTTGTGTACCTATAGGGATTAGAAAACGCCCATCTGGCACGTAGCACATTATAGTAGTAGATAAAGTGATAAAAATTTCACGTTAGCTTAGTAAACATTTTAGTTGTGTTTTATTTTAAAAAATGGAAGGAATAGTAGTCATACCTCCGGGAGTTCTGAAAATAATCCCTGTATTCAGTGGCGAGACAAGGCTCTTATCGTTATTTATCCGCAAAACTGAATATATTATTAATTTATATCGGGGGAACGAAGTACAAAACGAATATCTTTTTAATGTGATAACTAGTAGATTAAGTGGGGAAGCTGCAAATTTAATTGGGGAACGAGATTCGATACACTCTTGGGCAGAATTAAAACAGGTTTTAGAGGATCATTTCGGGGATCCAAGGACAGAAGACTGTCTAGTCCTTGAGTTAGAGAGCTTAAAAATAAATAGAGGCGAAAGTTATTTAGATTTTTGTCACCGAATACAACAATTAAGAAGTATTTTAATTGCAAAAATCAATGAGTCTGTTGAAGATGCAGCTGTGAGGTTATCTAAGCAACATATTTACACAAATCTTTCTATGAATGTTTTCTTGTTTAATTTACCGAAATATTTAGTTCGGTTGGTGCGACTAAAAAATGTTTCGACACTGGAAGATGCATTAAAAGCCGTTTTAGAAGAACAATATTTCCAAGAAGTTTACGACCAGAAACAGTCGCGGAACCCTAAGTTTAATCAAAACTTACAGGGACGAAACAGTTATAATAATAATTTTAATTCACAAGCGTCGCCAAGTGCAAGCACTAGTGCACCAAATATGCAACGTTCTAACAATATTACTACCAGTCGTAATTCATCGAATAACGTAGCGCAGACGCAAAATAGAAATAACGTTCGTAATAACAATTTTTCAAATAGTTCATTCCCATCTAGAAACAATAACAGATACCAAAATAATCCGTTCTATAATAATTATAATTCATTGGAACAAGCGAGGCCGCAGTTCCCAGGTCGGCAAACTGCTGACAACGCACAGCATGGCTCGCAACAGGTGCAGCCGGCGACAGCGTCCGGATCAGGTTGCGACACCGACGTGACCATGCGAACGGCCAGTTCAAGACGTGTTAATTACACTGATTATGATGACAGTGAAAATAATGTGTTACCTAGTACTTATAATGAGAATGAGCAAGTAGGAAATTTTTACATAAAGGCCTCTATACACCAGAGCGAATTAAATTAAATTGTAGTATTTTAAATCTTCCGCATATACGTATACCAGAACTTAATGCAATTTTTATGATCGATACCGGAAGTCAACGTTCATTTTTAAACCCAAAGTTAGCGAATCAATATTTTTGCGACTTTAAGCATAACGAAAACTTTGAAGTAGTTAGCACCCACGCTAGTAGTAAACATAATGAGGTTGTGTACATACCTTTACCTAGGACATTTAGAAGTTATGAGTGGCACAAATTCTACATTTATTGTGTGGACGACAAATATGATGGCTTAATTGGAAGTGATTTATTAATGCAACTTCATGCGAATATTGATATGAAAAATAGAAAGTTATTTACTAAGGATACTTGCATACCGATTAATTATAACCCGCCAATACGTGAATTTTATGTGTTACCCCCGCGTAGCGAATTAAGGGTCAAACTTCCAGTTAATTTGTTACACGGTGAGGCCATAATAAACTTTACCCAATTTACGGATGGAGTTAGAATGCCGACGGCTTTAGTTAACTGTGTACATGGCTATGCGACAACAGTCATTCAGAATTCTAGATCCGAACAGATGGAATTGTTAGTGACTAGCCCGTTTAAGGTCGAACCATACTTAGGAAATACTTTAGTACATGATAGGGTTAACTTGAATTTTACTGATAAGGATAGTCATAGGTTAGATCAGCTGTTAACGGATAATCTCTCTAAGTTAAGAGTCGATCATATGAATGAGGAGGAGAAACAATCAGTAATTAATATTTGCAAAGAGTTTAAAGATATCTTTTATTGCGAGGACGTACCTCTTTCGTTCACAAACGAGGTAAAGCATAACATTAGAACTAAAAACGAAGACCCAGTACATATTAAAGCTCATAGGTTACCACCTACACAAACGGCAGAAATTAGGAATCAGATAGAGAAAATGCTCAAAGATAATGTTATCCAAAAATCGTTTTCACCTTGGAGTGCACCGGTTCATTTGGTACCTAAAAAATTAGATAATTCTGGTAAACAAAAATGGAGGATGGTCATCGATTATAGACGCCTCAATGAAATCACAATAGATGATAAATACCCTTTACCTAATATCAATGATCTTTTTGATATGTTAGGCAAGAGTATGTACTTTACTACCCTAGATTTAGCAAGTGGGTACCATCAAATAGAAGTAGAAAAGGAAGACAGAGCAAAGACAGGTTTTAGTACACCTTTTGGACATTATGAATTTAATCGGATGCCGTTTGGCCTAAAAACGGCACCGGCAACATTCCAGCGCGCAATGGACAACGTCTTAAGAGGCTTACAAGGTATCCATTGCCTCGTATACCTTGATGACGTCATAATTTTTGCGAGAAGTATTCAGGAACATAATGAAAAACTTAGGGCAGTTTTTGAAAGATTTCGTGAAACTAATTTAAAGGTGCAGTTAGATAAATCCCAATTCTTAAGGAAGGAAGTACTTTATTTAGGCCACACCATAACCAGTGAAGGTTTAAAACCTAATAATGATAAAATAGAAGCAGTGTTAAAGTATCCTATACCCAAAACGACGACTGAAATCAAAAGTTTTCTTGGTCTTATAGGTTATTATAGAAAATTTATTAGGGATTTCGCGAAAATAACTAGACCACTTACATTTTGTTTGAAAAAAGGTAAAATTATAGATTTAAATGAGGAATATATAGAATGTTTTGAAACATGCAAGAAACTTCTCACAAATGCTCCATTATTACAATTTCCGGATTTTAATAAACCATTTATTTTGACCACGGATGCATCAAACTTTGCAATAGGGGCAGTACTTTCGCAGGGCACCATAGGCTCGGACAAACCATTAGCCTATGCTAGCAGAACTCTAAGCGATACCGAGTCGAGATATAGCACCATAGAAAAGGAGCTTTTGGCAGTTATATGGGCAGTAAAACACTTTAGACCGTATTTATGGGGTAAAAAGTTTTACATCTATACGGACCATAGACCTTTGGCCTGGCTCTATTCGCTTAACGAACCAAATAGTAAGCTTACTAGATGGCGCCTTAGACTTGAGGAGTATGACTTCGAAATTAATTATAAGAAAGGGTCGCAGAACTCTAATGCAGATGCATTGTCTCGAGTAAAAATAAATAGCTTAAGTGCAGGTAATAATAATATTGTAGTTAGCTTAAATGGTAGCAAAATTAGCGAGATAAAGGTTAATATATTAGATAACGATAGTGAGTCTATGCAAGTAAATGTAGACGATGAGGAAGCTGTTAGAAAATTAGAAGATAATAATGAAATCGAAGAAATAATCTGCATATCAGAGTCGGATTCTGATAAAGTAAAGTTAAGCGTAGATAAAAAGGAGGCTCCTGTCTTTGATATATCCGAATCAGACGACGGAGCTACTGCTCATTCAATATCAAATAGAGAGCATGAAGGTATACCAATTTTAAATGAAGCAGTAGATACCAAACCTAGACAAATACTTGTCTATATTTGGTATAAAAATGATATTCATGTAAAAGACATTTCTAATAGCAGCCAAAGAATAATTGAGGTACACATGCCAGCTGTTAATAATGAACAATTAGTTAAGCAGTTTTTGAAAGAGTATGCAGATTTCAAGCAGAAATATTTCATTTATTTTGAAACAGAAGTATTTAGAAAAGTATTTAATAACGTAGTGACAGCATTATATAAAAAAGGTTCGCAAAATCTAATAGAATGTACAGAGAGAGTAGTTAATGTCACAAACGAAGAAGAGCAAAGAGAGATTATTATAAAGTATCATGAGGGAAAAACTGTTCATCGGGGTATTCGGGAAACACTCACAAAGTTGAGAAGACATTATTGGTGGTCTAACATGAAGGACACAATTTCTGCCATTATTAATGCATGCGAACAATGCAGAAAAATGAAATATGACAGGAAACCAATAAAACCTCTAATACAACTTACTCAAACACAGAGCATGCCATTTGAAGAAGTTTTCATGGACCTTTTGTACATAGAAAATAATTATTACTTAACCATAGTAGATGCTTTTAGTAAATTAGCGCAAGCTTTTAATGTACCCAATAGAAGTACACCAGAAATTGTTAAGGCATTAATAAAATATTTTAGTATCTATGGGTTACCAAAAAAAATAAGTAGTGACCCTGGTACCGAATTTAATAATAACCTTGTTAAAGAACTACTGAGCCTATACAAAATTGAAATGCATGTAGGGACACCAAATAATCCTAACTCAATGGCTGTAGTGGAACGTTTCCACTCAACAATACTTGAAATTTATAGGTTAGCAAAATATGAAAAAAGCGATCAAGATGCAGCATCGGTAATGACTTACGCCATTATGGCATACAACAACACCATTCATAGTGCGACAAATTTCACACCTTTTGAAATGGTATTTGGACATACAGAGTCAGGAAATGCATTTGATATAGATAGAGATAAAAATCTTTTACAGAAACTAGTTCAGGATCATAGAAAAAGACTTAAAGTTTTATACGAATATGTTAGTGATAAAATTAAGGAAAATAAATATAAAGTCGCAGAGAGGAAAGGCGGTGAAAACCCACCGGAAATAAGGGAAAGTGACGAAGTTTTTATGAAAACTACTAGGAATAGGAAAGCTAAAGAAGTGCCACGATATGAAAAAGCAAAGGTTATAGGGAAAGTAGATAGGAATATTGTACCGGTAAAACTGAGAAAAAGGAATACTAAAGTGGCAATAAAAAACGTAAAACGCCCTCCACAGGTGGTGGCAAGCAATCCTGACGCTCCTGGTCCTAGCGGAATCAGCAAGCAGCGTAAACCTCCAGGATATGACTCAGAATCCTGGAATAGCGCCGATACGGATAAGTTCAGCAGTGATTCAGAATAGTCACTGGACTATTTTTAAGACGTTAGATCTAGAAACTATAGTTAGGTATTTAGATAATAATATTCAACAATTTTTTAGATTAAGAGATATGATTTACTCACAAAATTAGTCGCGTAGTGAACTTTTAGGATTAGTCTTTCAAATAGAATCCTTTATGGAACTTACTAAAGATAGATTGAAACAAATAATGCCTAGTAAAAGGTTCAGAAGGGGCCTAATAAACCCGTTAGGTTCTATTGTTAAATTAATTTCAGGCAATCTAGATAATGATGACGCCATGAGATACAATTCGGAGATTAGCCAGCTTAAAAATAAAGAACATTCAGTAGAAAGAAAACTGACACTTATGCAAAAAGCCTTCGATAAATTAGTTAATATTTCAGATATCTTAAAATACAACTTAATTCAATTGAATATTAGAACCTCGCAACTGCAAACATTACAGTATAATCAGTCTAAAATACATAATATAGTAAGTCAAATGAATAGTCTATATCAAATCTTAAATAACTTTCGTACTATTCATAATGTAATTCAAGATACAGAAACGGCAATAGCTTTCAGCAGAATACATATACTTCATCAATCAATAATTAATTCTACAGAACTTTTTCATATTTTATTAGAAATAGAGAAACATTATAGATTAGTATATACGGTAGATAAGGACAACCTTACAAAATTAGAAAGTACTATAGTTCTTAAATCTTTCTCTGATAGTAAGAAGTTAGTTTTTGTGTTAGAAGTTCCCTTATTGGACACGGTCACATATAATTATTACAAGATTATTCCTATACCTATATACAATCCTAGTTCATTAAAAACCTCTATCATAATTCCTAAGTATCCCTACCTTATGGTGAATGGATTGAAATACAGACCCGTGTCTATCCCGTGCGAGCAGATTGAAGATGATCGAGTCCTCTGTAAGGAAGATAATATCGTGCAATACGCTGATACAACGTGTATAGAACAAATAATGCTGCTTAAAAACTATTCTGCGTGTCATAAGAATTTTATCCAAATAGAAGATGTAAGAAGCCACATCATAGCCGACGGAATATGGTTACTTTTCACGAAGAAAAAGTTAGTACTTACCGAAAACTGCAACAATGAAGTCATGAAGTACAACCTGAAGGGAACATTTCTGATATTCCCTAATCGAAACTGTGAGACACAAATTGGAGACAAAATCATCAGTAAGGTAGCTGAAACAAGGACACTCCAGGCCAGTTTGCTGTTGAGACCTGTAGCTTTGCCTGAGCTGCAACATGAAATCAAGATGGAAGACAGCCAAGTAGATCTTCGCGGCGTGGACCTCAATGACATCAAGGACATTTTAAACAGTGCAAAATATAACAGTGAAAGTGTTAATAAAAGTGAAATTTTGGTAACTCAGGACATAAGTGTATGGACAATAAGTATTATAGTAATAATGTCTGTATTTACACTAGCATTTTTGGTTGTTAAATTCAAAGTCTTTAGGAAAATGATTGTGTTACGACGAAATCATCTGGACCCAAAAGATTTGCCTCCAGCTGATTTCTCTCTAAGGGGGGGAGGAGTTAAGGATGCTCATCCTGTAGATATATGCTTCGTCAGCCCAAATAGAGCATAGCAACAAGTTGAAGGGATCTGACTCAGCATTTACTTTACACGTGTATAATATATTGCAAAATACAATCGAATGTTCTAGAATAAATTATGCTGATGCACTAACTTACTTCCTGCGCAATATGTTATATGACGCCCTTTGTTTCCACTAACTTTAGAAGTAATATTTTATTTTACAAACAATTCTGTTCTCAGACTTCGCGCTGTAAACACTGTAATTCGGTTCTTTTATTAAATAAATCAATTTTTTTATTAAGACCGTTTATCCATTCCTTGACTGGCTCGTCTCACCTTATATCGGTTGTGCCTAGTACATGGGTACTGGGCAACAACAAAGACTCTGTCCTGTTTTGGCCAAAGACGAGAAAAAACAACGACCTTGAACTATTAAGGAGAGATGAAAAAAGTGTGCCTTTGGAGAATTGGAGAAAATTAAAATGTGTCGTGAAACTACAAGGCATAGCTACTTTTGCTGAAGGAATTAGATTAGAGGAACTGTATTCAAATTTTGAGGATACTGAAGATGAGGAGAGGTAAGTTTTACGACGTGTTTTATTCGACAATAATTCGACGACGTGACGCGCCCCACTACCCTATTTTCAAATCCGCAGCCCTGTGTACGTAAAATGCAGTAGTGGGGCGCGTCACTTCAGAAGTTTAGACTGGAAGAGCTCATGGACAATGTTTAATACAACTGAGTGCGCGAAGAGTGAGAAAGAGAGGTACGACCACGAGTCGGTCGGTCGAGTCCGTCTAAGGTCAGTTGAGCTGCGCGCTTCCGAAGAAACGCACGCACGTCATAAGACTATGGTACCGATAAAGCGATATAATTTATTACGTTTACTAGACTGAGTGTAATTTCAGGTTATTATGGCGTAAGTACTTTTACACGTTACAAAGAGCATGTAAAATACCACATGTTTGATATAAAATGGTATTTTTAAGTGTTTTTACGAACTTAGTGATTTTGAGTTTTCTATAATAATTTAAAAATACTTACGCTTTTTTTCAAACTAAACTATTATTAATAAAGTATTTCATGTCTTGATTACATATATAAGATTGCATTAGAATCAGTCTTCTCATTTTAGACGTTGTTGAATTTAAATTTTGTATAGAGACGTACCTATACGACAGTATGTTTGACATCAGGTAGGTAGGAAGGAGCGCCGCGCGGCGCGTCTTTGCCTTTACCCGGCTGCCTTGCATTTACCTTATCAATCCGGTACCTTTATGACGTCTTTACTCACGACGCTCAGTCACAACGAAAACTTAGGGCCCAGTATATTTTCTTAGTAAAGAAAAATAAAAACTACTTACAGACTAGTAAAGTGATAAATAATAATAATATAGCGTACGTAGAGATAGGTATTGCCAGTAATTTTTCCGCCAAATTTGCTCGGTCACCTTAAACATCCATATTTTGTTCGTTTGGCCATCTCATGAAATATTACCTATTAAATAATTATTATTTTTACAGATACCACAAAAATCGTGAAAATAAAAGAAAACATCCGGCTGAAAAGTCAATTGTGGAAGAATTACAAAATTTTAATACTGTTTTTGAAATGATGGAAGATAAAGAAACTAAAAAAGATAACGATAATGAAACAAAATGAAACATTTCTCTATGCCATTATACCAATATTTTCCATTTCCCATTGGTACAATGTTATTAAATTTTGGCGTTTTTAATAGACTTCTACTGTCTTTTGGTAAAAATTTATTGAAATCCGTGTTTGAATCGTCTCTCAATATAGTAAGTAATTCCTATAAGGCATTTTGAGGAATCTGGTACTCTAATGCCCATTGCTGAATTTGGTCTTTTATATTTATTGAATGTATTTCGCTGTCAGAATCAGACGATTCTTCATCTTCTGCTGCGGAACTGCTGGTATCCAGCCCCTCATTGACATCACATATATTATTAGAGGTCACAACTGCATCTAATTGCACGTTTGACACTTCGGAAGTTGGTCCACCGGCACTAGGCTGCTTGGAACTAAACTGTACGGCATCAGGGATTACAGAACTATTTTCTTGAATTTTAAATGATGAAGACGATGCATTTGGTATGTGGTCTGGAAAATATTAATTCTGAATTTTAATGCTGACCTAAACTTAAGTTATTAATTAAAATACCCACCAAAATTTCATTTCAAACAATTTAATTTTAAAACAAATAATAAAATGCTTTTGCACGTGCGCTCTATTAATTGGCTTCTATTATTTTTGTATTATGATCATTAGGCAAACAACAAAGACCTATTTAATCTTATAGGCTGCGATTAAAAAAATATTTCAGGTGGATAACCACTCAGTAACACTTTCTTACATTAAAAAAATATGGAAATAAATAGTTAATTTTGATAAAATTTCAAGTAAACAATATAAGATTTCGTATAAGAAACACAATGTATACCGAATAAATATACTGTCTGAAAAATTATGTACTTACTTGGAGATAGATTTTGTGGAACCAATAATTTGTTAACTTTTCTGTAGAAAGTCGATGTGAGACGGAATCTTTTCGGTTCTTTACTGAATCAACTGCAATCATTTGATCACTTCTCGAAACAGTTTGAGAAACAGTGTCTTATTGTGACTTTTTTATTCACATTTCAGTAATATATTGTTCAGTAATAATGACGTAACATTACGACACCTCGTGTAAATATAAATTTTAAGTTATTATTCTAGTAACATGGTGACCACACCGCTACCACACATTTTTACTCGATTGTACACATGTTACAAACTAAACACCAAGTGTTTAAAAATAAGTCTACACAAATGTTTACGTTACGTGTGAACACAAAGACTACTTAAAGTTACTGAAATGTTTTCCGGTCAAATTTTGTACGAACTATTACCACACATAGAGACCAAACCCCACACAGTCACCATGTTTCGTAACAGTTACGAAACTGTTGCGACTTGTTACATCTTTAACATATCTGCAACCAAAAAGTGCTATATGGGAAGCCCAACAAATGAGATAAGAACCTTATGAAGCCGGTGAAAGCGAGCACGTAGGTAGTTTATCCTTACTTCTAGTGCTAACATTGTGAATATCACTGTTTTTAGCAATGATATTATATGTAAAAAGAGGTAGATAGGTTATAAACGTTCCGCAAGTGGCACGTCAAAAGTTGGCTAATTAGCCACATTTTCTTCGTTTTGTCTCTTTTTCGCTCCCGATAATTACGACATGCCATCCTACTTCCACGTGTCATATAATAGTGTGACATAGTGCCGTTTTTGAAGATAGAATGTTAGGTAGGTAACCTATCTACGTCTTTTTACTTCTAATATCATTGGTTTTTAGCGTATATTTTGCCTAATATACACACATCAACACGGTCTAGGGATATTTTTAAAAAAGCGAATTACTATCAATGTGTTAATTATTTATATGACATGTATATATTTAAAAGATACGTTATTTAATATTCTACCATTTTTTAATAATGGTTAAGGTACTTAGATTAAAATTTCAGGATTTTATGGAAAAAAAATGAAGCATAGACGGAAACCGTATATGAATTAACTTTTAATTTGTGAGTAAAAACTGAAAAAAATAGAAAAATCATTTAATTTGTGTTTATAAACTTGAATTTAGTAGTCTGAGAAAGCGCCCATGATGTTCATAACACATCGGCAACGATTCGGCATGCTCAGAACAAAGTTGTCAATGTCTTGCTGCGGAATATTGTCCCATGTCCTTCTGAGGTGCGCAAAAAGTTGATCTTCTGTAGCCAGATTTTCAGGAACTTCCTTCAGAGCTCTTCTTTGCAGCATATCCCACGCATGCTCAATGGGATTTAGATCTGGCGATTGAGCAGGCCAGTCTAAGGCCCTAACATTATGTGTATGTAACCAAGCTGCTACCGTTCTCGCCGTGTGTGCCCGGGCATTGTCGTGCATGAGCAGGAAATCTTGCCCCATTTGTGTTCTGTGGGGCAAGATTACGGGCCCCAGCACCTGTTGGACGTATCGTTCTGCCGTCATATTGCCCCGCACCCAAACGAGATCCGTCCGTCCTCCAAGACGAATTCCTGCCCAAACCATAATTGTTCCTCCTTGGTATGGGTGAACTTCCTGAGGGTTCTGGAGACGGCTCCATCGTCCAGGAACTCGCCAAACACGCGTCCTTCGTGAATCTGGATGGAAGCCGAACCTGGATTCATCCGTGAACAGCACATTGGACCATTGCTCACGGCCCCAGTCCACGTGGTTCCGAACCCATTCTAATCGTCATCCACGATTGCCTCTCCGTAAAGGTGGGACCCGGAGTGGTCTACGAGAGCGTAGATTGCTTTCATGCAGTCGCCTTCTTACAGTTTGGTCACTCACAAGCACTTGGTGTTCCACTCGCAGCCTTTGGACCAATTGAGTCGCCGTTGCATTTGGTTGAGCTCGCGCAGTAATATGCAAAAATCGGTCTTGTCTGGGGGTAGTGATGCGACTTGGCCCCCGGTGCCTCTCCGCTACTTCACCTGTGGCACGATAGCGTGTCCACAATCTTGAAATTACATTTTGATGGGTCCCTATGGCCTCAGCAACATTACGCTGAACAGATCCAGCTTCCAGCATTCCCACAGCTCGTAACATGTCCGCCCTCGTCAAATGTCGGCGTTGCATGGCTACAATACCTCAATTTTAACTTTATCTTTCGTTTAAAAATGAAAAAAAACTGTAACTAAACGTAATTCGTATTGTTTTCTAAATTTCGCACAAATGAAAATTCCCTCTCCTATACATCAAGACATTTTTATGCCACCGAAACAAAAGAATTTTCAAAAATTTTAATTTGGAATTAGTCTGAGATAAATTACAAACAAATCGGTGTATAAAAGATTCCAATGCGGCCAGTACTTTTCGAGTTATTTAATTGAGTATGAAATATCCCTAGACCGTGTTGATGTGTGTATATAACACGACGGGGTATCTACTCTGTGCCTTTTCTGACCATTCTCCGGTGTAGGTAATTCTTCGTTGATGGTAGATATAGGTAGTTGGCTTTCAATCACACACAAGTCTAAACTCAAAGCATTTATTTCAATTATAACATTTACAGGCACTTTTGAGTTATCACTTAGCAAGGGGTCATTCAGTTTGAGTTATTTTGTGAAGCTAGTCGCCCGTTCCAAACGAAGTAGATCCTGATGGAAAAGAACGGGCAAGAAACTCCACGGACACTCTTTTAAATCAAAACATTATGTTACAGAGGTTATTTGTTCAACAATTACAATCTCAGTCCTTTCTAACACAACTTTTCTTTTCACGTTTATTACCCACCCGCGCCATTTTCAGATGACGCTTCTCTCCGAGGTCCGGCGACGTACCTCGTATTTCTATTGACCTGTTATTTGTTTCCCCTTTGTTGTTGCCCCTTTCTATTGAACCTGTTATTTGTTTAAATTCTTTGAATCACAGGAAGTGTCGTAAAAGAGAGAAAAACTGAAATTGTAGAAAGTATTACCTATAGCTTCTAATTCAACTTAAATCTGAATAACCTTTGTATTAGTGAATATTAGCATTGTTTAATTCATTACTAAGTTTGTTCAATAAAACTTACTCTAAAATGCTTATCAGTTAATTCTTTTATAATTAAACAATGCTAATATTCACTAATACAAAGGTTATTCAGATTAAAGTTGAATTAGAAGCTATAGGTAATACTTTCTACAATTTCAGTTTTTCTCTCTTTTACGACACTTCCTGTGATTCAAAGAATTTAAACAAATAACAGGTATTCATTAGTAAATTGCAGTGTAAATAATCTTATTACTTTATAGTTGCTTTTCTATTATTGAAACTTATTTAGTTCTCGTATTAAATTAATAATTCTGTTATTGATCTTAATATTCGCAAATCGCGCCATCTTCGTAGCCTTCGGTATGTAGAGCTTTTCCATAAACAAATTTACTATGTCACTTGTTAATATGACTAAAAACACAAAATCATTAAATAAATGTTCCCTTTTAGTTTTAGTTCCAACATCGAAATCAGTAATAGTTTCTCTATAACTCGTTAACTCACAGTGTGAGTTCACAAGTTTTGCAATAGATGGCGTTTTGATCTCAAACGAATCGATCATTTACAGACGCATGCAAACGCTTGTAACAGTATTCCACAGTAACCCATAGAGGGCAGGACTTTATGGTGAATAACAAATAAGCAGTTACGCATAAGGTTATGTTATAATCTTTACAGGTAGACGCATTCACGGCGACATATAAGATGTTGGCGAAGATGAATTGTGATGCCACTGTGAGGATACCAATATCTTTGAAAAAATCTCTCCATCGAACAGGACGTCTGTATTATTGGGATTGAATTTGCGTCTAATTTCCAAGTAACTGTTGAAGTATTCAACTAAATCGCTGTTATTTAGTGTCAAAATTGAATTATCACTTTTGCCCTGAAACAAATGTCATCGAACGAACCTATTTTATCTACATTTGGGGCTAAATGAAACTTCAATTCTATCATCGTGTATAGCTCTGAAATATATTAAACTAAGAAGTTTCGTTTCGTACAATTGTCCTCTTATCCCGGACGCTTTGGGTATTCTCTAGGGATAGTTTCTGTAGAGCCCACCATTTTGTTGCAGCAGGCGCAGACGCAACTTACACTCACAGTCGTAGTAGCTCTCTGCAGCGGTAGATTGGCACCACAAGTAACCGTCGCGCGGAGAGGTCCTCGAAGATTCACCTTCTCATGACCAATCAGATTTTAATCTGTAAATAAACGTCATGTTATAAGTTTCATTATTATTATTATTTTGTTTTGTTTAGGCCTGTAAACTCGTTTGAGTTTGAGTGTTCTTTAATAGAAGGGCGGGTGTTTTGGGGCACTGTCTTATGTAATATTAATGTTTGAAAAGTGATGATTCTCAGCCTGGTGTGAATAAATGACTTGATTTTAATTTCAATAAAATGTGAGATTCTCAGTCAGATAGCAAAAAAAAACACAAATGAAATGCAATTGTTTATTCTGTAAATAGGATATTGAAATCACTTTTACACGTAATATTTAAAAAATAAAAAAATAAAATTTGCTAGATGAGTTCGGCGTTTCCTATCTGACTATTCTGAGAAGAAAAGCCGAAACAAACTCAAGAGGTCAGTCTCTTTTAAAGTCCTGACATAATCTTGGTCAGGCCATATGAGGACCATGTAGATTAGTCTGAAATGGTCTTTTGAGAAAAGAACCACACAGATTTGAGTGGACCAGTCCTGTCAGTGCAAGCATTTGTCAGTAATCGTGGAGCTCAACTCAGAACTTAAGGAGCTCAATTCGACGAACAATACCAAAGAAAGGACATTTGGGTAGGCCGCGTAAACTACTCAAACTGCCAGACCATCATTAAAACTACCTGAGAAAAAAAAAAAAATATCCACATAGTCCTCACATTCACAAAAATTAAAATAATACTTATATATATAAAGTAATCTTGTCATTTTGTATAATATATTCAACAATGTCAATGTTTATATAATACTGGTATATTTTGAATGATTTTACTGAATAATTAGGTTTATTGTTAATTTTTACGATTTTATCACAAGGCTTAGCTGAGCGAGCAACTCAATCCCAAGCTTTTTTATCTTCTAAATAATCTGAAATTTTATAGTACCCTTTTTTACAAAGTTTGGTTTTAATACAGTTTTTAAATCGTTTAATGGGTAAGTTTCGAATGTCGATGGGAAGTTTGTTGTAAAAGCGTATACATTGACCCATGAACGAGTTGCCTACTCTGTGTAGATAACTGCGATGTACAGCAAGGTTGTGTTTATTCCTGGTATTTAAACTATGAATATCGGAAATCTTCTTAAAGTTTGATATATTTTTGTGTACATACAATAGGTTTGCAAAAATATATTGTGAGGCTACTGGTTCTGAGCACTTGCACACTCAAAGAGAGGTAGGGTACCGTCCTTGGCTACACGTGGCAGACGTGGGGGGCCTGTCACAGGCTCGCTGCAGAGAACACGTGGCAGACGTGGCCGCGGAGGCCTGTCAGCACAGGTCGCGGAGGTAGCTAGCGGCGGTAGCACAGGTCACAGGCCTGTCATCACAGGTCACAGGCCTGTCAGCACAGGTCACAGGCCTGTCAGCACAGGCACGTGGCGGCACAGGTTGTCAGGCCTTACATAGCCCTCGCTAGCATGCGTAAGCAGCGTGCAGCACAGCCACGCATCAGCAGCAGGATTGGGTAAGGGGTCCTGCCCTCATCCCGTACAAGGAACCCTGGAAGCGCCATAGGGAGCGCGTGTTAGATGCGGTGCAAGATAGCAGCAAGCCGCATGCGATGTGCCAGCTTCTTCCCCTTTTCAGGCCAAGGAACGGTGTGGGAAGCATAGTAATTTGACGCTCAGCACATCGCAGCGGTTTACAGGCAGAGTTTGCAACATAGCGTGGCGCATTGACAGATGCCAAGATTAGGTGAAGTATGCGAGCACAAAACACAAAGTAACGTGATCCTAGCAGATGGATCACTAACAATAGCACAGCAAGGCACTACACCATCTTGATGCAGCAGCATTACACATAAATTACCATCACCAGTGCGCTGGATAACTAAGCCACGTGTCCGACAATGACACGCGAAATCAAATATCATTTAGGTTGTAAAATCAATATAGATTATCCAGCGCAGAGGGTCTGGTATTATTACCAAACTAATGTGGAACTCACCCTAGGTCGGGGCGCGGGATTTCGAGGATCAGGGAATAGTATCCACAGCTCTATAAGCGGAAGCGAAATGACAGAGCGTCTCTGGGAAATTAGTGTTGTACCCCGATTCTTGATGAAACGCTGTCTTTCAGAAAACATATTGAAAGTCTAGTTAAAAGAGTGCGCAAATTAATATATGTTTTTAAAAAATTGCGAACATTTGCAGATTCAAAATTAATCACACAAGTTTATTTGGCCCTATGTCAATCTATAATTCAATACTGCATCACTTCATGGGGTGGCGCACCAAAAACCAATCTACTTCCTCTTGAAAGAGCTCAGAGATCAATTTTAAAGGTAGCAAACTTCCATCCCTTTTTCTTTCCCACAGATCTGCTATATAAATCCTGCAACGTGCTGACTGTTCGCCAACTTTTCATTATGCACTTAGTATTAAAACAGCACACCATGCTTACTTACACCGCTGAGAATACTAACAAGAGACGGAATGATATAGTATGCACATCAAATGCAACCTCAAAACATGTCTTTGTAGAAAGATTTTTTACATTCTTAGGCCCATTTCTGTACAATAGATTAAATAGAAAACTTAGTATTTATAACTTAAATTACTTTAGCTGTAAAAAAATTATACTAGAATATTTACTAACCATAGATTATGCACAGACAGAAGATCTACTTGTTGTCTGCAAATAGAATCGCTAACATGCCATTTTACTTTGATTGACCTAATTTTATTTTAGTGTATATAGGTACTTTAAACTCCTTGTTAATTTATTACATAAAGTATTGCACTTCCTAGCCTGAAGCACAGGTTCAACCTAGTTCAGGCAATTAAGCATATGTGCTCTATTTTAATTATTAAGATACTTATTGTAAATGTGCCCCTTTTTATAAATAAACGATTTATTATTATTATTTATTATTATTCTAGTGACGTGATTAGGAGCTTACTAATTGATATATTTCAGCAACACTCGACAATTGTTAGTTGTGAATCCTCACATAACGCTACAGTACCCCGGCTGCAGAGAGAGGATTTTACCTACATAAAATCCGCTAGAACTACCACTTCCCACTTGCTGTCCAATCCTTAGCACAAGTCTGAATCCAGTCCAATCCCAGCGGAGACTGGAACCATACTCAACAGCCATGAGTGAAACTAGTTAGTCATAGATTCATAGATCACTCAAGATTCACAGACAGCAAGCAAAGAAATACAAAGTGTAAGAGCAAGTGTATCTCAGTCAGTAGTGTTCTATTAGTAGCAGGTGCCAGCATGTTCAGTAGTATACCTAAATGTGAGTAGACATGTAGTGTATTAGATATTTAGTTTTTTAACTGGCTGTAGGTAAGTATAGGTAGGTGAGTTCAGTAGGTGAGTGAGTTCAGTGTGAACTTGTAGGTGTAGTTAGGTATGTATGCACATGTAGTTAGAATGCCAGTCTTTATCAGATTAAATTTGAGTATGTACTTTGGGCATTTAGGTAACAGATAGACAAACAAAAAGCTAAGGGTAACTACCCTTAGCCCTGGCGCTATTTTACGGAATGCTGTTTATCCCAAGGGATGTCTATTTTATTATTGCCGAGCAGGTTACTATTATAACTGTAATATTGACCTGCTCGGCAATAATAAAATAGTCAACAACAGTAAAATAGCGCCAGGGCTGCATATGTTAAGGATAGTGTAAATAACAGCTATATAACACTAGAAGTAGACAAATAATAGCCACATAAGCTCGTTAGTTTGGTTTGTTAGTCCTTTTATTAGTTCCTATTAGAATCTTATTTGCCTGTTTGCTAAAAGATTCCTATTTGAATATCTACTGTTTAACGTTTATTACATAAGTTTTGCTGTGAATAACCTATTGTGTACAGATTTAGCATACTGTTTTACCGATTTAGCAAGTAAATACAGTAGTACCCAACTGATATGGCTTACCGATGTACCTGCGCAGAAGATGAATTTTCAAAGCGCGGGAAATGCTATTGACCAATCGGCACGCTCCACGCGCCGCGCTTCTTTTTCCTGTACCGCTATTGGTCGGCAGCTGCCGCCATGTTAGCGCGCGCCGCGTGGCATGTTAGTCAGCCGCCATACTTCTGATCGAGTGCACGCGCAGCAAGCGAAAGTACACGTAGTGGCAACAAAAGTGTTTTCTTTTTTATTATTTAAAATGAGTTCTTTTAAAAGGGGGAAACCGCTTAAAAGTCAAGCTCGGGAAATTATTTTCAATGTCCACGAGTTTATGAAGAAAGAAGCTCAGGAGTCTAAAAACACAACATTTATAAAAGATCGATTTTTGAAAATTATTGACCGAACGGCCGAAGCTACACAAATTTCAAAACGAACAATAACGAGAATTCTTAAAGAGAAGGATCAACATACAGGTGAAAACACTGCGGGGCCTTCTTTTAGAACGCCGAAAAAGGGTAAAGTGAAAAAAACTTATCGTAAGGAATTGGACGATTTTTCATACCAAGCCATACGCAGGAAAATTTATGACTTTCACCGCGAAGAAAAACAGGTAGTCACAATGAGAGCGCTATTAGAGAAATTAAAAAGAGATATCGACTTCGAAGGGGGCAGAGAAACTCTGCGCCGAATTGTAAAAGAGATAGGATTTAAGTTTAGGAAAACGCAAACGAACCGTAAGTTGCTGGCGGAAAAACACGAAGTAAGGCTATTAAGAATACGATTTTTAAGAAAAATAAAAAAGTATCGGCATGAAGGCAGACCTAATTGTGTATGGCGACGAGACCTATGTTCATTCGACCCACACCAAGGAACAAGCCTGGTCTGACGGTCAAGGCAAAGGCATAAAAAAACCAATTTCGCAGGGACCGAGGTTAATTATAGTGCATGCTGGGGGTGCTAATGGATTCATACCAAATGTTTTGCTCATGTACAAATCGGCTCAGACCACAGGAGACTATCACAGTGAGATGAACAAAGAAAATTACGAGAAATGGTTGCAAGAGAAATTAATTCCCAACCTCCAACCGAATTCTGTGTTTGTCATTGACAATGCGTCATACCATAGCACATTAGAGGACAGGGCACCGAACAGTAACTCTGTAAAAAAGATTATGCAGGATTGGTTAAAGGATAAAAACATACCTTTCAATATCAAAGCGTATAAACCGGAGTTGTACGATATAATTAAACGCCATAAGCATCTCTATGTAAAGTACTCGCTTGACACCATAATGGAAGCTCACGGCCACACAGTGTTAAGGCTCCCTCCATATCATCCGGACTTCAATCCAATAGAAAACATTTGGTCGCAGGTGAAAGGTCACGTAAGCAAATTCAATATTGCCATGAATTTGACCGAAGTGCAGCGTCTTTTGTCTGAAAAATTCGCATCCATCGGGCCAGACGAGTGGCAAAAAGTTGTAGATCATGCTATCAAATGTGAAGATGAATTTATGACATTGGAAGAGGCCATCGACGATAGATTGGACCATTTTGTAATAAACACCAACGAAGATACATCATCCTCATCGGATAGTTCGAATCGTGATAGTGATGGTAATAGTAGCGACGCTCAGTGATATTGGGATAGCGGAGTGCGGCCTTTAGATTAAGTTTTTTCTATTGTTTACTAAATAAATACCTATTTGTTTATTAAATAAATCGTAAATTTTTAATAGCCTGTATTTTTAATTGAATATACTTATATTTGGTGAAAACTGATGGCCCGATAAAATTGGCACGAAGTGTAATTGTGCGGAGGGGCGTGACTTGCGAGTGAGACGGAACTAACGGCTGCAGTGTATTATGAACCTTATATTAGTGATCTAAGGTTGATTGTAACTTTTAAGCATTCTTTCGTTAATCTTCGGGGCCATACTTTCTTTTCTGTGCGAACGAAGATTCACGACGCGCCTTATAAGTTGGGTACTACTGTACCCATGTATGTAACCGATTTACATGTTTAATAAATAAAGTTGCATTACACGCGTACACAAACAGTGATGCGTTACATCTCACACACACATATACACAGCTAATTGGCCGCCTCTGATTGGCCAAACAAATTTATACTTGCTCACGCCCCCGCCGCACGCGGCGCTAGCGGCAAAAACTATAAAGACCGCACGCCCAAAAACTGCGATTAATGGATTGGCTCCGTGGCCAAACGTACCTAGTCGCATCCACGTAGCTAGTTAGTGTTCCGCGCGGACCACATATTTTAAACGTATCTCTCTGTGTCTGTACAGGGCAGTCGGTACCTGTGCAAACACAGGGGGATCCGCCCCGGGCAGCCCGGCGTTCATTCGCCGTCGCGGAGGCCACAAACCCCTGTGGACGTCGGCTTAGGTCGTCGCTGAGGGGAGGACAGCAAGATGGGACAGGCTGGATAAAATTTATATTATCATTATTATTAAGCGGGGAATTTACGTCTACATTTCTCAGCATAACGCGGGCTGGCGCTTCTGCGAGCAAGGGTCGGGGGGAGTATTATTTACTCATGAGGGTTGCGATCGCGGAGGACCTCGGCGGCGAGGTCGGTATGTTTTGTGTCGGATAGTTTTGTGCACTGTGCTGGTGGCCCTACTGCTTTCCTGGAGGAGTGTGGTGGGGTCATCGGGGTCGGAAAGAACGTGATAGGGCGGCGGAAACGACTAATGCGTGAAGGGGTGTAATTGGCCGCTTCAACAACCAGAGGGTTGCGGTGCTTGGCGGCGGAGTCAAAATAACGCTTGGACATGCGTTTTAGGAACTGATGGATGGTGGGTATTTTTAAATCGAGGTGGAGGTTTATGTTCCTGACAAACCAAGGAGCGCCTGTGGCCTTGCGAAGGAATCGGTTTTGGATCGCCTGCATCTTGTGGATGTAATGGGGGGATCCTTGGGCGAATACGGCACCCGCGTGTCATGATGGGGCGGATACACGCTGTGTAGACACGCAATTTGCACTTTAGTAACAATTTGCTACGTGCATTTAGGATGTAGTAGAGCCTACTGAGACCGAAAGCGGCTCGCGAGCGAACCGACTTTATGTGCTCTGCGAAGGCGAGATTTTGATCTAGGATTACACCTAGGTATTTGGCTCGCTTCTCCCAAGGGATAGGCTTGCCTAACATGGTGAGTTCGGGGGGCGGTCTAGAACGCGGTTTCATAAAGAATACCGCCTGACTTTTGTCGGGATTTACCTCGATTCTCCATTTTCTAAACCAGTCGCCAAGCTTGTTGACGGCTTGTTGTAGATTCCGAGTCATCTGGGTGGGACTTTTGCCCCTGCAGTATATGGCCGTATCGTCTGCGAACAGAGCCAACTGTGCCTTATTGCTCTTTGGGATATCGCTTGTGAATAGCGAGAACAAGAGAGGGGAGAGCACGGAGCCTTGGGACACTCCGGCGCGGATAGGGCGAGCGGAGGATAATGCTCCCTCAATTAGATAGCGGAAGGTGCGATTCAACAGATAGTTCCGTAGGATGAGCACGAGACGATTTGGCACATTGAGTTTGTAGAGCTTAAAAATTAAGCCATTGTGCCAGACTTTGTCAAAAGCTTTCGCTATGTCGAAGAAGACCGCACCTGTCGACATACCGCGGTAGAATCCACCACTGATAAATTCGACGATACGGTGGACTTGATGCGCGCTAGAGTGCTGGGTTCGAAAACCGAATTGTTCATTTGGGATGAGGCCCTTGGTTTCGGCGTAATCTCTGAGATGCTTAGCCTCTCGTAGATTTTTCCTACTACCTTGAGCAGACTAATGGGGCAGTAGCTAGAGGGATCGCTTTTGGTCTTGCCGGGCTTTGGAATACCTATAACTGTGGCTTCTTTCCATGATTGGGGGAATATGTTGTGGCTTAGAGCACCATTGAAGATGGTGGTCAGTAGCATAATCAGGTGGGCGGGAAAGAGCTGAATCACCCTATTGGTGATTCCATCTGAGCCAGGTGCTTTGCGGTTTTTGAGCCCTTTAATGATGCCGTTCACTTCGTCTGGAGTGACAGGAGGCAGAGGACTATCTGGGTCTTCAACGGGTGGGAGGGAAGCTTTAAGATTGACTTCAGCGTCTACCTCTGAAAGGTGAGCTTGGTCTACTGGTATGGAGCTGGGAGAGCATTGAGCCTCGAGACTGTCGGCTAGGCATTCTGCTTTGTCTATGTCTTCGAAGGCGACGGTTTTATCGGGTCGCATTAGAGGGGGGCATGGCGGCTACTTGCTGGGACTTGAGTTTCCTCTGAAGTTCCCAGGAGGCTAAGTGAGTGGGCTCTAAATCGCTCAGCATCTTATCCCACCCGCTTCACGCAGCTCGGCTATGCGTTTCGTTACTGATCTCTGTAAGTAGCGCATGTGAGCCTTGTTGGCGGCGCAGGGAAAGTTGCTGTATGCACGGACAGCCGCGTTCTTCTCAGTCAGTAGAGCACACGCATTGTCTGGGAGTTTCAAGTAACGGTTATCCGTTACTAGAACCTCCCTTGAACAGTCGCTCAGGACGGTTTGCACGTGGTCAGTGAGTGAGTCGATCGCGGCCGTCGTGTCAGCGATTGAGTCGAAAGTGTTTGGCATAGAGTCCAATTGGGGGGACGTGTTGGCTTTCAGCTTAGCGCTTACTTGCCTCCAGTCCGTCACCCTTTTGGTGGCTGGGGGTTGGTTGGGGTCAGAGGGACCTATGCGGGGGGCCAGTCGTACGACTACTGGGCGGTGGTCCGAGTTAAGCTCTTGTACCGTTTCTATCGAGTCTAATCTTAGGTGGAACCTAGTCGGCATATCGTAACTTCTATGCGTGATAGAGAGGGAGGGTCTATAGGGATGCAGTACAGATCCTTTTTGTAATAAATGAGAGTGCCGCCCTTGTGGCATCGCGTCCTATGATTACGGATGATACGATAGTTCGCAACAGAAGGATTGCGTTGGCTCGGTTTGATACGGAAGATGTCAATTCGATGATCACGGAGAAACTCCGATATTTCATCGCGTTGACCAGTTATGCCATTTGCGTTGAAGACGCCTAGATTGTGGGATCGGGGTTTAAATCTACATAAGGCTGTATTATTCATTGTGACATGTTGGTTAGGGCTTGGGTGATGTCTTGGTACGCATGGAATACGGAGCGCGGAGGGCGCGGGAGGCACGGAGGGCGCGGCGGTTCGGGTAGCCGCTGAGGGCGGATTTACTCGGATGCGCGGATCCATAAGAGAGTAGAGTGGGGTATGTGGGGTAGGGGGCTTTGGTGTAGCCATGGCCGGGAAAGCCTGTTTTTGTTGGAGTTGGTTCCATGGGCTGGGACTTTGCGGACTTAGCCGTTGGGGGATCTGGGTGGCGGGAGTAGGGAGGAAATCCCTCTACTTTGTCTGCCTAGCGTCTAGACGCTTGGTCAGTTTCAGCGACGTTAACTTGGGGGCTTTTGGGCAGCCTCGGTAGTTGGCTGTGTGTCCAGATTGGCCACACAGCACGCAGCTTGGAGGGCTGTCGCAGAGGCTGCGGTCTTTGGGCTGTGTGCAGGCAGAGGTGCCATGGTCACCCAAGCACTTTACGCACCTGGGTTTTGCATGACAGTTCTTCTGCGCATGGCCGTATAATTGGCAATTGTGACCCATGTCACAATGTAGGGCAATCCCTATAGTGCTGTTTTTCCATGGCTTCTCTATATTGTGAAGCCCATGAGACTACAGATAATCTTGACCTTGCAGATAGGGTGATACCCCTCAGTGGGAGAGCATACGACAAGAATCATGTCGTACGCTTCACCACCTCGTGCACGGTGCATCCGGTGCACCTCATCCACGGGGATTTTTTGCGACTGAAGGTCGCTAAGAATGTCGGAGGGGGAGATCTCCTTTGGGATCCTGTTTATGACCACTCGGGTCTGACGTTCTTCAGGGAGGGAGTATGTGTGGAACGACACACTTCTCTTCTCATGAGGCGGGTAAAGTCTCTGAAGTCCCTTTGATTCCCTGTTGGGTAGATCGGGCGTTGGTATAGCCGATTTTTAGTTCGGTACACCATTTGGAAACGGTAGTCCATTTCTCCTTGCCCTGGATGAATACAGGAGGAGGAGGCGCTACATTCTTTGGGCTGGGGGTGGATGGTTGCTGCTTTGTCGCATCCTTTGTAGAGGAAGTCGAAGCAGCGAATGCTATCGGGCGGGGGGTGGGGGGGGTAGTTAGCGGGGCCGCGGGTTGGGGGCTGGGCGGGGGGCATCCCTGTCTACATAGTGTAGAGGGGGTTCTTCTATGGCGACCATTTTGGCCGCCTGAGCGGAGGCCTGCCTCTTCTTCTTCCTCTTGTTTCCTTTGCCAGAGACGGCTATGAACCCGTCATCGTCCGACTGGGAGCCCGAGGAAGATGGAGGGGCATGATCCTCCATATCTGAGAAGCAGGGGGTGGGGGCACACTCCGAGGAAGCAGCCGGGTCGGTGGTGTCCATTGGACTGAGGGGGCTGAGCAGACTAGTTAGTGCTGCATCTAGAGCATCACTGAAATTCTCTACGTCAGAGGGATCATTAGATTGCTGCTTTGCAGCAAAAAGCAAAAACCCAAAGCAATCTTAGGGCACATTATTAGGTACTCAACCTCCCTGTCTACACCCGACAGGGAGGGTTTACTCATCCTCGGCCAATCCGCCCGGGGAGTTAAGCTTATTTAAATAGTTATCAGAAACACTATTAGAAAGTAGGTATTTTACTAGGTATTCACTAGTTGGAGGAATAATTCCCTCCCTAGTGTAAATATGGCCTCCCGTCGGTAGAGGAACGCTTTACGCGTTCCCTACAATTACTAGAAAGACTACTCGATGGTCTTCCCGCCCTAAAAATTTAGTTCGGCCCAGATCTGAATGAGATGAAGGGACCCTCTATCCCTCTCTCCGACAACGTCGCTGACACAGAGTTCAGCGATGTGTTAGTATGCTCCCCTCACCTAGAGAGCCCTCTTAGTCCGTCAGTGTCTATGGACACTGATGAGCCGGTCGCTTCACCCCAGCGCGCCATAACCCCCATACCCATATGGGTATAGTACAGAAAAAGAGAGCAGGTTCTCTTCCTGCTCATCCTCGACCCATTCTGAAGAAGGAAAAGGGAAAAAGACGAAGAATCGCAAGCAAATCTCCCGCCAGGCCAATAAGGTCGCAGCGATAGACGAGTCCGTGCTCGCTACCCCCTCCCATGCCCCCGCAGCTACACCTGCGGCTCGCCCGCCCGTAGCTACCCCCGCCACTACCCCCCACCAGATTGCGTCATCCTCCGCACAGGATGCCCCTCCCCACCTACTTCCGGACCAAAAAAGGTCCCCCCCTCCGCCCCTTGTGTTCATTCAGGACAAGGGTAAGTGGACGGACGTATCCAAATGGTGTTGCGAGCAAAAGATCGCATACACCAATGCCAGAAACACCCAACAGGGTATTAAAGTCCAGGTCCCCACGTCCCGTGACTATAGGGACCTCACCACCCTTCTCCGAGCAAGGGGTGTGGCATACCACACCTCTCTGCTAGAGGAAAAACAGACCCACCTGGTCACAAAAAGGATCCCACACGAGATCCCTACGACCGACATCTTAACCGACGTCCAGTCGCAAAACGTCCCGGTGGACGAAGTGCACCGTATGCACCGCGCTAGAGGCGGCGAAGCATACGATATGGTGCTCGTCATCTGCACCCAGTTCAGGGTTACCACCCTATCTTCAAAGCGAAGGCAGTCTGCCATCTAACGGGTCTCGAAATTGAGAAACCAGAAAGAGCGGCGTTGTAGGCCAATGCCACAACTGCCAACTATACGGGCACACGCATAAGTTTTGCCACGCAAAACCCAGGTGCGTTAAGTGCTTGGGCGAGCATGGCACCGCTGAGTGCACACGCCCTAAGGACCGCACTCAATGCCTCAGCCCTCCCAGCTGTGTGCTATGTAGACAAGAGGGTCACCCAACCAACTACCGTGGCTGCCCTAAGGCCCCCAAATCTTCTTCCCCCAAGCTAACTAAGCGTGCAATTGCCCATAAGCAGAAGGAAGCCCCATCATCTCACAAGATACCATCCTCAGCATTGCCCGAGCGACTAAGCCCTCAGAGGCCTAGTCCGTAGAACTACCCACACCACCAGCAGGCTTTCCCATCCATGGGCCCCTCTTAACCCTCTCAAACGGGTAAACCCCCAATCCCCAGCCTCATGGACCCCCGTCTGCGTATTCTTACAGCCCCCCCAAAAGCCCCAATACCATACGCCCCCCCACCACGAGCGCTCGCCTACTGGGCGAGCGCTCGTAGTGGGCCCCAACTGGGCCTTTAATGTTATTTCTACGGCTTTCATAGCCCGCGCGCTATGCAAATGGCTAACGAAATCGTTGCCGCTCAAGCGGCCGGGGATCTCTTCAAGATCCAGGCAATCTACAATGCGTATCCAGACATTAAGCAAGCCCTATCAGCCCTTAGTAACTTTCATAAAAACCCATATAACATGTATAACGCCGTACTAGGTTTAAACCCCGATCCCTCACTTTAGGCATCTGCAAATAAAGATATCATTCATTCATTCATTCAATGCAAATGGCATAGAGGGTCAACACGATGAGATTCCTCCTCGACCATCAAATTGACACTCTCCTCTTACAGGAATCCTTTTTAAAACAAAACAAAAGAGATCCATCAATTGCCAACTATCGAATTGTTCGCAATGATAGGACTCGATGTCACATGGGCGGCACCCTTATATATTATAAAAAGGAACTCTATTGCATCCCAATAGACCCTCCCTCCCTCTCTCGACTAGAAGGATCTATTTGCCGACTAGGTATGTCCGGCCATCAGCCAATCACCCTAATCTCGGCTTACCTCCCTCCTCAAGGCTTTACAGAAGACCTCCGTCTCCTAGAAAGCGACCTCTCTGTCCTATTCGGCTTGAGTAACTCCGTTATTATAGCGGGCGTTCTCAACGCCAAACACCCTGCTTGGAATAGTACCAGAACCTCTACAAGAGACTCCCACCCGAAGTGGATGGGAGTCTCCTCACAACCCTAATTTCACCCCCGACGTCCTAGACTTGGCGCTCCTTAAGAACGTCAATCTACGACTAGAATCAATAGAATCGGTACATGAGCTTAACTCTGACCACCGTCCAATAACCACTAGACTGGTCCCGCGCATAGGTCTCTCTGACCCCAACCAACCTCCTCGCACCAAAAAGGTAACGGACTGGAAGAGAGTAAGCACTCAGCTGAAATCCAACACGTCCCCCCAATTGGACTATATCCCCGACCACTTCCGACTATCGCTGGCACGACGGCCGCGATCGACTCACTCACTGACCACGTACAATCTGTCGTGAACAATCGTTCACGGGAGGTTCCAGAGGGGAGACTGCATCTGGAAGCTACCCGACGATGTGCGTGATCTGTTGACTGAGAAGAACGCGGCTATCCGTACCTACAGTAACTTTCCCTGCGACGCGAGCAAAGCCCACATGCGCTACTACTTACAGAGAACTGTAAGAAAGCGTGTGTCGGAGCTGCGTAACGCGGGCTGGGAAAGGATGCTGAGTGAGTTAGAGCCTACCCACCTTGCCTTCTGGGAACTTCAAAAGGAAACTCCAGACCCAGAAAGTCACTTCCATGCCTCCTCTAATATGCCCCGATAAGTCCATCGCTTTCGATGACTACGACAAAGCTGAGTACCTAGCCGACAGTCTAGAAGCCCAGTGTTTACCAAGCACCCTACCAGTAGACAAAGCTCACCTCGCAAAGGTTGATGCGGTAGCCGAACGTAGGACTAACCTCCCTCCAGTCGAAGACCCGGATAATCCTCTGCCTCCCGTCACTCCAGACGAAGTGCACGATATTATCAAAGGTCTTAAAACCATAAAAGCGCCTGGTTCAGATGGACTCACCAATAAGGTAATCCAACTCTTCCCTGCCCACCTAATAATGCTACTGGCAACCATCTTCAATGGAGCCCTTAGCAACAACATCTTCCCACAATCGTGGAAGGAAGCCATTGTTATAGGCATCCCAAAGCTCGGTAAGCCTAAATCCGAGGCCTCCAGCTACCGCCCCATCAGTTTGCTCAAAGTTCTCGGCAAGGTCTATGAGAGGCTTATTTATAAGCGCCTCAGAGACTACGCTGAGACTAAGGGCAGTATCCCCGACGAACAGTTCGGCTTTCGAGCCCAGCACAGTAGCGTGCATCAGGTCCACCGCATCATCGAGGACATCAGCGCTGGGTTCCAGCGCGGCTCGATGACTGGTGCTATCTTCTTGGACATAGCGAAAGCATTCGACAATTTCTTGCACAACGGCTTATTATACAGGGTGATTGGAAGATGGGTGCAAAGCTTTAAGGTGAAGATAGTACAGACCATTTGGAACCATTTAAGCCATGGTTGTCTCAGACGAAGTCTTACCAATTTTTTTAACCTAATATTAGTTTTTTTTTTCGGAAATTCCCAAAATTTTATGTAAACTGCAGAATTATGGCCAAATTGAATGATATATGAGTTCATTTTTTATTTATTTAATCAAAGTAATGTGTAAGCAATCATGCAAAACATTTTTTAGGCTTCTGTGAACATTAGACATTTTTTACAGACATTTAAAGTTCAGAAAATTTGTATCAATACGTTTTTTAAACCTTATTAAAAAAAAATATGGTAAGACTTCGTCTAAGACAACCATGGCTTAAATGGTTCTAAATTGTCTGTACTATCTTCGCCTTAAAGCTTTGCACCAATCTTCCAATCACCCTGTATAAGCTCTACCATCTTCCAATCACCCTCTATAAGCTCTACCATCTCGGCGTGCAAAACCGTCTCGTGTTCATCTTACGGGACTTTTTGTCGAATCGCACATTCCGCTATCGCATCGAGGGAGCGCTCTCCTCCCCCCGCCCTATTTGCGCAGGAGTCCCCAGGGCTCCGTGCTCTCCCCTCTCATTTTCAAGCTATTCACTAGCGATATTCCTACCAGTAAAAAGGCGAAGTTGGCTCTGTTCGCAGACGACACGGCCATTTACTATTCAGGCAAAAGCCCCATAGCGATAGCTCACACTCTTCAAACCGAAGTCAATCAACTCGGCTCCTGGTTCAGGAAGTGGAGAATCAAAGTCCTTTATAAGAGACCGAGACTCAGAAGAAAAATCCCCCTCCCCCGACCAATCACCATGTTTGACAAGCCGATCCCCTGGGAGAAGCAAGCCAAATACCTTGGTGTGCTCCTGGATGAAAAACTGGCATATTCAGAGCCCATTAAGCAGGCCCGCTCGCGAGCCGCTTTCGCTCTAGGAAGACTCCACTCCATGCTAAATGCGCGTAGCAAGCTGTCACTTAGGTGCAAATTGCGAACGTACTTGGCATGCATCCGTCCTATCATGACACAAGCCCCATCATGTGCATCGAATGCAAACCCTTCAAAACCGCTCCTTCAAATTCAACGGGACCCCTGGTAAGTTAGGAACCAGATCCTCCATCCCGACCTGCAAATCCCCACTATAGCCCAATTTCTAAAACGCAACTCAAAGCGTTTCTTTGTAAAAGCCGCCCTCAATCGCAACCCTCTGATTGTCAAAGCGACCAGATATGTCTCCTCTAGAATCAGTAAGATCCGCCGTCCGAGGAATGTTCTCACCGACCCAGATGACCCCATAACCCTCCTCCAGGAAAGCAATAGAGACACCAGCACGATACACCACAATAAAAAAAGACCCGCATTCCGACCTCGCCGCCGAGGTCCTCCGCGATCGAGACCCTCCCGAGTAAATAATACTCCCCCCCGACCCTTGCTCGCAGAAGTGCTAGCCCGCGTAATGCTGAGAAATGTAGCTTTAAACTCCCCAATTAATAATAATATTAATAACTGTTTGATCCAGCCTGTCCCACCTTGCTGTCCTCCCGCCAGCGACGCCCTAAGCCGAGGTTCGTACCCCACAGGGGGTGCCCTTAGCGAGCGTTCGGTTAATATTAATCTAGTATAGTTTATGCCGCTGGCTGTAAGTTTAGTAGCTTAAGGCATCCACAGGATAGTCCGGTTAAGCAGCTGCGACTTCAATCTACGAGTCAACTGCGAGATGCCATATCACAAAAAAAAAAATATATATATATAACACACTCCGATCCCAGCGCTCAGCAAGTGAAAAACTCTAAAGAAATACTAAGAAGCTCCCTATTCCTCGCCGCCGTTTGTCTCCAGAAAAATATCCTATTAGTATTATTATTTTTTTCAAAAGCCATAGTTATCCCCAACAGTTTGGATTTTCCAAATAGTTGAAGTTTAGATATTATGATAATTGTTGGATAAATGTAGTCACAGTAGGTAGTTGTAGTGGGTGTGTGCAATTGTTTGTGGGATAGAATTGGTTAATAGCAGTAGGTTAGTGGGGGTAGGTTGGGTTAGGTTAGTTTATTTAGTTAGGTTTAGTTTTAAAGTAATGGTTGTTTATTGTATTTGTTTGACAACAATTCATTATTAGTGTTAGAAATCGTTTGATTGGTATGTATGAATGTGTGTAAGGATATGTATAGGAAATAGTAGTACAGTCGGTTATTGACCATACTTGTTCTGGCATCAGTTCCATTTTCAGGTTAAAAGTAGTTTTTATTTTATTGTTGAGCAGTGTCACTTAAAATTGTGATTAGATAAACAGTAGTAGTTAGCAATGTAACGGTTGTATTGCAATATGAATATTTTATTGTAATAAATAGTTGTATATTATAATATTGTAGTTAACAGTTGTTAATTGTTTTTTATAATGACTAGACATCAATACACTTTTAGTTTATTTCAGTTCTATTTGTGTGCGTTACCCCAGCCAGATAATGTCGAAAATAGTAATCTAAGTGCAATAGATAATTAGAAATACAGCTTCTGTAATTGATAAGCAGATTTTTAAATTTGGTAAACTGATAGTTTTTAATTATTTAATAAAAACACTTGCGGCTGGAGTAACGTTACCCCAGCCAGATCTTTTGTTTCCTAATGGATATTTTGAAAAAAAAAATATCTAAATAATTAGAAATCAATTTGAAATAAATGGTACAACTTAATTTGTATTTGTATTTGCTATGGTTGCGAAGATATTTAAAATCCTGCTGGAGTAACGTTTGCACGATTGCTGTATCTCGGAATTGACTATACGGATGATTGTAATATTTGTACATGAGATCTGGCTAATTAGTTATAATTTATTACGCAATAAACGAATCCACTATAATGCACCGTTTTGAAGTTATTTTAGTAAATAGAAAATTGCTTTAATAGGTCCTAAAACTTCCATTAAGCGCCCCAAAGACTAAACCAATAATTAGAAATACAGTTCAATTATATACATGTGAAATTTCAGACTTGTACACTAATTAATTAACAAGATAATCAAAGAAATTATGTAGGTATGCATGGTAACCCGACCAAATCTAGAATGTTATAATAAAGCGGGCGCGCAATACATTATACCAACCTTTTAAAACTTACAGGATAATACGGGAGAATAATTACGTGTTTAGTACAGACGGGTAAACAAGTGGTAAAGTAAAACATATTTATAATGGAATATTCATTTCAAAAAAATAATGCGTAGGTAATAATAACAAATATGGAGTATCTACCTAACTATGTAGATGATGATGATCCTACGCAGATAATTATTTTAATCAAGGTAAGTAAGTAAGTATATAAATTTACTTCAAAAATAATCACAGATATTTTTTATGGACTAATATGCAACGTCGCTTGCTTATCTGAAATTAAAATTAAGAACTGATCAAATTCAAATAAAAATTAAGTTTTATTGTAATAAATCACAGATCAACAATAATAAAATGTAATAAGTTAATAACATCACAGTGCAGTAAGTACTAACATATCATAGAACTTTACAGAAGGTAGGTAGGTAGGTTCTACTGTTTTATCTAATATGATTTAAAAAATCACAAATATCTTACATAAAGATAGCCGTATTCTTAATTGTTTTATTGTAAAAAAATAAAACATTTACATACAATACTAAAAATAAACGACATAACAATGCAGTCAACTTCTTAGAATACGTACTTTTTGACTAACTAAGTCTTATTGCATGTAAATTATATAATATTATCAAGATGTTTCTGCTACTTACAACAGGTACGTAAGTAGGTACCTACCTACCTCATCGATATAATGGTTAAACGTAGGTAGGTATATGAAGAATGGCATAGTGGACACTACTTTGAGCAATTTAAAGTTTATTTAAACATTTAGTATGGTTTAATTTTTCAATCAAACTAATTTTATTTGTGACTCTACCAACTTTTAAGGACAATTATGCTAATAATTTTAGAAGGTTGGTGTAATGTATTGCGCGCCCGCGTTTTTATAACATTCTCAAACTCAAAGCATTTATTTCAATTAAACCATTTACAGGCACTGTAACTTTTTGAATTGTCAAGGGGTTGGTCAGTCAAAAATATGAAGCTAGTTGCCCATTCCAAAGCGTAGTAGGTACCTATGGAGAAGAACGGGCAAGAAACTCCACAGACACTCTTTTAAATAAAATAAAAAATTGATACAAAATATTGGTTACATCATTCATTTTGAAATTATGCATGTGAGAACAATGTAGAAAAACGTGCACGTTCGTAAAAGCGTCCGTAATAAAAAGAAAAATAAAGAATCATTCAAAAACTTAAAATAAGCCATGGTAGCTAAGAGATGACCAGTCCCAACTGACGGCGCCCGTTCACGAACATGACGCATGGATCAGCACCATTCAGCTCAACCATTTTGAAGGGAGCTAAATGATCCAACACACGCGCCACCATCAGCCAGACATTTGAGTGAGCCTGACATACTCACAGCCGCCAGGGCACATTCAAGTCAATGAAATACTACATATTACCCGGTAAATGGTAGCTCTTTAGTACATTTGAGTTTATACAATACAAAGTCTTACAATCTTCAGCAGCTCCAACAGTATTTTCAAAATGTTTATCAGTGTGTATGTCAATTAGTTGTGGAGCAGGACCAGCAATGAGCCAAGCATTTTTATCAGTGATGTAATCCCCCAACTTATAATATGCCTGCCTACATAGTGTGCGTTTTATACAAGATTTGAATTTCGTCTCATTAAGTTGAAGTATGTGGGGAGGAATTTTATTGTAACATTTTAAAAAGTACCCCATGAAAGATGATTCTACCTTAGCCAGTCTGAAACCTGGTTGTACTAATAGGTCCCTATTTCTTGTACTATAATTATGTCTATCACCTCTTTTACTAAAAAGATGTAAATTTTTTCTTACGTACATGATGTTTTTGATATATTGACAAGGTACCGTCATGATGTTAATATCCTTAAACAGTTCCCCTAAGAGAGTCGTGCCTGCGGAGATAGTAAATGGCTCTGATCGCTCTTTTCTGCAGAATAAAAATAGACTCGATGTCTGCAGCCCGTCCCCAAAGTATAATACCGTATGACATTGTACTATGAAAATAACTGAAATAGACTAGCCTCGCGGTATCTACATCAGTAAATTGACGGATTTTTCTGACAGCATATGCTGCTGAACTTAGCCGTCCTGCAAGAGATGTTAAATGAGGACGCCATTGTAGCCTTGAGTCGAGCGTGATCCCCAGGAAAACAGTTTTATCGACAAATTCTAGTCTTCTCTTGATTCAATACTATCTCGCAATTACTACTTTTAACATTTGGTAAAGAAAATTGTATGCACTTAGTTTTTTTTCCATTGAATACTAAATTATTAGCAGTGAATCAATTTTGGACCAGCAGTAGGGCGTTATTTACGTCGTCAAACATTTGTGGCACGTCTACCTTAAAAATTAAGGAAGTATCGTCAGCAAATAACCCCATTTGCAATTGATTTTTAAATAAATTTAAGCTCCCTAAACATTCTAGATTTGGTCGGGTTACCCTTACCACGCACACATAATTTTTTTCGATTATCTCGTTAATTAATTACTGTACAAGTCTGAAATTTCACATGTATACAGGGTGTTTGGCGCATGGACCGACACAATTTTTTCAGGGATTTGGGAGGTCATTAGCTAGGTTCTAGCTAAGTTCAAAATAGCTTTTAGTTTTTTTTATAATTAATTTAGAAGTTGTAAAATTTCATTCATTAAATACAAAAATTAATTTTGGAAGCTTGTAAGGAATTTTCTTGAAACCAGTTGTATAAAACAAAGATGTTTTTAGATTTAAAGGACTTTGGAGAATGCAACAAAATTTGTTTTGTGCCACTACACCTACAAACAAAAAAGGTATTTCAAATTAAAGGACACAATTTGGGTTTTTTTTTTCATTTTAAAAAAATAATCATATGTAACCAACCGTGACATTTGGGACAAAGGGTGTATGGGTAGAACCTAGCTAATGACCTCCCAAATCGATGAAAAAATTGTGTCGGTCCATGCGCCAAACACCCCGTATAATTGACCTGTATTTCTAATTATTGATGTAAAATTCAGTAACCACTACTACAGTAAACTCGGTTAATCCGTGGTCAAATAACTCAGCTGCGCGCCGTGGCCGGAAAATCATCTTATCTTTTTAATTACGTATAGGATAGGTACTAATGAAACTTCAGTACCATTTAAAGACAGTAATTATCTATATAATAAAGTTTAAGTTTAGTCTTTGGGGCGAATAATGGAAGTGCTAGGACCTATTAAAGCAATTTTCTATTAACTAAAATAAATTCAAAACTGTGCATTATATTGGATTCGTTTATTGCGTAACAAATTATAACTAATTAGCCAGATCTCATGTACAAATATTACAATCATCCGTATAGTCAATTCCGAGATACAGCAATCGTGCAAACATTACTCCGGCAGGATTTTAAATATCTTCGCAACCATAGCAAATACAAATTAAGTTGTACCATTTATTTCAAATTGATTTCTAATTATTTAGATAAAATTTATTTCAAAATATCCATTAGAAAACAAAAGATCTGGCTGGGGTAACGTTACTCCAGCCAAAGTGTTTTTATCAAATAATTAAAAAACTATCAGCTTACCAAAATTAAAAATCTGCTTATCAATTACAGAAGCTGTAGATACTTATTTCTAATTATCTATTGCACTTAGATGACGATTTTCGACATTATCGGGCTGGGGTAACGCACATGTTCTATTTTATGAGTTTTATTACTAATTAGATAGATAGTTATTTTGTTGTAGTTGGTAGTTAATAATTTAAGTGACTAGGTAATAAGTAGTAGTTAGGAATGTAGTTAAATGTATTTGGTAGATTATTTGTAACGGCTAGGGCTGCGGCAGGGTAGGCTGCGCAGGCCGTTAACAAATAGTTAGGTAGTTTGTTTAGTGATAGCTGTCCATAATATAATAGTATTTTTGTTATTTAGATGGTAGTTATGGTCTTTAGTTGCATTTAAATAATGTATGTAGGTATATCAAGATTGATTTTTTTATTTTAGCAAAGTTACAAGTTAGGTTATGTTATTATTTTTGTAATCAAAATATAACTATTTGTTATATATCATCCAGGTATAAACGTTGTTTGCGGGAAAGTCCGAAAGGGATACCGTGGCCCCCTGGCATTGCACAGGCAACAGAAGGAACACGGGTGGGTTTTAGTCAGTAAGATTCCCGACGCCCAGGGCGTCTCCAGCAGCGGCTAGGGGCGTGAGGGCGCGAAATTTGCATCTCCGTCACACGTTCCGCGTCCTCCTTGCGAGCATTACTGCTTCGCAGAAGGATGTGACGGCCTCCCATGCCCTCTCGCTCCGCACCATGTCTTGGACCAGGGTCATATCAATGTTTTAGGTTAATTAGGTTTGACAGCTATCCATAGTTACTTTAGAAATCACAAGAAGTGTATTATTTAGTAAAATATGCATTTCATCGCTGCCAGCATGGAGATAGTTTTGAGATAAGTAAACATTTTGATGAGTTCCCATTATTACAAAATAAGTTGGTACGGTATACAAGTAATAGGGCTAGAAAATAACAGTAACAGTAAAACTTATTTTTATACCGCAACGATGTACAGAGAGCAATGTGCTAGGCTCAGAACAGAACAGTGCTAGGCTACGTAGGCTAGTTAAAATTTGGGCGCCACTGCAATGGCTAGGGCTGCGCAGAGTA
Organism: Xanthia togata; assembly: GCA_963853775.1. Classification (NCBI taxonomy): domain Eukaryota; kingdom Metazoa; phylum Arthropoda; class Insecta; order Lepidoptera; family Noctuidae; genus Xanthia; species Xanthia togata. The sequence continues at coordinate 4,974,821 of OY970818.1, read as the reverse complement.
GGCTATGCAGGCCGTTAACGATTAGGTAGGTAGTAGATAGTAAAACAGCTCGAAAAGTTAATACATATACTAGTAATTTAGTAACACCGCTAGGTCACGGGTAAGGTCCTAACACTGTGTGGTTCCTAACACTGTGTGGTTCTGAGCACTTGCACACTTAAAGAGAGCTAGGGTACCGTCCTTGGCTACACGTGGCAGAAGTGGGGGGCCTGTCACAGGCTCGCTGCAGAGAACACGTGGCAGACGTGGCCGCGGAGGCCTGTCAGCACAGGTCGCGGAGGTAGCTAGCGGCGGTAGCTCGTGGAGGCCGCCTGTCAGCACTGGTCACAGGCACGTGGCGGCACAGGTTGTCAGGCCTTAGATAGCCCTCGCTAGCATGCGTAGGCAGCGTGCAGCACAGCCACGCATCAGCAGCAGGATTGGGTAAGGGGTCCTGCCCTCAGCCCGTACAAGGGACCCTGGAAGCGCCATAGGGAGCGCGTGTTAGATGCGGTGCAAGATAGCAGCAAGCCGCATGCGATGTGCCAGCTTTTTCCCCTTTTCAAGCTAAGGAACGGTGTGGGAAGCATAGTAAGCAGACGCTCAGCACATCGCAGCGGTTTACAGGCAGAGAGTTTGCAAACAGCGTGGCGCATTGACAGATGCCAAGATTGTGAAGATGTGCACAGAACACAAAGTACCTAACGTGATCCTAGCAGATGGATCACTAAAAATAGCACAGCAAGGCACTACACCACCTTGATGCAGCAGCAGTACATATAAATTACCATCACCAGTGCGCTGGATAACTAAGCCGCGTGTCCTACAATGACACGCGAAATCAAATATCACATGTGGTAAAATCAATATAGGTTATCCAGCGCAGAGGGTCTATTACCCAAATAATGTGGAACTCACCCTCGGTCGGGGCACGGGATTTCGAGGATCAGGGACTCTTAGAGTAAATATGTTCCTTGATCAGGGAATAGTATCCACAGCTCTGTAAGCGGAACCGAAATGACAGAATTGACAGACAGAGCGTCTCCTCTGGGAAATTAGTGTTGCACCCCGATTCTAGTGATGTGATTAGATAAAATTAAAGATAAAGATATTTATTCGTCGGATAAGGTACATATAATTATGTTCAGGACACATCCGCCGCTAAAAACGGCATACGAATATTTACATGGTTAAAACCTAACTTATTTATTAAGTACTCTATTAACAATACAAAACGCTTAGACGTTACACATAGAGACACACATTTACATTTTGTCATTTAGACTATTAAAATATAAAATAAAAACAAAACACAACAACAACAAAATAAGTAGATATTTTAAAACTAAATAAATCTAATATGTATTACCCTTATAGTCAAAAAATTCTTTCAGTGTATAAAAATTATTTTGGAGAAGCCATGCTTTTAGATTTCTTTTTTAGTAATTACATGGTAGTTCTCTTATTACTTTTGGAATATGGTTGTAATTTTTTATAGCTGTTTCTGTAGTGGAGAGCGCTGTTACAAAATTGGTTTTTTAGCTTGGTGGGGAGAAGAAGTGTGAATCTTTCCTAACAAATATGGCTATTCCTAAAATATAAATAGAAGCTAGCGTTCAAACTCAAAACTCAAACTCAAATCATTTATTCCAAATAAACCAATTACAGGTACTTTTGAATTGTCAAGGGGTCGATCAGTCAGAAAGATGAAGCTAGTTGCCCATTCTAAAGCGTAGTAGGTTCCTATGGAGAAGAACGGGCAAGAAACTCCATGGACACTCTTTTAAATTAGAATATTGTTACAAAACATTGGTTACATCATTCATGTTGAAATTATACATGTGAGAACAATGTAGTAAATCGTGCACGTTAAAAGCGACCATAATAAAAATATAAAAACAAAAATAATTAAAATAAGCTATGGCAGCTAAGAGATGACCAGTCCCCACTGACGGCGCCCGTTCACGAACATGACGCATGGATCAGCATCATTTAGCTCAACCATTTTGAAGGGAACTTAATGATCCAACACACGCGCCACCATCAGCGAGACATCTGAGTGAGTATGACATACTCTCAGCCGCCAGGGCACATTCAAGTCAATGAAAGACGTACTCAGTAAATGGTAGATTTAAAGTAGGTAAACAGTGCTCACATACTTATGTGCAATGCAATTATATAATAAATGCGTTAAAACCTTTAACTTTTGAAAGATTGGTCTACAGCTCTCGTATGGAGGCGCCCCAGTTATTGCTCTTAAGCATTTTTTTTGCGCTATGAAAGCTCTTTGGAAATGTGACGAGTTACCCCATAAGTCAGAGTAAGCCGTACCTCATTATAGACGCTGCGTATCCGTGATAGGCGTTGAGTGCAGCTTCTTCATTCGCTGATTTACGTAGTTCTCTTAGTGCATACAAATCTGATTATTTTTCTACATAGGTTTTCAATATGTGTTCCCCAATTACAATTTTCATCTAATATTAAAATGTTATAAGTACTATTTTCTTTGTTAATTATTTCGTTATTATGGTTTAAATGAATTTTAGGGGGGTTTTGTTTATAGTTTGCAAATTGGATGAATTTTGTTTTAGATACTTAAATTTACTTTTAAGTTGTTTCCATTTAGCCAATTTATTATATCGTTGATAGTTTGATTTACTTCTTGTTGATGAAATGTTTTATTATTTTCCGGTATTATGTATTACTGACACGTCATCTGCAAATAGTACGCGTTATGGCTTGTTATATTTGGTAAGTCATTAATATATAGAAGGAAGAGAAGAGGCCCAAGGATGCTTCCTTGGGGTACTCCAGACCCATTTTGTTTAAATAAGGATCTATGTCATGTTCATATGAGATATTTCTACACATTGTTGTCTTTTGCGTAGATAACTTTTAAGCCATTCTAACCCTGGGCCCCTGATGCCGATGCCGTAACGCTCACATTTATCTAGCAGTGTATAGTTAGTGTTTAACGAGATCAAAAGCCTTGCTCATATCTAGGAAGATAACTGAAACAGAGCGTTTTTAGGGTTCCGTAGTCAAGAAGGAACCCTTATAGTTTCGCAATGTCCGTCTGTCTGTCCGTCCGCGGTTTAGCTCAAAAACTATTGGTACTAGAAAGTTGTAATTTGGCATGAGTATACAAGTTAATGACGCCGAAAAAAAGGGTTAAATAAAATTTTGAAAAAAAAAAAAATTGTGTACCTCCCCTACATGTAAAGTGGGGATGATATTTTTTTTTTCGTCCTTCCACAAATAGTGTGGGATATCGTTGGATAGGTCTTTCAAAAATATTAGGGGTTTGCGAAGACCGTTTTTGATTAAGCAAACCGTTCGTGACTTATCAAGCTTTAAAGTACCAATTTTCGTTAGAGTCAAGTGTCCCCCCCCCTCTACCAACTAAACGGTTGTAGTTAGAAATTCAAATGTCACAGCATTAGTACTAATATATAACGAAGTTTAAAGAAAAACTATCACACCTAGAGGGGCTTTACAAGTTTACGAGTATTATTCGAACAACTTAAAGGAGAATGCCAGGTTGTCCTTCAAGACTCGGCCAGAACCGACAAAGATGAACTATATATCATTAAAAAGGAAAATAATTATAAAATTTGATAGTATATTTAGTTTTCTATAAGAAGTACACCAAAAAAAGTTATAGTTCATAAAAAAATGTCCACTTAATACTTCTAATTTTAACGATAACAACAAATAAAATATTAAATTATTAATTAAATAATGATTTTTGGCATATATTATCCTCGCATAATATAAGTTTTCATAGTAAATATACATAATTATAACTTACTTACATTATTTTAGAATGTGTAGGTATGGAAAAAAAAAACATGGATACTTTTTAACAATTTATTATTTATCAGAATCTCTTCAGTCTCAGTTTCTAACGAGTATCGTCGCATTCGAAAGGCATTTACTCCACAATTAATGCAGTGAATCATGATTAGTAGACTAAAGGTAAAGCGAGTAATACAGGTTCAGGTTCAGTTTCAACAGCCAAGGTAGTCGTAAGTGGTAGTGTGGAATAGAGGAGTGGACTGTAATATTATGCTGGTTGTAGAAAGAAAACTAGGTAGTTCTGTACGAACGGAGTTCGCCGTTCTCCCCAATCACGGAACAAATTCAACAGAGAAATGACTGAGTACGACTCACCTTTTCTCCGGCTGCGGCTGACTCCCACTAGATCTGAACGGTCTTTTGAGTGGACTGTTGACCACGGAGACTGGCACGAGTGACACCACACGGTAATGCACGATTTGTCCTTGTTTTAATAATTTTCACTCACGGAGCTAAATATTAGATAGTTCATGGGTCAATGGCGGACGATAGATTCATCTGCCCCGCGCGCTCGCGAAGCTTCTTGCAGGTGGCGCTCTAGTCACCTTCACGTGACTCTATGCAGCAGCTCGTTGGTAGGGAACAGCCAATCGCATGCCGACTTGGCGAGCGCACACAGACATTCACTATCAAATTCGTCCAATCATGGGATACGATACAGAACATACCCCCTACCGAAACCATAGTGATGGTTTCTAGCTAACTAAGATTACCTTATTACCTACATCATTATAAAAGAGCCCTAAAATAAACACTAAGCTAGGTACCTATATCTAACAAAAACGTTTTGTTTGAATCTAATTGGTATAAGGTAATAGGCAGAGTTTATTGGTTGGTCTTTGTAAGACACTTTTTTCGGTGCGCAGCGTCACACACCGAACTATTCCGTCGGAACCTGGATGTAATTTTTCTATTTTGCCGAGAGGCCATTTGCAGGAGGGAACATTTTCAGTTTTTATTATTACTAAATCTCCAACCTTTGGGTTAGAGGAAGACGTAAACCACTTAGCTCTCTGCTGAAGAGTGTTTAAATATTCGTGACTCCAACGTTTCCAGAAAAGTTGGGAACACCTCTGAATATTCTGCCAACGTGACAATCTGTTAATGTTAACGTCTTGAACGTTATACTCGGGTATAGAGGTCAAACTTCGACCAATGAGAAAGTGTCCGGCGGTTAAGACATTAAATTCGTTGGGATTATCGCTAGCAGGTAGTGGACACAAGGGACGCGAATTTAAAATGGCTTCTGCCTTACAAAATATTGTGGAAAGTTCCTCAAACGTTAAGGACTTTTCCCCTGCACTTCGCACTAAGTGATATTTTGCAGACTTAATGCCCGCTTCCCAGAGGCCTCCCATATGTGGGGCACTGGGGACATTAAATTTCCAATCAGCCTGCCTTTTAGAGCAGCCATCCGAAATGTCATCTTGACTCTCACGCAGGAACCTCTGGATTTCAGTCAGATGTTTACTTGCACCAATAAAATTAGTACCGCAGTCAGAATAGAGAACAGCACATAGACCTCTACGAGCTATGAATCTGTCTAAGCACGCAAGGAAACAGTCGGCGGAGAGAGAAGATAACACCTCCAGATGTACTGCTTTTGTTGAAAAGCAGACAAACAGTGCTAAATACGCCTTTGTCACTTTAGCATTCCGACGTAAGCTTTCTTTAATTAAAAATGGACCTCCGAGGTCAACTCCGACGTTAGAAAATACCTTATTAGGTATCAACCGAGTTGGTGGCAAAGGTGCCATTTCGGGTTGTAGTAAAGACGGTTTACATTTAAAACACGTTTTACACTTAGATAAAACGGATCTAATGACGCTACGAGCAGACAATATCCAAAAATTTTCATTGATTATACTTTGTAAGGTTCGCGGTCCTACATGTAAATATTTTTTATGAAAATAATTAATCAATAGTTTGGTAAATAAACTATTTTTCGGAAGAAGACGCGGATGTTTAGAGTTATACGGGAGTTCGGAATGACCGATGCGACCCCCTACCCTGAGGAAGTCGTCGGAATCAATAAATGGAGATAATTTTCGTAATGAAGAAACGTGTTTCTTATCTTTAATCAATTTTAATTCCGCTTCAAAATAAGCATTTTGAACTAATTTTATCAACTTATCGCGAGCTTCGTTTAATTCGAAAGTTGATAATACTCCCGATTTGTAAGAAGTGTTCATGTCACCCCCTTTTCGTCTAAATCTTAAAATCCAAGCAAACGTTCTTTGCAATTTGGAAAATGATGAAAACTTTTGAAAAATTCTTTCACAAAATTCTGTTTTAGATTCATTAAAATGATCATTTGTTTTATTTTCGACCAAGAAATTAAGAGACGCTTTTAATTCCGGTACTTTATTATTATTCTCGTTAACAAACACCGTCAGTGGCCAATCGATATAATTTTTATACATCCAATCAGTGCCCTGTAACCAACGTTGATTACAACTGACAAGTTGTTCCGGAGACGCTCCGCGAGAACAAATATCGGCTAAATTATTTTCGCTACACACATGCCGCCAAAAATGAGGGGGTAAAACTTCGATAATTTTTGTAACCCGATGACTGACAAAGGTCTTCAGTTTATAAGGTTCTGTTTGAAGCCACGACAGTACGACTGTCGAGTCTGAAGCTGCTGTTATTTTATTAATTTTAACGCGTGTAAATGTGTCAACTACGAACTTTATTAATTTGCTCAACAACACAGCACCCATTAACTCCAACCGAGGAATCGTGACGGGTTTTATTGGTGCAACTTTAGATTTCGCGGTCACTAGACGAACCTTTACGATACCCTTTTGATCGCGACTAATAACATACACGCATGCTGCATAGCCACTCAACGAAGCATCACAAAATCCAACTAAGTCGCATTCCGTTTCCCCTGGTAATAGCATGTGACGTTCGATACGCAACTCCTTTAACAGAGGAAGCTGCAAAATAAAATTTTGCCACGATTTTTTTATATTATCTGGCAACTTTTCGTCCCAACCAATGCCTAGCTTCCACAGTTCTTGCATGATCAGCTTCGCCACAAAAGTGCATGGTGCGATAAAACCCACGGGATCGTAAATCGACGCTAGCAATTTTAGTACTGATCGTTTGGTTGACTCGTTGTCTGTTAAATTAACTGAAAAAAGAAAATTATCGGATTTTGGAATCCATTGAAGACCTAAGACTTTAATAGTACTACCGTTTTCATCTTTAACGAATGTTACGGAATTTTCCCTATTTTCGGAGGGCACTCGTTGTAGTAACTGCTCACTGTTACTCATCCACTTTTTTAAGGTAAAGTTGGCACTTTCAAAAATACCAATTAATTGATCCTGCACTAAGCAAGCTTGCTCAAAAGTATTACATGAATATAGGACGTCATCCATGTAGACTCCCTCACGGAGGACCTGAGCAGCGAATGAAAAACGTTTTCCTTCATCGTTAGCTAGCTGAAGTAGCGTCCGAATTGCTAAGAACGGTGAACAACTAAGTCCGTACGTCACGGTTTTTAATTCGTATAATTTTATTGGATCGTTAGGCGATTCCCGATATAAAATGTGTTGATATAATCGATCTTCTTTTCTTAAAGAGATAGCACGATACATTTTACAAACATCACCTACTAGGCAATATTCAAATAGTCGAAATTTCAAAATGATTGCCGCAATATCCGGATACAGCTTAGGGCCGACTAATAGAATATCATTTAAAGACACGTTATTGCTACTCTTCGCTGACGCGTCGAACACTACACGTAACGGAGTGGAGGTACTAGCCGGTCGCAAAATACTGTGATGTGGAATAATGTATTTGCTAGGTTTGTCACCCTGATAAAGTTCCATATGACCGAGATCTTCATATTCTCGCATAAATTCCTTATACTTGTTATTTAAATCAGTAGTACGCGCTAGCTTTCGTTCCGTGTACAATAACCGGCGCTCAGCCACAGCGCGCGTTGCCCCTAGCGGCGAGTGTTCGGGTGCAAACAGCAGCGGAACTACGTATTGCCCGTTCGACTCCCGAGTATGTTCATTAGTGAATATCTCCTCGGCTAACTTATCCATTGGATTTATTGACGGTGTGCACGGCACTTCCTCAATTTCCCAAAAACTGCGTAAAGTTTTTTCAATCGACTGTTCTTCGTCATATGAAACCGATAAATTAAGATTTTGCGAACTATTACTATTAAGTGGATATAATTTTCCGCTAATAACATAACCAAAAATTGTTTTGATAACACTCGGAATACCATTCTTAATTACTAATGGTTTATCTCTAATGATATCTGGCACTATGTCGTTACCTAACAAAATATCTATTCGCGAACGCTTAAAAAACAGTGGATCCGCTAACTTATAAGTGTCATATTCGTTAATGACATTATCTGTGAAAGAGATATTAGGCATATCAGCGGACACCCTCGGAATAACTACTAAATTAACATTAAATGTTGGACCCTTCGCATGTCTTGGTTTTAATGTACAAGTAACCATGCCTTGATTTTTAACTAAGGCCCCACCTATGCCGTGAATGGTAAAAGGACATTTTTTACGTTGTAATCCTAGTTTCTGAGCACATTCAGTAGTTATAAAAGAGCTCTGAGCGCCAGAATCGATGACTGCACGGCAGTCTTGATATTGACCAACACAGTCAATAACATGCGCAAGTGCAGTGCCTAACACTACTCCGTAATCGCAGTTATTACTAATTAATGCTTGCTGTATGGGTGTGTGTGTTGTGTCACTTACGAAGTGAGACGACACTAGCGCTTGCTGCGGCTGCGCTGTCAGGGAGTTCGCCACGGACGATATTCCCGCGCTTTCCGCCTTCGCGTTATCTTTATGTAATAAATAATGATGCGATGATGCGCATACCCCGCAAGTCATTGTACTTTTACAAGCATTAGACTGATGATCAGATTTAAGACAATTATGACAAAGTTTTAGTGAATGAACACGGCTCATTCTTTCATCGACAGACAATTTACGAAATTGATCACATCGATAAATCATATGATTTTGTTTACAAATCACACAAGTTAAATTTAATTATTATTCGTTTATTTATTTTTCTAACATATAAAATACATTTTTAAATATTTTTTTTTTAAAAGGGTATAAAAAACATTTAAAAATATAAAAAATAGTGTTCCGCCGGTGTCGGGAGCAGGGTCCAAGCTACCGGTGGTTAGGGCTGCAGAGACAGGAACCGCCTCACAATACGAGCCGTATCGAGAAGTACTGCCTTCTGAATCAGGCCCTTGATCCAACCGCCTAACGAGAGCCTCGAGAGATGTTGGTCGAGGCTTTCGGCCATCAGGCCATTGGCCGTTACGACAATCGGCACAATGATAGCCGAGCTCACATTCCACATGTCGACAACCTCGTGTGCTAAGTCGAGATATTTTATTTGTTTCTCTTTCTCAGCTTTCACGAGGTTCTCGTCATGTGGAATGGTAACATCAACTATCATTGCGCGGCGCGCTAATCGGTCTATCACCACTATATCAGGCTTATTGGCAACAATAGTCCTGTCAGTAATGATAGACCGATCCCAGTACAACGTGACATGGTCATTTTCGAGAACTGGGTCGGGCACATACTTGTAGTACGGTACCTCAGAATCCACAAGTTTATATTTCAAAGCAAGTTGCTGGTGAATAATCCTGGCCACTTGGTTATGCCTGTGCAAGTACTCGCCGTTAGCCAGACGAGAACAACCAGAGATAATATGTCTGATGGACTCACCCGGACGGTGGCATGCCCGACACACGTCAACCGTCCCGTCCCTCATAATATGTCTCCGGTAGTTATTCGTCAAGATAACTTCGTCCATAATTGCACAGACGAAACCTTCAGTTTCCCCGAAAAGGTCACCAAAACGTAGCCAGGATACGGACGCTAGGAAATCTACACCAGGCTCGTGAAGAGCCCGGTAGAAGCGCCCGTGAAGCTCCTTGCTTTGCCATACTTCCTTGCGGTCATCTGTAGTAAGTACAACAGGTTTGCGCCAGTTCTCTTTAGCCATGGAAAGCGGGGTGAGCCCCTTGTCCACTGCTACCACATCACGGTGCATACCCACTTCGGCTTTTAAAAAATATTCCCTGAGGCTGCACACCTCGCGGTTATGGAGGGTCTTCGCATTTAAAAAGCCTCGACCCCCGCATTTCCGCGGGATGTACAGTCTCATCACCGATGAACGTGGGTGATGCATCCGGTTTGCGGTCAGGAGTGTATGGACCCTCCTGTCCAGGGCGTCGAGTTCGGTCTGAGTCCATTTGAGTATCCCGAAAGAGTACATCAAAACCGGCATGACCCAACCGTTGAAGGCGCGCACCTTGTTTCCGCCCGAAAGGAGACTAATTAAAACCTTCTTCAGGCGACCAAAGAAGCGCTCCTTCAACGATTGCTTCATGTCAGCAACGTTGATGCCTAACGCTTCCGACATACCCAAATACTTATAGCTTTCGTTTGAGGAGAGGGATCTAAGGTGTATGGAGTCCGTGAGTTGAGTTCCCTCGGACTCCATAATCTCCCCTCGCTTTACATGCATGACTGCACATTTGTCCACACCAAATTCCATCCTGATGGCGCTACTGAATGTTTCAGTTACCTTCAGTAGCTCCATCAGTCGCAATTTGTTGGGGGCAAAGAGTTTCAAGTCATCCATGTAGAGGAGGTGAGATATGACCTGACCACCTCTCCTCAATCGATAGCCCAGTCCTGAATCCTCCAGCAGTGTGCTTAGAGGATTCAGGGCTAAGCAGAACCAAAGTGGACTCAAACTATCGCCCTGGAATATTCCCCGTTTAATCCATACAGGTTCATCGTTCCCCTGGATCTGTCGACATCCTGGATAGCAAAGGACCGTCCTCCATTGCCCCATACACGACTTCAGGAAGGAGCGTAGAGTTGTATCTATCTTGTACAACTCCAGCACCCACATGAGCCATGTATGTGGCACCGAGTCGTAGGCCTTCTTATAGTCTATCCAGCATGTCGACAGATCCTTGCGGGATCGACGAACCTGTTGGCTTATGGCCATGTCGATGAGGAGTAACTCCTTAGTACCGCGGGACCCATTCCTACATCCATTTTGAGAGGCAGACATAATTGAATTATTGACAATGTGTGTGTTAATTTTCTCCCTCAAAATGGATGTAAGAAGTTTATAGACCGTTGACAAACATGTGATCGGTCTATAATTCTTGGGTTCCGCGGGACTACCTGACTTATGGAGTAGGTGGGTAACGCCTGTTGTAAGAAACTGCGGTAGCGACCCAGACTCTAGGGATGACTGGAATTGAGATGCCAGGCGAGTGTGTGAACTAATCAGCCATTTCAACCAAAAGTTGTGCAGTCCGTCCGGTCCCGGTGATTTCCAATTCGGTAACGGACGGACCGCTCTGGCTACGTCTGATGGCGTGATAAGTATGGCTTCCATTTCTGGAATAGTTTCACACACTCGCCTGACATCCTGCATCCAGTCAGCCTCAGTATGACAGACGGGCACCGACCAGATGCTGCGCCAGAATGCACTCGTGGCGGCATCACCCGGGCGGCACGCGTCTGTCACATTTTGTTCAGGTCGCTCCCAAGCTCTATATACCCACCTCTCATCGCTCTGGAACATGCGATTCTGTGTGTACCGATCAACCCGCCGCTTATACCGCCGAATACGGTTCGCCCATGCACAAACTTTTTGCTTCAGGAAGTCGATGCGCTCTGTGACACGGGACATGTATTCTCGAGGGCTGATTCCAGTCCCCGAGAATGCCCGCCTTACAAAGCGCATCACTCGTGGTCGTGTATTGCCCTAAATTTAATTTATTATTACGGTTGTTATTATTGTGCGGAGCTTGTGCCGTATTAAGAACTGACTTAGACGAAGATTTAATTTGGTTTTTATTTTGTGTCTTATTATTACTAGATTTCGACGTATTATTTGAAGAGCCGTGTATAAAAGTGTGTTCCAGAACTTTAATTTGTTTGTTGACAAAAGCTATTAGTTCCGCAAACGTAGGTATCAACTTTTGATCACGGCATTCTTCGAATAACTTTCGCGTATGAGGATCGAGTCGTTGTAATGCCAAATGACACAATAAGAAATCTTCTAAGTTTTTAATTTTCAATGCTTGAATCGCTTTAAGTGAATGATCAAAAGTTTCTACAAATGAAGTTAAGTTCGACGTCGTATCTTCAGTTAACGGAGAAAAGTTGAACATTTTATCGAAATACCTACATGCTAGTGTTGTGTGGTCGTGATATTTATCCACTAAACTTTGCCAAACTAATGAGTAATTAGCGGCAGTGATAGGTAGATTTTTAACGATATTTAAAGCAGGACCTTTAACGCATGAGAGTAAATAATGGAATTTATCTATATCTGAGAAATTTCTATTATGAACTAACGATGTGAATGTGTCATAAAATGTTATCCAGTTTTCAACTTCTCCATCAAATTGAAATAATGTTATCTTTGGTAACGCGGGTACTACGAAATCATTTTTATCTAACGAAGTACAGACATCGGACTCTGATTTAGAATGTTTACTAGCGATTAACCGACATGCATTATACAATTCGTCAAATGCTTCAAGTTCACTAATCGACATTTTTGCAGTAGGTTTTATTTGCACTTCTATTTCGTACAAATCAAATATGGCGGATTCAAACTTCGCACGAACACTTTCCATTTCCGACAATGATACCGTAAACAATTGCAATGTATCTGGATCAGTTCCCAACTTTTTGGAATAGTCATAAAGCTTTTGTATCTTCGTAAATAAATATTCCTTTCTAACTAATAAGATTTTACGTTTCATTTCTAAAACTTCCGCCATTTTGGAAGCGTGGTTTTAGCTAAATGATTTAAGAAATCGGGCTCGAATGGACCAGAATGTGGAATAGAGGAGTGGACTGTAATATTATGCTGGTTGTAGAAAGAAAACTAGGTAGTTCTGTACGAACGGAGTTCGCCGTTCTCCCCAATCACGGAACAAATTCAACAGAGAAATGACTGAGTACGACTCACCTTTTCTCCGGCTGCGGCTGACTCCCACTAGATCTGAACGGTCTTTTGAGTGGACTGTTGACCACGGAGACTGGCACGAGTGACACCACACGGTAATGCACGATTTGTCCTTGTTTTAATAATTTTCACTCACGGAGCTAAATATTAGATAGTTCATGGGTCAATGGCGGACGATAGATCACAGACTACATAGGGATACTCGATAGATTCATCTGCCCCGCGCGCTCGCGAAGCTTCTTGCAGGTGGCGCTCTAGTCACCTTCACGTGACTCTATGCAGTATGCAGCAGCTCGTTGGTAGGGAACAGCCAATCGCATGCCGACTTGGCGAGCGCACACAGACATTCACTATCAAATTCGTCCAATCATGGGATACGATACAGAACAGGTAGAAAAATCGGAGTCCAGAAACACAGCAATATACAACACAAAACTCAAAAACACGTAATCACTTCGACGCTCGTGACAAAACGCGCAGGAGAAGTAGTAAAACTTTTTGACAATCGTCAATGACGACTACAAAAACAAGATCAAGTGTTGCCAGCACTATAATAATTAATATTCTAAATTGTATCGAAAATCGAATTAACTTATTTTAAATTGTTATAAATTATATAAGATATTCAAAAATATAACTAAATACTATTTATTATATTATGCATTACGAGTTACGACATAAACATGTAATAAATTCACTTATGTAGTTTCATAATGATATTAATGCAATCGATTTGCAAGTGCAATTTCGTATCGATATTATTTTATTTTGGTATTGGCAACATTTCTAATTAAAATTGCAGATAGGAAACGTGTTGAAAAATTGAATAACTATTTCAAATGACTTTTAAACGGTGTACTTCTACAGATTTTATTTATACTCTATAATTCTTACTGTTTTATATTACAAATTATCATAAATATTAAAAGTCTGTCGGACGCTACGTGATTCGAGCCCATTCTTGTCATTGTCCTTTACGGTTGCAAAAACATGTTCTCCCATGTATTCCGTATGGGAGAACATTGTGTTTCAATTACAAAGTTAAGTTTGTTCTTACGATAAATTCATTCCAACTACGGAACCCTTCATTGTGCGTGGTCCGACACGCACTTGGCCGGTTTTTAATCTTTAGTATCTGTTATCGACCTGACTAGAGAGAATGCTGCCAAAGTTGTTGACTTACCTTTTTGAAACCCATTTTGTTCTTCATTAATAATTTTATGTTTATTTTTAAATTGAACTAAACGATTACGCATTATTTACTCTAGACCGCAAATCATAATTTTAATTTTATGTGGCATATTTTTTTAACCTTTATAATACTGGTGTCTCATATTGGAGACAGATAACAATAAAATTCTATTGTGTCTGCTAATTGCGCGCGCGACAGATTAAGCTGTCTTTTTTAAATGCAATACGTTTATTATCCTTTTCTTTATATATTGGAAGGTGTGTTTTACTAGTATTAGTTATACCTTTGGTAATCCATTTGGGTGATGTACCTACTATTGACGTAAACTTTAGTTTTCCTTAAAACCTCTTAGCTGTCGTATCTGTCAGGTGGTGCCAAAATGACAGATGCCAATTTGTTGCGAATTCTGGGTGGTCACGCGCGAAACGGCTTGTCTGATTCAACGATATCTCCTAGACTATGTATGGGATCTGTTTAGACGTTACGTCGTTGGAATTGATATAAAATTACCTAACAGATTATTTATGACTTAGTCCAGTGTTGCCTTGTAATATATTAGTTATTCTAATCTGTAATCAGGGTGAGGACATTTTCCCAGTTACTTGTGTAAAGCACGGTATAATTAAAAAAATAAAGATTTTATTTGATTCAGATATTAACAACTTAATTCACATTCATCAATCAAAAGAACACACCTACCCATACATTTTTTTCATCACACAAGCATACCAATAGCATGACGTCATTTAGCGTGCGGTGTCGGAACAAAAAAAAGGGTATTACACTTCGATTCTGAGAACGCTTTAAACCTAATGGCTTGGGATTATAATTTTTAATAATAATTGGTACACATATTTATCATAGACAGAGTCTCAGCTGTTAGAAGTGTTTAGTTTAACAGTGTCGGCTTACCAAAACAAACAATTGAAAACAAGCGCAAAAAACATGCTGTCAAACTTTGGATCACAGTTTAAATTCTGTTGCTTATGTTAATTCCAAATTAACATTCTACATTTTGAAGATATTTACAAATCGATAAGCACAATACAAAGGCATAATGCTTAACAAAAACATTACAAAAATCAACAACCAAAACAGACAAAATTTCACAAAATACTCAAGAACATGAACAAGCGACGAAAGAAAATGAATACGAAATGGATACGGAAAATATTGTCACATCTGAACAAGAAAAAATTAATACACATTAAATGTTTTATGTACCTGTACATATTATTATTATTATTTTAAGTCTTTTAACGTATATATTACGAAAATACTTAAGTAAAAAAAAAAAAAAAAAAAAAAAAAAAAATCATTAAAAGAAACATTGCAATAGGCGAGAATCGTTTGGAATTAAAAAGAAAAAAAAATTAAAATAAAAAAAAATGCAAAGTAGGCGTCAGCACCACCACCGCCTCAGAGAGAAGAACCACTAGATTCACGCTACACCGTCATTTACTTTGAATTTATAATAAAATAAATAAAAATAGACGAAGTAAACAAAAAAAAACACACAAACCAAAAAATAATATAATTGAAATCTACGGAAGTCTTAACCAAACATTTCGACCATCCCTGCAAAATGACGGATTTCGGGTCTTTCGACCGCAAATTCAACCGTCTGTCAATGACATCAAAAACAGTCATCCATTCGTTAGCGTATTTTTCATTTAAAGGCTACGCAAATTCCTTACGGTAAATGTTAAAATAAATGCTTGAAAACAATAATAGGATAAATGGCACGATACTTAATATCCTCAGTTTGTCATAAATAGTTGAATTATTAATCGTAATACGAGAAATGCGACGACGGCCGCGGCAAAATGGTGGCAAAATAGCTAAAGATGTTTTTTGAAATAGCTATTTCTTTGCAAAATTATCAAATACAAATTCTTGAAAATAAAACCTGTTTATTACTTACCCATCCATGATTGACGCTGATTTAATTCCTTTAAATCTTTTAACTTCACTCTCACTTTATCTTTTATCTTCTTCTTTTCGTGTGGTTAGTAACCTAACCTGGTGTCAGAGTTTTAAAGCCACCCACGGGCCTCTGACTTGGCTTCACATGCCGTCGAGAAATATCTCTCAGGCGGTTTCCTCACGATGTTTTCCTTCACCGTTTTTTGAGCAAGAGACTGTGTTTGTGTTTGTATAACTTTTATGACCACGCACGACGTTCTCGGAAACGGTCTGCGGGGGCATTCAATAAGTCTATGCCAACTGTAATTGGCGAGTTTCAGGTAAGAAATAAGCAATTTTATGGCATCCTTGTTTAATTGTCTACACTTTTGTGCAAATTTGAGCATGATTTGTATTAATAATCTGTAATAATACGGTCAAAACAAAAGTCAGTCGCCCAATGACTGAACTTGATGTCATGACAGATGTTTTATAAGTCAATGGTCAAAACGGGGTCCGTTTTGACCAATGACTTATAAAACATATGGACTTGAAATGTTTGACTATAGAAAAAACAGTTATACAAATACAAGGCATATCGACGTCAAAATCAAAAAAATACTGCTATCTCTTTTTAACTTCAATAATTTTGCCTAAGTGAAAAAGGATAAAGTGTTTTTGACAGTTACTATAATGGCAACCCTACATTTTCTAGTCATTGAAATACCTATTTGCGGCCGGTTCGCCATTTTATCCTCTCGGTGTTTGGTACCAAAGTTGGGTACGTCAACTGTCAAATGATCTTGAGTTGTGGTTAAAATTTGTGAATTTTGGAGTTATTTGCTGTGTTATTGCGTTTAAACTCGGCCCTATGGTGGAAATCATCAATAGCAAGATGCCCAATTGCAATATAATCGGATGTGGAATCAAAAGAAGCGGACATCATCTTCCTGCCCTTATCCCATGTTACTTGGGGTCGACGCAACACGTTTTCTTCTTCCATTCTCCCCTGTCAACCGTCACGCAATCATCTACACCTTTTTCCTTCATATCACTCCTCACAAAATCCATCCATCGTTTATTTGGTCTTCCTCTCCCTCTCCATCCCTCAACATTTATATTCATCACTCTTTTAGTCACATGCGATTCTTCCCTCCTCAACACATGCCCATACCAAGACATCAAAAGAAGCGGACATCACCCGAAAATAATATTGCACCAGTACGTACATAAATTTCAGCTGAAATATCTTTAGATTTAGACGATAAACAAAAGATTCTGCATTCGTTAAGAGCTTCAACAGTAAAGCATTCATTATTTCCCTTTTGCCATTATTTTCAACAGTTTTACTTTACGAAATCATTTTCTTGTTATTGAAGGGATAGAGTATTGCATTTAGACATTTTATTTATCGATAATGCTATTTTATGGTTGTTTTATTGGTTTTATGTTTTACTTTCAAGGTTGCCTGCTAATAAACGAAAAAAGAAAAAACAATTGGTGTGGAACATTTAAAGATGTTAACATAAACTGTTCATATTTTTGTTCATTTCACTTTGAAGAAAAATCACCAAAATAATGCTGTCAAACGATGATTTCCCATTCTGAAATAGACTAAAGTGGCACAACTTAACTATATTTTAGTTTGACAGCACTAAGATTGTACTAAGATTTTAATTTAGTGAAAATGACAATTTTGCTATTCTGAATTTGAAGTTTTTCACCTAAAATTTTAATTGTCAAAATAATTCTGACTATTTTTAATCGCCACTGAAAATGCTGTGGAATATTATTAGTTGTCATGAACTAAAATTCACACGAACATTTCAACTTCGGGTGCAAAAACAGTAGATACCTACTCTACTGGATTTTTTTCTTTTCTTTTGCTTTTATCTCGAAAATGGCGTGTCCTATGGCAAAAATAATGAAAATTTCGACCCCCTCTATGAAACGCTTATACCCCTAATAATCAACACGTAGGTATTTTCTTTTTTTTTCCATACAAAAAGTAAAAAAATCCTTAAAAAACACGCCGAGGCAGCCCACACTGCGCGCCTCCGGCTCTAAAAAAATTCACGGGGTAGGGCAAACAAGTACCTACACCACGTGGAGTTGCAATTGTCAAATTCGATTTAGTTGTGTCAAAATATTTTTTTTAATTTAGAGACATTTTACTACAGAATAGCTTTATGATTCTCATAGCCAAAAGTAAGGAATTTTAGTGATAGTTTAGTTAGTGTTCGGTGTACAAGAGAATCGGCACCATTATATAATTCCAATGACTAATAAGTAATAACACTATGGATGAACGTATTTCGATCCAATGCTTATTTTATTAGTTTTAATTCACTTGGTTTGTTTACCTATATTCGTTGTTTATTTGAGCTATGAATGTTTTATTGTTTTATGACTATAAGCGTTAGTATTATTTGTTGCCTATGTTTACACTGAGTCACTGCTTTTAGTTATATACACTTAACATACTAAATTCACAAAATAACACTAATAACTATTTTTAATTCATTTTTAAATACGGAGCCGAACTGTACGCGAGTAGCGCCACCTACCCCATAACCACCTCACCTATCACCATAGGAGCTTACCTACTAATTGTGATATTTCAGCAACACTCGACCGCGTTTCTCACCAATGGACGGAGTGATTCATGCGGAAGGTTTTTGTGTATAATTCATCAAGGTTTGAAGAAAGATGAAGCTAGTTGCCCATTCAAAAGCGTAGTAGGTTCCTATGGAGAAGAACGGGCTAGAAACTCCACGGACACATAATCATTTGTTTCCATTTTGCAGGTTTCTCCGGCCCGTGGGTTGATTCAGAAGTGCTGGCAACTGCACTGTCCATCCTAGTCGCATACACGGCTCTTCGTAACAAAATCAAGATCCTAGCCTAATAATAAGTAATAATAGTAGTCAACCGTTTACTTTTATAATTAAATAAATGAGAAGTCCAGTTATTTATTACTTCGTTTTACACATCCTGTGAGATATAGCCTAGGAGCTCGTGGGTAAGTAGGTAATAACTGCCGCACGGGTCGATCCGTCAGGTTAAACTACTTACGCTTGCTGGGGTTGGTCTGTGGATAGGTGACCATCTTTACATACCGAGACTCCTCCGTGCTTCGGATAGTGCGTTAAGAGGGAACAGGGCCTGCGAGGAATTTGAAAAATAATTTTTTGAAGAAACTTGCCGTCGTCTTACCTCAAGACTGCGATATGGACAGTATTTGTATTAATTTTAACAATGTAACTTCCTATCATTATCAAATGTAACAAAATATAAGAAAGCCTTCAACGACACTAGCAACCGTATTAACCATTTGATAGACATAAATGACTACGAGAACTTAGCTTTAAAACATCTTTAAAGCTAAGTTCTCGTCACATCACTAGAATCGGGGTACAACACTAATTTCCCAGAGACGCTCTGTCGTGTCGCAGAATACTTTTTCCGCTCTGTCATTTCGCTTCCGCTTACAGAGCTGTGGATACTATTCCCTGATCCTCGAAGTCCCGTGCCCCGACCTAGGGTGAGTTCCTTCGAGTTCCACATTAGTTTGGTAATAATACCAGACCCTCTGCGCTGGATAATCTATATTGATTTTACAACCTAAATGATAATATTGATTTCGCGTGTCATTGTCGGACACGTGGCTTAGATATCCAGCGCACTGGTGATGGTAATTTATGTGTAATGCTGCTGCTTCAAGGTGGTGTAGTGCCTTCATGCCTTGCTGTTAGTGATCCATCTGCTAGGATCACGTTACTTTTTGTGCACGTGCACGCGTGCTCGCATACACCTAATCTTGGCATCTGTCAATGCGCCACGCTATGTTTGTAAACTGCCTGTAAACCGCTGCGATGTGCTGAGCGTCTACTTACTATGCTTCCCACACCGTTCCTTGGCTTGAAAAGGGGAAGAAGCTGGCACATCGCATGCGGCTTGCTGCTATCTTGCACCGCATCTAACACGCGCTCCCTATGGCGCTTCCAGGGTTCCTTGTATGGGCTGAGGGCAGGATCCTTACCCAATCCTGCTGCTGATGCGTGGCTGTGCTGCACGCTGCCTACGCATGCTAGCGAGGGCTATCTAAGGCCTGACAACCTGTGCCGCCACGTGCCTGTGACCTGTGCTGACAGGCCTGTGACCTGTGCTGACAGGCCTGTGACCTGTGCTGACAGGCGGCCTACACGTGCTACCGCCGCTAGCTACCTCCGCGACCTGTGCTGACAGGCCTCCGCGGCCACGTCTGCCACGTGTTCTCTGCAGCGAGCCTGTGACAGGCCCCCCACGTCTGCCACGTGTAGCCAAGGACGGTACCGTTCCTCTCTTTAAGTGTGCAAGTGCTCAGAACCACACAGTGTTAGGACCTTACCCGCGACCTAGCCGTGATACTAAATTATTAATATATGTATTAACTTTTCGAGCTGTTTTACTATCTACCTTGTCGTTAACGGCCTGCGTAGCCTACTCTGCGCAGCCCTAGCCATTGCAGTGGCGCCCAAGTTTTAACTAGCCTACCTAGCCTAGCACTGTTCTGTCCTGAGCCTAGCACATTGCTCTCTGTACATTGTTGCGGTATAAAAATTTGTTTTACTGTTACTGTTATTTTCTAGCCCTATTACTTGTATAACATACCAACTTATTTTGTAATAATGGGAACTCATCTAATGTTTACTTATCTAAAAACTATCCCCATGCTGGCAGCGGTGAAATGCATATTTTACTAAATAATACACTTCTTGTGATTTCTAAACTATGGATAGCTGTCAAACCTAATTAACCTAAAACATTGATATGACTACTACAAATAGTTATATTTTGATTACAAAAATAATAACATAACCTAACTTGTAACTTTGCTAAAATAAAAAAACTCGAATCTTGATAAACCTACATACATCATTTAAATGCAACTAAAGACCATAACTACCATCTAAATAACAAAAATACTATTATATTATGGACAGCTATCACTAAACAAACTACCTAAATATTTGTCAACGGCCTGCGCAGCCTACCTTGCCGTAGCCCTAGCCATTACAAATAATCTACCAAATACATTTAACTACATTCCTAACTACTACTTATTACCTAGTCACTTAAATTAATAACTACCTATCTAATTAGTAGGTAATACGGGCTGGTTTCCGCAACTCCACGTCAATGCGCGTATTTTGTGGATAACAAAACTCATAAAACGTTCGTTCTATTTAATAGAACTGAAATAAACTAAAATTGTATTGATGTCTAGTCATTATAAAAAATAATGAACTACCATATAATATACAACTATTTATTACAATAAAATGTTCATATTGCAATATAACTACTTATTACATTGTTATCTACTACTGTTTATCTAATCACAATTTTACTAATAACTTTTATGGCACTGCTCAACAATAAAAAAAAAACTACTGATAACCTAAAAATGGAACTGATGCCAGAACAAGTATGGTCAATAACCGACTGTACTACTATTTCCTATCCATATCCTTACACACATTCATACATACCAATCAAACGATTTCTAACACTAATAATGACTTGGCTAAATAAATTGTTGTCAAACAAATACAATAAACAACAATTACTTTAAAACTAAACCTAACTAAATTTCATTAACAACTGACTACCAGTACAGATCAACCCCCACTAACACTAATCTACCACTGCTAAACTAACCTAACCCAACCTACCCCCACTAACCTACTGCTATTAACCAATTCTATCCCACAAACAATTGCACACACCCACTACAACTACCTACTGTGACTACATTTATCCAACAATTATCATAATATCTAAACTTCAACTATTTGGAAAATCCAAATTGTTGGGGATAACTCGGGCTTTTGAAGAAAATAATAACACGAAGTAGGATATTTTTCTGGAGACAAACGGCGGCGAGGAATAGGGAGCTTCTTAGTTTTTCTTTGTGTTATGATATCTTACAGTTGACTCTCAGATTGAGGTCGCAGCTGCTTGACCGGACTATCCTGTGGATGCCTTAAGCTACTAACTTACAGGCTCCAGCCAGGGGCATAAACTATACTAGGTTAATTTAAGCGAACGCTCGCTAAGGGCACCCCCTGTGGGGTACGAACTTCGGCTTAGGGCGTCGCTGGCTGGAGGACAGCACGATGGGACAGGTTGGATCAAACAGTTATTAATATTATTATTAGTTGGGGAATTTAAAGCTAAATTGTTCAGCATTACGCGGGCTGACACTTCTGCGAGCAAGGGTCGGGGGAGTATTATTTACCCGGGAGGGTCGCGATCGCGGAGGACCTCGGCGGGGAGGTCGGAATGCGGGTCTTTTTTTATTGTGGTGTATCGTGCTGGTGGCCCTATTGTTTTCCTGGAGGGTTATAGGGTCATCTGGGTCGGTGAGAACATGCCTCGGAAGGCGGATCTTACTAATTCTAGAGGGGACTTATCATATGGAGGATCTCGTTCCTAACGTACCAGGGGGCTCCCGTTGCCATTCGTAGAAGCGTTTGCATTCTATGCACGTGTCGGGGTTTGGATTGTGCCCAGGCGGCGCACGCATAGGTCATGATAGGGCGGATGCATGCCAAGTACGTTCGCAATTTACACCTAAGTGACAGTTTGCTACGCGCATTTAGCATGGAGTGGAGTCTTCTTAGAGCGAAAGCGGCTCGCGAGCGGACCTTCTTTATGTGCTCTGAAAATGACAGTTTTTCATCTAGGACCACACCTAGGTATTTGGCTTGCTTCTCCCAGAGGATCGGCTTGTCAAACAAGGTGATTGGTCGGGGGAGAGGGATTTTTCTTCGGAGTCTCTGTGAAAAGGACTGCTTGACTCTTATCTGGGTTAACTTCGATTCTCCACTTCCTGAACCAGGAGTCGAGCTGGTTGGCTTCGGTTTGGAGAGTGTGAGCTAAATCGCTATGGGGCTTTTGCCTGAATAGTAAATGGCCGTGTCGTCTGCGAACAGAGCCAACTTCGCCTTTTTACTAGAAGGGATAACGCTAGTGAATAGCGTGAAAATGAGAGGGGAGAGCACGAAGCCCTGGAGGACTCCTGCGCGGATGGGGCGGGGGGATGAGAGCTCTCCCTCGATGCGATAACGGGATGTGCGATTCTACAAAAAGTCCCGTAAGATGAGTACGAGACGGTCTGGCACGCCTAGTTGGTAAAGCTTATATAATAAGCCGTTGTGCCAGACTTTGTCGAATGCTTTCGCTATGTCAAAGAAGATAGCACCCGTCATCGAGCCGCGCTGGAACCCAGCACTAATGTCCTCGATGATGCGGTGGACCTGATGCACGCTACTGTGCTGGGCTCGAAAGCCGAACTGTTCGTCGGGGATAAGGCCGAGGCAGAGGATTATCCGGGTCTTCGACTGGGGGGAGGTTAGTTCTACGTTCAACTTCCGCGTCAACCTTTGCGAGGTGAGCTTTGTCTACTGGTAGGGAACTTGCTGAACACTGGGCTTCTAGACTGTCGGCTAGGCACTCGGCTTTTTCGTCGTCATCGAAGGCGATGGACTTATCGGGGCGTATTAAGGGAGGCATGGAAGTGACTTTCTGGGACTGGAGTTTCCTCTGGAGTTCCCAGAAGGCAAGGTGGGTAGGCTCTAACTCGCTCAGCATCCTGTTCTGTGTGTTCGCGTCGCAGGGAAAGTTACTGTAGGCACGGATAGCCGCGTTCTTCTCAGTCAACAGATCGCGTACATCGTCGGGTAGCTTCGAGAGGCGGTCGCCCCTCTCTGGAACCTCCCGTGAACAATTGTTTACTACAGATTGTACGTGGTCGGTGAATGAGTCGATCGCGGCCGTCGTGTCGGCCATAGAGTCGAACTGGTCGGGGATAGAGTCCAATTGGGGGGACGTGTTGGATTTCAGCTTAGCGCTTACTTGCCTCCAGTCCGTTACCCTTTTGGTGGCTGGGGGTTTATTGGGGTCAGAGGGACTTATACGGGGGGTGAGTCTTACGACTACTGGGTGGTGGTCCGAGTTAAGCTCTTGTACCGTTTCTATATAATCTAGTCTTAGGTGGACATTCTTAAGGAGTGCCACGTCTAAGATATCTGGGGTATGACTTGAGTCGTGGGGAAAGTGGGTGGGAGTCATCGGGGCAATGACGTCAAAGTTCTGGGAAGAAGAGAGGTTGTATAAGTGAATCCCTCTGGTGTTAGTACTGGTACTATTCCAAGAGGGATGTTTGGCATTGAGATCGCCTGCTATTATTACAGAGTCACTCATACCGAATAGAATGTTTAAATCATCCGCGATGGGTTTGAAATCCTCTGCGGAGATGCGGGGGGGGATATAGACCGATATTACAGTGACTGGCTGATGGCCTGTCATACCTAGTCGGCATATCAAGTTCAAGTTATTTTTAATTCATAACAAAAATACATTTGTGTCGAAATATTTGCACAGTAGGTACAGACAAATAAGCACATAAACAATATAAGTATACTCGTTCCTCACCCCTCATTAAAGTTAGAATATCTATACAAATTAAAAATACTAACTTTACAAAATATTCTTATTGACACAGAACAAAGTCCCTAGCAGAAAATGCTACAAAAATACATACATTTAATGTCAAAAAATTAAGCATAAAAAAGCAATAATTATAAAAATGTCAAAGAGCAATGGGTAGGTACATCATATTTAATTTAAGTTTAATTGAATACTATTTTTTTCTGTCATTACAATATTCGTCAATGCTGTAATAGGCTTTATTGATTAACAAAGCCCTGAGTTTATTCTTAAACATGTTCACATTCTGAATATTCTTTAATTCTGCTGGTAACTTGTTAAACAAATTGACAGACTGCACGTGTGACGAGTGTTTGACAACATTAAGCTTTGCCTGCAGAATAGTAGGAAAATCTTTTCTGCGAGTACCTACTCTATTTTTTCTTTCGTCATCTGTTTCAAACTCGTTTAAGTTTTTATTAAAATGGGTAAGGAGAACTAAAATATAAAGACACGGTACCGTTAAAAATTTAAGTTTAAATAAAATGCTCCTTACATGATTCTGTCTGATTTAAACGAAGCATGGTTCTTAGTGCTCGCTTTTGTATAGTAAATGCTGCCTTAATATTATATTTATAGCTGTTTCCCCAAAATTTAATGCTATATCTAAGTTTAGATTCAACTAGAGCAAAATAGACGGTACGAAGTTGGGCAATGGATAAAATATCCCTGAGGTTTTTTTTTTTTTTTTTTTTTCTGTAACGTTTATCTGCTGATTAAAATGTATTTTACAACAACTAATCTTGTTCCTCCATGTCCCAAAACGACGTCTTCTCTCCTTCCTCTGACCACTGGCAACTTCTCAACAAGTCAATGGCACTTTGAACTTTTTGATTCTCTTCTCTGTTGAGATCGTTTTTTTGCATCATGGACTCCATAATAGAGATCAAATGGCTCTGCATAGACACAGAAGTAGAGGGAAACTCAAGAGATATGGTGGGATCAAGTAGACTCAATAGATTGAACACAGCAGAGCAAGATTTTTCCTTTTCTGCTTGTTCCTTTTTGCCTTCACCTTTGAAGCTCCTGTTTGATCGTTTACAATACCTGTATATGCAATTAGGAGTATCAACAGAGTCAATGGTTACATTGAAAAAAATGTTAGGTTGGATTTAACAGATTTTGCGTAAATGTAACCTAAGTTTGCGGTTGATTTTGGTCCTATCACGAATTTTTGTTGATTTTACCAAACACATTAAGTTGGTGTTGTACCTTTATTTGGTAGATTACACCTATATTTTGTACATTTTTACCAAAGTAATTTATTAACATTTCTCACCAAAGTTCTTTGGTATAATTTTTTACCAAAGTAATGTAGTAAAATTTCTCACCAAAGTACTTTATTATAATTTTTACCAAAATACTTTAGTAACATTTTTCACCAAAGTACTTTAGTAACATTTTTACCAAAGTAATTTAGTAACATTTCTCACCAAAGTACTTTAGTATAATTTTTACCAAAATACTTAAGTAAAATTTTTCACCAAAGTACAGTAACATTTTTACCATAGTACTTTAGTAACGTTTCTCACTAAAGAACTTTAGTAGATTTTCAACCAAAGTACTTTTGTAACCTTTTCATCAAAGTACTTTAGTAAAAAAAGTACAATGTAGTTTGCTGCAATCTACCAAAGAGATATTGTATATTTTACTCAACATAGTTGTTTTTTTTAACAAAAACATTTTGTATTTTCTACTGGTACCTTTTTTGGTACAAATTATCGAAGGTAGTTTAATAGAAAATGCAAAGGTATTTAGTAAAATCTACAACAAAAATTTGGTAGATAGCACTTATTATATGGTAGAATGTATTAAATCAGTTTGATAGAAAAAACTAAACTTAACTCGTAAGTATAATCTATTTTATTTGGTAAACTAACAAACAAAATTTGGCAGTACTTACTAATCACGTTCGGTGTATTTAATCAGCGTTAGTTTGGTAATAATTACCAGATTTAAGTTTAGTTACTACCAAAGGTTGTTTGATAATATCTACCAGATGTGTAATGTAGCTCTTATCAAGGTTAGCTTAGTATAATCTATCAGATGTGTATCGTGCTTTTTATCAGAGATAATATTGTATTGTCTACCAGACGTGTAGCGCAGATTAGATTTTTTTTTTTGTTTAGATTTTTTTTTTTGTTTAGATTTTTTTTGTTTGTTTCGTATTTTTTCCTAACATTTGTTTGGTAATATCTAACAGATTTACGCTGTAGTTATTACCAAACTTGTCTGGTAATAACTACCAATATTAATTTATCAGTGCTTGTCTGATTGTACCGGTCTTAGTTTAGTAAAACATACCAAAGAAATAGTGTAAATTTTAATGGTGTTAGTTTCGTTAATTTATCAAACTAACACTTGTAAAATGTACACGACTTTTTGGTATCCAAACATTGATTTCCAGATTATTAATAGGGTAAGTAGGTAGGGGGTTTCAATATAATTGAAAATTAGAAACTTAGTAGCTAATCTGCAATATTGCTGATATGGTATGAGAGTAAGATCATTTTGCAGTTAAGATTTTCAAACTACGTACTACCTACTTTCGTGGCCACGAAAGTACGTGTGTACCATGTCAGAAATATTGCAGATTACCTAGTAAGTTCCTAATTTTCTATGATACCACACCCTATTATGGCACACCCTAAAAATATCGTAGAAGAAAAAACCTTACAAGCAATACAAGGTTTGAAAAAAAAAGCTTTTAAGACCGTTTGACAAACACTTCAAAAATATAGAGGATTATTGGTAATTCAACATATTCCTTTCTAGGGAGATATACAGTAAAGTTCATTACTTGCAGTTAAAAGGTCATGTAGGCTAGCCGAAAATCAGCAGTTTCTAGAACACGTCAAATTACCAGTACCTAAACCTTATTTAATATGGGCTTAATAAAAACGGTGGTTTAAAGAAAAAAAAACTATTTTTAGTACATATCATAAAATTTAATTTAGCAATCATAAATACAATTAAATAATCACTAGATCACTCATCTTAAAATTATATCCGTATCTAAGGATTCAAAACCTTTCTTATTTTAAAGGGCACAAGGCTGCCAGGTTTTGGCCAGGATGCTGATGAGCTTTACCAGGCGCCAGGGTGCCAGCATTCGACATTTGCATTAAGGCAAGTATAGCCGCGAAACTAGCGCCACTTAGAAAATGTACTTATATATCTTAAATTAGATCAATTTTCAATAATTTCCGCGTGTTTGATGCTTAGGAACACCTATATTATGTGTTTAATGTATTAAATCACTGTATACAATTTGTCGTTATGTAGTTGTCTCCAAGAACTTGCACAACAAAAAGCGGCCGTTTAAGTTTTCTGCAAGTTTTTTGGGACAACTACAGAATGACAAATTGTATACAGTAACTAAATACATATTATAGGTGTTTCCCTAGTATCTAACAGGCGGAAATTATTGAAAATTTAGGAGATATAAGAACATTTCCGAAGTGGCGCTACTTTCACGGCTATACTCTCCGTAAAACGATATCACCGTAGTGTCGCCACCATAAGTCCACTTAATCTGTCAACGCCACGCCATCCAATGGGAGTGTTTCTGCTCGGAAATGCACACTTCCTATTGGTTGGCGTTAAGAGCTGAAGTGAACATTTATGGTAGTGATAACGCATCGATCGGCACACATGTAGAATGCTAGGCATAAGTAAAATCAAAATTCGAAAATAACTAAACCTAGGTTTAAGTAATAGAATAATCATTAGATCACTTATTTTTAAATTATGTCAGTATAAGGATGTTTTTTTTTTAAATTAAATTTTAGTAGTAACTAAATCGACAATAAGATTCACCAAGCTCTGATCCTTTAAACTTGGATTCGAAATCCATATCAATCTGAAAAAAAAAAACGATTATAAGTATATATATTTATATAAACAAATATTGCTCACAAGATTGAAACAAACAAATATACGGGGTCAAGCTAATAAAAAGCTTGTAAAAAGGGTTCCAACTTACCAACTTATATCCGAAACTCAATTTATAAGAGGGCCAATCGTTCACGATGTCATGTATGTTTGCATATTTTTCAGATTGTAGTTCCTTCAGGCGCAATGTGGATGTTTTCCTCCAATTCTCGATTACTTCGGGCACTGGCTCCTTTTTGTATTTCAGCCAAACTTTTAACTCTTCATATTCTTCATTAGATACTGGTAAACAATAAATCAAGTTTAGTCTAGCTTCAGCCTAATTAGATAAAACTATTAGATCTTGTATAATATATGTTCAAATTTGTACCACTTTGATTTTCAACTGCTGCAGCTGTGTCAGCAGGAACATCGTCGGTGCTCGAGTAGGATCTTCTTTCGTTTTTTATTACCCCACTCTTCCGCAGCAAACGTCTGTAATTGTTATATCTATCAGCAAGCTTTCCCCTTGCCGGAATATATTTATTTTTTCCAAACTTTTGGCTTGGAATGTAGTATGTCTCCTATGGAAATCAAAACAAATTATAAGGAACTAAGCATGAAAATCAAGGAAATCAAAATAACATTTAAGTGTATTTGTCATGAATATCAACTTAACAACATGGAATTGATAGTTTTTAGGGTTCCGTACCCTAAGGGTAAATGGGATCCTATTACTAAGACTCTGCTGTCCATCCGTTTGTCTGTCACCAGCCTGTATCTCATGAACAGTGATAGTTAGACAGTTGAACTACTTTTACCCCCCCCCCCCTCTTTTTTTTGGAAAAAAGCACTGCACTACATCATACATGCCTTACACTACACTACAGGGAGTAAATAAGTGATCATAAATATAACTAGCTAAAAAAAAATAAAGGCAAAAGAACTTACAGTGGCTCTAGTGTAACTAATGATATTTTGACGCAAGAAAAACGCGATCGAAACGTTTGGTTGCGTGTCAAACTTACACTTGACGCTTAGAAGATTTATCTTGGTTTATTTATTTTTTATTTATCGTGGTTGGCAATTACTACTCCGAAACTACTGGGCCTAAAATTAGGAAAAAAAAGCACTACACTATTTACACTACAGGGAGTAAATAAGTGACCATAATTAACTAACTACTGTAACTACATAGGTATCTCATTTCATTACAATTTAAAAACTGAATTTGCATTTCGATACCTATACTTCAGTTGGGACTAACGAAACAATTTGGGCGGAAATATCTTGAAATTGTTGTTTTTTCATTTCGCCATATTTTTTCACATGGTATTCCACTACTGATTTAAGTACTACTAGTAGTTCCGTGCTGAGGTGTCTAATTTACCATTTTTTTTAAAGAAGCTAAACACATTTCTCATTATCATTCTAAACAAAAAGAAAATATGGCAACAGAATAATCTAAAATTAAAGAAAGAAGCGGGGCTACCTATTCGTCTCATTTTTAAACCCATTTAGCTTCGTCCCAGCTAACTCCTGAGAGCCCAAATTCACAGGTTTAGATGTAGTCGGGGAACATATGAAATGCACTAAATTTCATTAATCTAGCTTTCATACTTTAGGTGTTATTGATACCTAAAATACCCGGTTTTGTCGCTGGCTCACTCAAAATAAAGGCAAAACTTACAGAAGATTTCTCTCTTGTGGTCGGCAACTCTTCACTGCTTGTGCTGGCTGTGGCTGGGCGCAGAAAAATCGCTAGCAATGCTTAGAGTTTCATCAGATTCTGTCGCCTGTAACAAACAAGCAATTATTGCCAAGTAAATTTTTAACAAAAACACACTATCATTAACAAATTTATACGATCGGGGGGTCGCGAAGGAATTTTGATAGTCATTATGAGCCGTGACACCAAAAAGTTTTGAAAAAAATAATATGAACACTTACCTGAATAATGTTTTGGAGTTTGTTCAATCCTCGCTTGAATAATATTCTTTCCTTTAAACTCGGAATTAATTCTCTTAGTTCCGTTTCTTGTATATCTTCAAGCAATTTGAACGAAATTTGATTTACTAAAAAAACAAGAGATAAACATTATTTCCACCAGAGCTGTGCGAGATTTCCGCATTCATACATTTGAACCTCGTAAACTTTTTCGCAAACAAATAGGTACCTAAATGTCAATGTCATCTCGCTATTTTATTAAAGCGCTGTCATCCAGTTGCCTAGTTTCGGTCGGTCATCTTCGGGAACACGAAGTTAGTCGATGCATTAGAGTATACATAAAATCTACTGTAAATTATTGTAGAACTGTAGAAAATGAGTACAGTTCTTCAAGTGTGTACTTGAAGAACAGCTGTACTCTTTTTCTCGGTCGCAGTCGGATAATAAAACAGTAACCACATTTTATCTGTAGTTATCCATAAATTTAGTATGTAACGGTAGCCAACGGGTTTTTTACTACTATAGTCGCGGCCATGTAACAATGTAGGTACTTATGTACCTATAGACTTGAATGAATGAAATGTATGCCAACCAAACCAATCAGTAAAATTTACTAAAGTTCATTTTGTAAATCTATCAAAATAAAATAGGTAGCTAATTGTAGGTACCTAACCACTATTTTTAGCTCAATATCTAGGCATCCTATATAATAAGGCCCCCTTTCCTATAATCTGACCCATTGGCGGCATAACCGGAACAAAGAAATGTAGAAATAATTTAGTCACAGTACAGTACTAGATCACTTTCTTGCTTTTGGTAGTGATAACGATTTACAAAATAAACGTAGACTATCGGGCCTTGACAAGAGGGGCTATATCCGTATCAAGTTGAATTCTTCATTAGCCATCCACTCAATCGTTAGTTCACTGCACAATAAGCTATCCTATCAATTTTACACATTGAACAATCAAAATTAATATAATGAACACTCAGACCAGATAAAAAAGGTTTTCCTTTTTTATTTGGTCTGTGAATGAACAATACCATTTAGAAACACGGCCAAACAAACCAAACATTATAGGTATATAGTAACCATCAAAATAGGCACTCACCTTCAAAGTTTGTTATAGTGTCTTCAGATAGTCCCCATTCAGTTAAATATTCGGCGACCCCCACGTTTAAGTCTTCTTCGTCACTTTCCATTGCGAGCAAAGCGAAGCGACTAACTAGCCGGCCGGCGTAAATTGAAATGAACGATGTATTACGCACTCGCAGAGTCGCAGACGCACGCCACGCGGACACGCGGTTACTAAACAACAACAGCGCCCCGTGCGCAGGCGCGGTCGAGACGCGAGGGCTAGGGTTGCCAACCGTACTTTATTATAAAGTGAAAATAATTTCAAACAAAATAGATGACGTTAATGACGATAATGCTAGCATTAGCAGTAGTAGCAGTGGTAAGAGGAAAAGAAAACGAATGCAAAACTATAAGCCGCTGTGGGAAGCGAATGGAATGAATATGGAATGATAAAATCAACCAAACTAAATTGATGTGATTTGTTTTAGTTAATTGTACAATACTCGTCTGATAGCGATTGCAGCGCCACTATGCATCAGCAGTACAGTAGATTTTTAGGGTTCCGTCCCTGAAGGGTGTCAAACGGAACCATAATCTTAATCAATTTGCAAGAATACAATTTTACAGTGAGATTATGGTATGTCGTTAGTATTCTGCCTGCAAGCAGATGAGTAAAGGTTTGTTAACTTATATTGTTAGCATATTCATCAAAATGTCAAATCATTAAATTCATAATACGTTAAGACAATCAATTTTTACAGTTCTTACATCCTATAGTACCTAAGCCTACACTGTCCTACCTTTAATAGTTTTTTTCTCTTAAATCGCAATCTTAGCTAGTTGAAATTTTCACAATGAACCGACAAATCGTTAAATAATAAAAAACCGGACAAGTGCGAGTTAAACTCGCGTGGAGAGGGTTCCGTCTGTACCGTACCTATGATTGTTACTTTAAATACCATAGACTTCTTATGTTTTCCTGTGATCTAAGGGGACGAATGTTCAAATTTCGCCTATTTTCTAATTTACCCCTTTTTATAAAGTGACCCTATGTTTACAATTCATTCATTTACGTAACACGTCCGTCTTTGAGTCACCGACTTTCATATGTGTACCAAATTTCATCCCAATTGGTTCAGTGGTTTCGGAGGAAATTGGCTGTGACAGATGGACGGACAGGCAGACACACGAGTGATCCTATAAGGGTTCCGTTTTTTCCTTTTGAGGTACGGAACTCTAAAAATTTAAATAATTAAAAAACTATGTTTTTATTTATTATTTTTGTTGAATTATGTTCAACAAATAATAAAAACTAGTCAAGCGTAATACTTACTTATTTTTAAATAAACATGTAAAAATTATAAAATGTTGGTACGGAACCCTCAGTGCGTGAGTTTTTATCAAATGAGTCTGCTGCTCGTTACCAACTGTCCCGGTAAATGTAACTATATTTTGCTTTGAAACTAACACAGTAACAATGATAAAATCAACCGAACTATGCGGTTGTGACTTGTTCAGTAAAATATATAATATTCTTTGTTGATTTACACCATGAACTCTTGTAGGGACTATATTTTGACCTCAACCTTTTTAGTTTTGTAGGTTCAATTGCGAGGTCTTGTTATATTTATCATATTAATGTTTATGATAAAATCAGCCAAATCAAATTGTTCAGATTTGTTTGGTAAAATGTACAATATTCTTTGTTAATTTTACATCATGAACTCTGGTAAGGACTACATTTTGACCTCAACCTCTTTTGTTTTGTAAGTTCAACCGCGAGTTCTTGTTATATTTATCATATTTTAATGGTAAAATCAACCAAACCAAATTATTGAAAGGACGATAACCATTTTTCCCTGACATATAATATGTGTCAGGGCAAAAAATAACGATTACAGTAAATTCAAAAAGTAGGTATCCTTAATTATTTCCATTTTGATTTTAGGGATACATGTAAAACTAATTAAAGCTGGGATTTTTTATTCACTGATAAAACATAATTTACGCGTTTGCGGTTTGCAATTAATAGTGAAAATTATTCAAACATATTTTTGGGGGACTAATAAGTTAGGTCTCTTTACTTCTACTTCTTTACTCTAATCTCTTTTCATGAAAATATGAAAGAAATAGGTTTGTATTTTGTTGACTATGTAAACGTCTATTCTGTGAACAAAAACGGCTAATCCGCAGTCCACCTACAACATAAAAGTCTATCGGTTGTTCAGGTGGCTCTCAAGCTTTTGTCTAGAAAGAATTCGTAAATTGTTTGGGCACATTAAACCAGTACTGCCTCGAAAGAGAAATCTACTACTGCTATGTCTGAGGCAATCTTCCTTCTACTATTTGCATTTCACTGCTTAGAGGCATCAAATCGTCTTTTATTTATCGAAAATGTTTTCTACGAAAACTATTCTAATGGAACCAATTATTCATAAAGATGCCTATAAAAAAGTAGCGGCAAAAACTCTGTAACGTGTGAGATCTTATTAATGTAAAAGGGTTTGTTTTTAAATTAAAAATACCAGACACTATAAAGACATACAGCTTTCAATGAAATTAAAGAAAATAAAGCTTAATCTATGTCCAATGGACTATAAATTAACTTTGTAATCTGAAATTTTTGACAGGGCACGCGTCCAGACTAATTTGGTCGTCGTTCTTTGTTTTATAAAATGTACAATATTGTTTGTTAATTTGCACTATGAACTCTGGTAGAAACTATATTTTGACCTGAAGCTTTGTTCTGTAGGTTCCACCGCGAGGTCTTGTTATATTTATCATATTATTTTTATGATAAAATCAACCAGACTAAATTGTTGAGATTTGTTTAGTAAAATGTACAATATTATTTGTTAATATACACTATAAACTCTAGTAGGTACGATATTTTGACCTCAACCTTTTTTGTTTCGTAAGATAAACCACGAGTTCTTGTTATATTTATCACATTTTGATTATAAAAATTACCAGATAAAATTGGTGAAATTTGTTCGGTAAAATGTACAATATTCTTTGTTAATTTACACCGTAAACTCTGGTAGGGACTATATTTCGAATGCAACCTATGTAGTTTTTTAAGTTCAACCGCGAGGTCTTTTTATATTTATCATATTTTTATGATAAAATCAACCAGACTAAATTGTTGACATTTTTTTGGTAAAATGTACAATATTCTTTGTTAATATACACTATGAACTCTAGTAGGGACGATTTTTGACCTCAAACTTTTTTGTTTCGTAAGTTAAACCACGAGTTCTTGTTATATTTATCACATTTTGATTATAAAAATTACCAGATAAAATTGGTGAAATTTCTTTGGTAAAATGTACAATATTCTTTGTTAATTTACACCATAAACTCTGGTAGGGACTATATTTCGAATGCAACATAGATAGTTTTGTAAGTTCAACCGCGAGGTCTATTTATATTTATCATATTTTTATGATAAAATCAACCAGACTAAATTGTTGACATTTTTTTGGTAAAATGTACAATATTCTTTGTTAATATACACTATGAACTCTAGTAGGGACGATTTTTGACCTCAAACTTTTTTGTTTCGTAAGTTAAACCACGGGTTCTTGTTATATTTATCACATTTTTATTATACAAATTACCAGATAAAATTGGTTTTTGTTTGGTAAAATGTACAATATTCTTTGTTAATTTACACCGTAAACTCTGGTAGGGACTATATATTGATCGCAACCTATGTAGTTTTGTAAGTTCAACCGCGAGGTCTTGTTATATTTATCATATTTTTAAGATAAACTCAACCAGACTAAGTTGTTGAGATTTGTTTGGTAAAATGTACAATATTCTTTGTTAATTTACACCATGAACTCTGGTAGGAACTATATTTTGATCGCAACCTATGTAGTTTTGTAAGTTCAACCGCGAGGTCTTGTTATATTTATCATATTTTTATGATAAAATCAACCAGACTAAATTGTTGACATTTGTTTGGTAAAATGTACAATACTCTTTGTTGATTTACATAAAAACTTTGGTACCAACATCAACCTTTTTAGTTTTGTAAGTTCAATAGCTGGGTTTTGTTATACTTATCGTAGTTTCCTTGTAATTCAGCCAACCTTTGCTAATTTGGTAAATCCAACAAACCTTTTTTTTCAGTGTAGGCATCCATGTTCTTTTGAGTATGTCAGTTCTTCATTTATTGGGTCACAAAAAGGATTATCTGGATTTATCACCTTATACATGTATGATCTTTCTTCCTCAGTCCTTATTAGCCTTCTTTTCATGGCAATTTCATTTAGGTGGCAATTTGTACAATTCCATAGATTCTCCCCTCCGTCTTCGATCAGTTGCACCTGAAGAGAAACATTTCTTCTAGGATTTGTAGAATATTCCTTCATTCTCCAAACTCTCTTGCAGGCAGCTACACCAATCCTAAGTCTGGCTGTAGCACCCAAATGATTAATGACTAGTGTTTGAATAAGAGTCGAAGTTCCTTAAGCAATCGAATATAAGTCATCTTATGGGTTTTTCCCTTGAGGTCTGATGCTAGGAACTTCTGTACCATACTGTGAAACAAACTTCCCATCTATGTACCAAGATGTGTATTCAGCTATTCCCTCAGGGAGAAAGAACGTTTTATCAGGACTTAAATTTATCCCTATTAGAGACAAATTCTGTTTGTTTTTTATAACACACTTCATGTTGTTTTCTGCACTGTTTGACAGATACTTGGTGGTGGAGTCATCACTTGATCTCATGCATACAACTTTCATTTGATTTCTGCTCATATTAAAATTCATAGGTAGAAGCCCCACAGTTGTGCTGGCTGCATTTAACATACCCATTAGCATGCCTGGGCTGGATCGGAAGTATTTCCTGTCATCAGTTATTTTATCTCTGAGTTTCAAATACCATTCTTTTGTTTTCTCATTCATATTTTTCACATGTTCATCAATCCATTCCAATCTTGTATAGTTGTATTCATTTTTAATTATTGGCCCTGGTCCTATTTGGATCGTTTCCCAAGCTTGAAATAAATGTCCGTATTTGCAAATCATTGAGAACAGCTTACCATTCCTACTGGGAGGAGGGATCGCAGAAATCATCCTCAAATTGGCATCGAAAAGTTTTTTTTTTTTTTTTTTGTTTTTTTTTTTTTTAAAGATAATGGTGCATCAGATACAAGATCGCAGGAGAAAGGCATTCATTCCATTTTGTTGCATCTTCTGTCCCTTGTGATACGTGGGTTGCTAAATCAGTGTCTAGTGTTGTTACCTCCATGTTGGAAGTTATCTTAGCCTTTTTTTCTTCCCCTGCTATGGATATCGTTGAACCTGGTAGAGTCTGGCTAACGAAAGTTTGCCCCAGAATATTGGCGTCAAATTTAAAAAATACATGCATGACAACACTAAAATTATACTATGAAAATTGGAATAACCTACTTTGATACTTGGTAATTCATTATTAAAAATATCATATATATAGTTTTTCAATAAGGACGCTCGAACTTTAGCAGCGCATAGCGGCCATTTCGGTAATGCGATTGCTACCAAATTTGGCATGAATATATATTTTGTCGTGACATTTCACCATGGAACGCTACACGCTTCAACAACGCGTAGAAATTATGTAAAATTTATTAACAAAACCTGTTGTCTATTCGCCTACGTTCTGTGCGTTGTGTTCAATTTATGGCGTTCATCGTGTGAGTTAACACCGCTCGATTACTTTCTGTGGGGTTACATGAAATCTTTAGTGTACGCAGATAAACCACAGTCAATTGTTGCCCTAAAGGCCAACATAACTCGCGTTCTTCGTGAAATTGACCATTTATGCGAAGACGTCCTCCAAGATTAGTCCACCAGAATACGCCAACTACAGCGGAGTCGCAGTGGCCATTTGGCTGATATTATTTTCCACACATAATGTCATTGAATTTATTCTTTAAAGTGTTATAAAAATTGTAGTAATATCACTTAAACAGGTTGTTTTATTTCATTTCAAAGTTCGAGCGCTCTTAATGAAAAACCCTATATACAACGTGTAACGGAAAGGGTATATACACACCAAGGACACGGCTTCTTTGGATGATAACAAACGATATTGGAAGGGTTTTTAAAATCTATCTCTACATGTTCGGAAGTTATGATTTTTTTTAATACATTGATACCAGAAACCGAACTTTTCAATTTGAAATAAACACATCACTAGCACTAAGTCAGCTGATCGGTGTCAGCGAACTATTTCTAAGTAAAAATCAACCTCTTACTCCTGGTATTTCTGAATAAACGGTTCCGCATGTTTCTTTTTTTTACAAAATATTATTAGGTTTCTGACTTTTCCTAAACTGAATAAGTTTGCGAACTAGCTACAATACAATTATTTTTATTGGTCTAGGTATCAAAATTTAACGAAATAATATTTGGATACATTACACACATGTTGTTTTTTTACGTAGTTCGTAGTTCGTTCGTACGTTAGTGTCCTTTTGTTGAAGATTACTTTGTAGATCATTATTATCGACATAGTAATCTTCCACCCACCACCCACCTTACCATCGTACCTTACAACACAGTAAATATCTAATTCAAAAACAACATTCCTGTAAATTTCCTAACTTTATTCCTAACCTTTTATTTTAACAAAACCCCACTGCGACCAATTGGAATTGTGAGATATTACAATTACAGTCGCGGCTAAAATCACTTTTTTTACTACTAAATAATGGCTATTTTCATCTGTGGGCTGTTTCAACCTATGGCTTTAATTTATAAAACACAGCTATGTCATTCGAAATGAGAACTTCTATCAAACCGTCATGTTTCAATCTTCGCTTAGTGCTAACATAAACAATGCGGACAAGTTAAAAAGTATGTAATTGATCTTGTTTGAAATAGATAAACCTATCTATTCGCTGTTTACTCGTATGATTGTCAGCACAATACTTTAGGCAAATATGAACTTGAACTACTTATTATGACTATGAGCCCTTATCATAATAATTTTTACACATACGAT
The DNA here is from genome assembly GCA_963853775.1 of Xanthia togata. Lineage (NCBI taxonomy): Eukaryota > Metazoa > Arthropoda > Insecta > Lepidoptera > Noctuidae > Xanthia > Xanthia togata. Next base: position 4,936,422 of record OY970818.1, on the reverse strand, counting down.
CCAGGAAATTCGATTCACCTTATTGAATCGATTTGCTTGAAGATTTAGTAACAATTTTTGTCCAACTGAACCCAAAAAATCATTTCTATTCATTTTTCCGCAACTTATGCTTCTCCTAGTACAAATAAAATCACAGAGGGTTCCGTTCATAATTTTTAAAATAAGTAAATTATAATTACGACGAAAATTATTATCAACAAGTTAATAGTTTTTTTTTATTACAAAATAATAGCACGCAACGCATATTTTTTGTCTGTAGGACTAACCGAAAGAATTATCGGAAGTTTCACGGTCGGTGCTGTTTGAGTGTTACCTACATTGGTTTTATTGGTTTAAGCCAGTGAACGAAAATAAACTTCGTTCACTAGTTTGAGCATGTGTAGGTAGTTTTTAAACGAAGTCAATAAAAAATGTCGCAAAACGTACCTATCTAACTGTAGAAAGAAAGTAATAAAAGTACTAGGACCGCAAGAAAAACAGGAATTGTTATTGCCGAATTGAAAATCGTTTGCTCACAGAACCCTGATTACGTCGTTATGCACACACTAAGCATCATAATGTGTGTAAACCTAATGGGTTAGGGTCTTAGGGTACGTGAACCAATTGCAGTCCGTGTAGTTTAAATTACTCCTGGTAAATAAAACTTTTAATTCAGACTTCTAACGAGATATTGCGGCCCCATAATTATTATGATCTTTAATGGATTGAAATGAATATTTTTCCGGAGTTGCGGGAATTTCCGGGGTTGCGGGAATGTTCTAACGAGATAACACGGCCCCAGAATGCAAGGGCAACTGAAGGAACAGGATGGTTTTTAGTCAGTAAGAGTCTAACACTTCCTTCCGCCCCAACCAGGGTGGGAGCTGAGTCAAAAAAAAATGCATTACGTAATTAGTCTGCTCTGGTGTGTTAGATTTACTTAAAAGTTTGACGGAGTTTAGTTGAAATTATTATTAGGATGTAAAATAATCTTGAATTCTTGATCAATATTTGTGAATAGTAGTGAACACTAATAGGACAGCTACCCCATAGGTTATACCCCAAATTTAACGAAATAATTTTTAGGTACCAGAATAGCAGGGAATAGGAGCTTTATTTAGCAAATTTTGGTAATGCTTTGCTCGTCAGTCGACGTCTGTCTGTTCCGCCGCGTCTCCGTCTGGTGCACTCGTTTCTATCCCTGTGACCGGTCGTAAATTATTAAAACTTCCTGAGGAATGAATTAGACGATGTCCTCATAGTGCTACCAGTGTTATGTTAATCTTGTGAGGATAATAATTTAATTTTTCAAAACGACGACGCGACGGTGCCCCGGCACACTGCTCGAGATGTGATGTGCGCCATTATTTAGATGCGCGCTTTTCCCAGTGGGTTGAGCGTGGTAGTAGAAGCGTGGCTTGGCCTCCGCGAACCCCAGACCTAACCCCGTTAGAGTTTTTTTTGTGGGGGTACAAGTGTACCTACGTAGTGCAGTGTGATACAATGGACCTAATGAAAGTGCGGATTGAGGCCGCTTTCAGGACCATAACACCAGACATGCTACGCAATGTTCAGGTGTCCATGAACAAGCGAGCGGCCTTGTGCAATACAATACCAAGGTCACCACATCTTTAAAAATGTAAGTCAATTTACTAAATTAAGCAAAGCTTTAAGATTTTACTGTTTACTCGGTACTATGTAATAATGAAACTATGTAGATAACCTACCTAAACTTTGTTTCGATTTTTTACGTAAGTTTTGTTACCTGTTTTTACGTGCACCCAATTTCTGGCTTGATATTAACGAGTAAACTGTAAATCATAATTACGCGTTAATTTTTACATCACGGTAAAGTAGGTATGGTTTATTGCGCGCGCGCGCCATTTTCTTGGAAGCGCGGCGGCGACATGTTTTATTTTGTCAGTTCACGCCGACAAAGAACACCGCCTACGGTAGGCTACTACGGTACTAGGCGCGCAGAATTACGGAAGAGATTTATCCTGATATTGGCAAGTAACGTGGAAAGTTATTGACCTACGTAGTGCGGTGACACGTTTGTTATGATTTGAATTTAAAAAACATAAATGAAACCGAAAATTTGGTATCAATTCTTAGAGTACATTATTTTGAGTTGAAACTATGTATAGTGATTCTATACCAGCTGTTATCTTTAGTGCTTAAGGATAGCTATAGGGTTTCTGTTACACCCTGTATAGACAGTATAAGAACATTATGTTAGGGAAATAAAGAAACAGAATTTATCTACACATGTATTAATTTTTGATATGTATCAGGTTTGTAACGGGATTTTAAGGATTTATTGATCTGGTATAGGTGTTAGTATATGAGGTAAATATGAGCGGAATCCGAAAATAAATAGACAAATAAAATACGATAATATTCCATACATAATAACTTAGTTTTATTCATCGTAATCAAAATCAGATTCTAACACTTCAATGCCAAAAGATTCATCACTGTCACTAGTATCGCTGTCTCCAACATTTATAATAAAACTTTCTAAATTTTCTTCTGTTATTTTATCACGTTCTTTATATTTATTTTCAACATGTATTACATGATCAGTAATTTTCTTCCAATCCTGTGAACTACTCTTTGCAGTACAGATCCTTTTTATAATAAATAAGAGTGCCGCCCTTGTGGCATCGCGTCCTATCGTTACGGATTATGCGATAGTTCGCAACAGAGGGATTACGTTGACTCGGTTTAAGGAAAGTCTCCTGAAGGAGGAAGATGTCTGAAGTGGACTGTATGAAGAGATATACCACTAAGGTAGTTACTGCTTGCTTTTGCCCGTTACCTATCTTAATGTGTGACGGGGTCCTAGTAGGTCTAGTGCGAAGGGTGTAGACACACCCAACCGACACTAGGTGTGTAACTGAAATCAAGCGGGTTATACTATCTACGTCACCAATGCCGACTAGGAGATCCCCCAAGGCCGAACAAAGGGACCGTCCAACTTACTGCCTTACCCTGAAGGGGTTAGGCGGGTGTGTGGGTCAACACCCCACTCGGTTTCGTTGGCACCGTGTGGTATCCACCGAGGTCGCCCGGAAGGGGCCAATAACGCGACGATGTACGTTTTGACTTAAACCTTAAAGAAACACTTATTAACTGTGTCTTGAAAAAGACAACAGTTAACGACTGTAGCTAATAGTAGTCCGTGCGACTACTAGACACGTCGCTCGGGGCGACGGAATCTGGAATGATAAACAACCAATCAGAGCAGCGTTAGCGTAAAAAGTGGGCGGGGCTTACGGAAGCGTCCGGCCGTGAGCAGGCGACTGTCAGCGGCTGGGTGCGCGGTCCGAATGTGTGTCGACGAATTTTTTTTTTTTTTTTTAACTATGGCATCTCACAGATATACCACTAAGGTAGTTACTGCTTAACCGGACTGTCCTGTGGCTGCCTTAAGCTACTACACTCAAAGCCTCCAGCCAGGGGCATAAACTATTCTAACTTATATTAAGCGAACGCTCGCTAAGGGCACCCCCTGTGGGGTACGAACCTCGGCTTAGGGCGTCGCTGAGGGGAGGGCAGCAAGGTGGGACAGGCTGGATCAAATTTATGTTTTCATTGTTATTAGTCGGGGAATTTAAAGCTACATTTCTCAGCGTAGCGCGGGCTGGCGCTTCTGCGAGCAAGGGTCGGGCGGGAGTATTATTTACTCGGGAGGGTCGCGATCGCGGAGGTCCTCGGCGGCGAGGTCGGTAAGTTTTATGTCGAATGTTTCTGTGTATTGTACTGGTGGCCCTACTGCTTTCTTGGAGGAGGGTGGTGGGATCATCGGGGTCAGATAGAACGTGCCTAGGGCGGCGGATACGACTAATGCGTGAAGGGGTAGAGTTGGCCGCTTCAACAACCAGAGGGTTGCGGTGCTTGGCGGCGGAGTCAAAGTAACGCTTGGACATGCGTTTTAGGTATTGGTGGATGGTAGGTATTTTTAAGTCTAAGTGGAGATTAATGTTCCTGACAAACCAGGGAGCGCCTGTGGCTTTCCGAAGGAATCGGTTTTGGATCGTCTGCATCCTGTGGATGTTATGGGGGGATGCTTGGGCGAATACGGCGCCCGCATATGTCATAATGGGGCGGATGCACGCTGTGTATACACGCAATTTGCACTTTAGTGACAATTTGCTACGTGCGTTCAGGATGTAATAGAGCCTACTGAGAGCGAAAGCGGCTCGCGAGCGGACCGACTTTATGTGCTCTGCAAAGTCGAGGTTTTGGTCTAGGATGACACCTAGGTATTTGGCTCGCTTCTCCCAAGGGATAGGCTTGCCTAACATGGTGAGCTCAGGGGGGCGGCGGGGGGTTATAGAGCGCGGTTTCATAAAGAACACCGCCTGACTTTTGTCGGGATTTACTTCGATTCTCCATTTTCTAAACCAAGCGCCAAGCTTGTTGACGGCTCGTTGTAGATTCTGGGTCATCTGGGTGGGACTTTTGCCCCTGCAGTATATGGCCGTATCGTCTGCGAACAGAGCCAACTGTGCCTTATTGCATTTAGGGATATCGCTTGTGAATAGCGAGAATAAGAGAGGGGAGAGCACGGAGCCTTGGGGCACTCCGGCGCGGATCGGGCGAGGGGAGGATAGTGCTCCCTCGATTCGGTAGCGGAAAGTGCGATTCGACAAGTAGTCCCGTATGATGAGTACGAGTCTGTCAGGCACATTGAGCTTGTATAGCTTAAAAATTAAGCCATTGTGCCAGACTTTGTCAAAAGCTTTCGCTATATCGAAGAAGACCGCACCTGTCGACATACCGTGGTAGAATCCACCACTGATAAATTCGACGATACGGTGAACTTGATGCACGCTGGAGTGCTGGGTTCGAAAACCAAACTGTTCATTTGGAATGAGGCCCTTGGTTTCGGCGTAATCTCTGAGGCGCTTATAAATAAGTCTCATAGATTTTACCTACTACCTTGAGCAGACTGATGGGGCGATAGCTGGAGGGATCGCTTTTTGGCTTGCCAGGCTTTGGAATGCCTATGACAGTGGCTTCTTTCCATGCTTGAGGAAATATGTTCATGCTCAGAGCACCATTGAAGATGATGGTTAGGTGGGCGGGGAATAGTTGGATCACCCTATTGGTGATTCCATCTGAGCCGGGAGCTTTACGGGTTTTGAGCCCTTTTATAATGTCATGCACTTCGTCTGGAGTGACAGGAGGCAGAGGACTGTCGGGGTCTTCGACTGGTGGGAGGGAAGCTTTGAGGTTGACTTCAGCGTCTACCTTGGAGAGGTGAGCTTGGTCGACTGGTAGGGAGCTAGGAGAGCATTGAGCCTCGAGACTGTCGGCTAGGCATTCTGCTTTGTCGATGTCTTCAAAGGCGACGGTTTTATCGGGTCGTATTAGAGGGGGCATGGCGGCTACTTGCTGGGACTTGAGTTTCCTCTGAAGTTCCCAGAAGGCTAGATGATTAGGCTCTAATTCGCTCAGCATCCTATCCCACCCCGCTTCACGCAGCTCAGCTATGCGTTTCGTTACAGTTCTCTGTAAGTAGCGCATGTGAGCCTTGTTAGCGGCGCAGGGGAAGTTGCTGTATGCACGGACAGCCGCGTTCTTCTCAGTCAAAAGAGCACGCGCATCGTCCGGGAGCTTCAAGTAACGGTTATCCGTTACTGGAACCTCCCTTGAACAGTCGTTCAAGACGGTTTGCACGTGATCAGTGAGTGAGTCGATCGCGGCCGTCGTGTCAGCGATTGAGTCAAAGGTGTTGGGGATGGCGTCCACTTGGGGGGACGTGTTGGCTTTCAGCTTAATGCTTACTTGCCTCCAGTCCGTTACCCTTTTGGTAGCTGGGGGTTGATTGGGGTCAGAGGGACCTATACGGGGGGTCAATCTTACGACTACTGGGCGGTGATCAGAGTTAAGCTCTTGCACCGTTTCTATTGAATCTAGTCTTAGGTGGACATTCTTAAGGAGTGCCACGTCTAAGATATCTGGGGTATGACTTGAGTCGTGGGGAAAGTGGGTGGGAGTCATCGGGGCGATGACGTCAAAGTTCTGGGAAGAGGAAAGGTTATATAAGTGAACCCCTCTGGTGTTAGTACTAGTACTATTCCAAGAGGGGTGTTTGGCATTGAGATCGCCTGCAATTATTACAGAGTCACTCATGCCGAATAGGATGTTTAAGTCGTCCGCGATGGGTTTGAAATCCTCTGCGGAGATGCGGGGGGGGATATAGGCCGATATTATGGTGACTGGCTGATGGCCTGTCATACCTAGTCGGCATATTGAAACTTCTATGCGTGATAGAGAGGGAGGGTCTATAGGGATGCAGTACAGATCCTTTTTATAATATATGAGAGTGCCGCCCTTGTGGCATCGCGTCCTATCGTTGCGGATTATGCGATAGTTCGCAACTGATGGATTCCGTTGACTAGGTTTAAGGAAGGACTCCTGAAGGAGGAAGATGTCAATTCGATGATCACGGAGAAACTCCGATATTTCATCGCGTTGACCGGTTATGCCATTTGCGTTGAAGACGCCTAGATTGAGGGATCGGGGTTTGAATCTACATAAGGCCGTATTATTCATGTTGACATGTTAGTTAGGGCTCGGGTGGTATCTTGTTACGCGTGGAATACGTCCAGGATAGATTGGAGATTGCCGGTTTGCTTTGCGGCCGTTATATCGCTAGCCATTTGGGCTGCGCGGCGGGTACAGAATATGGCGAAGGCGCCGGCAATTACATTTAAGTTCTGTGATGCAGAACTGTAATTGGTGGGGATAGTGGGGCGTGCTGCTTGGGGAGCAGGCGCGGGTTTGGAGTGGGGCGCGGTAGGCGCAGGCGCAGCAGGCGCGAGAGGCACAGAGGGTGCGGGAGGCGCTGAGGGCGCCGTGTGTCTGGTAGCCATTAAGGGCGGATTCACACGGATACGCGGATCCATGAGTGAATAAAGCGGGGTCTGTGGGGCCGGGGGCTTTGGTACCGGCATGGCCGGGAAGGCCTGCTGGTGCTGGAGTTGATTCCAAGGGCTGGGTCTCTGCGGACTCAGCCGTTGGGGGATCTGAGTTGAGGGGGCAGGGGGGAAGTCCCTCTGCTTAGTCTGCCTAGCGTCTAGACGCTTGGTCAGCTTAAGTGACGTAAGTTTTGGGGCTTTTGGGCAGCCTCGGTAGTTGGCTGTGTGTCCTGATTGGCCACACAGCACACAGCTTGGAGGGCTGTCACAGAGGCTGCGGTCTTTGGGTCGTGTGCAGGCAGAGGTGCCATGGTCCCCCAAGCACTTTACGCACCTGGGTTTCGCATGGCAATGCTTCTGTGCATGTCCGTATAATTGGCAATTGTGACATTGCCCGATCGTGCTATTCTTCCATGGCTTCTCAATTGTGAAGCCCATCAGACTACATATAGTCTTAACCTTGAAAATGGGGTGGTACCCCTCTGTGGGAGAGCATACGACAAGAATCATGTCGTACGCTTCGCCTCCACGTGCACGGTGCATCCGGTGCACCTCATCGACAGGGACTTTTTGCGACAGAAGGTCGCTTAGTATGTCGGATGGGGATATCTCTTTAGGGATCCTTTTAATGACCACTCGGGTCTGACGTTCTTCCGGGAGGGAGTAAGTGTGGAATGACACACTTCTCTCTCTCATGAGACGGGTGAAGTCTCTGAAGTCCCGGGCGGTAGGGAGAGAGACTTTGATACCCTGTTGGGTAGAACGGGCATTAGTGTATCCGATTTTAAGGTCGGTGCACCATTTAGATATGGTGGTCCACTTCTCCTTGTCCTGGATGAACACAGGAGGAGGGGGAGCCACCTTTTTTGGGCTAGGGGTGGATGGTTGCTGCTTTGTCGCATCCTTTGTAGAGGAAGTCGAAGCAGCGAATGCTATCGGGCGGGGGGTGGGGGGAGTAGTTAGCGGGGCCGCGGGTTGGGGGCTGGGCGGGGGGGCATCCCTGTCAATATAGAGAGGGGGAGGGTCCTCAATAGCGACCATTTTGGCCGCCTGAGCGGAGGGTTGTCGCTTCTTCTTCCTCTTGCCCCCGGCGACGGTAATGAACCCGTCGTCATCTGACTGGGAGGCAGAGGAGGAGGAAGGGGCAAGGTCTTCCGAGTCGGAGAAGCATGGGGTGGGGGCACGCTCAGAGGAAGCGGCCGGGATAGAGGTGTCCATTGGACTGAGAGGGCTTACCGGGCTAGTGACTGCATCGAGCGCATCGCTAAAGTTCCCTACCTCAGAGGGATTGTTGAGGGAAAGCTGCTTGGCAGCGATGGATTCGAGTTCGGTACCGAACTCGTCGACAAGTACAGGATCCTTTTTTAGGATCCTGTCTAGAATGTTCAAGAGGACCTCGTTGTCACTCTTGAGCGAATCAAATTTGTCGCTAAGCGACTGAAATTGAGCCTCCATTATAGAGAGACTCATAATAAAGACTGAGGGAGGAGGGATTCCTACACTCCTAACGATATTCTAATATCGTATATTAATTAAACCTATCTCCCCGGGTGGATTGGCCGGGGATGAGTATAACCCTCCCTGCCGGGGTTAGGCAGGGAGGTTGCGTACCTAATTGTGAGCCCTAAGCTTGCTTTGGCCCGTTACCTATCTTAATGTGTAACGGGGTCCTATTAAGTCTAGTGCGAAGGGTGTAGACACACCCAACCGACACTAGGTGTGTTGCTGTAATCAAACGGGTTATGCTATCTACGTCACCTATGCCGACTAGGAGATCCCCCAAGGCCGAACACAGGGACCGTCCAACTTACTGCCTTACCCTGAAGGGGTTAGGCGGGTGTGTGGGTCAACACCCCACTCGGTTTCGTTGGCACCGTAAGGTATCCACCGAGGACGCCCGGAAGGGGCCGATAGCACGACGATGTACGTTTTGACTTAAACCTTTAAGAAACACTTATTAACTGTGTCTTGAAAAAGACAACAGTTAACGTCTGTAGCTAATAGTAGTCCGTGCGACTACTAGCGCGTCGCTCAGGGCGGCGGAATCTGGAATGAAATTTCAACCAATCAGAGCAGCGTTAGCGTGAAAAGTGGGCGGGGCTTACGGGAGCGTCCGGCCGTGAGCAGGCGACTGTCAGCGGCAGGGTGCGCGGTCCGAATGTGTCGACGAATTTTTTTTTTTTTTTTTGATATGGCATCTCGCAGTTGACTCTCAGATTGAGGTCGCAGCTGCTTAACCGGACTATCCTGTGGATGCCTTAAGCTAAAAGCCTCCAGCCAGGGGCATAAACTATTCTATGTTATACTAAGCGAACGCTCGCTAAGGGCACCCCCTGTGGGGTACGAACCTCGGCTTAGGGCGTCGCTGGCGGGGGGACAGCAAGGTGGGACAGGCTGGATCAAATTTTCATTATTATTGATCGGGGAATTTAAATCTACTTTTCTCAGCGTAACGCGGGCTGGCGCTTCTGCGAGCAAGGGTCGGGTGGGAGTATTATTTATTCGGGAGTGTCGCGGGCGCAATGGACCTCGTCGGCGAGGTCGGAATGCGGGTCTTTTTTTATTGTTTTGTACCGTGCTGGTGTCCCTATTGCTTTCCTGAAGGAGGGTTATAGGGTCATCTGGGTCGGAGAGAACATGCCTCGGATGGCGAATCTTACTGATTTTAGAGGGGACATAACTGGCCGCTTTCACAATCAGAGGGTTGCGGTGAAGGGCGGCTTTATCAAAGAAACGCTTTGAATTGCGTTTTAGAAATTGGGCTATAGTGGGGATTTTTAGGTCGAGATGGAGGATCTCGTTCCTAACGTACCAGGGGGCTCCCGTTGCCATTCGTAGGAAACGGTTTTGAAGGGTTTGCATTCTATGCACGTGTCGGGGTTTGGCTTGTGCCCAGGCGGCGCACGCATAGGTCATGATAGGCGGATGCACGCTAAGTACGTTCGCAATTTGCACCTAAGTGACAGCTTGCTACGCGCATTCAGCATGTAGTGGAGTCTTCTTAGAGCGAAAGCGGCTCGCGAGCGGACCTTCTTTATGTGCTCTGAAGATTACAGTTTTTCGTCTAGGACCACACCTAGGTATTTGGCTTGCTTCTCCCAGGGGATCGGCTTGTCAAACAAGGTGATTTGTCGGGGGAGGGGGATTTTTCTTCTGAGTCTCGGTTTCCTGAAAAGGACCGCTTGACTCTTATCGGGGTTTACTTCTATTCTCCATTTCCTGAACCAGGAGCCGAGCTGGTTGGCTTCGGATTGGAGAGTGTGAGCTATCGCTATGGGGCTTTTGCCTGAATAGTAAATGGCCGTGTCGTCTGCGAACAGAGCCAACTTCGCCTTTTTACTAGAAGGGATATCGCTAGTGAATAGCGTGAAAATGAGAGGGGAGAGCACGGAGCCCTGGGGGACTCCTGCGCGGATGGGGCGGGGGGAGGAGAGCGCTCCCTCGATGCGATAGCGGAATGTGCGGTTCGACAAAAAGTCCCGTAAGATGAGTACGAGACGGTCTGGCACGCCTAGTTGGTAAAGCTTGTATAATAAGCCGTTGTGCCAGACTTTGTCGAATGCTTTCGCTATGTCAAAGAAGATAGCACCCGTCCTCGAGCCGCGCTGGAACCCAGCACTAATGTCCTCGTTGATGCGGTGGACCTGATGCACGCTACTGTGCTGGGCTCGAAAGCCGAACTGTTCGTCGGGGATAAGGCCCTTAGTCTCAGCGTAGTCTCTGAGGCGCTTATAAATAAGTCTCTCATAAACTTTGCCGAGAACTTTGAGCAAACTGATGGGGCGGTAGCTGGAGGCCTCGGATTTAGGCTTACCAAGCTTTGGGATGCCTATAACTATGGCTTCTTTCCACGATTGTGGGAAGATGTTGTTGCTAAGGGCTCCATTGAAGATGGTTGCCAGTAGCATTATTAGGTGGGCTGGGAAGAGTTGGATTACCTTATTGGTGAGTCCATCTGAACCGGGGGCTTTTCGGGTTTTAAGACCTTTGATTATATCCTGCACTTCGTCTGGAGTAACGGGAGGCAGAGGATTATCCGGGTCTTCGACTGGAGGGAGGTTAGTTCTACGTTCAACTTCCGCGTCAACCTTTGCGAGGTGAGCTTGGTCTACTGGTAGGGAACTTGGTGAGCACTGGGCTTCTAGACTGTCGGCTAGGCACTCAGCTTTTTCGTCGTCATCGAAGGCGATGGACTTATCGGGGCGTATTAAGGGAGGCATGGAAGTGACTTTCTGGGACTGGAGTTTCCTCTGGAGTTCCCAGAAGGCAAGGTGGGTAGGCTCTAGCTCGCTCAGCATCCTGTCCCAGCCCGCGTTACGCAGCTCCACCACACGTTTCCTTACAGTCCTCTGTAAGTAGCGCATGTGGGCTTTGTTCGCGTCGCAGGGAAAGTTACTGTAGGCACGGATAGCCGCGTTCTTCTCAGTCAACAGATCGCGTACATCGTCGGGTAGCTTCCAGAGGCGGTCGCCCCTCTCTGGAACCTCCCGTGAACAATTGTTCACGACAGATTGTACGTGGTCGGTGAGTGAGTCGATCGCGGCCGTCGTGTCGGCGATAGAGTCGAACTGGTCGGGGATAGAGTCCAATTGGGGGGACGTGTTGTATTTCAGCTGGGTGCTTACTCTCTTCCAGTCCGTTACCCTCTTGGTGCAAGGAGGTTGGGAGGGGTCGGAAAGACCTATGCGCGGGGCCATTTTGATGATGATAGGACGGTGGTCAGAGTTAAGCTCATGCACCGTCTCTATTGAATCCAGTCTTAGATTGACGTTCTTTAGGAGCGCCAAGTCTAGGACGTCGGGGGTGAAATTGGGGTTGTGAGGGAAATGAGTGGGAGTCATTGGAGCAATGACGTCAAAGGTCATAGAGGTTGAGAGGTTAAACAAGTGTTGCCCTCTTGTGGAGGTTCTGGTACTGTTCCAGGCGGGGTGTTTAGCGTTGAGATCGCCCGCTATGATAACGGAGTCACTCAGGCCGAATAGGGCAGAGAGGTCGCTTTCGAGGAGGCGGAGATCCTCTGAGTAGCTTTGGGGCGGGAGGTAGGCCGAGATTAGGGTAATTGGCTGATGGCCGGACATACCTAGTCGGCAAATAGAGACTTCTAGTCGGGAGAGGGAGGGAGGGTCTATTGGGATGCAATAGAGTTCCTTTTTGTAATAGATAAGGGTGCCGCCCTTGTGACATCGAGTCCTATCATTGCGAACTAGTCGATAGTTTGCGATTGATGGATCTCGTTTGTGAGGTTTTAAAAAGGATTCCTGTAAGAGGAGGATGTCAATTTGATGGCCGCGGAGGAAATCCGCGATCTCATCTCGTTGACCCTCTATGCCATTTGCATTGAAGATGCCTAGAGTGAGGGATCGGGGTTTAAACCTAGTAATAACGGCGTTATACATTATGGGTTTTTGTTGATGTTGCTGAGGGATGATAGGGCTTGCGTAATATCAGGGTACGCGTTGTAAATTGCCTGGATCTTGTAGAGATCCCCGGCGGCTTGGGCGGCAACGATTTCGTTAGCCATTTGCATAGCGCGCGGGCTATGGAAGGCTATGAAAGCCGTCGAAAAAACATTAAAGGCCCAGTTGGGGCCTACTGGGCGGGCTGTCGTGGTAAGGGGGCGGGCTGCTACGGGGGCAGGTGCGGGTGTTGGGGGGGGCCGTAATGCGGAGACGGGGGTCCATGAGACTGGGTATTGGGGGTTTCGCCGTTTGGGAGGGATGTGCGGGTAGAGAGGGTTGAGAGGGGCCCATGGATGGGAAATCCTGTTGGTGGTGGGTGTAATTCCACGGACTAGGCCTCTGTGGGCTTAGTCGCTCAGGCAGTACCGCTGATGGTACTTTGTATGTGGAGGGGGATTCCCTCTGCTGGTGGGCGTTTGCGCGCTTCATCAGCTTGGGGGACGAAGATTTGGGGGCCTTGGGGCAGCCACGGTAGTTGGCTGGGTGACCCTCTTGCCTGCATAGCACACAGCTTGGAGGGCTGAGGCATTGAGTGCGGTCCTTGGGGCGCGGGTACTCCGCGGTGCCATGCTCGCCCAGGCACTTGACGCACCTGGGTTTTGCGTGGCAGAATTTTTGGGTATGGCCGTAGAGCTGGCAGTTGTGGCATTGGCCTACAATGCCGCTCTTTTTGGGTTTCTCGATTTCGAGACCCGTAAGGTGGCAAACTGATTTCACCTTGAATATAGGGTGGTAACCCTGAACTGGAGGGCAGACGACGAGCACCATGTCGTATGTTTCATCGCCTCTAGCGCGGTGCATACGGTGTACTTCGTCCACCGGGACGTTTTGCGACCGGAGGTCGGCAAGAATTTCAGTCGTGGGGATTTCGCGTGGGATCCTTTTTATGACCACGCGGGTCTGTTTTTCCTCTGGCAGAGAGAAGGTGTGGTATGCCACACCCCTTGCTCGGAGAAGGGCGGTGAGGTCCCTATAACCACGGGACGTGGGGACTTGTATTTTAATGCCCTGTTGGGTGTTGCGGGCATTGTTGTATGCGATCTTATGGTCGCAACACCATTTGGAGACGTCGGTCCACTTACCCTTGTCCTGAACGAACACAGGGGGTGGAGGGGGGATCTTTTTTGGTCCGGTAGTGGGTGGGGGGGGAGCATCCTGTGCGGAGGATGACGCAGTCGGGCGGGGGGTAGTGGCGGTTGAAGGTACTGGCGGGCGAGTCGCGGGTGTAGCTGCGGGGGTGGAGGTTACGGGGGCAGGGGAGGGGGTAGCGAGCACGGACTCTTCTATAGCCGCGACCTTATTGGCCTGGTGGGAGGATTGCTTCTTGCATTTCCTCTTCATCCCCTTGCCTAGGACGGGGACGAAGCCCTCGTCTTCGGAGTGGGTCGAGGAGGAACAAGAGCTAAATCTAGCCTCTTCGGAACCATATGGGTATGGGGTCGTGGCGCGTATTGGAGACGCTACCTGCACGTCAGTGTCCATGGACACTGTCGGACTAAGAGGACTCTCCAGAAGAGGGGAGCCTAATAAAACATCGCTGAACTCAGTGTCAGCGACGTTGATAGAGAGGTGGGATGTAGATCCCTTAATCTCGTTCAGCTCGGGGCCGAACTCTAATTTAAGGGCGGGGAGGCGGTCTAAAAGCCTATCAAGAAGGAGTAGGGAACGCGTAAGGCGTTCCTCTACCGACGGGAGGGCCATTTTTTAACTAGGGAGGAAGTTATTCCTCCGCTAGTAAATACCTACTTAATACCTACTTATTGTAGGTATTCTAATAGCTAAGTAGCTAACGAACGCCTAACTCCCCGGGTGGATTGACCGGGGATGAGTATACCCTCCCTACCGGGGGTAGGCAGGGAGGTTGAGTACCTATTTATGAGCCCTAAGCTTGCTTTGGCCCGTTACCTATCTTAATGTGTAACGGGGTCCTAGTAAGTCTAGTGCGAAGGGTGTAGACACACCCAACCGACACTAGGTGTGTAGCTGAAATCAAACGGGTTAGTAACGCATCACTGTATGTATGTGTACGCGTGTAATGCAACTTTATTTATTAAACATGTAAATCGGTTACATACATGGGTATTTACTTGCTAAAACGGTAAAACAGTTACATTTTTATGCTAAATCTGTACACAATAGGTTATTCACAGCAAAACTTATGTAATAAACGTTAAACAGTATTCAAATAGGAATCTTTAAGCAAACAGGCAAATAAGATTCTAATAGGAACTAATAAAAGGACTAAAAACCAAATTAACGAGCTTATGTGGCTATTATTTATCTACTTCTAGTCTTATATAGCTGTTATTTACACTATCCTTAACATATGCAGTACTGGCGCTATTTTTGGGCATGCTGTTAATCCCAAGGGATGTCTTTTTATTTTTGCAGAGAAGGTCACTGTTATAACTACTCTTAGCTTTTTGTTTGTCTATCTGTTACCTAAATGCCCAAAGTACATACTCAAATATAATCTGATAAAGACTGGCATTCTAACTACATGTGCATATATACCTAACTACACCCACAAGTTCACCCTGAACTCACTTACCTACTGAAGTCACGTACCAATACTTACCTACAGCCAGTTAAAAAACTAAATATCTAATACACTACATGTCTACTCACATTTAGGTATACTACTGAACACGCTGGCACCTGCTACTAATAGAACACTACTGACTGAGATACACTTGCTCTTACACTTAGCATTTCTTTGCTTGCTGTCTGTGAATCTTGAGTGATCTATGAATCTATGACTAACTAGTTTCACTCATGGCTTTTGAGTATGGTTCCAGTCTCCGCTGGGATTGGACTGGATTCAGACTTGTGCTAAGGAAAGGATTGGACAACAAGTGGGAAGTGGTAGTTCTAGCGGATTTTATGTAGGTAAAATCCTCTCTGCAGGATTCACAACTAACAATAGTCGAGTGTTGCTGAAATATCACAATTAGTAAGCTCCTAATCACATCACTAGAATCGGGGTACAACACTAATTTCCCAGAGACGCTCTGTCATTTCGCTTCCGCTTACAGAGCTGTGGATACTATTCCCTGATCCTCGAAATCCCGCGCCCCGACCTAGGGTGAGTTCCACATTAGTTTGGTAATAATACCAGACCCTCTGCGCTGGATAATCTATATTGATTTTACCACCTTAATGATATTTGATTTCGCGTGTCATTGTCGGACACGCGGCTTAGTTATCCAGCGCACTGGTGATGGTAATTTTTATGTAATGCTGCTGCATCAAGGTGGTGTAGAGCCTTGCTGTGCTATTGTTAATGATCCATCCGCTAGGATCACGTTACTTTGTGTTTTGTGCACGCGTGCTCGCATACCTACTTAACCTAATCTTGGCATCTGTCAATGCGCCACGCTTTGTTTGCAAACTCTGCCTGTAAACCGCTGCGATGTGCTGAGCGTCTACTTACTATGCTTCCCACACCGTTCCTTGGCTTGAAAAGGGGAAGAAGCTGGCACATCGCATGCGGCTTGCTGCTATCTTGCACCACATCTAACACGCGCTCCCTATGGCGCTTCCAGGGTTCCTTGTACGGGCTGAGGGCAGGACCCCTTACCCAGTCCTGCTGCTGATGCGTGGCTGTGCTGCACGCTGCCTACGCATGCTAGCGAGGGCTCTCTAAGGCCTGACAACCTGTGCCGCCACGTGCCTGTGCTGACAGGCCTGTGACCTGTGCTGACAGGCGGCCTCCACGTTCTACCGCCGCTAGCTACCTCCGCGACCTGTGCTGACAGGCCTCCGCGGCCACGTCTGCCACGTGTTCTCTGCAGCGAGCCTGTGACCGGCCCCCCACGTCTGCCACGTGTAGCCAAGGACGGTACCCTACCTCTCTTTGAGTGTGCAAGTGCTCAGAACCAGTAGCCTCACAATATATTTTTGAAAACCTATTGTATGTACCTACACAAAAATATATTATTATCAAATTTTAAGGAGATTTCCGATATTCATAGTTTAAATACCAGGAATAAACACAACCTTGCTGTACATCACACTCGTCTCCACAGAATAGGCAACTCGTTCATGGGTCAATGTATACGCTTTTACAACAAACTTCCCAACGACATTCGAAACTTACCCATTAAACGATTTAAAAACTGTATTAAAACCAAACTTTGTAAAAAAGGGTACTATAAAATTTCAGATTATTTAGAAGATAAAAAAGCTTGGGATTGAGCTGCTCGCTCTGCTAAGCCTTGTGATAAAATCGTTAAATTAACATTATACCTAATTATTCAGTAAAATCATTCAAAATATACCAGTATTATATAAATATTGACATTGTTGAATATATTATACAAAATGACAAGATTACTTTGTAAGTATTATATTATTTTAATTTTTGTGAATGCGAGGACTATGTGGTTTTTTTTTTTTTTCGCATTTGGTTTTAATGATGGTCTGGCAGTTTGAGTAGTAAGTTAAGTGGCCTACCCAAATGTCCTTTCTTTGGTATTGTTCGTCGAGTTGAGCTCCTTAAGTTCTGAGTTGAACTCCACGATTACTGACAAATGCTTGCACTGACAGGACAGGTCCACTCAAATCTGTGTGGTTCTTTTCTCAAAAGACCATTTCAGACTAATCTACATGGTCCTCATATGGCCTGACCAAGATTATGTCTGGACTGTGACCTCCGAGTTTGTTTCGGCCTTTCTTCTCTAGAGTAGTCAGATAGGAAACGCCGAACTCATCTGGCTAATTTTATTTATTTTATTTTAAAATATGACGTGTAAAAGTGATTCCAATAACCTATTTACAGAATAAACAATTTCATTTCATTAGTTTTTATTTTTGTATCTGACTGAGAATCTTGCCTTTTATTCGATTTTAAATCAAGTCATTTATTCATACCAGGCCTAGAATCATCACTTTTCAAACGTTAAAATTACATAAGACAGTACCCCAAAACACCCGCCCTTCTATTAAAGAACACTCAAACTGTAAACGACCAGCTTATGTCGTTTGAAGGGGGTGGTTTGTCGTAAGGTTTGGCACAGTAGAAAAACCACAAGCAGCTAATGTAATAGATCCACGTATATTGCACATAAAACACACACACACAATATATTTAAAATACACAACAGTAATACAGACAAAGGTTAGAGCTAGATGTAATCCGAATTTAATTGAATTTATTCAGCACGAATTTATACCTCAAGTAGCGAGATGTTTGTAGGAACGAAGTTAAAGCTCAACTGACTAAGAATCTGAGACTTTCTAAGAGAGTACTAGGCAACTACAATTGTATTTTTTTTTTTTTTTTGATATGGCATCTCTTAGTTGACTCTCAGATTGAGGTCGCAGCTGCTTAACCGGAGTATCCTGTGGATGCCTTAAGCTACTAACTTAAAGCCTCCAGCCAGGGGCATAAACTATTCTATGTTAAACTAAGCGAACGCTCGCTAAGGGCACCCCCTGTGGGGTACGAACCTCGGCTTAGGGCGTCGCTGGCGGGAGGACAGCAAGGTGGGACAGGCTGGATCAAATTGTCATTATTATTAATCGGGGAATTTAAATCTACATTTCTCAGCGTAACGCGGGCTGGCGCTTCTGGGAGCAAGGGTCGGGGGGGAGCATTATTTATTCGGGAGTGTCGCGAGCGCAATGGACCTCGTCGGCGAGGTCGGAATGCGGGTCTTTTTTTATTGTTTTGTAACGTGCTGGTGTCCCTATTGCTTTCCTGAAGGAGGGTTATAGGGTCATCTGGGTCGGAGAGAACATGCCTCGGACGGCGAATCTTACTGATTTTAGAGGGGACATAACTGGCCGCTTTAACAATCACAGGGTTGCGGTGAAGGGCGGCTTTATAAAAGAAACGCTTTGAATTGCGTTTTAGAAATTGGGCTATAGTGGGGATTTTTAGGTCGAGATGGAGGATCTCGTTCCTAACGTACCAGCAGGCCTAACATGACACACGCGACAATTACTCGCTATCGCGTGAGTAATTTTTTGTTTATTTCGGTCACTTTCTCGTTTTCTGACATCGCTTCCATACAAAATAGTCGACTCCTTCTGTCAAAATTGATGTTTTCTCGACAAACCCTAACATGGCACCTTAGCATTGACATATAAAACATGGACTTGGCATACCTACAAGAAAAACGTGCCATACCTACACTTTACTGAGAGGATAAAATGGCGTCTACTAGGGCAGCCCTTATCGATATTTCTATGTTATAATATCGATAAAAGATTGTGAGAATGTTTTCATAATGTCACAGTACAATATTTACGGATAAAAATACCCCAATTTATCTAACTGATGCCTTTCATTTGTTTGTTTAATTTAATTGCTTCGTCATTAATTCGCGGCTAAACAGTAGAACTTATTTTGATGTTTCCCATTATAATAAGTTGAAACCGGACAGATAGTATATACTTACAGCTTTTTATCGAACTAGTATTCTGTAACTGATTTCAGTCCATTGTATACCATGCAACAAGTTCATCTCATTGCCGATATATCTATGTACATATATACACAGTATACATATAGCTCATAGGAAGTGTGCGACGACGATGACACGAGTTTCACGCTTTTTATTCACCCAAAAAGTACACATATATACACAGTATACATATAGCTCTTGGAAAACGTCCGGTGAAGATGACGGGACTTCTATGATTTTTGCTCACCCAAAAAGTGCTCAACGCACCTAAAGCAGTTTTCACTTCAAAAAATCTATCGAACAGTTGCCCGCCAGACACGACACCCGTCGGTCGGAGGGTCCTCCCTTTTCTATAGAGGATGAATGAATTTTACACCCTGTTCCTCATACCTCTAAAAGGTGGCTCCGTCAATGGCCCGCAGATGGTAATTTTTATATGAAATATTGTAATTTATATTATTATTATTTTATCTTTGTGTATCTCATTTTAATCAACATAAAGATTTGAATTTCACGGATAACCAGTGAAAAAGAAATTTTGAAAATTGGCGGAGCCACTATAATTAATATTTTTGATGCTAAGTTTCTAACAAGCAAATGATTGTGGGTTTTAATTAAAAGTCAACACTAATTTTAAAGTTATATTAAAGATCAATCTCATTCAGTTCTGAACAATACAATTTTGTTCAGGTAATTTCTATGTGATATGCTTTCAGTAGATTTCTTCCCATAATATTTGTATCTCGAATTCATATATATATATATAAACTCACAATGTAAAAGAGTTCTTTTACATTGTGAGTTTGTCTGATTTTGATCATTCTCATTTAAAATGCCAGTTATTGCCACATATTTGTTCAAATCGCAGACTGTAAACAAGCAAAAAAATTATTAGTATTTTTATTGTTTCTTGATTTTATTAATAGAATTTTTAATTGATCTTAAGTCTTAAGACCACACTCAAACACATTCTTTACATCACTCTTTGCTACCAAACAAACAAATATTGCAAATGAGGACATCACCATCATTTTCAACACCAGCCACTACAGAATCATGTTGGACAAATTTATAACATGTTACTTACCAATAAGGTTCGTGAAGGTAAAGTATCGTCACATAATGTTACAGTAGTACCCAACTGATATGGCTTACCGATGTACCTGCGCAGAAGATGAATTTTCAAAGCGCGGGAAATGCTATTGACCAATCGGCACGCTCCACGCGCCGCGCTTCTTTTTCCTGTACCGCTATTGGTCGGCAGCTGCCGCCATGTTAGCGCGCGCCGCGTGGCATGTTAGTCAGCCGCCATACTTCTGATCGAGTGCACGCGCAGCAGGCAAGTACACGTAGTGGCAACAAAAGTGTTTTCTTTTTTATTATTTAACCTTTATAATACTGGTGTCTCATATTGGAGACAGATAACAATAAAATTCTATTGTGTCTGCTAATTGCGCGCGCGACAGATTAAAATGAGTTCTTTTAAAAGGGGGAAACCGCTTAAAAGTCAAGCTCGGGAAATTATTTTCAATGTCCACGAGTTTATGAAGAAAGAAGCTCAGGAGTCTAAAAACACAACATATATAAAAGATCGATTTTTGAAAATTATTGACCGAACGGCCGAAGCTACACAAATTTCAAAACGAACAATAACGAGAATTCTTAAAGAGAAGGATCAACATACAGGTGAAAACACTGCGGGGCCTTCTTTTAGAACGCCGAATAAGGGTAAAGTGAAAAAAACTTATCGTAAGGAATTGGACGATTTTTCATACCAAGCCATAAGCAGGAAAATTTATGACTTTCACCGCGAAGAAAAACAGGTAGTCACAATGAGAGCGCTATTGGAGAAATTAAAAAGAGATATCGACTTCGAAGGGGGCAGAGAAACTCTGCGCTGAATTGTAAAAGAGATAGGATTTAAGTTTAGGAAAACGCAAACGAACCGTAAGTTGCTGGCGGAAAAACACGAAGTAAGGCTATTAAGAATACGATTTTTAAGAAAAATAAAAAAGTATCGGCATGAAGGCAGACCTATTGTGTATGGCGACGAGACCTATGTTCATTCGACCCACACCAAGGAACAAGCCTGGTCTGACGGTCAAGGCAAAGGCATAAAAAAACCAATTTCGCAGGGACCGAGGTTAATTATAGTGCATGCTGGGGGTGCTAATGGATTCATACCAAATGCTTTGCTCATGTACAAATCGGCTCAGACCACAGGAGACTATCACAGTGAGATGAACAAAGAAAATTACGAGAAATGGTTGCAAGAGAAATTAATTCCCAACCTCCAACCGAATTCTGTGTTTGTCATTGACAATGCGTCATACCATAGCACATTAGAGGACAGGGCACCGAACAGTAACTCTGTAAAAAAGATTATGCAGGATTGGTTAAAGGATAAAAACATACCTTTCAATATCAAAGCGTATAAACCGGAGTTGTACGATATAATTAAACGCCATAAGCATCTCTATGTAAAGTACTCGCTTGACACCATAATGGAAGCTCACGGCCACACAGTGTTAAGGCTCCCTCCATATCATCCGGACTTCAATCCAATAGAAAACATTTGGTCGCAGGTGAAAGGTCACGTAAGCAAATTCAATATTGCCATGAATTTGACCGAAGTGCAGCGTCTTTTGTCTGAAAAATTCGCATCCATCGGGCCAGACGAGTGGCAAAAAGTTGTAGATCATGCTATCAAATGTGAAGATGAATTTATGACATTGGAAGAGGCCATCGACGATAGATTGGACCACTTTGTAATAAACACCAACGAAGATACATCATCCTCATCGGATAGTTCGAATCGTGATAGTGATGGTAATAGTAGCGACGCTCAGAGTGATATTGGGATAGCAGGAGTGCGGCCTTTAGATTAAGTTTTTTCTATTGTTTACTAAATAAATACCTATTTGTTTATTAAATAAATCGTAAATTTTTAATAGCCTGTATTTTTAATTGAATATACTTATATTTGGTGAAATCTGATGGCCCGATAAAATTGGCACGAAGTGTAATTGTGCGGAGGGGCGTGACTTGCGAGTGAGACGGAACTAACGGCTGCAGTGTATTATGAACCTTATATTAGTGATCTAAGGTTGATTGTAACTTTTAAGCATTCTTTCGTTAATCTTCGGGGCCATACTTTCTTTTCTGTGCGAACGAAGATTCACGACGCGCCTTATAAGTTGGGTACTACTGTACTTTATTGAGTATCCGGTTGAAACATTATTCTTCAAAGTGAAAAGAACAAAAATATGTGGCCTTCTTTAAACTTTCCACACCAATAGTTTTTCTTTTTTCGTTTATTAGCAGGCAACCTTGAAAGTAAAACATAAAACCAATAAAAAAAAAAACATAAAATAGCATTATCGATAAATAAAATGTCTAAATGCACTACTCTATCCCTTCAATAACAAGAAAATGATTTCGTGAAGTAAAACTGTTGAAAATAATGGCAAAAGGGCAATATGAATGCTTTACTGTTGAAGCTCTTCAACGAATGCAGAATCTTTTGTTTATCGTCTAAATCTAAAGATATTTCAGCTGAAATGTATGTACATACTGGTGCAAAGTTATTTTCGGGTGATGTCCGCTTCTTTTGATGCCACATCCGATTATATTGCAATTGGGCATCTTGCTATTGATGATTTCCACCATAGGGCCGAGTTTAAACGCAATAACACAGCAAATAACTCCAAAATTCACTAATTTTAACCACAACAAGATCATTTGACAGGTTACGTACCCAACTTTGGTACCAAACACCGAGAGGATAAAATGGCGAACCGGCCGCAAATAGGTATTTCAATGACTAGAAAATGTAGGGTTGCCAATATAGTAACGGTCAAAAACACTATTATCCTTTTTCACTTAGGCAAATTTATTAAAGTTAAAAAGAGATAGCAGTATTTTTTTTAATTTTGGCGTCGATATGCCTCGTATTTGTATAACTGTTTTTTCTATAGTCAAACATTTCAAGTCAATGGTTTAGAGGCATTTGTGACAAGAGAATCGGCACCATTGAATACATGAAACGGAATCTCAAGCCGATGTTGCTATCATAAAAATAATTTGTTTTTAATAACTTGCAACATCGCTTTCTCGTCGCGAGATATAGAAGTGTCAAAGTGCCTTTTTCGAGATATCTCGTCGTTAACGGTCATGTTAGGGATTAGAATGACGTCAGAATCGTAGACAAATTTCGACAAAACGAGATAAAGAGCTTTCTCGCGCTTGGCATGTTAGCCCTGCTGGGGGCTCCTGTTGCCATTCGTAGGAAACGGATTTGAAGAGTTTGCATTCTATGCACGTGTCGGGGTTTGGCTTGTGCCCAGGCGGCGCACGCATAGGTCATGATAGGGCGGATGCACGCCAAGTAAGTTCGCAATTTGCACTTAAGTGACAGCTTGCTACGCGCATTTAGCATGGAGTGGAGTCTTCCTAGAGCGAAAGCGGCTCGCGAGCGGACCTTCTTTATGTGCTCTGAAAATGACAGTTTTTCATCTAGGACCACACCTAGGTATTTGGCTTGCTTCTCCCAGGGGATCGGCTTGTCAAACAAGGTGATTGGCCGGGGGAGGGGGATTTTTCTTCGGAGTCTCGGTTTCCTTAAAAGGACCGCTTGACTCTTATCGGGGTTTACTTCGATTCTCCACTTCCTGAACCAGGAGCCGAGCTGGTTGGCTTCAGTTTGGAGAGTGTGAGCTATCGCTATGGGGCTTTTGCCTGAATAGTAAATGGCCGTGACGTCTGCAAACAGAGCCAACTTCGCCTTTTTACTAGAAGGGATATCGCTAGTGAATAGCGTGAAAATGAGAGGGGAGAGCACGGAGCCCTGGGGGACTCCTGCGCGGATGGGGCGGGGGGAGGAGAGCGCTCCCTCGATGAAAATCAGACCCGATACCATTTGTGCAAACACAATTATTTGCTCCTATAGATCAGGGCAGTTCGCTATTCAGGGACGCGACAGAGGGTCGGGGTATAGCTGGGTATTTCCCATTTTGCTATGACGAGGGTGTTTACACGAATGAGGGAGGCAGGGTTGCGCAGGTGCAAGTTATGACATGATAATTACTTCCAGAACAATGGATTACATAATATTAAACACAGATAGGTATTCTCATTGTTTTAAATAGGTATTCAGGTGGGAAATGGTCTAGTCAGTGTTGTAGTCATAATCAAAACATTGTATTATGACTGACAACGGAGTTATATACCTTTTATTACATAAGGACAGGTTAACACGAGAAAATAAGGTATTTTTAGTTACCTGTAGACACGGACGAATGTCTAACACATCTTTTAGATACGTCGGTGTCTATAGGTACATTGGTTATTGCTAGAGACCTGATTTTGTGTCAGGAATCTTTAATTTTACTAGACTTTCTTGTTCTAACTTGTTGGATTATCCATTCGAAACATTCTATATTAGTTCACATGTTAGAACTGGACCAAAACTTTCCAGATTTGATGCTACCTATTGGACTTCATGTCCCGACTTGATTAATATCCACACATGATTCGACTTGATACTATTTTAACATGTGCAGATGTATTTACTAACAATAATCAGTTTATTAGGTATTTAGTGTGCTTCCTTAACATTCCACCCCCTGTAAAAGGGTTCCGCCGCATTACACATGGACGGTGGGAAGCACAATTAATTTACCAATGGGCCGACGCAGGACCCCATTCATTGTTCTTACGTCAGCTACACGGATTATCCCGTCACTTCCGTGATACACATTTTTGACTATTCCTTTAGTCCACTCACTTCGGTTTTTGTGTTATCTACGATAACCACTACGTCGTTGACACTCACATTTGGTACGTTATTTGTCCACTTTTCCCGACGTTGTAAAGTAGGTAGGTACTCCCGTAGCCCGGTGGCTACGGGAGTACCTACCTACTCTACAACGTCAACGCCAGAACAATGTACGTCAGGCTGGCCCGGCCCCATGGAATTTAATAATGAGATTGTTATCAATCCAATGTACCCGGGTATACTAATATATGTAACACCTTCATTTTCAATGTAACTCTTTTTAAAAGAAATTACGTGCACTTCTTAGTGGCCGGGCCAGCCTGACGTTTTCAGCCCGGCCACCTTGTTTCCCACTAATCTACAAAAAATACTGGCAATATTGTGCTACAGATGAAATATACCCTATAATTTATGCATATGTAACACAAAATCGAATCCTAAAATGCAATAGCATACGAAATATTAGCGGTTGCAGGTGGCCGGACTGAAATTATTTCGTTACTATAAAACAGTAAAACTGCAACACCTACCAAAAAATAATACCAGTACATAATGAGATATAGAGATATAGAATACATGTAACGCTTTCATTTTAAATTATAATACATATTTAGAAAGAATAATCACTTGAAATTATATTTCAGCCCGGCCACCTAAAAGCGGTAATATTCCCTAAAATCTTATGCTAATTTGTACAGTAAAACCTGATACAGCTATGAAATGAAAGTTACATTCGTTTTGTTTTAGTCGTATACCTTTAAGCCTTCTGTTTGACTAGATTATCAAAATCTGAGAAACTTTCCGAAGAGTGACTATCATTTATTAACTAATTTCAGGACATTTGGTTTGTTGAGTGAAACAAAATTGGTAATTGTCATATTTTTTTAATAATCATTTTTGAAATTAGTTAGACAACATTTGTACTTATATTAATTAGGTACTATAACAATTGTTAATTATAAATAATGTAAAAAAAGGTTACACATTGATAATAACACAGTTATCAAAAAATTATAGTAATATCAATATTACCTTAACATCGAACATTCATTCATTCAGAATATTAGAAGATAATTTTTGGTTAAATACTTATTATACCTTGGTAAAAAATCACAGATTTTCATAATGATTTTTACATCAACTTTGAATTTAAAGTTTTGAAAACTTTCAATTAAAATTATGCTAATATAATTATTACAACAATTCTTAAATAAAGAGAGAACCATAGTTCTTTCAGTGGCAGCTAATGGAAATATAGCTATGTAGTATATATAATTTAACATAATATTAAAATCACAGCTAAAAATCACAATGTTAACTTGTATAATTAAACGTATGCTAATATAATAATCATTGCTAGCCTAATATCTGGCATTTGTACTATAAGTATTTTGACTAATTCAAATTTAAATATATTGCTTATTAGAATCGATAAAAACGTACTAATCACTTGATTATGTTATTTAATCAAGCTAAAATGTACGTCAAGGAATGTAAAAATATTAAATCCAAATTACTTTTTTTAACACTAGACTGTAAATCGTCATAACACATCCACAGATCTTGATTAAATAAATGGCATTTATAATGTCCTAGATTTTCCCCCAATACTACCTACAATCACATAAATATTAGTTCTAACTTTGATAGATAAAGGTATATCGTTCAATATTATTTGATCTGTTCCATTTAAATCAAAAGATATAATATTCTTTACATTATAGCTGGACAAAACAGTGCCCGGGCAATCGTGTTCACAATCCTTCGAAATAACGTCTATACAAATTGAGTCTTCTAGGGCTGATATTCCAAATGTTTTAATTACGTTCATATTAATGGGTAAAAATGGTACTGTTCTTTGAAGTTGAAATGCACATTTTTCTTCGGTACATATTTTTGTAAATAGAGCGCTATAAAATAATTCTAAAATCATTTGTTCAAACAAATTTGCGACATTGCATTCACAATTTATATCTATTGTATTTTTCGAGGATAGTTTGTAGTACTTTTTACATATGGTATTTCTTAGTTCGTATACTGCGGCTTCAGATATGTTTTTGTTACCTATAAATTGTATATAATTACATAACATATTATTATTATTTTCAGTCTGATCTATTTCTAATTTAAAGTTATTAAATGCAATATAACCATAAGCTATTAAATATGTAACAGCATCAAAACCACATGTATTTGTTAAAGTGGAACCAGTTACAATATTTCCATTTTTTATAAATTTTAACATTTTATAAATCGGTACGGTAACTGGCTCTTCAGCTTGTCCTTTCCAATTTTCTACAAAACTTGGCATATCACTGAAAATAGAATCTTGAGGAAATAACCGTTTTTGGTGTGTTCTTTTTTGACGATTCTTTTTGATTTTAATCTTTCGCTCTTGAAGGGGCGGTGCCTCATTATTTTGTAGTTCACTAGCAGCGATATTAAGCTCTCCATTTAAATGATTAATATGTATGTTTAGAAATTCGTCAATCCTGTATTTTCTTACTTTAGTTTTGAGTAATAAATGTTTTATTGTTTTAAAATAATCCTCTGATGCACTAGACGATGGATTTTTGTTTTTTGAATTGTATAATGGAGCCATAACGTTTGACCACATGGGCAATTTTCCCAATAAACGTTTTAGAGTAGATATTAGAGGCGGATAATATAATTTGTTGGGGCGTTCACAAGATTCTTCTTCTTGTTTATTTTTACAAGCAACAATATTATCAAACCATACCATAAAATTGCTTACATCTAAAACATTCTCCTCATTTAGGAATCTTTCTTCATCTACGTAATTGTGTGCGTTGTTAGAATCTTTTTTATCAATTGTAATACCTTGAATTCTTCTTTTCAAATTACAGTGGGCATCAAAGCAAATTTTTGAATAAAATTTAGTTAAAATAACAGTTAACATATTTTCAATTATCTCTCTTATGACTACGATACACTCTGCTGTTTTAATGTAAATAATACAACGAACAAAGAAAAATTTTACATTTTCTGTTGTATTATTGAAGCACGAAAGATTATGAATAGTTTTGACAAAGTGACTTGTATCTATTCGCATATATACTACAGGCAAACTATTTGTATGTCCCTCCAATGCACTGTAAGAAGCTTCTAAGTAATCTTTTGTAGATTTATATGAAGTAAAGCATTGGATTGTAGCAGCAATCAAAGCTGAGGAATCGTCCGTGATTATTTCTGCAGGAGGGATAATTCCATTACTGGCCCATTTACCCAACCAATCCGCAATGCTATTTTTAGTGTGAGAATCACTAAGCATTTGTGAAATTGGAATAGATTTTAAAAAGCTATCAGCAGTTATTAATATAACATATAAGAATAATCTTTTAGTAAATTTAGTCCCATTAGGTAACACAATTGGTTTAATTATAGAGCCTGTGGCATCTAATGATATGGTTGGTCGACCATACTCTTGAACATATTGTTTGTAATATTTTATTTGTTCTTCTAACCAGTAGTAAATATGAAAAGTTGGTTTCATTAAAATTTCCTGAATTACGGAAGAGTATGTTGAAGTATTTGCCATAATGACAACAGATAATATTTGATTGGTATGGTACCATTTCTGCTTCCTTGTTTCATGACGTATTTGGCGTAATGCTCCGACTGATGGCAATACAGGTGGTTCCTTATCTTGAAATATCATATCATGGCTCGC
Source organism: Xanthia togata (assembly GCA_963853775.1). Lineage (NCBI taxonomy): Eukaryota > Metazoa > Arthropoda > Insecta > Lepidoptera > Noctuidae > Xanthia > Xanthia togata. The sequence continues at coordinate 4,908,175 of OY970818.1, read as the reverse complement.
TATTTGTTTTCTAACTATTGTTGCTGAATCAAATTTTAATTTCTTAGATAATGTTCGTCTTGAGTACGGAGTGAGTCGTATTTTTTTTAAAGGATTATGCTTAAAATTTGGTTGAAGTTGATCAATTTCACATAAAAAATCAATAATATGATCAGTCTTATCTTTATTTTGAATTTTCACTGTTGCTTGACACTGAGTGCAACGTCCGTAGAATGTAATGTTAGCGCCTTGAATAACATGTCTTTTAAATGCTACAGTACAAGGTAACTTATAAAACTCCCAGAGTTTTTTTCTTAAAAGACCGGACCACTTAAATTTGGGAATAGCTCTGTACGTCTGATATCTTGCACTAGGTTTATTTTTATCGTGTCGTTTATACGTATAACTTAAGGGTTCAATTTTCTTCCATTCATGAACATCAATTGGAAATTTAAAACTAATTTGATGAAGTAAGCTTGCTTGTTGAATAACTGGAGAAGACCCTGATGATGATGTTGACGAAATTATAATACTATTGGTATTATCTTCATTTCTTTTAATGAAGCACTCATCTTTTGCCCGAGGTGAGTTCTGGTTGTTTAAAAAGTTTCTTCTAAAGCTGAGATATAGTGCTTTTGGTGACATCACATAGTTTATATCTTTTGCTATGGTATTGTATATAATAGAACTATATCTTGTCGTGGTGATCAAGCGTTTATGTTTCTCAAATATTGGTTTTTGAGCCACAATATCTAACGCACTACGTTTTCCCATGGTGTAGGCACGCTCAACTGAAATAAAATATATTCATTTTAACTATGGTTTCGTAATAGGTATTCATGTAGGCTAAATAACTACATTAATATTTATTTAAATACAAATTCCCTAAAAAGATAAGTGTATGCAGTAACATTTGCATGCATTATCAAGTATATACATAAATCTATTAAAAAATATTTTAGCACCTAAGGAAAGAAAGAAAGAAAGAAAGCAAAGAATGTTCATAAGAATCAAATTTACTTTCACAAAACTTATAACTTTTGGGACATTAGAAATATATAAGATAGAATAGAGATGGGGAGAGGGGCGCGTGTCGCGGGACGAGGAAAAGAATGCGGTGAGCGAGGGACGTGGATCGCTGTGGCAGGCCGTACAAGGGGGAGTTACAAGAAGCGCGGGTACAGACGAACACCGTCGACGGTTGCCTGATTACAATGAATAATTCACTAAAATCCAATATATAAATCTTACAGTAATTAATAAGAAACTGATTAATTATTGATTTCACGAAATAAATAAGTACACAATAATAATAAGTAAATACATAGGGTAGGTACACAACAATAAGATTCACAAAAACTAAACACTTACTGTTAGTAAATCACCAAAATTATTACCTATTGACTATAAACGAAAGGATAAAATATATTTAGTTGATGGCATTGTATGGAGTTTTATTATTAAGTAAATGAGTGTTTAGATTTACTTTACTTTACCTGTATATTTTTTTAAATAATTACTTAGCTACCCATTAACATTGTTTGTCGATATATTTTAATTTATCAAAACTATGACTTACCTTAAAAACATCACATCACAAACAACTACACTGCAACAACTGATCAAATTTTACACTCACAGTAATATTAAAACGTAAAATATTATGTCAGAAGTGTTGATAACTACACGGCTCTTGCGCATCTATTCTGTCTACTCGGGGAAAATATCTTACGACTTAGGTTGGGACGCGACACAGGCGCCGTCTAAAAATCGGTGGTAGCGTCTGTGAACTATTATCTTTGTATGGTTATGTTGTGAAGCCAAAAACGGAGAAAATATAATATAGGTTTAGGTATTATGTATCCAACAATTATTATGTGTGATTTATACTACTTAGTTTATTAATAAAAATATCATAGTAACGCATTTTGTTTCACTCAACAAACCAAATGTCCTGAAATTAGTTAATAAATGATAGTCACTCTTCGGCAAGTTTCTCAGATTTTGATAATCTAGTCAAACAGAAGGCTTAAAGGTATACGACTAAAACGAAACGAATGTAACTTTCATTTCATAGCTGTATCAGGTTTTACTGTACAAAATGGCATAAGATTTTAGGGAATATTACCGCTTTTAGGTGGCCGGGCTGAAATATAATTTCAAGTGATTATTCTTTCTAAATATGTATTATAATTTAAAATGAAAGCGTTACATGTATTCTATATCTCTATATCTCATTATGTACTGGTATTAGTTTTTGGTAGGTGTTGCAGTCCTCAATTCTCAGCCCTAATTTATTTGGCCCTGGTCCCTGGATATTAAAAAAAAATTTTTTTTGCTGTCAGCTTTTTCTTAACTTTAAAGTGTAATTTTTATTAAAAATGGGTAAAACAGGGTTTTTTTTTAAATCTTTAATGTTGGCAGATTCTTATAAAACGATTGCTTTATTCAGATGTTAGCTAGAAAAAAAGTTATGAGTCCTCAAACTTACAGAAAGATGTAAAAAATACTTAAATCATAATTTTAACTTGCATTAAAAAAAAAAAAAAGGGTTAACTAAGTAGCAGATGACCCCACCTATCTACCATTTTCGTATGTTCAACGTTCTGCCAAACACCCTGTATATAAAAAAGCAAGTACGTGGTAAACGTTTCTTTATTATTATTTTTTTTATTTTTGATTCAGTTTAGTCGTATTTAATAGTTACGAAATTTCATTTGCGCGGCTTATCTAAATCAGATTAATATAGGTACGTGAAATTGAAACATTTTATTTCATTATTGGATTGAAGGAGGAGAATATTGATTGGATCATGATGGAAATTTGATAAATAAATAATTGTTTTCTTCCTACTAAGTTGCAAATGATGATGGATTAATTTATTCATTTCATTTAAATTGATTTATTTGTCATGAAACAAAGCAAACCCGTGATTTTGACAAGAACTTTATCATAAACACAAACTAGTTCAGGTTTTTGATCAAAAATCTGGATTGTTACAGGTTTATGATGAAATTGAGTTTAAAATGTGTCATCTTCCGGTTTTTCATCAAAAACCTAGGTTTTTGATCAAAAACCTAATTTTATGAAAAACCTGCGACATATACATATAACTATCCATAATACTACCTACCGTACACAGAAATTACGTTTATGCATGGTTTTGTTATTGGAGTTGAGTAAATCAAGCTGACCTGTTTTGATTTCTACTGCAAAAGAATTAAATCTTATTTTTGCTTGAATAGAAACGGTCCCGTGCGCTCGGCTAAAGCGCACGCAGCGGTGTACGTTACCCCAGCAGGAAAGTGTCTCCTAGAGTTATATGAGTGGAACGTTTAATTGGTGCCTTAGCTACTGTAAATGTGCCCCTACATAAAAAATGTGTGCCCCCCGTCGTTTTGGAAAAAAACGGAAAAAACGATTCCTGCTGGGGTAACGTTTTTCTAGCAGGAAAATTCTAAACGAATGATCGGAGAGAGAAAAATTGTGCATGGGCAGAGAGCTTATATGTGTGCCAAAATGTGCCCCTAAAAATAAAATCTGTGCCCCTTCAGGTTTTCGAGATATTGCATTTCCTGCTGGAGTAACGTTTTGCAGAATCGTATATCTCTAAAACCATTGCATGTGCCCCTATAGAATAAACATACACGAGTAGCTCTTAATGTGTGCCCCTTAGTGCCCCAATTAGATTTAAGAAAATATTTATAGTTTTCAAGTTATCGCGGTTTTATGAAAACCTGAAAAAACACCGTAGTGCCTAAATGAGACAAGGTATAAGTTCGCGGAAAACTGTATTCGGTCCTTCTTGACGCTAATAATAACCATACAAAGTTTCAAAACTGTTCATGCATGCATTTTTGAATAATCTTGCTAAAAGTCACAACGATGGTGTCATAACTTTGACGGCAAAATACAAGGAACCGGCTCAATCCCAGATGTGGAGGTGTAAACCAAAATCTTGTGCCTTTAGTCAAAAATATATGGTGAAAATACTCAACTTGTAATGTTTCGCATTAAGTAAATATTAACAAAAAACCAAAATATGTACCTAAACAACGGCTGGTTATCCGACCAAATTCGAATGACTACTAAAAAGCGACGGATTCATACATATCGATGACCTTCTTTATTGGACGTAATATACCTAAGCTGTTGTCCGTACAGTCGCGTTCAAAAGTTTTGGGGCTAATAAAAAATATATTAAATGCACCTTGTGACCATATTAAATGAAACAGCTTGTTGATGTGCAACTTGCCAATAGGCAAAATGGGTGGCATTTTGCCTATTGGCAAGTTGCTCCCTGCTTGGTTTATATTATTGTTGTTATAGTTGCCATAGAACATTCTGTAAAAATCAAATCAAGTATTTAGCTATTTCGGCTAAAAAAGATACAGCCCTGTGACTGTGAAATGTTGAGTGTTGACAGATTGTGGTTGAGTCTTATGAATTCTTGTCATGATTTTTTGTTTACATTGTTACTAGAAGTTATTAAGGGATTATATGTCATCAACCTAGCACAAGAAGAGAAAATACGTATTAAACAAAAAAGAAATTTCTACTGGACCAATCGGAAAGTATGTTCCTTTCAGATGAAAACAAACAAACTTGATTTAGTTTTTTTTTTGGTTAAAAATAAATAAATAGGTAAAGTACTTAATGAAAAAAATCCAAGTATTTGATAAGAGTACAAGTATAACAAAAAGTAGTAGTAGTAGTAGTAGTGTAGTTTTAAATAAGTCAAAACAATGCCACCCCTACAACCAAATAATAGTTATAAAATACTTAATACGCCACTTTCACCAACTTAAAAAAAAAGTAAACAAACAGTATCAGTGCAACCGCATGACTCAACGTAACTGTCCTTGGCGTCATAACTGCAACTGTTTACCAATACCTAGTAATCATCCAAACGCACTTCCTAGTCAATAAAAACTTTTAGGGGCATGAGGAACAGGGTGTAAAGTTCACTCATCCACCATAGAAAAGGGAGGATCCTCCAACCAGACGGGTGTTATGTCTGGCGGGCCGACTGCCCCACTGTTGATTTCGGATAGTCTTATCTATGTCGTTCGCGCGGTAAACTCTTATTGCGCGATGCAGGATTTGTGTGACGTCATGTCTTTGATGCGTAGTTAGTTTGTGACGGTGTAACCGCTACATCACTCCCCTCCGGAGACCGGAGGTCGATAGTGGGCTGAGTCTTGTATCTTGCGATGCTTCACAGTGCCAGCTAAGGTTCCAGTGAGTCGGAACCGGGTGCCGCACAGTTCGCGGTGAGTCGGAACTGTCTGCGGTGATTGCGGCGGTTGTGGTGATTGAGGTGATTGCGGTGATTGAGGTGAAAGCGGTGATTGCGCTGATTGAGATGATTGCGGTGATTGAGGTGATAGCGGTGATTGCGCTGATTGAGATGATTCGTTGATTCCCCAGTGAGTCGGGGTGATGAGGCTGAGGGTGATGACCAGGAATGCGCGTTCGCTGCATGCTGGTGGTCAGGATACCCGTTGAAGCCGAGGGTGCTGGCTGTCTGTGTGACTCGCCTCACGAAAGCTTGCGGGAGTGATGATGATGACGTCACGCTGAAGTAGTTGCACGAAGGCTGCGTTGACGTTCATACTCGGGGTCACCAATTTAGGGGCATGAGGAACAGGGTGTAAAGTTCACTCATCCACCATAGAAAAGGGAGGATCCTCCAACCAGACGGGTGTTATGTCTGGCGGGCCGACTGCCCCACTGTTGATTTCGGATAGTCTTATCTATGTCGTTCGCGCGGTAAACTCTTATTGCGCGATGCAGGATTTGTGTGACGTCATGTCTTTGATGCGTAGTTAGTATGTGACGGTGTAACCGCTACAAACTTCGTACCAATTATTCATAATAGAGCGACGTTACACTGTCTCTGTCACACTAATAACGTACACTAGCTGTCTCACTTTCTCCAAGCTAGACAAAGCGACTCCTTGCGACACGACGTCAGCGGATGCCGCGGGGCCAAAGATTTATGCAGCGGTGTGGGGAGGCGAAAAAAGGGAATCATCTATTAATGATGAAAATCTCGTTATTTTATCTAACCTACGGCTTATCAATAAATATATATACATAAAGACAAATACGGGTTTTTTATTTATATACAAAAAGAGCTACCTCTTTTTCGTAGTAGGTATTCATCACACATTTCATGAACAAATTTTTTTTTAAACATTGCGACCAATCAAATTTTGGGTCAAAGACCTGGCAAATATCTGGATGTATTTCTTTCGTTCACACATAAATTACTGGATGTATTTTATTGAAATTTTATTTTAGGCTACTTAATCATGTGTAAAGTCACAGAAACAGCTAGTAGAATATAATCCAATAAAAACTTTATTTTATTACTTATTACTTTTCTACTTCAGTGTACTCAGGCACAACACATGTGAACCGGTTAGTGAGTAAAGTAAAGAAGGTCATCGATATGTATGAATTCGTCGCTTTTTAGTAGTCATTCGAATTTGGTCGGATAACCAGCCGTTGTTTACATATTTTGGTTTTTTGTTAATATTTACTTAATGCGAAACATTACAAGTTGAGTATTTTCACCATATATTTTTGACTAAAGGCACAAGATTTTGGTTTACACCTCCACATCTGGGATGGAGCCGGTTCCTTGTATTTTGCCGTCAAAGTTATGACACCATCGTTGTGACTTTTAGCAAGATTATTCAAAAACGTATGCATGAACAGTTTTGAAACTTTGTATGGTTATTATTAGCGTCAAGAAGGACCGAATACAGTTTTCAACGAACTTATATCTTGTCTCATTTAGGCACTACGGTGTTTTTTCAGGTTTTCATAAAACCGCGATAACTTGAAAACTATAAATATTTTCTTAAATCTAATTGGGGCACTAAGGGGCACACATTAAGAGCTACTCGTGTATGTTTATTCTACAGGGGCACATGCAATGGTTTTAGAGATATACGATTCTGCAAAACGTTACTCAAGCAGGAAATGCAATATCTGGAAAACCTGAAGGGGCACAGATTTTATTTTTGGGGGCACATTTTGGCACACATATAAGCTCTCTGGCCACGCACAATTTTTCTCTCCGATCATTCGTTTAGAATTTTCCTGCTAGAAAAACGTTACCCCAGCAGGAATCGTTTTTTGCGTTTTTTTCCAAAACGACAGGGGGCACACATTTTTTATGTGGGGGCACATTTACAGCAGCTAAGGCACCAATTAAACGTTCCACTCATTTATCTCTAGGAGACACTTTCCTGCTGGGGTAACGTACACCACGCAGCGAGCTCTAACAACTTCTATGACTTAACAGACATAGAGACAGCCCGTTTAGTGTACTTTAGCTATTTTCATAGTGTAATGTCGTATGGTATTCTATTGTGGGGAAATGCCGCCGACATTCAGACTATCTTTGTTTTGCAGAAAAGAGCTGTTCGATCAATTTATAAATTAAGTCCGAGACACTCTCTCAGAGAGAAATTTAAGGAGATTAATGTAATGACTGTGCCTTCACAGTATATTTTTGAAAATCTCTTATATGTCCATAAAAATTTAAACTTGTTTAAAAAATACAGTGATATCCATAACATAAATACTAGGAACAAACACAAATTTGTTGTACCTACAACAAGGCTCAAGAAAATAGGTGGCTCGTTCAGATGTCAATGTATACGCTTTTATAATAAACTTCCAAGCCGCGTACAAGACCTAAGCCTTAATAAATTCAAATCATTCATTAAACGTAAGTTGTGCCAGAAAGCGTTTTATACCGTTAAAGATTTCATTGAGGACAAAAAGGCTTGGGATTGAGCTGCTCCAATTTATTATATATATTTTTTTTTTTTTCATTTTGAATTTTGTTTGCTTTTCTGCTAACTTTAAATTATATACAAAATGACATGAATATTTACTTTGTGAAGTATAATATTATTATTATGATGTGAGGACTATGTGGGTCATATATTTAGCTATATTTTACTTTTTGTTATGTTAATCTGGCAGTTTGAGTACTTTATGCGGCCTACCCAAATATCCTTTCTTTGGTATTGTTCGTCGATTCGTTGAGCTCTTTTTAAGTTCTGAGTTGAGCTACACGATTACTGACAAATGCGTGCACTGACTGGCCAGGTCCACTCAAATCTGTATGGTTCTTTCCTCAAAAGACCATTTCAGACACAAATCTACATGGTCCTCAAATTGAAATGCTCTGACCAAGATTATTTCCGGGTTATTATATACACATTGACATTAATGAATGTTATATATTCATTGACATGAATATTTACTTTAAAGTATTATATTATTTTAATTATTGTGAATGTGAAGTCTATGCAGATATTCCCTTTTGTTTTGTTTTAATTTTTTTGTTGTCAATTAGTTTTTATCATGGTCTGGCAGTTTGAGTAATTTATGTGGCCTACCCAAACGTCCTTTCTTTGGTATTGTTCGTCGAATCGTTGAGCTCCTTAAATTCTGAGTTGAGCTGCACGATAACTGACAAATGCGTGCACTGACTGGACAGGTCTTCTCAATCTGAATGGTTATTTCCTCAAAAGACCATTTCAGACATCAATCTACATCGTCTTCACATGATCTGACCAAGATTATGTCTGGACTTTAAAAGAGACTGTGACCTCTGAGTTTGTTTCGGCCTTTCTTCTCAGAGTAGTCAGATAGGAAACGCCGACCTCATCTAGTTTTTAAAATATGATTGACGTGTAAAAGTGTTTGTACAAACCTACTTGCAGAAATAAATCATTTATCATTTATCATTATCATTTATGAAACAAGATGTAAACCGCCGGGCGCGTGAGACGGAAGATGCTTAGAACAAAATGTATGCATTTTTAGGATAGCTACGTGCGCCGCACGCGACCGGAAATTGCCGAAAGAATACGAAAGATTCTTGGGCGGCGGGGGTAGCGGGGACACCTCGCTTTCGCATGCATGACCCGAGGCCTTGACCTACGCAGTACGCACTTGTTATTGTTACTTTTCGCGCGCGATTGCAGAGTAATTTTGTACCTGCGTAATTAATTACTTATTATCTAAGAAAATAGTGAACATTTTGTGAGTAAACATGAGTGTAAAATACAATATTGAGTAGATACCATTTACACTAAAATGTGTTGTGTGTGTGTAATGTTTTGTGTTGTCGCCTGCATCTCATCACTGCGCCTCGCTATACCTGCCAGTTTCTCGTAGATCACGAGGCATAGTCTATAGGGTGTCCTTTTTATAAGGTAAAAATTATATATTTTATTTGAAAATATTCACTAAACCCATGCAGTGCACCACCGGTTTTCTGAGGCACCAGTCGCCACTGGACCCAACCTAACTCGGTAAGGGAGGCAACTGGTTTACCGGGTTTTCCTTGACGGACGTCCCGGCCTACAACTAGCTGCCAATTGTCCTGCCCGATCAATACCAGCGGTTTGGCGCCCCTCATTTCCACGCATCCCAGGTCGCGGAGGTGGGCATTGTCGTTAAGCATTGCGGTAGACACGGTTTGAGAAGGCAAATTTAAATCACATATAGTGCGACATTTAATGTTTCTTAGGTACGGAGCTAGACTCATCACTCTGTGTATTTATCTTATGAGTCAGCTGTGGCCTACTGAATAGTTGACGCGCGGTATTCATGGGTCGTTGACCGAAGACTTGTTTCTGTTGCCTAATTGGGGTTTTAGAAGCACTGTGTTCTATTATAGATGGCTGTAAATAATACGACGTTGTACGCGTTAATTGTATCAAAAAGTGCGACAAGTATTCTAGGTTGGGTGAGACTCTTAGATCGACGCCCTGGACATCGTCTAACCCCAGGGCAAAGTCCCCGTACTGCGCTCGTTGTATAGGAGTAGCTTGTTTAATAGCTCGTTAACTAGTTGTGGATTGTTTAGATAGCCGTCAGCTTTAATATTTTTAAGTAGGGCCACTACATTTCGTACGGTTGACGAGAACTTTCTGAGCTCGCGGCAGCTCTCCGTTATTCTAGGTAGGTCCCTAATCTTTTGTAACGCGCTTTGTAATATTAAAGTCGGATGACCATATTCTCGATCGAGCGCGTTCATTATGTCGTTGGGATCCGTACCTGAACTTAATAAATCCTCCACTGAGGTTCTAGCTTTGCCGTGTAAAGACGTTCTAAGCCGGGCTAAGTCCTCGTGAACTTTATAACTGTACTGCCGAGTGGTATCCCAGTACATATTTTTGTAGCATATCCACTCGGATGGGTCACCACTAAAATGTGGTAATTCGTACGCCTGTCGCGGTACCGGTCGCGGTCTCCCCATACTGGTTATTGCCTCTGCCAGCCTATCTAACGCGTGTTCCCTTTCAACCGAAGACTCCCGCCGTCTTTCTTTAACATCATCTCCGTACTTCAACTGCCGCTGTGAATCCGACTCGGGTATCGAAACGCGAGGTCCACTTGCGGCCGGAGTGGTAAAGACGGGGTTATTGGTCGGTAATCGGGACGTAACTCTCTCGGTAGGCATCGGTGTATACGTCCGTGCTTTAGGTATCTTACTCGAATACGGTACCGGCACGGGTGTACCTAGTATGTGCGACACATTATTACGGTATGTAGTCGGATCAAGCGTACTTACGGTTTGTGAATAACTCACGGTAGGGATCCGGGGCGCGGCCACATCCATGGGCCTGCGCTCCGCAGACGGGGTACACAACACTGCATCCGGTTGACACAACACTGTACTCGATTGCCGTAAAACACTAACTGGATTACGCAACACTGTTTCCTGTTGACCAACTTGCGGCGTCGTGTCGATCCACTGCTCCACTCGCTGAGCTGTACCCACGTCTGACTTGGAGACGTCGTCGTCGCTCTCGGTAGCTGCCTCTATCTCGGCTAAGTCGGCCTCCACTCTTTTCTTGAGGAGGTTTTCTTTCAGCTGGACTAGTTCCTTTTGGGCCTCCATTCTTTCCTTGATTAGGCTTTCATTTAGGACGATTCTTTCCTTTTCGGCCTCGTATTCCATTCTTTTTCGTAAGAAATCGACACTCTTGCGGCTACTTCTGGATGACGCTCTGCTTCGAGGCGATTTCCGGCGAGCCCTTGGTGTCTGTGCTCCTAGATGTCCCTCTGACGTGCTTAAATCGCTGTAGTCGATTACTCGGCCACCCGTCAGAGGAATGTTGAGTGCAGACGTTGCAATGCCATGGTCGGCGCCACAGACGGCGAACCTGGTCCCCTTTCGGACTGCAACCCGGTGTCCGTTGTGATGTCATCCTTACGTGCTTCTTGCTGTTCGGCTAGCTTCCTTAGCTTGCTGCGTGTTGTGCTGGAGCCCTGCTGACTCATGATTACTTGGAACCTTATCCGGCTAACGAAGGACCAAAATGTAAACGACCAGCTTATGTCGTTTGAAGGGGGCGGTTTGTTGTATGGTTTGGCACAGTAGAAAAACCACAAGCAGCTAATGTAATAGATCCACGCATATTGCACATAAAACACTCACACAATATATTTAAAAATACCCAACAGTAATACAGACAAAGGTTAGAGCTAGATGTAATCCGAATTTAATACTCTATTCAGCACGAATTTATACCTCAAGTAGCGAGATGTTTGTAGGTACGAAGTTAAAGCTCAACTGACTAAGAATCTGAGACTTTCTAAGAGTTGTAGTACCTACTAGGCAACTACAATTGCATTTTTTTTTTTTTTTTTTTTGTCTAGGGCATCTCGTAGCTCACCTCTGAGGTGATGACTACTTAACCGGTCAATCCTGCGGCTGCCTTAAGCTACTAACTCAAAGCCTCCAGCCAGGGGCAAAACTATTCTAAATTAAAACTAGGCGAACGCTCGCTAAGGGCAATCCCTGTGGGGTACGGACCTCGGCTTAGGGCGTCGCTGGGGGGAGGACAGCAAGTTGGGCAGGCTGGATCAAAGATGATTCATTATTATTAATCGGGGAATTTAAGTCTACATTTCTCAGCATAACGCGGGCTGGCGCTTCTGCGAGCAAGGGTCGGTGGGGAGTATTATTTACTCGGGCGGGTCGCGATCGCGGAGGACCTCGGCGGTGAGGTCGGAATGCGGGTCGGTGTCTGTGTTTGTGCACTATAGGTACTTGTGGCCCTATTGCTCTCCTGAAGGAGGGTTATGGGGTCGTCTGGGTCGGTAAGGATTTGCTCGGGCGGCGGATCTGACTGATTCTACTAGTGACATAATTGGCGGCCTCGACAACCAGAGGGTTGCGGTGTTTGGCGGCGGACTCAAAGAAACGCTTGGAATTGCGTTTGAGAAATTGGTGATGATCTTTAGGTCGAGATGGAGGATCTCGTTCCTAACGTACCAGGGGGCACCGGTGATTTTCCGGAGGAATCTATTTTGGAGTGTTTGCATCCTATGAATATGGCGGGGTTTTGCGTGTGCAAATACGGCTCCCGCATAGGTCATGATGGGACGAACGCACGCCGTGTACGTACGCAATTGGCACTTTAGTGACATTTTGCTACGTGCATTCAGGACAGAGTGGAGTCTACCGAGAACGAAAGCGGCTCGCGAGCGGGCCTGCTTTATGTGATCGCTAAAGGTGAGATGCTGATCTAGGATGACACCTAGGTATTTGGCTCGCTTCTCCCAAGGGATAGGCTTGCCGAACATGGTGATGGGTTGGGGGGGTTTGAACCTTTTACGCGGTTTCGTAAAGAGAACCGCTTGGCTTTTATCCGGGTTGACTTCGATCCTCCACTTTCTAAACCAGGCGCCGAGCATGTCGACGGAGGTCTGGAGAGTGCGGGCTATCGAGTCAGAGCTGGTACCCTTGTAGTAAATGGACGTATCGTCTACGAACAGAGCCAACTGCGCCCTTTTACTCTTTGGGATATCGCTGGTGAAAAGCGTGAAGATTAGGGGGGAGAGCACAGAGCCTTGAGGGACTCCTGCGCGGATAGAACGAGGGGAGGACATCGCTCCTTCGATACGGTAGCGGAAGGTGCGCTTTGACAAAAAGTCCCGTAAGATGAGCACGAGTCGATCCGGCACACCGAGTTTGTAGAGCTTATATAATAAGCCGTTGTGCCAGACTTTGTCGAACGCTTTCGCTATATCGAAAAATATTGCACCGGTTATCAAACCGCGCTGGAAGCCAGCGCATATGTTTTCAATAATCCGGTGGGCCTGATGCACGCTAGAGTGCTCGGTTCGGAACCCAAACTGTTCGTTGGGGATGAGACCCTCGGTTTCGGCATAGTCTCTGAGGCGCTTATAAATAAGCCTCTCATAGACTTTGCCGAGTACCTTGAGCAAACTGATGGGGCGGTAACTCGACGGCTCGGTCTTGGGCTAGCTGGGCTTCGGTATGCCGATGACCGTGGCTTCTTTCCATCCTTGGGGAAAGATGTTATTGCTTAGGGCACCATTGAAGATGGTGGCCAATAGCATTATCAGGTGGGCAGGGAATAGCTGGATCACCCTATTGGTGATTCCATCAGAGCCGGGGGCTTTGCGGGTTTTCAGACCTTTGATGATGTCATGCACTTCGTCTGGAGTGACGGGAGGCAGAGGACTATCAGGATCTTCAACGGGAAGGAGAGGATCTACGTTCGACCTCGGCGTCGACCTCTAGGAGGTGAGCTTGGTCTACCGGTTGGGAGCTAGGGGAGCATTGAGCCTCGAGACTGTCTGCTAGGCATTCAGCCTTTTCTAAATCCTCGAACGCGATGGTCTTGTCGGGTCAGGTTAGGGGGGGCATGGAGGCCACTTGCTGGGACTTGAGTTTCCTCTGAAGTTCCAGAATGCCAGGTGGGTGGGCTCTAGTTCGCTGAGCATCTTGTCCCAGCCCGTGTCACGCAGCTCCTGTATGCGTGTCTTTACAGTTCTCTGTAAATAGCGCATATGGGCTTTGTTAGCGGAGCAGGGAAAATTGCTGTAGGCACGAACGGCCGCGTTCTTCTCAGTCAGCAGCGCGCGCACATCGTCCGGCAGGCTCCAGCGAGGGTCGCCCGACGCTGAAACCTCCCTAGAGCAGTCGCTCAGGACTGATTGTACGTGCTCCGTGAGTGAGTCGATCGCGGCCGTCGTGTCCGCGATAGAGTCGAATTTGTCGGGGATGGCGTCCAATTGGGGGGACGTGTTGGATTTCAGCTGGGTGCTTACTTTCTTCCAGTCCGTTACCCTTTTGGTGAGAGCGGGTTGGGAGGGGTCGGGGAGACCCATGCGGGGGGCCATTTTTGTGACTACTGGGCGGTGGTCAGAGTTAAGCTCTTGCACCGTTTCGATGGAGTCTAACCTTAGAGCGACGTTCTTAAGGAGCGCCACGTCTAGGACGTCGGGGGTATGTTGGGAATTGTGGGGAAAGTGAGTTGGGGTCATCGGGGCGATGACGTCAAAATTGAGAGAATTAGAGAGGTCGAACAAGTGTCGCCCTCAGGTACAGGTTCTGGAACTATTCCAGGCGGGATGCTTGGCATTGAAATCGCCCGCTAAGATAGCAGAGTCACTCATGCCGAGTAGGATAGAGAGGTCGTCTGAGAGGAGTTGGAAGTTCTCCGAAGTATTGTGGGGTGGGACGTAGACCGATACTAGTGAGATCGGCTGATGGCCGGTCATGCCTAAGCGGCAGATTGAGACTTCTAATCGTGAGAGGGGAGAAGGGTCTATTGGGATGCAATATAGATCCTTTTTATAGTAAATAAGGGTGCCGCCCAAGTGACATCGCGTCCTGTCATTGCGAACTATGCGATAGTTGGCAATTGACGGGTCGCGGTTGCATAGTTTGAGAAAGGACTCTTGGATAAGGAGGATGTCAATTTGATGGTCGCGGAGGAAAGTCGCGATCTCATCCCGTTGGCCTCTAATGCCATTAGCGTTGAAAAGACCTAACTTGAGGGATCGGGGTTTGAAACTAGTATTGATGGTGTTATACATTATGGGTTCTAGTAGGGGTGCTGAGGGAGGTCAGGGCTTGCGCGATGTCGGGATACGCATTGTAGATGGCCTGCAACCTAAAGAGGTCGCCAGCGGCCTGAGCGGCCAGGATTTCCTGAGCCATTTGGATAGCGCGAGGGGAGAGGAAGGCTATGAATGTCGAACTAATGATATTATAGGCCATGCTAGGGCTGACTGTGGGGGGGGGCTGAAGTTGGGGGACGCGATGCTACGGGAGCAGGTGCGGGTTTGACGAGGGGCGTGGTGATGCGAATGCGGGGGTCCATGAGACGGGTGATGGTGGTGGTTTTGGGGGGGTAGGGGGAATGGGTTGAGAGGGGGTTATGGGTTGAGAGGGGCCTATGGGTTGAGAGGGGGCCAGGGCTGAGAAAGCTTGCTGGTGCTGGAGGTAATTTCACGGACTTGGCCTCTGAGGGCTTAGTCGCTGGGGCATTTGAGCTGAGGGTACTTTAAACCCGGAAGGAGCTTCCCTTTGCTGACGAGCGTCGAAACGCTTGGTCAGCTTGGGGGACGTGGACCTACTTGCCCGCAGAGTACACAGCTGGGTGGGTCGGGGCATAGAGAGTGGTCCTTTGGCCGGGTGCACTCGGGAGTGCCGTGCTCGCCCAGGCACTTGACGCACCTGGGTTTTGCGTGGCAGTTCCTCTGTGAGTGGCCGTAAAGCTGGCATTGGTGGCATTGACCAATAGCACCGCTTTTCCAGGGCTTCTCTATCTAGAAACCCACGAGGGAACATAAAGACTTTAGCTGAAAGATAGGGTGGTGACCCTCTACCGGGAAGCAAACAACGAGGATCATGTCGTATGCCTCACCGCGTTTGCCGCGGTGCATACGGTGGATATCATCCACGGGGATCTTCTGCGACTGAAGGTCGGCTAGGATATCCGAAGGGGGGATTTCCTTCGGGATCCTTTTAATAAAGACGCGGATCTGACGTTCTTCTGGGAGGGAGAACGAGTGGTATGACACTCGTCTCTCTCTCAGTAGAGTTGTAAATGCCCTATAGTCGCGGGACGTAGGGACGCTAACTTTAATACCCTGCTGGGTGTTCCTAGCACTGGTGTATGCGATCTTTTGATCGCAACACCACTTGGAAATATCCGTCCATTTCCCCTTGTCCTGTACGAACACGGGTGGTGGCGGAGGGACCTTTTTTGGCCCAGAAGTAGGTGGGGTGGGGGCAACCTGTGCGGAGGTTGACGCAATCGGGCGGGGGGCGGGGGAGGGGGAAGCTACGGGGGCACAAGTAGCGGGTAGGGCTAGGGAAGGGAGGGGCGACTCAGAGTCCTCCACCGCGACGACCTTGTTGGCCTGGGTGGAGCTCTGCTTCTTGTTCTTTCTCTTCATCCCTTTTCCTTGGACGGGGATGGAACCGTCGTCGTCGGAATGGGAGGAAGAGGAAGAAGAGAATTTTGCCTCTTCGTCTGACGAGTAAGGGGAAACGGGGCGCGTTGAAGCGGTGAGGATGGGCTCGTCTGTATCTATGGACACTGACGGGCTGAGCGGGCTTTCCCGCGCGACGGCTGGGAGGTCTAATGCGTCACTAAACGTAGTGACGCTTCGGTCAGAGGGACCAGGGAGGGTTCGCTGTAAAGCAGCGAATCGATTGCCCCATTTGGTTTTAAGCCGGGGGTCGTCATCGAGGATGCTCCGAAAGAATTCGATGTATTCTTTCAGAATGCACTCCATTGTATCTAGCGGGGGATTTTATAAAATTTGGGAATAAATAATGCCTATCTTTCCCTATGCCTAACTCCCCGGGCGGACTACCGGGGATGTGTAAAACCCTTCCTGCCGGGTATAGGCAGGGAGGTTGTGTGCCTAAAGGTGAGCCCTAAGCTTGCTTTTTGCCCGTTGCCTATCTTAATGTGCAACGGGGTCCTACAAGTCTAGTGCGAAGGGTGTAGACACACCCAACCGACACTAGGTGTGTAGCTGTTGAAGGAAAACTGTCACCAATGCCGACTAGGAGACCCCCCAAGGCCGAACACTGGGACCCGTCCAACTGACTGCCTAGCCCTGAAGGGGTTCGGCGGGTGTGATTGGGTCAACACCCCCTCGGCTTCGTTGGCGCCGTATGGTATCCACCGAGGACCACGAAACTGTGGTTTTACCCAGAAGGGGCCAATGAAAATTCTTCATTAGTTATGTCCTTGGTTTCGCTAATAAATCTTATTCTAATAGGTCTGCAGAATCTTGGAGATGAAGGCAGTGGATTTTGCCATATAATTTTTTTTCTTCCATTACCTATAGTTTCTAATCGCAATGGTACGAGAGAACTCTGAAATATGTTCGAGTCACTGTCCGCAATATTTTCAAATTTCTGCTTATATTGCGATTGTTGAGAACCATCGTAGCCCCATTTTATAATTAATAGAAAAAAAATCTTTTCTTCTTCAGTACAGCTGAATATTACATCTTCCAAATATTTACACAACCGTAAACATGTATGGTTGAGTAAATCTTGTAAGAGAACTTCCGCACAAGTCTCTGTAACTCTCATTGACTGTTCTACTGGATAGCAATCGGGTTTTGCTTTTTTTATCAAAGAGTAGCAAGGGTATATATTTTTATTTGCGCTGTGTAAAATTTCCCACCGTCTTCTACTAAAATCTCCTTCGACGAAAATAGCTAAGGCTTCAGATGGTGAATGCTTTTTTATTTTACTTTGATTTTTTGAAGAAATTACTTTTCGAAACTTTGTAGCTCTTGTAGGAGTCAAAGTGATGTCTTTTATTATTTAAGATGCATCCTTATTTCCTCCGGCACGTTGACTCATTTGAGCAGCATAAGTCAACTCATCTCAGTATCTCGTAGATTTTTTGTTTTTCTTCGCTTGGATCTATCACAAGATTCCCCGAATTCCTTTGAAGGACGACCCGGTTTTCCTATAGTCCAGAGAGCGAATTTGAGAGTATTTTGAAGCCATTGTTCATTTTTTTTTAGAAAGCGGCAATCCTTTGGCAATGTTATAGACACCCTTCTAAATTACTGTATCGGGACAACCTTTTGGAATCTGCTGTTGGCTGTCAACAAGGTGACCCTCTCGGGCCCGTGATTTTTAGTTTAGCCATTCACCCAATTATTCGACGGTTAAATTCCAAATTTAACGTTTGATATCTTGATGATGGAACCTTGGGAGGCGATGTAGATACTGTTTTAAATGACCTAAATTTCTTAAAAAAAGAACTTCATTTCATTGCCTTGATCTCAATCTTTCGAAATGTGAACTTTACTTATCGGACAGTACTGACAGACAACTGACGCTTCCCAAATTTAACGCCATAGCTCCAGAAATATAAATTATTGAAAAAATCTCTCTTCGTCTCCTTGGGTCTCCAATCTTCGAGAATTCCTTTCCCGTTTTTATAGAGGATAAAATACAAAATTTCAAAGACGTTTCGGAAAGATTGTTACAAATTAATATGCATTCGGCCATCACCTTAATTCGTTACTGCTGTTTCGACCCTAAATTAACATATTTTCTTCGGGATTCCCATTTATGGAAGCACACTCACCTTTTAGAAAAAATGGACCAAATTATCAGACACACATTAACTTCAATTTTAAATGTTGCCATGGACGACCGAGCTTGGGCGCAAGCTACTCTTCCCATTCGTATGGGAGGCCTCGGCGTCCGTAAAATTTCTAGTATTAGTTTACCGGCTTTCATATCCTCGGTCCACGGCACTGAGAAATTAATCAGGAAAATTCTAACCTCCACACTGATTGATTTTGATGTGCCGTGCTTCACTGAGGCTATGGACGCCTGGAGACTCGCTTGCCCGAACTCAGATCTACCCGATTATCCATCTTCCCAAAGACGGTGGGATGAGCCGCTCTGCAGAGTACCTAGTACAGAACAATTTACTTAACACGTCTGCTACCACTGCGGAGCGTGTGCGCCTGCTGGCTGTGGGTAAGTGGGAATCGGGTCTGTGGCTTCATGCACTACCGTCGTCGAACATAGGCACTTTGCTCGACGACACTACCTTCCGCCTCGCTGCTTCCCTACGATTAGGAGCTCCTTGTTGTTCTCCTCATCGCTGTCACTGTGGCGAAGTTGTCAACAGTCTCGGACATCATGGCCTGTCTTGCAGTCGAAGTGCGGGTCGTTTAGCACGGCACGCGAACATTAACGACATCATCCGACGAGCTCTTGTCACCGCCGGCGTTCCAGCTTTTTTAGAACCCAATGGCTTGGCACGCGACGATGGCAAGAGACCAGACGGCATGTCTTTATCTCCATGGAAGGTGGGTAGGCCTTTAGTGTGGGATGCAACCTGTGTCGACACTCTTGCGCCATCCCATCTTCCTGGCTCGGCGTGCTGTGCTGGTGCTGCTGCTGCGGCTGCAGAAAACCTCAAGCGGCGTAAAATAACCTTACAGGTAATTATATTTTCGAGCCATTTGGGGTTGAAACCCTCGGGCCGTGTGGTCCGAGTGCTCACGGCCTCTTCAATGATATTTCAAAACGGCTATTTGACACTTCCCGTGACCCAAGGGCTGGTTTTTACCTTGGGCAGAGGCTAAGCATTGCCATACAACGTGGCAATGCGGCCAGTCTCTTGGGTACATTACCAGTCGACAGCGATGCGGATGAATTTTTCGACGCTATATTTTAATTTTTCAATAGTTTTAGTTAAGTTAGTTTATAATTTTTATATTATTTTTTAAATAAGATTTCCAATTTGTACTCTAAAAAAAGAAAAATAGTTGATCCATTTTATCTTTACTTCTAATAAGTATTAAAATTATGTCTGAAGAATTACGGGCAGACGCAATAAAATACTACTTACTTTGGAACTATAAGACTTGTATTCCTGCATACCTCGGCACTTCCTTAATATATAAAAGTACAACACAAAGACCTAGGACAAATTGGGTAAGTGCTCCAGTGAATGAACATTTAAGCGATCATCGAACTTGAAAAAAATAATACAGTATGTTGCCTCTAAGGGATACGGTGCAAAGTTATATTTTGGTAATAAGATTATATTCAAAACATTGTTTTATGTTGCGTTTACGACATGACCTGTATAATTTCTTAGATATTTAGCAATAAATTGAAAGATACCCTAAAACCCTAGTGAATGAACGAAATTTTCTAGTAAATGAACTAGATGAAACCAATAAATGAACACAATTTTTGTTTAATTATTAATACAGAAAGATCCTTATTATTATAATAAATTGAGTCCAACAATCAACTAACTAAACAAGCACCAATCCTCCGCCTCAAAATCTGTAACAAACATTAACAAATATTATGTTTTTTTTTTTAAAGTAAAAGTATCTCGAATCATTATAAACCTTTAAAGGCCTAGCGCTAATATCTTTTAATTCAAAGAAAATATAAAATATATTATTTATATCAAAATAAAAACAAGTATCTAGCTAGGTAACATAAATGTAAACTTAGACGTAAATGTTAAAACATGCTTTACTTAAACTCTAATGAACCTCACTAATAAGAATTTAATAACAAGTAACTAGAATCACAATAATCAGTTTCAATACAATGTTTTTTTTTATTCGGCGTTATTATTCTTTATTTTATATCTCTAAATGTAATATTATGAAAAGAGATCAAGCCTCGTCCTTAAAATCAACGTTTGTCACATCCAGTACGTGTGGTTTTACAAAGCTGACAATTTTATCACATACATTTTTTTAAGTCAATCTATGATCTATGATCTAATATCTTATATTTCTGTTCTTCAGCGTTCACCATAAGAACTACTTTATCTATATAATGATCTTTATCTTTGAATCTTGCCATAATAGGTATATTTTCCGTTCTTCGATTTCAATTTCATCGTTCGGTTTAGCTTTTTTACCTGACGTTTTAGTTTGTTTTCAAAGCTTTTCTTCTTTTTTTTGTTTTGTTTACTTTGTCTTCCAGTTTTCATTTTCTTTCGCCTCTGCTTTCCTTTTCTTTTAATTATTTTTCTCTTTTTCTTTTATTCTCTTTTCCTCTCCTATTATGTTTTTTATACCTTTGACCGGTAAATCCAGATGGCATAGAATTAGATTTCTACGCCTGTGTTTTCTGCTTTGAAGTGATTGTTGGGTAGCTCAAAAAAACATAAACTTTTATTGCTATATATTCCTGGTTGTATTTCTTCCTTATTGATCGTACACACGTCTATAGCAGGAACGTTATTTTCAATTTTCGGATGCCTTTCAGTAGAAACCACAGGCGCAGAAGCTGTAGAAAGCGCATCACTACATAATTCTGGAATTATAGTTGTTATTTTATTACCACCAGTTTACTCTGACATTGTGCCAGCTAATGGAGTGTCGTTTCTTACTTTATGAATAGTTGGTTCTCCTTTAGTGATAGACCTAAGAGCTCTTTCCAATGTTTGTTGGGGTAGGTATATCGAAACCTTTCGTATTTATTTTTATTGGAATCCTTGGTAATCTAAAGGGACAGTTATAGAAAAAAAGAAAAATTAGTATAATAATATAATAAAATCTAGGTCTTAAAAATATGAAATCTATCTCAAACTGTTGTGTTCATTTATTGGCCCCATCTTCACGATGAAAGCTAATATTTGAACATGAGGAAAAATGTTAGTTCATTCACTAGATTTTTTGAACCAATAAACGAACATGCCTGTCCCAATACTGGCATAAAGATCAGAAATCTATTTTTAAAGCTACTCCCAAAACATGAATCTTATGGCTTAATAATAAATTACCTACATATTTTAATAAAAATATGAAATTGACGTTTGTCCAGTGAATGAACGGTCGTTCATTTACCGGATTTCAAACGATTTTTAGTTCCAATGCTGAGACACCTAATATATTACTTAAAACTGGCTAAAATGGCAATAAAATCGATTTCAGAAATATAGTACAAGTATCCTTTATTCGAATGAATAAATAACTTAGAGTACATTCTTCAATTACGGGTACAATGTGATATCAAAAATGTTGCGTCTTACCTTAGTCCTAAATTCTTGCTCGAACAAATACACAGCTACACCAACACTGCCAACTATAAACGCTTGCCATTTTAAAATGAACAGTGACTTATTAAATTAAACTAGCCACTATAATAGAAAAAAGGGTTACAATTACGTAAAAAAATACTGTGTTGGGTAAAAATATCTTAATTTCTTATTTTTTGGAAAACACTCCTTTTTGTTCATTCACTGGGGTGTGTTCATTCACTGGAGCACCTACCCTTGTACGAACGGACACAGATATTACACGAAATGAATAGAAGCTATTAGAGAGATCTAGGACTTTTAGGAAGTCTAGATTTTGGGCAGAGCGTACAAGTTGTCAAATATTTTTTCAGTACCTACATAAATCTTTAGGTAATTCAATGTTCTTAAAATCAAACATTTTATTTATTAGAATACAAACACCTCCACGCTTTTCTCTTTTCTTTTAAAACGAGCATGCAAGATTAAAGTTTTTAAAGTTAATATTTAATTCATCGCCTGCTCTTACACAAACGTCTCAGAGAAACAAAGGATATCTACGTTAACATTTTTATCTACTAATTCATTTAAACAGAGTTGGACAGTCAGTTTTATTGAGTAAGCCAGCGATATTTTGGTGCAAAAGAGTAGCGGTATAAGTATAATCATAGTTCAATCAGTATTTTTATTGCTCACGAAAAATATTATTATCTATACAAGAATCAGTTTTTTGCTGAGTACAAGTTGAACTTTGTTGAGTGTTTACTGAGAAGTAAAACGGAATAGTGCCCATTTTTGGTGTTGGATTTGAGACAATTTTAATTATTTCGGGTTCAGTACTAGGACGATGTTTTAAAGCTAAGTTCTCGTAGTCATTTCTGTCTATCAAATGGTTAATACGGTTGCTAGTGTCGTATAAGAAGGCGGTCTTATATTTTGTTACATTTGATAATGATAGGAAGTTACATTGCTTAAAATTAATACAAATACCTTTTAGTAGATTATTCAGGCTCAGTTTTCGAGGAGAAAAAAGGGGAATACGAAACGTCTCGTCAATTTTTTTTGTCATATATTCTTTCTGAGCTGCAGCTGTCCCTATCGCAGTCTTGAGGTAAGACGACGGCAATAGTTTCTTCAAAAACTTATTTTTCAAATTCCTCGCAGGCCCTGTTCCCTCTTAACGCGCTATCCGAGGCACGGAGGAGTCTCGGTATGTAAAGATGGTCACCTATCCACAGACCAACCCCAGCAAGCGTAGTTTAACCTGACGGATCGACCCGTGCGGCAGTTATTACCTACTTAAATTAAAACGAAGTAATAAATAACTTAACTTCTCATTTATTTAATTATAAAAATAAACAGTTAACTACTATTAGGTATTACTTATTCTTAGGCTAGGATCTTGCTTTTGTTACGAAGAGCCGTGTATGCGACTAGGATGGACAGTGCAGTTGCCAGCACTTCTGAATCAACCCACGGGCCGGAGTAACCTGCAAAATGGAAACAGATGAGTAAGTGTCCGTGGAGTTTCTTGCCCGTTCTTCTCCCTATGAACCTACTACGCTTTGGAATGGGCAACTAGCTTCATATTTCTGACTGACCGACCCCTTGACAGTAAAAACTGCTTGTAATTGGTTTATTTTAAATAAATGGTTTGAGTTTAAATGTAACAGTAGATTATTCACTAAGGGAATAAGGCCGTGTCTTATGTCGCCGGCGTTATATTGAAAAATCATGTTTTTTTTTTTAAATCGAATAAAGATCGTTTTTTTGTAAAAATACTAATTAATCTCGATTTGTTTCATTTTGTCATACAGTTTATCTATATTTCTGCATAAAACGGAACGCGCCCTTGTGTGGGAAAAGAGGAAACCCGCGCAGTGTGTTGTAAACTTCGCATGTAATTAACATAGTAAATTAAGAACCGACTGAGAATTGAAAAGGCTGGAAAACTATTTTTTTTAGTACTCTAGTAATGTTAATGAGATTTATTTAACAGATAGTACCTACTAGTTGATGATATTGATTCTACAGATGTAAAAGACTAACATATAATTTCTAAATCTGTTTTTTATGTTGATTTCTGTGAAAGAAAGCAACATTAAAACAAGATTAAATCATGGATTTTTATTGAAAAAAACATTTTATTTAAATTGTGATTTTAATCAAAATGATTTAATCTTGCCAACCCTTTTATCTAAACTCATGCAATTTCATCAAAAACCCATTAAATAATATCGTAAATAAGACGCCCAAATCCTACATTCTAACGTAAGCGACTACGCGCCACAGCAACCGATCAAGTGCGCGTATTCGCAGCGGAATAATGTCGAATTTCAGTTTAGCAGATATCTAGTGTATGACGTCGTGTAATTGTGTATGGTAAGTACAAATTTGTGCAACCTACCATTGGGGAGCTATTTAACAAAAACTGTTTCCGCTGGAACTACGTTGTGAATTAGGTCGTTTTTTTTTAAATTCATTAGACCTAATTCAGAGAAAAAAAAACATTTAAAAAAAGTAAAGGTTTTATGTGCTGTTTTAGTTTTACTGGCAATTCCGATCGTTTCTTGCGCCTGCGACTACGCTCTATCGAGGGAGGGGTGGTACTTAACTGTATGGAAGATTCGTATTTGCATTGAAATAAAAGCTATTATTATCCCGCGTATGTTGTTGTTGTTGTTTACCTATTTTGGCGGGTTTGCGCATGTGATGGCTTGACCTATTAATAAATAGACACGGCAACGTTTTAAATGAAGATTTTTTTTTAAAAGTTACCTTTATTAAAAAGTGGTTCAATTGATTCTGCTCGTTATGCCGATCAAACTATTTTCAGGTTTTGCGCATTTAACGTTACGAGTTGTATATATATATATTTTTTAATTAAAAAATAAACAGGGACGTGGCAGTGGTAGTCTGTGGTAGATAATTATACATTATATCGTTAAAAAACTTACTGCCAGGGTGATGTAATTGTATGGCGATCAATGGAGCGACGGCAGCGTTGGGGTCGGCACGGCGAGCGCGGCGCAGTGATGCCCAGCCTTCCTCATCCAACACTAAAACCTCGTGCGTACCAGAACGGGCCTTCGATGGCTCCTCGGTCCAAGACACCTGAAGACAACAAAATTAATGTATGAGAAGATTGAGAAGTGTACCTATTTTGTTACCAAACAATACAGACACAGGTCTTACAAAACAAGGTTTTTATTTAGACACAAACCACGTGATCAATGAGATTTCCCAACAGCAAAAATGATGAACTTCTTAATTTAAATTATGTTTTGTGCTGCGTAATGTAAATTATTTTGCATACTACCTATATTATATAGAATCAATTTTTTCTAACTGAACAGACAGCTGTGCTGCTGGGGAGTTTTTTGCTCCACTTCTTCTTCCCAGCTAAAGCAATAGGAAGTTGTGAAGGGTGGGCGTTTTGGGGGACTGTCTTATGTAATTTTGACGTTCGTAAAGTGCTGATTCTCAGCCTAGTTATAATGAACCCCTTTAGTTGTTAGTGCCCAACTCTGCTAATACAAGAAATTCTCTTGCAAAATTTCTTGTTCCTAGAACCAGCAGTTTAGGCTGTTTTATCTGTCAGTGAATGTATGAATTAAAGATTTTTATTAAGAAGTAAGTTTAAACCATCAAGCCATATATGAACTTCAAACTATTGAAACAGTGCTAAAGTCCCAATTACAAAGACAAGTGTAACATTATTATTTTTTTGTGTTTTACCCTTTTATCTCAGTTGAAATACAAATCTTGCCTCAAAGTTACAACTTACACATTTATTTCATTTGATGCAGCTTAAAATTTCATTGTGAAGCAAAAGGAGTATGTATAGTAGGTGACATTCTGTAGTTTCCGCCTACTCCAATGGGAAAAATGCGTGAGTTTGTGTATGTAAAATCTCATTACTGAGGGCAAGTTAATATAAACCATGTTTTAGAGCTGTCAGAGGCATTATTTTCTTAGGAATATCTAGACAAAGTCTAACTGGTTGCTAATTTAATGGTATTATTTTTTGTGACATTGATTTTACATTTTGTGATTACTTGAACTTTCACTCACACACTGACTAGTATTACTTGATAAAATGTTAGGAATATTGTATAATTTTACAATGTTTGTAAGTCATTAAGTGAGCACCATGCATCTATCACATAATAAATTTATCTGTCATTCCTTCATTTTTCATTCTTTTTATCGTATCACTGTATAGTAATCTTGTTCTAGGTGCATCTTCTTCACATATAATTAATATATACAAGATATTGTGAAAACATTTTAAAAGAGTAACGGTAGAGTTTCTTGCCCATTCTCCTCCATACGAAAGCTACCTTTTGGAAGCGGCAACTAGAAACAATTATTTTGTTTGACGTTCTAACATGCGCCCTTTTTGTGCCTAATTGAAACAAAATAAATAATTTTGACTTTGACTGGATATTGACACTGACAGCTCTTGAACTCGGTCTAGATGTGCTGATTGTGATCAGTTTCATTGCTGACATATTTTGTACTTAAGCTTTTATAAGCTGCGTGTCCGTTGAAGCATAGAGGCTGTCATTTTGTCATTTGTTGTTTATTTATTTATTAACCACGGATAACATACAGCTAAAATAAAAAATAGTATACGAGATTGACAGCCAATTAAAAGTCTTCACTTCTAAAAACAGATCGGAAATAAAGAGTGTGAACAACACAACACAGAACCAAAAAAAATACCAGTAGAACATTCAAGCTTAAATTAAATTCACAGTTAATATTCAATACAAGAATAAAAAAGGTGAACATACAAAATCTTAAGTAGAAAAGCTAAGACAGGCACTTTCTGCCAAGGACACACCTGTTATAACCAACAATGAGCTGGGTAACCTAACTAAATGTGTTTAATACAAGCAAGGCTTACGAGGCTTTTGGCTACTTTTGTATTATTATTTTTCTTTTCTTTTAATGTGCGATTTGTTTGTGCAGAATAAACATATTTTCTTTCTTTTCTTTCTTTTCTTTTTTTTCTAATAAATAAATAAATGTATGTTACTTCCATTGAGACAAGCGGACGCAGACAGTGTCTGTGTTAGTCAAACTTATACAGTTTATTACTTTCAGCATGGCATACATACATACCATCGAAGAAGTTCATATCTATACACCGTAAGGACTATTTCTGCTTGCAGCGCTCGGCCACTATAGAACCGGGGTGGTAACAGATGTGGTCATTGTGTTCACTGGATTTATACATAATCACCCCGTATTGTTCCCACTGCTGGAACACAGGCCTCCTCTTTTCGAGACACAACACTAATCAAACATTGTGAAGAAACCCGGCATGCCTGAGAGATATTTATCAATATCATGTGAAGCCAAGTCAGCCCATGGGTGGCTTTAGACCTCTGACACCAGGTTAGTCACTAACCAAACGAAAAGGAGAAGATAACATTACATAAATACATGATATGAGCTTATGAAATCCTTCACTGAGCACAGATGGACACTAACTTACGATTTCATAACTTTCTATACGCAATAAAGCGTCCCAAACATAACATACATTCTGAATGCATACGAACAAATTGCCAGCGTCACTAGGACTAGAAACGGGACTTAGAAAGTGGAAAATACACCAAATAGGTTATGCTTACCTGATATTTATTATCTCCGACACGGGCAGCAGTCAGCGGCTTTCCTTCAACCTCGGCGTACAATGCGTAGTTTTCAGGCAGAGGGTTGTCGCATTTCAGCGTAAATTCGGTAATATACGCTATATGTGTCACTACTGTCGCATCTAAGCTCGTGAAAGACGAAGCCTCGACTTGTGGGTTTGTGCAGCCCTGCGCAAATGCGACAGACGCAATGGCCAACAAACAGATCGCGTATTTTGTGACCATTTTGCTCAATTACTAACAAATTATGACTCGTTGAAGCTAATTTAAGATTTTAAAAATACAGTTTCAGCAATAATAGCGCTCGTTCCGGCTCCACGTATTTCGTTCTTAATGTGGCGTTCGAAAAGTTCGTCGGAACGGATTTCATAATAGTGAAAGTAAAAGTAACCTCGATGATTTTTATTGGTTGATATGATTCGAACAAAAATTGATAAAACAGATATTTATGAAATGTATAAAAAAATCTGTTTCTAAGATCTTTGATATTTTATTGTTCTCAAATGGTATTAAGCAAAGTGAAGTCGAATTTTATACGGATTTTTGTTCCGAACGCACTTTCCAAACGTCAGCGATGACGTGTGACGAAAATGCCAAGTTTATGTTTTTGGCCTTTCAGTTGCGTTCATAAATATTAAAACAATGAATGCGTTCCTTTAGAAGAATCCTTAGCAAGTATACAATGTGGAGCAGGACGATTGACATTCCTCAAAACCACATAAAGAGTGTCATGTTCTTTACCCGTATACAAAAAATCAATCAAATCCAATGAATACTTTAGCCACAGGAAATTATTTTTCACTTTCTTATTTTTCAACATGATGTAGATCTGAGTCCGTAATAATAGGTAAACATTGTAAGGTCAAGAACCTGTGCAATACGTACGATTCTATCCTCTACGTCTCAATATGCTTGAGAGACAGAGAAAGGTGTCATACGCCCCCCCGCCGCGACCCGCATCGGGCCGCGCAACAGGTTAGTGACTTTTCGTAGATAAAGCGTGTTTACTTTTTATGCAGTTGATTCTGCTATTTATTTTGTTTGAAAATTGCAATTTTTCAATTTTCCATTAACTACTAATCTTCGTATTTTAAAATGTTTCTATGGACTAGTACTGTGCTCGTTTTAATTTAATGTCGTAAGTCCAGATCCACATTGTATAAGCATCTGTGTTTATAATTACGTAATCCATTGTTCTAGAAGTAATTATCATGTCATAACTTGCACCTGCGCAACCCTGCCTCCCTCATTCGTGTAAACACCCTCGTCATAGCAAAATGGGAAATACCCAGCTATACCCCGACCCTCTGTCGCGTCCCTGAATAGCGAACTGCCCTGATCTAAAGGAGCGAATTATTGTGTTTGCACAAATGGTACCCGCTACTTGCCAAGGATTTATTTTGTTTATACCTATTTATTTATTTTGTGCTTGGTAAATACCATGTTCTTTTAGCAGAACAACACAGAATAGACATTGAGAGAGCGAAGGTCATTGTCTGTACGATGTAATATGTTAACTCGCAGGTTTGCACGGTGTAAAATAAACGTTGTCTAAAGCATACTGTCAGTCCTTTTACACGTGCAGATACTAATGGGGCTGCCGAGATATTGCAGTGCCTCTGGCATGTTTGCTGAGGCCCACGTAGATTCCCTGCAGTCATGCGCAAGCGTTGCACTTTCGTCCTAACGTGCATGGCATGCCATAGTATAAAGTACTCTGTGGTGCATGCGTGCTAGTACCAACAGCATCCTGAGTGTTTTGTCTGACCGGTGGGATTCTCCGATGCTTGAGCGATGGATACTACTGCGCGCAGTAAAGTAACCCCGCGCACGGGTATCGGAGTTTCCGATAGTGTTGTTTCTATTTTGCATTTAGTTTTTAAAGTATCTTGTCTTGTCATTACTAAAATTAGTTAATTTATGTGTTACTAACAACTGGATGTTATTGAAAATCCGAAATAAATGATTTTATTAATAATAGAAAACTTGAGCGACGTGCGACGAGTGATAAACTTCAAAATCATGATCAGTGAGCGTGCATTCTGAAAGTGGGCCCTAAATCTCGAGAAGTATGTAGTTCACAGGTAGTTTTTAGTGAAATCCCAAACAAGGACAAAACAAGGGGTTTATTTAGGCCGCTTTCCGAATTAGAACCTAATCGTCACAGCGCTGACATCGATAATTGGCGTTCCGAATAAGATA
Organism: Xanthia togata; assembly: GCA_963853775.1. Lineage (NCBI taxonomy): Eukaryota > Metazoa > Arthropoda > Insecta > Lepidoptera > Noctuidae > Xanthia > Xanthia togata. Next base: position 4,878,468 of record OY970818.1, on the reverse strand, counting down.
TCACGATTATGACAGCTAAGGGCTGTCAACAATTTGGAACGCTCGTGAACGCGCCCACGGTACTCGCTCAACGTCAAAACTTGCATACTTATCATATTTCTTTGTGTATATACATATACCAACATTTCTTCTTCTTTGGTTAGGTGGCGAACGGTAGGCAGAAACACAATTACAAAAATGCCACGTTAGTTAACTTAAGATGCGAGTCAAAATAAAACAGCACAACTGTCATTTTTGACAGCGCTTACGAAACGTGCTTACGCTTGCTTTGCTTGCGCTTGTAATATTAGTAAAAGGCATGGTCGGCGTATCGCAATGATGCATATCGAATGCTTTCATGATGTGGTTGCGACTGCCCCGATCCTGCAGCGCCTCAGAAATGTTTGCTGAGATCCACACCGATGGCTTTCAAGCCATAATACACAAAAAAAAAACCGCGTCGCTGCTGAGCAGTGCGGGGCTGGGGTAGTTGCAACTATATCCTGAGAGCTGTGGCGGAGAGTTATACTCCTAATATTAGGCATTCTAAGCGGAGGTTGATCAGGTAGGAAATATGTGTGTTTTGTTGTCTGGTCGATCTCTGCGTGGACTGTGCTATTTTTTTTTAACACAACTTAACTATTTTGTAATTGCTACTAACACTAGAATATAAGTTGTATTGTCATACTAACACAATAAGGATCACTGTTGTCAAAAATAAATGAATTTTAATTTAATTTATTTCCTAAACTTATCATCAGAGTGAGAGCTGTCACTAATGTCAACTGTCAGTTCCCCACGAATGGCGGGAAACCCGAAACGAAACAGTTGAAAGTGAAGCATGCCTGACAAAGGGTGCAATCCGAGTTACACTGTAATCGATTTGAGCGCGCTAACTACCGTACCGTATTAACGTGGGCACGATAACGTTGTGTATTGAATCGTCATAGATGACGTCATGACATACGCCATCTTGCAATAACGCCGACCATGCCCTTTACTAATATCACCGTAAAGCGCTGTCAAAAACGAGTTTTGCTGTATTATTTTGACTCGCATCTTATATCTAAACTAACGTGGCATTTTCGAAATTGTATTTCTGGCTACCGTTCGCCACCTAACCAAAGAAGAAGAAGAAGAAATGTGTGTTATATACACAAATAAATATAATATGCAAGTTTTGACGTTGAGCGAGTACAGTGAGCGCGTTCACGAGCATTCCGAATTTTTGACAGCCCTCAGCTGTCATAATCGTGATATCTTATTCGGAACGCCAATTATCGATGTACCACTGTGAGCGATTATGTTCTAATTCGGAAAGCGGCCAAACGCTTCGGTGTGCTGATGAGCCAGTGTGGTGATATAACAGATATATCAGCTGAAATACGGGATCAACAGAATTCTACAGGTGCTTATGTAGGAGAGGAAAAACAAATTAAAGTCATAATGATAATTTATCCGTAAAGGCCTATATTTATTGATTTATTTATATTTTGTTGACATAATCCATGTGTGCCCGTTCAATAATCCGAGAGCCGTTAGAACAGCCGCGCTGACTTCATACCAACCGCTTTAGACGTACAAACTTCACAATAATATTCACATTTACAAACAATATATCTAATCTCTTTGTTTTTTATGATTTCCTAGTACAAATCAAGCATCTGTATAGCTATCGTGAAAATTTGACTGTTCACTTGAGTCGCAGTCGTCAGTATCAGGTTGTATGTTGATCTAAATATGATTCACAGCCGTAACACATATTTATATATACAATTATATAATCATAAAATTCATCAATACAACTCACTAACATAAGTCCAAATTACCCTAATTTGAATGACTACTTCATTTAATCACTGCATTTGAGGCCAATTCTAACTTAAGAAGTTGTATTGCTGATTCTAATGATTATAATTCTGTACAGTCATATTTGTTACGGTCGCGAATCGTATTTTAATCAACATAAAACGTGACACTGACATTCAAATAACGTAAGAAAAATTAAATTTCACGGGCTATTCCATTTTCTGTTTAATATATATAAATGTATGTTCTCCATAATAAAATTCATTGCACACTGAATAATGCCAAAACACCACAGAAACAGTAGTTAATTTAATTCTATTATATTGCAATATTTATATCTCTGTTTACACCGTGCCTTTTTTATCATCTTAATTTTTTATGGAGTTGCAATAGCGAAATACAAATGGCGAATACGGTCAAAATTTCACGATGCGACAATTTAATTAGGAGACCCATATATGTTAGGAGTAGTTTAGAGTGCGTGTCCACTGAGGCGTCAACGAGCAGAGTCAAACGTACGTGCAGGAATCGACCAATCATATTGGCTCAAATTCATATTGTGTCTATCGTCTAGTCTGTGATTGGTCGATTCCTGCACTTCCTCACTCCGCTCTGCTAGTCTCCACTTCAATGGAACCCTTAAGGATGGGATTCGAACCAGACTTTCGACCGCCAGCTCGAAGACCTAACCGGACATTATTCCTTCAACATTTCTGAAAGCATACAAGGTGGAGACATTACGACAGCAAATTAAACTGCGTGTATCTAATGACGTTCTTAGTCTGCATACGAAAATTCAATCAAATATATTGAATAGCTTAGTCACTATAGCTAGTCAAAGATTGGCAAAACCCATAGTCGGCCCATCACTACTATTTAATTTGTTTGAAAAAATCACTTTATTAATTTCGATGCTAGGATTTATTTAATGGTTCCAAAATACTCTAATGCATTAGTATTGCCAGTGTTTTCATTTATTGTCGTATTGCTGTCTCCACATTGTACATACAAAACATAAGTTATTTTTAAATCATTAACCTCTTTTTGAGCTGCGCCGCAGTAGGGAAAAAGTCTAGTCTATTCTAGGATGGACTTATTGGGCTGTGCACAGACCTGAGTCAAGACTATGAAAACAATGAAGAGCCCATAGATATATTATACGTTATAAATAATAGATATCCTATTGATGAGCCACACTCGTAACAAAACTGTTTTGTATTGACAGACAAAACTATTTTAACTCTGGTGTGCACACCGTCTTATTTTGTATAAAAGAAATCTACCTAAACGATAAAGGACTGTTCAAACTGAGGCGACTCCCGCTTTAGGGATCTCGTGCACTAGAAAGCCACGACCACGATCAACAGCTATAGAAGCCGATACGAATCGCGCACTTGGTCGCAACGGCCAACTAGCCGCACACCATACAATACCACTAGATGGCCACGACTGGCCGGAGTCATGGCCGTCTAGTGCGCGAAATCCCATACATTTCTGTTTTTTAACAATTGTTTTTATTTATGTTTTATGTACAATAAGGTAAATTGTGTAATATTATGTCTGTATACTTTATACATCTGTGTTTGCGCACACACTTGTGCAGCATAACATCTGCTTACAGCGCTATAACGTTACTTTGGCGCGTGGCCCAAATCTGAACTCACGCCGCCATCTTGTTTTGTCAATACAATTTCTGTGACAATTTCACAAATGTTTACCAACAGTAAATGTCATTCAAGCGCCAAGACCTTTTTAACAGTCTCCGTTAAAATTATCAGAAATTCGCTCAATTTTTTTAATGTATTTACTTATGTGGTTGCCATTCTTAACATGTGTTACCCAGTAACTGGATTGTGGAAATCAGACAGGCAGTGACTCCCAACGTAGTTGGAAAAAGGCTAGATATAGTTTCACCGAGACCGCTGTACGGCGCCTTGGGGCACGTGCGCGGCGAGACGCGGCAGTGCAGGCCGCTCATTGGTCAACGTTGTCCCCCCGCCTTACCGCGCATGCCTAAGGCGCGGAACAGCGTTGCCGGTCAAACTTTTACACTTCTGTTTGCGCACACACTTGTGTATTATAACATCTCCTGCGTAGGCAAGTCTTTGAGATACAGTTTAACTGTTATTTTACCTCTGCCGGCAGCAAGCCAACATCAACCTTATTATAGCGAGAATAAAGATCACTGTGATTTGCCAGACTGGTCAGTGGCAGCAAACCAACACGTTCCTTCGCTCAACAAGATCATTGTACTTTTGACAGCGATACACAATCAGAGGTAAAGTAACTGTGAAAGTACTTCGCCACAGTATAAATATGTAACGACGCGCTTCGAAGTCTCAGTGTATGTCAGTACGCAACAGTAGCGAGTGCGCGGCAGTTACGCACGGACGCGGAAGGTAATTTTTTCAAGGTCACTGCCGAGACATAATACTGTTACTTTATTATACTGTGACTTCGCTCAAGTTTTTTTCATGTATTAGGCGGTTGGTGGTTGTGTCAGCGGGTGACGTGGTCAGTGTGTCAGTGGTTGGGCGGCGTCTTGGCGGGCGAGGCGGGGGGGGGAGCGCTCCAGTCGTCGGCGCCCTCGTATTGCGTGTTCTCGAGGCGGGTGATAAGGCGTTCGTCTTCATCGCCGAATTCACCGCCCATTAACGAAGGTTCGCCCACTACCATCACGTCCTGGGGACAAATAACAAAATGAATAGAATAGAATATTGTTTAAAGTTGTTGTAGGTGGTTAACAAATAAAGTAGGTCAACATTTTTAAAAAAGTATCTTTACAGCGGGCTGTTGTAGACCATGGCAGTTGGTTATTTCGAGCAGGCCTTCTCCCTCCAGAAGTAGATTGGGGCTCCTATACTCCATAGGTTTAGGTAATTCCTAAAGCTAAACAAATCGTTAAAAGAATTTCTATAGATGACACTTTCTTGTTTAAAAATACGATACTTATTTTAGATTTTTTTTCATTAATGTATGTTTAACTTTATCATTTATATTCTTAAACTACTCTTCGTAGGTGTAACTGCTTGAGCACAATTTTTTTGTTAGATTTATAATAATAATATACATGTAATGTTTTGTATTTTTTACATGGGACTTAAACATAACTGACGAAATGTGGGTGTACTATAGGTACACCTCTGCCTAACCCTTTGGGGATTACAGGCATGATGATATTTTGTAATCTGTCTATTGTAAAGAACCCAAACTCTATTAGACGTCAACAAATTATAACGTTGCTAAATTGAAGAGTACAACTGTGACGTAGCATGACAATCGAAGTGACAGGTATTACGTTTAGTCGGTTACTTGACAGCTGTCTCGTCTTTTGTTTACCTTTATTTAACTACCTAAACGTATGGAGTATAGTCTGTTCAAAATATCTGCAAGAGATGTGGGTGACGCCGCAAACTAGATGAAGGACACACGGGCCAGGTAAAGGAATGTAAGAATTAAATTAATTCCCAAATAATAACATAAGGTAATCCAACCCAGGACGTCATCACTGGACCACCGAGGCAGTAAAAAAAAAAAATGTGTTTTGAAAACAAAATTAGTTAAAATTAAATATTATGTTGTAGGCTTGCTGCCGGCTTTGGTGTCAACTGTCAATGAGATAATTATATTTTAAAAGCAGCGTATAGAGTGCCGTTAGCGGCACTCTATCCCTATTGGATAAAGTGCCGTTAGCGGCATACTAGTGGCACTGCTTCGGCCCGGCTAAAGCGCCGTCAGATTTCCATTGTCACTGTCACTGACAGTTGTTATTTTGTTTGATTGTTGAGGTTAGTTCGCTGTAAAAAACCACATTCCCAAAACATTACATTATCTTGTGCCTAAACTGACCCTGGCGCTGGCGCCCGTTGTGTGGTCACAGTTCTAACCTAACCAAGCCTATCTTATCTTTCAGCCATTTTAATTTGCTACTTCATTTGTAGTGACTTATATATATATTTATTGTTTTATTATCAAAATTATAAATGATCTTAAACAAATACGATCAATCAATACAAAGGGCGGCGAGCTAACCTCAACAATCAAACAAAATAACAAGTGACACTGACATTGCAACGCTTACGGCACTTTAGCCGGGCCCCGGCCGGGCCACTAGTAAGCCACAAATTGCGGCACTCTATACACTTCCTATTTTATAACATTCTTATGTTTTAGGATTTTTTTCATTCACTAATTGACAGACAATGCAGTCTAAACCACTGCGTCTTGAAGCATGTTATTTTGCAGACGTCCATATTAAGAATGCTCGTAAATTAAGTCGGCGCACAGCTGAAATGGGAACTAATGAGTATGGCCGCCATCTTGTCGATTATGTAAGGTCAAATTAAGTATTAATGATGAGCGGGCAGTCTCAAAATGGGCAGCGTCAATAGATGTCGAATATTTCTCCGTTTTGATTATTTGACAATATTACTGTATGAAAATATGAAATATGGATAACTAGTGAACTAAAATATTGGTTATGAAATGCTATAATTAATATCGAAACACTGAATATTTAGTTTTAGACGTATAAAAAAGTATTTGGTAACTTACGAGATGCCTTTTTACAGCTAAAACGGTTACAACATCCAATTCAGTGTTATAATTGCAATTCATTATTAATATTTTAGTTCACTAGTTAGCGATATTTCTTATTTCCATACAGTAATATTGCCAAATTATTCAAAACAGGTAAATATTTGACAGCTATTCGCGACGTTGCCAACTATTAGAAAAAAAACGCTCCATATATTAATATATATACATAAACTCACGCCTTCTTCCCATGGGGGTAGGCAGACGTTACAGAACGCCACCTGTTACGATCCTTACATACTCCTTTTGCCTCGTTCACGTTCATACATCTGGTCACACATGCACGTCGGTTACGAGTACTACGCAGCTGTCCTTTCTGAAGAACATCACCAATAAGGTCAGTATATGTCCTCCTAGGGCGTCCCATCCCGACGTTTCCATTCACATCTGCCTTGTAAATACCTTTTGTTAGTCGTCTATCATTCATCCTCTCAACAGGACCAAACCATCTGAGCATACCGTTTTAAATTTTTGTCACAACATCTTTTAACTCACACTCTCATTCCTTAATATTATTATAAGATTAATGATTAACATTTTAAATATTACAGTATAGAAATAAGAACGCCACCAGTCGCGCGTAGACTTATCTTATGCGCACTTTAATAAAAGTTGTTGATATTTTTGAAAATTCACCCCCTAAAGGGGTCGATGAAATGAAATGATTTTGTTTCTGTAAAAATAAAATCGGGGTCTAAGTTGTTTACGGAAGTTCGTTATTGTTGCCGACATAATAATAAGTGTAATAGTTGTGCCCTTACCTGCGACGCCAGGCTGAAGTTGGGTCCGGGGGAGCGCTTCTTGGCGGGCGCGGGCGGCGCGGCGTTGGCGCCCGCCGAGCCCTTGCGCTTGCGGCGCTTGCTGGCCGGCCGCTGGGACTCTGGGGGTGGGAGTTGGGGCTTGTCTAGTCCAGAAGTTTTATAATCCTTAGATATACGAAACTGCATCGATCGATAGCATTGTAGCGGTTACACCGCCACATACTAACTACGCATCAAAGACATGACGTCACACAAATCCTGCATCGCGCAATTAGAGTTTACCGCGCGAACGAAATAGATAAGACTATCCGACATCAACAGTCGGGCAGTCGGCCCGCCAGACACAACACCCGTCTGGTTGGAGGATCCTACCTTTTCTATGGTGGTGTATGAGTGAACTTTACACCCTGTTCCTCATGCCCCTAAAACATCATGAAAGTGAGAATTTACATTTTTCTAACTGACTGTTTGATTTTTCCAAAATATTTGAATGGAGTTGGAAATTATTCAAAAAGTCAAGGACAGTCTCCCAAGAAAGATTTCCTGTAAAGCTTGTCCGCGCTGCACTACTGCATTTACGCACACGGTAATGCGGATTTCTATAGACTAGCGCGACGCGACTGTAATTGTTCTACCGTGAAGTTTTACTAGAAATTGTTTTGTTACAGTCGCGTCGCACCAGTCAGCACGAGGCTTAATGCGGAAGTGGGGCGCGTCAATTCACAATGGACAAGCTATAGTTAGCTACAATGACTATATCCCCAATCTCAAGTCTATAATCTTAATCCTAACTAATATTATAAATGCGAAAGTGAGTTTATTTGCTTCTTACGCTTTCACGCTAAAACGGCTGAAGGGATTTGGATGGGTAGACATATAGAACTATCCTATACCGATATTTTTATCCCGATATTCCCACGAGATCAAGACCTATGCTGGTGAAACCGCATTGGGTAGATCGGTCAGTATGGGAAAATCTGAAACTATAAGACATACGAAGATCTTTTCTGAGGAACCATGCCATCGATTTTAGTAACAAGAAAAACTGCATTCATACATTTAAAAAAAAAACTTGTACTGAACTCGGAATCGAACCCGGACGTTTGGAGAAATAAACCTAACACTATTTCTATTTAGATATCGATTGTGTAGGTCAGTAAATGTTATGAAATTATGATGCCTAAAATGATTAAAATGCATTGCAGTTTCAGACATTCCCATACTGACCGATCTAGAGGCAAAGGCGTATTCTTGACACAGAAAGTATTAGCAGCATGTACTATCGAAGAACTTCATATCTAAGCAGTTTGAAAACAAAATCCCGTGAACACGATGGCCACATCTGTTACCGCCCCGGTTCTAAAGCGGCCGAGGGCTGCAAGCAGAAATAGTCCTTATGGTGTATAGATATGAAGTTCTTCGATGGTACGACTCTCGGTAAAAGTGTAGATATCTATATACAGGTGTTAAAGTAATTGCGTGCCATAGCTTAGGGGTAGGTTCAGTATCGATAAAGGATGCCATGAAAAAAAAAAACAAGTTCAACCTAATTTAGTACCTACTAACTTAAAATAGCAATCGTTTAGAAGAAGTGACGGACAAAATGACAACGCGTTCGATATTAGGTAAGCATTTAAACAAATGAAATAATTTTAATTCTAGTTTAGTAGTTAGTAGGTGCTAATATAGCTATCGTTACTGAACCTACCTCTAAGCTATGGCACGCAATTACTTTAACACCCTGTATATCTATCTATCTATAAAAGATCAGTACTTCTAGAAGAGCTCATGGGTAAGTAAGTGGTAATTCGATTGAAGGTTAAGCTACACTTGCCGAGGTCGGCCCGTGGATGGGTGACTTCGCCGTTAGTCGTTAAGAGTTGTCAGAAGCCCGAAAGTCTGCCAATCAGTCTTACCAAGGGGTATCGTATTACCCAGTTATAGATAGTGCAATCCACGACGACGCGCCCCACTCCGCGACGACTGTACTGTAAGCTGTACTTTAGTACGGAGCGGAGTGGGGCGCGTCTCAGTGGATTGCACTACCTGTACTGGGTCGTGGAGGTCCGATAGGCATATGCTCTGTGTAAAATACTGATATTCAGCTGCACCCGGTTAGACTGTAAGCCGACCCCTATGTTGGGGTCGGCTTCCAGTCTAACCGGATGGGAAAAAGGCAAGGCAGATAATGATATGACTTGTTTCTATGATTGACTCACCAGGAGGCGCCACCATCCGCTGCCACTTCTGGAACAGGGTGGTCTTGAGGCAGTCTCGCGGCGACAGCGCGTACGCCTTGTGTCGCGACATTAACTCCTGCATGGGCTCCAGGATCACGCATAACTGGAACACAGAAGAAAAACCATGTTAGTATCAGCCTGTTACTGTCCCACTACAGGACAAAGGCCTCTTCTCATACACAGAAGGCACGAGCATTGATCACCACGCTTGCTCAATACGGGTTGGTGATTTCAGACTAACTATAAAGTCGAGGTTTCATCATATATTATATATTCCATTGGACCACAGACGACTGTCTAACTATTAAGGTTCATGAGATACAGCCTGGTGACAGACGGACAGCGGAGTCTTAATAATAGGGTCCTGTTTTTACCCTTTGGGTACGGAACCCTAAAAAGCTACTATTGTTACGACACAATAAAGTGCAATTCAGGTCGCACAGCGCTAATTGCCTACAGTTATATTCACCTAGAAGTCGCCTCTCTTTCTATCGCGTGACTCTTATATCTTCTGACTACGTTACACTCACTGAATTGGCCCGACAAGACGGGCCCGCCACGTACTTGTAAAAATTCAAAATTCAAGTCATTTATTCAAACTAGGCTGAGAATCAGCACTTTTCGAACGTCAAAGTTACATAAAACAGTCCCACAAAACGCCCACCCTTCACCACTTCCTAGTGCTTTCGCTGGGAAGAAGAAGTAGCGCAACAAACTCCCCAGCAGTATAGCTGTCTGTTCAGTTAGAAAAAAATGATGCTATACATATAATAGTATGCAAGATAATTTACATTATGCAAAACATAATTTAAATTATAAATTAATAGCCATATGACAGCTAGCACACGCCAATATACCAACCAAAAACATCGAGAACTATACTCAAGCAGAAATAAAAATAACTAAACGTAAACAATATCAAATAAAAAAGAAAAGAAAAAAGCCTCCAGACATAAAGGGCGTGCCCGCTTACATATAGCTGTAACTAGAAGTTACAATTGATAAACTAGGACCATTGAGGTAAAATAAATAATTGTCGAGGTCGCTAGCTAACCACATATTGCAATAAATCGCGTAACTCTTTAATATCTTCTGACTACGTGACACTCACTGAATTGGCCCGACAAGACGGGCCCGCCGCGTACTTGTAGCTTCATAACTACAATGCGGAGTGAATGATGAATTATCTGTATTCATCTGTGATTGACCGAGTGGTAAAGGCAACAAGACTTATTTTCCGCGCCCAAAAGTTAAGGCGCTACCCCGAGCTAAGTGGCGCCCTCATTTAATAAAAAATCGTAGCATAGCATAGAAAATAAATTTAAAAAAATGGATTCTTGAAGTTTGTTACAAAGAGGATAAAGTATTTTTACGTTGTGAAGAAGAAGAAGTGAGCGTGGAGTGAGCTGTCAGTGTCATCTCACCCTGTTGGAATGACAACTCACTTCATCTAAGTTTTCACGGTGAGATGGTTACAGAATAGCACTGCAGGACTCAAAGTGTTTCGTATCCAAAGTAGATAGCAAAAGTTTCAAAAGCGGCCGTTTTTGACACTTTTGCTATCTACTTAGCTGCTTAGCTCTATTCGGTCGCAAAGTCGTAATGGCGTCCCGAGACGCGCCCGACGTGCTTCACAAGTACGGGATTTGTTCGTGCGTTCGACGCCATTAGGACTTTGCGACCGAATTCGGTCGTATATCAATCGTTATGTATGTCAAGACTGCCGCCCCTGCATGCCACGAGTCACCACGACACGATTAGCGGAGCGTCTGATGGAGACAAAGTCGCGTCACTCGAGGCCGTGAACGGAGCCCAACTTGGACTACTATAGTTCACGCGGTGTAGCATTGTGCGGGTGACAGGTGACAGAAAGGGTAAATTTATTTAATTTACTACAGTTATCACTGAGTCCGTATTATGTACACAATCTGTATGTAGGTACGGATCAGTCGTAGAATACAGAATCAGTAAAAACAAGTAAATTATAATATATTTTACCCTTTCTGTCACCTGTCACCCGCACCGTGCTACACCGCGTGAACTATAGGCATAATCAACCTACAATGTACCCACTGCTAGGATATAGGGAGTGGGTCGTAGTCCACGCGGGGCCAGTGCCGGTTTGTGGTTGGACAACCAACCAATGAACAACATTTTCAAACTTGTTATTTGTTGGTTGAATACGAGGCTTTTGGCTGCTTTTGTATTTTATGGGTTATTTTTTCTTTAAATGTGCGTTTCGTTTGTGCAGATTAACCATTTTTCTTTTTACTATGTGTTTCTTTGTATGGCTCACATTATTTAGCTTCCCAATAGCTGGAAAGCGCTAAGCGTAGTAGCATTTAAAAGGACAGTACAACCTTTTTTAGTTAGTAAATTATAATTATGTTGTGAATTAATTTTTAAAGGACTCATTTTAAATTGACATGCTCTTTTATAAATTAATTGAATCTGAAATGTATGTAATGTTATTAATAATGAATTTGATAATGATGTTTCTATTGAATATTTTGGACCTACGTTGACATAATTATATTTTTTTTATATTTGATCATTGAATTTTTGTCAATTTTGTATATGAATTAATACATTTATTTTTATCTGTTATTAATGTCAGCATTGTCAATATTGATGAATGTTGTTATAATGTTTTAATACTAATTTTGTTTAATATTTGCACACCATGACAATATGGTTTTGTAAACATGTTAGCACAACTCCATGTACTTATTACACCTTGCATGCATTTTTCATAATTGTATGTACAGACCGCCAGCAGGTCAACCGACCCGAAACTGTCAAATTTTCCCAATCAACTTTGAACCTTATGCTTAAGTGATAAAGTTGAATATAAAGTTGTGTATCAAATAAAGTGATCTGAATGTATGAGTTGAGTTACCCTGAGATAGTTGAGCGTGGAGTTCGTGATGCCCTGGCGCGTGATGTTCTTGGCGAGCGCGTCGAGCGCGGCGTGGTCGGGCGGGTGCACGGCCGCGCGCGGGATGAGCTCGCGGTGCGCGCGCACGGCCAGGTGCCACGTCTTGATGCGCATGAGGTCGTCGAACGTGAACTCCAGGATCAAGCGGCCTTCTGTGCATACCTGTGGATAATAGTTCATGTGTAGCAAAAAGAAATTAAATTGTTTATTCTGTAAATACTGTATCGGAATCACTTAATCAACCCACATAAAAAAAGACTATTCATAAATTTTTGTCAAGAGGTAAGCGCCAGGGTGGCCCGCTTAATTCACATTTTCAATTATTGACTTCTCCAATGCTTTAAATACCGTCAGTCAAGAAGTCCTTTTATCCATCCTTTCCTATCTTATTGTCTTTCCGGAGGTACTGGAATAATTTTCCACTTATCTTCGGGGGTGTCAGCAGTCTATTCATGGTGGAAAGTCTTTGTCGAGGTTGGATTAGCAATTTGTTTCAAAACGATTCAAATTCCGGTTACTACTACCGATAGTTATTTCTCCTGACAAAGTTTATGATAAAGTTTATTTGTATTTTTAACCCCCGACGCAAATAGAGGGGTTTTATAAGTTTGACCTCTATGTGTGTGTGTGTCTGTCTGTGTGTTGTGTCTGTCTGTGTGTGTGTGTGTGTCTGTCTCCAACACCGTAGCTCTTAAACCGACTTGAATGCGTTTTATTTTATGTTTTAAGCAAGCAGGTTTTCTGGCGATGGTTCTTAGACATGTTTTATCAAAATCGGATAAGCCGTTTGAAGATTATAAGCTCCACAGGTCTGATCGATTTGAAATTTAGTATTCTGTTACTTCAATAATATAAGAAGAACATAGTAACCTTGAACTGATGCTGTAGCATCACATGGAATTTGCAGAATACCCAACTCCCTTACCAAATTACAGAACAGGTATTGTGTTTGGGCTCATTGGAATGGTCTCAATGAGTAGGTAGGTAGTCTCAGAGGATAGATGCTGAACAGGGTCTAGTGATTGAGTAGGAAAGAGAAATGAGGAGAGAATTTGGACTTTTTTTAAATTATGCTCTAATTTCACTTGTTTAACTTGTGCTTAACTTGCGCCGTCCGATAAGGACCAGCAGGCCTAACATGACACACGCGACAATTACTCGCTCTCGCGTGAGTAATTTTTGTCTATTTCGGTCACTTTCTCGTTTTCTGACAGTGCTTCCATACAAAATAGTCGACTCCTTCTGTCAAAATTGATGTTTACTCGACAAACCCTAACATGGCACCATAGTTATCTCGATTTTTGACAATTCAACACGAGATAATCTCCGATTTTCTATCATTTACTCGTATTTACTCGTCGTCGATTTTGACGACGAGAAGAGTAGACAAAATTATGATACAAAAAAAAACTCCAAAATAACATGGCAGTTTCATAATTGTACTTATTTTAGTCATCATTTTATTTTACAATATAATAATAATGAAAATACTTAGTTTTAAACTACTATTTATATTGGAACGACGTGTTTTATATGGAATTTTTCGTTTTTTGTATGGAAAATATGAAAAAATATTACCTACATGTTGAGTGTTAGGGGTTTATGGGTTTCCTAAAGGGGGTCGAAATTTTCATTATTTTTGCGATAGGACGCACCATTTTCGAGATATAAGCAAGAGAAAAGAAAAAAAGTCAGTATTGTTTTTGCACCGTCGTCGAGGTGTTGGTGTGAATTTTAGTTAATTTTTTTATCGCGATTAAATACTTAGAAAATCAAAATTTTAGGTGAAGAACATCAAATTCTGAACGACAAAATTGCCATTTTCACTAAATTAATAGCTCAGTGTCGTCAAACTAAAATATAGTTAAGTTGTGTCACTTTAGTCTATTTCAGAATGGAAAATCGTCGGTTGACAAGAATAATCTATATTTAGGTGATTTTTAGTCTAGTTTAGAGGCATTTGTGACAAGAGAATCGGCACCATTGAATGAATGAAACGGAATCTCAAGCCGATGTTGCTATCATAAAAATAATTTGTTTTTAATAACTTGCAACATCGGTTTCTCGTCGCGAGATATAGAAGTGTCAAAGTGCCTTTTTCGAGATATCTCGTCGTTGACGGTCATGTTAGGGATTAGAATGACGTCAGAATTGTAGACAAATTTCGACAAAACGAGATAAAGAGCTTTCTCGTGCTTGTCATGTTAGCCTCAAAGAGATGTCAGCAGAACTGAAGGGGTCCGATAGGACCGATGCCTGCCGGGGTTGCGGGAAAGTCCGAAAGGGATTCCGTGGCCCCTGGCAACGTACAGGCAACTGAAGGTACACGGGTGGGTTTTAGCCAGTAAGAGTCTGACACGCTCCCGCTCCGCCCAGAGCGGGAGAAATTGCTTGATGATTTCAAACACAAAAAAAAAATTGTTGAAACTGGTGCTGTCTAAACCTCCAAAGCAACGTTGGAGCACGTTTTCGGGAGCTATACTTCATGTTATGCATAACATTGTCGAGCAAAGTGGATGAACTTTCATAGGTATGAGGAACAGGGTGTAAAGTTCACTCATCCTCTATAGAAAAGGGAGGATCCTCCGACCAAACGGGTGTCGTGTCTGGCGGGCAACTGCCCAACGATTAATGTCGGAAAGTTATATGTATATGTCGATAGCGCGGTAAACTCTAATTGCGCGATGCAGGATTTTTGTGTGACGTCACCATCAACACCAGCTAACGCACGCACGTTAGCTGCGCGGTTAATTTGTTTGTCAGCCACGCAAAACATTTAAATAAAGTGCTACAATATAAATAAGCACTTACTTTAGTGAACATAGGTTTTCCATGATGCGTCACCATGGTACAGTGGTCGCAGTCTAGCGTGATGCTTGTGTTGTGGAAGGACTCCTTGGGCTGCCGCATCGTATAATACAGTTCCGACACGCCCCCCTCGTAGATGCTGCGGAAGTACCGCGGTATCAGCGTCCTTCCTATCGCTGGAAACAGAAAATGTACAAGTTTTAGTTATCATCAGCCTATAGCGGTCCACCGTTGGACATCCTCTCCAATCTCGGCAACTCTCATCCAGCTGCTACCCGCCACCCTGCGAAGATCGTCGCTCCACCTAGCCTGAGGGCGTCCCACCTTACGTTTGCCGATTCGCGGTCTTCACTCAAGAACACGTCTACCCATAATACGTCTGCAGCATAAGGTCCAGTTGAAAACCAGCGTCAGACACTAGTTGTCTGGCATTTATGCTGAACTGGCCCTATTTGGCGCAGCCGCGAGGCACACAGTACTATTCTGTTTTGATTTTTGTTTTTGTGTGAATATTGTGTGCCTTGACCTGAGTCAAATAAATTTATTTTCTTTCTTTTTTCTTTTCTTCTTTCTTTACTCGGACTTTAACGGTCATCGGTTCTACGGCTATTATGGCCGGCCTATTGCCATTTCAGCTTGCTTATTCTGTGACGTATGTCGAAAACTTTCGTTCTCTGCCTGATCACCTCGATCCCTCACAGAGACTCCGAGTATAGCCCGTTCCAAAGCTCGCTGAGCGACCTTGAATTTATGGAGCAGCCGAACCGTGAGTTTCGGTTCCGTAAGTCATAACAGGCAGGACGCACTGATTGAAGACCTTCGTCGCTAGGCTCTGTGACGTTACATGTTTTAAATAGACTCGCACAGTAAGCCCTTTGATTTAATATTCTTATTTGCCTCCCAAAAGTTACACCCATAATCAAAATTAAAACACCTCCATGTCTAACTTAGAGAGATTTATTTATTAATGATTCTAATGGTTATAAATTTATAATTCTGTATATACATATTTGTTACGGTCGCGAATCATATTATATTACGGGGCTGCCCGCCCCGGCTTCACACGGGTAGCACTAAGTACTTATCTACGGCGCAGCTACCAACCTAAAACCTACCCTACCCTACCTACCCACCCTACCATACCTAAAACCTTCTCCTGACAATAACAAACACAACAAAAAAAGAATTAGCGAAATCGGTCCAGCCGTTCTTGAGTTATAAATAGTGTAACTAACACGACTTTCTTCTATACAGTATTTTCTATAGAGAGTATAGTATCGAAGCCATCGCCAGTAAAAATATTGTAGATGGCGAAAAAATATAGTAGGTATTTAGAGGCATGAGGAACAGGGTGTAAAGTTCACTCATCCACCATCGAAAAGGGTGGATCCTCCAACCAGGCGGGTGCTGTGTCTGGCGGGCCGACTGCCCGACTGTTGATGTCGGATAGTCTTATGTGTCGTTCGCGCGGTAAACTCTAATTGCGCGATGCAGGATTTGTGTGACGTCATGTCTTTGATGCGTAGTACGTATGTGGCGGTGTAACCGCTACAGGTATGTTCCAAAAACATTGTATTTCTTTAAATGCATATTTATTGGTACTATGAACCCATAAGTAACAGGTTGATTTTTTCCTCATACCAAAAAAAAAAAATTTTGGTTCTAAATTAAGGTAAGAAATACCATTAATTCAGCATTTATGAGATTAATACTGGTCTATTGCGATCATCTCGCCATTTTGTATTGAAATAATAAAAAAATATACTTAGTAGTTTCGCCTACTATATTTTTTCTTTAGAAATATAGTATTTGGCCTCTTAAATAGTAGGATACTATATTATATAGTAGGGTTGGCAACCGTACCTGACAATTACAAAAAACTTAAGAAAATTTGATCATCGCGGGCTTCCACTGCGGATACGGCTGTACCAGGCGAGTATAAGTTCGAAGCGTACTCACTATATCTCTTAGGTCCATCTTCTAAACAGAATGTGAGGGTCAGCGTCGCATCGTCTTCAAAGAATTCTGTTGCGAACGCGTCCCACCACAGGTTATCTGAGTCCTGGAAATTGTAAATTACACTGTGAGTCCATGGTATCCTGGTACTTTAAAACATTACTACCGAGCGAAACCATAAAAAATGCCATTTAAAAATAATGATCTTTATTCGAAAGTAGATTTTGATGTGAAAAATCAATTGTAATGTTGGGGTCGGCATCCAGTCTTACCAGCACACAATTAATCACAATCTGTTTAATTTTGACAGTTCAACAACATTCATTGCGTTATTACGTTGTTGAGTAGACAATTTTTTCGAACATATGAAGCAATATCCTTCAAATGATGAACTTGAACTCCACAACCCAGTTACTGGGTAAAACTTATACCCTTGGTCAGACTGATAGTCAGACTTTCAGTCTTCTGACTACCCGTAACGACTGTAAAGTTCTACCGTGTTTTCCGAGGCACGGAGGGGTCTCGGTGTGACATGCATCAAGCAAGCCTCGACTAATAAATTACACACAATACTTTTGTTTGTGGTTCTCTTTGTGCCTTTTTTATTACATTATAAAAAAGGATATCCGATTCATACTTAATGGCGGCTCGGAACATGAGGCGAGTCGCTGCGCAGTAACAAATTCACGGGTCAGCGGGGGTGAGGGGCGCGGTACTGCGCAGCGAACAGCTAACTTCCGAGCCGCCATTAACTTTGAATCAAACTATACACCTCTAGCTAACCCTTAGAAGATTACAAGCGTAATGTTATGATAATATAATCAAAAAACCGACTGCCTCGTTGGTCTAGTACTGCTGAGGATGAGGTCTTGGGTTCGATTGCCAGGTCAGGCAGTGTCATTGAGTTTTTCTATCTGCAGGGCTAACATGACAAGCACGAGAAAGCTCTTTTTCTCGTTTTGTCGATATTTGTCTACGATTCTGACGTCATTCTAATCCCTAACATGACCGTAAACGACGAGATATCTCGAAAAAGGCACTTTGACAGTTCTATATCTCGCGACGAGAAACCGATGTTGCAAGTTATTAAAAACAAATTATTTTTATGATAGCAACATCGGCTTGAGATTCCGTTTCATTCATTCAATGGTGCCAATTCTCGTGTCACAAATGCCTCTAAACTAGAATAAAAATCACCAAAATTTAGATTATTCTTGTCAACCGACGATTTTCCATTCTGAAATAGACTAAAGTGACACAACTTAACTATATTTTAGTTTGACGGCACAGCTATTATTTGAGTGAAAATGGCAATTTTGCTGTTCAGAATTTTACGTTCTTCACCTAAAATTTTGATTGTCTAAGTATTTAATAACGATTAAAAAATGAACTAAAATTCACACCAACACCTCGACGGTGCAAAAACAATACTGTCTTTTTTTCTTTTCTCTTGCTTATATCTCGAAAATTGCGTTTTCTATCGCAAAAATAATGAAAATTTCGACCACCTTTATGAAACCCCTAAACCCCTAACACTCAACATGTAGGTTTTTCTTAATTTCCATACAAAAAACGAAAAATTCCATATAAAACACGTCGTTTCAATATAAATAGTAGTTTAAAACTAAGTATTTTCACTATTAATATATTGTAAAATAAAATGATGACTAAAATAAGTACAATTAGGAAACTGCCATGTTATTTTGGAGTTTTTTTTTGTATCATAATTTTGTCTACTCTTCTCGTCGTCAAAATCGACGACGAGTAAATACGAGTAAATGATAGAAAAATCAGAGATTATCTCGTGTTGAATTGTCAAAAATCGAGATAACAAAGGTGCCATATTAGGGTTTGTAGAGAAAACATCAATTTTGACAGGAGTCGACTATTTTGTATGGAATCGCTGTCAGAAAACGAGAAAGTGACCGAAATAGACAAAAATTACTCACGCGAGAGCGAGTAACTGTCGCGTGTGTCATGTTAGGCCTGCTGGAATTTCTCAGTAGCAGAGCCGGATTTGTGCCCGGTTGATGGCAATAGGCTCGCCCCCCAAACGCGGTCCGCCATTTGGTGACTCCTGGTCATGGAACTAGTATGTACTACGTACAACTAGTACATACTAGTTCCATGCTCCTGGTATAAAGAATGCCACAAACAAAGAAAAACATAGCCCTATTTTTGCTGTCACGCAGTCCGGTATAGAAGAAATGAAAATGGTACCAACCTCTGTCCTCTGTTGTAACCGTTTGTTGAGTTCGTAAACTCTGTAGTCTGGCTGACCGAAGTAGGGGGCATGCCGCCTGAAAAAACAGAAAAAAAAACCGTTAAAATTATAGAAGAAAAAAATCAGTACCCGCCTTTTGAGTTTCTCTGCAGTTGAATAAAAAGAGTCTTTCTTGAGCAATGTTGTGGAGAAGATAAATAAGGGAGAGTATTAACAAATCGAGTGTAATGGTGGCCCCATTACACTCGATTTGTAAATACTCTCCCGTTTCTCAAAATGTTTTCCCAAAGTGATAATTATTCAATACGCACATGAATCCGAAAAGTCAGAGGTGCGTGCTTTGGGTTCGAACTCGAGACCTATGACTTGGCAGTCCGACGGTCACACCACTAGGCTATCACTGCACGGTCTTAAACAAAGACCCTCTTTATTTTTCTTTTATTATCTAAGTATATTAATATTAAACTGGACTGCCTCGTTGGTCTAGTGGTCGCAAGCGCTACTGCTGAACATGAGGCCCTGGGTTCGATTCCCAAGTCGGGCAATGTATTATTGGGTTTTTCCAACAGGAATTTCTCAGTAGTAGCCCGGAGTCTAGAATTGTGCCCGGTTGATGGCAATAGGCTCGCCCTTTATTACACGGGACTTTAAAAAAATACATAACAGGCGAAATGTGGGTGTACTACAGGTACACCTCTGCCCAACCCTTCGGGGAATCAAGGCGTGATGTAATGTTATATTAATTAAACTTCATATTTAATTCCTCTTAAATAAGAAATAAAGAATCACTATTAAAATATTTCACATCATTTTATCGTAAAAATAGAAGCAAAATAAAACGTTCCAGAAATACACAATTATTCCATCCACACAGTTCAACGTGACTATTACGTCATCACACAATGACGTCACCCCGTCGAAGCCTTACGTCCGTCCCCAATTGAGAAAAACAATACCATTTGTACGAGTTTGTGTTATTTAGATAGTAACTACAGGTTTGTTAAATGAGTAATAATAACAAAATGGTCGACCAGCCATTGCTAGTGTTACAAGGAGCTGACGATCTCCATCATCTACAAAGCCCCTAATATGTTGGGGTCGGCTGCCACTCTCACCAGATGCAGCTGAATACCAGTATTTTATATGGAGCGAATGCCTTTCTGACCTCTACAACCCAGTTACTGGGTAACGCAATACCCCTTGTTAAGACTGGTTGACAGACATTCGGGCTTCTGACTACCCGTAACGACTGTCAAAGACCTGCAAATGACAGCTTGGACCAACGGTTTAACGTGCTTTCCGAGGCACGGAAAGATCTCGAATCTCGATATGTAATGGATGGTCCACGGATCGACCTCGGCAAGTGTAGCTTAAACCTTCGATCGACCTGTGCGGCTGTTATTATTTTGTCCGGTCTATTCTGCAAAAATTCTCACCGCGAAAACTCCGGTGAAGGGAGCTGTCAATAGTGTCAATGTCAATTAGGGTTGCCATTTTTTTTATATCAAATAGGTATAGTATTTTTATTATTTTAAGTTATGACGAAAAAGTAAAAAAAATATAGTAGGTTTTTTACTTCACTTTTAACCTTTTAATTCCTTATTGCGGTTATTCATTTGTTCATTTGTTTGCCAGCCCACCTTCTTTTTCATACAATCTAAGAAGCTAAGAAGTACACGTGCGTATCTTAGCAGGGTACTGTGGACCGGCATCATAGTTTGCGGCTGATAAAATAACACATGGAACTTTCGAAAAAGGTTGGTTTTAATAAAGCGTCGTCTTTGTCACTCATACCTAGATTACCTAGGCTTGTCCACCGTCCCGTGAAAGTCGGGACGTCCCGTTACTAAAGCTTTAGCCCACGTTCGCACGGATGTCATAAAATCGCGGCGATTTTTTTTCGTGCACTGGATTTTCAACGCTCTGCTTAGCGCCGAGAGTTGGAAATCCAACAGTGTATTTTTTTCAAGCGTCGTCTCTGTCACTCATACCTAGATTACCTAGGCTTGCCCACCGTCCCACGGAACTTCACGAAAGCCAGGACGTCGCGTTTCTAGAGCTTTAGCCGCGATTTTATTACGTCCGTGAGAACGTGGGCTTAGAGAATGCGTCACACGAAAGACGTGCGGGACGCCAATTGTCTCGTTTTATCGTAACTACGGCTAACCCTTCGGGCAGAAGTCGGAGTTTAGTGACGCACGTTTTGTGTTTGCGAAAGCGTCAGGGTAGCGAAATTCTTATTATACTACTATAGTCTAGTTCTACTTATAGTCTTGTATGCCTAAGTAAAAAATTCAATAAAACAAAATTATTTCTATTTTTATTTTTCGCCTCCCTATATTTTCGACAGCTGGATCATGTTTTTTCGCCGCGTTCCGCATTTTGATTGCCAAAGTTCAGGTCAATTCATGCATTTAGGTCAGTCTCTTTCTGAAGCACCACTTGTCATATTAACAACCGCGGGGTAATTGCGTAACACACATAAAATTACAATTGATCGCAATCTCTTTCATGTTGACAGTTCAACCACATTCATTGCGTTATTTACGTTGTTGAGGAGACGAATTTATTAAATCTATGAAGCAATGGAATGAATAATTACTTACAAATCCACCACCATTCACATACACCCGGCACCACTCACCATCACATTAACCACCATTCACCTACACATTCACTACCATGCACCTACACATTCACCACCTTTCACCTACACATTCACCACACACCCTTGGACTGCTTTTGTTGTTATTTAATTTCTTTCTTTTCTTTTTTTTTTTTTTTATTATTTTTTTAAATTTTCCTTTTTGTTTTAATTGTTTAGTGGAATTACATCTTATGCCTGCTTAATTGTATGATGCCGCCATTTGGGGCCTGGTGACCTGTAATACAGGTTTTTTCTAAAACCTACTTCAGGCACCAGCTCTCACAATGTGAATTTATATAGTTTAAAAACTAAAGTGCCACAAAAACATTGTGAGAGAAATAAATAACCTTATTTATTTATTTATTTTATTAATGGATTAGATTAGATTTATCCTTCAAAACACCCGGATTGTGATTAAACTGTGTTACGCAATTAGAGTGCCGGATACAAACAAGTGCATCTTGGCTCACCACAGCTAGAGTTAACATCTGTCCGTACTGGTCCGGCTTTTTAGACTTTGTCCGTTCTTATCATTTGCAGGGACTTTGCCACTGAACGGATTTTCATTCTCTAACCACGGCCTCCCCTTCGGAAGACACAAGCGTGATGCAGTCATTAGAATCGCTCGACTGTAAAACGCCCATACAGTTTTCCTAAGCACCCGGTTCTATGGGCACAAAGTTTTCATACAACCTAGTTACTAGGCTGTATGAACACTAGGCCCTAGTAAATGGTCTATGTAATTTTAAAATTAGACCTGCTGATCTATTCCGTAAAAATCTCACCGTGAAAATTAAGATGTTTTAGTGGCATGAGGATCAGGGTGTAAAGTTCACTCATCCGCCATAGAAAAGGGAGAATCCTCCGACCAGACAGCCTAGGTGTCTGGCGGGTAACTGCCCAGGTGTTGATGTCGGATACTCTTAATATGTCGCTCGCGCGGTAAACTCTAATTGCGAGATGCAGGATTTGTCTGACGTCATTTCTTTGACGTGTAGTTCGTATGTGGCGGTGTAACCGCTACGTCATTCCACCTAATACTTGGGAGTGACACCAATGACAGCTCACTTCAACTAAGTTTTCACGGTGAGATTTTTACAGAATAGACTCGGCTGTTAAGCTAAAATGTTCTACTTCTAATCCACAATTGGACGTAAGTAATTTAAATTCCGACTGACCGTTAAGTCAATGCGTTGCACATCACTTGAAACGGCTGGACCGACTTGACAATTTTTTTTTTTTATAATTTTCGTAATATAATTTAATATAATAATATAAAAAAGGACGTTCAGTTTTCCCGAATTTGATTTTTTTCCGGGAAACTCCGTTTTTTTTCTTGACGTGTTTTTATCGCGGCGATTTTTTTTCGTACACTGGGTTTTCAATTATCGGTGTTCAACCGAGCGTTGAGAATCCAACGCATTGGAGGATGCACTCTCGCCCCAGAGCGCGTTGAAAAAACCCACTGTTGGATGTTCAACTCTCGGCGCTAAGCAAAGCGTTGAAAATGCGGTGCACGAAAAAAAATCGCCGCGATTTTATTACGTCCGTGCGAACGTGGGCTAAAACAAAGACAGCATAATTATTCGCGTATACTTTTAAAACATTTGATAGATTTTGATGTGGTTTTCACCAGAGAATTCTTAGAGAAAGGTTTTTCGTTTAAAATGAATGTGCGAAGCTGAAACGCGTCACCTACTTTCTATACCAATTTCACCAACGAAACTGAACGATCAGCACATTTATGCGATCTAGCACATCTAAACCGCGTTTAAAAGCTGTCAGTGTCAATATTCCATACCAATAATGACAGTGACAGCTGACTGAAGCAGACAGCTTCATTGGTGAATTTCGCCAAAAGTTCTTTTATTTCGAAGTGGTTCAATTGTTTACCTAAATATTTATAAATGTGAAAGTTCGGATGTTTGTTACTCAATTACGCAAAAACGGCTGAACGGATTTGGATGAAAATTGGCACACAGATAGTTTATAACCTGGATTAACAAACAGGATACTTTTTTATCCCAGTAAATGACATAGCTTAAAGACTGTAATGAATTTATGTTAAAACTATCTCCTGCATTTTTAATTTATCTCTGGACTTAGTTCTGAAGTCCAAACAAGACGAAGGCATGGCATGGCAGAAGCTAGTGTGGGTCATAATAAACAAAATAAATCTGCGAAGCTGAAACGCGTCAGCTAGTTTCTATCAAAGTACTAGGCGCACATAATTCGAAGTGGTTTTAACTGTTTACCTAAAATAGGGGTCTGGTATGGGATGGTATATCGGCGGCGGCGGCGGCGGCGCATACTCGTGGTATTGTATGTGCGCCGGGTGGTGCGGCGAGAGATGGTGGCCGTACTCGCGGTACTCGCCCTCGCCGCCGAGCGAGCCCAGCGCCACCGGCATGTAGGCCACCTTGGTCACCGAGCCATCTTCGTGTCACTTGTGGGGCGTTGAAAACTCTTTGACGATATGCACTCCTGGTAGCTCACAGATTATTTTATTTTTCCACTTAGTTTTTAATATTGCACACTTTTTCAGTCACTTGGGTTTTTCGCTTAATATAATAGTAAGTATTTTTTAAATAAATATAGATTTTATTTCTTAATTAATAAATAATTTGTTTAAACACACTAACTTTGGGCACTTTGGTTTTTGTAACACATTTATTTATTACTAAAACACTCCTTCACGTCTAAAAGCGACTAAAAGAAAGAAAAAACTATTATAGTAAAACGTTTCAAGAATTTACTACGCGCCGCGCATCACGAAGTACGACTGATAAAGCATTTCAAATTTTTCGCGCGGGAAGTGTCATAGTGCCGTGAAACGTCCTAAATCCTTTATATACTTAGTGTTGCTACGCGAATTTGGGCCTAATCGCGTGGCAGTAGAGGCGATAAGCGTGAACGGTTCAGGGCACGGCAGGAAGTGTGGCAACGTCGCGTCAGCTGGCCGTGCTACTAGCGAGACGCGTTCGAAAAGGTCAACATCGGTTACTACTTTTTTTTTCATCCCACCGGCTATTTTCGTTGGCTTTTGTTTGTTTTTTTATCATTGATATATTGATTTTTTTGGGTTGGAATGTGGATTGGAAATCATCGTGTTTAAACATCGGTAAAGAGTTCAGGTCCAGTTGACGCATTTTGGTATCGATTTTCATACAAGAATGTCTGTATTGAATTTCATAATAGACTGCATACGGCGTCGTTTCTGTAGCTTTGTTTGTATCGCCAAAAACCGGTCTGGAAGTATTAAATGATGCTAATCATCGAAATAATAATAATGTATTATTCATCAATGTCAAAATTATCATATAAAATAATTTATTCAAGAAAAATTAAATAATAACAGACTATTGTTTTCACCGCGCGGCAAGGCCTCGGAACGCACGCGACGTTGCCGCTCATACCGTTCGCGCCATACTTTTTACTGTTTCTTAGCACATAGAAACTCTCATTACGCTGGCACGCACACAGACAGCGCTTATATTGTTGTATCCGCAGTACATAGTGCAAGATGGTACATAATGTACATTCCGCGACGGTAGATATGTAGGTAAACTACGGCGCTGTACAAATCAAACATTCGCGTCTATAAATAAAATGCAGACGTGTCCATGAAACGCGCGCATCTTCGATTGTTTCGGAAAATTATGAAATTCGAATTTATTCGAAAATGGCGCGTGGAACGTCACAGTGACGTGTGAAGTTTTTTTTTTCGCAAACAGACGCTGTTTAGTCGAGTGTGAGCGCTTGGGAAAGTTTTAAAATTCGAATTGGAAAATCTAAATTCGGATAATTAGGTCGGTGATAGTAGGTAGTATTTTACCGGTATTCTACTATTTAATATTCGCGTAACTAGGTTACTTAGTTATTTAAAATTCTACGAACACAATAATTTATTTCTAATATTACATTGAAAAAAAAAACTAAAACACTGTCCAAAGCTAACAAGGACGTCTCAACAATTACTACGACAAAAACTTCATTGTAAGAGCGAAGCATAAAAAAACAATTCACACAATTGTCGAATCGCGAACCCAAGGATTTTGCCTTGAAGCGTTATCTAGATACACTGATAACAACACCAAACAACGCGGCGCAGTACACAAGAAACTATAACGTTCATAAAACATTAAAATTATACAAAAAAACGTCCGCGAGGAGCCGCCGACGTGCAGTTCCGTCAAATAGAATGTGTGTCATGACGAGTCAATGACTTCACTCTAGTACTAGTACAGTAACACGTAAACTTATACACGTGCAGAACGAAAATCGGGGTGGAAATCGAGACCGATCGAACATCGCGACGTGCGTTGCACCCGGCGGCTACAACACTAATAATTACGCGTAAACATTATCAAATGAATCGATTGAAAAAAAACGTAAGTAATACAAAGCGATTCCAAATTTGAATGCACACTAGCTAGTTACCGGCGCGACGGCGTACTGCACCTATGTAAAGTACATAGCAGAAGTGTGCCGCTCTGACGGGTGACGGACTGTCAACGCTCGGGCGTTTCCGTGAGCTGTCGGCGGCGCGGTCGGCTAGCGTCGGCAGGCGGCGAGTTCGGATACACGATTAGATTATGTCAAAATGATTAATATAAACCGGTTATAGTTAGGTCAATCACTTCGACTGGTTACAATTTACAATGGCCGACCAGTTTTGGCGGTGGGCAAGTGGTCCCGCGATCTAAGGTCGTCTGATAGCGAGTGATAAATCTATTTGCAACTAAACGATGCAGTCTCGTCACAATTTGGTGGGAAAACTGGTTTCTTGTACTTTATCGTAGTTATGGACACACGAACTATTAAAATAGTTTCTAAGATACGAGTTGTTTCCGATCAAACTACTTCTTCATTCACTACCTCGTTGGTCTAGTAGTTACAAACGCTACTACTGAGCAAGGTCCTGGGTACGATTCCCAGTTCGGGCAAAGTGTTATTGGTTTTTCCATCAGGAATTACTCAGTAGCAGCATGGAGTCTGGATTTGTCCACGGTTGAGGGCAATAGGGTCGCCCCCTATTACATGGGACTTATATATCTGGCGAAATGTGGGGTACAGCTCTGCCTAACTCTTAGGGGGTTACAGGCGTGGAATTATGTACTTATTTTTTCGTACTGACATTGCTGCCTTAGGACAACCTGCTCAGGTAGGAAACAGGCTGTCAATTCGTGGATCTTTGACAGTCGTTACGGGTCGGCAGAAGCCTGGAAGTCTGACTACCAACTACTAACGGGTATCGTAGTTTTCCATTATCTGGTTTGTGGAGGTCAGACAGGCAGTCGCTCCATGTAAAATACTGGTATTCAGCTGTATCTGGTTAGACTGGAAGCTGATTCCGTAGTTGGGAAAATTCTAGGCGTATTCAAAATTCAAGTCATTTATTCTAACTAGGCTGAGAATCAGCACTTTTCGAACGTTAAAATTACATAAGACAGTCCCACAAAACGCCCACCCTTCACCACTTCCTAGTGCTGCAGCTGGGAAGAAGAAGTGGTATGATGATGCGGAGTAGGATACTATGATAGATCAACAGCAAATCATTATCATCAGGTCTGTTATCTACAGTAAAATGTACAGCGCAGCGTATAGAGAATGATACAAGATAACGTAGGAGTAATTTGGAGTAGGTATGTCAGCATAGACGGGGACGTTCGCTTATCTTAAAGCAAATAGGGATTAACTAAAATAAAGAGTGTAGTTGTAAAAATGTAGATTGTGAAGTGCTTCCAAAAGTAATGGGACACAGGATAAGCAAGCAGGCCGTGTAGCATGACAACCATATAAAGGGTTTTCTACGGGTTTTGCCGACGAAAGAAAGCTATGTACTTACTTAAAAAATAAATACTAAGACAATTACACAGGGTTATTAAATATTGCAAAGTATGACCTGGGCCTCAAGTCTGCTATTACAATAGTGTCAGAATTGATTTCATAATTGTTGATTTTGACAAGTTTTGTAATCTACTAACATATTTATTTATTTATTGGCGTCATTATGACTTTCCAAGCCAGTGACACTCCATTGAAAGAAATGGCATCTATTGGTAATCTCGTACATGACAAATGAATGACTGTCTTAGGCGGTAATCTGCTAAAATTTTGACCTACCATGAGAACGTCATTGTGCAGTCATTTATTTTACTTCGTTACGAGTATCGTGTTTGTGGAATACAATGATCAACCAATGATCGACCATTATGAATTTAGCAGATTACGAACTTTTAGCAAAATGACAATGGGATCGTGTTGGAATGATGAATTTATAAAAATAGCAGACTTGGGTCCCAGTTGTCAACATTCACGAGTTATCGCTGTGATGAACACCGCACTACTGGTCTGCCGCTGCGGCAGGGCGACACCATTGATGCACAGCATTTCTGCCGTGCTCGGAATGATCTCATATTATAAACTTATATAGAAAATGAATGGGGAACAGTAGTGACGCGGCAGCAAAGACGCGTGCGGCGTTGTTCAGAATCATACTTTAACTGCCTTACTAATAAACGTAATAAATCAGGTGAATAGTTGCACACCGTTTTCTCTCTTTCAGTCATCAGTAATTTGACTTTCGAATGAAGAAGACAAAGCGTTGTGTAACTACGCAGACGCTATACAACGTTTATTAGTAAGGAGGTTAGAGTGTAGAGTCCTTTTGGTTAGAACGCGGAGTCATACATTTTTGAAATTTGATTGTCACTGATATGAGATTACGACTACATTTCGAATGTTTTTAATTATGGCAACAGTCGGTCTATTCTATTCAAATCTCACCATGAAAACTTAAGTGAAGTGAGCTGTCATTCCACCAGCACGCTTATGACACAATAGAAAAGGGATTTGTCGACGGAAGAATAGACAAAATGACAGATCAACAATCACAATCTGTAATTTTGTCTATTCTTGGGTCGACAAAACCCGATTCTATGGTTGTTATGCTGCGCGTGTTGAGCTTAAGAATTAACACTATTGACCAAATTCACAAAATGTTTCACTGTGAGTTTTTTTTTTCGGGATACCTCGGCTGGAAGAGGCATATAGGTATAACTTTTGTTCAAAACAAGAACAAATGTGTTTGAACAGAGGAACAGCGTCAGTCGTCAGTGAAGCATCAAAACGATGACGGACTTTCTCTAACTTTCTCACCGTTGTCGAGCAAATCATTTGTGCTCTGGATATACTTGAATAAAACATCTTGCCTGCATAACGCGAAGGAGTGGGCAGCGATGTATACAAGCATTTTGGTATAACCAATTTAATAATAATACTTGCTCCCACCCGCGTGGTATGTCGATAACAGGGTAGACCGCGAAATTAAAATGTTCTTACCTTGATTGCAATTTGCAGGTCAGGCACTTTTGAACTGTCAAAGAGTCAGTCAGTTAGTCAGAAAGTTGAAGCTAGTTGCCCATTCCGAAACGTAGAACTCTATGGAGAAGAACGGACAAGAAACTCCAAGGATACTCTTTTAAATATAGATATTACAAAATCCTGGGCACATTATTCTTGTTGCTTCTAAATGTGAGAACAATGTAAAAAAAAAAATAAGCCTTGGCAAATAAGAGATGACCAGTCTCAACTGACGGCGCCCGTTCACGAACATGACGCGTGGATCAGCACCATGCAGCTCAACCATTTTGTAGGGAACCGAATGATCCAACACACTCGCCACCAAGACATTTAAGTGAACATGATAATGTATGTTGATTTAAATATGAGTCGCGGCCGTATCAAACATTAATTTATAGAATTAACTACTTTTTATCAACAGACCGTAAATGCTTTTTTTTCTTGGAAAAATCTGTCAATATAAAGTGTATTTCTTCCCACGTTTACCATTTCCTTAAAACTTTCACAAAACTTAAGTTACGGAGATTACAACTAAACGAGAGACAAATGGCTAACATTTGACAGTTGACACTATTAGTGGTGTCAAGTAAGGTGAAAACGATAAATTATCGACATTTATTATCGAATTTAATTTATTTATCGAATGGTCTCGACAGTGTGAAAAATCGTGTCTCAATTATCGAATTTGTTTTGCATTTATCATTTTTTGAATGGTATAAATAAACGCCTAAGTACCTACTTTATTATTATTTAGTACTAGCTGGTGGTCACGTCGCGGTATCGCCAATTTTCGCTCTTCTTTTTCTAAAATAAAAATTAC
The DNA here is from genome assembly GCA_963853775.1 of Xanthia togata. Lineage (NCBI taxonomy): Eukaryota > Metazoa > Arthropoda > Insecta > Lepidoptera > Noctuidae > Xanthia > Xanthia togata. Next base: position 4,848,325 of record OY970818.1, on the reverse strand, counting down.
TCCTTATAACATCAGCTATCTGCAAGTGAAAGTCTCGTCAAAATCGGTCCAGCCGTTTCGGAGATTAGCCGGAAACAAATAGACAGTTTTTTTTTTTTTTTTTTACCGTATATACTTTCATATACATTTTTATTTATTTGTATGTATGTATAGATTTATGTATTAGTAGGATACCTACAATACAAAATCGAAATCGCAATAGAAAGCTAGTAATAATGACTGCCTGGTCTAGTGGTCACAAGTACGACTTCTAACTCTGAGCGAGTGGGGTCTTGAGTTCGATGTCCAAGTCGCAAAAAGTGTTTTCTAGGCACCAAGGTTTTCAATTAGGAAATTCTTAATAACAGTCTGGATATTATAGGCCTGGTTGATGGCAATAAGCTCGTCCCCTATTACATGGGATTTAAATATAAATCGCGTTTTTTTTTTTCATCTTATACCAGCTGTTGGTGGATGACAAGTAGCCTAGATGATTAAAGTGGGAGTAAATAGGTTCCAATTTTTTTATGGCCAGTCAAGGCTCTTCTGAACTCGTCCCACGGTTTCACCCGCATAAGTCTCGATCCCGTGTGAATATCGGGATAAAAAATATCCTGTCCTGACCCAGGTTATGCTCTACCCACCTCACTCAAATGTCTCGCTGATGGTGGCGCGTGTGTTGGATCATTTAGCTCCCTTCAAAATGGTGGAGCTGAATGGTGCTGATCCATGCGTCATGTTCGTGAACGGGCGCCGTCAGTTGGGACTGGTCATCTCTTAAGTTTTAGAATGATTCTTTATTTTTTTTCTTTTTATTACGGACGCTTTTACGAACGTGCACGTCTTTCTGCATTGTTCTCACATGCATAATTTCAAAATGAATGATGTAACCAATATTTTGTATCATTTTTTTTTATTTAAAAGAGTGTCCGTGGAGTTTCTTGCCCGTTCTTCTTCATAGGTACCTACTACGATTTGGAATGGGCAACTAGCTTCATCTTTCTGACTGACCGACCCCTTGACAATTCAAAAGTGCCTGTAAATGGTTTGATTGAAATAAATGCTTTGAGTTTGAGTTTGATGTGCCAAATTTCAGCCAAATCCGTTAAGCTGTTTTAGCGTGAAAGAGTAACAAACAAATTCACTTTGGCATTCATAATAATAAATAGTTATGATTTACATAAAGCACCCTAATTACGTAACATCGGTACGATCAATCACAATCCTTCATGTTGACAGTTCAACAACATTCATTACGTTATTTACGTTGTTGAGCAAACATTTTTCGAACAATATACTATCTTAGAGTACCTCAATGTAAAATAAGAATTAATTCTTAATTAAAAGATAAAATGTTATATTACATGGGGCTGGTACTTGGAGTGACTTCTGCTTAACCCATCGGGAAATACAAGCGAAATGGATACGTTTAAGAAAACTCGTTTAAGAGTTATTTTAAGACAAATCAACAATTTTTCAACCATATGGAACCGATGTTTAGCTCAAAACCATAATCGAATTCCTATTTTGAAATAAATTCAAATATGGAACGATCATCTATCGAGAGGGAGCGAGCGAGGTTGTTGATTTAATTCATTAGCGGAACAGAGACGGCAATAGCGGTGTGCGAATGAGATAGCGACATAACGATGCGTTAAGCGGTTTTCACACTGTCCGGTTGTGTCGTTGACTTTTCACAGATGACGGCTTTTGGTATGAATGATACAGCAACTGCATTTTCTATTCATATGTACTTTCTGAGTTTATCTTGGACTTTACTGACATCGATGAAGGAAAACATACAGAAACCCACACCCTAATTACGTAACAATCTGTTTCATTTTGACAGTTCAACAATATTCATTGCGTTATTTACATTGTTTAGCAGATACATTTTTTCGAAGATCTGAATTGCTTCGAAAAATTGATAGATTGGCAACATCCTTCAAAAATGATTCTGATTATGATTGATCGTGTGTTACGCAATTAGGGCGCTGGCCCTGCAGTGAGTGCAGTCTCGACACCGATAGCGATCGCTATTCGGTCGCATAGCGATCGCTATCTATGTCGAAATAGATAGAGAGGCTTGGGCCTGGAATTAATTAACCTGGACTTATATTACCAATGCTCGTGCCTTCTCTTTATGAGAAGACGTCTGCCTTGCAGCGGTACAATAATAGGGTGGTATTATAATTTATAAGGCTAGAGACAGCCAATTACAGAAAAATGCAAAAAAAAAAAACGCGCGTGAAATCGTAGCTTATTGGCGTAAAAGCGTATATTTTAGAAGTGCCATATTACATCTTAGTGGAATGTCATCATCATTATTTCAGCCGAAACAGTCCACAGCTGGACATAGGGCTCTCCCAAGCACCGCCACCTCGCCTGGTTATGTGCTTCTCGCATCTACCCGCTAGATGCGAGAAGCACATAACCGTGGTCTTTACAGGGTCATCTGTCCACCTTGTGGTAGGCCTTCCAACGCTACGTTTTTTGGCGGAATGTAACTATTTTAAAATCAAAAGTGTATAGGGTTCGGAACATAAAGGGCTTTGGCACGCACCAACTGTAATTTTACAATCTTTTTTTGAAAATTCTTTGCTTGAAAAATTCGTCTGCTCGTCGATGTAAATCACGCAATGAATGTTTTTGAACTGTCAACATGAAAGGCTTTGCTGTGTGTTACGCAATTACCCCGCAGCACCGTTATTGCGTATCACATTCTGAAGAAAATTCATAATCCATTCCTTCATAGGTTTGAAATATTCGTCTGGTCAGCAACGTAAATAACCCAATGAACGTGGCTGAACTGTCAAATGAAAGACATAGTGATCAATTGTCATTTTAAGCATGTTACGCAATTATCCCGCTGTCAATCTTTAAGCAAAATCTAAACGTAAAATCGACGTGCCTTTTCAAAACAATATCAGAAGATCAGAAATACTCAGAACATAAAAAGTAAAAACATTACAAAAACAAAAAAAAAGCAGCTCAACTCAACCATTCCACGCATTGTCAATCTCGACGTCAAAACTCAACAGTGTGTAACCCTCTTAACACCGAATGAGTGAAAGGCACCGGCGAGCGTGCGAGACAGACATACGTTACTATCCCACGCTAGACAGGGACAGCGACAGTCTGTTGACGTAGTAGTAGATGAGATAAGGGGCTATCAGCAGTTTCGAGCGCGTTCCAACTGTTTTTTTTTACTTGAATACTTTTGTGACGGCTTTTTGTGGCAAGTGCACGGTTAGTGTGGTGTTAGATTGTTACGAAATCGAGGTGTTTGGGAAATGTGGGAAACTTGATTTCTTTAATGCAAGTTCTATAGCATTGTTATCGGACATTTCTCAAGGTCGACGCTGAAATAATTAAACGTACCTAATCTATGTTCATAATTTAAAATCTGACTCAAATTATTAGCAAAATAGTAGATTGTTTATCAACAATGCCAGCGAATTCGATTGCCAGTATGGTTTCTTAAATTTATGCTTCCATTTAGAATCACCAATAGTAATAGAAATCCTTTAAAACTGCTTGACCTAATCAAAACTAAGTTTATCCATCAGTCAGTCTGGCTTGAAATATCAAGATTACTATCTTAGTTCCACGATTGTCAGCGATGAACTTGAAACAGTTCTACACATTCCACTCGCCCATCCGCTCGCCTAACAACTTGCCTCCGACAATGACAAGATGCAAACGCGGCACGAGCCGAACGCACACATAAGGACGTTACATCGCACGCACACAGACGAAAATTATTATTATTACACCACGCGACAGATAGATAATGCTGTAAGTGAAAAATGTTTTCTTGCGAGAAAAGTGTTTTAAATGTGATTAAATTGAAATTATTTAAAAATAATAAATAATTGTTGGAATTAGAGTTTAGACCAATCAGAATATTTTTCGTATTCAGCCTAAAAAATGCCTCAGGTAAGTGAAAAATGTTTTCTTGCGAGATGTTTTAAATATGATTAAATTGAAATTGTTTAAAAGTAATAAATAATTGTTGGAATTAGACCAATCAGAATATTTATCGAATTCAGCCTAAAAAATGCCTCAGGTATTGAGTCCGACTTTGTATTATTTTTTTTTAAATTGTGCATTAAGTTTTAATAATGTAAACTAATATTATAATGAGAAAAGATTTGATTTTTGTATGTTTGTTTGTTACTTTCACGCTAAAAGGGTGGAACAGATTTGAATGAAATTTGGCACATGGTAGACCAAGACCTAGGTTAGGACATAGGATACTTTTTATCCCGATATTCCCACGAGATCGACTTATGCGGGTGAAACCGCGGGGCGCAGCTGGTAAGAAATAAATACAATAACACTAACCCGTGAAGAGACTCCCAAAACATTGTTTTATTTATTTTGTTATCTACAACTAGCTGCTGCCCGCGGCTTCGCCCGCTTGGACCCTAATTATTTTTGAAAAATAAAAATCCTTATAACATCAACTATCTGCCAGTGAAAGTACTGTCAAAATCGGTCCAGCCGTTTCGGAGATTGGCCGGAACAAACAGTTTTTTTTTTTTTAATTGTTTTATTTATTTATATAAGTACCGTTTATAATTTCATATGCATAGCTTTGACACTTAAATTTTATTTTTTTGTATAGAAGAAAACGCAATATCAGGAATTTTATTGTATACATAGTACCTATTTTATTTTAAATCTCGTCTTATGACAGAGACATGGCGCATGCATTGGGAGTTTCATTTTCCCAGTTATTTTTTCTAATTTTACCACTTTTTATGTCAAAAAACCTTAACCTCATTTGAATACTTACTTAAATTAATTTTGAACACCTTTTATCAGACATAAGAATTTCATACTAAGCAGACATCTATACAACTGTCAAGATATCGCTGCGGTCTATCAATAAAAAATCACTAATTTACATACACGAAATTAATCTGCCTAGCCTTTTCCCAACTGTGGGGTTGGCTTCCACTCTAACCGAATGCAGCTGAATACCAGTATTTTACATCGAACGACTGCCAATCCACAACTCAGTCCAGTTACTGGGTAACACGATACCCCTTGGTAAGACTGGTTGTCAGACTTTGGGCCTAAACCCGTAACAGACGAACCGTAACGACTGTCAAACATCTACGAATGGCAGCCGCGACCAACGGCTTAACGTGTTTTCCGAGTCACGACTCAATATGTAATGGATGATGGTCATCCATCCAGGAACCTGCCGCGACAAGTGTAGCTTAACTTTCAATCGACTGTTATTATTACGCCACGAGTGAAAAAAAAAGTAAAAAAAAAGAATAATAATCAAAAAATTCACTTATCACCTTACCCCGATGCGTCGTGCGCCGTTGAACTCACACACACAGGTGCACGATTCTCGTGTGTGTGAAGAGTGAAGACAATAAAATAGGTAAGTGTGAGTGCGATGTCTAGATGTATACCGCGGCCGCACAGTTATGATACTTGCAAGTGGGATTATTTTAATAGTAATGGGGTAAAGTTTTTGGGCAAAATAATACTACGGGATAATATAAAACATTACGCGTGCATGCCCCAAAGGGGTTGGCAGAAGTGTATCGTAGTCAAACACACGTTTATAAGGTAACAATTTGGCTTTGATAGCGCCTAGTATAGTTTTCTAGCGTATACGAAAATGTGTGACCGTTTCCAGTAATGCTAAGCTGAGTAGTGGAGCGAGTAAGATGTGCTATGAAGATGCGCCGCTGCGAGCTAGCTGTGCGAGGAAGATGCGCGGCTCCAGCTATGCGATTAGAGTTGCCAGGACCAAAAATAGAAAAGCTGGACACAGAATCATATTTAGCCGGACATTTTGCCCTGAAAGCCTGAAAACGGTAAAAAAAAAAAAAAAAATTATTACTGTTATTTTTTTTTAGTCAGTAAAGGCGAAAGTTTGTGAGTGTGGTATGTTTGTCTCTTCTTCACGCTAAAACTACTGAACGGGTTTGGATAAAATTTGGCACACAGATAGTTTATAACCTGGATTAACACATAGGATACTCTTTATCCCGATATTCCCACGGGATCGAAACTTATGCGGGTGAAACACATTTTGTTCTTAATGAAGTCGGTAATTTGTAACTTGTTCACATTGAAAGTAATTAAAACAATCAATAATCAGGGTTGTTTTGGCGAGGCGGGGTTGACCAAAAGCCTGAAAAAAGCCGGACAGGCCAGACTTGTGTATATTTGGCCGGACACGATTGTAAAAAGGACACCTGACAACCCTAAATGCGACGCATCGACAAGCGAATCGTCCACAGCCAGCTGAACTAAGTTAGTTTGTATAGTTGAGCCAGTCTTTCATACATTGGCGTCCACCGCGGTGTATGAAGCACGAGAAACTGGCTCAACTATGGAAACTTACTTAGTTTAACTGGCGGTGAACGATTCGCTTTGTAGCCTAGTTTAGCTGGCGGTGAACGATTCGTTTGTAGCCTAGTTTAGCTGGCGGTGAACGATTCGTTTGTAGCCTAGTTTAGCTGGCGGTGAACGATTCGTTTGTAGCCTAGTTTAGCTGGCGGTGAACGATTCGCTTTGTAGCCTAGTTTAGCTGGCGGTGAACGATTCGCTTTGTAGCCTAGTTTAGCTGGCGGTGAACGATTCGCTTTGTAGCCTAGTTTAGCTGGCGGTGAACGATTCGCTTTGTAGCCTAGTTTAGCTGGCGGTGAACGATACGCTTTGTAGCCTAGTTTAGCTGGCGGTGAACGATTCGCTTAGTAGCCTAGTTTAGCTGGCGGTGAACGATTCGCTTTGTAGCCTAGTTTAGCTAGCGGTGAACGATTCGCTTTGTAGCCTAGTTTAGCTGGCGGTGAACGATTCGCTTTGTAGCCTAGTTTAGCTGGCGGTGAACGATTCGCTTTGTAGCCTAGTTTAGCTAGCGGTGAACGATTCGCTTTGTAGCCTAGTTTAGCTGGCGGTGAACGATTCGCTTTGTAGCCTAGTTTAGCTGGCGGTGAACGATTCGCTTTGTAGCCGGTTGCAAGAGACCAAGAGCGCTCTGGGAGCTATGCTGAACTAACTTAGCTTAGCTCTTGGTCTGCTACCAGCTTCAGGAAGGGCACTCAGTACCCTTATCACGTAATTCACTTTGAAACAAATTGCTAATCCATTGCTGCATAAGTTCGAAAAAACATCTGCTCAACAACGTAAAAACGCAATGAATGTTGTTGAACTGTCAAAATGAAACAAATTTGACGTAATCGTTTACGAAAATGTGTTGCGTTTAGCTGCTCTGCACATAGAGCTACACTCCCATCCATAGCTCGCTTCCTTCCATATAAAAAACATAGCTAAGTTGAATACGTTTCCACCAGTGCTTATGATATGTGGACGAAGAACTTCATATCTAAGCAGTTTGAAAACAAAATACCGTGACCACGATGCCCATATCTGTTACCGCCCTGGTTTTATAGCGGCCGAGCGCTGCAAGCAGAAATAGTCCTTACGGTGTGTAGATATTGAACTTCTTCGATGGTACGCTGATTCCACGCTCTGGTGGAAAAGCAGCCTTCGTCTTCTTTTCGTGTGGTTAGTGACAAACCTGGTGTCAGAGTTTTAAAGCCGCCCACGGGCCTCTGACTTGGCATCACATGCCGTCGAGAAATATCTCTCAGGCATGCCGGTTTCCTCACGATGTTTTCCTTCACCGTTTTTGAGCAAGTGATAATTATACAATACGGACATGAATCCGAAAAGTCAGAGGTGCGTGCCTTGGGTGCGAACTCGAAACCTTGGCAGTCCGAAGGTCACACCAGTAGACTGTCACTGCTGCAGCTGCGGTTGCGAAGAACCGATGGACGGTAGACCAGACGAGCTATTACAATAGTGTCAGAATGGTCTATCATCGATTTCATAATTTGTTGATTTTGAAAGTTTGGTAATCTACTACTTAATATATTGACGTCATTACGACTTTCCAATGGTCAGCCACTGACGCTCCATTGAAAGAAACGGCATCTATTGGTAATCTCGTACATAATGACAAATGGGTGACTGACTTAGGCGGTAATCTGCTAAAATTTTGTCAGTTCCTTTGATCAGTGACCTACCATTAGAACGTCATTGTGCAGTCATTTCTTTTAATTCGTTACGAGTATCGTGTTTGTGGAATCCAATGATCGACCATTATGAATTTAGCAGATTACGAACTTTTAGCAAAATGACAATGGGATCGTGTTATTCGTGTTGGAATGACGAATTCACAAAAATAGCAGACTTGGGCCCCTGGAGTGGAGACCACGTACCCGGCGGCAAGCGTAGTGTGGGCCACCCCCCAGCCCAGATCTGATGAATACCTACAAATGGTTCACTCCGCATTTTAGGTATGAAGCTACAAGTAGGTCCGCGACGAGCTCGACTTGTCGGGCCAATTCAGTGAGCTTAACGTAGTCAGAAGATATAAGAGTTACGCGATAGAAAGAGAGGCGACTTCTAGGTGAATATAACTGTAGGTAATTAGCGCTGTGCGATCTGAATAGCACTTTATTGTGTCGTTGCAAGAGTCGCTTTTTACTCAAATGATTCTGTGCCCCCAGCTAGATGGACCAACAACCTTAAGGTGGCTGGGACTGATTGGGTGCGAGGTGGAGGACAGGGTGTTGAGGCGCAGTCTGGGAGAAACCTATTTCCAGATAAGGACTGCGATAGACTTGAGTTGATTGAAGGGTTGCCATAGTTTATGTGCGGCACACCATCGTTCGCCAGTTATGTTTAAATCTTCTTTAAGAGATTCCTGACTCCAGCACCTTAATTATTGCGTTATTGCCATCACAATCCCAAGGGTTTGAAGGAAATTCCTAATCCATTGCTTCACAGGTTCGAAAAACGTAAATAACGCAATACACCTGGAACGACGGTTTTTATGAAAATTAACGCCAACTATTGGCACCACTCTGACAAGAAGTGTTCAATTTCCACGGATGAATATAAAATTCATAATGACGTTCATCTTTCGTTCATCATTCAGTCACGACTGAAGAAAATATAGGCACTTTGGACACTTGGCTTGGACCTTGTCAGTGCTAGTGAACGTCATTTCAGAAATCCCTCATTGCAATCAATTGTCAGTTTATGTGTTATAGTTCGATTCAAATTTAATGGCGGCTCGGAAGTTAGCTGCTCGCTGCGCAGTACCCCACCCCTCACCCCCGCTGACCCATGAATTTGTTACTGCGCAGCGACTCGCCTCGTGTTCCGACTGTTCCGAGCCGCCATTAAGTTTGAATCGGATTGTACACAAGTACTCCACTGGTTGTTTTTGAGAATTACGTAAAAGATTTTTCTGCATGGACATCCAACCCAGGACCTCACACTCAGCAGACGCGCTTGCGACCACTTAACCCACGTACGAAGCAGTAAATTTTATAGAAAAATTTGCAATTATACTCGTATTTTCCTGTTACTGAAACATTTGTTTTTGAATTAAAGAAAAAATTTTTTTAATTAAGGAAATTCTGCCAACTATCGGGGTTTGTTACTTGGTGTGATGCCATTGGAATACTTTTCTTTTGAAAACAACAACATCACGCCTGTATTCCCCGAAGGGTTAGGCAGAGGTGTACCTATAGTACATCCACATTTACCCAAGTCTACTATTTTTATAAATTCGTCACTCCAACACGATCCCATTGTCATTTTGCAAAAAGTTCGTAATCTACTAAATTCATAATGGTCGATCATTGGTTGATCATTGTATTTCACAAACACGATACTCGTAACGAATTAAAAGCAATGACTGCACAATGACGTTCTCATGGTAGGTCACTGATCAAAGGAACTGTCAAAATTTTAGCAGATTACCGCCTAAGTCAGTCATTCATTTGTCATTATGGACGATATTACCAATAGATGCCATTTCTTTCAATGGAGTGTCAGTGGCTGACCATTGGAAAGTCATAATGACGCCAATATGTTAGTAGATTACCAAACTTGTCAAAATCAACAATTATGAAATCAATGATAGACCATTCTGACACTATTGTAATAGCAGACTTGAGGCCCTGGCCTGTTTAGGGTCGCGAATCATATTTTAATCAACATACAAACTGACACTGACCATTTTATTGCAAAAAACTTAAGGAAATTTGAATTTCGCGGGGTACCTTATCCCATTCCCACTTAACCTGCCTATTTACTTTGGTACTCGAAGAAGTTTTGAAAAGGACTAAGAGACTAAGAAAAATATGGCTGCTCTTACAATTACTAACTTCTTTCCGCGACTTCGTTCGCGTCATCGAAGTCGTAAGACGCACAAAATACTAAAATAACAGCCACATTTTTATATAACTCCCTCGGCCCCCGACCCACTGCGTCGCATCGCATCGCCCGCCCGCGCTATTATTATCAGAAGCAATTAAAAATGAACAAAAATTTAATATATTTATAAATAAACTAAAACAATACCTAATCCATAAATGTTATGGATAATATTAATGAATATTCGAATTATAAATTAAATGAATAATTAAAAATGAATAAGTACGAAAAATAATAAATAAAATTTAAGTGGAAGTGGGTAGTAGAAAAGCATTTATATTTTACTTTTTTCAAATAATAATATAATATTAGCCCTCTTCCTCTATCCTATCTTGTTGTGCCCGACAGGGTCCACAATGATCTAAAATTATGTATATTTTATAATGTAAAATGCAATTAAATAAATATTGAGTATTAAGTATTTGATTTCGAGAGGAGCCCGTGGCTAAGTAATAACTGCCGCACTGGTCGATCCATGAGGTTAAGCTACGCTTGCCAGGATTGGTCTGTGGATGGGTGACCATCTTTACATAACGAGACTCCTCCGTGCCTCGGAAAGCACGTTAAGCCGTTGGTCCCGGCTGTCGTTCGTGGATCTTTGACAGTCGTTACGGGTCGTCAGAAGCCCGAAAGTCTGACAACCAGTCTTACCAAGGGGTATGTATAACCCAGTAACTGGGTTGTGGAGGTCAGATAGGCAGTCGCTCCATGTAAAATACTAGTATTCAGCTGCATCCGGTTAGACTGGAAGCCGACCCCAGTATAGTTGGGAAAAGGCTGGGCAGATTGATTGAGTATTTGATTTCGCTTAGCGTAAGAAAATCCGGATCCACCTTAAGTCCCATATAATAGGAGGCGAGACTATTGCCACATAACCCGGCCACAAATCCAGACTCCGAGCTTCCATTACTGGCTGCTACTGAGGAATTCCGCCTAAAAGAACACAATAACACTGCACGACCTGGGAATCGAACCCAGGACCTCATGCATCAGCAGTAGTGCTTACCACTTGACCAACGAGTCAGTCATTATTAACCGTCTTCAAAAAAAGGAAGAGGTTCTCAGGTTGCATTTTTGAAGTATTTTATCCTAATTTTAAAAACTCCTATAAGCTAATGTGCAACATTAATAAGCAAAAAATAACGGGTTGCACTCCGGGAGTGCCGGCAGAAGTGAAAACTTGAATATTAACGTTGTGCATTATTGATATTTTGGAATGGTTAGGGAATCATTATGCACCGGTCTACTCTCCCTCCGTCTTACGAATTTTCGATCAGGTCACGTGTCCTGACGCGAGTTCAATTTTTTTTACCCATCACAAAAAAGTGCACAACGCTGCTAACAAAGTTTTCACTTCAAAAAAATATAATGTAAAGAATCAACATCACTAATTCACTACACAACCTTGTTTACACAAGTATAAACTTACATAATTAATGTTCGGTATATGAACAAATACACAGAGACACACATACAAACAATATTGTTAACTGTATGTGCATGTGTAGCAGTCTTAGTTTAGGAGTAAATTTGAAGATTTTGAACAACATATCTTCATGACACGTCGCTGTGGGCTAGCAGAGGAATCGGTTGCCTTTGAGACAATTGATGACGAAATAAAAACTTTTTCACAAAAAATGAAACCGACTTTCAAAAAAAAACACTGAAAAGTGAAAAATAACTTTGATTTCGGAAATCGGTGTCTTGGGTTTTTTTTGCCACCGACTTCCGAAATCCAAGTTATTTTTCACTTTGTAGTTTTTTTTTTAGTCGGTTTCATTTTTTGTGAAACAGTTTTTATTTTTCACTTTTTAGTTGTGATACCTACACAAAACCCCCACATTTTTTTAAATACCAACTAAATTACAGTGACAGGAACTATTAGAATATCGTCCACATATACTAGGTGGGAAAAATATGTATTATTTAAGCTATCTCAAAAATCCTTTATCAGATCTTGACCAAATTTATATGGGACCATTTCTGAAGTATCCACCAGGTACCAAACCAAAAAAGAATCATCAAAATCAATTCATAATTGGCGGAGTAATCGCGTCTCAAACATACAAAAAAAAAAAAAAAAAACAACCGAATTGAGAACCTCCTCCTTTTTGAAGTCGGTTGAAAATATGTAATATACTGCCTCATTCATCTAGTGGTCGCAAGTTCTACTGCTGAGCATGAGGGTTCGGTTCGATTCCCGGGTCGGGTAGCGTTATTGAGTTTTTCCATCTGTAATTTCTCAGCAGCAGCCCGGAGTCTGGATTTGTGCCCGGTTGATGGCAATAGGCTCGCCCCCTATTACATGGGACTTAAACATAACTGGCGAAATGTGGGTATACCTACTACAGCCGGTCTATTCTGTAATAATCTCACGGTGAAAACTTGGGTGAAGTGAACGTGAAGTGAGCTGTCATTCCAACTGCTGCTAGGGACTGACACCTCACTCCGAGCTCACTTCACCTATGCTTTCACGGTGAGATGGTTACAGAATAGCACGGCAGGTACACCTCTGCCCAACCCTTCGGGGTAACAAGGCGTGATGTTATGTGTCCATCTGGCATTTCTCAGTAGCAGGCCTGAGGCTGGATTTGATTAATACTTGCGATAAAATCCTCCTAATCATCGTTTAGCGGGGTAATGGCATAACACACTTACAATAGCATTGGGTTTCATTTTGACAGTTCATCAACATTCATTGCGTTTTTTACGTTGATTTGCAGACAAATTTTTCGAACATATTCTATACAGGGCAACTTTATAATTTTGTTTTGTGAGAGGAGCTCGTGGCTAAGTAATAACTGCCGCACGGGTCGATCCGTCAGGTTAAGCTACGCTTGCCGGGGTTGGTCTGTGGATGGGTGACCATCTTTACGTACCGAGACTCCTCCGTGTCATTCGTGGATCTTTGACAGTCGTTACGGGACGTCAGAAGCCCGAAAGTCTGACAACCAGTCTTACCAAGGGGTATCGTGTCACCCAATTACTGGGTTGGGTAGGTCAGTTAAGCAGTCGCTCCATATAAAATACTGGTATTCAGCTGCATCCGGTTAGACTGGAAGCTGACCCCAGCGTAGTTGGGAAAAGGCTAGGCAGATGATGATGTTATATAATTTTGTTTATAATATTGTAAGTTACGACAACGTTTTGTGTGCATGCCGAGTTTACCTATAGGTGATTGTTACACTTTATTCTGATTTGTTGTTGCTATATTTATATTTATGGAGCAATGGATTAGCATTCGTAAATAAATACTAACACAAAGTTGATAAGTTTGTTGTAGGTACTAACCAGTGGACCAATGTAGTCAAATTAAATAAATAATAATAATAATTAGCAATAACCTTCAAAATCTTTCAGATAGTGATTGATAGTGTGTTACACAATCAGGGCAACCGTTGAAACCGTTTTTGAAATACCGGTTAACACTGTTTATAAAACCGTTATATGTAATCGATTAACCGGTTACCGGTTAAGTATTATAGAGAATAGAATTTTAAAACTCACGCTAACCTGAATTTACCGGTTTTACTCATACGTGCGTATTCGTGGCATCGAGCGAGAGCTTTGTTGTTGTAGGTGTAAATGGCGTAGTACTAGTAAGTAGAACTCGTTTTTAACTGGGACCGTTTATAAATTACGTTACAGGTATCGAAGAATTTTGGTTACTTCTACGACTAAGGTTACCGCTATCTAGGTAACCAAGAAGAAACATGTTACCTCATTAATGTTACCATTACACACATACAGGCGATGCGCCCTTTGACTAACACAACAGCCGACGGTACGTGTGAGATAGAGTTAATTTTCATTTCGGTAACCGGTATTGATACTGTTTACATTAAATTTAAGGCTACGTTTAAAAATACCTGTAAAATATAAATGTTCTAACCGAAACAATACCCGTATCTTAGTTGAAGTCAAATTTTAATCATAGCGGTTTCAGTCCGTGGTATAAACCGTCGAAAACTGTGGTCGAAACTCAAATTAACTGGTTAATTTCGTTCAACAAAATCGGAATTTGTAAAATAAAATTGTTTCACCCATTAACCGGTTAGAATACCGGTAACCGAAACCGCATTCTAGCTTTCTCATCTTCCACAGAAAAATGATTTTAAAGCATAAACATTTTTTTTTATTATGAAATCATTGGGTCATTGGGGTCTGCTTTTTTGTCGCGAATCGCCCCATGCCTCTGGGGCAGGTGTAAGCGGCAGGTTCGATGTTATCACCCTACCGGCTGCATGACCTTGCATTATCTGCCTCACGTATCGACACGGAACTATATTAAAATAGATTATCCTCCCGTTGTGAAGATACAGGGTCATATTAAATTACGTAGCGAAACTCCGGAGACGTGATAACAATATTTTAAACCCGACAAAAAAAAAAGTGAGGTCAAAAATAACTATTTTATTTTACAGTTTTTGGAAAACTTACAGCTAGACACTTTTGCACGATTGAGAGTAACAATATAAGCCAAAAATAAACGACTTCCAAAATAAAGCTTTATTTCGGAAGTCGGTGTCTTTGGTTTTTTGCTACCGACTTCCGAAATAAAGTGTCACGTCTTTAAATTGTTGGTTCCAGGACATGCTCGTTTCATCCTCACGATATTTTCAATGCCTGCTTGGGATCGAACCCAACACCACCATTATAAGCTGTTTACTATTTATATCAGCGTTTTACTAGTATTTAAGTAAAGAACTAGCTGAAAATATGTCTTCAAAATAGATTCTGAAGAGTATCTAAAGTAAGAATAATAATACCAGCCTATTACTGTCCCACTGCAGTGCAAAGGCCTCTTCTCATACACAGAAGGCACCAGCACTGATCACCACGATACCTCAAGACGAGTTGGCGATTTCAAACTTATATTTACACACATTTGGATACTCACGGTACGGCTGGTAAATAAATTCAACGAGCTATGGAACGAGCTATGCTTGGAGTCTCTCTGAGGGATCGAATCCAGATCGAGGTGATCAGGCAGAGAAACAAAGTTGTCGACATAGATTACAGAATAAGCAAGCTGAAGTGGTAAGGGGCGGGCCATATTAGCCGTAGAACCGATGGGGTAGACGTTTTCTTGAGTGGAGACCGTGAATCGGCAAACGTTAGGTAAGATGCCCTCAGGCTAGGTGGAACTGAATGGCGTGCTGTTGGAGAGGCATATGTCTGGCAGTGGACTTCTATGTGGTGATTAATGTGATGATGATGTTTTACTATAAGCTCAGGGTTTCGACTCCAAGTCCAGTCCAAAGTCAAGACTCCAGTCTAAACTCAAACTCAGCATTTATTTCAATTAAACCATTTCCAGGCACTTTTGAACTGTCGAGGGTCATTCAGTGTTGCCCATTCCAAAGCGTAGGTTCCTATGGAGAAGAACGGGCAAGAAACTCCACGGACACTCTCTCCACTGATCCATACGTCATGCGGGCGCCGTCAGTTGGGACTGGTCATCTCTTAGCTGCCATGGCTTATTTTAATTTATTTTAAGTTTTTGAATGATTCTTTATTTTTATTTTTTATTACGGACGCTTTTACGAACGTGCACGTCTTTCTGCATTGTTCTCACGTGCATAATTTCAAAATGAATGATGTAACCAATATTTTGTATCAAATTTTTGATTTAAAAGAGTGTCTGTGGAGTTTCTTGCCCGTTCTTCTCCATAAGTACCTACTACGCTTTGAAATGGGCAACTAGCTTCATATTTTTGACTGACCGACCGCCCGTTGACAATTCAAAAGTGGCTGTAAATGGTTTAATTGAAATAAAT
Organism: Xanthia togata; assembly: GCA_963853775.1. Classification (NCBI taxonomy): domain Eukaryota; kingdom Metazoa; phylum Arthropoda; class Insecta; order Lepidoptera; family Noctuidae; genus Xanthia; species Xanthia togata. The sequence goes on along the minus strand of OY970818.1, from coordinate 4,832,297 downwards.
GCTTTGAGTTTGACTCTTTTAAATCATAATATTGTTACAAAATATTGGTTACATCATTCATGTGGAAATTATACATGTGAGAACAATGTAGAAAGATGTGCACGTAAAAAGCGTCCGTATAAAAATATAAAAACAATTCAACAATTAAAATAAGCCGTGGCAGTTAAGAGATGACCAGTCCCTACTGACGGCGCCCGTTCACGAACATATCGCATGGATCAGTACTGTTTAGCTCAACCATTTTGAAGGGAACACACACGCCACCACCAGCGAGACATTTGAGTGAGCATGACGTACTCTCAGGGTACATCAAGTCAATGAAAGACGTACCCAGTAAATGGTAGCTTTATAGAAGGTACATGCTCACAGTGCAACCCAGGAATCGCATGGGAATCTTAGGACCTAATGCTCAACAGTTTCGCTTGTAACCACTAGACAAATGAAGCCGTCGTTGTTTTCAAAACTATGGTAAAACATCATAACCCTTTTGGCTTGGCTGTAGTCGAGTAAAAATTGAGTACCTATAAGTAGAATTTCTCAAAAATAATCCCCGTAGATACTACATTCATCGATTTTTCATTTCTATGCCAATTTGAGACAGATATATACCCCTGCTCCGTGTGCGAGAAAGATAGTGTATTTATTATAATAGGGGTGACTTTACGCACCCTTCACTCAGTAACTTGATGTCGATTTTTGAAATCAATATTTCTCTTATTGATTTAAGTAATGTTTAAAGTTTTTGAGAATATATGTGTATCTATCTTTACATTCCTTCATAAAAACCGGCCAAGTGCGAGTCAGACTCGGGCACGAAGGATTCCGAATCCTTCGTGCCCGTGCATCAAATAGCAAAAAAAAACATGTCGGTTGTATGGAGAGCCCCGTTAAAAATTTATTTTATTCTGTTTTTAGTTTATGATGTTATAGCGGCAACAGAAATACATCATCTTGGAAAATTTCAACTGTCTAACTGTCACGGTTCATGAGACAGACGGACAGCGGAGTCTTAGTAATAGGGTCCCGTTTCAGCCTTTGGGTACGGAACCCTAAAAAACAATTGCAGTGCGTTAGCCTAGTAAAAACTAGAAAATGGCTTGACCTAATGTGATGAAACTTTGGTAAATTGTTGTGTGCGCCCCGGAGAAGGTTCCTCTAACAAAAAATTACAAAGGTTTTGCAACGCATTCTGGGCATTAGCTAGTACATATATAAAAATCAATTGCTGTGCGTAAGTCTAGCAAAAAGTCGAAAATAGCAGACGACGGATTTTTTTTCCCCTACTTACTAGGGTGGTTTAGGAAAAAAAAAATAGTAAACAGCCGAAAAAATATTAAGTTGAAATTTTTTTCTCACGTGGTACAGACGCCAGAACATCAACCTACCCGAAATTGACAAATTTCCCCAATCAACTTTGAGCCTTATACTTTGGTGATAAAGTTGAAAATCTATTAAAGAAATTTGACAGATTGTAGTAGGTTGACGTGCTGGCGTCTGTACGAAGTTCATCGGGTCAATTAAAATTAAAGACGCTTTTTATTTCTGACTGTGTGACCGCGTTGTTCGTCTAAGCTACACAACGGATTTGGATGTGGACCTACTGCAATCGAAAGAATGTAAACAAACATGCTAACTTAAGGCGCAGATACATACCAATGGCCTTGAGTGGTTAGCTTGCGTGATTCAGAGAAATACGCTTGCTAGTTTTTGCGTGATTCTGAGTTTTTTATCCGCGTTAGACCTAAGTTTACAAATTAATTGCACTATGTAATAAAAACATAATCTAAAATATTCACAGATTAAGTTATTAAAAAAATGCTCTAATTTAACATATATTTTTTCCTAATCATTAACACTACTCGTTTAGACGTAATCTTCAGTATAAAATTATGAAAAGTCGGATATCGTCGCCTTAAATTAAAGTTGCGTTTCGTGTATTTCTAAACTCCGCGACGGATTTAGATGTGGTGCTACTGCAATCGAAAGATTGTAAACAAACAAGCTATTTAAATGCTATTTCTCTTATGACATTTAGGCGCTGAGCAGACGATGGACAATTCGGAATCGTGTGGAAATCTAACGCGCACGTAGGATATGTCTTTGGGATTTAGCGTCTAAATTTCAAAGTGAACAGCGTTTAAAGTTAGCTTATTTGTTTACATTATTTCGATTACAGTAGCTGACAATAAAAAATAACAGTAAAAGACAAAAAAAAACTTCTTGCTGGTCTTTTTACGAAGCCTCCGCTGTCCGTCCTTCTGTCATATGGTTGTATCTTTTGAACCGTAATAGGTAGGTACTTGAAATTATCACAGAGCGTGCACTACTATGGCTGCTATAACACCAAATAATAAAAATAAAATAAAGTTAAAAATTGAAGGGGGCATACAAGAAACGTGTTTTTTTTTATTAAAGTATTTTTTTACTGGCGAAATGTTGTTGTAAACTTTTGGGCACACCTCTGCCCAAAGGCACTGCACTGTCTTAAGTAAAACGTACGGTGGTACTGAGCCCTGCGTGTGCGAGTCGGACTCGCACTTGACAATTTTTTTATTTCACAAAAAGAACATAGCTTTATGGTTGGTAGCTGAGCGTGTTTTACTCCCAGATCAGGCAAATACACTAGTATTATTTTATATATTTGCAGTTTTACTGCAAATATATAAAATAATTCAGTATCAAAATTACTTTTACCGACACCTAGTATATTCTATCTTGGTCGATCTACAGTTTAAACAATTCGAAAAAAAAAAAAAACTTAAATGACGTTCTGGCTAATTTAGACCAATAAACATCTATTCATGTGTTACAAAATAACCTAGATTCCTGCCTACACCCGTAACAGCGATCGATACCGCCGGTAAGTACCAGGCACTCATAAGTTACAAGAAGGCAGCGAACGGCGGGCGGTGGGCATTGCCTGCCGCCACCTGTCACGTTGGCCGTGAACTACTAGGGAAGCATAGATACGTCAAATGTCAAAACATTGGACTGAGCTGGGCGGAGATATTGTGAGCAACGGTGGAGAATGATTACTGAGTAATAATAATTGGTGTATTAAAAATGGAATACACCCACAGTCAATAGATTCACTATAAAAAGATTCAGCTAATTATATACCTAATGTCTGTGAGTAACTAAGAAAAAATTAGCTACAATTTTGTCTAACCTTCAAAAAGGTCGGGATTTTTCAAGCGACAAATTATTTGCAAGAGACTGACGAATTAATTCAAACAGCGATGAATTATTTGCTGCCCACAAAAATGATTCCTCTCCAAATCACCAACCATGCATGTTCAAGACTAAATCAATCCCACTAATTAATACTCCAATCAATACCAACAATTTTTCAGAGGAGTGCAAAAAAAATACATTCATTCGGACAAAGTACTAGGAGCGCATAGCCACACAGCAATACCCAGGTGATGCTGACTCGGCCACTGCCACTGATGATAATATTTTTTGTGTAGCTCAGCATTTTTGCAAACCGTACTCGCAGGGGGCACGCGATCGAGGGGATCTCGTATACTGCGATGAAATAATTTTGATCCTTGAGTAATTAAATCATCCGCGATAAACGCTTTTCTCGGCAGTCAAAACTTTTATTGTTGTATAAATCATTTAGAGTTTGTTTGAAATACAATAATGTAGCTCCCATTATAATTATCTATGCAACGACCTTAAAGACCAATAAAACTGTCAAAAAATAATAAAAACATAATAAAACTGTCAAAAATTAATGAATATGACATAAAATTTGACAGGATATCGTGTGATTTGAATGGGAATACGTTTTAACACGAAATATGGTGACAGTTTATATTAAGAAGTTGTCAAATCGGTAATAACGACGTGGGGGTTTCGCATATATTTGTAGTTTAGACATAGATGAATACAGATGGTTCACTGTGAAAAATCATTTAAAGTGACACAAAAGTAAGTGTATTTAGTGTGTGTACTACGACACAATAAAGCGCAATTCCGGTTGCACAACGCTAATTACCTACAGTTATATTCACTTAGAAGTTGCCCTTCTTTCTATCGTGTAACATTTTGAACTTCTAACTTCTGACTAAGTTACACTCACTGAAATGGCCCGACGAGACGGGCCCGCCGATTACTTGTAGCTTCATACCTAAAATGCGGAGTTAACCATCTGTTCATCCGTGGTTTAGAATGAATATTTGTTTCTACAGATGCATGCATGTACAGTGGATATTTTAAATTTAATAATAGTTTTTTTTTAAAGGTTCATTAATAATTTGAATCATTACATTAAAATGCCGTTATATAATTATTATACAACGAAATAATTTGATTACCTTAAAATCGATAGAAAGTCGAGGTCCTTCGACTCCTCTCTCGAACTCTACCTGCCAGTGGCATAGGCAGAGATTTTTACTATTTCTAAGAAGTAGGTAAGTAAATAATCATTAATTTACCAAAATCTTAGTCTAGGTAACCAGTGTTTTTTTTTTATCCTTCAAACTAGGGAAATCCTGTATCTTGATGGATAGTGTTCTTTAAGATACAGGATTGACAAGTATGTATTTAAAATGTTATCAATCCCAACTAATATTACAAATGCGAGTGAAAAAGTGAGTTGGTTTGTTACGTTTTCACGCTATAACAACTGCACGGATATAGTTGAAATTTAGCACATGGCTAGACCATGACCTGGGTTAGGACATAGGGTACTTTTTATCCGGATATTCCAACGGGATCGAGACTTATGCGGGTGAAACCGCAGGGCGTAGCTAGTAAGTAAATAAATGAATAGAGAACTTTCTCACGCATCATTTACATTATGTGTGTAAAATTAGAACCATTGCATAAATGCATAATATCTGGAAAAAATAAAGTCGCCATCATAAAAAACCATATCTCTCTCTATCAAAGTACCAAGACCGCAGCGAACCGAGGGGGTTGCAACCACCCCTCGTTCGCCACGTGCTCGCCACCCTCGCGTACATACCTACAGCTATGTACTACTATATACTTAAATATAGGTTAGCTTGTCTGTCACTGTGTGGAGTTGCTAACCACGTTTTTGAACTTACTATAGATATAGCCGGTTGTTCTACTTCGGGGTCGGTAGAACTCTTGGCTGTGTCATTTGTGTACGTATAATTATATACTCACGCCTTTTCCCATGGGGGTGGGTAGGCAGAAACGATAGAAAGCTTCGTGCTACACTCCTTACAACTCCTTTAGGTATATTTCCTCTTATTATAATTTATTTGTAGTAAAGGACCAGAATCAAAGATTTAAAAAGGATGAGAAAAGTCAAAGACAGAAAATATTTATTCCATACTTACTCTGGTTTTAATTAATTGAATAAAACAATGTATGTCATCTGACATAATGCTGAGCTGAGGCCCTTTTGGCATTATAATTTTTGTTTTCTGTTTTTTATTTTTATTTTTAAGGTATATTTATCTACTGTAATGCCCATAAAACCATTTTTTTCCTTTCTTTCAATAAATAAGTTCTTGTATTTTAATAATGCAAAATGTATTTCCCCCCTAGGGTTAATTTACAGCCTCTGGTTAAGTTGTTAACAGATGAAGATCACGATTTGATACAATTCAGAGGATTCCTTGATTGATGGAAAAACGACGACGCGACGTGGTGAAGGTCGCAGGGGGGCCTTGAACTATGTGGCTTAGAAACATTAAATACATTTATTTATTTTCAAAAAGTGACGTTACAGACTTCGCATTTACAAAATACAGAAGTAGTGTCTTAAACATAGGTCGTGGCTCCCAACTAGGATTATACAGATAGTGCAATCCACGACGACGCGCCTCACTCCGCGATTACTGTACTGTAAGCTGTACTTTAGTGCAGTGAGGAGCGGAGTGGGGCGCGTCGTCGTGGATCTATAACCTTTGACTTGGGAGTTAGTTTTTCTCCATTAAAAAAGTCATTACGTATGTTGGTTATTAAAAAATGTAGCTTAAAACAAAAGGCATAAGGCACATTGTAAAAACAAAAAATATCCTGTGTGAGGTACGAGAACCTATGCATATACACTTTTTGTCGTACTGAGAAAGTTCATAAATCAATATGAAAAAGTAACATAGATAGATAGACCTTCAATTTGACTGTGACTTTTCAAGCGATAATTATTGATATTTATGAAAGGATTACTGACTAAATAATTAATAGCCAAGTAAGAAGAGAAGCCACTACTTGTACCTACCACACAGTTGGGTCACTCCGCATTTTTGGTATGAAGCTACAAGTAGGTACGCGGCGAGCTCGACTTGTCGAATTCAGTGAGCGTAACGTAGACAGAAGATATAAGAGTTACGCGATAGAAAGAGAGGCAACTTCTAGTTGAATATAATATTTGGTGAGTTGCACTCACCAAGTGTGCTGAATATAACGTGCGATCATCATCATTTACCAAGCTATTTCCCAACTATGTTGGGGTCGGCTTCCAGTCTAACTGAAGGCAGGAGAATGCTAGTGAAATATGGAAGTTTCGACACTCATAACTTCCAAACCAAATATTTTTTTCCAATTCTGCTTCCATAAAAGGCCAGATAATGACAAGACAAATTTATAGTTTTTTGTTTTGAACGTACACCGTCAAACAGACGAGTAATCACCATACTACGTTTGTATGGAAGAATGACCGACTAGGGTACCATTAATACCAGTATTTTACATGGAGCGACTGCCCATCTAACCAACACAACCCAGGTACTGGGTACCACGATACCACTTGGTGATACAAGTATAACGTGCGATAAGGAACTTCATTCCAATCTTTCTTTTTCGTGTGGTTAGTGACTAACCTGTACCCCCTAATTAAGAGTACGTAAAACACGATTAATCGTAATTTGAATCGTTTCGAAACAAATTGCTTATCCATTGCTTCATAAGTTCGAAAAAAAAATCTGCTCAACAACGTTAATAACGCAATGAATGTTGTTGAACTGTCAAAATGAAACAAATCCGCCCATGGGCCTCTGACTTGGCTTCACATACCGTCGATGCCTGAGAGATATTTCTCGATGTATTCCTTCACCAAGCAAGTGATAATTATACAATACGCACATGAATGCAGTTCGCAGCAGTTCGATGGCCACATCACTAGAGTATCACTCCTGCCCCATTCATTCCAATATGATTAAATTAGTCATCAAGGAATAAACAGCAGCCCCTGATCTTAGTATCTTTTTAATCGGTTGTCCAACCGTCCGTCCGGGGGTTACCGCCTACTACAGACACCTGCAACGCCAAGGGCTCAGCCGACGCGCTACCGACTCTAAAGACTAACTTGAAATGAGTCACGTGCCAGTAATTTTATCGGTCTGGCCAACCATTTGGAGTTATCAAGCGGAGTAACGTATATGTTTTTGTAGCAATTTATATATGAAGGTTCCTATATAAATTGCTACAACAAAAATATACGTTTACTTAAAATGTTCTTTAAGGTGGACTAGATTTGTTACATAAGAACAAATTTCTTAAGGAACAAATCCAACTTAGAAAGATGTTTTAATGATTGTTATTCTGTAAATACATATCTGTTATAGTCGCGAATTATATTTTGATCAAATACAACCTGACAATGACCTGCAAATTGCAAAAAACTTAAGAAAAATTGTATTTCGTGGGCTACAACTGCGGATTCACCTTGAATAAAGGTGCCTTCGAGTTGGTAATGTATTATATTTATATCTTTTAGGACATTGATTGTTGATTTTTTTAACAGCTGCTCTGGTCGATCAAAGGTAAAGCTGTGCTTGCTGCGGTCGGTTCGTAGATGGGTGGCTATCCAGTACATATCGAGATCCCTCCGTGCCTCAGAAAGCACGCTAAGCCGTAGGTCCCGGTTGTCATTCGTACATCTTTGACAGAAGCCCAAAATCTGACAACCAGTCTTACCAAGGGGTATCGTGATACCCAATAACTGGGTTAGATAGGCGGTCGCTCCATGTCAAATACTGGTATTCAGCTGCATCCAGTGAGACTTGCAGCTGACCTCGATATAATTGAGAAAAGGCTAGGCCGATTGATAAACAATGAGTAGAAGCGTATTGTTTTAAACCACGTGGACTTTACTCTTGTCAAAATGGTGTTGACAAACATAGTTTCGAACTAAAAAAAAAAATCATATCTACAGATTTTTCTCACCCAAACCATTATTATTATGTTACTTTCCCTTACACAAAAAATACTTTATAAAAATTTAATTTTTCAAATTCAACCTTCATAATCATAAGTCATAAACTCATAACTTCATACAAAATTAAAAAAATAAAATAAAAATATAACAAAAAAAATATTCATTCGAATTTCGAATCGTTTTGATCGTGGAGCGCGCGGCAGACGACACTCCAGCGAAGTGGAGTTTCAATCTAGCTATGTATCGTCAACTAGTTTAGCGTGACCCCTCGGAGGTAACGGTTGTGGTATCAGCGAGGATCAAGACGTGTTGGGCGAAGCGGTACCGATGTTATACTTAGGTATGTAGGTACGGGGTGGGCAGGTACCGACAGAAAATGTGGTTCATTTGTGTTTAATTATTTTTTTAAGTTTTCTGGATTAAACAATTTATGTTCTTGGGATGGTAGCTAGTGAATTATTTTTATGTGAGATATAAAGAGAATATAATAATATTTAAAATATATTTTTGCTAGTGCCGAATAATTATTAAAAAATTAACATTTTAGAAATCAGTGAGCAAAAGCGAAGCAATAAACTAAAAAAACAGATCAGAAAAAGAAAACGTAAAAAAACATTGCAAGATTTATTTTAATATACCTATGGATGTTTCTTTTACGTAAATTGAATTTTAATTCCCTAACAATAACCTTGCCTTGTTATTTTGAAAACCAAAATAAGAACTACCTACACAAGTTGTTACAAAGATTCCTTTCACCCACATTTTAAACAAACCATGATAGAAGTGTAAACTTATATGAGCCGAGTATACGCGATTCAACGTCACCAACCCGAGCATGACGTTTGAATTTCGTTCACTGTTCAAAAAACTTTCACATAAAAAAAATAACATTTAAAAAAACCTAAATTATTTAATTACGCCCAATATTCTGTCGGTACCAGCTATAAGTACATATTCACCTACATTTATTCGTGCACACACACAGAGGCAGTTTTATGACTCGACTCGAGTCGCACACACACCAGCTCACACCGACACGACTTCGAGCGAGGTACCCACACATACGAAGGCATTTATTTTATTCTTACCGGAGACGGTGAATTTTTGAGATTTTTTTTTGTACAATAAACCGTTCTCGTAGGTTGGTAGAAAAATGTATTGTTCTAAAATATAAATAAATAATATTGCGCCAGTGTCTTCGAAGGGAAAGCAGTAATATTTTTAATTTACTAAGGGCTTTTTTTTAACCTCGACGGGTAAGCTTCTGGCCTGTATCTGACCTGATAGTAAGTGATGATCAGGCCGAAGGTGGAAACGAGCTTCAGCCAGAATCCTCAACCACAGAGGAACTGGCTATCAACAATGCTGTTAACGTTGTTGTTATGGCGACAGACTTAGATAAGATGGTGGTAGCTAGCCAGGCGGACTTAGAACAAGCCCTACCACCAACCAAACTAGTAAATAATGACAGCCACACGGGGTCGATCTTCAAGGTTAAGCAACGCTTGACGAGGTCGGTCTGTGGATGGGTGACCATTCAGTACATATCGAGACCGCTCCGTGCTTCTGAAAGTCCCGGCTGTCATTCGTGGATCTTTGATAGGTCGTCAGAGGCCTAAAAGTCTGACAACCAGTCTTACCAAGGGGTATCGTGTTACCCAGTAACTGGGTTGTGGAGGTCAGATAGGCAGTCGCTCCATGTAATATACTGGTATTCAGCTGCACCCGGTTAGACTGGAAGCCGACCCTAACACAGTTGGGAAGAGGCTAGGCAGGATTTTTACAAAAAAAAAAAAAAACATAACATCACGCCTTGTTTCCCCGAAGGGTTGGGCAGAGGTGTACCTACGAGTATAGTACACCCACATTTCGCAAGTCATGTTTAAGTCCCATGTAATAGGGGGCGAGCCTATTGCCATCAACCGGGCACAAATCCAGACTCCGGGCTGCTACTGAGAAATTTCAGAAAGAAAAACCCAATGACACTTTGCCCGACCTAGAAATCGAACCCAGGACCTTATTATATGTTCAGCAGTAGCGTTTGCCACCACTAGACCAAGGAGGCAGGATTTTTAAATACTAAGTTATTGAAATATCTATATTAGTATAGTAGTTTTAGTTTCATCAAGAATTTCCTTAACTGAGTATGGAAAGATGGCTTCTATGTCGTGGTGCCGAAAAACCAAAACCGTGACCGACTCGCACTTGGCCGGTCTTTATGATTCCAATCGATGCAGTTTCGTAAGTATAAGGATTAAAAAACTCTTCTTGAGTAACTGAGGTACTAGAAAAGCCGCAAACTGCAAAAAATCATTTTCCGTACATTTCGTAGTCATTATCCGTCTTATGATCTTATCTACGATCTTTTAAAACATTAAACCTATTTCTACAATTTAAAAAACTTATTTTTCACTTTGTAGTGTTTTTCTTTGGAAGTCGGTTTTATTTTTTGTTAAAAAGTTTTAATTTTTCACTATTTTGTTGAGGTACCTACACAAAACCCCCATTTTTTTTTTTAAATTAAGTAAAGTAAATTACAATGACAGGAACTCAGACTGACAAGTCATAGGTCTCGACTTCGAACCCAAGGCACGCACCTCTGACTTTTCGGATTCATGTGCGTATTATATAATTATCACTTGCTCAAAAAACGGTGAAGGAAAACATCGTGAGGAAACCGGCAGGCCTGAGAGATATTTCTCGACGGCATGTGAAGCCAAGTCAGGGGCCCGTGGGCGGCTTTAAAACTCTGACACCAGGTTAGTTTACTAACCACACGAAAAGAAGAGAAGATGACAGGAACTATTAGAATATCATCCACATATACTAGGTGAGAAAAATATGTATTATTGAAGCTAACTCTAAAACCCCTCATCAGATCTTGACCAAATTTATATGGGACCACTTCTGAAGTAGGCCCTACCAAACAAAAAAAGAATCATCAAAATCAATTCATAATTGGCGGAGTAAACGCGTAACAAACATACAAAAAAAAAAAATTACAACCGAATTGAGAACCACCTCCTTCTTTTTGATATCGGTTGAAAAGAAATTGTCTTAAGGCGCTACCCCGAGCTAAGTGGCGCCCTCATTGAATAAAAAATCGTAGCATAGCATAGAAAAAAAAATGGAATCTAGGAGTTTGTTACAAAGAGGATAAAGTATTTTTACGTAGTTAAAACAGGACTCAGGGACTCAGGAACAAAAGTGGCCGTTTTTGACACTTTTGCTATCTACTTTGGATACGAAACACCTTGAGTCCTGTTTTAACAACGTAAAAATACTTTATCCTCTTTGTAACGAACTCCTAGATTCCATTTTTTTTTTTTTTTTTCTATGCTATGCTACGTCTTTTTATTCAATGAGGGCGCCACTTAGCTCGGGGTAGCGCCATAACAAAGTCTTGTGAATAACTGCATCGTTGATCTAGTGGTCGCAAGCGCATCTGCTCAGCTTGAAGACCAGGGACGGCAGTCTCAACACAGATAGCGATCTCTTTGCGACTGAATTCGATCGTAGAATTCAGCCGCAAAGTCCTAATGACGTCACGAGACGCGCGCGAAGTGCTTGACAAGCACGTGATTTTGTCGTGCTTGTGCAGCACGTCGCGAGCGTCTTGGGACGCCTTTAAGACTTTGCGACTGAATTCATCGCTAACCACGCAACGCTGCTTAACCCTTCAGTGAATACAGGCGTGATGTTGTGTTGTTGGGTTAAAAGACCAACCCTCACTGAGCTCGCGTAGACTACCGCTAGTTTTCAATCCCGGGATCCCGGCCGTTTGTTCTGACCCCGAAAATCCCGGGACTGTATTTTGCTAATCTCGGGATTTTCGGGATTGCCACAAACAGATTTAAGTTTGCATTCCGTAGTCCGTTGCGCCTTGACAATGACCTTGTCTAGAATATATTAATAGACCAGTCACTTTACTCTAGAGCTACCTAAAACTGGAAGCTAAAAGGCTGGAAAAATGGTCTATAATAAATAGCATTTATTACATAATGACAAAAAAACAGCCCTTTAGATACGACGATCGATACGCACTACACAGGTACAGACCTAATAATATGTTTGCCGTAGAACTTAGATAGAAGACTTCCCCGCTCGAAATACTCTTGAAAACATTTTTTAAGAAATTACTCAAGTTTTTTTTTTTCCATTTGAGCCCAATTAGAAACCACATAGCCTAATCCTGGGACAGACCCGGGATCCCGGGATTACGCATAAAAAATCCCGTAATACCGGGATTGAAAAACATGCTCGGGAACAGCTCGGGATTGTATTCTATAACGGCCCACTCTCTCGCACAGAGAGAAGGCCTGAGTTCCAGCAGTGGGAACATTATAGATACGAAGAACTTCATATCTAAGCAGTTTGAAAACGAAATCCCGTGAACACGATGACCACATCTGTTACCGCCCCGGTTATATAGCGGCCGAGCGCTGCAAGCAGAAATAGTCCTTACGGTGCATAGATATGAACTTCTTCGAAGGTACGCTGATTTTGCTCCGTAGTTTTGAAGAATTTTTTTCTTATCTTTGTATTTTGCCTACAACTTGATGTTAGACCGAGGTCTAACATCAAGCAATACGCAGAAACGTTATCACCCGCCAATGATCAGAACAAAGACCTCGGTCAGAGTGCACACGCGGGGACTTAGGCGGAAGCGATCGCGATTAGGTCCTTATGTAAGACACAGAGATAAAAAGCTTTTTTTATCGGTATTAACGCAAAAATATAATAAACGTAAAATTCAGTTTGTTTGTTACGCTTTCACACTAAAACTGCTGAACCGATTTAGATGAAATTTGGTATATGGGTAGATTATGACCTTGGTTAGCACAAATGATTTTCAAACACTTTTTATTCCGATCTTCGCACGGGATCCACAAAATCGCGGCGATTCGTGATTTCGTGTACTGGATTTTCAACGCTCTGCTTAGCGCCGAGAGTTGAAAATCCAACAGTGTGTTTTTTTAATGCGCTGGGACGAGAGTGCGCCCCAACGCGTTGGATTCTCAACGCTCGGCTCGGCTCGGCTCTCGACATAGAGAGTTGAAAATCCTGTGCGCGATAAAATCCCGCCGCGATATTTTTATGTCCGTGCGAACGTGGGATCTTAGTGCTTGTTCAGAAATCGTACTTGACAAGTGGATGTCAATTTGCAGTGCTACTTAAAAATTCTAATTTTAAATCAACTTACAGATGTCGTTCATTTGACAATATTGAGGTTAATTTTATAATCTCCGTTTGTATGTTTAAGTCCCATATAATAGGGGCGAGCCTATTGGCATCAACCGGGCGCAATTCGAGACGGGCTGCTACTGAGAAATTCCAGATGGAAAAACCGAATAACACTATCATCCATCCAAAATAAAAAAAAACGGGTTGCACTCCGGGAGTGCCGGCAGAAGTGAAAACTTGAATATTAACGTTGTGCATTTTTGATATTTTGGAATGGTTAGGGAATAATTTTGCACCGGACTACTCTCCCTCCGTCTTACGAATTTTCGATCAGGTCACGTGTTCTGACGCGAGTTTAACATTTTTTACCCATCACAAAAAAGTGCACAAAGTCGCTAAAGAAGTTTTCACTTCAAAAAAAGTGGTGAAATATAAAGTTTAAACCATCTAAATACAGGTAAATGTGTTACTAATTTAGTGAGTGAGAATTTACCTGAGCTGAGTTTGTTGTTGACTTTTGGAAAAAACTATCCTCAGATTATTACAGATGTTTCACTCCGCAAAATCATTTAAATAAAGAGCGACTCTTGTTGCGACACAAAAAGTGCAATTCAGGTCGCACAACGCTAATCACCTACAGTTATATTCACCTAGAAGTTGCCTCTCTTTCTATCGCGTAACTCTTATATCTTCTGACAACTTTACGCCCACTGAATTCGACAAGTAGTCGAGCCCAAAGCATACCTACTTGTAGCTTCATACCTTAAATGCGGGTTGACCCATCTTTATATTTCTGTGCTACATCTTAAAAAATATTTTACAATAGGGAAGTTACAGACGCGCTCGCCTCAGCGCCCGCGAAATCCTCTCACTCAAGACGCGCCCTAAAGAAAACATAATGAACTTTGAGCTAATGATAAGAGATTGATAACGAGTATAGACGGCCACCAGACTTTATGGACCGCGGCCTATTGTTTGTGAAAAATCTGCGTTCAATTTTAATAGCTCGTCTTTAATTAATAACAGGCACACGGGCACATTCAGTGCCGGGACCCCACCTCGAGGGTTCACTTTAGCGTAAACTCAATGTCGGTAACCCTCCTAGAGGGTTCACTAGCAATATGTATGGCGGCATGGCGTGTGTGCTCTATAAAAAGTGGATGGATTCGAAAGTGTTAAGCTACTCTTGCCGAGGTCGGTTTGTGGATGGATGGTCTGTGACCATTTATTACATACCAAGACCCCTCCGTGCCTCGGATAGCACGTTAAGCCGTTGGTCCCGGCTGTCAGTCTGATCTTTGACAGTCGTTACGGGTCGTCAGAAGCCCGATAATCTGACAACCAGTCTTACTGAGGGGTATCGTGTTACTCTGTCAAAGTGGGATACAGGGGGGGCCACCGTGCCATGTGCGGGGGGCACCCACCTCCCCAAACGGTACAAGTAAAATAAACTCAAATTGTCTAAATGGACTGTCTTGAAAGCATAATTATCTATTAAGAAATTACTTCAATGATGAACGCTGAAGAAGTAGGGTACTTCTTCTTCTTTTCGTGTGGTTAGTGACTAACCTGGTGTCAGAGTTTTAAAGCCGCCCACGGGCCTCTGACTTGGCTTCACATGCCGTCGAGAAATATCTCTCAGGCATGCCGGTTTCCTCACGATGTTTCATTCACCGTTTTTTGAAGCAAGTGATAATTATACAATACGCACATGAATCCGAAAAGTCAGTGGTGGGTGCCTTGGGTTCGAACTCGAGACCTGTGACTTGGCAGTCCGACGGTCACACCACTCGACTATTACTGCTATACTACTATATCTAGGCTACTACTATTATCTTCATTGAAAAATAATGAATCCCAAAAACCGCCTATTGCAATACAAAATTTGGGAGACACTTCTGAACTGCCTGGCCCACGTGCCCCTCCCAGAAATAAATCCTGGATCCAGAAAATGGGTTGTGGAGGTCAGATGCATGGCATTCATTATTTGACAAAACTCCTATCCGGCTGTGCAACATGGAACTTTCATTTCTAAAGGTTATTTACACAACCGATATTTTCTTCAAATAATACAAAGCGCTCGCCTTTCGGAATTTCAGTATAATATGTGTTTCATTGACTTAAATGTGCCCTGGCGGCTGTGAGTATGTCATGCTCACTCAGACGTCTCGCCGATGGTGGCGCGTGTGTTGGATCATTTAGCTCCCTTCAAAATGGTGCTGATCCATGCGTCATGTTCGTGAACGGGCGCCGTCACTTGGGACTGGTCATCTCTTAGCTGCCATGGCTTATTTTAATTTTCGAATAGTTCTTTGTTTTTATTACGGACGCTTTTAACGTGCACGTCTTTCTACATTGTTCTCACATGTATAATTTCAACATGAATGATGTAACCAATATTTTGTATCAATTTTTTTAATTTTAAAGATTGTCCGTGTTTTTTCCATTCTTCACCATAGGTACCTACTTCGCTTTGGAATGGGCAACTAGCTTCAAATTTCTGACTGACCGACTCCTTGACAGTTCAAAAGTGCCTGTAAATGATTTAATTGAAATAAATGCTTGGAGTTTTGAGTAAAATACAGTTTCGGTTAGTATTATTAGTACAGGCGGACTAATTTGTATTGCAGTTTGATGTTAGTACAGTCACAGGTGAATATAGAAGGGACAGTCCGCAAAATCATTTAAATAAAAAGCGACTCTTGCTACGACACAATAAAGTGCAATTCAGGTCGCACAGCGCTAATTACCTACACTTATATTCACGTAGAAGTTGCCTCTCTTTCTATCGCGTAACTCTTATATCTTCTGACTACGTTACGCTCATTGAATTGGCCCGACAAGTCGAGCCCTGTACTTGTAGCTTCATACCTAAAATGCGGAATTAACCATTATTCATAATTAATCATTATTCATAATTAACCATTATTCATAATTAACCATTATTCATAATTAATCATTATTCATAATTAACCATTATTCATAATTAACCATTATTCATAATTCAATAACCATATTCATTCAGTATTCATCTGTGGTATTAGTAAACTGCTACAAGGATCATTTGGCGCTCGTATGACGTTGAAAGAAGGCTCTGTTGGTAAATATTTGTGCAATTGTTCACGATTTAGGTTCTACAAATATGTGTTTTTCGAAAAACCACTTTAAAACCCACACTTAAAGTTAAATTTGCGCTACACCCTCAAACATTTTATTTTTGAATAGTACTACTAGTCATTCTGAAATCAATTTATATACACTAGAATAAAGTTCATATTCGTAGAAATAACATCAATTGGTAATAAGGACTTGAATAAACTTTCGACGCTCATCTTTCTGGAAAATAAAAACCTTTTTCCTTCAGCAGTTGTACTAACTGAATAGGTGCGTATGAGGCGGATCTTTCACGGTGACGCAAGTAGGAGCAACTACGTGCATGCTGCAAAGACATGGGTCTATGTGACGACTGTGGGCGTTGCCATGGGACTCAGTACAATCCAGTGCAGTTCTGACGCGTAGACTTGCGTCACCGTTTGAGAACTGTCCAAGGTCTATGGACACAGACCTCGGAGACGCCTCGGCGGACGCTACTAGGGGCGGCATTGTCAACATTTTCCATACGGACCAAGCGTGTCACTTATGACATAGAAACTGACAGCTTTGAAGGCGGTCCGTGATAGAAGTAACGCCACAAAATTTATTAGTACTACCGACGTGAGTCTGTGCTCCGGAGTCTACGAATCTAAGCCCACGTTCGCACGGCGGACGTAATAAAATCGCGGCGATTTTTTTTTTCGTACACTGGATTTTCAACTCTCTGCTTAGCGCCGAGAATGGAAAATCCAACAGTGTGTTTTTTCAACGCGTTGGGACGAGAGTGCGTCCCAACAAGTTGGCTCAACACCGAGGGTTAAAAATCCAGTGCACGCAAAAATCCCGCCGCGATATTTTTACGTTCGTGCGAACGTAAAGCTTCGTGCAGACTAGCGCGACGCGACACCGGTTATTGTTATACCGTGAAGTTTTCTTGGAAATGGTATAGTTCGCCGTCGCCTCACGCTGGTCTGAAAGAGGCTTTATAAGTCTAAGAATAAACAAGAACTGACCTGTCAACAGGCGGCGGCAAGGGCGCCATCATATGCGGATGAGGCGGCATAGGCGGATGTGGAGGGTGCGGGTGGAAGGGGGAGCCCGGCGGCGCGAAGCCCGGCCCAGGGAAGTGTGGCTGCTGCGGCGGGCCCGGGGGAAACCCGCCGCCGGAGCCCGGCCGCGCCGACGGCGAGCCGAACGGGCCCGGCGCCGCATACGGCGGGCCCGCGAAACCAGGGCCGGGGGTCGACGGGGCTGGGGACGCGGCGAACGCCGGCCCGGCCGGGGATCCGGCGGGCGGCGCGAACGACGCGAACGGCGGCTCGGCGTTGCCGCTCTTCCACGCCGCGGGCACGCCGCCGCCGGTCTCGTCCAGCGCCGGCACGCGCCGCTGCAGCCCCACCGACATCTGGGTACCAGGACGACATGGTTAGATAAGAGTTTCATACAACACCTATTCTATAACTAAAGGAAGTTCCTGCATCGATTTCCACCAAGGCAAAGAAGAGAGATGTCTCGACATTCGAATATCTCTTCACTTACTAGCATCCCAGTTTAGTGGAAACTGGGCCTTCTACACACTCGCTTTCATTTTGTCAATTCAACAATGTAAACTGCATTGATCTAGCTGTCGATCAGACGAATTTTACAAACATCTCTATAGCAATAATCTTTGAATTGTCAAAATAAAAAGCAATCACGAATAGACGGCAGTGTTCTCTTGCAATCTGATCTGCCAAATCTTATGACAATTCATAAGAGGTTAGAGGAAAACATCGTGAGGAAACCAGCATGTCCTAAAACCAAAAATTCGGAGATCCAACCCGCACTGGGCCCGCGTAGTGGATGACGGCCCACTCGATCTGACAGAGTGGAGATCTGAGTCCCAGCAGTGATAACATTATAGGCTGATAAGACAAAGTATCATCATCATCATCATCAGCCTATAACGTTCCCACTGCAGGGACACGGCCTCCTCTCAATGAGAGGGAGTGGGCTATAATCCACCACGCGTGCCCAGTGCGGATTGGTAGATGTCACATGTCTTCGAATTTTTGGTTCTAGGACATGCCGGTTTCCTCACGATGTTATCCTTCACCGTTTTGAGAGCAGTGGTGATGAAATTATTTACACATTGTAAGGCGTCTGTTAGCTCGTTATCAGCTCACTCCACTTAAATTATCACGGTAAGATTTTTACTGTAAGGTACTGCTTAGCTACGGAATTCGTGGTTAATGCTCTTACGAATGAATACCACCTTGTGGTGTCAAATAGGGGTCGTCAGTGGTTTCTATTGGCGGCCGCTGCGCAAGGGCTGATTCAAATTCGCATTCTTATAACTAAACTGAAACCTACATCTTTTTTTTTTTTTTTTTTGGTTGGGAAATCATCAAATGAGAAGTCATTTGATGATTTCCCGCTCTGGGTGGAGCAGGAGGGCGTGTCAGACTCTTACTGACTAAAACCCACCCGTGTTCCTTCCGTTGCCTGTGCAATGCCAGGGGGCCACGGTATCCCTTTCGGACTTTCCCTACATCTTACCCTACATAAACCTACATCTACCATTCATATTTTTATATGAAGATTGAGATTGACAAAGACAAAAGATCTTTGACAGTCGTTACGGGTAGCCAGAAGCCCGAAAGTCTGACAACAGGTCTTACCAAGGGGTATGATTTTACCCAGTAACTGGATTGTGGACGTCAGATAGGCAGTCACTCAATGTAAAATACTGGTATTCAGCTGCATCCGGTAAAACTGGAAGCCGACCCCAACACAGTTGGGAAAAGGCAGGCAGATTAATTGATTGACAAAGACATCGTTCTATAAAGCCAAACTTTTTCTAAAACTCAATGTGCAGTCACGGCCAGGTTTTTCCAAATTCGAAATCTGAATACAATGCGTTAAAAAAACAACCGTTAAAAAAAATATTTTTTGAAATCGGTTATCGTCGTTCGAAAATACGAAATTCGAGCATCACTGACAGCGAATCAGCGCTACAATCGACGCCTCATGTTGTGTTGAGTTTATTGAACTATTTCTATACAGTTGTTACACAACTTTGGTGCAGCGGCGTACGCGCAGCTTACGTCATACACTCAGTAAATTGTATATTATTGCTAAATATAGAAAGTGTACGGTCTATTAAATTGTATTATTTGTTTTTTTTTTTTTGTATGTGCGAAATAATTTGGCATTGATTTCGTGGGAAACTTGTATGAGTTCGATGTTCAATCCCCTCCTTTTTCGGGAACTTAGATGCTAGAAATTCTCTCAGCAAGTAGGCAACTTAGAAGCCTAGAGAATACTATTTAAAAGGTTTGGTCACCAAAAGGTGGACTTACGACCAGAAGGCCAATTCCCTTAATTAAAAACCGGCCAAGTGCGAGTCGGACTCGCGCACGAAAGGTTCCGTACCATTATCTATAAAAACGGCAAAAAAATCATGTCTGTTGTATGGGAGCCCCCCTTAAATATTTATTTTATTGTAGTTTTAATATTTGTTGTTATAGCGGCAACAGAAATACATCATCTGTGATTTCAACTGTCTAACTATCACGGTTCATGAGATACAGACTGGTGACAGACGGACGGACGGACAGCGAAGTCTTAGTAATAGGGTTCCGTTTTTACCCTTTGGGTACGGAACCCTAGAAACGTTCAAACCCTAGTCGCAAATTCGCTATTTCATCTTAGCGACAATCAATGTCAAAAATTTGGCAAAATTGATGAAAATTAGAGGTATATTTGACAGATAGAGACCGAGATTAGAGAATGCGCACGTTCATAATAATATGGGAATTGCCCTCCAGTGAAGGGCGCGGGAATCCGCTGGATGCGAGATCAGCAGAACCGGTTCTTAAGGTGCAGCGGTATACGGTTTTCGGCTAATTGATGGATCTTAATTCGTCAATTAGCTAGAAGTGTTTGAAATAGACGTCTTACCTACACTATGGTCGGCATTACGTACCATATACTCAGAAATAAATGATATTCTATTCCATTCCCAACTAAAACTATTAACAAACTAAAAGATGGCGTCGAAAAATTCCTCCGCATCGCTGTCGACTGGTAGTGTACCCAAGAGACTGGCCGCATTGCCACGTTGTATGGCAATGCTTAGTCTCTGGCCAAGGTAAAAGCCAGCCCTTGGATCACGGGAAGTGTCAACCAGCCCTTTGGAGATTTCGTTGTACAAACCATGAGCACTCGGACCCCACGGGCCGAGGGTTTCAACCCCAAATGGCTCGAAAATATAATTACCCATATATAACATAACATCACTCCTGTTTTCCCCGTAGGATTAGGCAGAGGTGTACCTATAGTACACCCACATTTCGCTAGTTATGTTTAAGTCCCATGTGAGGCCTATTGCCATCAACCGGGCACAAATCCAGACTCCGGGCTGCTACTGAGAAATTCGAGATGGAAAAACCCAATTACACTTTGCCCGACCCGGGAATCGAACCCAGGACCTCATGCTCAGCAGTAGCACTTGCAACCACTAGACCAACGAGGCAGTCCCCGAAATTATATAATTAAAATATAATTCCATTCACGACAATCATACATATGGCTGAATAAGTCAGTATTTTAATAGGAGCACTGAAACCACATTGCTGATTCAAAATTCAAAATATTTTATTTCACATAAACCAACAAGGGCACTTATGAAACGTCAGAAGCTAGGTGCACGGTTCCAATTGGTCGTTTCCTATGGAGAAGAGCCGGCAAGAAACTCCACGGTTACTCTTTTAAAAGTAAATGGTAAGTATTTACAATGTTTTCAAATTAAGGCTCGTGCAGACCAGCGCGACGCGACTCGAACAATACTATTTCTAAGAAAAGTTCACGGTATAACAACTGCCGGTGTCGCGTCGCGCTAGTCTGCACGAAGCTTTACAGTGTTAATAGGTATGAGAGATCAGTGTAGGCCTATCAACAAGTACCAGGTACATAACAAGATATAAAATGGTGGGATTAGCTATTTGTTCAGTATGCACCTATTAGACTATTCAAAACGTAATTATAATCGGTTATTTTTCTTTTTGCTCGGCGCCTATGAGTTATAGCGTGATGTTATAGCTTGTAGCCTTCCTCAAGAACTGGGCTATATAAGCAAAAAAAAAATATTCAAATCCAACTGGCAGTTCCAGAGATTAGCACGTTCAAACATACAAAAAACTCTTCAGCTTTGTTATTATAGGATAGAAAATATGAACCAATTATCATTACTTTTTGAACAGCCTTGTATAATTCGAGCCGATACTCGAGAATTAAGAGAAAAGTTTTGACCTCACTAGGGCAATTCTTACACAGAACAAAATTACATCGGATCTAGGGCGAAACATTTTTTATTTGTATGCAGTTACTTTGTAAAAGAGAACTGCATTCTGAAATTGAAAAGCGTAACGTCTAACGAACTTCCTGCGTTTGCGCGCATTTGACATTCTAAATTCAATGAGCTTAGCATAACATCACGCCTGTATTCCCAGAGAGTAGGCACAGTTGTATAATACACGCACATCTAGCCAGTTATCTGTAAGTCCCATATAATAGGGCGGCGAGCCATCCACACTTCTTACTTGGAACCACCTACCCTCTCACTAGGAGTCAGGCGTTGCAAGCTGCCCCAATTTTAACTTTTGCAGCCATCATGGTTTAACATTGTTTTCTTTGTATTTTGTTCCAAATAAAAGGTTTATTATTATTTATTAACCCTATCGGAATATATAACATTCGGTATTCGTTTTTAAAAACCCTAAAAAAAGAAGCAAATCAGACTCGGAGCTACTGATAAATTCCTGATACGAGACCCCAACGCTGCCCGCCACGGATTGAAGGCCAGTGTTCAAAAGTAGGCTTACGACCACTAGACTAATTAAGTACTTAGTGTTGACCACAGGTGTCTATAATACTTTGCTTAGGTTTTGCCTTCGACATAAATCCCACGCCCACGGGAACGTACTATCGGGATTAAGAGCAGTAACACACTGGGACGCCATGGTGAGGTCGCCGGCTACGTATCCAATCAATTCTTATTGAAATGTATGCAGTAAACTCACTCGACTACGGTCTGGCGACGTCGCCAATTTGGATGCGTACCCACGACCGACCTGCCCCTACGTGGAGGGAGACTGGTTACTCTGACGACGCGTAGCCAAGTCACCAGTATTTTGTATAGAAGTTACGCCTCCCTCACTCAGTGGCCAACTGATTGCCAGGACGGACGCCCGCGTGTTACTGGCTACTTCTTTGGCAACGGTAGGTAGACAGAGGTAGCCATGGCTAAGTAGCCAGCGAC
This sequence comes from Xanthia togata, assembly GCA_963853775.1. Lineage (NCBI taxonomy): Eukaryota > Metazoa > Arthropoda > Insecta > Lepidoptera > Noctuidae > Xanthia > Xanthia togata. The sequence goes on along the minus strand of OY970818.1, from coordinate 4,809,576 downwards.
GTCGCCATAGCGTCCCAGTGTGTTACCGTTCTAAAACTACCCTATGCGTTGAGGTTATAAAGTATCTGGGTTTCAATGAAGACCGGAGTATTCTGGGTATCAAACCAACAGACCGGGTTAGGAACACGACCATCCCCGTTCCATCACAAAGATAACTGATGTAACTTGAAAAGCTGCCACGCTAAAATGGATTTGGGGTGGACACATTTGCCGCATGGCAGACGACCAATAGGCTAAACTTACGACTCAATGGGTGTTAATGGCAAGCGACATCGCGCCCAGTCTAAGATGGCGGGCTGTCCTAGACTTCAACAAGAACTGGTCCTTAACAGCTTGAAACAGAGATAAGTGGAAAGATAGAGGGAGGTCTTTCGACCGTTTTCTGACCCCAAAAATCCCGGGACTGTACTTGACTAATCTCGGGTTTTTCGGGATTGCCACAAACAGGTCTAGTTTGCATTTCATAGTCTGTTGCGCCTTGACAATGACCTTGCCTAGAATATATTAATAGACCAGACACTTTACTCTTAGACCTACCTAAAACTGAAACTCAAACCATTTATTTCTATTAAATCATTTACAGGCAATTTTGAATTGTCAAAGAGTCAGTCAGTTAGTCAGAAAGTTGAAGCTAGTTGCTCATTCCAAAACGTAGATCTCTATGGAGAAGAACGGGCAAGAAACTCCAAGAAACTGAAAGCTAAAAGGCTGGAAAAAACGGTCTATAATAAAATTTATTACGACGATACGTCGTACGATACGTACTTCACAGGTACAGCCCTAATAATATGTTTGTCGTAGAACTTAGATAGAAAGGACTTCCCCGCTCGGAATAGTTGCAAGAAATTACTAAAGTTTTGTTTTCATTTGATCCCAATTAGAAACCACATAGTCAAATCCCGGTACAGCCCCGGGATTACGCATAAAAAATCCCGTAATCCCGGGATTGAAAAACATGCTCGGGATTGTATTCTCTACATGCGACGCGGTGGGTCGAGGGCCGAAATTTCACGCGGACGAAGTGGCGAGCAGAAGCTAGCTAGTCTAGTATATACGATTTATATAAATCCACATACATAGCGCTTTACGTACAAGATACAAGGCGGAGGGTCTTATCTTTCTGTGTTGTTGAGAGAAACAGGTTTCGAGGAACTAGCAACCTGTAGCTACTTGTTTGTTGCTGTTTATCTTTCGATCTATGCTCCTCGGGTTTCTGCTATCCTGGTACTGTAACGCCCTTGCGGGGACGGAAGCCATTTTAGTCTTGTAGCCTGCATCAAGGTCGGGCGCAACCCGATTTTTATTCGTCATCGCCTGATTTTAGTCCGCGAGAATGAGAATCGGTCACCAACAAAGTGCGGCCGTTTTTTGTCTGTCGTTGTCCGACGTTTTGTCTGATGTTTTATTGTACTTTACCATTGCCTGCGATATACTACTGAATAAAATCAATATCTATCAGATCGGAGAGTCGGATTCGAAAACAAATGGTACTTTGTGCTTGACTAAAGGATTCTTCCCATGCATCGGTTGAAAATGTGGTTCTCATTTTGATTATGCTGTTTTTTAGTGCAAGATTTCTATTAATCTGTCTAGCCTTTTCACACTATGATGGGGTCGGCTTCCAGTCTAACCAGAAGCAGCTGAATACCAGTATTTTACATGGAGCGACTGCCTATCTTACCTCCACAACCAAGTTATTGGGTAACACGATACCCCTTGGCAAGACTGGTTGTCAGATTTTTGGGTTTTTAGCAACTGTCAATGATTTACAAATGACAGTCGGGACCAACAGTTTAAGGGCGATGCGCTAGGGTAGCCCTTGAAATTCAAATTTTCTTACGTTTTCTTGCAATTTCCAGGTCAGTATCAGGTATGTTGATCTAAACATGAATCGCGGCCGTATCTAATATATTATTTATAGAATTATTACCATAAAACAAGCATATTACAAATTAGAGGATTATATCCAAGATAAAAATGCTTGGAAACATGCTGGTCCTGCTCCATAGGACAATTCAGAATCTAGACAAAATCGAACTGGTTGCTAATTTAATTGTTTAATATTATTTTTTATAACATTTATTTTATATTTTATGATTACTTGAACTCACACACTGAATTATTATTAGTATTACTTGTTAAGATGTTAGGAATACCGTATAATTTTCCAATGTTTGTAAGTATGTGTGCACCATGCATCTATCACATGACATTTATAATTAATTTATGTCATTCCTTCATTTTACATTCTTTTTACCTATCGTGGTATAGTAATCTTATTCTAGGTGCATTGTCTTCACATATAATTAGTGTATAAAAGATATGAATGTTTTTTTTTAAAGAGTAACGGTGGAGTTTCTTGCCCATCCTTCTCCATACGAAAACTACCTTTTAGAATGGGCGACTAGATTCACTTATTATTATTTTTTGTTAATTTTGACGTTCAAAAGTGCCTTTTTTTGTGCCTAATTGAAATAAATTATTTGACTTTGACTTTGACGAAAAATCATGAATACTACTCTCAAGTTCATATAATCGTATTGAATGAAAATTTCATGAAGTCATGACATTTTAGGATTATTCTAACGTAAAGAGTTGTATTGCAGATTCTAATGATTATAATTCGTGAATCATATTTTAATCAAAATACAATCTGACGCTGACAACAAAAAACGTAAGAATATTTGAATTTCGCGGGCTAACTTAGCCCCCCCCCCATTTCCGAAGCACGAAGGGTCTTAATATTATGTAAAGATGGTCTCTCATCCACAATCCACCCGCGGCAAGCGCACGTTAACCTGTACCCTAATTACGTAATGCAAAATCAATCCGAATCTGAATCGTTTTGAAACAGATTGCTAATCCATTGCTCCGTGAGTTCGAAAAAAAAACTGCAGAGCAACGTAAATAACGCAATGAATGTTGTTGAACTGTCAAAATGAAACAGATTTGTCTTTATCGTTTACGAAAATAGGTTGCGTAATTAGAATGCTGGGCCTCAAGTCTGCTATTACAATAGTGTCAGAATGGTCTATCATTGATTTCATAAATTTGGTAATCTACTGATATAGGTAATTGGCGTCATTATGTATGACTTTCCAATGGTCAGCCACTGACGCTCCATTGAAAGAAATGGCATTTATTGGTAATCTCGAACATAATGAAAAATGTATGACTGACTTAAGGCTCGTGCAGACCAGCGCGACACGACTCGAACAATACAATTTCTAAGAAAACTTCACGGTACAACAATAGCCGATGTTGCGTCGCGCTAGTCTGCACGAAGCTTTAGGCGGTAATCTGCTAAAATTTTGACAGTTCCTTTGATTATTGACCTACCATGAGAACGTCATTGTGCAGTCATTTCTTTTAATTCATTACGAGTATCGTGTTTGTGGAATACAATGATCAACCAATGATCGACCATTATGAATTTAGCAGATTACGAACTTTTAGCAAAATGACAATGGGATCGTGTTGGAATGACGACCTTATAAAAATAGCAGACTTGGGCCCCTGATCGATCGACCTTGTTACTTAGTCACAAGTCCTTCAATGCAAAATGACAATTAATAACGGGTGTAAAAAGACGCTAACAGAAGCTGAGACTCACTTTCTTCTCGTTATTATGATTCTTTTTTTTTACTGGACCGTCGGGTCCAGGGTCTTTCTGGTTACGGAGATATTTCAAGTCAAATTTCCAACTTTTTTTATAATGTATTTTTTTTGGCTCGGCCGCGGCTGCAACGCTTGGAAATTGATCTTATATGTAGAACCGCGTCGCACCACCCGTCGGCGTCGCGTCGCGTCGAGTCTGTCTGCGGGAGCGTAGTCCTATGAAACCTACCGTTGCATGCTCGGGTATAAAGCCTCGTTCAGACCAGCGCGACGCGACTCGATTCGAACAATACAAATTCCAAGAAAACTTCACGGTATAACAATAGCCGGTGTCGCGCTCGCGTCGCGCTAGTCTGCACGAAGCTTTAAGTTCTTTTTACTTTTTTGTTGGTATATTGGCGTGTGCTGCTAGGTGACTTAGAGAAAATAATTTAATGTAATGTTTTGTGTTGCGTAAATTAAATCATTTTGCATAAGTACTATTGTATAGAATCAAGTTTATCTAACTATTCAGACAGCTGTGCTGCTGGGGAGTTTGTTGCGCCACTTCTTCTTCCCAACAAAAGCACTTGAAAGTGGTGAAGGGTGGGCGTTTTTGGGGGACTCTCTTATGTAATTTTGACGTTCGAAAAGTGCTGATTTCTCAGCCTAGTTTGAATAAATGTGTTTTTAATGCACCCTATGCTCCATGTTTTGGGTGCGTTACATTGCGCACAACCATAAACAAAGTCCGACAGAATCCGACTGGTAGTTTAGAGATTAGTACGTGCAAACAAATAAACAAACAAACCCTTCCGTTTTATTATACTAGTATAGATAACAACAATCAGTTGCTAGGTTACCGTCTCCCGCAACCAGGAGAGAGCAATTAAAATACCAGGAGCGCATAACATTCAAGGTGATTGCATCGAGGATCTCTGGCGTGCCAACTTATCGCGTGCTAAATTTAGGGCGTGAACTTTCAACAGACGTGCAGGTGGTACTGTTGTTCGACAAATTGACTACCTAACACCCACATTATATGGCGGCTTTTTGATTGAGCTCGTGGCTAAGTAATAACAGCCGCACTGGTTAGTCCGTGGATGGGTGACCATCTTTCCAGTCGAGACTCCTCCGTGCCTCGGAAAGCACGTTAAGCCGTTGGTCCCGGCTGTCATTCGTGGATCTTTGACTGTAGTTACGGGTCGTCAGAAGCTCGAAGGTTTGACAACCAGTATCAAGGGGTATCGTATTACGGCATTATTTTCGGCATCCGAGCATGCTGATGTCGCACCGGTGCCGCGCCGACAAACCAGAGAATGCCCTTACATTGCACTTTACGTCTTTTCAAAGACTGTAAATGGCGCTGTTTACTTAGTGGTTCTGAAGACAAAAATTCTGTCATTTTCAAAGTATGACGTACAAATCAACTGCTTTTTTCAACTACAAAAAAACATCAATCTAACAGTATTTTACTTGGATCGACTGCCTATCTGACCTCCACAACCCAGTTACTGGGTAAGACCCAGGGTAAGGCCCTTGTTAAGAAGAATCGCAAAGCCCAGCTTTCTAATTACGCAACATATTTTCGTAAACGATAAAGACAAATCTGTTTCATTTTGACAGTTCAACAACATTCATTGCGTTATTTACGTTACTCTGCAGTTTTTTTTTTCGAACTTACAGAGTAATGGATTAGCAATCTGTTTCAAAACGATTCAGATTCGGATTGATTTTGCATTACGTAATTAGGGTACAGGTTAGCGTAACTTTAAACAATATGAAATAACTTATCACTTTGAAGGTCGGTATGACTCACTTACTACCTGCAACACTGCAAAAACTTTAGTCCCGTGAAAAAGATATCTTTAGTTACATTTATTACGATAAAACAACGGATAAAGTATTTTTTTTTATGAACATTTTTGGTTTATTTTTAGGGTTCCGTTATCCGTACCTCAAAAGGAAAAAACCGGCCAAGTGCGAGTCGGACTCGCGCACGAAGGGTTCCGTACCATTATTTACAAAAACGGCAAAACAATCATGTCTGTTGTATGGGAAAATATGTATTTAATCTGTTTTTAGTATTTGTTGTTATATAGCCGGGTGACAGACGGACAGCGGAGTCTTAGTGATAGGGTCTCGTTTCACCCTTTGGGTACGGAACCCATATAGGATCACTCGTGTGTCTGTCTGGCTGGCTGGCTGTCCGTCTGTCACAGCCAATTTGCTCCGAATCTACTGGACCAATTAAGTTCAAATTTGGTACACTTAGGATTTTCTTTGACACGGACGTGTAATAAATTAATTTTGCACTACCTATGTCACTTTTCGGGGGCAAATAAGAAAATTTGAAAAAAAAAAAAATTTTGAAAAAATTTACAGGTACTTATTGTTTCTTTGTTCATAGATTACAGGAAAACCTATAGGTCTTAAAAATAACATGGTAAATCTCTTAATACGGGGCGTACACACTTACATTTGCAGTTTAATGAGAACATATTTCTCAAGTACTAAGTTAAGTTTGTTCTTTGGATAAATTCATCGCAACTACGGAAACCTTCATTGTGCGTGGTCCGAAACGAAAATAAATTATTTATTAATTTACAAAAAGTACCTATAGCACCTGCGAGGTTCGAACCCAGGACCTACATCTTGTCAGACGAGCCGTTACCACTCCATTGCTCATCGCTCTGCTGATTGGCCAACACCCTAACTAATATTATAAAATAATGCGAAAGTGAGTTTGTTTGTTACGCTTTCACGCTAAAACGGCTGAACCGATTTGGATGAAAGGACAATGCCAGAAACTCTATAGAGCGTTGACCCATAAAATAAGTTGGTTTACAAGCAAGCCAAATGTAGCATTCTATTGGTGCTTTATTAGTGATAACTAAAAAAAAAGTTTAATGCTTTTAGAACTTGCGGTTTTTGTTTAAATCTAAGAAAAAATATTACATTTATTTGTACCTACCTTAAGTTTGGGTTAATTGCAGTTATAATTGTAGATATAATTAAAAAAGCACAAAGTCGGCGAGTAGGCGAGATCGAGTCCGTGTACAAAAGCAAAATCGTCGTAAAAATATAACAGTAGATCAAAGAAAGAGATGTATGACTTTTTGACCACAGATTATTAAGTTTTTGACATAAGTAACCAAGGATCCAATTTTCATTGAATAATTTTGATTAGTTTACCTTTTTTGTAAATTAATGAAAGGGTGGGGCAGGATCTGGCATTGTCATTTGGCACATTAATAGACCATGACCTAGGTTAGGACATAGGATTCATTTTATCCCAATATTCCCACGGGATCGTGACTTATGCAGGTTAAACCGCAAGGCGCTGCTAATAATATATTATTACATAACATAACATCACGCCTTGTTTCCCCGAAGGGTTGGGCAGAGGTGTACCTGTAGTAGGTACCGTCGAAGAACTTCATATCTATACACCGTAACGACTATTTCTGCTTGCAGCG